>CM026573.1:4824433-6175683 GCA_015143295.1 Tetracentron sinense
CTAGAGAAGGGAAAAGGTGAGCTGAACTCGGCCCACAATCTGCTTAATTTGTGTTAACCCGAATTTGGTCCAAAGCCCAATATTATTTGTGAGTCAAGCTTGGGTTGGTGTGCTCGGGCTGAGAATGGGCTCGCGTTGAGTTTGGGCTATAGTTTTGAACTTTAGGTTGAGTTTGGGCTATTGGGTTGATGAATTGGAAACGTGTTGACCTATGGGTGCAAGAGTTCAATCACGATTGGCTATGATCCTATCTCTCCATACTCCCACCAAAAAAATCAGTTTTTAAAACATTTGCTTCTTATTTTATTGTAAGGTTCCCACCTTTCTTCAAAGATGTGAATGCATGCATCTTTAAAATGTTATTGAAACTAGGGAAGTGATTTAAAACTCTCAAATAATACCTACTATCGAGCTGGACCTTTGGATTTAACATCCAATGGTGTCGAGCATTAAGTGGGGCCATGCTTAATGCTTGACACCATTAGATCTTGAATCTAACGGTTCAGCTCTCGATAGTACCTACTATTGAGGTATTTTAATCACTTTCCTTAAACTACTACAAAACCTAACAAAAGATAAGGTAAACTGTCTTGTACCCAAAAAAAAATTGAGGTCAACTGTCTCTGGGGGTATCTATGAGCCCAAACTCACTATTGAAAGCCATGTTGTGGAGACATTTTGTGAGCTAGGACCTTAAGATATTTAGACGAACCGATTCTAGTTCTCTTTTTTTCCATAGAAGAGTTAACAGAGGTCTTTACTTGGGGCTTCTTGTTGTCCCCTTACTCAACATTCTGTCCAATCCTAGATGTCCTCTTGCTAATGGTCCCTTGTTCGTCAGATGGTGCTTTGGAGTGCAATATTTTTTTCAAGTAAAACTTAGTAGCAACGATCATTGAAGCCCTGGGCTATAGATAACCATTGCCCTGTCAATACATCTTAAATTTTTAGTTAAAAAGTGCAATACAGTTGTGAATCTGATAATTTTCTAAGGTTATTAGATATTTGTAACCTTGGGTTACGATGGCTGTTTAGTGTCAATTGTTTTTTCCTGTTGACGACCGATTCTCATTCTGACATAGTCTCAACTATTAGTGAAATATTATATTAGAGAAATAATTATATAATATCTATGAGATACACAGTATCGGTAATAGATAATTTTAGAATAGTATCTTTAGTATATTAGGATTATCTTTCCAAGTTAAAGAGTTTTAGACTATTTATTCAAATCCTCTATAAGTCATTATAATTCATCTAAGTTTTTCAATAAACCAGTTTGTTTACATGGAATCAGAGCCACCAACCATTTAGTGACCTCTTAGCTCTTATTTTTCTTTTCCGATGGGTGGTGCCGTCACCGCCCACCGGTTGTCAAACTTTTGACTGTTTTTAGTTTTAAATAAAAACTCTACCATCATCTTCTATATTTCTACCATCCCTAGAATCATACTCATACTCATGAATCTCCCTGTTTTTTTTCATTTATTGAAGACCTCTCGAATAAGAATTTTTCTTTAAATCGCGGGTCATACTTTCATGTGTTTTGGGAGAAGATCATGACAACCTAATCTAGTGGGCCATCGACTCCGATAAACTCAAAATGAGCGGGATGCGACAAAGATAGACTTCTCGGACTGGTTGTGACCATCAAGCACAGTTGAATATTCTAACAATTCATTAACAAATTATCAAAGAAGATCAAGGGTGAGGAGTACTCAACTTATAGCAAATCCATAAAGATCTCGATCCTCATGTGTTTAAGGGAGAGTATTAGAGAAATGTTATGTTAGAGAAATAATTATGTAGTATCTATGAGAGACACAAGATCTCATAGATAATCTTGGAATAATATCTTTAATACATTAGGATTATCTTTCCAAGTTAAAGAGTTTTGGGTTATTTATTTAGACCCTCTATGGGTCATTGTAATTCATCCAAGCTTTTCAATAAACCAATTTGTTTACATCAACCAAGGTGAAATTACAACTCTACAAGACTACAACTACTCCCACAATACTTAAGTGATTTAGTTTTATAGCCTATCTGCCACCTTATTCTTTTCAATTGAGAGGTGGGGAAGGAAGGTATACTTGCCCCAACACTTCGCCATCACCTCTGTAAAGCAAGCGTCTTCACCCTTGAACCGATGAAAAAAGAGAGTCCACATTGAGTTCAATTGCACCCACATAACTCTCATTAACTGTAGTTAAAATTCACTAATTCTGAGGTTCAAACAATCTAATCTTGATTTTTTTTTTTTTTTTTTTAAATACTAAGCCTAAATGTTAAAACATCTTAACCAGAGTTAAAAATTGATTTGTGAGTGGGATTGAACTTCAGAGTTCAATGACAATGGGACAGGATCTAGACTGAAAAAAATGAAAAAGATTTGTTAATGGGTCTCACTCTACATTCTATAGCAAGTGTTTTGAGGCTGACACAGGAAAAGTGGTCAGCCACCCATTTTTCATCGACCGGTGATTTTCTCCAGTTGTAACCGGTTTTGGGTAAAACCGGTTATAACCCTGTGGTCACCACATGTCTGTTTTTACACCCCTTAACTGTGGTTAAGAATTACCTACCCCTAGAGTCCACCCAACTCCCCTTGGTTTTTAGAAAAAATATTTTTAAAAAATTAACCCTAGGAGTTGGTAAATTTTAACCACAGTTAATAAAAAAAATTATTACTTTTTTCTAAAAACCAAGAATAATTGGATGAACCTTAGGGGTGAGTGAATCTTAACCATAGTTAAGAGGTGTCAAAAGAGACATGTGGCCACCTCAGGGGGTAACCGGTTTTGGCAAAACCGGTTACAACTTGAGAAGAATACATCCCTTTTTCATCATCTTAGAATTTACAGTCACGGCATTCTTTGACGGATGCCGGGATCCACAATGTATTAAGTGGATTCTTTTCTCATTTTGTTCAAAGGGACGAGTCAAAGTGGGTGGTAATTGGAATTCAAAAGCCTTTAAATGTACGGTGGGACACCTAATTGATTCTTTTGCTTCGTCCTCAATCCTCCCTCACCAACCTTTTCTCGTCAAATTTTATTTTAAAATTTTTTTTTTTCTTTTCTTTCCACTATGCTCTGGCTTGAGTGTTGATTGAGATCCTATATAAAATTTACATATATATATATATATATACTCTCTCCTCTTTTATTACTTTTCTTTCCTTCTTTCGACTCCATTCAAATCACGGTCGTTTTAAAAACGTTTATTTATTTTTGTTTTTTTTAAATAATGATTTGTAACACTTTTGTATATTAGCAATTTTAGTAGTTATTTCCAAACTGGGAGTTACACTCGACCCATTAACACACGACAAAGGATTCTCTCTGACGATGCCCAAAAATGGTGGTCTTACGACACAATAAGTGACAAGTGGTGAAGTCAAAATCATTTTAATTTCTCCACTCCTAATAAGACTTGTCACGATAAGTGTGTGAGAAAAAGTGTAAGAGATGTGGAGAGAAGTCAAAATCACGACGAAAAAATAAAATGACTTCTCTTATTTTTATGACCACATGTTATTTATTGTGTGGAAGCCTGAGACCATTTTATGGCTAGAGAGAATCGCCTTTACCACATCTTTTCTTTTGGTTAAAATGATATCATGTAATTAACACACACTCTCTCTAAAGGCACACAGTCATACGTAAGCTAACCACCTTTAAAGCATAGGACCTTGGATTGTTTCTAGCAAAGCCAGAAAGGCTCTCGGGGTTCCATACATTGTGCGACAGTTGGCATAAAATGGGGAAAAGTCATTCCCTTTTCTCCCCATAATTTTGACTTCTCTCCATTTGATATCTCTTATCCTTATTCTCATACACTTATCACCACGTCTTATTATGGAAAGTCAAAATCATGGCCCCATGATTTTGACTTCTCCACCACTTGTCACCTATTCTATGGAACCCGAGACTAGGGCTGTCAACGCATCGGATTTGGACGGGATTTGCCTAGATCCGAATCCGATCCGAGATCCGTCGAATCATGAAGTAACCGATCTGAATCCGATCCGATTATATATCGTCCGATCCGAATCCGATCCGATCCGAGTAAGGTTATTTAAAAAAAAAAAAATCTATATTAATAATAAAAAATCTAATAATACCTTAATTAATACTAATTAATGTTATTTTTAAAAAAAATTAATATTTTATACATAGAAAATCTAAATAATATATTTAAAATAATTAAAAATTATTATTATTATCGGATCGGATCACCCTATCTCCAGATCCGATCCGATTATAATCGGATTCCACCGATCCGATCCGAATCCGATCCGACGGATCACATATAGGGTCCAAAGTCCGGCTAATCGGATCGGATTCGGATCGGATCCGGATCATGATCCGGTCCATTGACAGCCCTACCCGAGACAGGCCCTTTCTGGGATCGCCAGAGACAATCCAAGGCCTTACAGGGCTATGTCCAAGCAACTGCTTCAAAAAGGCATGTTGAAGGAGGATTGATGACCCTACACCCAAGTCCACTTCATCCCGAGTTTTTTGGTTTTTTTAACTCGCAAGTCTAAAAATCAATCCCTCGAAATATCGCGGCAAAGCACCAAGAAAGCTATTCTCCTCAGAATTAACATGCAATTCATCAAAAATTAAAAAGCATACAAAATTAGTACAAGAATAAAAACAACAGGACTTACAAAAATGCGTGTCAGCTATAACGGGGATAAGATCTATACGTGCCAAATTAAGGCATCTTACGAGGATGACCAAGGGACACGTTTTAAAGAACCGTAGAACCTGAAAGATAACACAGGATCAACAACCCACGTTGCACGCCCAAGAAAAAGGACCTCCTTAATTATTTTGCAGGGAATCAGGAAGGAACAGCTCGGCTGTTGCCAAAAACAAAAAGGACCCAATCACAAGACACCACGTAATAAAATTCAAATATTTTGTTACACTGTACACATCACAACGGTGCCATGTCGATCGCTTATTGGCTTTTGGGCAACACCACCCCACCACAGTATTCCCCTTAATTATTTACGCTTATTATGTGTAAGAACGGCGACATGCCCTACCGGCGAGATTCACGGTAATCGGAAGTACAAAACAAGAACATAAGCCTCTTATTTACGCTTAAAAGAAACTCACAATCCAATTAGCCGAAAACAAAATTTGGGCAGAAATTTACAGTCGTATTACTTTACATATATATTTTTTCATCTTCTACACAGTGCTAGTTTTCCCACTGTGTAGAAGGTAGATATTGAGCATGATAGCCATAGGCACAGTAGCAGAGCTTTCCGGTGGATTTCTCGAAGTTGACTGGGAATCCGACCGGTGTAAAACTCCGACGGGCGCATCGACCTGACGTGATGCTTGGATGTATTGAAGAAGATCTGATGGTGGATGCGTATGACGATCTCAATGCAGCAGCAGCAGCAGCAGCAGCATCGACATGGGAACTTGAGGATGAAGAAGGAGAGATTTTTTTGATGGATTTGGGTGGAGAAAGAAAAGCTCTGATCTTTAAGTGAGTGGCTGATGTTGCTGCCTGATCGTATTCCTCCATGAGATTTGCGAGATCCTCATCGGAGGTAATCGACACCAAGGCGTCTAGATCTTCGGTCGGAAACTGACATCTCAGACTAACGGACAATCCACACAACTCTCCAAGCTTCACTTGAAGCTCTGTACAATACAAATCCAAAAAAATTACTCTTAATCTCTCTGGAATTTGGATTGTAAAATAAATAAATAAATAAAATTTAAAACCTCACATCATCGAAACAGTGAACGAACCTGAAAAAGGGATGGATCGATGAACGGCGAGGACTCTTGTGTCTCCACCGACGTAACGGAGCTTTCCGTCGGGATGACGGGGAAGAATCTTGCCACCGTAGCTGCAAAGGAACTTAACGGTGTCTCTGCTTTTAGTTTTGACGGAGACATCTTTGGTCCCGACCATGCTTTTAGACTTTGGGGTGCAAGAAATTAGATAAGAGGATAAATATTTATGGTGCAAGAGCTGAGAGAAGATTGGAGAGATTCTTGAGTTTCGCCTTGAAGCTTCTCTTTGGCACCTAAATCCTCTTATTTATAGAGATAGAGAGGAACTTACGTCGCTGAGAGCTCCACACGCAAGGTTAAAACGTCCTGAAACCGCAAGCAAATCCTCTACGGTTATAACCGGATTCTGGGAATCCGGTTATGCCCCTTGAGGTCGTCACGTGTCTCTTTTGATATCTCTTTAATTGTAGTTAAGATTCATCCACCCTTAAGGTTCACCAAAGAGTTGGGGACACCCCGAGTCTCCAAAAACAAAAAAAAAAACTTGCATAACGAATAATAGCAGTATTGTTAGAACCGGATCTCGAACCGGTAGTGGCCGGTTCCATCGGTCAGTTCGATTGTGTACTTTTTACAAATAATTTTTTTTTTTTTTCATTTTCTCCTATATTTTCACCCGTTCTGACCGGTTTCAACCGATTCTACCGGTTCTCGCCGATTTTTAAAGAATACCAATTTTAAAGGTTTTGTGAACTAGCAAGGGAGCCGGTTCCAATTCCACCTGTTCGACCGGCCGATCCGGTCTGACAACACTTCTATAGTAGTGAAGCTCCAGAATTCGAACCAAACCAAACCGCCCTACTACTCAGCTCGAGAAGTTGAACCAATCTAACCGCCCTACTACTCAGATTGGCTACCTTCAATGACCAATTCATGGCCAGCTGATGTAGAATTCTAGATAGATGATTGCCTAATTAACAAAATATCTGGTATGCCAAATTCAGATGTCATTTTTGTACTAATAGAGTGAAAAGGACAGAAGGATTAAGTAGAAGATGAGTCTGAATCCTGTCCAATATCGATTGAACTTGGGAGAGTTCAATCGAATTCATAGAGCTCCTTTAATTGCATTTTAACTTTGGTTAAGGAATTTTAACCCCTAGAATTAATTTTTTTTTTCTATAAAAACTATGGTTAGATTATTAAATCCTAAAAAATTAATGAATCTTAACCACAGTTAAAAGGAAAGGCAGAGCTAGGAATCTCTTTCGGGGGGCTAACAATAAGGGCTCAGGGTGCAGCCCCTGAATTTGTTTTTTGAGGGCCAAGTTCATGGGTCATGGGTCATCACTTTGTTTGTGTCAATTTGTTGTTTGTGTCCATTTGTAAAGAATATGTTTTTTCTAAGAAGTTTTAGGAGAGGTAAGACTGTCCCGTCCCCCCCGCTCCTCCCTTATTAGTACAATAGGAGAATTCTCTTTTCCAAAATTTCAAGGATTTTGAAGCCCCCTCTGCCCCCATGTGGCTCCGCCCCTAATTAAAAGAGGCACGTGTTGACATATAGGTGTGATTGAACTCTCCCTAGTTCAATCGGGATTGACTAGGATCCCAACTTGTAGAAGACGGGAAGTAGAGATACGACTGGTGATCTTCTCCAGTTGTAACCGGTTTTGTCCAAAACCAGTTACTCCCCTGTGGTCACCACATGTCCATTTTTACACCTCTTAACTGTGGTTAAGATTCACCTAGCCCTAGGGTTCACCTACCTATATTTGGTTTTTAGAAAAAATATTTAAAATAAATTAACCCTAGGAGTTGGTAAATTGTAACCACGGTTAACAAATTTTTTAAATATTTTTTATTAAAACCAAGGACAGTTGGGTGAACTTTAAGGGTGAGTGAACATTAACCATAGTTAAAAGGTGTCAAAAGGGACATGTGGCCACCTCAGGGGTGTAACCGGTTTTGGCAAAACCGGTTACAACTGGAGAGGAATAGGTGCCGAGAGATAATGGGTCCCTGTCAGGAATAATATATAGTATTCGTGAAGGAAGAAAAGTAGTCATGAGTAACGGCCTGTTTGCAACACTCCCAAGGAATAGAGAATTATTTCTTGTGAGTGATGACAAACGGAGCCTAAGAAACAGTGAATTCCTGGTTACAAAACCGTTCCTCTACTATATTACAATTACTTTTTACACCAAACCATTATGAAGTGACAAATGCCTGACATACTCATGCGTAGCAATCAATATGTGAGGCAGGAGCCCCTTGCCGGTTTAGAATGTATGAAAATCTACGAAGTCACGGATACTTTAAAAATTTCCTGTATCGTTGTATCAGATTCATATAGGATACGGCACTTTAATGTAAAACTTAAATTGTTTTTCATAATTTATGTCATATTGTCGTATCCGTATTGTATCACCGTATCTAAGTATTGTCATACCCATGCTTCCCAGATGAAAATCTTAAGGTTAATCCTGAGAAAATACCATTGTATTATTTGGGATCAGATTTTCGTTTTTTTTTTTTTGGTATTGCATCAGATTATCTTAGAAGCCAATAATATGGTTTCTGGTTTCCACACTTCATCCGACATGTGGCGATAAAAAAGGGCGTTAAGTCATTTCATTTTCTTCCACTTCATATCTCTCTCCTTTTTTATCGCCACATGTTGGCTGATGTGTGGAACCCATACCATTTTTCTAACATCGGTCAAAGAATCAAATGCCGTAATATTTATAAAATTTTCTATTCTTCTGGAGCATTAGGACAAGTGGCCTTTTGTAGCACTCTTCATGGATGGAACCAGGTACCAATACCCATACCATAATGGAATTAGGATGTGTACGTTGTTAAATTGCCTCCCAAATCCCGAATGGCGTGTCCACACAAAAAAGATTCTCATGCTTATGGGAGATAGAAAGAGAATCTAGGACTACCTACCTTGAGAATATGAAAAGTGATAGAAAACCATCGCTAGTACATATTATCGAGAGTTGTGCCATTCAATTTTAAATCTAAAAATTCAAATGCACATATGCAGAAATAATGGGCCTCACTTAATGCTTAAGCTCCATTAGATTGTGAATCAATCGACTAAGCTCTCGGTAGTATGAACTATAGAGTTTCCCATCACTTCGAAAGAATAATCGCACAAAGAATAATTGGAGAAGTATATGGCCAAGAAATAAATTTGTGGAAGCTCGCCTCTCTTAAATGTTATAAGTCTGCCGCTTCTCAGGGATATCATTCAAAGCTGAAATGGGCTTAATTTTTTCGTCTCTACTGATCACTTCCAGCAATGTTGAGCCAAATCTTGTTTCGGTGTTATCATTTACATATTGTTAGTATCAATCACTGATTAGTCGTTAGTAGTGAGGAATGCACTCTAGTTGAGACAGGATATATCTAACCCCAGTAGGGGTGTCAACGAGCCGAGCTAGGCATTATTCGAGCTCGGCTCGTTGGAATTTTACAGAGGCTCGAGTTCGGCTCAGCTTGTTAGAATTTTACAGAGGCTTGAGCTCGGCACGGCTCGTCCATAGATCATTGAGCTCGAGCTCAACTCGGCTCGATATATATATATACATTGATAAGCACTGAATTCAATTAAAAAAAATTAAAATGACATTATTTTCTTTGGGATGTCATGTGACTCACATGAAAGCCTGAGTTAAAACTCAAACAAAAATAATTATGTTAATGTATACTATGTAAATTTTATCAAAAAAATGTATACTAAATATATAATATAAATTTAATTTTTAAAGGGTATTGTTATAAAATTAATCAAGCCGAGCCGAGCTGAGCCACCTATTGTTCAGGCTCGGCTTGTTTATTTTTCGAGCTTACTTTTAAGGCTCGGCTCAACGAGCCCAAAGTAAAAGCTCAAGCTCATTTTTTTCGAGTCGAGCCAAGCTGGCTCGGCTCATTGACACACTAGTGAAACTTGGCAATAATGACCATTGTCAAGTTTCACTCTATCCAACCCTTCGACCCTCATATAAAAAAAATAACCATAAAAAGAGAAGAAGAATAGCCCCATTTAAATAAGGAAAATAGAATTACAAAAACTCTTTCCCATAAAAAATAGTTTCCAAATACAGATATTGACACCTTTAATTCCAATGGAGAGGGGTTTAATCCTACCCTCTATCTTTCACAGTGTAGTGGACACAATTTCACATTTGTCAAGGGGGGAGGGGGTGTGTGACTGTAGTGGTTTGGGGCTCCATTTGTGCCTAATCAAGGTGCGGCAACATAAACCTGAATTTGAAATAGGATCCAAAAAATTAAGATAATGTTATGTCTACTTTCTCAACTTTTGAACAGAAAGACCAAAAAAAATATATATATATACCCAGCTACACAAAAAACTGCCACATGTTTTTGTCTTTTGGTTAAAAAAAAAGGGGAAAAGTGGACATAGCATCTCCCAATATTATTGCATGGTTAATGGATGGAGAACATAAAACTTTCTGAAGTTAAAAGGATATTTTTGAGATTTTGAATTATTTATAAGGATTAAGATGTTAATTTCTTAAATATGTTTTTAACACATGTGATGGCTAGAAGTAACTTAGCATAAAGCTCATTCAAATTTCTTAATTTAGCATGAAACTGATAGCATAACAGGCCAACCCTATTCTGCGCGCATATTAACTGGTTCGTTCTAAATTACAATAACATATTCTCAAACAAGCTTAACTATTAAGATATATATTCATACACGAAGTTAAGCCTTACCAAACACTACCTTAGTTAAAGCCCTTAAGATGTTTAAATATACCTAAATGTTGGGTATGTGAGGTTGCAGTCATACCTGACTATGATTGGAATGTGATGAATATGATCCTGGCACCGTCATAGGTTGCAATAAAAAACGTTATCTTCTTAGGATTTGAATTATATGAGTTTGCTTGTAAGAGTTTAAAGGGCCTAAGTATTTAGGGATGATGGAAGGGAAATATGAGTCGTGTAAGAAGGTTTTGCCTCCTCCAAGTGGGATCCATAATGTGAGGTCCCCTTAAAGCGGTCATATCAAGGTAACACAAAACCCATGTAGTCGCTTTCAATAAACATTATTTTTTGCTAACATGCACCGTGTAGGCTTGAACGATTTACAAAGTTCTGTATAAAAGAAAACGAGAATATTATTGGGGTGTGTATTACACTATATACTACTAGCAAATATCCCGTGCATCGGTTGTGTATTACACTATACACTACTAGCAAATGACATGGAAGTTCAAAAAAATATTAAAAATTTAAAACCCATTATAAACAATCCTTTATGCGATGAGGCTTTCTTTTATTTAGTGTGAGGAAAATATGATTTCAAATCAATAAATATTTGAATGAAAAAAATATAAGTATTTAAATAAAAGCTATTTCCAACTCATCAAAATCTTGATTGTATGAATGACACTGTTACACTTGTCACATTTGCTAAATAATAATAAATTGAATATGAGGGCTTGAGTAAGTAGTCTCAAGTGTTTAGTCTTAGGCCGACCCAATTCATTCTCTCCTTATAGGTAAGATCTTTCACTTGCCTATGACACTATCGACGGTTTCGTAACCCCATCAGCCTCTTTGGTAAAAGAAGTCTATCTTATCCCAAAACTGGAAATATTGGAAAACTGATTTGAGTTAATCATACTTCTAGGAACTTCTATTTTATTGGCGGAAAAAGAGACCGGTAATCATTATAATCTCAGTAAATAAGTGCACGCAATCTCCAAGTTTATATTCAAGTCATTTGGGGTCTAGATATGCCAAAATACCTTTAATAAACCATCTCATCTTCTCTACCAATGACATGAGAAAAAATTACACGTTTTTTCCATTGAATTTATGTAGACATTGTTGAAAATGATAGAAGTTATTAGCTATCACATTTAGCATACAGGTTGCTAAAGGACCATTAAGCACTCCTCACTAAGCTTATAGACACCAATCAAGATAACAACCCTAATGGACATGCCCAAGTTGGACCATTAGGGTTAAGATGTTGGTGGATTACAAATTCAGCTGTGAAAAGACAAATTATCATGACCCACACAAATGTAAAAGAAGAGCTAATTAGCCTATAGGCAATTCCACAGGATTGGGAAAAGCATCTGGTGCTTCCTTGGCTCATTGGCTTCCTGCTATTCTTTTAGGTAGGGCTAATATTCAGGCTAGCTTTTCCGGGCTTGGCGAAGCCCGGCTCGGCTTGAAAGGGTTTGATCTAGTCCCCAAGCCTTGTTCGGCTCGAATTGATTCAAGCTCGAGCTTAGCTTGGCTTGGCTCGAGCTTGGCTTGAATACATTATTTTTCTTAAAATAATAATATTTTATATTATTTATATATATAATAATGATATATATAGATAATATTTTTATTATTTTTTTAATAATATTCGAACCGAACCGAGTTCGAGCCGAAGCGAGCCTCAATTGAGACGGGCCGAGACGCATAGGGGTTGGCTCGAGCTTAGCTTGATTGAATTTTCAAGCTTTTTTTTTAGACTTGGCTTGGCCCATTCGAGCCTAAACTTCGGACCGATCTCAGGCCGAACCGGGCCGAGCCGCACCAATAGGCCAATCAGGCTTTATGCAGCCCTACTTTTAGGACTTTGCTAAGGAGACCCCAAAAGGGCCAAGACCTCGAGCAGGTGCACGGGATTTCGGGTGGGGCCTATCTTCACATGGTGGGCCCCACCTGAAATCCCGTGCACCAGCTCAAGGTCTCGATGGTCTTGGCCCTTATGCGGTCTCAATAGCATTTCCCATTCTTTTATTGACAGGCAGGGTTCCACTGGACCCCACCGGCTCATGTTAGCCACATTCGCTTCATTTATGTTTCCCCAACGAACAAGGTTATGGAGAAATTTTCCTTAGAGTGTGGGGTTAGTGATTCTTCTTCTCTGGTAGGGATGGGATATTAATGACAGGTTAGTGGTCAAGAACAGAATATCCTCTCTTACTATATTCTGAAACACAAATGGGGTCTCTCTCTACAGTGTGTGTTGTGGAATATCCCAAGTTGAAAGAAAGGATGCTGAGATGAAGTTGTGGTCCTCTTTCATCTGCCCGCACTTTTGGAGCTTTGAAGATTGAAAAATTCAAGTAAGACTCATTAGCGGCCGTTGAAATCTTCGAGGCTTGTCAACAACTTGTGATCAATGGCCATGTTTCATCTTGGCAACGCACATGGACATTCCCAATAGAGGCAACATTTTACTAAAACTTGCGAAAATGTCAAGATCATCCATCATATCTGATGTTTTGGGTGGGGGACACGTCTATTGTGTGGGTCTGTGGGTGTTAAAAATTAATCAGGAATATTCAAATAGTGTTTAGGAGAGGTGTACTGTACGTTGAGAAAAGTCATTTCTTTTGAATATTTTATTTAATTGAGATGGACAATAGCATGTAAGAAAAAAAGCGTTACATGCCCTCTCAAAGCTTTGAGGGTGGCCTTTAGATATCAAAACCGGAATATAACCACTGTTATCAAAACCGGACCGAACCAGCCGGTTGAACTGGAAAAATCGGGAACTGGTCCCGTCGTTGGTTTCTAAAACCCCGAAAACCAGAACTCTTTAAGAACTGATCAAAATCGGTCAGAACCGGTTGGGAACCGACCACTCTAACTGTTCGATGCCCGGTCCGTTATGAAAATAGTAACCACAACCCAATTTTGCGTTAGATAAATTGTATAGCAGGACTGCACAATCCTAAGGGTGAAAAATGGGCTAGAATGAATCCTATTATACTGTACTGACCGTTTCAAGTAGTCCTGAATTGCTAATGCAAGTAGTCAGGCATACTCAGTTATGTTCGGCCTCTGTGGTGCTCCTAAGTCCTACCATGTAAAAGGATTAAAAATTAAAATCAATAGCAATTGAAACCATCTATGTTTAGTTTTTCTAGAGACACTAAAAATAGTTTCGTTAACGCGATATGGCACAGCTTACACATCGATACAGGTAATTCCAACTACTAAACGTATCATTTTTGTTCATGTTTATAGACTTGTATCGGATGGTTAAAATGTTTGGGCGTTTTGTTGTGGTTTGGGCTGTAAATACGTGGAAGAAGATTCAGTTGTTTAACATTGAGGTGGGCCCTAATGCATGATGTTGTGTTAAGAACACCACATATTGTGTTGATCAAAGAGGCTAATCTAATGCCTTACTATCTTACTTTTATGCTATGTTTGGTTGCCAAGAAAATAGGTGAAAACATAGGAAAGAAAAGAAAATTTAAGATTTCTGATGCAATTGTTAGTTGTATTTTTTCCAATTTTCTTTCCTTTTCCATATTTTTTCTTATTTTCTCAGCAACCAAACATACTGTTAGGGGACCAAATGGGTTAATGTCGTGACCAAGTCTGCATAAGAGGCAATTAACGATTATCATAGAGGATGCGGGCTTATGGCAACATATATATGCCTGGCCCAAGCCTAAGATCGTAGGGGAGGCAATGGGTTGAGAAATATCATTCCAAATCCTACACAAAAATAAAATTTTGGGACCATTTATTATCAAGAAACCCAACACCTTTGATTCCAAGTTGAAGAAACCCAACTAGGCGTGCCAATCGGCTGGTCTTAGGCTTGGATTTTTATAGTTTTTGACTAGACCCAATCCAAGCCCAGCCAGTTTAAAATAGATTTTCGAGGGCGGAATGCAGGGGTTAACATCCCTAAACCCAACCCAACTCCAAGGTCCTACACCAACCCTCAAGGAAGGGTGACAAGGGTGTGTCCCTCAAAGAGGTTACATCTGTTGTAGACTTTGTTTTTAAAACAAAATTTATTTATTTCCTCTAAAGTCTTTCAAATTCAAAACTTTTTTTTGTAAATTCAATCCTCTGGAGACTTTTATTGTGAAGTTATTTGTCATAATTGATTTCTAGTCATATGGGTCTTAAAGGACCATTAAATTTCTTTAAGAAGAACGACCTCTTGCTTTTGGGAATAGAGAATATAAAGATTTACGGCTCTTCTTATTCCACCATTGTTATGATTTTATTCTATGTAATTTTCTCACCATCTAATGTCGAGTTCATTGTGACCGTCAGATTGTGAGTGCTTATTGGATTGAGATTGTTGAATCTTGGGGATGTGTGCCGGCCAGAGACTTGCAAACACATGAGTGGGGGCATTAATTACCTTAAGAACAACGTTCCTAGAACGTGCCTTAGTCATGAAATGATAAGTGTTCTAAACCATTTTATTTCAGGAAAAATTCTGCATACTACAGTGGAATTGACAAATTTTGGGTAATCTAAATTGTTGTCCATTTCGTGCTTATTAATTTTATTTTCGGATTCTCAACTTATTGGGTTCTGGATTAAGGCTCAATTGTTATTTCTCATTATTTACTTGATTATTTCCAACAATATCCTGGGATCGACTCCCAGAGTACATCAACCCCAAGGTAGTGTCGAGGATCTCAGTGTTGTGATCCAGTCCTGAGCATCGTGTATGGTCTTCATACATGTCTGTAAGCGTCTGTACGATCAGTTCATCAGTGCATGCCTTTTGTTTGCCTTTCCATCTAATAATCGGGTGTTGCACGAAGCTCAGACTAACCAGATGAGCTTAAATTCCAATCTATAGCTAAATTTTGGATGATTGAAAATGAGCACTGAATTCTAGGAAGCACGGGTTCAGCGATACTTAGATACGGCGATAGGATACGGCAAAAATTATGAAAAACAGCTAAGTTTTACATTAGAGTGTCGTATCCGATACGGTGATACGGGTATGTTTCCATTTTCAAAGTATCCGTGCTTCCTAGGCACTGATTAATGGTAGGTATGGTAGCATATGAAGAAAGGAAAAGAACCCCATCTTCAACCCAATTAATCCTTGAATCCATAAAAAATAGAAGAGAATTTCAAGTAGTATTGACAAAAATTGCCTTTCCTTTGTGGCTTACAACCCTATAAATAGCAAAAAACAAAAATTACCGGGGAAAAAATTGATCTGGTCATGGTCTAAAGCCTAGGAGCAAGCCAAAATCGACTATGTGTGATTCTCACTTCCGAAACTATAGCTATTACTTAAAACATAACTTTCTAAAAATAATAAAATTGCTCCAAGGCTTAAACGACGAAAGAGTGAAAAATCAATGGCAAAACAATGGATTTCGAAGATCTCAACATTTCTATTCAGAAATTAATCCTTTTGCACGTTTCGACTCCAGGCCCCATGATTTCTACTAGTGCATTTATGTCTTCTCTTTGGACTTTTGACCGTTCAATTACTCCATGAAGTCCTCCGCCACTTTTTCTACATCAACAGGCGAAAAAAAATCTACATGGCCCCTTCAAGGGTGTCACCGGTGGAATTTCAATCTGATTTATGTGCCATGGCCTTTAAAATAGGGAAAATAGAAAACGAACCTCAGGGTCCTCTTCCAAACTGACCATCCAATTGCAAATTGACACATGGCAGTGAAAATTTTATTTTATTTTATTTTGCTTTCCCAATGTGCTGAAATTTGATTGGAGTGGTCAGCTTAGAAGAGGACCTTGTGGTCCTCTAATCAGAACTCTGAAAATAGCTGTACTTACATATGGCCTGGATTGATCAATTGATGGGTATCATGTACTGCCTTCACACAAGGTTCCTTTCATTATACAGACGAAGAGGAATGGGAGCTACAGAGCTAATTTTCTTCATTTTAAGTTCAAAATAGTGTTACAGTGACTTATAGTTGTTCTGAGAACAAAGACCAAATACTACATTAATCTTCAAAAGCTTCTTATATCAAAACTAAATATATAGAGCAAGCAATCTGGATGGCCTTATCTCCATTTCTATGCTCTTGGGAATATACTGCACTTGATCAGAAGTCTCTTAAACACTGGAGAAAAAGAAGGTGAGACTAGAGTGCAAAGTTGAGTGAGTGGTAACTGAAGTAAGGCTTCCTTCTCTTAGCATCCATCTTCAGACCTTGTGAATTTTGCTGGCAGAACAAAGCCACTGACTCTTTCATCGATTGTGGTCCACAAACCAAAAGTCCTATCTCCGACCGGCCAGTTTCAACTGGAAACTTTGAAAGTACATCTGCTCAATTCATCACAAATTAGTACAAGTTTTCAAATTCCAATCTCTAAAGAAGTTACAGGGAAAAGAAACAGTACCTTGCAAGTTAGGCCTTCCTATGAAATGAATTTCATGTTCCTCAAGAGCACCTATTGCTTCCATAGAACTTAGTTCGGCGCCTTTGCCTTGTTTTTGAGAAATGGCCGGAGGAATCTCTTTATTCAACTTTCTCCATCTCATAATAGCTGTGGCCAAAGTGCTGCAAGTTGTAGCTATAACAAACGAACATATAAGAAGAATATCGGTAACCCAAGAAGGGCTCTTCTGTTTGGATGCATTATTTTCAAGGTCTAGAAAGGCGTGGTTTACGCAACTAAGTGAAACAAGGAAAATAATGGAGGAACAGCCAGCTATGGTAGCCATCCAAAGTAAACTTTCAAGTCCAGACATTGCATAATTCGAGCATTTCTTGTCAAAGTTCACTGTTTGCACCTGAGATAGCTCATTCAGTAGTTCTCTTACTGTTGTCCCGGATCGCTCTTCTTGTGTTACAAAAATTTTCAGTTTTATATGTCCTTGCTCAGCAGATTGATTCAGAAGTAAAGGTGCAATTGGGTTTAAAAGACTGATATCTTGGGACTTCTTCATGACATATATCAATTGTATTTTTGTGGGGAGTACTTTGTTTCTGTTGTTTCGGGTAGAAGCAATTTCCTGCAAAATGCTTAGAAATGGGGTGACCCCAACCCCTCCCGCGACCAGAAGTAAGCTGTCATATCTGCAGCCATAGATTCTTAACAATTGAGTAGGTTACCAATAATAAGCTACCATTACTTGAGACTAAATAGCCTAAACAAGGTGGAAATATCATAACAAATTGTGACCCCAATGAAGCCTAGAGTTTCTGACATTCTAGCGACAAAAATGCCTGGAAATAGTTCAATTAATGTAAATCATAGGGCCAGAGGGCATGCTGGTCTGATTTCTTATTTTTCTCCAATTTGATTTGTGCTTCCTAATTTTGAAAACACCACCACCATCACCACAAAAACCACACCTACAATACGTTCTTGGACCAGGCAGAGCTTGAATTCCAAACTGACTGGACACATCTAGTTTTTTCCTAATTTGTTAACCATATTCTTTTTTCCTCTCTCTCAAAGTTCTAGCTTTAGATTGGAAGGCTAAAATCCTGAACCATTCATATTATAGCTTAATGATCCAAAGAGGAGTCATACCACATAAAAAGCACGATCAATCTGTTTTTTTCATAAACATGATCCGTAAGTACTTGCTATACATATTTTAAGAACATAAGGTTCATTGCATCTTATCCCTAATTTATGATTTTTCTTACTCACCTTAGGAAGTCTGCTGAGACAGGTCCGTAAGGACCTTCAACCGCAACTGGTAGACACTTCACTTGATCAGCATCTGAGTCTAATGCAGAGTGTATTGTGTTATAGAGTGAGGTTGTCCACCATCCTTCGCATTTGATAATAACAGATATTGTATCATTATCCACACTGGAGCTAGAAGTTATACTAAAAGGGTGCCATTGAAACTTGGATATGGTAGGTATCTTCACGAATATCACGCTTGTCGGGGTATACTTCAATCCTGCAAATAGTAGAAGGCTGTTTCTGAGAGAACTATCTATATGATATTCTTTCTTCAAACTTAAAAAAGTACCTCTCATACTTACTGGGGTGTTTTGACAGAGAAAGCTCTATAGCTTTGCAGGGCAATATGCGTGCAGAAACAAGGCAAGTTTCTGGTCTTGATTGTATAATTCGGAGTAGCTTGTCAAGGGAAAAGAGAAAAACCCCAGAGAAAACCATATAAAAGTGGCGATCCCCAACATGAAACAAGAAGAATACTAAGAAGACTGTGTATAGATGGTGTGTGTAATAGAAAATTTCAAACCGTTTCCGCCTTATTTGAGGAAGTGATGTGATCCAGATGACTAGTGCTATAACAAGAGCAATCTCCCCAGCGAGGTACACCCGCCCTGTTTTCTGCCATTGCCATATCTGTTGTACAAGAAAATGGCATGAAATGAAGATTTAGATGTTTTTTTTTTTTTGGAAAAGTGCACACTAGATGGAAATCAAACAGGTGAGCTGAACTTGGTGATACCATGTCCTGAAGGCGGTGCCGGACACACCAAATGAAGAAGATGCTTGAGCCATGCAATGTGGCAAACAATATCATTGCAGTCCCAAGCCACACATGGTATCTTACTGAAGCTTCAAACTGGAGGCCAAGTAACCGAAACAGTGCCATCCCCCTTAAGACAGGCAAGAGAAGCAGTGCCAGGCATGCTTCCGCTAGTAAACCAAACCGGACCCCTATCTTCATGAACTTAAACTGCCATCTGAAATACAGGTTAACTGGTGAAATACTTTGTTTCTCAAATCAACACTAAACAGCTTTTAGTATTACATTTACAGTACTCACATATTCAACTTCAATGATTTAGAGGGTATCATCTTCTTGAAGTCATTAGAGATGTGAGCGTACATAGTCCATGCTAGAAAGAGTATAAAGAGGGCCACAGCGAGAAGCTCGGCGCCAGTTATAATACCCAGAGGACTGTGAATTATAAGTGGATTGGAGAGAGTTGTGATTGAGATTCCCATTTGTCTGTCATTCAAATTCAATCAAAATAGCATCAGAATTCACAAAATGAAGAACTTTAAAGAACAAATGAACTCCTACCTGTTTCTTGACTCCTTAGCAACAAAATGCAAGTAAATAAATCCAATTATAGCCACAGCAATAATGGGGAATGAGTAGACAGCAAAATCAAGACCTGCAAATTACCCATGGTGAAATCAGTGTTCTTGACATCAATTGAATTAGTATTCAAATACCCATTTCAAATCCTTGCTCTAGCAACGATTCAAGTAAGCAAATACTAAACATTTGAAGAGAGAATTTTTGTGTGAATCAATTGCAACCTCTATTGATGAATATTCAGAGCTAAGTACAGAAGTGAGTACCATAGTATCCAAATATTGTAGTGTTAGCGCTGTCTTCAGCTATGTGCCATGATTTGCTCCATAATTCCGTAGGCTTGAGAAGCCAAACACATACCCAACCAGCAGATAACAAGATCATCGACACTTTGAGAACAGGAAGAAGGGTGGCGTTTGCCATATTTCTGTATTCTAATATTGTTGCAGAGACTGGTATTTGGGGTTCAATTGGGATGATTGGGGGCTCTCTTTATATCAGAGCTTTGATAAGTGATAGACTGCCACTGGGGTCAAAAGATTATTTCTACCCCCCACCGCCTTTAAGGAGTGATCGTCACTTTCATGGCCACTTTATTTTACCCACAAGTTGAATTCAATGTTTCCTTAACTGTTTAAAGTAGGTGGAGTTCTGTATGATTGATGTGATATCCTCCATTTTCATCTTCTTCTTCTTTTTTAAAAATTAAATTTGGATTCTCTAATTTTTTTTTAATGATTAGGAGATAAAGATTCTGGTTTTGATGGATGATTGACAACTATATATGGGATGTGCTTAGAGATCTCCTTTTCATAACCCACTCTTGAATTGTTGGAATGCTGAATGAGGCCTGATATTTGGCAGTTTTGGCCTTATGTATATTCTACTCCTTCTTTGTAAACCAGGTCCCCACTAAACGGTCTTTTTCTTGGTGAATGATGAGAGCATTTTGGGGTGACTCATGCTTGTAAAAATGACCTGAAAGTGAGAGGATGTTTGACTAATATGTAATGTTAGGCAATACAGTTACATCACATTTCTCTTTTTTACATGTTTAATTCTTCTTCATACAGAAATCCAAGCCCCTGGGATTTGGGAACCTAGAATGACTTGCACCAAACTCCATATGATATAAATCTAGAGCATGCAAAACCATGAGTTCTCGTGCCTATAAAAGTAGATAATCTAAGTTCCTAATCATGTACACCATAGTAATCAATTTAAGGAAGAATGAGAATGCAAAACCATGTAGATTCTGGATATGAGATTAAACATTAAAAAAAAAAAAACTTCAACTGAAGGAGAGAAGATGAAAAACTTATTTGATATCCATACTGCTGGCTCAGGGGACCCTGATGTCATGAAAAAGGTAAATGAGGATGCACAGCCACGATTATTTGGAAAGCTCAGTAGCATCACTCATGGTCCCTATGCCAATGGCTTAGATTCCTGTCGTATAACCTGTCATGGCTACGAAGCCATGACATCAGTGTCCATTAAAGAATATATAATTGCATTTTTTTTTTCCTCCTGTTAACGCTTAGGTGATCTGCTGAATCTAATACGAGGCGGAATGGCCTAATTATGCCACTATATTACAGAAGAGCATTGACAAGGCATACTCCCATGAAGAGCTTGCCAATTGTGAGCAAAACTAGGCAACAATGATCTTGTATAATATTAGGAAAATATCAAATATATAAATTTCTCACATCAAAATTTTTAGGACTAAGCTACTGAGACCGCAAAGGGCCAAGACCACAACGAGACCATGCATCACATGCAGGGATCTCAAAATTTCATTAAAATATCAAATATATAAATTTCCCAATTTTTTATCATTTAAAATTGTAACACTTTTCTAATGTATCAAAATACTATTAGGTCTTGGCAACTCTGGCTAGAAGATCATTGTTGCTAAGTTCTTCTTATGGCAAGTAGTGCACTGATGTGTGACATCTGAAAGTGACATTTTTTTTAGGCCACGCTCACTATTTGGCACTGAAGAAGGGAGTGAATATTGATAATTTTTTTTTGACTTATAATGACCTTATAAAGTGTTTATATAGATATTATATGCTTCATCTCAATACGGAAAATCTATCAAATCTAATCATAATCAAATCTTATGATTATGGTTAAACTCCCACTTCTCGATTTACCCTAATATTCGAAAAGAAAATTCCAAGTGGGTTGGTACGGATGCTCATTGTAGAAAGACCCCTCTTCGGGGCATGAAGTCTGCCATTTGTATGTAAGTAGTCCGCTGCTAGAGTTCTAAAGCTCTGATTATTTGGGTCTCTCAAGTTAGTGAGTTTAAACCAGAGGGGTATGTTTGGTTAGGTCTCACCCACTTGAGAGACCAAAGTCAAAACAGCACTAGATGAGTGACTCGTTTTTTATCTTCTTCTTGTCAAAAGCAGTGGGGGTCCATGTCCATCAATTAAAATTGGCATTATATTCTCTGGGCACTACATATCACACAGGCGGCTTCTTTGTTCATCATTTTCAGCATCTTTTTTTTTTGTTATCTTTCTACTATTTTCTTCACAAAATTAGATTCTCTATGTGGAACTCTTTCCAATTTTCTCACTCAATTAAGCTTCCTACTTCCAATACCAAGATCATGGCTATTCAGTATGTGACTGTCAATCTATTTTATTCATATTGGAAAGGATCGACACGCATAGTGTTAGTCCCCCATTAGCTACATCACAATCATTCTCACATGTACAGAGAATTACAAATGGAGTCCATCAGCTACCAGCATATCGTTATCCCCATCTTAGGACGAACCGGAGTTCGGATGGGCAACAGTTGCGCTGATGCCCGGTTGTGTCTATAAAAACATGGGGGGCCATATCTGTTGTTTGGGGCCTACCCTATTGAATGCAGGCCCATGTTTTTGTAGACACAATTCTAGCGTTGTTGCACATTTGAACTCCGAACCCCGAGGTTCCGGTCCGAGGATGAGCATGCCCGCATGGGGCCATTTCCCGAAAAAAAAAAAAACCAACACGGTCATCACATTTTAATTTTGGATAAATTACATTAACCTCCCCTGAGGTTTGGCCCAATTTCAAACACCACCCCTCTTGTTTCTAAAATTACACTGACCTCCCAAGTGGGCAGTGTTTTAATTGTTGGTAACAGATTTCTCCTTTTATTAACATGTCGTTACTAACATGGATAGATTTTGATAATGTCATGATTTAAATATTTTAAAATATCCAAAATACCAATAACAATTTTTTTTTATCCACTTATTTTTTTCTTAACAAAAACACTTTAACATCAACATAAACAAGGAGTGTTAGACTATTAATAACGTCATAGGAGTACGTCTACTCTTTCAGCGTAGTTTCTACGCCATGGTGGGCATTGATGGATTGATGGGAATTGAAGGAGGCCGGACTATTGAAACAATTGGCTAGTGGTGAGGGGGAAAACTTGTTGGTGAGGTGTCTGAGCCTCTTAGAGGGAGAACACTGTTGGTGAGAAAACCAAACATCAGCCTTTTTTTTTGTTAATTATTGGCAAAGAAACTATCAAGTTATTTTTTTAATTATTGGCAAAGAAACTATCAAGTTACAATGCCTGCCTTCATACTGCATAATAATTCCTTGCTATAATAGAAATAAAATATGGAGAAAATAAAGCAAAAAAGATTTATGTAGTTATAATTTTCTCAACGGTTATGCTTCCACAATTCTCAGGTCATCATGTGTGGCCAGAATGGAAGGAAAATTGGAGAGTAGTGCAGATGTTTGACTGTTCATCAAGCATTGGGTGGGGGTTTTGAGTAAGAACATGAATGATATGACTTATTTAAATGAATCTGATCTTCGGATATTGAATAATCTGTAAGTGTCGATTGCTAATAAAAGAATAAAACTATGCAAGTGGTGAGATGGCTAAAACCGAGACAAGAGCGGTTGAAGCTCAATTTGGATGGGAGCAGCTTCGGGAATCCAGGGCCAGCTGCTGGTGGTGGTATTCTTAGAGACTAGACAGGTTCTCTTATTTTTGGTTTTTCAAAATTTTTTGGTTCTTGTTCTAATAATGAAGCTGAATTGCTAGTGGTGCTGGAAGATATAAATATTTGTAAACAATTGGCACACAATGGTTTTGACATTGAATGCGATTCGAATATCGTAGTGAATTAGATAAGGTCCCGAAACTGCAATTTATGGTATTTGTGGGATTTTTGGGAACAACTTACTGGTTTACTGGAGGGAGTAGATTTTTCTATAAAGCATTCGTATAGAAAAAGGAATAAAATGAAGATGCTTTGGCTCGGCAAGGTGCCATGGGGAGGAATAATTTGTTTACAAATAGTTCTCAGCTTCCTAAAATTATCAAAGGTTGGTATAGATTGGATAAGATGAGTATGGCTTATATTAGGCATGTTTAGAGAGTTTATTGTTGGTTTTGGTATATATTGGTTTTCTTTTATTATTTGTTTTGTTGCATGGGGTTTTATTCTGTAAACCCCAAGTGTCATTCTGTTCCTATGATATTCCTCCGCCACAAGTGAGGGCTTATTAATAAACTTGGGACGGGGCTACTATGTAGGTGGCTTCCGGCTCTTCTAAAAAACTAAAAAAAAAATAATTCTCAGGTCACCAATGAAAAGGTCCTCCTATTTGAGGTAGGTACTTTACCGATTAATTTTTATATAAAGCTTTTGGAACCGAACAATCATAGGTTTAGGGTTAACCGTGAAAAATCATTTGGTTCTAGAGGCCGCCATGTGTCTCTTTTAACACCCATTAACCGGTTAAGATTCAATCATGCGTAGGGTCAAATCATACATATAACCTTAGCTTTTAGAAAGAAAAAAAAAAACTTTAGGAAGTAAAATTTCTTAACCAGTTAAGTGTTTAAATATGAGCCGGAGCTCTACTTCCATGCCTTCCATTTCATTGTAATGTTCAGTGACAGTGCTGTAATTATGTGAAAAAATAGGGGTCATTTTGTTAACTCATATTTACATAACTTCTATCAGCTTAGTAGAAATGGGAGCGCTCCGCTTCAAGGCCGTGAAGCAGAGCTCCGGCTCATATTAAGACTCACCAGTTGCAGTAAAGAGGCTTTGTGAGTGTGGCCGGAACAGAATTCGTTTTGTGAGTGCACAAAAAAAATATAATAATAACAGAGATTTTAAATTGTAAGCAATGATATAATTTTATTTTATATAAATAATAAAATCCTAACTTTTTATTGCAGCATATAAAATAAAAATAGAAAAATGAATTAGAACTCTCTTAGACCGTCCAATTAAAAATCTAATGATGTCAAACATACATATATTAAATGGTGGACTTCACTTAATGTTTTGCGCCGTTAGATTTTCTATCAGATGGCCCAACTCTCGACAGTATCTACTATCAAGAGTTTTATACCACTTCCTATAAATATTCCAAGAGGAAAGGTCTTAAATAATTTGAATACCATCTTGATAGCAAAGTCCCACTCTTTTGCAGCACGTAAACTTTGCCAAAGACATTATAACTACAAATGCTTAAAATTTGAACGAATTCAGGAATTAAGGTACTGTCCAGGCTTGCATTTTAACTGAAACATGGGAGAACCAACCAAAATTTTGGTGTTGTAAAAAAATAAATAAATAATTGTTGAAGTGGACGCATAAATTATCTAAAGCCGTCAAGTTCACTTTGGTATCTCGAAAAAAAAAATGGTTTACATAAATTGTTATTATTCCATTTAAATGAATAAAAATTTGGGAAAAAATAATTTAGGTGTTGGTTCAAAATCCATTGAAATTGAAAGAATGGTGAATGGTTCAAAAGAAACCATTGTCATCATTTTCACTATTATCATCTAAGCTTTGAACATTTGGGAGACTTCCATTGGGATATATAGCCCAGAAGAATATAACGATTGGTTGTTGGTAGGCCTGCAAGACAGATCAAACTGGACTTCTCATTAAGTGGGCTGCTTCTTCAATGGGCCGTAGCCCATAAAATCACAATGATGGGTTGTCCCTAGATTGCTTTCGTTTTGAGTTTTTAAAATTTTATTTTTTGGGGTTGGGTCTTTACGAGGACTTTTGTTCTGTCGTGTATGGATCAGTTGATGGTGAGGGTCTGCAGAAACACAACCACCACTCGTTTCAATCGACCCAAGCAAACAGTCTCTCTCTCTCTCTCTCTCTCTCTCTCTCTCTCTTGCTCTTCCTTCACATTCCATGGTGAAGAATCCAAATGAGTAACATTTTCCCTTCTCCATCTCCCCATTTAAAGGCAAGACTCCCTCTGGTTGCTTAGAAGAGGCTTCCCAACTTCAGAATTCTCATCTCTACCTCTGCTAAAAACATTCTCTTTTCCTCTCCCATGACACCCACTACCCCAAGAGGGACACTCTACGTATCAAGACTCAATCACCCAAATCCTCCATCCCCATACTGAGATTAAAAAGTTCCAAATTCACCCTCCCTTTGGCAAGCCTGTCGTCTTTCACTGAAGCGGAAGGCGAAGAAAGAGAAGTAACTGAAAGTAATGAACACCAAGGGGATGCAAAATCTGAGGAATTATCCGGAATGGCTCGGGCCTTCCATATTTCCTCAAGTACAGCTTCTGCAATTTCTATCTGCATAGCCTTTATGGCTCTTAGTCTTCCATTTTTTATGAAGTCTTTGGGGCAGGGATTGAACTTGAAGACTAAGTTGTTGTCATATGTGACATTGTTGTTTGGGTTTTATATGGCTTGGAATATTGGAGCTAATGATGTTGCAAATGCTATGGGAACCTTGGTGGGGTCGTGTGCTCTGAGTCTTCGGCAAGCTGTGGTGACTGCGACGGTGCTGGAGTTCTCGGGGGCATTGCTTATGGGGACACATGTGACCAGTACAATGCAGAAGGGAATTCTTGTTGCTAATGTCTTTCAGGGCAAGGATACATTGCTCTTTGCTGGGTTGCTTTCTTCTCTTGCAGCTGCTGGTACCTGGTTGCAGGTTCAATCCCTCAATCTTTCAATGCCTAATTTTTTAAAACATTATGTAATAAAGACAGTCCTTAATTAATTTAGAGCATTGTGATAAAGAGTATAGGACTTCAGAAAGGATGTGCTGAGGCTTTAATGACTATATTCATGAGAGAGCACAGGCAAAGCCACCACCTTCAGATGCCTTGAAATGCTACATGAGGGGATTTTGGAATCACAAATTTATTGGACCAGAATCCAAGTTGTTTTTCTACATTTGCTTGACTGAGTCCTACTCAATTTTTTTATTTTTTTCAGTAACCTCTTAGAGCACCCGACTAGTCCCCCGGGCATTTGCAACACCTCCCAAGCCACACGCACCAGAAAAGACAGGATAATCTCTCAGGGTGGCCAACAAAGGGAAGGGATTCAAACTCAGGATGGCTAACTAGGCATTAATGCAGTGTCAATGCTAAACTAGTTTCTGGTTTTGTGTGGGGTGGGTGCGTGTGTTGGGGGGAGGCGCTAGGGGCACACTCCTACTCCTACACCTGCATACTGTTCAGTTTTCCATGCTCATTTTGGAGTGTTAATCCAACAACTAGCCATAGAAGCTAACGATTTATTCACTTACTGCTTAAAAATTTTGGAATATTAGATTTATTCATTTTTTGAGAGTTGCATAATTTCAATTCTACTTTGAAGTTTGAACTAATAACTGTATACTCTGAACATTTAAATATTTTTATATAGATGCTTCCTCGAGAAAGAAGCATCTCACTAGTGATCTTACAAGAGAAACAATAGCAGAAGGGCTCACAAGAGAATGAACCCAAACGCTAAAGAAAACAGAACGAAAAGAAAAGAGTTTACTAGTGACAATAGATTACTTGTTACTTCTTAAGTACCTTCATTTACAGGTCACTATGATTCACGGAGTGCTATTATTTTGTCATGTCATTATCAGATACTTTGAAATGTTTTATCCAATATAAAATTTGCTTAGGCTACTTGTGTTTTGAGTACAAGACTTGGTTTAATTGATTTTTAGGACTTCTGGAACTGACTCTCAACATTTATAAGACAAATGGGAGTTAAAAATCAGGAAGTAATAACAGATTAGGGTATCATCTGTTGGTAGATATCTACTTGGGGTATCTCGAGTTGTAGCTTTCATGGAGTCTTTGCAGATAATAGCAACAATTAGGCACTTATTCATATGTATAGGGATGTTACCCAAAAAAAATCTTGGGAAATTTCTTATATCGCATTTTTGAACCACTAGATAAGTTATTTTTCCAAAGAGAAAGGAAAAACTGCTTGCAAAACACTAAGATTGCCTAGATACACCTCCTTTTGGCTAATGAATCAACATCTTCATTGACAATTTTGTGAGTGTATGCCTACAGAGAATATAATGATTTGCACTAAGATCTATAATATTACCCACGCTAGTTACAAACAAATATACACAAACCTTCTAATGTACTGAATGCCCAAGCAAGGTTTAAAGCTTCGGTTTTGCAGGAAGTTTCACTCTTTGAAAATTGGAAAGTTCCTATTTACTGTAATATTTTGCAGTTGTAGGGAAAAATTAGGAACCACATGAAATTTTTCAGTAAAGCTTTAGGAAACATTAAAAGAAACATGATTAGGCTATTAGAAATCAGGATAATATGAAGACAATCACTCCAAAAAGTACGGCAAGTTTAGGGAACAAAGCTACGCGTGATGGGCATATACGAATACTCTAGAGTCCAAAACAACATTCATGCCTTGTTTGTAACATCCCATATTCATTGAATACAGCTCAATAAACTCTAGTAATACAACTGCAGATAGTTAAATACTACATCAGGGTCACTCATCTACATTCAATTTCGGGTCAGCTTGAAGTCGCCATCCTATGAAGACAAGGGGAGAGATCATACTGCCGTGCCCTATACTTGACCCAAATAACATCTACAACTCATAAGATTGTGGGTTGGCTCAAAATCATTAACACTATCTTTAAATTTTTAATCTATCTTAAATCGGAACCAATAAATTACACTAGATAAAGAAAATTCTAGCTCAGATTGTGTTTATAACGAATAGATACAATTTGAAACATAAAATATGTATGCAATTTCTGATTTGGACTTGATAAAGGTAAACTTTATTAAGTTCAACAATCAAGTTGTTGATATACAATCTGAAGCGTATATGTGTGATTTGAATCATAGATTTATGTTTTAGACTCTAGATGTATACTAGATATAGCTAGATCTATCTTATTACCATAAGTATTTACTTAGTGATAATTCCCTACTTCCCTTCCTCTCTCTTGGAAAAGGGATTTTTAGGGTGTTTCCATGAATTCCTGTCATACATGAAAGGAATGACCAAAATTTCATGATAATTTGGGATTTATAGTGTGATAAAATGTAAAGAGGGGGGATCTACTTTAAGGGTTCATTTCAGTGGGGGTTAGCCAAAATTTAAGATGCTGATCCAAACAATGGAAGCAATGTACTTCTGATATTTACAACACAGCTTGACATTTGTTTAATCTAAAATCATATTCTATCTTTTCTATAAACATGTAACAGTCAGAAATTAATTGGCTGCCAAGAGAGCTAAATGATATTGTTGCTTGCTTTAGAATATTTCATATACAACTGCTTAAAAAATCCTTTATCATTTCTCATCCGAACAATTTGGGATCAGCAGAATACTCTTATTCCTACCCAGAAAATTGGTATATTTCAGTTTCTTATGGAAAAAAAATGATATGTAGTAAGAACTAAGAAGAACTTGTATATCATCAATAAGTTCAACTAATTTGTGGTTCACAGCCATACTTGTTATCAGAGCTCATTGTAGCAATGAGTTGAACATCTTCAGATAAGAAACATTAAATCCGTGAAGCATGTGTTTCAACGTGCAAGGAGGGAAATTATCAATCTCATCCCTTTAATCACATTGGGCGAATTCATATAGATGTCGAGCATATTTTGTTTGTCTACATATATTTCTATGTTAATTCACTGGTTTCAGGCCATTGACAAATCTGCTTGCATTGTTTAGGTTGCGTCCTACATATGTTTGCACATTACATGTTCTCTGATTTCCATTCAATGTCATGATGAATTTGCTATTGTTATTCAGGTTGCATCCTATTATGGTTGGCCTGTCTCCACCACACTGTATAGTAGGAGCCATGGTGGGATTTGGTCTTGTCTATGGGGGAGTTGGTGCTGTCTTCTGGAGTTCGTTGGCAAGAGTGATTTCATCGTGGGTCATCTCACCCGTCATCGGAGCAGCTGTGTCATTTCTCGTCGAAATGCATCCGTAGGGTATATTATTTCTCTATTGAACAGACCTATAAAAGCTAACCTATTCCGTCAAAGCAACCTTAAGCCATCCTCAAAATTTCAGAAAATCGGCTATAGAATGATATTCTCTCTAACTCCCATTACTCTCTTTTTCTTTCTCTAGTTTGTGTACAATGCTCCAAATCCAGGGCAGGCCGCTGCTGCAGCTGCGCCAATCGCAGTCTTTGTGGGTGTAACTGACATCTCCTTTGCAGCCTTCCCTCTGAGCAAGAGCCTTCCTCTGGCTCTGGCCCAGGCCTTAGCTTGTGGGACTGCAGGTGCAGTCCTAGTCAGTAGAGTTATCAGGAAACAACTCGGTCACCTCCTCCTAAAGTCACAACTGGAACCGAAGGAAGATGCTTCCCATAATAAAAGTATTGGGTTCCTTTCCGACATTGCAGGGCCCACAGGGACACATCTGGAAATTGTCTACGGCATCTTTGTTTATATGCAGATTCTGTCAGCCTACTTTATGTCAATTGCCCACGGTGGCAGCGATGTCTCCAATGCAATAGGTCCATTGGCTGCAGCACTATCTATTCTTCAAGGCAGTGCCTGTGGAGCTGAGATTGTCATTCCGATTGATGTTCTTGCATGGGGAGGTTTTGGGATCGTTGCGGGGCTAATGATGTGGGGGTCTAGGGTGATAGCGACAATTGGGAAGAAGTTAACAGAACTGACACCAACAAGGGGATTCGCAGCTGAGTTTGCAGCAGCTTCTGTGGTTCTGTTCGCATCAAAGTTGGGAATACCCATCTCCACAACCCACACTCTTGTGGGTGCCGTCATGGGTGTGGGGTTTGCTAGGGGACTTAACAGTGTGAGAGCAGAGACTGTGAAGGAGATTGTGGTTTCTTGGGCCATCACTATTCCAGTTGGTGCCTTTTTTGCCGTTTTCTACACATGGATCTTGACCAAAATCTTGTCATATCTACTCTGAGGTTTACATTTAAAAGATTAAAAGAGAAACACTTGATGAATTTAATTGATTAGAAAAAACCTCTCTTTTTGAATTGATGAGTCGAAAGATTATGTTTGTTGATCTGTGAAATTCCTCCCAGTGAAAGAAAGGACTGACTAGAGATTGAGTGAATCATTAGATCTGGGATTCAAAAAAATATAAGCCTTCATGCTTTGGTGCGCGATACAAAATCGGGTCTTTTCTTTTTCTTTTTAATATATCATATGTTTTAATGCAATCCCTCTTGCAGAAGGCTCCAAGGCATTATGTTTTCAGTTTTGTATTAACAAGAATTCAGGTTTCTATGCTGCATTCCTCTTTCAGAAATTTAGGGTGCTAATCAAATGAGGAGGAATTGTGTCTAGTTTACTATATGTATAGGACGAAGGTCCTGGAAGAAGTTGCTCGAGCAGGATATCATTTAATGTTTCTTTTCTTTTATTATTCTTGGATAATAAAGAAAATATATATTAGGTAAATGAAAGAAAGCTAAGACTGGTGTTGGTTCTATATAGAGCACCAACTAAAAGCATGTACAACAAACCATTAAGAAGCGAGAATAGAAAAAAAGTAAGCGGAGTTCGAGAAAAATTCGGCAAAGTCGGGCCAATCACAATAAATGACAAAAAAACAAGATGTCAAGTAGGACATGTAACATTTTACAATTGCTATTGTCGCCCTTCATGCAAGAAAAAAGATAGGGCACAGTTACACCCGTATGCAAGACAATATATACAATTGCACAGATAAATAATACAAAAGCAATTTGGAATATAAGGAGAGGTCATCCTTCATAGTAAAAAGCATATCACCTGCTGGTTTCCTTGGCAGAAACAAGCACAAATTCGACATACAAATTTTTCAACGCGATCATCACTGTCATTAGTAAAGGACCCATGATTGCTCCCTGTACGACAAAATAACCCCATATTAGAGGCATCCAGTAAAAAGCTTGCCATTTTTTCATTTTATTTTTATGTTAAAAAGCATATCATTTTATGGTATTAGACTCAGAAAATTTTGGCAATCTCATCCGTAATTTGACACCAGACCCACTGATTGATAAGATTAAACTTGAGACATGAACCAGGAAGGTCCATCGCATTTGGCACCACAGCACCTATTCACCTCTCATATCACTAGCATAAACACCTTGGTCGAACTTCTAGAGAACCAAAGAGCCCATTCCTTGTAAAGTTAGTGAGGTATCTCACCACATCAAGTGTCCCTTCTAGAATCTAACTAAAAGATCCTCAATTACCACAGATTTATCTGTTATGTTTCCTCGACCCTGAGCCCACTAAGCACAATGTAACACCTCTTGAGTTATTTCTTCTAATAACTTTCCTATCATCCCAATTTCCCTACGAAAGACTACAAAGCTTTCTAAGACAACAGATTCCCAATCCATCTTTTACAAATAGGGGTGTCAACGAACACATATTATTTGTATTCGATTCGTATCCAAAATCGTTTGCTTGGATAATTATTCGAATAGGTATTCAATGGAGCGAATTCGAGTAGTACTTTTACAGCTGTTTATAAATTAGATACAGATTCTGATACTGATATATCTGATTCGATAAATATCCGGCCATTTATATAATATATTACTATATATAAAGTATATATATAATATATTTTGCGTTTATAATACTAAGTACCTTTACTAATATGTACATTTTACATATGATGGATCACTCTGCTATCTGTGGCCATGTGATGGATTTTAACGGGTTTCCAAAGGGCAGCCCAAGAGCCTACACATGTGTTTACACGTGCAGGACAACCATAACCTATTCAAAGGTTATGACTATATGCAAATATGTGAATTGTCTGTTGTACACCTGTCAAAAGGTCGGTGGTGAGACCACCTATGCTCATCAATTATTAACAAGCCCCCATCAAATTGTAAGCAATTAAATGTATCAAAGTGGGAGGAAAATTAAGTAAATAGTTTGAAATTCGAATTATAAAATGACAAAAGACTTAAGCAAAGGCAAGGAGAGCTCACCTCCAAAACAGATGGGAACAACGCGATGCCACCAAGTATGCTAAGCCCAGTTAAGTAGGCACTCTGCCCAGGTATCTCATCTTGGATGGCAGCCGTGCCATAATCCAGCAGTACAAGATGGATAACCGTCAACAAAACAGCTTCAGCATATCTTACTTCCATAACCAGCTGTGCTGCTGCAGGGATAGTCGAAAGCCAAGCCGGCGTTATGGGCAACACGGCACTCATCAAGGCAAGGAAAGTAGACATGTACAGGAAATGAATGTGATAGAATCGAAACAAAAGATATGTAAGACACCCTTGGAAGAATGTGACCTTAGCAGCAGCCAACAGCACACTACTAACCGCGTGATCAAGAACATCAGCACATCGAACGCGAGTTGTCTTTGAAAGTGGAAGCATGCCCAGAACATGATCCATGACACCTCCAGATTCAGAAGTGATTAAATAATACAAAAGCCAAAAAAACAACATCATCTGAGAAATGAAATTCAACAATCCCGCTGCTCCGGAAACAATTGAGACTGCCACAGAGAACAATAGATTTGCTCCTCCTGCCAAAACCATTGTACTACTAGCAAATACCCGCTTTGAGACATCCAAGCTCTGAAGAACAAACTCTTTAATCTTCTCCACCAAATCCTCCCTCGCGATAACAGACATAAATTCCCTAAACACACCATCTATATCTCTATAAATCACATTCCACTCTCTCTTCCTCACCTTCGACTGAATATAATACAGTTTCTCTGACCAGGGTTGTTGCTGCCGCAATTGTTCTTGAACACTAGAAGTGAACGAACTCTGCGGCGATTTAATCAAATAATTCCTAAACCCTTCCACAATATCCGTCACATTATATTGCAAAGCCAGAGAATCAATCTGCATCGATACCGTTTCATACAACTTCATTGTATAAGTATCAATCAATTCCGGCACCTGATTCTCATCCATCCATTGCTTAATCCCAATCCTCTCCGCATAATTACTCTCTTCCAAATGAGTTTTCAACGAAAAAACAGCATCTTTCCCCTCAATCCCAATCTTATAAGAGAAAAAAACAAATCCAGACACAGATCCTACGATCATAAATATAATAAGCCCAATACCAACCGTAGTCTTCAATCGATTAAGCATTCCCAAAGTCATACATTTACTAATCCTACTCCAAATGGACCTTTTCCTAACAAATTGCCCGCCGCGACGAACCGAAGAAATTGCAGATAGGGTTTTCGCAATGCCGGGAGTCGCCGGAGTACTGCAACCGGTGGCGTAACCGATAAGGCAAGGGATTGCGAATGCCGGAACGGCGAAAGCTCCGATTTTTTCATAGACGAGGACGAAAAGAGCGAAAGAAACAAGCCATTGCATGAGTTTCGAGAATCCGATCTTCTCGTCGCGAAGAACGGGAGGGCGGTTTCGGAGGAGGCGAAGAACGGCGACGTGAGAGTCGATGAGAGAGCCGGTGGTTGATCGGAGAACGGCGACGGGAATGGCGATTAGGGTTTCGGGAAGACCTAGTTTGAGAGGGTGGGACCAGAAGCGAACGAGAGCGGTTTGGAGCTCGCGTAAGGGCATGGAACAGAGGATCGCCCATTGAATGGGACGCCAGTATTCTTGGAGGAGTTTGGTGAGACTGTATAAGAGAGCTAATGAGAGAGCTAGGCCTGCGTGTGCCATGGCTATGTAGATTGCTAGACATACCTGAGGATTGCTTGATAGTTGATTGAAGTGTTCTTGATCTTGTTCTTCGTGGTTTTGTTTCTTGTAATGGCGGTTTCGTTTGCGTTTTGGGGTTTCTGGAGTCTCTGACATTGTTGTGGCTTTTCCATTCCAGGATGATCTATTCTTTTCGCCATTGGAACTCTGGTTTTTTTGTTTTTGATGGAAGAGAGGTTGAAGATCCGATTCCCGTGGGTTAGTGAATCTTAACCCCTGGTTAAGATTCACTACAATTTAACCTTGGTTTAAGAAACAAATATTAACCGTTAATATATTTTTCTAAAAACTAAGGTTACTTTTGGAGTGGATTTTATTGGCCAAAAAATCAATTGTGATAAAATTGATTTTATAGAAACTAATGGTTAAATAATCACTTTTTCAAATATGAGAAATAGTTAACGAAGCCGTGAAATCTATTTACAAACCTAATGAGGTCCGGCCTCCCCCTCTTAAATACCGATTGGTACGCCTATCACTGCCCTTCAAATAATAGTGTTGGGAGAATATGAAGATGAAAGACTTAACCTTGTGCTCCCCAAACATTATTATTTGAAAAAATGATTATTTGACCATTAATTTTTACGTAATCAATTTTGGCACAATTGACTTTTGCCGATAAAAACCAATCCAAACACCCTAAGATTAAATTGATGAAGCTCAAGGATTAGTGAAACTTAACTACAATTAACTACGGGTTGAAAGTGAAAGAGACATATGTTGACCTGTGGGTGCCATTGAACTCTCGGGGGTTCAATCACAATTGACGATGATCCCAACTCTGGCCCTACTCTTAGCTAAACACACCCTCTAAAAAACAATTAAAGCAAGGATAGGTATTAGTTTTTGATTGAAAGCATGAACATGTGTTGATTTTTAGCTCTGCTTGATAGTTGGGCCAGATAGGCTTAAAAAAAAAAAAAAAGAGGAGTGCTATTGTGCTAGCTCCGATCGCACAGTCCTTCCAAGACGCAAAGTGGTGGCAACAAGTGTCAGCTCATCTCCTGACATAAGGTAGCAACAAAATGGAGCATTGTGGAAAAATATGACCCCTATCAAGGGGTGGTCTATGGTCGATTTTGCAACCGATTAAATAACAAATTTTTTCAAGTTCTCCTTGTATAAGACTTGGGATCGTATCTTAGGGTACGTTTGGATTTATGGAATTGGGGGGTAGAATTGCCAATTCCATCCCACAATTCCAATTCCATTATTTGGGAAACATTATAAAAGGGTGGAATTTAAATTTTTCAATTCCATAGGGAATTGGAGAAGTGATTTCAGATACTAAAACTGTGGAATTCAAATCCTTACTTGAATGGTCTTATTGTATTGACTATTGAGAGTATTGAAAATTTTGAATTTGGAGACTACTACTTGCATACTTTCTTTAATATACAGGCATGGGAAAGATAGGACTTTGCCCTTTTTGGTTGTCTTGACTAGTTATTATCCTGTGAAGTGTTTGGTCCCAATAAGGCCTCCCCTAAGAAAAAAGAAAAAAGGATGCTAGCCTTTCTTAGGATGGGCTATTCTCTATTGATGTTTGATGTCTTCATCTAATACTCTTAGTAATTGGAGTCTCTATTAGCATGTTAAGATTCCATTGGGTAGCTCTGCAACAACAATCCATGATTCTGAACAGAGTCTACACTCTACACAGGTCAGAATCATGCCATGGATCCAAAGGAACACAGTTCAAACACCATGTATTGCCGCATTTTCAGAATCCACAAGACCACTTCAAGAAATTGGCTCACAGAGGAGTTGAGATTTCCAGATAAATTTCAAAATAATGGAAGAATCTAACAATGAAAAACAGTTCAGTTCAGTTCAATCTAAAGATGACTAAATCAATGCCTAAAGTATTGTAAACACTACTTTATTATAGCATAGACATGAGCACATAATTTTATATGATAATTTCCCTTGTATATTCCATTTCAGGCCGACATACAAAAAACTAGCACTTCAAGTCTTCAACTGCTTTGGCGGATTCTACATACCAAACCATTTTGCAACAAGAAAACGCCGAAGGATAAAGTCATGGTGACAGCTCTTCAACAGAAGTGAGGCTGGGCTGCCACTCCGATCCCTGCCACATTCTTGCCTTCTTGATGGGTGGTGTAAAAGGCTTCTTCATTTCTCCTCCACATCCTCTAAGGACACATTTAGACCACCTTTCTCTAGAGACGAAGAAATCTTTAGCGGAACAAACAGATTCCTCAGAATCATATCCACCCACATCAACCATTTTCTTCGCACCTGGCACCTCCTCTGCTTCGCTTTCAGCTGGTTCTTTTGCTCTCACCTTCTCCAGGTGCTTACCCTTTAGTTTCCTTACGGTAGTATAAGGCACCAAATAAAATTTCTGACCTGGAAAAAGCATTTCTTCTGGACGGACAAGGGACTCATGGGGCTGTTTGAAGACTTCTGGCAAGGCAAGACACATCCCAGGATATTTTCCCATCACTTGAGACGCAGGAATTGCATCACGATAGAGATCCACGAGTCCACCCGCATGAACGATCCTCACAGTCAAATCCTTCGGTTGTAAGCTCAAATCCAATGATATTGAAGCTCCTTCGAGTTCTTTCTTCTGGATTCTGTCTTGACATATCGAGCCACCCAAAATAAATAAACAAACCTGCATCGTAGTTTGACGACTTTGATTCAAGCATCTGCACCGTATTCTAACAACCCGGGGGGAAGAGAGAGATATAGTTTGATGAGTTTGAAATATTTCAACACTATATGCATTGCTCATAGTGATTATCTTTTTGTTCTTCATGGCCTGCTCTCTATATTTAATATTTCCCCAAAGAATGGTGCGATGAAACCGAGGCTTGCTTAGTACAAAAATAAAGACAACGAATTCAAAGATGGATGGGCATCCTTTTTTTTTTTCCTCCTCTCGATGTGAAACCCAAAGTTAACCTCAAAGAAGAACTCAGAAAAAACCAAACAGGGTTTCAGAAAGAAATTCTCAATTTCGTCCTATGCCAATTCTGCTGACACATCCTTGTGCTAACCTCGTAATCCCATAAACCCTTTGACACCTGGCGTTCAAGCTTCTTCTTCCTCCCACTGATCCAATTGTTATGAAGAATGAGGCACCCCTTCTTCACACAAGCCGCTTTCACATTTTCTTTTTCCCACAGGCTATGGTACGCCCCATTTGGGAAGAGGTTTCTGTCCAAGAAATGAATGGTCAGGTTAGTTTCAGGTTCGAGGCACTTGTCGTCACCGATGCGATTAGACCCACCTTCACCACATAATACATCGTAGAAGCTTGGCTGCTCAGATAGGACCGAAGTTGCTGCATGATTCACTACCTTCTCTATTGCAGCTATAGTCACACCATCAGAGCGAGCAAAGTAGAAGCCAGAGTTTAAGCGTCGGGGTAAGTTTATGGGTCCTGCAAACAAGGACGCCAGCAAGAAAGCATATAAGACTAAATTAGCAAAGACAGGCAGACCGACAGTGAACTAACTGAAGATCTTCTCTGGAAATTGTCAAAGGAAAGTCATGGTAAGGTACTTGTTTTTTTCTTAATTGCAAGGAAATGAACTTTCGAATGAGAATGGATTATAATTGTCAACACCTAGTCCATAATAGACTAAAATGATACCAATGGCACAGCAGAATGGATCCACCAGGGATAAATCCTCCTTAAGAAATCAAGGTGAGAGTATCCTAGTCATCCCATTTATCATTTTTTATTAATATTCTGTCCTTTCCCTGCATGTGTGTCATCTTGATATTGTGCCATTGAAAGAATAGTTGCTATTCTAATTAACTGCTTAGAATATACACCTGTTTTAGTGTATTCATCAGATTGCGCCACTAAAACAGCAGGGCCAAAGGAGCGAAGCAATGGTAATGGATTTTTAAACCAGTAGACATCAACATCGCTCAAAAGCACGTTGTACCCCAGCTTCAGTATCTGCAAAACCAATCTGGACTTCACCTTGGTCACCCTCTGAAAGCACTTTGTTCCGAAGTGGCATTCGTTAAAACTGATGTTACTTGGAGCCAATGGGTCTATGAATACAGGCAAGCCCTAGGAAAAAAAAATTCCGATTTAGAAAAAAAGAATAAAATAAAAAATGAAGATGAAATCTAAAAAGAAATGCAGAATTAAGAAAAAGCTAAAGTACCTGCAAAGTTGACCATAAGGACATTCTACCAACATCATAGCAGAACATAAGGCACAAATGAATGGCTTTGGACCCATTTGACAAAACATGCATAGGAGATGTCCTATAAAAGAGAATTGGTCTAATTTATCATCACAAGTATCACATACTTTTAGAGAGTCACAAATTTAAGAAGAATTGTCTGTTGCATAGCCACAAAAAACTGTGTTTTTAAAATTTTAAAAAAAAACGTGTAAAACGCGCATACCGTAGAAAACGGCATTTAAAACCCATTTTTTGAAAAAAAAAACACATTATCATTTAAAACGCGTTTAAAACAAATAATACGAAGAAAAAAAACCTGTTTCAAACAAATAATACGAAGAAGAAAAAAAACGGATAATCTTGGAAAAATTTTGAGAATGAAGATTATGTAGATATTGACAACTTTGATAACTTTGATGACGCTTTTGAGCGATTGATGAATAGGAATGAGTGTTTTTAATAATACGCGTATTATAATCTTGTTTTTAATCTTGATAGTTGACGTTTTAATGAATTTTGATGCCTTGATGAAATGAATTGGATGTTAAAATGATGTTATGAACTTATTATTGTTGATTATAATTACTCTTATTGTATATTAACTCACCAAATTGTTAGATATAGTAATTAGCATCGTTTTTAATTCTTATAAATTATTAATTTTTTTCTCTGTTTTTTTCCCTAAGTTTTCTCATATTTTCCCAAATATTTCCGTACTTGACTCTTGCCGAATTATTCCCAAACCCCGACTTTGTGACTATGGTCTGTTGAGAAGACCAGTAAAGAAGACAGTAAGATCATCCAATCAGGTTGATTGCTGGCCCTAGGAAACTTCTCAGATAGGACCTCTGGTTTGGAGAAAGACCCATATTTTTATACAACAAGATCTGCTCTGCTGTTGGTAGCCTGCACTTTGGTGCACCTCACAGGTACAAAATAAATTCGAAAAAAAATTAACGAAAACATAACAAGAACTTGTAATCATAAGCAAAAGAGAACAACGAAGCATATGCACCTGCAGAATGGAGAACTTATAGACTTCGTGATCCAGAGCACAGACCAAAAAATTTGAAATCAGGAGGTGGCGTAATCGGCACACCCAACTCATAAGCATGTCCCGGTAACTATTTCCAGCAACCGCAAGTACAATTGTCTTATCCTTGTCTGCAAGTACTGAAAGGAGTGACTTTAAGGAGAATGGAAGAGATAATGGTGTTGATGACTTGAACAGATCCTGGACAGAGCAATCCATATTTCTATCTAGCGATTTGCTATCATCCACACATTCCATCAGTTTCTTCTCCTTTCTGGATCTTAACATCCTCCCCTTCCATAAACTCAATGGTTTATGATCTCCAAATGGATAAGCAATGCTTTCTGCTGTGTTGATGAAGAGATAGCGCCCATCACACTTGACAAGTTTGACTATGTTGTTAGAAAAATTCGCTCCATGAAAATACAATGACCCATACAGCGTCCCAAGATAGGAATTTCCCATGTACTCCCAACTTCTCTCTATGATATCTGCAACACCAGAACCCCTGGACAATTGGTTAGGCCGATGGTTCGGATCGTCTTGGAAGAAACTTGAGATGGTTTGACTGGCATCAAATACAAATCTGAAGTCAGACGACAAGGCTTCATTAATGACCCAATGGTTGTGAAGCCCCTTCCCAAATAAGAAAGGAGGGAGGACCCCGGCATGTAAAGGCAGCTCCCTGGTGTTCCATGCCATAAGCATCCTCAATTCACAATGGCTCCACAGCCACTTCTGAGCAAGAAACTCCTGCAACTGATGAAAAAGGGAGCACAATTTCAATGAATATTTCTTATGTGAGTCATCCACTTTGACTCTGCAACAGATTCCTTCATACCTCCTGGATTTTTATCCGTTCACCACCCTCTCGTAGCCAGTGTTTCCCAGCTTTGTCCAAGTGAAAGGGGAAGTAGGAAGCATTTGATGATGAAGCAACAAGGAGCCACTCATGGTCAAGTTTGTGAGCATAATTCAGGGTGGAGATGAAATCAACCAAGAGAATGGTCGTGGGGTCAACCAGAACAGAAATGTCTGAAGTGGATGACCATGATCGTGCAACCATGGAATGGAAGAATGGGGTACCCAGGAACCTAGAACAAATGGGCACATATCAAGAGATGGATTCTTTGAATTCCTTGGAAAGTAAAGCAAGAATAAAATTTATAAATTTGTAACTAAGAGTATAATGACGGACATAAAAATCTTATTGTGTTATTTGGTTCTGATTCTGAATCATTTTCCTTATGTTTAACTTGTAGGATTTTCTTCAAAGCAGACCTTGTGTGGCAATTGTTCTTCTTCTTTTATGAGTTCCCATCCCTTTTGAATGTGTATGTATTAGAACATCATGTTGACTTTCTCACTACCTTGAATTTGCGTGCATATACCTAGTAGCCCTGCTCATTCAAGAGAAGCAATGTCTCGTTGCTCATCACATTATTGTCAATGTTTATGGTGAATGATCAAGAACAAAATATCAGATCAAACGGTTATGATTCATACAACTGGGATAATGTTTTATGTAAGAAATATCCTAGGTTAAATGGTGTATCCCACCAAGTGGATGTTAAGAACCTGAATGTATATCGGGCAGTAACTCTGCCTATAATATTTTTATAGTTTTACTATAGACTAGAACTTTTCTTCCGGACTTTCTAAAGCAATTCTAAGGGCTTTTCCCTCTCTCCATTTTTCTTTAGTACCTTTTCGTATTTTGTTGTTATCATGCTGCTTTAGGGTATCATCACCCTTTGTTTTCATATATCCTCATACACTTATCACCTATGGCGTAGAAATCCCTTAGCTCATCTTTTGGCGAATTCTCTAACTTTCTCCATGTTAAATAGGTAACTCAAATACTTGAGTCTTTATCATGGTCAACCAATATGTAGTAAGTTTTCTATGGAGAACACTCTTCCACAATTTATAGACACTTTCTTTTGAAACCATTCTTTTCCTCTGAAGCCCATCATTGGTACTCAATAAGGTACACATCTGGACAAAAAATATTTTACCTATCTTTTCAGTTACCAACCATAACTAAAGTGCGAGAGTTTGCCTTACAAAGTGAACACTTCAGTTTTCATTTTTTGCTTCTTGCGGTTTCTTGTTTTATAATGGAAGGTGAAAACAGCCGACTGGCTCCAATACTTAATTCCACATTTATGTACTGTATGTATAATGCTTTTAATTAAACAGAAGAATGCTGATTGATTGAACAAACATTGTAAGAACCCCCTAGAATAAACTAAACTCCACCATCACCCAACGCCTATTTTTTCTTTTGAACAAAAAGGCAAACGCCTGAATAATTCGCATTTTTTGTCCTTTTGACCTGGCATCTCATAAGACTTTTTTTTTCATATTTTGAGACATTCTTAACTTCCTCCGCATTATGAATTCTCTAGCATCGCCCACTGACAATTTCATGTTTTCTGCCAATAGACCTCTAAATTTTGGACATTCTAACTGATACCCAAATGCCAATATTTCTTTCCAGTGATCTTCAGATAGATATCTACATTAACTATCAACTTGGTTATTTAAATTTTGATTATAAGAAAGAGAAACTACTGCAAATTATCTAGCTTTTGCTTAGTACTACTGGCTATGGAATGCCAGCTTTGGGCAGAACTAACAAATCCATACTTATCCTCAATGGTCTACAAGTAATACAGAAACATACTCATGCTTGTTCTATTTTAGATAGTGTATGTAATCACCAAGTTGAGAGACAGAGAATAAAAAACTACCCTTCATGATTATTCTCTTGTTTGATCCACCAAGATCATGCCTTGGTGATAAGCCAATTCAGAACAGTTAACAAGTAACATACTAGACAAAAACATCCCAAAGGGTAACCCAATCTACCAAGAACGAATTTAATTGCTTACGTGAAATCAATGTTGGGTTCCACCGACACCCGTGAACCGAGGGCACCAGCAAGAGAAAGAACAGATGGGTCCCTACCGAACAGAACGACGGAGACATCCGGCGATAAAGCTAGCCAGGATCGAACTGCCAGGACCTGGCTCGCCCCAATTGAGCCATTAAAAGGTCTGGGGGCTGAGAATATAGTTATATTTGGCCTACCCCATTCTCTGTGATGAAGAATGGGCTTCTTGATCTGATTTTTAAGGGATGGCAATCGCTGGGTAGCATAGAGGGAGAGACCAATCAAGAGAAACCCAGATAGCCAAACGGACCACAACCCCACTTGAAATGCCTGTAGATCAAACACTTTTGCTTTTTAAAAAAAAAAATTATAAAAAGATGAAGAATGAACTAAGCAGAAAAGATTAAAAAGTAGTAAGATGAAAAGGGGTTTCAGGGTCTAATGGGGAGCAATCTGACCTTGTTGTAGCCCAAGGAAGCGAAAATAGAAGAAGCCTTCATCGTTGAAAATCAGAACGAACTGAAGAAGGGTTTGTGTTCAGAGAGAGAGGGGAACTTTAACGGAAAGGAGCAGTTGTTGGGCAGAGTTCCCAGCACCAACCCACCCAAGTAGTAAACCCATCAGCTGGGACATGTGAGCTTTTGGCGTCACGAAGGCGTCAGCTCGCATTGGGATCTCCTCTCTCCTTCTTGTATTCGAATTCTTTCCTTTAATTAAGGGAAAAAATGACTGGTTTTGTTTTGTTTTTTTTTTGGGCTTCCGAGTCTCTGGGGATTGCTTGTTTCAGTTCTACAAATCGAAGAGGCTGACTTCTTCTTTTTTTTTTCTCTTTTTTTCTGTCTTTTGTTTTTTTTTTTTGAAACAAGGCTATCCAGGCCCCTTAGAGCACCTGACTATTCCCTCCGGGTGCAAGTGTGCAACACCCTCCAAGCCACAAGCCGACAAGCACCAGGTAAGATGGGATTACTCCATGAGGGTGGCCAACAGTGGGAGGGGATTCAAACTCAGGACCTCCGCTTCCTAAGGCGTGGTCGTGGTCCTGGCCAACAGCCCAACCCCTACCGGTTAATTGAAGAGGCTGACTTACCTTAATGAGAACGAATTTGGTCTGGCGAGGGTTGCCAGACCAAAACCGTCTGGCCTCACTCACAAAGCCTCTTTAACTCTCCTTTTTGTAGTTAAGAAATTTTAAATTAAGGTTTACTCTTTTTTAAGCACACCAGGCATTCAACTCTGTAGTCAAATGTCATGGCCACATGTCCCCTTCAACACTCCAACACTCCTGTAACTAAGCTTAAGAAAATTAAGGTTAACATTTTTGTTTTTAAAAACCAAGATTAGGTTGTTTAATCCTAGGAGTGAGGGAATCTTAACCACAATTGATGTGTGGTAAACAAGGGGGCATGGACCAATTAGGACTGCACATAAGTTAAGCATTTCCCATTTTTTAATACTTTTTTCCCCACAAACAAAGTTTAGATAGTTGAACCTTAGGGGTTAGTGACTCTTCAACTAACCAGTAACCACAGTTAAGGAGTGTAAAAGGTGACACGTGTTGACCTATGGGACGAGGGCGGACGGTTTTGGTCTGGTGAGGACCAGATCAAATTCCTTTCCTCCCTTGATGCATCACAGGCCCACAGGTCCCTCAACGGAGTTTTTATTTAGGTTGCGGTTGCTCCAGTGGACTGTTCTTTTGTTCATAATTATTCTCATAGTTATTCTATTTTATTTAAGGGCCCAAAATAGGCCCAAAAGACTAGACTAAATCTGTGCAATGTCCTCCACAGGATATGGTAGACGAGACTCGAGATTTGAGAGTACCGCAATGGAATGTTAGGCGTTTTCCCCTCCTTTCGTCTTGCCTTCATTTCCTACAATTACAATGTTCCATCATGGTTGTTTTGATCACAAAAGAGGGTCTATTTTAAGGACAGATAAAAAAAAAATTCAGGTGATCAACTAAAAACGCACCACTGCTTCAAAATCATGTCCAAATTTCGGTTAATCTCACCAAATAAATGAATGTCTTGCCTGTAATAATCGCTTCAGATGTCATATTTAATGAAGTCCAGTTTCCCTTCACTTGATGACACAGTAGGCTTTGGTCAGTGAGGCTCAGGATTCTTGAGTTCAAGTCTTTTCCTGAGGCCACCAAAGACTCCGTGAGCAACTTACTGATAAGACGTCATCGGAGTTATCTTCTGCTAATAATTTCAAACCCTGATGTTATTTGTGTTTATTTATGTCCAAACCTAACTACATGAACGAAAAATTGAAAGAGAAAAAAGAGTAGAACTTTCATTCAAAACTTTAAAGTTATAGATCAGAATACAAACATCATCAACCAGCCCAGGATATGCTTCCCAAGTTTTTATCCTTGGCATTTAAGTGTTACAAGGCCCTTTTAAGTTCTAATTCAACATATATAGCATGCACCATTTGACATACAAACTAACTTTTTCCAATATCTGACAGACATGGCTACAGATCTAATGTGCATAAGAAATCTCCACTTTCTGCACACAACTGATGCCAAAATCTCAATTACCACAAACTTCTCACTTGAAAAGCCCGAAATCCTCCAAAGAAATTAGACCTTCACATCATCATCTTCGCCGATGGACGGGTGAATTGGACCTCGACCTCCTCCCCCTGCAATTGGATAGAATCATATTTCAACTATAAGAGGGAAAAAATATTGTCATAGATCGAAAAACGATGTCTTCACCTGAGGTGCTTATTGTTATGATGCATAAGTATGCCTCAAATCATATATAACCCAATCTTAATCTTAAAAACAGACTCTGTCAAAATACCTGGTGGTCTCGAGAGAAGAGTAGGGAGAATGCCTGCGCTGAGAATGCTTGCTATGTGGAGACCGCGAAACTTGTCTAGAAATAAAAATCCATCATACTGATCCCGTAAGTTAAAAAGCATAATTTGATATAGGAAAAAAAAAGCTCAGCCCTACATAGAGTCAGCACTTCACAAGAGCTGGCCTGTTTGCATAAATTATCTGCTTCCCTAATCCTCCAGAAGGGAGAAGATGCCTTTACACCTTATCTAGACAGCAGATGCATCCGCAGGAGGATCTTTCTTGGCCCCACCCTCAATAGATATCATCCATACTGGAGTCTTCTTTAATATCCCATTTTTGTCGTTTTACAGAGTATATTTGTAAAAGCATCATAAAGAGACGAGGCAGATTGGTCATTAATGTGCACCTTATGTTTGGACTTCAGAATTATTAAATGAAATACTTTCTCAAAAGTATCAGTCATCATTTCTCAATGTCCGTGGAATGTATACTATCTTTTGGTGATTTTAAGGGGTTTGAGCAAACTGGCTTCATTGAGTAAAACTTCCTAGTTTGCAAATACCTCTTGTCGTCAATATGAATTCCATTATATCCTCGAGGCCATGCAAATTTTCCAGTTCAATGGAAATATTGCGTTACCCAAGCTTTTTAAAAAGTTTTAGAATTATCATAGAATAACCAACGAAGTAGATGACCAATACTGGTATCATCAAGAAGTAATCCTTGTCAACTTGAGAAAACAATGTGCTATAAAATCCATTATCACTTTCAAGTGATATTCATCCGACGTTTAGGTACTTCACCTATACGGCACCCAAATTACAAGTCTAAAACTATAACACCAAGACTAAAGTAGCATATGAATGCAAGCCAATAAATTGCTATGTGTTTACGGTATTCACCAGATTTGTGCCACTGCAGAATGTTTAAACTCATGCAATGAATTCATTTGTTTAAAAATTAAAGGAGTGTAGTTTCCAATTTGGCTACAGAAGGAAGTTGATAAAACCACAAAAATATAAAGACTACGACACTCCATTCCAAGTTTGACTTTGGCACTACTGAGTTCATTCTCGTAATTAGGATTTCCAGGGTTCAAGGCCAGAATAATGAGCAAAGAATGAGAACAATCAAATTTACTTCCCGCCGGACAATGAAGAGCTAGTGCACTATATAGTAACGTGCATATTTGAAAGAGGTTCAAAAACTTCTTTACCCACATTTTATCCAAGCTAATTTACCAGAAAAGGGAAATGTGAAGGGGGGAAAAAAAAAAAACATCAACAAAGGGAAATGTGCATAATTTGAAAAAGAAAACAAATATCAAATCATATCATAAGATTTGTGACCTTAATGACCATATAATTATCTTAATTCAGTGTATGATATCAACAAGAAACTATGTGAATGCTTAAACAAACAAGTTAAGCGAGCAACAGCCATTTATTGCAACCCAAAAATTGAACAAATATAGTATCAGTAGCCTTTAACTCAAGTTACTTATAATCTGATGTTTCAAATCTCATAAAATCTAGATCAAAACAATGAATCATGCAGAAAAATAATGACTTATGGGGAAAAGTACCTTCTCCTAAACCTAGTAGGTGATGGTGATAAGCTGCGTCTTTTTGAATGCATCTTCCTGCAATACACAACTGAATATGAAGAACTGCATACCAATTAAAAAAAAATATGAAGAACAGCATAACTAAAAGAAATAAGATAGAGAGAGAGAGAGAGAGAGAGAGGATTTATAATGGTGAACCTTTTCTTTGAATCCTCAGAAGCTTCATCGCTTGAATCACTTGCATGACCACCCACTGAATCGTCCCTGCTATTTCTACCCCTACTGCCAACTGAAGAAGAGCGCTGTCTCTTGTGCCTGGCACCTTTGTGTCTCGATCTATCCCCCCTTTCATCTTTGACTCGTTCTCTTTTCCTGTTACTATCTTCTTTGGCACTAGCCCTCTTAACTCTCTCAGATTCTTTTCTGTCATCCTTACTATTGACATGAATAGACTTTTTTCTTGAACCAGTTTCCTTTGCTTTTTCCCCAGGTTTAACACTTTGCTCTTTCACTCTCTCCTTCGAGCCATTCCTTTCATGAGTCTTTTCCTTTCTTACATTCTTTTCATCCCGTCTCCTACGATCAATGGAATCAGAATGTTTCTCATCTACCCTAGCCTTACCACTTTCTGCATTTTTAATAAAGTCTTTACCAGCAGAACTTTTACTTTCATGTCCATTCTTGTCTGATTTGTTTCTGGCTTCTTTACCTTGAGAATCATCTGTCATTGAACTTTTAACACTAAAATTCCTCCCCGGTAGTTCAGGATTCATACAGGCCATTTCTCTAACAGTATCCTTCAACACAAAAGCATTTGAGCTCTCTGCCATCTTTCCAACCTCGACATTAATCTTTTCTCCCAGAATTCCCAAGACTCCCTTGACAGAAGATGGGGTGCCATTATTCTCATGGTCCAACTCTACATCCACCCTATTATCACTCAACCCAACGTCTAGAACACTGTGATTATGTATGTGTCCACTTGGACAAGTCTTATTGTGATCGCTCTCCACATTTGTTGGATCTGCACAGTACCTCTCAATTTCTGCTTGTGAACTGCCATTCTCAACTGTCTCAGGTATATCTTCTGAAAGCTTTTCAATGCTTGATTGCTGATGAACAGAATCTGTTTGTCTTGTATTTGGCATACTGGAACTGTCAATTTCTCCATCATCATCAGAGGCATAGTTTCCAAGACCCAACACATCTCCAGGGGAGCTGGAACTAGATTTTCCACTAACATCTTCCGCTTCAGTTTCCTTGGCTTTAATTGGAATTAGAACTTTCGCAGAAGCTTTAGGCGTTGGAATCGATGGAGGCGATGGTGAAACCTTATGATTTGGTGTGGCAGTGCTCTGGTCAACTGCAGCAGAGCAGAGTGATACCACACAAGTAATTTTAGGGAGTCACAATGCAATTTGAATGGTGCAGCTGTGAACAATAATAAACTAAGAGATATAGTGTTTACCTTCAACCGTCAGATCATCTTCGCAAAGAACTTTTGTCGCAATTTCGTCAAACAGCTCATCAGTAACCTGTTCAAAAACATAAAAACTCAGAAGCAGCAACGATTAAATAATACATCGCCATTTTTCTAAGCAGCTACAACCTTCAAAAGAACTTCAGTTAGGACACGTTTTATTTCCTGGTTAATTGCAGCCGTCCTTGCTGCTTCCACATCATCCTACATAGAGCAAGAGGAGACCTTGATTATATGTCCAGAAACAAATTCATTGTCACGAAGCAATAGGAAGTATACACTAATGACAATATCTCACGAAAACAAAAATTAAAAATTAAAAAATCAATGAGATTCATTTACCAAGAAAATAAGGTTTATTTTTTACAAAAGAGAATCATAACTAGTGGAAATCAAAATAAATCAGGATAAAGGAGGAAAAAATATGAGAAACAAATAACCTCATCGTCGTCATCATCATCTTCAGTGGTCCTAGAAGATTCAATGCTTTTGCTGTCTGTCTGATAACTTTGCCTAGGAGATTTATCAATGCTTTCGTCTCCAATGGGTTGAAAAGGATCCTCCTCTGGATGCTCTTGGACAGAACTAGGGACGACAGCCTTTTTCTTAATTATTTCCTCTCGAAGCCAATTGGGTACTGAAGCCTGAAAAAAATTTAACGATATGAAAGCCAGTAAAATTGTGTATTTCTTCAACCCTAAATTCTAAAACGCAGAAGTGCGTTTACCTTTTTGGGGCGTTCAGAAAGATTAAAACCCCCATTTACATCTCCAAGAAAGGCTGCTGTAGGATGAAGTGCGGCTCCAGCACCAAGGCCAAAAGGTGCACCAACAGTTGGAATAGTGGGCCGAAAGCTTGCTCCAGGAATCCTCCCAAAGACTGGTGCAGCGTGTCCAGATGTGGGAGAAGGTGTAGGAAAGTTAGGATCAATCTGTAAATGGAAGCAAGAATTAGCCTTTTTACATCAAGGGTCTGGAAATGCAGGAAAATACACATTCAGAACTAAGACCTGCGGCCCTGATGGGATTGGTGGAACTGCAGGATAGACCACCCCTGGTGCAACTGAGGTAGTCCAAGCATGAATAGAGGACACAGATGCACTAGGGTCCATGCTGCCTCTAGGTCCCGCTGGATCAGGATGCAAATAACTGGATTGTGGATGTGGATCATGGCCATGAGAAATCCTTGGCGCAAATTCTAAAGGCCGATCACTCGGATCAATTATAGATTCAACATACTGATTGCCATATGTCAAATGAGTCTGTTCCACCGAAATTGGTCTACCAGTAGCAGGATGTGTCAGTTGAGCATGGAGTTGTCCTTCATACAACTGCTCTTTTTGATCCCCAGCCTCCCCTTTACCTGCAATTAGATAAAACATCTGAAAAATCCAATGGCACTAAAAGCTTGAATCAACCAAGCATCCAGCCCCTCAGCACCTATGCGGACAAAATTCTACCTAATGCATAATTTTATGCACTAATAGAAACACAAAATTTTGAATTCTAAGAGATTATTAAACTTGCTGCCTAAATATACACAAGTCGGAAGAACAAACAACTGGATCCATAAAATCTAGTAAAAGGTTTTTTTGTCCTTCTTAACAACATAAACTTTTTACAGTCCAAAAAAAAAAAGGGGGCGGGGTGGGGGGAGAGAGAGAGAGAAAGAAATACAATTATACAAGAATGAATAAAATCCACAAATAGACTAAAGGCCAAATTCATATTAATTTGTGGAACATTTTGCAGTGCGATTTACACAGGCAACAGTTGCTCTAAGCCTCTAACCTCAAAAAAATTGTATATAAATTAGTATTGATTTCAGTCATATTTTCAGCCATATGATTCTAGCTTCCAGACCATGACTCAGTTAAGCAACCAGGTGACACCATCCCCATGTGTTTGTAGGCCGGTGACACCATCCCCATGTGTTTGTAGACCGGTGACATCATCCCCATGTGTCTGTAGACCTCTAGCGAGTAAAGGATAAAAGTGACTGTATAGGTGATTTTCACCCATAATGGAAATAGCAACAATTGGTTCAACACAAATAGATAATTATCAATAAGAAAGGAAAAAAAATCCAAAACTATGCAAATGATAAGATACGAAAGAAAAATGGAAAGTAGAATCGAGAAATGAAGGCCTCTTGATCCACAAGAAACAACTTGATCAGACTCAGTGTTGGCCAGCCTCTTTGCCTTTTGAGGGATATGAATGAAGGAATTAAGGATAAATAAATCAATTTCTTCTAAAACATACACCACTCCAAAAGAATTTTCTGCAATTGATTAAGAAATTTCATATAGGTCCAGCTTAACATAATACCAAGACATATCTGTTAGGTTATTGGGTTTCATGAATTCTTGTAAATAGGGTATCTTTGATGTTATCTTTTATTTTCGTTACGGTTTTAAAACAACACGCTAGACATCATAAAATCCTCAAAATATTGATGAATACTTTACCTCAGTTGGTAATATCTGATTATGGAATACCAACATACTTGGGTTTGAAACCCTTGACCAACAAGTCTTGGGTAATGGAACCACTTGCAACACCTTAAACAAATAAAAAAAGTGGAAACAATATAACTCTCTCGACTGTCATCTACAAGTATTCCACTAAGAATGCAAAAGGTTTAAATTTACCATCAAGACCTAAGTTTCTATAACACTGCGGGAGATGTCATCCACCTCTTAATAATCTTAAAAACACATTCTTCATATTCTGCAACTTACCAAGAAATTTAATTGAAATTTCATGTAGACAACTAAACAACATTTTGGGACATTAAAAATCTTAAAACTCAAACAATACTGATGATGGATAAATACTTTACTTATCCAACATTGCAATGAGAGAAAATAAAGATCTACTTTAACCAATAAACTGAAAAAAGAAGGGTCCATATGTAATACGTGTGAGTGGATCTTTTGTAAATACAAAAACTACTATGTTGGAACCTGAAATGCCCTAAATGAGACTTTACTTCAGATCAAGCATTTTGGAAAACCAATTCGAGAAAATTTTGGTATAAGGTGCAATATAAACACACTTTCTTCCCTCATTCAAATAACTCCCATTAATTACGATCCAATATGGAAGCACCACAAAGGCCATCCCGGAAGAATCCAAAAAAAATAAGACAATATACATTCAAGGATTTTCTCCTCCACCATAATGCATATCTTCAACATGTTAGTTTATTATTTTTAAAAGATAATATACATTCCAAAATTGTAATTCATGAACAGTTGCGATACACCATTCTCCTTCCACTTTGTAACCTGGTTCAATAGAGGAAAACATGCAAGAGGAAGCAGTAGAATAGTGCATCTCAGCTGCAGTGATAAAGGTGCTTGGCATCCACTAATAGAAAAAGTAGCACAGAATCCTGAATTCATAACTTGAGCAACAGAATTCCTCTATCCAGAAATTGAAAAATGACGAATCGTTACTCTCATTGCAAGCCAGCCTAAGGGAGAAACTCATTCACACCGTGGTTCATATGTCAGCAGAAGAACCATGAAAGTAGAAAAAAAGATGGAGGGAATGATTATTTAAAACAATAAAACTATGAAGAATCCACACATTAAATTTGGATAGAGATGCAGATCCTTAAGGCTTTTTTATACTAATAATGAGATTTGTATTAAGAATGAAATGCAGATCCAAAAGGTCTAAAACTCATAAACAGCATATGTTGAATCTTGACGGTAGCTCCATAAAAGGTCCAAACTAAAAAAAAATTGACTATATTTGCAAAGAGCTTGAAGTGGCTATGTCACAATGCAGAGAACAATAAATAAGCATAACTAAGTTCCACAGCAGCAGTTCTTGAGTACAAGCTTCACACACAAATTCAAAATGCTAAGTAAAGCATTACCTGTAACAGAAGAATAACTAGAAGGTACCTCCTGCTGATAAATGGATGAGCTCGTAGGAACACTTTCTTGATGAAGATAAACAGGATTTGAATCTGCAGCCAAAGCTCCATCTCTAGCAGTATAAGATAAATGCCCATCTGAAACATAAGAAGATGGTCCAGAGCTGAAGGATGTGGACTCCTGCAGATGATTTGCTGGTGATCTGTGAAGATTTGGAGCAGAAAATGCGAACTGTTGATAACTTGAAGATGGAAGTGATGATTGATGAATATCTGTGTAATGAGGATCAATAGTTTGTTGATACTGATCATGATAAACATGATTGTGTTCTTCTGGTCTGTCAACGGGTGTAAACTGTGACTGCGGATGCTGATTTTCAATTTCTGTTTTAGCAGAAGCCCATGCTCTGGCCCTGGCAGCCCAATCTTCCTCATTGTTATGGGGAATGTTTCTATCTGCCGTTACAGAGACCATTAAAAGCCAAAGTTTATTAGCAGAAGGTAGATTCAGGAAAAAAATTGCAGTTCTAGCAGTATTCTGTAGGAAAAAAGAAAATACATTAAAACATAGAAGAGATATGGCTCACATGTGAAGCAGCAGGCTCTGCAACATTCATCCTATTTGTCTCATGTCATTATATATATATATATATATATATATATATATGCGTGTGTATGTGTGTGTGTGTGTGCATACAGTTACTGTCAAACCAGTTTGAGTTGCTAGGTAAACATAGGACATTTCTTTTCTCTTCAACAACACTGGTTGTTTTTGGTTTAACCACTCTTAAATCTAAGATCCATGATTTTCTCCCAAGATCCAACAGAAATCATTTGGCAGATCCATGACGCTTAAATCTTGACAAAAGCTTGCCAATATATGGCAGGCACAACTGTTTTTCAAAAGACCTTAGTAGGCTCTGGCCTTAATTTTCTCCCAGCATTAAAAATCTTTTATCAGTAAGCATAGACTGTACAACGTATTCCTTATCTATCCATATGAAAGCCCAAAAAGTAGGTTATTTAAATCTACAAGGGGAACACAAGTCTCTGGCCAAAAGAGTATATCAAACAAGTAGTTTTTTAATAAGCTTTTGTTCATGGAGCAGATATGTGCACCACTTTCACAATCAGTTGAGCATGTCAACATGGCGATCAGGTGAGTACCTTATTCTTCTCCTACCTTATGTTATTGTTGTGTTTACTTCAATAGCAATTAATGACTATCTAGAAATATTTTAATCACATTTTCATACTATATCAGTATATATTCTCGCATATTATCAATGCCATCTATATAATTCTCTTCATGTGTCAGTTTATATGGGGCCAAGTTAGACATTGTGTCCAATATAAACAACCCATGTGAGTGTCCTTCAAATTATACGATCAATGGATCAAGCATAGATCCATAACCAACAATTCTTCTCCAGAAGTTCATATTGGTGTCCCTCGTAATCTGATAACCATGAAGCGGAAACAGCATCAGAAACACAAGTGGTTAACAAATATGCACCACCAAAACCCCCCAATAACTAGCCTTGAGATTCAGTATGACAAAATTACATGTACCCACTTGAAATTATATAACTGAATCGATTGAGACAGTTGATGCAGACAATAACCACCAGACAAATTGTGAAATGGTATATCACCGAACACAGTGGTTTCTGCAAAAGCAGCAAAGCCTGCCAGTAAGACTTCTATAGAGATCATGTTTCAATTTATCAGGGACCGAGAGGAAGGATAACAGTTATGATAGGAGTATCCCTTCATAGAACTTGTTGGAAAACGCAAGTAAAAGGTATCAACTGGACGAGCCACATCAATCTACCCATGCAGCAACCTTGCAAGAATTGTTTCTATGGTTAGGTAGTATTGGCATGCACACCCATATATTGGTTTGCCTTTTTTAACCCATTAATACATAGGTTGAGCTTGGATTGAGGGTGTTTCTACCCTACATAAAACTGCCCCGACCAAACCCGCACACAACTCAATCCAACCCATTACCACCCCTAGCTAGAGGATAAGCAATTTTAAAGCCACAATAGCACTTGAAGATTTTAAAATGTTTGTAACGATAGAAATGTTTAGTTGATTGGATTGAATTGTGATGGGGTGATGTGGGGGCCTAAGTTGAGACGGGGTTTAAATGATTAGGAAATTGATGATTTTGGTAAGCTCATAGAGCGCATGTGGTCGTCTCTCTCGGTTTCTCAAGACAGACTACAAAACTTAGTCTAGAAGAAACAATGGTCAATTCTCAGTGAGATCTCTAATAAAGTTGCTCGGGTCAGTTCTTTCTGATTCATTTCCTCATAGAACTGTGTGGAATCCAGGCATTCCCTTGAATGTATCTTTCTTTCTATTGACTACATTTTTGGATAAGATTCTAACCTGTGACCACTTGAAAATTGTGGGTGGAGAATGGTCAATCGTTGTTTTATGTGCCTTCAAGCTGAAGAGTCGATAGATCACTTGCTCTTGCATTGCCCTATTGCATGTCAGATTTGGGTTTTTTTCTCTTCCGAGTAGGCGTGGATTGGATTTTTCCTTCTTCATTTCACAGCTTATTAAATTGTTAGTCTCTGGTAAGTGGGAATAGTTTTAGGTTGGTTAACTGGTTAGTTCTGCCCAGTTTCATATCATACAGTCAATAGAGAGATGAACAAGAGAGTTTTTTAGGACTCCCAATCTACTACTTCACGAATTTGATCAAGGATCCGAACACTTGTTACGGAGTGGTGTTCCAATCATCATGAAGGAGTGGATCCGGGAAAAGTGTTCCCATGTTTTTTGTTTGTTTCTCTTTTTTTGGGTTCACGAGCTTGTGAACTCTCTTGCTATTCTACTATTGTAGTTCCTTATTATCAATATTAATATACACGCTTGATTACCGATTAAAAAAACGATAGAGATGTTGAACTTTTAAGTAGATTTATTTTTGATCAATAACTTTAAGCAGATTTTTAATGCACGTGAAAAAAAATTTGATTGGTAAAGCATATGTGAGCATAAAATATATGGAAAAAGGAAGCAATACAAAGAGCTCAATCAATGCAAGGGGTCACAAGAGCATGAACCCAAAGGCAAAGCAAGCAAAAGAGGGTAAAATAAAAGAGAAAAGTAACATCGTAAGATAATAAAAAAGACAAAAGACCAAGACCAAGCTTGTACTGGATCACTCTAAGACAGATAAATCCACCTCCTCGGGGTCCCCCTCTCTCCTCACAGAGCACCAATCCGAGATAAGACAGCGAATTGCCACGCACGTCCTCTGGGAAGAGCTTGCCGCAAAAGCCCATTAAGCTACTTAATTAAGCACGAATCTAAGAGCTTGACAGCCCAGACTTATTAAGACCTTAAATTAAGCATTAAGACGTGCAAAAATTATGTTCCCAAACAAGCTGAACCACTGAAATTAAGCATTAAGCTCTATTAAGACCTTAAATTAAGCATTCCCAAACGCTACCTTGTGTTGGATGCATTTGTATCCCTTATGGACAGCTTTACTTTTTTCCTTTTAATTAAATTGAGTATACCTTTTTATTTCAAGAAACCACTATCAAGAAAATAAGAAAAAGGTCACCAGCAAGCAATGTCCTAAGTTGAATTTACCTTAAATATAACACACTATTTGGTTGAGACTTGAGAGAAAGTGCTTCATAAAGTTACAATACAAAATTAGAATTAGCTAACTCTTATTAAATTTCACATGTGAGAGGACTAACAAATCTCTAGATAAAATGTCTTGGAAAAGCATTTAATAACCAAAAATCTATGCAGATATTGATGTAAGGAAGAGTACAGTATGTAAACAATATATAGGAAATAAAAATGATGGCATCTCTTTTTCTTTTTTTTTAACCAATGGATTTCTACGCAATATGTTGCATTTTTACAACTAACCTGGGTATTCCCAACCTTGGTGGTGGGCCCAATTTGGATTGCCCCATGCCTAGAAGAAAACTAAAAAGTTAGTCGATAAATCAAGAAGATAACTAGAAAAGGCCTATTCTGCATCATTTTGTTATAGACCATCCAGTACCAAGGAATTTAGAGTAAGAATCAAAAGACTACCTACTGTAGTGGTGTCCCAAAAGCAGAAGAAAACGAATGTGGGACAATGCACAACAAATATAGATTTCTTTTAATGGTAACGAGAAATATACATAAACAATGCTCTTTGAGATGTAGTAGATGCTTTACACAAATTTTACCACATAAGGATCAATAAATAGGCTCCAAAAAGAATCCAATTTCAAAATATATAGAGTCCATACTGATAATATGACAGTATTACTAGATGCCCTCATATTTCAGGTGGGGGAAAGACAATCTAAAGAAAATGTATTGAGCAGAAGCACACAACATCAAGTCCTTGCCACCAGTGCATGCCAAAAAAATGGGAAAATTAATGCCTGATGCAGAAACTCGACATCCATTAGAACCCATGAAGATTACAACCAAAGCATAAGCTTAGGCATTCGGTCATGGGAAAACTGAATAATAAGTAGAGAACACAATTTGTGCACTTAAAAGCTTAAAGGTATCATATATATTAATCAAAGGGGAAATAGGAGGGGGAGGAGTTGGAATTGTCACATAAACGACAATTCCTTTCCTTCTAGATACTCCACGATATAGCTCCAGGTAGTAGAGCCCAAATTACTTCCTTATCCCCCCACCAGGGGCATCAAGTGTCAACCCGATAAGAAGCTCAGAAAGGAGAGGGGGAAGACCCACTCCACACCTAACCGAGAGAGAAAGAAAGTCCAAAGCCCAAAGACAAACAAAATCATGGACCTTTTGAAGTTGAACACAACCTATGGGATGTAACGGGCAGACCGTGGGTCAGTGGGCCCTTGAAGACTTGCGACAGAATTGATATATTAGATCTGATAAGAGGATACATCTTCTTTCAGAAACTCTTATAAATCCTCATAGTGCCTACATAAAAATGAACTAATAAAACTTTGCAACCAATTCCCAAGGGGAGATACAATGTATTCTACGAATCAGGTAAGGAGGCACCTTCACGTGCCAGTGTTGTTGTTTATGTGTACATACAATCTATTCTCTAATTGTAAACAAAATATAACAGAAGTTGGACTACGAACAATAAACGGCACTAAGAAATGCCAATGAATCTTGATTCCAGTGCAAGTCTGAAGGAAAAAGATCAAAAAAATAAAATTTACAATTTCAATATGTTTGGTTGCCGAGAAAAGAAGTAAAAACACGGAAAAGAGAAGAAAATTCGACAAAACACAACTAAAAATTGTATTATAAATCCAAAAATTTCTTTTCTGTTCCATGTTTTTACCTAACCCTAGCTCAAGATAGTACATAAGAAATATTATCAGCATTGAGAAGTTGTTTTTTCCTATTGTTTTAGGGCAGAAAAAAGCTTCATTTTTGCAATTGGAAGAGGAAAAAGATAAAAAGTGAGACCATAGAATTAGAAGGAAAGACAAAACCCTAGAAATTTGAAGGTTCAAATGAAGAATCTAAACTAATTATGAAGTGATAAGAGAGGAAATGAAGATTTTGTTTACCTGATTGGGCTGGGGATAAGCCTGGGGATTATAATGGTGAGGAGGAGGAGGAGGAGGAGGCATGTGGGGACGAGGAGGAGGAGGGTACTGGTTCTGGTGGGGGTACGCAGGATAAGGATTGTGGTGGGGTGTAGGATAAGCAGCCGGAGGAATGTGATGATGATCGGAGAGAGGTACCCATTGCGTCTGCTGGTGAGGAGGTGGCGGCGGCTGAGGCTGAGGCTGAGGCTGAGACGGATGGTATTGAAACTGCCCGGAATACCATGGTCCTTGATGCGGCGATGGTCTCGGTGGCTGGTGGTGGTATTGAGGATCACCCATCGGTGGTATTTGCGCTGCTGGTGGTGGTGGTTTCGTGAATCTGTTTTGAACAAGTGCGTCCATCTCAAATAGGTGTGCGGTGTGCCCTTCTCTGATCTCTCCTCTACTCCGAATACCTAACTCGTATAACCCGAACCCGATTAGGCATTTCTTACCCTCTCCCATTACTTATTTACTTACTTACTATAAAACCCAAAGAGGTAGGTGGATACGTGGCGGCTCTAGGAAGGTTTGAGAACACGTGGCAGATTTATACCGAATACCAAACTCGTATAACCCGAACCCGATTAGGCATTTCTTACCCTCTCCCATTACTTACTTACTTACTATAAAACCCTAAGAGGTAGGTGGATACGTGGCGGCTCTAGGAAGGTTTGAGAACACGTGGCAGATTTATAGAGTGTTTCCTTAATCCCTCTCTTTAATAAGAAATGTTTCATAGGGTGTGTTCGGTTGAGGGGAATGTAAAGGAAAGTGAGTGAAAGTGGGAGTTTCGGTTTGAGGGATTTTGAAGTAAAGTAAAACTTGAACTTTCTCAATAGTGTATAATTTTCTCTCACTTTCACCCAAATCTTATTTCACCAAAAAACTGGAATTGTGAAAGAAAGTAAAGTAAAAACTTCTAATTCCAAATCTACCCTTTTGTTGAACCCTATTCCTAAAGAGAGCAAAGGGTAATTTTGAAAAAATTTATACTTTCTCCTAAACTTTTCTCTCAAACCAAACAGACAAGAGAATTTATACAATTCTTTCACTTTACTTTCTCCCACCTATTTACCCCTCAACCGAACACACCCTTGAGGGGAATGTGAAGGAAAGTGGGTGAAAGTGGGAGAAACTCCTACTTTCACCCTGTTCGGTTTGAGGGATTTTTAGGTAAAGTAAAACTTGAACTTTCTCAAAAGTGTATAACTTTCTCTCACTTTCACCCAAATCTTATTCCACCAAAAAACTGAAATTCTGAAAGAAAGTAAAGTAAAAACTTCTAATTCCAAATCTACCATTTTGTTGAACCCTATTCCTAAAGAGAGCAAAGGATAATTTTGGAAAAATTTATACTTTCTCCTAAACTTTTCTCTCAAACCAAACACACAAGAGAATTTATACAATTCTTTCACTTTACTTTACTTCACTTTACTTTCTCCCACCTATTTACCACTCAACGGAACACACCCTACTCTCTTTGTAAGCTTTTTAAAGTGTGACAGTCTATTATCTCATTTTTAAACCCTTCTACTTCGGTACTTTCACGAGTAAATGCATCAGAAGAGAATCCAACGACCTAGATCGACGAGCAAATCATCCACGTAAAACTGGGGAAGAAGATAAAGATTTTCTTCTCTTCATATTTTATTTAATTATGGAGGAGGGTGTTGGGTGGTTGAGGCTTTTCAGAGAGAGAAAGCAAATATAAAGACAGAAATCATGAAGTCATCCAAGATTTGGGCAGTAATGGTTGTGTAGGTAAAGGGATGTCAACCTTGACAATCATGGGGCTTGAAGTTTAATGAATATTGTATGAGTTGTAGCATGATATGATGAAATTCAATAGACTAGAAATTGAGGTTTCTGGTTGGAGGTGTTCTCTTTCACACCATGCTTATCTCTTTCCAATAATCTTCAAAGTGAGTTTCTTTTTGACATTACATTTTCTGCCTATGTCGAAGAATCTGGGTTTTTTTATCTGAATTTTCATTCCCATAATTTTAAGTTATTGATTTTTTTTTTCAAATGAAAATAATGGGTTGCATATATAAATTTGTATTTATTTATTTCTTTTTTTAGATGGTTTACGTGTAGGTTGAGACGTGTAGGTTGTTGAGACATGCTGCAGGAAAAACTCAGTCACCATACATTTTTCTATGATCGTCGAGATGATCAAACTTCCAAAAGAATCGGAAATGACCGTGATTCCTATAAAGTGAACCTTATTTTGATAAAAAGCACCCATAGTAGAATATGGTAAGAATGACATCTTACAATCAATGATGTAGACATGTGTACCAAGGATTTACAGGGTCATTTTCTTCCAACACCGGTGAATGGTTTCAAGATATTGGACTAAAACAGATCATTCAGTACAATTAATGACTCCTGATTTCTTTCATCACTTGTGAAGGAAAATGGCATGTAGTCTATGACTCTATCAAGCAATCTATGGGTTGAAACACAATCCTCATTCTTGGTTTGCAAGGTAAATTATTCTTTTACAACTTTTTGGATATTCTCAGTCATAGGGCAGATTTTTCCATATTGTTTTGAATTTCTTTTTCTTGGTCGATCTAATACTGCTCATACCTTGATGATTGATTCATACCGATTTGAGACTTCTCCCTTTTTAGTGTTTTTTACAACCAGTGTCCATATCATTATTGAACAAATGAGTTCTATTTAGGCCTCAATTTCCGACCAGGCCTTAAGAGACTACTTGAGCCCATAGATAGCTTTCAAAGTCTGCAAACCTTGTTCTCCTCCCCTTTACACAACCGGGAAGGACTTGTGAACATCTAATTGGAACATAGGCACTTTTTCCTATATGTCCCCGTTCAGGAAGACATTTTGAACATCTAATTAGAACAAAGGGGAACAGAGGCACTTCTTCCTACATGTCCCCGTTCAGGATGACATTTTGAACATCTAATTGGTACATAGGCACGCATACGAAGCTTAATCTGAAGAGGCAGAAGCGGAAGAAGGCAGAGATTGACTAAGATAAGCTCTGATATATCTCTTGAACCATAGCTCGTGTTTATATGCGAACCCATATAAAATATGGTTTTAAATACTCTTTTTCTCTTACATGTTAAACAATTATACATTTTTAAAACTCTCTTCCATCTCTCGTGTTTTTGTTCAAGTCTAATCAATATCCCTATTCAATAAGTAATGTCAACTTAAATGATAAAAAAATTCAAACAAATTTGCAATAAATTAATTTTCTTACCTCTCCCTCAAATTAATAGAAACTCTAAGAAAATTAAGAGAAAATCAGAAAGAGTACCAAAATCTTATGTATAGTACATAGTATAGGGGTGTTAACGGGGCATAATCATGAGGTGATAAAATCAGCTATCAAAGTGAATAAATTCAAAGAGATACACCCTTAGTCCACCTTGTGTTAGTGGGCATTTCTAAACTAGCAAATGTTGACCAATAATAAAGTCCCTATGACACCCCGCCTCTTGCGTGAGTGGTGGGGGTGTGACCTTTGATGAAGGGAGGTTTAGGGATCCAATTCCCCCCCACCCCCCACCTCCTATGTGTATGAGTTGCAAGAGCTCCACTGCCCAAGCTAACCTCTGACTGTACTAACTCTACTAATGTATGCTGACACCGAAAAAAAAAAATCCCTATGCACCAAATAACTACATGACTCTCAAGTTATATTTTGTAGTCACTCCAGGAGATCATTCCTAGCTATCAATGGGTTGGGGCAGGGCCAAGTCCAAGTCCGGTTAGGCCAGATTCTATTTGGACATAGCTCTAATATTTATACCTCCTATTATAATTCATTATAATAAAGTAATAAAAAAAATGCAATACCATTAGAGAATCTCCAACTTCATTATAATAAAGTAATAAAAAAATGCTGCATGTGTGTGGTGTATGTGTGTGAGTTTGCATGTGGTGTGTGTGTGTTTGCTTGGGTAGTGTGAGTATCCCCTTGTCTTTGCCTTCAGTCATTGCCTTGTGGTATGATTGAGTATACCAAAAAAACCAGAACACCTTTAGGGTGAGTGTTTAGTCCCACATCGGGTTCCTACCTGAGCATGTTGTCCCATATAAGTTCCTTGGCGCCTCAAACGGTTGGGACCCATTTTGAGGAGCTTTAGGGTGAAGCTTACATGGGCTCCATGTGTGTGGTGTGTGTGTGTGTGTTTGCTAGGGTGGTCTGAGTATTCCCTTGTCTTTGCCTTCAGTCATTGCCTTGTGGTATGATTGAGTTTCCCAAAAAAAAAAATAATAATAATAAAAAAATGCAATACCATTAGAGAATCTCCAACGCAAAACTCTAAAACTCTCTTCTAATTCAGCATCTCCTCTATATTTAGAGGAGATGGAGCCCACTTTAAAGTTATTTGCTCCAATGGAAAGAAACTCTAAATCATTATTCTTACTCTAAAACTCAAGGGGTGGATACCATTGAGGTCGCCACGTGTCCCTTTTGACACCCCTTAACCATGGTTAAGATTTACCCACCCATCCTTGGTTTTTTTAAAATATTAATTCTTTTTATAAAATTAAAAAAACTGTTTTTAGTGTTTTTTAATATTAAAAACAATTTTTTAATTTTAAAAAATAATTAATATTTAAAAAAAACCAATGATGGGTGGTGAATCTTAACCACGGTTAAGGGGTGTCGGGTGTCAAAAGGTCAAAGGACACAATCGGCATTTTAACAAAGATTGAAAGACAAAAAGAGGACACAAATGGAATTGTAAGAGCATGAATACTTATAGAGGTCATCTCTATTTTCTCTCTCACACTCTAAATATAAAGGGTCACTGTAGCAAAATAGAGGCCAAGCTCTAAATGTAGAGCACAGTTGGACTTGGAAAAACTCTAGATTTAGTGATATAGAGCACGGTTGGAGATGCTCTTAGAGATTAAATGTGAATAGGAGCTCCGGTTGAACAGACAATCAGAACAACCCAAAATTTACCTTGGAAAGTGATAGTTTCATAATTATGAACACAAAAGAAGGGTATTATTTAATAGATTATTTTTTTCATAAATGTCCCTTTCCAAGACAAAATTTGGATTGCTCCGATTGCCTGTTTAACCGGATCTCCTGTTGATAGTTATTCTCATACCATTATTTACCTTTGTGTAGTTGTGTGTAATAAAACCTCAAGTTACATATGAAGTTGGTATGCTCCCCGACAAGTTAATGCCTTTTCTAATAAGCTGGCTCGCCATAGTCTTCATATTTATGAAAACTCAGATTTTGTCGCACATATGTTGTCTCCGGTCCATTTTGGTTCAAAGGAGGGCCCCTTCCGTAGTAGGCCCCCTTAGTTGTAATTTTTTTTTTTTTTTGTCACTCCCCTTAGTTGTAATTGATACCTTTCAACAACAACAAAAAAACTTAAGAAGTTCGTACATAATTTTGCATGCATAACATAATAGAGTATTGTATCTGAATACTTGGAGACAGTATCTATCCAAAAGTACAATATATCTATATCAATCTCACCTACAGGTAGGGGCGGAGCCAGGATTTTCGTCTTGGGGGGCTAATAGTGAGGTGTGGGGGTTCAGGGGCACAATCCACGAGGAAAAAAAAGTAGGACCAAGTTTGTAGGTCATCTCATCTCTTTGTCTGTTTGTAATGAATATATTTTTGAGTAGTGATTAGCAGACCTGATGTACGCTGCTTAACTTACCGTCGTGTCCTCGTTTCCCTTTTAACACTCTTTTAACCCTGGTTAAGCTTGACAAAATTAAATTTAAGATTTTATTGTTTTTTTTTTCTAAAAAATCAGGTTGGATTGCTTAAACTCTATGGGCAAGTGAATCTTAACCACAGTTGGTGAGTATTAAAAAGTGGGACATGAACCAATGAAGACCAGTCATTTCATTACATGATGGAAACCGCGGGTAAGTCAAGCATTTTCATATGCCTATGTCATCTTAAATTAAATGATATAAGTATAATTTTTTTTTTCTTCTCAAAATTTTCAGGAGGGCTTAGAACTGCCACCCGGCTTTTGCCCTTGCTCCAAGTCACGCCTACATTATACAATACAAAAAAAATCCCAAAGTTGAGGGGAGGCTTCAGCCCTCCCTGGCCCCATGTGGTTCCGCCCCTGCCTACAGGGGCAGGACCCACCAATAAATGGTCATGCCTAGGAGCTCTTGAGGCCAAAAGTGAAAGTATGCCTCTTTTTAATTTTAGAAAAACAGTTCTTAGAGGGCATACATCGAATCCCAAGATCTGACTAAGATTCTAATTGATTTTATTCAATGAGAGTAAAAATCACAATACATTTACGACTTTGAAATTGTTAAGTCAAATCCACGATAAAAGCTATACGGGCAAAACTTCACAAGTGCCAAGTCTCCTTTGTAATCCACACAGACCTTCTTTTTCTTTAAAGCCTTCTCTAATGGAAGCTAATGGCCCTTCCAAAATCCAGCTCTAGGAATCTTGAATAAAATATCTAATCTTAATCTTCAAGAACCTTGAAATTCCTATTCTTTATTTTCAAACTAGAAAACAAAAGGAAGAAGAAAAGGGGAGAAGGTGTGACTGTGTAGCACCCCGGACTTTTTCATCTTTAATGAATGGCACTTTCATAGCTAATTGGCCGTTTTCATAGTCTAATTAATAAATAAGGGAGAAATTGGAAATTCTGAAACTTCAGAAATGTGCGTTTTCGAAAGACGAACCCAACGCAAGTTGAATCATCGAAATCCGACGAGCAAGTCAAAAGATATGGTCAAAACAGTCCAGACATACAGAGCACCGATCGCTCGGTCCAGTCAGCGATCGATCGATCCATAACCGATCGATCGGTAGCTATCGCACGGTCAGAAATTTTGTATGGGAAAATTTTCCAGAGAGTGAGTTTTTGACCGATCGATCGGTCATAAACACCGATCGCTCGGTAGGCAACCGATCGATCGGTCATAACCACCGATCGCTCGGTCTTCGCGTTTTTGCAGAAATTTCAGTAAGGGCTTTATCGTCTTTTGGGGGTTAAACTCTTTCTCCTTAAGGCTTGCCCGAGCCTTAGGGCATCATTCACTATACTTAGAGAGATTTGGGAGATAAGAGAGAAGAGAAAAGGGTTTCCTAAACCTAGGTTGCTTTTGGAGAAGAAATCAAAGGGGTGAAGACCCTAGATCGTCCCCAAGCACGTTTTCTTCAAGATTTCAACTCAAGCTCGGGTGGAGGTGCATTCTCCAAGCTAGGGCAGCACTCACTCACGTTTTGAAAGAGGTTTCTTCCCCCAACTCAAGTCCCCTTCAAGCAAAGGCTTCCTCCTTCCAAATAGAGCTTCTATTTCAAGGTTTCTTCAAGATCAAACCTTGATCTAAGGTTAGTACACCCTACTAACTTCCCTTAGCAATAATCTAGATTTTCTATTGTGAAATGTGACTCTTGATAGTATGTTTTCGTCCTTATAAAATGTATCATCTTCACTAAATATAAACAAGATAAGAAAAAGGTATGGATGTGTGGATGGGATGTCGATTGAGGCGATTGGATGCCGTATGGATGTTGTGTGATGTGTGAAAAGGAAAATGAAAGATGGGCACTTTACAAATAACGAATGTACCTTGATGTCTTGATGAAAAATACGCACTAAATAAGGGAAATGGAAGGACTAAGAAATGTGGCCCACCGGGTGTTTGATAAAATGACTAAACAAGAGATAAATGGACTTAATGAAGAAAATGGAAATAGAAATTGTGTAAATGTTCTTAGAAATGATAAATTGCTCAAATGTGCTATATGTTGCCTAAATTTTCATACCACTATGTTAAGGATTGAAATGCCATAGTCATATGATCCGCCCATTCAAGTATGTCATCATGATTACCACTATGGACAAGCACACAAGCACGCATGCATGCATGAAACCGGGTTTTCCAAGATTGTATTTGTATATGATGAAACAAGAACATGACAAGGAGGTTGGTAGCCCAAGGAAGGGTGCTAGCCTCTGGCTCACAAGAGAAACGGAACAAGAACATGACAAGGAGGTTGGTAGCCCAAGGAAGGGTGCTAGCCTCTGGCTCACAAGAGAAACGGAACAAGAACATGACAAGGAGGTTGGTAGCCCAAGGAAGGGTGCTAGCCTCTGGCTCACAAGAGAAATGGAACAAGAACATGCTAGCATCTGGCTCACAAGAGAAATGGAACAAGAACATGACAAGGAGGTTGGTAGCCCAAGGAAGGGTGCTAGCCTCTGGCTCACAAGTATACAAGTCAAGAACAAATCAAGACATGAAATACAAGACAAGACACGATACACATACATAATTTGACCGAGACACAAAAAAAGGTTTCCGAGACATGAGTTTTACCGAGGTTTTTGCATTCATATACGCATGTCAAGATATGGCTATGTATCTTATGCTTTCACTATTGCTTTAAATTAATATCTTGTATTGCTCACTATTGTTATGCGTTCGTTATTGTTATGGTTAGCTAGTAGTTTGTACTCGCTGAGTATTCCATGCTCAGCCGTACTTTTATGTCGGCAGGTACCGTGGATGTCCTCGACCCCGAGCCTTGGGTCGAGGAGGAGTATGTAGAGGAGAGGGAGCCACCTATCCCATGGCAGTCTCAAGAGGATGGGGACTTGGATGTGTGGCCATACCTCGACTACTGTTGAGAGGAGAGTGTTAGAGAGTTCCTTTTTTTGTATTTTGATAGGTGGGCATGTCCACCTTTACTTTGATTGTATTTGGTATATGTTAACTTGGAATATTATTTGGAGTTATAGAAGAAAAGAAAAGTTGGCTTATGCTTCCGCACTTATGTTTAGTTTCTGCGCTCTGATTATCATTGTACTATATTATGTTTAGCCTCTTGCATTACAGGATGGTTTGACAGGTACACGTAGTCACCTCTAAAGTATCCCTTAACTCCTAGGGGGGTATTTTGGGGCGTGACAGACTGTATACCTTAGGGAGAAGGGTGGCTTAGGCGTGAGAGATAATGAGGGAGAAGAGGGATTTCCAAATCTTGAAAATTCTAGAAATTTTTCTTATGTCCACTAAAGTGACCGTACACCTCTATATATAGGAGTTTACTTGGGTTGCTTGCAACCCAAGTCTCCTAATCCTTATCCAATAAGGATTTCTCACTTGTTTCCTTTTTGATTTCTCTTTTAATTAATTAGGATTAATTAAAATAGAAACTAATTTTATCCATTAGTAACTAACTAATCAAATCCTTATCCAATAAGGAATCTTTTTAATTAGTAACTAACTAATTAATGATTAGTAACAAACTAATGGAATCCCTAACAATTAGGGAATCTTTAATTAGTAATTAACTAACTAACCAACCTTATTTCATAAGGAGTTATTAATTAGAAACTAATTAAAAATTAAACAATAATATTATCCTCCTTGAAGTGGACGTCCCACCCTAGGTGGGCCCCACTCCACACGCCCCCATGGGTTCCAAACTCATTTTGGTCTCTTATTTGATCTTCTATCAAATTCTCCAATGGGTCCTACCCATTTGGTTTTTCACATTTAATATGATTCCACCTTTTAGAGCTTCACTATACCATATAGTGATTTCTTAGAGAAATTAATTAATTTAATAAATCATTAAATTAAATACTTTAAGAAAGTCCTTGTGTGTGGGATCTAAAGGGATCTCCTATTTCCGGTTGTGGGACCAAATACTCAACCTTTTGGTTAAAGTATTGTTACTAGGAAACATCTTTCCTACACTCCATTAGGATTATAGAATTTTATCTATATCCCTAGACTTTCACCAATCACAATTAATGTCCATTAACACAATGTGATTAACCTCCAGAAAATAGAGAATTACTTGTAGGTATTTCTATCTCAAGATTTGTTTACAGATCAGTCCCTCCACTTCCAATATTGTTATAAGCTTACGGGACAATATCTAATACTGTCTTTAATCCTTGGCTTATATTGAGAACCCATTCTCTTTGATACTTTTAGTCAAATTTGGACTTACAAAACATTTTAAAAATTCTTTAAAAGAAATAAAATTATTATTACATTTCCTTTATACAGAAAATAAATTCCTCGATAAAACCATTTCATCGATAAATATCAGCGCTGAGTTTTTCAAGTCTGGTTTTAACAAGTATCAACTCAATATTATTTACTCTGTAAGAGTAGTGGAATCCTTATCGAGCATACACACACACACTTCTTCCAGTACAGCATACATAACCCAACGAGCCCGTATTTAGTCCGGTGTGTTGGACATTGACGATTGGCTACATCAAAGCTAAATAGGCAAATACTAGAGAAGATCTCGACCTCTCAGGTTAAGGACAATCTGTCAAATGGACTACCCTAAATATAAAGACAGTATATTTCTAAGGGTATCCACTGAGCGATCCAGTTACAATATAAGTACTTCTTACTTATATCCACATCTTAGTCAAGAGATCTTTCTCTCAGTGATTGAGATTCATCACTCCATCATATGGAACTAACAATGTGTAAGTTATTAGGAATACATTGTCCAAATGTATCCTGATTAACTTAGAACAATTTTAGGTCTACAAGGAATCGGAAAAATCATATCTCATTAGCAATCAGTTATCAACTAATTGGATGGTTTTCCTACAATGTTACCTAATGGACAAAGTAGTCTTATCCAATGAGATACTTTCGATATATTACCCAATGTAGAAGACAATGTATGAATGTAAAATATGCATTTATTGATTTAAAAATAGATAAATACAATTCCGGAATGGCTTTGTGGGCATACATGTCTAACAAAAAGATTAGTAACAAACATTCTTATGCATCCATTTCACATGTGAGGCGTGAGGCGTGGCTGGTGTATTTGGCAGCTCCCTATTGTGCTATATTTAAGTTTTCACTTAAACCCGTGAGACTACCTATCTTGGTACCAAAATGATGAAGTTGTTGAAAATGCAGCCAGCAGCGCACTAAATAAGGTTAAGCTAATGGAATAATGAACAGACTTCCAATCATATTTAAGATAAAATCATCTACCATACATGGAATGCACCTCATTTTTGTACAGAAACAACTTCACAAAGATACATGGACATGGAAAAATGTCATTATAAACTTCCTGCTTTTAGTTTTTTTGGTTGAAATTATATCATGTAACTAACACACACACACCCTCTAAACAACACTACTTTTTTTTTTTTGGTGATGAACAACACTCTACTTTGGATAAGTAAAATTATGTTGATTTTGATTGATTAAAAACAGAATTTATAATTGGTTTTAATAAAATAAGAGTTGGGTTTTAATGATTTGAAAGAAAACCATTTTGTTGGATTTAAAATGGTGTTTTTACACTAGTGGTTTTGGGAAGAAAAAATCATGTTTTCAAAAGTATTACTCTCACATCGGAAATTAATAAGAGTTGAAACCAATTAATAAGTAATTTTCTTTCCTTACAGATTGTTCTCTTGTGTGTACTCACACACCAAATGTGGGTGCACTAGCGAGATGCATCGCACTAAGCGCTACACGCGCACGTGCAGGGGCAATAGGCGCTATGAGACGTACTTTTCACTTCGCATGCCGCATCATCAAGCCCAAAAAGAGAACCCGAACTAGAGAAGAACGCTCCAGAACTCCATTGGAGATCTAAAGCTCATCTCAAGGTTGAAGACGACTCAAACCAGTAAGCCAAATCACGTATTCAACTAGTCCATTCAGACCAATTGATTCTCTGTCATCAAACAGAGAAGTGATCTGACCATTAGTCTGGTAAATTGAGATCGCTCTATAACTAAACAAAGTACTATCCGGATTTACCAAGAATAGAGAACAGAAGGAAAACTCGGCCAGTGTAATAATACACTGACCTTTGAGCTTTGTTACCAAACAAAGCCCGTAGACAATCTGTTTCCAAAAAGTGTCTCTTCGGAACTAATTCCAAAATTCTCATAATCTGATTTACAGAATGCATACAGATCCAATTCTGGAACTGTTTTAGAATCGCTCCTAGAGAGTAATTCTGTTTGGCAATCACTTGTGATAGCCTAATCTGATTTATACAATCTGTGTAACCAATTGCTATCCTTGTAAAATGATAACTCAGATCTTAACTGGAATAACAATTTGTGGACATCCTAAAAGGAGGTTTAAGTACAGTTCCTACAAGATAGTGTAGATATGTAGATGAACAAATCGATTCCTGACTAGGTTGAATCCCGGGGATAGAGTTGTCTTAATCGCTTACACAAACGGGAGGCTCCAACTATCTTCAAAAAGCATTTATCGCGCCTCTTAACCGAATTTGATTAAGGATATTTTGTGGTCATCGTGTGCAAGCTATTTGAAGTAATTAACCAACAAATTCTTCAAATGATTATTTTCATAATTGTTTTGAGCTCTGTATGACTATATGGAACATATTTTAGCACATGCCACTGCACCAATCACCTCTAAAGCTTCAAGAACATCATGCGCCTTGTTCCCCTATTTCTAGCTGTGCTGACAAACTACCCAACCCCCTTACTCGAACACACTTTGATGTCTTCTCTTGATATCTCTATCAATGTTCTCTTCCACCCTTTCCTCTGAGCAACAAGAGAACCCATGGGCTCCCTGGCAGCATCTAGTTCCATCATTCTAGTGCCTAAGCTTTTTTGGAGTGAAACTTGGGAGCAATGGTCCTTGTGGACCAACAAACTGCAGTTTATTGATCCAGCCAAGTTTCGTAAGTTTTTTTTTTTGGGGAATCTTTTTCCAAGCAAAACTTAGTAACAATGGTCTTTGTAGGCAAATGTTACAAATTCAGCACTAATCCAAATCGGGACAAACTCCCAAGATTGCTCCCTGTGGTTGTGTTCAAGTCTCACTCCTCGACTTACCGTAATATCCGTTGGGAAAATTCTGAGTGGGTCAGTACAGATACCCGAAGGGACTAGTCCTTGGCTTGAAGGTTTTGGGATACCGTTACCCAAAAAAAAAATCTGAAATATATAGAAAATATCAATATATATACTTCTCAAAAGATTTAGGATCTTCTCCAGTTGGTGCTAGCGATCTCCTCGGCAGCACCAATGAGAAGACATCACACCCCATCTTTTGCACACTTCCCAAGTCCATACACACTCAATGCATTGATTAGTGTGAAGGGAGTGTGTGGCATCTTCCCATTGGATATTAGCGGTCTCCTCACTTGCATCAACTGGAGAAGATCCCAAGTCTTCTAAAAAACATCTCATAAACTTTTTATTATTTAAAAACTGCTTATCTGACACCTTTCGGATATGTCACAATGCTATTAGTCCCTTTTTATTAAGTTTTGTTCACTTTTTTAACCTTCTAAACCCATTCAAATAAGTGGCACGGCTTGCACCACCATTTCCACCAACCACCTGCCCACTTTGCAATGATTAAAGCACTCTATCTCATGTAAAATGGACAAGTGGTTGATAGAGGCTCAGAGTAGAGGTTGACTGAGAGTAGGATTAGCATTCCTTTTTTTTCTTAAGCTTCTAATCATCTCCTTTCTTCTCTCCATTTACACCCTTGTAATTTATTAATAATTGATGTTACTTAGATATTTCTCCTAATATTAAAAAATTAGATATTTCTCCATTATTTGGATTAATGCTGAAGAAAGGAAAGAAACTTATCCCATCCTTTACCGCATATATTTTGAAACTTGAAACAGGCTAGTCAAATGATTTTTGCCAACAGTTTTAACTCCAATTCAGACGAAATCACACATTAAGGTAATATGCTTTAGATGAAACCATAAGCTTTTTTTTCACAAACCGGTTTTCTGGTGGGGGAGATCTCAGAAGAACAGTTTAATTTAACTTTTAAGACCGTCTATCTGTAGCATTTTTCTTTTCGGCCTTGGATTGTCTCTGGTGAAACCAGAAAGGCCTTGTCTCGGGCAACCACAAATCAGTGGACAAGTGGTGGAGAAGTCAAAATCATGAGCCCCATGATTTTGACTTCTCCACACACAATGAGACATGGGGCCATAAGTGTGAGAAAAATGAGGAGAGATATCAATGGGGGGAGAGATGTCAAAATCATGGGGAGAAAATGAAATGACTTCTCCCTTTTTAACACCACACCACATGTTGCCTATCTTATGGTTGCCCGATACCATTTTCTGGCTTCGCCAGAGACAATCCGAGGCCTTTTCCTTACAAGATGGCATGTAAAAACCGAATGACTAAAGCTAGAAAGATTGGAGGGCTGATCTTCTATACTTGCACGGAAAAAAGATAAGGAAAGGGATGGAGCCAAGGAGGTCTTGTCGTGACATATCCAAGAGCCTGCAAACATTGACAAAAGAGAATCTCTTTTTCCTTTGGGACCTTTGAGAGTTCCTTTAAAACTCCCAAAACGATAACACACTCCACCCCCCACCTTCCTTTGAAATCTTCGCTCTCCTTTTTTTTTTAATCTATATCAGTTGTTTTCTTCACCAAAGTGAGGAGAGAGAGAAGAGATGGAAGAAGAAATTTCTGGGTCGTCGGAACAGCCACAATATCGCAAATTTCAGGCGATGTCGCCGGAGATAGTGGAGATAGAAGAGAATAGTATTAACAGCGTTACAAGCAACATAGATGAAGGAACTAAGGACGTTTACGTTTGTGTGGGAAAAGACGACTTGGATGTCTTGAAATGGGCACTCGATCACGTTGTTCTTCCCGGAGCTCGTGTTTTCCTCGTCCATGTCTTCCCTCCTATCAACTACATCCCTACGCCTGGTAATTAGACTCAGATTCATTTAATTTCCCTTGAGTTGTGGGTGTTAATCTTCTAAACGTACGTCTGGTGTTTTTTGGTAGTTGGAAGGCTATCAAAGAGCCAAGTGAGTAAAGAACAAGTGAATACTTACATCAGGGAAGAGAATACCAGGAGAAGGACTCTCTTGTATAAATACATACGCTTGTGCACCGATGTCAAGGTGGGGTATTAATGTCTATACGTATAATTAGCTATCCAAATTCGATCCTTAAGGCGTAACGTAGAACTGATTGTGTTGCAGGTGGTGGTGGACACGATGCTTATCGAGAGCGATCTGACTGCAAAAGCAATTTTGGACCTCATTCCAGTCCTTAACATTACCACCCTTGTCATGGGATCCAAACGATCCTCCACCTCCAGGTCGATTTCCCATTCTTTTCCTTTGCCCCAAAGAGTACAACCAAGATTTTCTTCTAGGACAACAACACATAGCTCATTGAAAATATTAGTAATTGTTGAGGGATAATGATTAGGCGGATACAAAATATAATGGGTATAAGAAGGTGAGGGTGAGGGTTCAATTTGTTTTTAGGGACAAGTTTGTAAGCCATCTCGTCCATAAGTTTTGTATATAATTACGGGTATTGATTTTTCAGATGCCTATTAAATATCATATAATATAGCAGAGATTTTTTTTTTTTAAAGTTCGTAGCAGTTTCGCCTCGCTCATTGCTATGCCCTAGTAAATAATTATTTTATTTTTAAAAAAAAGTTGGGGGCATGTTGCCCTCTTTAAGTAACCCCCATAACATAGTAACTAAAAAAAAGTTCTTGGGCGCCCGAGTACAGTATCCTCTTTGTCACTATTGCCTAAGATATTAATTAGAAAGCAAGGGAGCTTGAAAAGCTAAACGAGAATAACCTATTGAAGCTTGGACTGTCTTTGCAGGCGATCAAAGAAGGGGCTGGGAAAAAGCGAATTTGTCAGGAAGAATGCGCCGAACTTTTGTGAGGTCACTATTGTTTTTAATGACAGAAGGGTCATGGGCATCCAACAAGTACCAGGACTGGAACCTTCTTCTCCAGCATCAAGTGACCGGAGACCGATTACAACTAGACACCCCGAAAAAAACTTCTTTGAATGGGTGTGCTTCACTGGCAAATTCAGTTGAAAATGAGATGTTTCATGGATCTTTGTCTTAGTAACCCAAATCGTCTGTTTACCCTCCCGCTCCTGCTCTGAAACCTCGCTCTCACGGTTTGAGAGTGGATTCGTGTAGAGAGCGCGGTTTCTATTTTCGTAAACCGCGGGTTTCATTTTTGTAGAGCGCGGGTGAATCCACAAAGCTCGATCCCCATTACTTATGTCGTCCATTCTCAGGCCAAACATTATTATTCCGTTATAATTCCGGTATAAGCAGTTATAAGTGATTAAATTGGTTTCGATAATCCAAACCAAATGACACCTCGTTTGTAAATGTGCTTCACAAAGGTCTGCTTAGTTAAGAAATTCAGCCACAGATTCCCCAAGTCATCCTTAACTTGGTATAAGGTGTAATGAAGGTAAACTGGAAATTGCTTTAGGAGGCGTAGCTCCAGGTTGTGCGACAACATGTTGCAGAATTTTTGCTTCGAACAGAACAAATTTTATATGTCAAAAGCCCCTCCTAATTATTCCATTTGTGAAACTGTAAGCATAGGGTTTTTACATATAAGCATAGTTGCAAAAACTTGAATTAAAGATTTCGCTTTGGAGGATGATGTAGACATTCATGAGTTCAAGGAATTTCAAGTTTACCAAAAGAAAAATAAAAAAAATAAGACTTCATGTAACTTTGGATAGATGACTTGGGGCATTGAACACCTCATATGTATAAATAGAGCATTAAGAAGGCCCCACATTGGGAAGGTGTGCATATGGTCTGATTTAGCAAGTTCTATTTAGCTAAGAAAAACTCAATGAAATGAATTAATACGTAATAGGGTTATTTTATTAGTTATTTCATTAGTTTGGGCTATTAGAGTCCTTTTTATTATGTTTTGGTTATTTTGGTCTTTTTACAATTAGGATTTCACCTATTTAAAGTTCATTTTTGTTGTAAACTTTTAGTTAATAAATGATAATCAAAGAATAAGAGTGCTTTTGAGTGGTCTCATGTGATGAGATTTGATGTGATGTCATGAGAATGATTCTCTACCAATTATAATGTATATTTTTGTAATCTCTTCTCTCTTCTTTGGTTGAAACCCTAATCACAAAAATCCTAGATCTCATCTCCTTTGCAAGAAATCAAAACCCTAGCCTTCCCCTAGCCTACCGCACCTTGTCCTTGCCTTTCCCTTTCCCTTTCCCTTCAGCCAACAGCTCTTCTAGCCATTCTCAATACTGCCACAGCCCCTACCATGTTCCCCGAGCACTATCGCAGCCCCTATCCCTATTGTCCCAAAACTGCTACAGTCTCTACAAGGGTTTTCCTTGCTAATACAACCTTCTAGAAGCCCTATTACAGTCCCAAAACTCAAAAACAGCCTTCTTGAAACCCTAATACATGTTTCCTGCAATTGAAAACCCTGAACAAAATTTTAAAAAACCTTAAAACAGAATTTCCCAAAACCCTAAACATTAAACTCTCAAACTGTGATAAGATTACTGATTTATAATTTTTATTATTATTATTAATTTAATCTTGATCTCAGCTCATTAGATTTTAGGTCATTGCATAGTCCTACATCAATGGACCAATCTGAAATGTTGGCAAGAAGCTAAAATATAATTGGGGACTAGACGTAAGCTTGAACCTATTAGTGTGTGGGGTTTATTTCTAGCACAATAATGGCAGTCCTTTTGTTTTTTAAGACTGCAACCCGGTTAGTGAGTGAATCGTAATTAAGGTTAATTTTTTTTATGGGAATTAATATTAGATTATTTAATCTTAAGAGTGAGTAAATGTTAACCATAATTAATAAATGTCAAAAAGGATACGTGGTGAGCTGGAAGGTGTGCGTGTACTACTCAACGGATCATGCATGCATGTTATCACCTCCTAGAGGCCAAAACCATCTGGCCTCATTCACAAAGCTACCATTACAATAAAAGTGGTTTTTACTGATGAAAATTTAGCGACGGATTCTACAACCGTTGGTATATTTATGTTATAATGACAGTTATCTTTCCATCACTATGTACTAGTATTCGAAAAAAATTAATACCGATTAATTAGAGACGGTTAACAATTAATAATGACGGACACTTTTCCGTCACTATTAGTCAAATTGTATACCAACAGAAAAACAATCATCACTGACTTAGTTGGAATGTACAGTGACACAAATATTTCCGTTAGTATATAATAACAAATAGTGACTGAAATATTTCCGTTGGTACAATCTCTTTAATTAAATCCTCAAATCCCTCTTTCACGATTAGTTCTTCCCGTCCTAACTCCGCACGCATTTCCCTCCTCCTCTCTCCTGTTACTGTCACTGTCATTGTCACTGTCACCGTCTCCGTCGTCGTTTGCCATCATCGTCGCCTAGCTTCGATAAACTCTCCCTCTCCCTCTCCCTCTCCCTCTCCCTCTATCTGTGAAGCTCTCTCTCTCTCACTTAGGGTTCACAATCCTTTAACTGCAATTTTTAACCGTAGTTCAGAATTTTTAACTCTTGTGGCTAAATTTTATTTATTATTTTTTTCTAAAAATTAAGGGTACATGGTTGAACCCTAAGTGTTGGTGACTCTTACCGCAGTCAAGAAATGTCAAATGGGGCACGTGTCAACCTGTGGCATGAGAACCAGACGGATTTGCTCTAGGGAGGGCTAGACCAAATCCCATTCCCACCTCCTAGGCTCCTACTCCTTTTCACACCTTGGGCAAATAGGCTATGTCAGGTATAATAATCGAGCATCTACCAGAGGAAATTCATTGCCTACACGTATATGTAGAAGAATCGTAGATAGCTAAGGGGTGTCAACGAGCTGAGCTGGGCATTGCTCAAGCTTGGCTCGTTGGATTTTTGATGTTGCTCAGGCTCAGTTCGTCCACAAATCATCGAGTTTGAGCCGAGCTCGAGCTTGAGCCGGCTTGTTAAACTCTACTTTTTAAAAAAAATTGTATAGTGGAGACAATATTTTAATAATTAAGGGATTAAATGGTGGGATACAAAGAAAATGGGAAGATAATGTTTTTAATTTAACAAACTTATTTCATTTTCTTATATTTTTAAATGTAAAACTCAATATTAGCAGGAGTGTAACTGTACATGGGTATTCATTGTATTAGTTGAGCCAAGCTGAGTTGAGCTGAGGTACCTCTTACTCGAGCTCGGCTCGTTATCTCAATGAGCTCACTCATTTGGCTCGGCTCAGCTCAGCTTGATGAGTTTTTTAATCTGCTCAAGCTCGGCTTGTTTCAAGCCGAGTCGAGCTAGCTCGGCTCATTGACAGCTTGTTAGCTACTTACTTAGCTACCTCTCTCCCCACCTCTATCAACTGTTCAACAGAAATACGCCGGCGAACATGGCCGTACTGCTCGGCAACTTAGCACTGTTATTAGACGCGATCTCCCCTCGAACCGGATTACCAGACCGTAAAACTCGTCCGGTCACCGTCGACGTGCTCTTGAACCTCTCCAAGAGGGACTCTCACCACATCAACAGCGCCAACTTCTATGCTTCTCTTGCCACCAAGGGCTTCGACTCCGATGGAGAAATTAAGAATCACAGAATCGGCGTTCGAGGAAAAGCTAATTCGAAGATTAATGCCTTCGATTCCAATTCCGATTCCGATTCCAGCGACGAAGACAATAACGGTAATGGATTTGGGGACGAAGGCGAGGATTTTGAATGGGAGAAAGAAATGCGAAAGAGAGTGAAAGAGATGGAAGAGATGAAGGAGTTGGAGAGGAAAGCGGAGGAGTTGCAGAATCGAATGGCAGAGGGAAAAGAAGAGACGGAAGAAGAAAAGAGAATGAGAGTGAGAAAAGAGCTTGAAAAGGTTAGAATTTTTTCTCGATTGATTAGGATGAAATTGATGATTTTGTTAATAATCTTTGTGCCTCATTTTTTCAAATTGATGATTCTGTTAATAATCTTTATGCCCCATTTTCAATTCTTTATTTTTCTATTTTACTGAAAGGAATTGACTGAATTACCTGTGAGAAATGGCATAAATTCACTAGCTTGCGCCACTTTAGCATCTCATCGTTACACATTGAAATTTGGAATCGATTATGGCTGAATTGTGGGCATCACTGTACTTTTTCCAAGACGCAGTTGAGTAGTTTCATGTTGATTTGCTATTCTGCTTTGCCTATGATTGGTAGTAAAAAGAAGGTTTTGTTGTTTGGGTACAAGAGTAGGTAGCGAAGGAGCAGGCGGAGCAGAGGGCGACGGCCAAATTGATGTTTGAGTTGGGGCAGAAGGCTTATGGGAAGGGCATGTATGGACGGGCTATTGAGTTCTTGGAAGGTGCCCTCACAATCATTCCAAGGCCGACTATGTTCGGTGGCGAGGTCAGTTTGATATGTATAAGATTTCTTTCAGTGAATTCATTATGTTACTGAATAACAATAACCCTTTACTTGTGGTGATCAGATACAAATATGGCTTGCTATGGCTTATGAGGCTAAGAACCGTCACGCAGATTGCATTGCTCTTTATCAACAATTGGAGAAGAAGCATCCCAGTGTCAGTATCCGGCGCCAAGCTGCCGAACTTCGCTACATCTTGCAGGCACCTAAGCTCAAGATTTCTCAGGAGGAAATGGTCACAATTCCGCTGATAGGTTCTAGTTATGACAGGTAAATTCAGGTTTAATTGTTCCATTAATCATCTAACTTGTATGTTTTGTTTGCTTTAGCTGACCATTACTTGGCTAGGAAATACAAAAATGTTGCAACTGTTACATTGCAATCGTATGAAAATATATACCAGTCATCTTTAAACTTTCTTTTCCTTTTATCATTTATGCTTTTCAATCATGGTTGGGAATTTTTTGAGCCCTAGAGAGATTTGAGGGGTGATTCATTTTTCTTGTACAAACTGTGAAGTACTTAAGTTTCTTTTCAAAACCTTGCAACTGGTTTCTGAAAGATAAATCAATGACACTTCATGAAACCTTCCAACTGAATTGGTAAGAAAAACATGGGAGTATGAATAAGGAATTCATAGTTATATCGCAAAAGAAAACGTTACAGAGAAAGTTACATATGGAAGGAATAATTTTCTAATCCACTGACTTTTCTTTCATGTACACTGGATCCCATCAATATTTTTCTATCTATGTCGTTTGGATACTTCAGTTGGATGCCCTTGGTATGGGTTTAATACTGCTTTTCACGGACAGACATGCTTGTTTTCTCATGGTCGTGATATGTTTATATTAACAAATAACCTTGGCAAGGAAAGCACTCATTAGAATTTTTGTGCTGCATATATATATCCCCTAAATGCAGTCATTTTTATTTGCTACCTTTTCCAATCAAGTGGATTCTCACAAGTCAGTTGCAGTGCAATCACATATTACATGTACCATTATGAGGATAACACCTACGTGCACAGACACACATGCTTATTTTCTCGTGGTTGTGTCATGCGTTTTGATAGTTAATTAGAATTTCTGTTTTTCAAATCTAGTTCACCAACTCGTGGATGCATATTCATATCACCTAAATGCACTCACAAGTCACATCCAGTTACTGCCTTTTCAATCAAGCGGATTCTTATGAGTGGTTGCAGTGCTGTATATTTTCTTGAGCTTTAGTCCTTTCAACTTTGGACCTCCCAGGTGAACCATTATGGTATGGGAGTTCTCGCGCTTGCTTTCTAATATAATGGCAGAGCTTTTCTTGAGAAATGTGATTGCATTTATGAAATAACATAACAGGCAGCTAATCATGTCCCTTCTTTGTCTTGTCTTGCCTTAAAGACGTAACCACCCATCTCATCTGAGTAGGAAGTGGCAAATTCGTGTTGATCCCACTCCAATTGTTCGAAATTCCAGACAATTTGACCATGTACTAACCTTGTATCATATGATAGACTATTGCCTTGACATCTTCTGTCTTATTTTGAACATCTCTGACAAATCATTCGTGAACAACAGATGCATACTGTTGCACCAGCTAGGCTAGTCTATCAAAATCAGTGAACTTTCTTGGTCTGTTGTTTCAGGACTTATCAAGTGCATGCTTCAGATGTCCATCTAAACAATTCTCTCTTATTTTCTTCTTCTGTTTCTCTTTTCTCTAACTTTTTCCTGATACGTATGATTCAGATTTTCCAAACATGTCTCCCTCTTTAACTCCGTATCTTTTTGTACAATCCAATCATTTCATTTCTCATAGTTGTCACAGCCTCACATGTCATTGTAAAGATATTAAATCAATTTGCATTGAACTATTAGCCTCTTCATTTTGAATTGAGATATATTACAAAACCATTAATTTATTAGCGAAAACAAAAAGAGAACTAATAATTTCCAAATCTGCGAAAATTTCTATGATATGGTTCCTTTGAGTGATATGTGTGTAGGAGTGCAGATTATGCTGGTAAGTTTCAACTCAGGCATCTCAGCCTCTAATTCAATTCTTGAAACTAGAAAGTGGTTGTGATTGTGTGGTCATACAGTCAGGGATGTTGCCTGAAGATGGGGGCTGGTATTTTTCTTTCAATTCTCACTCCAATCTTCTGGTCCACCTTTGCTGTAAGAAGATCACAAAATCAAGTTCTTGGGTTTGTCATTCAGTTTGGTGTATGGCTCTGCACATTCTATGTGGATGAACTTAAATGAGGTATTCAACAATTAGTGAACCATTAATTGAGCCAACTCTAGAGAGGAGTATTATCCGTAGTCTAGTGCCTCTTTTCCGCATAGAATCTGCTCTGAACAGGATCTGGTACATTGTTAATTAATTGAGCTGACTCTAGAGGGGAGTATTATCTGTAGTCTAGTGCCAGTTTTTCATTTTTTTATTTTTTTTACCTTGGGATCGTGCTCTTCCATTCAAGAAGCAAGCTGTTATATATAATAGTCGCACTTAAGAGCTTTTCTTCCCTTCCATTTGACAGTTCTTTTGATTCCTGCACTTGGGTCCATAATATCAAGGTAATAGATGTCTTCATTTATGCAGTTTCAACTATCTTGATATTTTCCTTCTGCTATGGAGCAACATGACTTCTATTTGGGCTCTTTTGACATTGCTTTTCATCCACTCAACCTATTTGTTGACAGCCCTATGTATTTAAGAAATTTATGTTCTAAAAAATTTCTTCATTATTAATAGACACACTCATAAGGATATGCAATGCAACTTCAATAATAACATGAATAGGGTTGAGGCAGCAGTTAAGATTATGACCAAGTGATACTCCGAAGTGATTGGTTCCGATATTTCAGCTCAATTATTCATAAGATGGAGAGATTGAGGAGAATGCTGTCCATTGAACTAGAGTTGGATTTTGTAAAATGGGAACTAGATCAATGCCTTTTATGATTAAACTTTAAGGAAACTTCCACAAGATAATATTGTCATTATCAGAATATGCTTCACCAAATTCTTAAGAGCATGGAACTAAGCTAAGAGTTGAACTACTTTGCAAAGATATAGATAAAAATGATTTACTTCTCAAATGATTAAGATAGAAAGGGAGAGGCTAACCCATTGAAAGATCCAAGAACCTTGACCCAGTATCGAAGGTAACTTGTTGGCTCTAGGCTCTTGGAAAATGGTAGGTTTTCATATTCTTCACAAATGCAATGACATAGAAAACTTCACAGAAGTGTGCAGAAGCAGAATGTTGGGAACCAAGAAGAATCCTATTCACAAGTGTAGCTGAGATAAGGAAGGTGGGATTGATAGTTGATACATGGAAATACTAGGAGAGATGAGATTGGAAATGAATGTATTCAAGAAAATTTGGGAGTAACTCCAACTGGTGATAAAATAAGGTAAGTTGACTGAGATGGTTTGGGCATGTTAAGCAAAGACAAGTGATGACACCAGTGGCAAGAAGTGAGTTTGTTCAGGTTGGAATTCTAAGAGGGGCAAGGGGAAGGCCAAAATGGCATGGAAATATTGAGAAAAGATTTGATAGCACATGTTTTGACTGAAATAATGACTTTTAATAGTATGGAATTGCGAAACAGGATTCGTGATGCCGACTCCAAATATTTGGGATAAACAACTGAGATGGTGATGATCAACAGTAGATGTGCACCCTCATTTCTCGTTAATGCTTGTCCAAGAAGTAACAGATGGAAGCTGCTCGGAATTGAAATGATTCTACTGCTCTTAACTAAAGGAGTACCTCTTCTTTTTACTTTTTCTGATAATTTTTGTTCATTATGTATAGCTTTCCAAAGTGGTGGCTGTCATTTGCAGCTATGCAGGGACATGGAGCGACAAATACAAAGACAGGGATCAAAGGAGAAGTGAAGTAACAACCAACCAGCTCCCTTCATCCAGGGATTATTTAGGCGACTTCCTTGTTTGGCGTCCTCCAACTGAATGGGAGAAGAACCAAGCTTTCTGGGCAGCATTAACCCTATGGTTGGGCTTGGTCGGAGCCGTTCTCTTCCTTCAAAGATGAACCATACAACAATCACCACAATTGGGTTGGATCATAACATGCTATTATGGTATATGGATGTATGAATTACATCTCAAGGGGCTCAAATGGCTAATACATGTACGTACAGACACATTTAAGCATACATATAAGTTGTCATTACAATGTTTTCTACAAGATATGGTGCTAATGCCCTTGTAAATTTTTGTATGCTTTGTAAATATGTATTATTTCTTTGTGCAAATCCCTGTTACACTGAGTCAATAGGTGGATGATGATCTGGAATGGTTGAAAACTTGAAATAATGTCAACATGATTAATGTTACAGTGCACCCAATTGCATCATGTAAGCTGCAGCCAGTCTATTGGTAGGCTCAAGCAAGAAGGACCCATCACTGCCCATTGAGACTATAAGCTGACTGGGAGAAGCATGCACTTGAATGAGGATCCGCTGTTGAGTGGTTTTGCAGCAGTTAAGGAGGCCACATCGGATTTTATGGTTAGGGTTCAAAGGACTTTGCTAGCAGGATCGCATGGTCCTAGGGTGTCCCGGGGCTTACTGAGACCTTGTCTTGATTCAAATAGATTACAGCTAGCTATTTTATATGATGTATATAATTTTATATGCAGTTCATAAAAAGTCAGGGTTTTCTTATTTTATATGTAGCATTGAGTTTCAAAACCCTAATTTTTTTGTGCCCTAACTTAATGTGTTTTAAGGTGAAGTCTCAATTAATCCTAGGATTGTATGGTCCTGGAAGCTTTATCCGTTTTCAAAAGTAGCTTTTGGAAACCCTAATTTCTGCAATAGAACTAAAACCCCTTTTCCTTTTCCTATAGGATTGTCAATGGATCGGATCGTAATTTGGATCCAATCCGATTAGATCGAATATTGATTTGATGGTAGATCCGCACAGTTCTTGATTTTTGAATCCGATTATACTTGAATCAAATTCGGATTCATGGTGATTGGATGCGATTAAGGTTCAATTCAATTATATGTTTGCCCGCATGTATGAATATATATAGTAGATTATTAATTTTTTTGAATGCATAGAATATTATGTTTGATTTTATTTAAATTATTTATGATTTTTTAAAGCTTTTTATATGCTTAACTTTTTTTTTTTATATTAATCTGATTGGATTTTGATCTAATTCGAAATGATCAGGTTTGAACTCAGATTGATCAAATTATAATTCGATAGATCCCGAATAGATGTGTCGGGTACTCAACAAACATAGGTAGGAGTGCCAATGGCAGGCTCAGGCCCATATAGGCTCGATTAATAAACAGGTAGGCCAGCCCATCTAAAAAATCATGTGCACTTTTTTGCCTATAAAATAAACGGGCCTAATCGAGTCAGGTTAGTCGGGTTAAGCCTGGTTTGAAGCCCATCAAAATGGGCCCTTTGTTTTAGACTTCAAGCCCAAGCCCAAGCCCAAGCCCAAGCCCAAGCCCAAGCCCAATCCAATTATAGGAATTCTTGATTTGATCAGGAATCCAATTTTGGATTCGATGATCTTCCTATGTTATACTATTTCATTTTCGACGATAAATCGATTTGATAGCTCCTTTTTCTATTATTTATTTCTGTCATATCCTTAATAGCGGGTTGGTTACACTTACAACCGAAATGGAAACTGAGTATTTCATGGTTCAAAAATGCTGAATCTCATCTCAATCATCATTTGTCAGGACTCTTCGGGATAAGTTCCTTGGCTTGGACATGTCATTTAGTTCATGTCGCTATTCCTAGATCCAGGGTGGAGTACGTTCAATGGAATAATTTCTTAGATGTATTACCACATTCCCAAGGGTTAGGCCCACTTTTTACAGGTCGGGTGTAAACAAGCCGAGTTGAGCCAAGCTGGGTGCTGCTCAAGATCAGCTCGTGACATATATATGCTGGCTCAAGCTCGGCTCGTGACATATATATGCTAGCTCAAGCTCATCTCAAGCTCACGAATGCTAGTTTGGGCTCAACTCGTTTATAGATAATCAAGCTGGCTCGCGAGCTTGCCCTATTATATTTGGCATGTTTACCCCTAATTTTAACAACAACAAAAAACCTAAAATCAAAATCTTATGAGTTGAACATGCCTATCAAATTCTTCATCAAAAAAAAAAAAGACTGAACATAGTTATTCTCATGAGGCTAATAGGAGAAACATGATATGGAGAATTTATAAATTATGATAGGACGATGAAGTTACCTTTTAAATTTTACCTTAACAACAAATTCATATTTATGTCTTAACTTTTATGTGGAAACTAATATTATTAGGGTATTATACGTAGTACAATAAAATTAAAAGAGTTGAGCCACCTGTTGTTTGTGTTTGACTTGATTAACAAACGAGCTCAATCATTTAGCTTGGCTTGGTTCAATGAGCTCAAATACTCAACTCATGTTTGGCTCATTTCGAGATGGATCAAGCCGACTCACAAGCTGGACCTTGAATGGATCAGGCTAGGGTAGGCTTACAGCCCTACCAATTAATGATCGAGCCAAGACAGGTGGACCTTGAGCATATTAGGCTAGGGTAAGCTCGCGGCCCGACCCATTGACACCCCTAGAGTCTTAGACATAGGTAGTTCTAGCACTAGTATTAATATTAATTAGAAAATCGGAATACCCCGAAACTTGGCTATTGAATCCATCACGAGGTTACCAATAAAAAATAAAAAATCCATCACCTGAGGAAGCAATGCTTAACCAATTGGTAGTGTGTGCACAACTTGTGTTTTATTTGGGATCAAGTTTCGGAGGTTGAAATATTTACCTTTCATTAACCTACAAACATGATGGCGTTTGGTAACACTAATCTAAATAGGTAGAGTTTATTTGAAAATTGTGATTAGTTGGACTTTAGATTGTTAAGTAATTGAAGGTTAATTACATGTCAACATATGTTTGAAGTAGAGAATTTAGACGTAAACCTCTACTTTAAAAAGTAGCTCATAGCTACTTTTTACTTTAGAGGTAAAACTCTAACTTCAAAAAGATGTAGTTATTCAATTAATATTCGACTTAACAATCTAAATTCAACTAAACACAATTTTCAAATAAGTTACCTATTTTGATTAGTGTTACCAAACGTCACCCTATACCATAGGGCGATTCACCTAAAAGGTTATGCTTTGCATTTTTATTACCTAAAAGGACATGTTTTTGACATATTTATCAAAAAATGCATATTTTGTATTTTTATTACCTAATAGGGTATGCTTTTGACATATTAACCCCTTAACTACGCATATAAAACCCAAACAAACGGATAAGGGTAATATTGGAGTACATACCCTATTTGGTAAAACTTTTCAAACCAAGTTCTTTTAAGTGATATTTTTGATTTAGGGTGACTAATTAGTACTAATCTCATCCTCTTCTTTCTTTACTATTATAATGCAGAGCCTGATTTTTTGAAATTTCCAAACTACCCTTAAATAAAACAAAACTTTGATTCAATGTTTTATTTTAATGTGTTAATATTTTACTATAATTCTCAAACTACTCCTTACTTATTTAAAGAATAGAATCACAGCCAATTGCTATTGAACTCGGGGAGAGTTCAATCGCACCTATTGGTTAACATGTGTCCCTTTTAACTCTTATTAACTGTGGTTAACTCATTCCCCTTGCTCTCTTGTGTATCGCACGTGCCACCCGCTAATATATATATATTTATTTATTTTGTTTTTCGAATTTGTGACGAGGTTATCCAAGCCTCTTCTTAAAAGGACTAGTTAGATTGGCACGTGCAAGGCACGTGATGAGGCTTGAAAAAGACCGAAAAGAAAATAGAGCAAAGAAAATATAATATGAAAGAAATATATAACAAAAGAAACATATAGTTAACAGTGGGAAAAAAAAAACCCTGATCCTACCCAAAAAAAAAAATCTTGGGATAAATATGACATTAATGTGAGTTGGGTTCCATTATAATGTGGAGAGTGGAGACCATGAATATAGACTAAAAGAATAGATAAGAAAATGAACTAAATTCCACACAATTTTGAATCAAATAGCATTCTCAATGATGAAATCAGATCACTTCATTGTAAAGTTTTAGGGAAATAGGTGGAAGAAAGAAAAAACGCTTCAATATTATGTACAACATCATCTTGCAGAACTGGATTAATGTGGTCTACTTTGGAACAAATCCACCATACTGAAACAATTCTCTGCTCTGTATGTACTAAAGTTCGAAATGAAATCAAACATTTTCAGATACAAATAGGAACTATATATTAGAAAAATGAACTAATTATACCAATTAGCTATCTCCTTGCTGCTTCTATTGAAATATATGGGGATCATTACTTGGCTTTTGATTGTCATCAAGGGCCTCTCCATCCGCAGTAGAGATGCAATTCGAGGTCCCTTCTCCAACTCATTCACCATATTGAAGAAGTAACAATACCTGTACAAGGAAATATTTAGAACCTACAATGAGATATGTGGCATACCTCACAAGATTAGTTGACCAATACAATTAACTCAATCACGAAATATATACCAGCAGGTGTCTGCCATCGATTCAGGGTGGAAAGCAGTCCCTAGCAAATTCCCCTGCTTTACAGGTACAATCACATTCCTTTCGCCATTTTTCTCATGAATAAAAATATAATTATATATAAATACTTCAAACTTAATTATTAACTTACTACTATATTCAATCCAAGAACCCCACCACCCTTCCTATTTTGACATAGCAAGTTACCATTTGTTTTCAATAGGCGGATCTACATTATGAATTAATTCAATACCTAGACATCCACAACAATCATGACAAACTGAACACCCTATCATTATTTTAATTTCATGAACCCAAATAAATAATTGATTTTTTTAAATTGATAATGAACAAAATATATCATATTAATAAAAACAAGGGAATACAAGGAAGCAAATATAGGACATAAATAAAGTTAACACCATCGTAGACTAAAAAGCAAAGAGCAGCCTAAAGAGAAGTATTCATGGAGAGAGATAGGCTTTTCTCTATTTCAAAATACCAAAAGAAAAAGAATATCAAAATCAGTAATGCATAAAATTTCTTCTAAGTCAAATATCAAAACCAACAATTTAATATTTAATGGTAAATTGTTAGTTTTGATGGTAAACGTTTTACTATTTAATGACTTGCATGGCATGTAAATTGTTAGTTTTAATATTGTTGATATTTACCAATCAAAAAATATATTTAATGACTTGGATAGCATGTTTTACCATCCAAATATCTAATTCATGCTATCCAAGTCAATCCAAGATGGCAAACATTTGGGAGCTGTATTGATCCTAAAACATACCCGCAAGACGGGTAGACATGTTTACTTTGAGCTTTTTAGACATTTGACTCAAGGACTGAAGACCCAGTTTTGGTGAGCAAACCACGAAACAATAAATCATAGGCGTTGCTATTCTACAAAATTACTTCATTTCTCTTGGATCCTCAATAGGATCAAAAAAATCTAAATATCACTACAATTATGCCCCCTTTGTGAAGTTATCTTCAGTACAATTTGTTACATCTATTAATAATTGCATAATTCCAACAGCCTTTGAAAAAGAGAATTCCCAAAAGGGTCGTCAAGCCTACAAATCTCCAAATGAAGGGTTGATATGTTGAATGCCAAAGAAAATAAAAATTACAATCCAAGGGAGTAGTGGTTGCTAATCAGTTTCTAAGTTTTACTCGTGTAATTGAATTAAAGCTTGATAGAGATCGATTGTGAGTAATAATTCAAAATTTCAAATTAATAAAAGATGGAAAGCAATCAATAGTTTGGCTTACCATCTTTGAGAAGAAGCCGCAATTAGTCAAGCATTTGCTCAAAATATATTATCCACTATAATTGCATTTATCAATGCACCCACTCTCGTTCACAAGGAACGAAGTCCACAACTGGCCGATGTTGTATCCGTTCTCCTAAGTCTGACCCTAACCCATACCCTATAAGTCCAGCATCATGGGGTCTCTACCTGAAGGAGCCTTGAAGGTGGTCTGAGAACAAACACAAATTTAATACAATCAGTTAAGGTTGACATTCTAAGGCAAAAACATTCCCATTAAATGATAAAATTCCCGCGCTAATAGATATTTAGAGAGAGAGAGAGAGAAAGGTACCTTATACCAAGTCATGACCTCCTTATTGGAAGTTCATTTGAATCCCATTTGTTTATGAGGTGAAATTTCATCATAGAGTTGCTTGGATTTGCCATTCAAGCCAACCTTCATCCAAAGATCACTAAATTGCATATGAGATTATCAAAGTTAGTTAAAAAACACAGAAAACGATTTTTAAAAAATCCAGACATTTCTACTTTCAATTTCACAATTTTTAATATTATTATTATTTATTAGCTTATTAAACCATTGGTTTAATTACAAGTCTTTAGAAACATTCCTAGCTCCAATCAACTGAATTGGTCTGCCCACTATCCCCATGAGCGCCAAATTGAAAAATGAGTAATTCGATTCAAACAAAAGAAATTCATGAAAATAACATTTAATTGAGATTGATTTACTAAGCATACATTCCAAAAAAAGAGAATGTGGTGAGTCATGAACCACAATAATGATAAAAACCAAAATACTCTCATAATTATTCATGCCTCTAGAACTAAGTGCATAAACTATATATCTGGAGTCCCACTAACACACTGAGTAAAGTTATATGATTAGTCCCGACTTTCAACTTTATTGGTTGCTCAAAGATAAAACTGTATTTGCCACCATTGGGATACTGTTGTTTCAGAAAATTCAGTTACAAATATGAAAATTTTGTACATTGTGAAATTGTAATTGAATTTGATAGTAGTGAGTTAACGAATATGAATATAAATTCTAAAAGTTATTCTCATCATTCAGAAAATAAATTTAGAAGTTGCAATCCAGTCAGTTGTTGTAAATTAGTTGGTATGTTATGTTAAAACACTTTTTGAAGGAAATCCTTCTTGTTGTAATCACATACAGAATTGCTTTACTCCATGAATCGTCATTCTTATTGATCTCGACAAAAACAACAGGACAAGCCTTGACAGAGATATTCCATTTGAGGTGAGTAACCAACACTGCCAAATCGGCAGGAGCTTGCTTAGCTGTAAAATATGATAAGGAAGCAACATCCTTATATGCTAAATTTATCTGTACTTCCATAAGGCATGGACTTGCCATAGTAACGATGCTTCCGGTAACCATCACAAATAAATTAGAATTACAGAGGTACTCAACTTCAATAACAACAACACCAACAACAATAATAAAGCATACATGTTTCGTAAAATTTAAAAAAAAAACGAAAATGTGTTAAAAGGGACACGGGGACACTACGGTCAGCTTAGAAGAGGACCCAGGGTCCTCTTCTCAGGACTCTTGTTTTTATAGCAAACTAAAGCCAACCATAGGGTCAGGTTACCATTCTGCAGAAAGAAAAAAAAATTCAGTTGAGAAATTTGAGACGAATCCCATTAAAACCTTAATCGTCTACTGAAATCAAAAAATAAATACAAAAGAAATAGATCATAAAAATATATGAAAAATGAAAAGAAAGGAACCTTAGATTTTCATGTAGGAGGCATTTGAAAAGGAGATGCAAAGAAGGAAATGAGAGCTTGCGCAAACGGGAGACCTGTTCACGCTTAAGGCTAGTGCATATTCTTTATCATTAGGATATGTAAATGATATTTTGAAAACATATGATACGAAAATGAAAATAATTAAGGAAGGGTAAACCTTAAGCAAATAATCCACCATTCTGTTGAGAATCACACCCAACAAACAATAAAGAAATTGTTCAAAGTCTCACAACTAACAAATCTCCCAATAAGGTATTAATGTCACTTTACAAAACCCCCAAAAATTATTACACAATCAATCAAAACAAAGAAACCGGCGCCATTAACACTCATTTATGGATTTCCAGAGCTTACCTACATCGTTTTTGCCGGAATCCCACGACCGAACCTTTAGATTTAACACTTACCCCTATTCTTTTTTTTTTTTTGGTCACTACACTTAGCCCTATTCTTAAGCACTCGTGAAAGGGAGGGTAGATCAACCGGATCCTCCAAACCCTGGGCGGCATTGAGAGAGAGAGAGAGAGGAATAGAGGAGGGATAGAAGAGGAGGAGTGCTGCTTCCGCAAGAGAGTAGAGGAGCCTAGGAAGCAAATGGAAGAGAGAAGAGGAGCCTGGGAAGCATCTGGAACCAACTGAACTCGTTAGGTAAAGAGAAAAATGTATAAGGGATATGAATGAAATTAATAGAAAAGAGTTTAGATGAAATTTAAATTGTGAGGGCAAATTAAGTTGTAGAAGCAAAAATTACAACTATCAACTTTATATAAACTTTAAACAATAAGAAAAAGAAAAGTTGTAAATAAACCTCTCAGAAACATGAATCCTTTGTACATTTTCTAGGAGAAATGGATCATCAAGAGGCACTGTAACTTTACCATCTTAAGCTCCTATTTTCAAGCATTTTGATCATGAGTTAAATGATAAAATTTAAAGTACCATAAGAAACCGGTGGATGTAAGGATTGATGTAGATATTTAGAATTCCACAAATGTAGAAGCCCCAAAAATCTATGCATATAAAAATTCACCATCAACAAATGATCTGAAAATACATAAACATACAGGACACCATATGAAGAGTAAATATTTTCCCCATATTTTTTCATCTAAATAAAACAACCCAATAAAAATACAAGAATAACAAACATTTCAACAGTGTCATCCTATAATGTGCCTCCAAGTCAACTTTTAACAATTATATTACAGTTTTTTGTGATCTTTTGACACTTTTAAACATTATATAAATGGATAGAGAGCCCATTGGAAATAAAAACAAGATGAGAATTTCATAGAGAAAAGACCTCTAAAATATGTAAGGATGAGTGCAGAATTGAATAAAAATTAATTAATTTTTTTTTAAAAAAAGAACCTACCCATCAAATTGGATGTGCAGAGCAATTCGCGAACCCACTAAAGAAACCATAACTTCACAGCTGTCATTTCCTTGTTTGCGATTAAGATATTGTGGATAGGCTTCTTCTCGCCAAGTGCGTAGCATAAATCATTAACTACAAATAATGAAGTTGGGTGCTTGATTGGGAATGTTCCATTTGTGATTGACTATATTCCAATCCCAAACCTCAGCCGTTGTCAGAACCATTGGGGCTTCAGAAATACTACATTAACAAAACCCATATCTCAGACACGACACTATTACAAATTCTGGTATAATAAAAATAAAATAAAGGGAAAGCTTTCAAACCCAAAAACAAAGATTCAACAAGTGTTGAGTGAGATCAAAGTCATTGATTAAAAGAAAAAAACCCAAACTTGAAGGAACAAAGCTACAATATTAACAGGTTAATGCCTTGTTAAATATCAGACATTTTATCAAAAAAACAAAATCAAATTAAGCAAACCTAATGAACAAGTTTGAAAAAAAATTGGGAGACTAAAATTTGGGGGATGGAGTAATTTCAGACTAACCAGGCCGAAGAGCTTCGGCGATATTTGATCCGACTTGAAAAATGGTTAAGCGCCATCGTCGATTGGGGAAAGGGGTTCTTGCGATTTGCTAAAATGGGTGAAAACTGAAAAGAGAACGAGGGAGATGGAGAGGGAGAGGCGTAGAGGGGTTCTTGCGATTTGCAAACCCTAAAATGAGTGGAAAACTGAACGAGTAAAGAACTTTTGAGAGAGAGGATTGAAATGAAATTTGCTTAAAAGATCTCAGACGAAAAATATAAGTGAGGGCAAAATAAGCCTTTTTTAAGGGTTAATAGATAATAGATATATCGTTAAACAAAAAAATAAAATTAAAAAAAAATCCAATGAGCTAGCCAATAGCCATGGTAGCAAATAAGTAGGGCATTGAGGGCAAAATGGGAAAAAAGGACTAAAAATTCCTCAAAACCCTAGATATAAATCATCTGCAGCTCCACAAAGCAAAGAAGGAGCGAGAGAAGGCCATGACGACCCGTTTCAAGAAGAATAGGAAGAAGAGAGGGCACGTGAGCGCCGGCCATGGCCGAATCGGCAAGCACCGAAAGCATCCGGGAGGTCGCGGTAACGCCGGAGGCATGCACCACCACCGGATCCTGTTCGACAAGTACCATCCCGGTTACTTCGGCAAGGTCGGTATGCGATACTTCCACAAGCTCCGCAACAAGTTCTACTGCCCCATCGTTAACATCGACAAGCTCTGGTCTTTGATCCCTCAACACGTCAAGGACAAGGCCACCCCTGATAACGTCCCTCTCCTCGACGTCACCCAGTTCGGTTTCTTCAAGGTTTTGGGTAAGGGAGTCTTGCCCTCGTCTCAGCCCATCGTTGTTAAGGCCAAGGTCATTTCGAAGATCGCCGAGAAGAAGATCAAGGAGGCTGGTGGTGCTGTTGTTCTTACCGCTTAGGTTCGTATTTTTACTAGTTAGGTTTATGGAAGAATCTGAATGCTGTTTTGGTTATCATTTGGTTTGAATCTATATGGGCTTGTTGAAGTTTTTGTTAGATCTTTTGATTGGATTTTGGTTGATACAAAATGATAATTGATTTATGTTTGTCTGTTAGTAGATTCCATTGGCGTATCTTTACTATATTGTTTGAGTTGCTTTATGTGGTGATGCCAGGCTTCAGAGAAAAACAGAGTGGAGGGTTTAGGTATAATAATGTTATTGCATTTTGTTGCCTAGAATCTACTGATTTTGTCTCCTTAGTACATGGTAGCAAATGTGGGGGTGTCTTTTGTTATAAGAAAATCACATTAAAGGGACTTTAAAACTGCATTGAAGTTGAGTATAAAAAAAAACCAATAGATGAATAGAATTACCCTGAAACGTAGGAAAAATTGCAAATGCTATCTTATTTGAAATATGAGGGAGGTGTTGGTTGAAAGGATTGTGATATTGAGATACATGTAGTTTTTTCCTCTTCTAAAGGGAATTTGATCGACAAGGGGTAATATCTTGTATGGCTCAAGGGTTGGGAGACATCTAGCATTTCCATCCTATTAATGTTGGGTTTTGCCATAAAGACGCGAGAAGCTTTTCAAATTCAAAATGAAGGTATGCCCAGAATGAATTGTGGGTCAAGGGTAGGGAAGAGCAAGAAGAATGTTGTTCTGGATGATCCGTCGGATATATGTGAGTCTTCAGGAGGGTCACGTGAATCAGTTAGGAGGTCTTGGCCTCTAGAGGTACCAGTAGGAAGTCCAGAGGAGGTGGTCTGGAATAGAGAGGTATGGGGGGAGAGAGGATTGATAGGTTTTCTTTCCACTCTCTGGTTCCATTGAGGGGGAGCTTTTGGCAAGAGGAAGCAGTCAAGGATCAATCAGGGACTACTAAGTTCAAACGGATAAGGTTACAGAGGAGGGAGCAGCATACGTGGGTTGGAACGATCAGGGCCTGTGTCGATCTTCTCACTGGAGCAGGACACCTTGTTTTGCGGAAGCAAGGATAAGAAAAAGGCATTCTCCTGGCAAAAGAAGTAAGATTTGCAAGATCCAAGCAACCACATCCTGTGGAGGAGGGCAATGTGGAGCTTTTGTAACCTGCTACTCCCTTGGAAGGTACGCCTTCTCCCTCTTCTCTTCTTTCCCTCTTTTGTGTTCTAGCATGGATAGGCTGGGGATAAGGAGGTTTAGATGGGTCGGGACCAATATAAGGAAACTAAAAATCTCAATGTGAATAAACAGTGACCTATGTCAATGAACATGGATCCTAAACTTCCTAAGAAAGGTGTGGGGACCAATGCGATACAATGCAGGTAGTGGATAGTCAAAATGAGGTGTCAGAGTGGGTCTTAAGAAAGATGGAGGAAAGGGGGAAATTCCTGGGGTTGTTTGATGGGCATGAGGGAGTAGGGATTCTTGTTCAGAAATTAGTAATTGAATTAGAGGGTCCGGTCCTGAGTCCGCAAGTGTCCCTAAGAAGACACTAGGTGAATCGAGGAGATCCGAGAAGAAACTCTGGAGACTAGAATGCAACATCAATTACGATAGGCTAGGGTCTCGAGTTGTAAGCTTGGAATCAGTGTAGTCAAGGCGTCGCCTAGGCGTTTTTGGGCCTCAACCGCCTAGGCGCTCCTTTAGGCGGGCGAAAGTCACTGGACGCCGCCTAGGCATCTAGGCGCTAGGCGGTCGCATAGGCGGTCCATACAGAATTTCTTCTAAAAACCTATTTTAAAATCATCTTTTCAACCCTCCTTTAAAATCCTATTTTAAAAACTCATTTAAAACCATCTTTTAAACCATATTTTAAATGAGGTAATGATTAGGCCACCACACATTTGATTATGTAGTCAAATGTTGTGTTCACGTGTCCCTTTTAATACCCCTTTAACTATGGTTAAACTTAAGAAAATTAAGGTTAATATATTTTTTTTCAAAAACTATAGTTAGATGCTTAAGCCTAGGGTGAGTGAATCTTAACCGCAACTAATGGGTGTTAAAAAGGGGGACATGGACCAATGAGGACCGCACATTCCTCAATAGTGGAATGTGGCGGCGTTAAGTTAAACATTTTCCATTTTAAACCCTATTTTAAAATCATCATTTAAACTCTTAAACTCTATTTTAAAACCCTATTTTAAAGTCTAAAAACACTATCTTAGATATAGGTGGTGTATTTTAACTTTAAAAGTAACATCCAAAGTCAACACTCAAAATCACCTTAAAAATTTGAAAACTTCAAACTAATTATGTATCTATTATTTAAATAATGTGTATATACTAATATTACATATAAATATATTTAATATATATAAATATAATTTAATTATTTTTATCACCTAGGCAGCGCCTCGCCTAGCCAGGCCTAAAAGCCTAGGCATCGCCTAGACGCCTTGACTACACTGCTTGGAATCTAGAATGAAGAGTTGTCAAATCATTAAGGGTGCGTTTGGATTTATGGAATTGAAGAACGGAATTGTTAATTCCATGAGACAATTCTAATTTCATCGTTTGAGACACATTATAAATAGGATGGAATTAAGATTTTCTAATTCCATAGAGAATTCAAGCAATGATTTTAAAGACAAATTTATAAGATTCAATTCCACAGTAAAATGGTCTTATTTGACAAATCCACGTTGCTGTGGAATTTAAAAACAAAAAAGAAGCCTGATGGTTTCATTTCTCCAGGAATTTAATAGTGCATCCAAACGATAGAATTTTGAATTTCGTGGAATTTAATTCAGTATGTTTTATTCCATGGAATTCAATTCTTTGGCTCAATTCCAATTCCATAAATCCAAATGCACCCTAAGTAATGGATCCATGCCTCATTTCGTGGAACATTAGAGGATTATGATCAATTGACAAGAGACGACTATCAAACAAATGATTTTATTTAAAAGTATGTCATTTTTCTACGTGCATGAACAAAACTTGAGTGCATTGAGGACTTCCAGATCAGAGATCTGTGGGGAAAATCTTGTGTTGATTGGCTGGAGGCCCTGCCAATAGAGACGCTTTTTTTTTTTTTTGGGGGGGGGGGGTCTTCTTTTATAATGGGATTTGGATGTGATTGAAGTTTTGGAATCTAAGATTGGTGCATTCCTAATATTCATCTTTTGTTGCTCGTATGGGATGGGGTTCATTTGGTGCTTTTCAAGTACTTATGGAATATGGACCATCCGGAGGGGATAATGGTGAGGAGTTTTGGCAAGAACTCGAAGAATATAAGATTGGGGGTCTGGTGGTGTTTTGGAGGTGACTTCAATTGTGTTAGATTTGTGTCAAAAAGACAAAGGGTGGTCCATCTCAAAAAAGATTCGAAGATTTGGGGAGTTCATATATCATCACAGACTCATCGATTATCCTTGAAAGGGCACAATTCACTTGGTCAAAGTCTTATGATTCAAGTGTGGGTCGCAAACATGATTGATAGATTCTTACTCTTAATTACCTCGGATTGGGAAATGCAAATCCCAACAACGACCCAATCTTGTCATTCGAGACCGACTTCGACTGCCTTGGCTGTTCTGCGTGGTCTCTGTCCTCAAGATACCTAGGTCTACGTCTTGGTCAAGCTTCAAATCTAAGTTTGCATGGATCCCAGTGTTGGGAGAGTTTTCATAAGAGACTAGTGGGTTGGAAATCATCTTTTTGTTCAAAGGGGGGAAGTTGACGCTCCTCAAAAGCACTCTAAATGGTCTCCCAACTTCTTTTCTGTCTATCCTCTATCCCAGGCTCCATAGCTAAGAAGTTGGAAAGGTTATTTGGAATAAGAAGGTTGAGGAAATGAAATATCATCTAGTACCCTGGGCTAATTGTTGTCGGTCCAGAGAGGAAAAGAAATATCATCCTTAGTAGTGGTCAACAAGGCCATATTGGGCAAATGGCTATGGTGGTCGGTGAGGAATATGTCAATTTGTGGAGGCAGGTTATTATTCATAAATATGGGGTCAAATCTTGTTGGAAATCGAAGGAGGTTAAAGAGCGCATGGGGTGGGATTGTGGAAGGGTATTACGAGTCTGTACTCATTGTTCCATAGGTTTATTAGATTTAGGGTGGGGGACAGATTTGATGTTAGATTATTGGAGGACCATTGGTGTGGGTCATCACTGCTTAAAGAGGACTTTGGCAGGATCTATCACTTCGGCCGTGATAGAGAGGCCTCGGTTGCTGAGTGCCTCAATAGAGTGGTGTGGTGCCTTTGGTTGAGGAGAGACTTAAACGATTGGAAACTGGAGGAACTTATTCAGCTGCTTATCGGAGTCCACCTCTTATATCCAGCTTGTAAATGGTAGGGTTTATTCTGCCGGTTCCTGGTTCAACCGGCTGGTCATTTTAGGCAGTTCTTGTCACTTTAGAAACCGTAGTCACAACCGATTTTACCGGTTCAACCGGCCAGTCCAGTTCTTAATTCACTGAATTCACCTGCTTGAATGTCTACAGAACTCATTAGTTGTAGTTTTGTGCAACTTTTATGGTTCTGCAATCTGCTGTAGTTTAAAACAAAATATGCCTGCTTTTACATTTGTGGAAATAAGTAGCTTTGTACTATGTGGTCACTATTCAGATAATATGTATTTGACGTTGAATTTTTTTTATCGAATCTCAAAATTGTTTGCATGGTCGGAACATCTTTTTTTGTGTGGATCGTTTTGTAATAAATAATTTTCTTGATTGGTATGGTCGGAGCATCTTAATTGGAAAAAGAGGCTATGTGCTTGTGTCTATATTATTGGATTAGCATCCTTTACTACTATTTTATGTGATTATTTACTCAAGTGGGGAGTATGAGTATAATTTGCTGCAATAGTTCTTGAATTGATGGAAAGGTCTTTATAGGAAGATGAGATAATGGAATCAGTTACACATCGGTAACAACATTTGGGTAAACATCCGAGTTTAACACCGCCTTGAAAAAAATTGAGCATACCATGTGTTCTCTGTACCATCTTGCGAATTCCCTCAAATTACCGTGGAAATTAGGACTAGGTGAAGGTAAGTCAGCTTCGGGCGTTGGTACTAGAAATATTTGTAGAACACTTGGGGTACCTTTAGTCGAGTTTACTTGTTTGTTCTAAGAGCCTTGAATATCGAAGAACTCTTTAGACATTTTTCAGTGAAGGTCCATTGTTGCTTAGTGGGATATTGAAGGCCATCAAACTTCACTTCAAGGGAAAGTTTTGTGTTTTAGATGGGATCCATGATGTTGATGCCCCATTGCACAAAGTGAATGAGATTATCTTTGTATTTGAGGGTATCTTTAGTAGAGGAGGTGACTAGTCAGCCTAGCTGATTATAACTCATAATCAGCTCACCTCTTGATTTCAAACAATGGGTAAGATTAAAAGAGACTTTATTACTCTATTTTTTTTTAATTACCAATACCCATGTTTAAGTTCTAAAAATGATCTCAAAATCTAATCTGCACCAAAAGGAGTCGGTTCTTAGACATCTCAGCTATACGAATGGTAAGCTTTGAGCCGATTGTGGCGAGAAGTTACGAAATTTGGAAGGAGCTCATGAAGAAAGCTGGAGAAAATTTCTGGAAGTTTTAAGTGTCCGAATCCAAAACATGTTTTGAGAATTATTTTTGCCTAGTATCAAGAAGAAAAATCGAAGATCGGTAGCTTGACTGTTAAAAGGGATGATGAAATTGCAACATTGAGACTCTTTGTGCACAAAAGAGACTCTCGAAGGAAATGGAATTCAGAATAAGGCATCACGAGCAAGAGAATCATGAGTTGCAGGAATCTCTTAAAGAACTTCAGGAAGCTCATATACATAAAGCGGGAATCTCTTAAAGAACTTCTTGGCAAGGCCAAGGGAAGAGAGCTGTGGGTATGGGGATCCATTCATTGGATTCTGGATCAAAGGCAAATGCTTGATTGTTCTTGATGTAAATGTTGTTTTGGCCGTAGATGAAGAACCAGGGTTTCTTCGCGGCGGCTACGCTCAAAGAGAAAGATGATTGCTGCTCTGGTCGTAGATGAGGAATCAGTTACATAAAACGAATCAATTGAGAGATCTAATGAGATTGATCTTCTACTTCGATTCCATTCTATAGTTAGGGTTTTGGACAGAAAAGGAAGAAGAGAATGTGTTTAGAATTAAAATATGTAGTAAAAAAATTAGAGTAATAAAGTCTCTTTTAATCTTAACTTGCATTTGTCCTAGTTGAAAGTGTGATTCAGCTGAAAGCTATGGTGAATGTTCAGTTGCTCGTTCTAAATTGGGTTTTGTATGGTGGTGTCAGATTGATGTTGGCCGATATTGGGACTATTATAATTCATTCACTACCATTATTATTATTATTATTATTCTTATTATTGTTATTATTTTGCACAGTCTAGGGTTTGAGCATTCACAGCGATGCACCTTAGTTAGCAAGTGTTAACAGCCGTCATGTTGGAGTTATTTCAATGCTATCTGACAACGGTGGTAAGCTACCAGTATTAGTTTTTTATGTTCTCTAATGAGGAATGTTAAGCTACTTGTTAGGTGATGCAATTTACCGACTAGTGTTTTTTCAACGGTTATATTACTAGCCATGACAACAGTAACATTGAGATTCAGTCAATTTTGTTTTTATTCACACATCGGCTAGCCAAATTCATCGTTACCGTTAGCATACATTTTAGTGGCTGACAACTATAGCAATACAACTAAGAGCATCCACAATGATGCAAGTTAGTAAGTTAAGTTGCTTGTGATAGCAGGTAGCAAATGAAAATCGTCTCTAATGTATGTGTTAGTTGTATTGCTAAAGTTGTCGGCAGTTATTCGAATGAATGCTAACTGCGACGATGAATTTAGTTAGACGATGTGTGAATAAAAACAAAATGGACTGAATCCTAATATTACCATTGCCATGACTAGTAAGTTGTTTGTGTCAGCAGGTAACAAATGAAAATCGTCTCCAATGTATGTGTTAGTTGTATTGCTAAAGTTGTCGCCACTAGAATGAATGTTAATTGCGGCAATGAATTTGGCTAGCCGATGTGTGAATAAAAACAAAATGGATTGAATCTTAATGTTACCGTTGCCATGATTAGTAATATACTCGTTGAAAAAACACTAGTGGTTAATTGGGGTTTAAAATGATGTCATCATTGCATCACCTAACAAATAGCTTAACATCTTTCATTAGAGAACATAAAAAACCAATATTGGTTGCTTACCACCGTTACATTGGAATCAATCTAATATGATGACTGTTAGCACTTGCTAACTAAGGTGCATCATTGTTGATGCTCTCACATACATTGGAGACTGTCTTCATTTGCTACCCTCCAAAGCTGACACAAGCAGCTTAGAAATCACAACCCCCACCTGCACGGGACTCGAGCCCGGAACCTCCCTCACAACCACTGGGCTATTCCCATGGTGTGTCCGCCACTACCATTATTGGAAGTGTAGATTGAAATAAATGTGGGATGGATTCAAGGAACTTGCAGATTTATACCATTATGTGGGTCCATTCTTGTATTGACATGCTTCTCGCCTTTTTAATCATACGTGTTCTTTGCTGCTTTTATCTTTGCAGCAGATTTCTAAGCACTTTATGGTTATAAATTTTAAATTTGTGGCTTATGTTAGTCATAGTATTCATTCAGTCACTAGCATTATTCTTAGCTCGTAGATCTAAGCCTACACTAGTTCTTAAACCAGGTTGGAGCCGGTACAATAACTTCCAGTAGTCCAACTCTGCCCTTCTTGTTACTACGGTTGCTGGGGCTAAAATAATGGAGTGGCAAGCAAAAATATGGAACTCCTGGATGGAAATAACTGGCAACTGTACCATAATTTAGCAGAAGTATCTGGGTAAAGTATTAAAATTTTTGATCGGTAATCAAAAAAGAGGGACAAGAGTTCACAAGGAGTGAACCAAGGTAAACAAAAAACAAGACCCAAGCTATGTCACAAGACTAAGTCAGGAATGCATTCTCCCAAGGTCCTTACAAATTACCACTGTAAATAGATGGATACTCGCGATTGGATCCGGGGAATAGACAATGGAGAGTCCTCAAATACTTTCGCTTCAAAGGAGTACTCAAATACTGCACTTTTAACTAGGAAGAGTGGGTTGAAAGAGAAGTCTTAATTTTCATAAACCTTGGTGACTAACTAGCAAGAATGCCTTATTTATTTCTCTTTCATTTGCAAGGTGGACTTAAAATGGGCAGGTCCTAGGTTTGTGGATTATGTCTTTCTTTAGGTTTGTTATCTTGGTTCTAGGTATTTTATCTTTCAGATTTTTTTTTTTTTTTGCTTCTAGTTATCAAAAATAGTATATTAGATGGTGTAAATAAAGTATTTACTTATGTTTATCTTCTATGTTTTACTAATAAAAATAGTCTTTACTCCCCACTGCTAAAAAAAGCTATACCAATGCGACTAACCTTAAGCAAATGATATCCAATGCAAAAGGATTTTTTGCTAGAATTTAACAAAGGGAACAATAATCATGATTTTTTGTTAAAATTTAACGAAGGGAACAATAATTATCTTTTTTGTTAAGAGATTTTTTTATATTATTATATACTCTAATATTATAACGAGAATGACAAAATTACCTTCTCACGTATATCTTATCTATCTTCACTATTATAGTAGTACTAATAAAATTAAAAACGTGGATTGAATTTTGTTATTATTTACAAATTTATCCTGAAGACTTATTTTCTCTATTATTATAATGAAAATTATAAAATTATTTTTCAATTATGTCATCTAATTCTATTATTATAATCACTGTTAACAAAATTATTTTTCTACTATAATGAAAGTGACTTATACTTGTATTTTTTCTATATCTACTATTATAATGAGAATATGGTACTTAAAAATGTGTTTTTTTTTTGGTAAACTCAATCATACCACAAGGCAATGACTGAAGGCAAATACAAGGGAATGATCACACCACCCAAGCTCGCACACACACACGGTACTTAAAAATGTTGATTGAACAAAATAGTTTACACTTATATCTTTATTACTAATATAACGAAAATCGTTATTACTATTATAACGAAAATGACTATTATAATGACAATTCTCATGTTAAAAGCATATTTGAATATCTTAAAGTGATAAAATTATGTTTTTATTTGAAAAAAATATTTATACTATAGGTTTATGAGTAATTTTGTCTTTTAAAAAAATTCATTTCTATACTTATTCAGGTCTCTCTCCTTCTCATACATGTGTATCACGTGGGTCTCCCTAGGATCCCTCTTCTTACATTCTCTTCCCCTTCTCTCTCTCTCTCATTTGCATTGCATGCGCGGCCTACTAGAATTTTATAATTCTTATTTCCTTAATTTAGATAATAATAATAATAAAATAAACAATTTTGCGGTAGCTCATTTAAGAAGTGAAAGTACGGATTGTGGTATACAGCAGTGATTTGCTGACCCATATAACATATAATAGCTGACCCACATTTGATTAGCAAGTCGAATGCCTTTTCATTGATCTTTTAGGTTATCCAATTAAAAAAATTTTTAAAAAAATTCTTCTAAAAGTCATGTTTAAATAGATGAATCAGTGACTTTCAACCACAATTGGTAAGGTGATAGATACATGACAGCCTGTATACCGCTCATTTGGCTAGGTAGCCGAATGGGTGATCTTCTATCTATTTTTTTTTTTTATGTTTTCAGCATTTTCTCTTAAGAACTGGTCCCCGGCATACTCAGCCCTCAATCTCTTTGCCAATGAGATCCGATGACAGTCAATTACCATTTAACTCGGGAGAGTTCAATTGCATATGTGGCGCTTGCTTATTGGAAGTAGAAAAAAAGCAGGAAAATGAAAATTCAAATTTTTTTCTCTTCCAACTTTCAAGCGCCACATATGCAATTGAACTCTCATGAGTTCAATGGTAATTGACTGTGATCGGATCTCATTGCTGATGGGATTACAATCAATTGCGATTGAACTCTACTAGTTTAATCGCAACCACAGATCAACATGTCCCTTTTAAATCATTCAACATGGTTAAGATCACTAATCTTCGCGGTTCAATAATGTAACTTTGGTTTTAAAATAAAAAATAAACATTAATTCTAAGAGTTAAATATATATTTTAAATCTAAAATTATATTTTTGAATCTCTAACCATAATTAATAGGGGTTAAAAAGAACACGTACTGATATGTGACTCTAATTTATTTATTTATTTTGGTAATCTGAACTTTGGAGTCTACTGGGTTAGCATCTGTTATAAAGGTTAGTGGGTTAATGCTTAACATTGGAAGCTTGGCTTAGAGGGTGGATACAACCATCACACCCCCCTTGGGATTGAACCCGGAACCTCGCAAGGTGTGTATGTGAGTTTGATTGAACTTGGGGAGAGATTGACTGTGGTTCAATTTCCGTTGCCAAATTGCCACTCCCAGTTGTAGTTTTTTTTTGGTAAATGGTATAAGAGCATCTCCATTACCTTATTCTCACACCCTTGGCCCGACTCCAATAGACTCCTTAAATCATCTATCTAAAGTGGACGTGATGGTTTATCTCGCTAGCTGTAGTGAGATGTTTCAGCTCTCCAAGATTATTGAATGTTTTTTTTTTTTTTTTTTTTTAAAGATTCCTTCAAAACAGTTTGAACCCTCAATCGCAAGCGATTGAACTCATAAGGAAGAGTTCAATCGCACCCATAGTCCAAATGTGTCACTTTTAACTTCTACTAACCGTGGTTAAGATTTACTAACCATTGGGGGTTAACAATATAATCTTAGATTTTAGGAGAAAAGGTATTAAAAAAAATTTAACTCTAGTTAATTTTTTTTAAAAAAATCTTATGGTTAATTTATATATATATATATTTTAATGAAAATTAAAGTTATATTGTTGAATCTCATGGGTTAGAGAAACTTAACCATGTTTAATATGTATTAAAAGAGACATGTGTTGGCCGATTGGTGCAATTGAACTCTCCATGGTTATAATGATGATAAAATAAAATGAAATAAAAAAAATGAGTATTTAATATAAATAGGGAATAAATAGGGTTAGTGTTGGAGTTGAAAGAAGATAAAGTGACTCCTTACATTAAAAAACTGTCCGTCTTCGAAAAATAATAGAGAATTTTTTAAAATAGTGTTGGAGATGCTCCAACACAAGTTAGGGGTGTCAACGAGCCGAGGCTCGTTGGATTTTTGATGTTGTTAAGACTCAGCTCGAGCTTGAAAAGGCCAACTCGGGCTCGAATCGTCCACAAATTATCATGCTCAAGTTGATTTTAAACTCTAATTTAAAAAAAAAAATTATATAGTGGGACGATATTTTAACAATTAAGAGATTAAATGGTGATGTACAGAGAGAAGGGAAAGCTAAAATAGTATAGTGATTTCACACTTGATTAATATTTCATGTTCTTAATTTTAAGAACTTATTTTATTTTCTTATATTTTTTTTTTAATGAAAAACACAATATTGATAAGAGTATAAGTTAAGCAGTAGTACCAACCGTTCAAGTCACCGTCCCGTTGCACATATGTGCATCATCTGTCATGTCCATCAAGGATTGTACAAGTTACCGTGGTCCCTTTGGAAGTAGGAACCCGACTTGTACCTTTTACTTTTTGGGCTGTAGACCGACTTCTACGTTTGTTGGCTGTATCTTTTGTCGCTGAATTCGGTTAGGCCGCAACTCAATCGTTGCTTGGTTCGGCTAAACACGATAGGCATATCAAAGGAATGGACCAACACCCCTCTTGGAGATATAACACTGTCACTGAACAAACTAGCTAAGTGTTTTTTAGCGATAAAAATAAGAGAAATGCTAACCCGGTCATAATCTTTCAAATTCTCAAAATGGCGGCAACATGTGTCATTGCTTTTACCCAATTAGTTCACGGATACTCCCAAATTGTGTACTCCCATATATATTCCCAAATCCTAACTGTTGAGTTCAATTATTAAACATTTAGGATGAGAACTGATGTAATTTTAGAAAAGACAAAATAAACCAACTCAAATCATGACTCTTATTGGTTGGTTGTAAACAGTTACGATTAGGGGGTAAAATTGGAAGTACTCATAGAAGTACTCACTTTTACATGTTATCATTAGAATAAGTTGAGGTCATAATTTTTCCTTTGGCTCTGTTTGTTTTCATGGAAAACAAGTTAAGAAAATGTTTTCCAAGAGAAAATATTATTTTCTGGTGTTTGGAGTCTTGGAAAATTTAGTTTTTCCCTGGAAAATTTTTCTTCAGGATAATGTTTTCCATAAATATAAAAGGAAAACATTTATCTTAAAATCTGAGAGAAGTTATTTCCATCGTGTGTTCTCGACGACTCTCGGCTCTCGACTCTCAACTGAAACTCTCGACTGAAACTCTTGTTCTTCATCTCCACTATTCTGAATCCAAAACCATCACACTTAGAACGATTTACAGGTACGAATCTCTAACTTTTCACACTCTTCAATCTCCCACCACCACAACCTAGATCTGAAATCTAGGGTTTCATCTGTTTTTTTTGAAGAAATTTCAATTGTGAGTTCTGTTCTTGGTGATTTTCAAAAGAATATCAATAATATCTACAACTAATCTGAATCTCTATTTTTAGAATCAAAATCTTCTTTCGTTTCAAAGTTTTAGCAAAGATTTTAACAACACTTCGTTGTTAATGGTGGCTTAATTTGTGTGATTATTGCAATTTTAGCAACTAACCTTCCTTCCCTGTTTACTTTATTTGTCATTGCTGGTTTTAATCATAATTTTTTTATCCAAGTTCATTGCATGTGATGAACAGACCAAATCGATCACGATTATGTACTTTTTTTTATTGGATCTATTTCTAGTCGCATTATCAGATCTTTGGGTCTAGGTTTTTTTTGTTTTTTTGGTACTGGGATCTTGGATAATTGAATGATTTTCTCCGGTTATATTTAGGATTTAGCTTGTTGATTTGTTAAAATTCATGTTTGTATGGTTGGTTTTGGCTGTTGAGATGTTATGGGATCAGTCGATAGTGGAGTAAATTGTCTGTTTGGGTCAAGTATGTATACGGAGGCTGAGGGATTTGTTGTTGTGTTTAATTTTCTTCTGATAATCAAGCAAGACATTTGAGATTTTTTTTTGAAATTTGCTCAAATTCTATAAATTATTTTTGATGTTGTTATGAATGAAAACAACATGGTATTTTCCTTTTCTTTTTCGTTGTACTGCATCATTTGTTAGATGTTAATCTTGCATTGCTGAATTATTTGAGAATTCTCATTGTGTATAGATGAATAGGTTTCGATACCTGGATGCTTATACAATACTGGTATTGAAAACACTCGAATGCTTGCATAATATTTATTAAGTGTTTCATACTATAATCATCATTGATGCTTAGTGATCACATGACCCCAATTTGTCTGCCTAATAATTAATAGAAGTACCATTATCTAAGGTTAATATTTAGTATTGTTAATCAAATAATTAAATTTTCCATTTAATTATGTACGTATAATAAGTGTCAAAGTTTAACATACTTATTCTATGTTTTAGATATGGGGATTCATCGCATCATTGACAAGCGTAAGGTCAAAGTTGGCATTTTAGCTTCTACTGCAGCAGGCTTTGCCTGTCTCCTTACTGCGTACTATACAAAATGCCTTAAAAGAACGCCTTCCATCAATAGGGATGAAGAAAGAAAAATATTTGTGAATCGAATATTTAACGGGAGAAATAGAGATTGTTTAAATCAAGTGAGAATGAGTAAGGAGTGTTTTTACAGGCTGTGTACTATCTTAAGAGAAACTTCACGAGTAAGTGATTCTCTTAACGTTAGTGTGGAGGAACAAGTGGTTATGTTTCTGCACACGCTAGGCCATAATGTCAGAAATCGAGTGATTTCTTTTCGGTTCAGTCGTTCAGGAGAAACAGTTAGTCGGTACTTCAACAACGTATTACAAGCAGTAATTAGCTTGTACAAGGATTTAGTTAGACAACCAGCTGGGATTGAAACACCGCCAGAAATAATGAACGATCGTAGATTTTGGCCATACTTTAAGGTATACATGTAACTATTTCCTTATATATAGAAATGAGTATATTTGTTTTATATTGGTCTTACAATCTATTTAATTATTCAATAGGATTGTGTGGGAGTGATTGACGGGACACATATTAAATGTTCAGTGCCCATTGAAGATCAGGCTAGGTTTCGTGGTCGAAAGTTATATACCACACAAAATGTAATGGCAGCATGTTCATTTGACCTAAAGTTCACCTATGTATTAGCTGGTTGGGAAGGATCTGCTGCGGATCCAGTTGTCTTGGCCGATGCATTAAAGAAAAAAAATAAATTAGTGGTCCCCGAAGGTATTGCCAATTATAAAATAGTAAATAGGTATTAATTTTAATAACAACAAAATAATGACATTTGAAAACTTTTTGTGTAGGTAGATAATGACTTTTACTTTTTTGTGTAGGTAAATATTATCTTGTTGACGCGGGATATGGGAATCAACCTGGTTTTCTTGCCCCATATCGTGGTACACGCTATCACTTGAATGAATATAGTGGAAGGATTCCTGAAAGCCAAGATGAATTGTTCAATCATCGTCATTCATCACTACGGAATTGTATTGAACGAGCATTTGGAGTGTTGAAAAAACGCTTTCCAATATTAGATTCAACACCTTATTTTTCATTTGCCAACCAAGTTAAAGTAGTGATAGCTTGTTGTGTTATCCACAACCACATTATGGGTGTAGAACCGAATGATCAGTTTATGCAAGAAACGGATCAAGAGTTACAAAGACAACAACTAGGATCACGTATGACACAGAGAACAAAGAGATGAGCATAGTAGGTGGGCGAGTACAAGAGACGAAATGGCTGCAACCATGTATGCAGATTTTAGACGTGGTCGAATAAATTGAGTTAACTTGTGATGTCATATTATTGAGTTAACTTGTAAAACGTTTTTGAACATGTTATGTAGTTGAATAATTTGTTACCTTATTTTGTTATATTTGTGAAAATGAAGCTTGTTAGGTTATATAGTTGAGTAAATTATATATTATCGTTGTGTTTAATCTCTTAATGTTTATTATTATTCGTTTTACTTTCTTGACATGAATTGTTAGTTTGTGAGCTGAAACATGCCTTGTGGGGATTTAGGTCACCGTGGATACAATCTTTTGAGGTTTGATTAGAGATTTTTTGAGTTTTCTTCAATCACATTAAGTAACTTGTCGGGTTATGTAATTTATTAAACTTGTTCATTATACTTTCTTTCTACCTTGTTTATAATACCTATTCGTACTCCTTGACTTTTATGTGAAGAGATGAAGAGTTCAGAATCAAAAGAAGAAAGTAGTAACAAGAAGAAACATGAGAAAAAGGGAAATCAATTAAGGTGGACAAATATAATGGATCGTTGTCTGATAGAGGGTCTTGTAGAACAAGCAGCTCTTGGTAACAAAATTGACAAGACATTCAAGACAAAAGCATTTACAACTGTATGCAATGATCTAAGTTCAAGATTCAAAAAGGACATAAGACACGACCATATAAAGAATCGGATGAAGACTATCAAAAAGCAATATTTGGCTATGAAGAAGCTTTTGACCGTAAGTGGCTTCGGTTTTGATGCAACAACTAAGACAATCATCGCAGATGATAATGTTTGGAATGACTACATTAAGGTGTAATATATATGAGTATGTAATAAGTTTTTTAAAGCTCATATTTGATTTATGTTTCTATCGGAATTAACTTTTATTATCTACAGGTACGCCCTGATGCTGCTGATTTTCAATATAAGACTATTGAAAATTGGGTAGAGATGGGAATAGTTGTTGGCGACGATCAAGCGACTGGAAGCATGGCTAAAGCGGGCCTTGATTTTGGTGATGAGTTTGACTGTGCAAATGTTGAACAATTCCCAAGAATGAACGAAGAGTTTGGAATTGACGATATTGCTGAGGGCACAGAAGCATCGACCGAACAAAGCAAAGGTCCTCAAGCTACATCATCTACGTCCAGACGTCATGGAAAGAAGCCTCGTGTGTGTGATGAATTAGTCCAAATTATTGATCGTGTAGCAACGAGTATGGATAAGATAGCCGAAGCAATGCATACAGACATTGAGGCTGCGTATGCATCAGACTTGTATGCAAAAGTGATGAAGATCGAAGGTTTTGAGTTTGATTTCCTCGATGATGCATTCGAAATCTTAAATGGTGATGACAAACTTTCCAGGGCATTTCTCGCTAGAAATGAAAGAGGAAGGAGGAAGATGTTAGAAAAGATGGTTAATAAGGATGGTGCTAGCAAAAGTAGTTAGCTAGTTATTTTAGTTTTTAGTACATATGTTCTGTTTTTGTTGGTATCGACTTGCATCCGGTTATTTTACTATTTTGGCTTGCTTCTTGATTGACATGGATTAGGTTATATTTTGAAACTATGGATTGACACATTAGGTTATTATTATGTCAATGGATTGGTACATTTGATATCGTTATGTTAATATATTATGATAGATTAGGTTATATTTTGATCTTGTATCCAATGAGAAACAATGAGGTCACAATTGGTGGCCCCATATTGAGCCAGTATTGTGGGAGGATTCTTTCTCTCCCTTGACAGAAGGGAGGATTCTTTCCAATTAATTTGTAACCCAAATTCTCGCGAACTTCACTTCAGTAGCCAAACTAGTTACTGTCATGCCTATGGCATTTGTTCAGGTATTTATAAAACCCATGGTCTAATTTTATTTGGCATTATGAACCAGTTGTATGCTCTCTATCTCTTACAAGATCATTGAGTTTATTTTCTCAAGACAGTGTTAGGCATCCCTTTTATGTATGAACAAACTAGACTGACATGGGGGCTATCTTTTGGGTGTATGGGTTATGAAACTTTAGAGTAGTTTGCTGCTTGGAGCTGCAAAGAGTATATTGGTTTTGGAGGAACATTTGTTCATTTAGATTATTTGGCTACTGACACTTGCTGATTTGATACAGTACAAGCAACCTTGAAGATACACTTGCTGATTTATTTAGCGGTTTTGGAAGTTGGGGCAGTTGTGGCTGTGAAGAGGCTCAAGGATGTGACAATTCCTGAGAAGGAATTCAAAGATAAGATCGAAGCCATTGGAGCCATGGATCACGAAAATCTGGTTCCTCTCAGAGCTTACTATTTCAGCAATGAGGAGAAGCTTCTTGTCTATGATTAAATGACCATGGGAAGCTTATCTGCACTTTTGCATGGTGAGCTTTTCTTCTGTTTTTTTTAATTCAGTCAAGTAACTCAACCGAGTTTCAAGTCGACTCACCAAGTTTTCGAACTATGGTCTTAACATGTCTTAACATAAAGAAACTAAAATACTGAAATAAATAAACTAAAACAAAGTTTATCCCTTTAATAGGGATTTATGTAAATATTAGAGACTGAATTAAGTGGAATGGGGGCAAGAGAGCTCCTGGCTGCCAACCCATACTTGTCGAGCATGCTCTTCCTTGAACATGACGATGCCCCTGCATCAATGTATAAACTTTTGTTTATTGGTAAAGGTGCCTGTTTGTTGTTTGCTACATGCAGTGGATGCTTCCGCCAAACATTTTGTCTGTTTCAGTCAGATGGCCAATTTTTCATCTATTCATTCTGGATGAAAGTGGAAGAATCAAGATCTTTTTGCAATAAGCAATGGCTTGATTAAAACAGTCTCCAGAGTTTGCTAGAAGCTGAAAGGACTGTTATTCGTCAAGTTTAATATGAGTTATTGGGTTGAATAAAACGATGATCCAAGTTCGGTAGAAAAGTAACGACACTTGCTGATGAAATCTTGATTAGATTGAGTCTCTTGAACTTGGCAAAAATAGGGAGTTACCTTTCACTTGAAGTCGTAAATGGGTGTTCTGCAGCATACTGGACATTTATAATAGAGATTATTATTAGTGATAGGAATTGTTCTATTTTATTTTATTTTTGGAGTCCCTTTGGTTGGTGTCGAATACTTTTGTATTTACACTACCCTATGATGAAATGCAATTTTATAAATGTATTTAACTATAAAATGCTTTTGTCCCGTAACAAATACTTGGTGTAAAAAATATGCTCTTATTCTCCCGTGCTTCTATTTTTTATGCTCTCCTTTTTTATTTTTTATTTTCAGTGAGGAAGAAGCGAAGAAGAACATTTACTCGGTGTCAACTAAGCACTATTTTGCTTTTGGATGCATTGTGTCTGAGGAAATTTCGTACAAGATCAAAGGTGGTACAGCAACTCATTATCAGCATATGCTTTCTATTATTTCTGTTCAAATGTGAGTCATAATTGGTAATTGGTATCGTCATTGAAAAAATGTACAGAATTGCCTAAAGTCCGGTGGGTTCTTCCCAATTCTTACTTGGATATAAAGAATAAAGATTACGGAGGTATGCAACTGGTTGATATTAATATTATGCCTTCTCTTATATCTTTTGTTGATTTCCTGAAGCATTGCAGTCAGTCAGCAGACTTATTCATAAGATGTGTAAACAGTGATGTGTACATGATGCCTTTGTTCCACTGCTAATATTTTCATTTAGACATTATTTTGTATTGGACCGTTGTGCTGTATGTGTTTTGGATTACTGGACGTCTCACACTCACATGCACACACACACACAATCACACACACACACACACACACTGGCATATTATTTATACATAATGATTGGCGCTTATATAGTTCAGTATATCTAAGGTATTAGAGAATAGAAAAGGGAACTCTTGTCCTTGTACATTCTCCAGTAAAGGTTGTGGATCTGCTTGTCTTGTGGATTTAAGTTGCCGTCTGTTTGGCCATCCTGCTATTGGGTTGTTATATCCATTAAAAGTTGGTGATGAAACGGACAGCATCCTAGCTTATGAATATAAAGTGGAGTCCCCAGACCTTGGCATGTGTTGAAAGAATCTGATCATTCTTGCACCATGTAGACTTGGTGGTTTGCAATTTGGCTTTTGCAATTAGCCATTTAGGGTTAAGATTTGATGATTACTCTTTATCTTGTATTCTGGCGTTTATTTCATTTGGCAGGGGAACCTTTTATTGATGGAAGAGCCGTTCCATATGATCCCAAGTACCACGAGGAATGGGTAAGGAACAATGCACGGGCAAATGAGAGGTCCAGGCGCAATGACAGACCTCGTAACTCTGATAGGTCGAGGAACTTTGAAAGAAGAAGAGAAAATATGCAGAACCAAGATTTCCAGAACAAGGAGATGCCTCCAATGCCTAATCGGGATATGCAGAACCCTGTGCCTAACACGGGAGGTGGACTAAATGTATCTTATGTCCCGCATATTTAGTGGAATTATTTGATACAAGTGGACTAAATGTATCTTATTTTCTTGTAATTATAGTATACCATCATTTTCTTGTAATTACAGGTGGGCTAAACGATTAATGGAATTATAGTATTAACAGGCATGTGATTTAGTGGAATTATAGTATTAACTCTTGTGAGTTTGTGATAATTTTTTTCCTTCTAGTCAAACAGTAGAAAATATTTCCAGAGATTGTTTTTCCTTCTAGCCAAACAATAGAAATTAGAATGGCATGGAAACTTTTTCAGAAAATAATTCTCTCGGAAAAATTTTCTTTTCCATCCCATTTTCCGTGCAAACAAACTAGACTGACATGAGGGCTATCTTTAACTGGTGGAAATAGTACCCATCATGAGACTTTGAAAAAAATTCAAAATTTATGACTTGGGTTAACACAATAACACTCCTCTCAAAATAAATAATAGAATAAATAAAACAGCCACTTGTATGATCCAACTGTACTCTTAGCTAATACAAACAAATAGCAGCAATAGGATTGCCAAAACAGTTTTGTATTCTCTTTCAAACTAATAAGTTTATTAGTAGGTAGCAGAGAACGTATGTTGGGGAATGATATATATCATTATTTGTATAGGCTTAGTGAAGGAATTAATCATGATTTGACAAGAACCTAACCCAACTTACGTGTAAGCAAAGAACTACAAAACGGAGGCCTACATTATGAAAATTACCAAAATAAGCCTTCTCCTCCTAAATATTCACATAAGTATTGGCAACTTTTAGCCTAAAAAATCCAAGATTAGATTGTTGACTCCAAAGGATTAATAGTTTTTAACCATAGTTAATAAGAGTTAAAAAATACATGTGTTGACCTGTTGGTACAATTGAACTTAGTGAGAATTCAATCACAATTGACTGTGATCCGATTTCTACTCATTGTGGTTTCATATTTTAGTTTAAGGTTAAAACGGCTCCAACTGATATGCTTAAAAAGGAGAACTATATGCTAATATTTCTTAAAAACACACACACATATATAGCATATAGCGTAAATTTTTCATGTGAGTCTTTTCGGTTAGACTTGATATCTTCTCCAATTGATGTTGGTGGAGAGACCGCCAACATCACTCGGAAGGCCCACCTACCTTCTGCCCACGCCTATCAAATCATGAAATTATTAGCATTATAATTATTTGCAAGTACCTAACATTATAATAAGAACATTGATAAGTATTTTTTATTTGGAAGGTAAGCGTTGGTTTACGCAATATCTTCTCCACCATTTTTAGATAATAAAACAAAGAATTAGTGTGTGGTTCAAACACAAAACTTTTTCTTTTGTAATGTGTGGGGATGAGAATAGGGTGTATGAGAGCATGTTTTGTATGCATTCCTCATAAAGTAATGAGCAGTGAGTAGACCCGTCATTCTCCCATTTAGTGCCGGCCATGTCCTTGTTTCTAGGGGCAAGTTCGGATCGTTCGCAAATAAAGGAATAAAGTTCGAACTCGGTTTGGGCTCCTTCGGCTCACGCCTGAGCCAAACTCGAGCTTTTAACTAGCCTAATGATTTATAATTATTAATATTAATATTAATTTTTTTTAAAAAAAATTTCTTTTTAAAAACATGATCAGGCCAAATCGAGCCGAATAGGGGAGTGCCGCAGCTAAGCCGAGCCAAGAAGGAGAGTAGTCAACACGTTTGGTGTTTCTCCTTTTCTCAACCCCTACTTTATATAGCCAACACACTTACTTTATATTTGGTTATTGAGAAAATAAGTGAAAACATGGAAAAGAAAATAAAATTATAAAAAACACAATTAAAAATTATATAAGAAATATGAAAATTTATATTCTTTTTCATATTTTCACCTATTTTCTCAACAACCAAACATAGCTCAGTGATATTCTTCTCTTAACCTATTAACCCATATAAGACTATATTTTCTATATTTTGTCTCACACATCAGGTGACATCACACTTTTTTTTTTCTTAATGTTAAACACCAAACCACACATGGTCACACCACCATGACACACACACGCAGCACATCCACACACACTCACACACAGCACACACCCACACACAGCACACTCACACTCACCCACACGGTCACACCCTTATTTTATTTCTATATACTTATCTAATAAAATAAATATATAAATATATTTATTTTTAGTATTTGAATACATATTTTATATATATAAAATCGAACCAAGTTTTTATCCAATCGAGTAAGGGTGTGTTCAAGCTCGGCTCGAATAAACGAGCTTGAAAATGGTGTTCAAGCTCGGCTCGTTTACTAAATAAACGAACGATACTTGAGTTTTTAATGAGCCGAGTCCGAATAGTTCACGAACATTTTGTTCAATAACCGCCCTACTTGTGTCCCTTTAAACCTTATTTCTAACTATGGTTAAGAATTAACCATTATTAATTAATAATAAGTGTTAAAAAGAATGTTGGGTGTGTTTAACTTCAGCTCGTTTACTAAATAAATGAAGGATACTCGAGTTTTCCACCCTGCTTGTATCCCTTTAAACCTTATTTCTAATTATGGTTAAGAATTAATCCTTATTGATTAATAATAAGTGGTAAAAAAGAATGTCTTGGTGGACCAACGAGGACCGCATATTCTATGAGCAGAATGCATGGTCCATTAAAACATTTTCATATAATAATAATATAAGTAGCACTTCCTTTCCTGACAAAAAGTAAATGCTCCTATCACCTGCCCATTCCTCCCTTATCTAAATGGACACTGCGAAGAAAAAGTCAAAACGGATCTCTTTTATCTTTTATAATTGTTTAATTATAATTTTCCTTTATTTTATTTTATTTTATTTTTAATGCGAACAAATATTATAAGCCTTGGTGGGGGAAATGCACGTGAAATAAAACCCAAGAAGGAGATCCATAAATCTTCGCTCTCATTCATGGATACACAGTCACAGAAAGATCATCACAGTAAACCCTAGCTTCTGATCATACCTCCTTGTTCTGTTCGGATCTTTCTGGCCATTTTCGAGGATTTTTTCAGAGAGAAACAGAGAGATTGGTGTGGTGTCCAAGGGATCTGAAATTTGCTGTATGTCAATAGATTGCCGTGAGAGTGACTACGGTGGATTCGGCGAGCTTGCAAACCCTCTTCAATGGCCGCAACTGCGGAAAAAGCGACGTCTTGCTGCATTGACAACAAATCTGTTTCCCCGCGACGCGAGGCAGCTGCTGTGTCCTCTGTAGCAGTAGCAGTAGCAGCAGCACCAGGCGTTGTGCAAGATTGGACCGTGACCACCACTGATTCGCGCGACGATCAGCAGCACAAGAGAGCTTCCATGGCGACCTTGATTCGCCCTGTTGATTCCCTCCCTGAACCTCCAACAAATGCTTCCACCAAAGGTATGATTGTTTTCGTTTTTCAATTCAATTCAATTCGAACCATCTTGATGTGTCTCTTGATTTCTTTGTTTCGGCTATCTTTTCTTCTTCTGAAAATTCCTTAAATGCTTCTCCAGTTATAATAGGCGTGATTCTCTCTGTTTGCATATATCTTGTGAAATTCCAACTCGAGTTGATCAAGGTTGATCTGCTTTTTTTTCATCTTCTATATGGTGAAATGACAGCCTGCTCTAATTTTTTAGTTTGATAAGAAGTTACAATGATGCAAGTCTTGAATCGATTGTGAGGAAGGGATTAATTTAAAAAATTAAAGCTTCCAATATTATTAATGACTATGAGATGGAGTTCGACGAGAAAGTGTCTCTTCCATTTTAGGTTCCTCTAAGGAGATGTTATCCAACCATAGGTGCTCATTTACCAATTTTTATATTTGAAAAAAATTGAGACATAAAGTCCCTCTGTGCGTTGTTTCACTTTAAGAAATGACAAATTTTCTTTGCTAGCTAGTGTCTATTGAGTTCATTAGCTGTGATGTTTTTGTTCCTGTAAACATTATGCATTAGACTAATGAATAATGATAGGCAGCTGATCTTGGTTGACAAGTTACTTGGAAAATGAAGAGGTTCATTTTTACGTGTCTTTTCTTTTTAGGAGGATGGTGTTGGTTGATTTTGCTTTTAACACCTTTTCATCCTTTGATTGTGAGAGCATCATTTTTGTATTCGCACATTCAGTAGATGTCTAGATGGAATGATCTATGCTGAGCTCAAATATAATATATGTGAGGAACCCAGACCACAATTTCTACTTTGTAAACAAATGTGCAGTAAGTACAAGTTTGGAAATTAGGAAAGATTAAGAGATATGGAACAGGGTAGAAAACTTTTTTGCCAAGACCTATTTGCTTGCTCATTTCCAGGCAAATTGTAATATTTTATTTTAACAAGCATTATCTGCTTCCACTATTACTTTATTAATTGATGAGCATGGTTGTATGTCATTTGTCAGCATCACACTTGCTCCTGTAAATTGTAAAAGAATAACATATGATTGATATATGAATGCTGAGTTCTGTGTAGGCCATGTGGATTTTACCTTGATGTCGGTTCTTATGGAATTAGAATACATTCTTCTATGGTTTAGGTTTGTCGATGACATCCTTTCCGTTGCTGCCTAATTTGCTTTATAGTGCATGTTTCATCATTTATCTAGATTTCCTGCATTATGCAACCTGTATTTTGAATTGCTTTTTGCCTGTCTGTTTTAACAATATCCATGTTGAACTCTTGGGAAGTGCTAAAAGAGTAGAAGGCGGTAATGCCCGTAAAACATGTTTTAACAATATCCATGGTGAGCAGGAGCGGAGCCAGGATTCTCTTGCAGAGGGGGCTAACAATGGGGGTTCGGGAGGCGTAGCCGCATAGCCCCCGCAAATTTTTGTTTGAGAGCCAAATTCATGGGTCATCGTGTCTCTTTGTGTCCATTTGTAAAGAATATATTATTTTCTCAAAAGTTTAGGGGGGAGTGGGGGGGTGTAGAGCCGCAGCTCCCAGGCTATTAAAACTATGGTAAAAAAAAAATCCAAAATTGTAAGGCCCCATGTGGCTCCGCCCATGATGGTGAGTACTTGGGAAATGCTAGAAGAGTAAAAGGAAGTAATGCCCATATATATATATATATATGTATGTGTGTGTGTATTTATGTCTGTGCGTGCGAGTCATAACCACCGTTTCTGGATATACTAGCAATTCAAATTCTCTCTCTGTTTTTCATCAGATGGTGATTAGAAAACAATGATTGCTTTATTCATGTTTCCCCAAAAATCTAAAGCTGCATTTTGAGGTGATTCTCTTTTCCAATGTTTATGGATATTGACCTTCAATTTGTAATGATGAAGAGAGGGTATTGGATTTTGTGTAGGCCACAAAGAGTGCAATTTCTTCTCTCTGCATCTCTTAGAAAATATGCACAAAAGACCATCATAAATTTGCATGATTATAGCTCCTGCTTTCTAAATTTCAATTTTACTTTTCTGTTCATATTCATAAGTTCTTCACGCATTTTCATTTTTTTTACTTTTATTTTTCGAGGACGCTTAATGTGAGCCATAGTTCTATTTTATTATCTTCTCTCTCCTGGTTGTTGGCTGTTATCTTGATATTCCAATTGCTGATAAATGAAGAGATGTATCCAGAAGCTACAAAGGATAATTCAATAAATGTTTCATCTTACAAACTCAAAGTAGCTTCTCACATCCTGTATATGCCACCTTCTGTTCAATTGATCGCGATGTTGCAACGTTTTCTTCTAAAAGCTTGTATTATCTCCTAGTTTAGATGTAAAATGAGCAGTAAATCGTTAATAGGTATACAAAACTGAAATTGATGCATGAACTTGTGTTTGTTTTGGAAGCTTTTTGGTTGCAAGCTTCCTAACCTTTCATTTGTCTTCTTGTCCACAGTTTTTTGGATAGAATTAATCTCTTTCATGTTTTGATTACTTTAGTTTTGTTACTATGCTTGCACAGGGATTCAGATCATGACGAAGGCTCAAACCAGTCATCCTTTAGATCCTTTATCTGCTGCTGAAATCTCAGTGGCAGTGGGTACTGTCAGAGCAGCTGGAGCTACTGCTGAGGTTGTTAATTATGTTACTGTCATATTTTCTTGGAAATAGATTTCGTTAATAATTTTGCAAGGAATTGATATAGGAGTTGGTCGACACTTGTTATTGTGCTTGTGTTTACTTAGGCAGTAGTGACTTTCTTTTTACCTTCTCAGGTGAGAGATAGCATGCGGTTTGTTGAAGTGGTTTTGTTGGAACCAGATAAACATGTTGTTGCATTAGCAGATGCATATTTCTTCCCCCCTTTCCAACCATCATTACTTCCCAAAACGAAAGGTGGACCTGTGATTCCTAGTAAGCTTCCTCCAAGAAGAGCTAGACTTGTTGTATACAACAAAAGATCGAATGAGACAAGCATATGGGTCGTGGAACTATCAGAAGTACATGCAGCAACTCGAGGTGGACATCACAGGGGCAAAGTCATTTCATCGCAAGTTGTTCCTGATGTCCAGCCCCCCATGGTATCTAGTTATTTTTTTGACATTTTGTTGATCTTGTTAAATGGTTCTTAAGTAGTTTTAATATTCACTCGGGGATGAAATGGTAGGAGATCAAACTCATTCAATGACATCAAAGTATGAGTGTGTGGCTTACCTGATTGAGTCAGTGGGATTTCCTACTAAATAATATTTATATGAATCTAAAAGAAAGAGTACTACTTGAAAGATTTAGCTGATCTTGTAATTTTCTTTACTACTTGAAAGATTTAGCTGATCTTGTAATTTTCTAAAGAATGGTAAATGAGGTGGTTCACCACTTTGAGAGTTTTATACTTTTATTCTCAACATTTCTGGTGCAGCAAGGCAGCTGGATGTATTTGTGTGTAAGAAAGATAAAGGATTATTTTATTAATAACCTAACATGTTGTTTTTTCTTTTGTGTTCAATAAAAGACAATGTTTCTTGCTAATCAGTTCTACATACGTTGGATACCAATATGTATTTTCCTTCATTTTGCAACTGCAGGATGCTGTGGAGTATGCTGAATGTGAAGCTGCCGTGAAGGACTTTCCTCCATTTCGGGAGGCAATGAAGAAGAGGGGTATTGAGGATATGGATCTTGTGATGGTAGATCCCTGGTTAGTTAATCTGCATCTCAATTTCTTTACTACAAATTCTGCATTAGGCATTGTGGTCTTGTTTATGTTTTGGCCTTCAAACTCTTTTACAGGTGTGTTGGTTATCACAGTGATGCTGATTCTCCTAGCCGGAGACTTGCTAAACCACTTATTTTCTGTAGAACTGAGAGTGACTGCCCACTGGAAAATGGTTATGCTCGCCCAGTTGAAGGCATCTATGTTCTTGTTGATATGCAGAATATGGTGGTAGTTGAGTTTGAAGACCGTAAACTCGTTCCTCTACCCCCAGCTGACCCATTGAGAAACTATACTCCTGGTGAAACACGAGGTGGTGTTGATCGAAGTGATGTGAAACCCCTACAAATTATTCAGCCTGAAGGTCCTAGTTTTCGTGTTAATGGACATTTTATTCAATGGCAGAAGGTACTTTAGTTAGTTGAACTAGCTTATTAATTTGTTATGTTACTGAGTTCAAGATCTCATATAGAGAATTATACTTCATATAGAAAATGACCAATATTTGTTTCTGGTTGGCAGTGGAATTTTCGTATTGGTTTCACTTCCAGGGAGGGGCTGGTTATCTATTCTGTTGCATATATTGATGGTAGTCGTGGTCGGAGACCTGTAGCCCACAGGTTGAGTTTTGTTGAGATGGTGGTGCCTTATGGGGATCCAAATGAGCCACATTACAGGAAGAATGCATTTGATGCAGGGGAAGACGGCCTTGGTAAAAATGCACATTCTCTTAAGAAGGTCAGTACCCTTATTTCATATTCTTTTTATTGTGTTATTGACAATTCACACTTTCTCAAAGTTTATATCCAAGTTTGTTCTGGTCTAAAATGGCGTCACTATAGCAGGGATGTGATTGTTTAGGCTATATCAAATACTTCGATGCCCACTTTACAAATTTCACAGGAGGTGTCGAGACAATTGAAAATTGTGTTTGTTTGCATGAAGAGGATCACGGCATCCTGTGGAAACATCAAGATTGGAGAACAGGCTTAGCAGAAGTTCGGCGATCTAGACGGCTAACAGTATCTTTTATATGTACTGTGGCTAATTACGAATACGGATTTTTCTGGCACTTTTATCAGGCAAGTTAGAGTTAAAACCTTGTTTTGTTAGTTTGCTTGTATTGCTTTGGTTCACAAGCTCAGGGTTGCTTCAATGATATGTGAATATGTGAATTTTTGTTTGTCTGGAATGTGATGTGATTCAGTTTTTATGCCCTTGAAATTTCCCTACTCTTGTTGGTTTCTGTCCAAACAGATCTGATTTCTCTATGTTTAAAGCAAATTTCTGTTGGATGCCTACTAATTAATTTCACATTTAAACTGGAGTTGAAATCGCGACCTCTTGGTTGCATTGCAGTATGCCAACCGAATGATCCACCGTCAATGATACTGTAGATTGTTGCAATTGTCACATTTGACATTTACCCATTCCTTCTCTTATAATGAAAGTTGAAGCACCTCATAATAGCTCAAAGTATACACATCCATTACATTTTTTTCTGGAACATTTGGATATATGTATTTACCCTTACATTGCATATTTTCACAAACTGCACTTGTTGGATGATGCTTACTATTTAAAAGTTAGGATGATGCTTATCCTAATTCTTGTTACAGGATGGAAAAATTGAAGCGGAGGTTAAACTTACAGGAATTCTCAGCTTAGGAGCACTGCAACCAGGGGTATCCCGAAAATATGGTACAACCATTGCGCCAGGATTGTATGCACCCGTCCATCAACACTTTTTTGTTGCCCGTATGGACATGGCTGTTGATTGTAAGCCTGGTGAAGCATTCAATCAGGTACAGTCCCATGAACTGTGGTTTTCATTTCTTTTATTTTTCCTTTTCTTGTAATATTGAGTTGACTGGAAACAGGATACCTTGACAGGTTTCTATATGCATATTAGTTACACTTAAATAATGACTGCTACGTCCTATTATTTATGTTCATCTGTTTATTTATGATTGATAGACAATTCAAAATGCAATTACTAGTAAGCACATTCTCACTTATGAATTGAGCCAACTTCCCTGGTTGATAGATACGGAGATATTGTTTCATGTGGTCAACATGATAATAATAGATGCCTAATGTCTTATATTTAGGTTGTTGAGGTGGATGTGAAAATCGAAGAACCTGGGAAGAATAATGTTCACAACAATGCATTCTATGCTGAAGAGAAACTGCTCAGATCTGAAATGCAAGCGATGCGTGATTGTAATCCCTTGTCTGCTCGTCACTGGATTGTAAGTCATCCTTACCTGGTTAAAGTTGTTCATGTTCATTGTTCTTTAGGACCTTGTATAACTTTATCTCTTTTCTTTTATTTCCATGCTCCTTTATCTGAAAATTCCTTTTTTTTCATAACGTCACTACTATAAAATCTTCATAATCTTTTTTAAATTTGTTTTTAACCATTAAAATCCTGTCATTCTGCTCATGAAGTTGGCATGTTGTGAGCAATCTGCATCTGCAACTAATATCTGTAATATTTTAGTTTCTAATTTAGTCGCCTACATTCTTATTTTTCAAATGTTTTTATAGTGCAAATGTTATAAGTCTGTTTGCTTACAGACTTATTATGCTGATTATGCTTTTTGAAAAGTGTGTCCTGCTTTTATAGTACAAATTACCTTTCAGAGAATCTTAGTTGTAAATCCTGTGATGCTTCCAGAACGAAGATACTCAAAACCTGGCATTAAATGTGCTTGCTTGATAGTTCTAAACAACTAAAAAATAAAATTAATGTTCTTATTTTGCTTATGTATTGATATGGATTCCTGGTATGCTATATGCCTTAAAATTTGTATGCCTTAAACTCCTGGTCTTTCAATGAGAGAGTTTGATTCTTGGGATTTTTGGGTCATATGGCATCCAAACCCTAGATCAAATCACAGGGTGCTTGGATTAACCATGGGATTGTTATCTTGGGCAGACTACATCGGCTGGGGCTTGTGGCTTCTTGCTTTTCTTTCAGGCTTTAGAAGTCACACATTGCTATGTGTTATCTTGTAATTCTGATTTGGCTTTAGTAGTTCTAGTTGGCCTGCTGGCCGCCTGTCTGTGGTTTGTGATGCTGAGTAGCATGGCCTAAGGTCAATTAAGGCATATTGTAGAGCCTACTGCTAAATGTTGCTTGAGCTACGGGCCAGCTGCATATTGGGTTACCATGCATGTGTCTGTCTGTATGTGCTTGTATATGATCATATACACTTGAGATTTATAACGAATTTTGTAGTTTTTGTGCTATTGCAATATTTTGAAATGATATTCTAAAACTATTCTTTCAGGCATTTGACTGTACAAGTATCGTATTGGCATCTGTATGATTCTATGGTTACAATGATACATACGTGTTCTGGGACACTACATATGTATGTTATTATGATATAATTCTGAGTTTGATACTTTATTTTTGATACTTAATCTGTAGCATTTTTGCTATTTCAATATTTTGAAATGGAAATCTCAAAGCTTATTATTCAGAAATTTGATTGTATGGGCAGCTAATTATCCTAGGTCAATATAGGATACACATGTTAACATCTAGAACTCTGGGCAGCTAATTTTAATCCCTGGTTATTTGGTATTGAAACTTTTAATTTAGTGGGTCTATGATTATTCCATATCGTAGGTTATAAGTTGTAACAAAGACATATCTTATTAAGCCCCATACTCGTTCTGAAGTATGAACTTTGTTGCACACTATTCTTCTGAAAACAATGGAACTAACCTGGGTCTACAATGTAGTACCAGCGCATGTTTGTCAAACGGGGTTCTTGTTTTTAGATATCTGTGAAGCAATTTCCATGACTATAAGTCCAATATGTATTTCTAGTCATACAAGCACAACATTAGTGGTGATTAACTAGGTTCATGTTTTTTAGTAAACAATGATATGCTTGATCTTGTGCTTATCTATTATTTCTGTTTTGCTAGCATCGATGGTTTAGAATAGAGAAGCAAGTGTGTCCTTTATACTTTCCAAGTCACAAATTTAGTTATTTGATTAACGGTGCATGCTATTTCATATTTCAGATCAGGAATACAAGAACCGTCAATCGGACTGGGCAGCTAACAGGTTACAAGCTAGTACCTGGTTCAAATTGTTTGCCATTAGCTGGTTCTGAGGCAAAGTTTTTGAGAAGAGCTGCTTTCTTGAAGCATAATCTTTGGGTTACACCATATGCGCACGATGAGATTTATCCTGGAGGAGAGTTTCCTAACCAAAATCCACGTGTTGGGGAGGGATTGGCTACATGGGTTAAGCAGAATCGTCCTCTGGAAGAAACTGATATAGTTCTCTGGTTAGTTTCACCTCTTTTTTTTCTTCACAGAAGCCACTTCATATGTTTGTACATGGTGTGTGCATACATATATAAAAATTTTATATTTAGGTTGATTATGCTATCTGCTGTAAATGTTTTGAGCTTAGATTCTGAACCTAAATAGTAATTTTTGCATGAAGTTCTGTAGTCTTAATATCTTTTGGAGGACTATTGTAGATCTGGTTAAGATTTACATTGATTAGCATCATAATCATATAATCACATTTTGCATTGATGCTACTGTCTGCATACGTCATTCAGATGCCGTAGCATGTTGGTTCATGCTTACTGAAATCTAATTGTCCAAAAAATCTTAAACAATTGAATTGGACCACAAAATTGAAGGTGATCATAATACAAGTTATCATATGAGAAGGTTATAGAGTTATACTATTTTCCATCCAATTACAAATGAATTCCAATGGGGAACAATTTTTTTTTTCTTCGAAGAACAGGATTTGAATCCACGCTCTTCTCGATGACTTAGGACAGTAGAGAATGAGGGATGAAAGTGAAACTCAATCTTAGGTAGTGTTGGATAAAAGCTGCTGTAAAGTTGCAGACAGGTTGCTTTAATTGTGTTTTTAAGAATTTGATTTTTTAGTATAAATATGAGTTATTTGTAACAAATTGCAGCAATAAGAAACTTAAATGCTATTCAAAATGGAGCAATTACTTGGCTTTATATAGAGGTTTTTTGTGCAACTTCCTGTAACGTCTCCTGCTTTGACCCAAACTTTGGCTTGCTAAAGCTAACTACTTTCTGATACAAATTCCATCCTATAACTTTTACTTTTGGACTTGAAAAATGAATTACCTGGAACCTAATATGACTCAGATTAGAACTTAAGAAAATCTTCTAGCTGGAAAAGTAAAGATGGTTCTAGAAGAGGATGTAAGGCTCCTACCCAATACTTCAGAACAATCATAAACTGACTCAATGCCGACTCACTTAAACAAATATTTTTCAACCATAAAGTAGATAACGTAATCAAAACTAGTCCCGCAATGGATTAGCACCTATATGCATTTTGGCTATAATTCACTTAAATCAAGTTCAAATTGCGTATCTAGTCGTATTGGAAGGCTAATTGAATGATCTTTTTATCTGGATCATATTAAGATGGGCTAATTGAATGATCATTTTTTTGGTAGGCAACTTTTGTTAGTGGGTTAGTAGTTAATTGTGAGAGTACATACAAGATTATCATCTAAGCGGATAGACATTCGGTAATTGAATGATCTTTTTATTAGGATCATAATAAGATATTCATACACAAACAATTAGTAAGTCGTGTCGTAGAAAAGCTAAAAAATAATCAGATAAATAGAAATATTTGGTAGAATATGTGCAAAACATAATAGAACTGGAAAACTATAAGAAATGTGAAACATATTTTTGTCCAAATTATTTCATGGATGGGTACCCTACATGTCTCTTCAACAACTAAGAAAAAAATTGGGGATGGCTTTGAAGATACGAAGTGTCAGACACTAACCTTAAGAAACGGGAAACTTTGACAAGTTGTATATGATGGTTTTTGTTGTGGCATTATAGCCATGCCTTTGCCAACTTAGAGATCCTGGCACTAGAGACCAATTCCTTTGAACTTCAAAACTATGGTGCCTCCAATCACCAATGCCCTCTATGTGTGGGAACCTATCCCGTCGACTCAGAGTCCTTGGCAAGTGAACCCGAGTCTGCAAGCTCCAATGGCATTAAGTGATTTCCTTATTCGTGGGGAGCTAGAGAAGTCGTAACTAGAGAAGCCCTAAATAATGGGTGTAGACACCCCATTTTTGCACGCCATAATGATTTAACTCCAAGTGTCGAAAGGTGAGCTCCAAGACGAGATCCAGACTCCAATATATCCAAGGTCAAAGGTAAAAGCAAAGCCCAATCCCAACCTGAGCCTAAACTAGCCAAGACCCAAGTGACAACGCCCATTTAATATAGAAGAGTTCCGCGTCCTTTAAAAGGGCGCACCCCCCATTTTATTCAAAATCGGCTTCCACGGCTTTCTAAAAGGCGTGGTACGGAAAACATTACATCCGACTTCAGTTTGCGTGCACTTCATTTTTTCTTTGGGTTTTGGATTTTTTTTAGTCCCACATCAGGAAAAAACAAGAAGATCCCTTCCTTTCACTATTATAAAAGGCATCACCTCCTACTCTTCAAATCAACTTTGAAAAAGCCAAGCTTTGCCAACCCATTACTTTGGGAAACCTCTAATTTCTGAGAGAGTGAGCCTTCAAAAAACCCAAAAAGTCCAGCCACGAAGCCATCAAATACCTTACTTCTCACTTTTCTTTCAAATGCCTTGGTAGACCTAGGAGTTATCTTCACCAACTTTGGAAGAAAAGTTTAGGGAGTTCGGATCTTGTCGAAGCGTTCTCTTCTTTTCAAACACTTGGAGCATCTAAAAAGGAAAATGTATGCTACATTCTCATCTTCTACTTCTACCTATCCAAGCCTTTTCTTCCCTCATTTTCTCTTAGTAGCTCGGTGATTTCCCTCTATACGGTTGTAAGGAAGAGGAAATCCGGGTGAAGGAAAAGATTGGAAGACTAGGTCTTCGATTTCTTTATCTCATTTTTTATTAGTACTTTTTGTCCCTTTTCTACCCAAACGTAAGCGGGGTCCCTCTTAACTCGGTCGAGGAGAGAGCGTGACCGTTCGCCGATTTAGGGAAAACAGGTTCTGCTACGCAAGTAGAGAGAAAATCACCCTAACTCGGTCGAGGAGGGGTGACTTTCCAATCTCGAAATAAAAGAAAGCAAGTAGAGAGAAAATCACCCTAACTCGGTCGAGGAGGGGTGAGTTTCCAATCTCGAAATAATAAAAAAAGGGAAAAAAATGTTTAAATTAACTTAATGGAGAAGATTAAGAGGTAACCGTTGTTCGACGGATGAGGTGGGGTGCCTAACACCTTCCCCAACTCATAAGAGAATCCCCGGATCCAATCTCGGTTTTCTTTTAAATCGAGGGTTTTATTTGTGCTTGACCAATCACACCCGGATTTTTGATTGGTGGCGACTCTAAAAGATCTCGGCTTCTCATCAGTTAAAAAATACCGATGTGGGGAGGAGATTGACCTGGGCCGGCTATCGCACAATGGGGAGCTAGGGATTTCCTTAACCCGAGTCTGCAAGCTCGGAGTCCTTGGCAACATCTAACATCCTAGGATGGTAGTACCTGTCTTTCAACTTCAGCCCAGTACCGAGGGGATGCTTTCTTGCCAGTACTCCATCTATCTCCCTCTCTTTTACTGGGAGTGTCCCCTCAGTATGCCATACAGTTTTTGAGAAGAGAGAACGCCCGTATTGATGTTTGGTAGCACTGACCATCGAGGCACCCATCCCTCAATCAGAACTTGGAAGTATCTACCTCCTTTATTGAAGAGGATCATATGTCTGGTACTCAAGTAAAAGTGTTGGTTAGTTGGCTGGAGTTGGTTGAGGTTCGCAATAGGGACTGGACCCCCTCCCCCTCTCAAAAGCCCCCCTTTCTCAAAAGAATTCTCTCATACTTCAGAGTCATTTCCTTCTGGGATCCTGAGGGCCAGAGGGAAAGCATGAAAACCCAACACCGGGAATCCCTCCCTCCCCCTTCTCCTCTCTTTCTCTCTCTACTGATTTATGTCTAGTCTTGCATCCTTCTTTGGACTCCGCCAGTTCACCTAATGTTACATAACTGCCTATCTATGTCAATACAATGAGGACCTAACAACCTGGCAACTGTTTAGTTGGTCTCCTGGATCACCTCCCCGAACTCGTTCAGACCATACTTAACCTCATGGAGCGCTGCCTCAGTGCCCTTGTTCAACTCAAATCTTTATTCACCCTGCACTTGCATCCTTGAAATTATACACACACACACACACACACGTGTGTTGTGTGTATTATGAGATATATCTTATAAAATCATCTAGTTCATGTGATGTACAGCAAAAGACAGAATGTACTTAGATAAGATGTAGGCATGAAACGACATATATGGTATATAAATAATAGTCGAAACAAGAGATATGTGATAAATGAAATTAGCTGAATATAAGTTTTGGTATGTGTATGCGACATGACCATGACATGGTGTCTAATACGGTCATATTGTGAGAAAACAAAGTGTCCTTGCTTAATGAATACATATCATAAATATTGGTTGTCTTATTTATGTGGTACATATGCAGCACGTGTCTAATATGTGACCATGAATGGTTTTTGATACGACCATATTTTGAGGAAACAGAGTGTCGTTGCTTAATTAACATTATAAATATCAGTTGAGACTTATTTGTGTAGCTATTTAGGTGTGATACATAGGCATACTGCACAATATACTTATATTTCCGCAGTAGATAAAATGAGGAAAACAATAGAACCCAATATTTTTCTAAAATAGTTTTGGTAGGTCACAGGTATCTGACATTACAATCTTCTTATTCTTCAAATTCTTTCTACTTGCACGATTTTTTTCTCAGCCTTGTAAGAATTAGAAAGACAGTTCATTGTTATCAGGATCTTCAAAATGACGACTTGAAGTATGACTTTTGTGAATCATTGGCCCTTACATCCTTAAAATGACTTAGATTCTACTTGATTGCTGCTCATACTGCTTTTAATAACTTCTAGTCACAATGCAAACCTTTAGTATGATTATACTGAAGATGATGTTTTCTTGACAGTAGTACCCTCATGCTATTTTTAACAATGCAAGTCTTTACTATGATTGGAAAGTGGTCCTCATGATATTTTCTTGCCTCTCAATATTAGCATGCTTCTTGCGTGTAAATGTGAGGAATATCATCTTTGCACCCAATATTTCATTATATTTTCTTCAAAGGTCGCTGTTCACATCTTGGTATTAAATTATGACAGGTATGTATTTGGAATCACGCATATTCCTCGACTGGAAGATTGGCCTGTCATGCCGGTGGAGCACATTGGTTTTATGCTTATGGTATTCCTCTAATCAAAATTATACTAAACCTTTGTAAATATTGTACTTAACTTCTTCATGACTGGTGGCATGTGTTTGATCATGATTACACATTTTCAGCACTATGGACAGATTATAATTGTGGCATATTGCTATTTTTGAGAGTAGCATCTAGTGAGTTCAAATTTCCTTTGGTAGTGCTCATGCTCCTCAGAACAGTTACTATTTACTACTCTTATTAACAAGTGTATTGAATGGTTAGAAGCAATTGTTATTATCCAAATTTGTGTTCTTGGTTTATTCCCTATGGTTTTGTAGTTTGTTTCACGAAGACCATTAATTGAGGGTTAGACTGAATATGAGCTTGGAGATGGCGTGTAAATCAACAATGGGATCTTATCATCTTGCACCATGAGATTTAATGACTTGTAGTCGCTCATCTTGTAACCATCGTATAGCTAATAGATTGGGCCTTTCTGGTTCCCATGAACTTATACAATTCGGATGAAAGCATAGTAACACAGTTCTCTGATTTTTCCAAAAAGTCTTGAATAATACGTGACTTTTCGCCGAACAATTAATTCCTGAACTATTCACGACTCTCTGAATACCAAATTATTTTTGGATTTTCTGAATTTTGTCAAAAATAAATTCAAAATTTTTGCTATACAAATAATTCTCGAACTCCGACTTGGTAACTATGATTGGTATCATGTTACTTTCTCTTTATAATTATTAAATTAATTTTTTATTGTCTCCTTTTTTTCCGAAGTTTTTCCAACTTTGCCAATTTTTTCCGAACTACCCCCACTGAATTATTCCCAAACCCCGACATTGTTACTGTGGATGAAAGTACAAGACTTATTTAAAGTCTATTTAAAACAGTGAGGAAATTCTGTGGAAGCATATCTGCGTAGATATAACAAACTTAATACGAAAGAAAACACAGTTGAGTTATATCACTTTTGGCGATGTCCCACAATACCATGTTTCTAAATCTTTGATTCAGATTCTTTTACATTATACATCCCAACTATTGGACTGATACAGTTTTCTCATTTCTTATCATTTTATGTTTACTTTCTTATATCCAAGGTTTAAAAACAAAATGGAGTACCTGAAAAACTTCTGAGTGATATTACTTGGACTAGGATATAGGAATGGGTATCAAATGGTTGTTTAATTTTTTTAACATACAAGAATATTCATATTGTAGCAATATCTCTTATACGAATCAATGTTAATGACTACAAAGCATATAAAAGTGGTTATACATTTTTTATTTATGATATACAGTTGTATGTGTACACATTTAGTCATTTCCTACAGTATATTATTTAAGCTAAATTATATACATGCTTGATAAATATATATTTATGAAATTATATCTGTAAATAGTTAATCTATGGCATTTACTGATCTAATAACAAATGTATAGTTATGAAAGGATATCAAATATGATGGTAAAAAGGCCCTATTTGAATATTTATAGCACATAAGCTCGGGATCTAAATGTTTCATTCATTTTTCCTTTTAAACACTTGTGTTGTGACTGACTATGTTGCTTCAACTCATATTTGTTACGATTGTCACTTTGAACAGTCAATACCTGGGTAGAAAGATCCAAGTCAAAAGCTATCCTGATTGGATGATCTTACAAAATCTATTCCAGTTTCATACGGCCAGAAAAATGCTGTGTGCGTGATTGGACATTTTATTAGCTTCTCTCTGTTTACATATTCCCCAATATGTAAGCATTACATGTTTGTCAATACTAACCATTTGGTTAGTGATGTTACTTGTAACATAGCCATTGAAGATATGACAGAATTCAAACTATCCCAATCACGACAGACTTTTGATATTTTTTTTACCAGTAGACTGAAGTTTATATGTGAAATGAGTTTTTGTTAGAGATATCTGGCCTGATCCTGGTACTTGTGATCTTTGTTGGTGCAGCCGCACGGGTTCTTCAACTGCTCTCCTGCAGTGGATGTCCCACCCAATGCAAGTGAGTTGGATCTTAAGGATAGCGCGGTTGTGAAGCCTATTCAGAACGGGCTCCTTGCAAAGCTTTGAAAGGCTGTTACATCCAAGCTCAATTGGCTATTATACTCGACAATTCTACAGATTGGACAACAGTGCAGTTTTTTTTTTTTACTTAGTTGCTGAGCTGGGACTGAATCCAAGAGCTGGGGGTTATGTTGCAAAACATCAATGAATTGTTATGGACTCAACCTTATGCAGTCATGTTTGCATAAGACATGAACTGAGTTTTTCTTTGTAGGCTGAAATTCGGCAGTCAATTTAGTTGATCCTTTGGTAGCAAACATTACTAAGATCAATTTTTTTTTTTTTTGCTTCAGATATCATTTACCTACATTAGTACAGTTAGAGGTTAGATTGGGGATTGGAGCTCTTGCGGATGCATTACCCCGGGGGGAATGGATCCCCATACCTCCCTCAACAGAGGGGCCACACCCCACCCCTGGCACAAGAGGCGGGGTGTACCAAGATCTAATTAGTTGATCAACCCTGCTTGCCATATTACTGAGGAAAGCTTCCCTCCTCGGACTTGATCTCAGGGCCTTTTCCATGAAAGGAGCTTATACTTGGGGAAAAGCTATTCAAGCAGAAATATGCAGAATTAACACAATATAGAGTAGCAATTTTGTCATAAAACATAATAATGTACCAAAACTAATTTGATAGATTTGACAATCTTAAGAACTTTCCCTTTATTTTGCTAACAACCATGAACCATCTCAGCATACCCGCCAACTGACTCATTGCTCTACTTTACCCATTCCTGAAGGAGTGGCCGTAACCCCCGCATCTTGCGTGACCGTACTGAATACTGATGTATGCCGGGAAAAATAATAATAATAATAATTTGGCCCGTAAACGCCCTCAATGTCCGAACGAGGACTCCATTGGACCACATCAGTGAATGTGTCTGTCATTGTCTTGATGTATTGGGGCTAGAAGACACGATTTTGCGTAAGGCTGAGAGCAAAACAGTAATTACCTAATTCTTGGGGTCATCAGCGGGGAGACCTCCAACAACATTCAGCGCCTTGTACACGCAATGCATTCAAATCAGGGGTGTTGATTGACATCCACAAAATGGGTAACATGTCCAAAATGAATGTTGGAGGTCTCCTCGTTAACAACGAGAGGAGAAGATTAATTTTGTTATTAGATTTTTGAGGAGTGCTAGCTATACTCTCAGTCAACTCCTACTCTTAAGTCTCCACCAACCACATGTTCATTCTGTAAGGTGGATAGGTGGTTTGTGGACTGTGGAGCTTCTTGTGCAGGAATATTTCTCACAATGCCAGATGTCCACTTCTGTTTCAAGCTCTAGATTGCCGGCAGAGGGTTTGAAGGTAGAGGGTTTAAACCCTGCCCTGCACTCCGATGATGAAGTAAGTATACGAAGAAGAAGATGAACAGTAATGAAATCGAAACATTATTATCAACAAAAATAAGATTTCGGGGAAGAGGGATCCTCTAGCGCTAAGTATCTGGGGGGTATTATTAGGTTAAGTTGGAGATGTCCATAGATGATTATGGATGACCATGCCATTTGCTTTACACTCATTACCAAATATGTCAGACAGATCTCAAACCTTACGTGTCATACGTGGGCGCCTACTATTTGTTTTAATTTGATTTGATATGACTACACTCAGAAATGACCAACATTAAATGTCACGACAGTGCTTTCTGTTTACTGTCACAGTCAAGGAATCACCTCCTGATCACTTCCTCCGGATAGTCGGTCTCGTTATTGACGCAAACTCGGGATCGTTGTGTATGTATCGGGGTCAATCGAACGTACTCATCAAACAACGAATACGTTGTACAAAAGACAACGAAAACGTTGTCAATGGCACAACGATAACGCTATACGATGTACAGCGAGATCGTTTGTGGTACTTACAACGAAGACATTGTAAATCCGACAATGAAATTCATTCATCCGAGAGACACGTGGTTACTTATCCGCACACATAACAACGAAAACAAGCTCGTTCTCCAACGCTAAACTACTTACGAATTTTATCCCTTACAAATTGCCCCTTGATGACGCATCGAACGTAGTGCGATGTATCATCAACAACACAAAGAATACCTGCCCTGATAAGGTTAATAAAACGCTGCGTAGGTGATAAGATCGAATATGGAACGCTATGACAACTGTCTCCCGCGTGCGAAACTATCATGCTTCATTAATGCATGGCAGACTGTCATCATCACTTTTCTCGGTGCCCGAGATTCTTTATTTCCTTCGGCGGTTATATTGACTACGAAAAGATAAATACACCCTTCTTATCACTAAGGTGTTCACTCGGGGTGAAGATTATCATTGTCATCCTGCGCAAAACTAGTCCTGACACAGCTATTTTAAAATGAAAGGAAATGACCATGATGACCTTGCTCTGGTGTACATGTATGGCTTTGATGGAGGTTGTTTTTGTCATGCTACTCTTGACTCGTCTATAAGTACGCTGGATCAATACTTTCTTCTTCACCTAGCCATCGATATACTGTTACTCTGTCAAATTTTTGCTTCAACTAGTTTGCATTCAAGTCTTTGAGCTTCTTCGATTTCTCGCTTGTGGTAAGCCCTTGCTACTCTTTTCTCTGCATTTTTTAGTACTTTTATACTTCTCTGGTTTTACTGGTTCGGTCTCTAGTCCACGAGTCTGCGTCTTTTCATTTTTCATCTCTGTAACAATGTCCGTCGAGATATCTTTAGAAGTCGCTAGGGTAGAGGAGGAAGTGGGGGCACCTAGTGATGGGGAAGCAAGCTGCTCCGGTAGTGCACCATATGGTGCCTACATTGGTGAAACTCCTTTTCTTCGCCAAAACCAACAAAAATGTTTAGATCTTTATAGAACTGGCTTCGATTTCCCTCCTCAAGTCAATCTGCACTTTAGGAAAGAAGGTACCCTAATCGACAAACGTTCTCGCCTCGCCCAACTCGAGGCTGGTCTTTGGTTTCCTCTACACCCCATCATTGAGTCTCTACTATCCGTTCTCCGACTTGCCCCGGGATAGATGCATCCCACTTTCTATAAATATATGTCTATGACAATCAAGTATATCATGGATGGATTCATCATCGAAACCAGACATCTTTTCAATTTTCGTCGCATCGTCAAATGTCGGGGTTGTGAGGGAGATCTGTATCATTATTATTCCTGGAACCAAAAACCTAAGGTTCCCGAATTAGTCTTGGGTTTACGAGATACATAGAGGAATTGGAAGGCAACTCCTTTCATCATCTCCGGGGCTTGGAGATCAAACCCTTCTGTCCCCAATGTCTTCCAGGCGGAACCAGGTAACCGTCTTCCTTTGTTCGGTGTCCGTTACTTTTCACATCGTTTTTGTTGTCACCGTCTTATTGCTTTTGCCTGTTGTGATGACTATTGTTTTGCCACAGCAAAAGATTTCCGCTTCACGAAACTCAGCGCAGAAGAAGAACGTGTTCTGAAAAATATTAAGAGAGCTAAAGGAGGAGAATACATCCGGTGGAAACCTCGGGCAAAGAAAGAATTGTGGGAGTTAGTGAGTGAACAGGACTTGGCTCCTTCCGACGATCAAGGACAAGTAGGCCCGTCCTCTCAACCCTACGAAGAAGAAGAATAAGAAGAAATGGCTGGCAGAATTCCTTCACTGGTCAGGAAACCGCGACCTTTGCAACAGACAGTTGCTCCACTCCCTCCTCCACCAAAGAAACAAAAAACTGCAACGGAGGCCGCTATTGCCACTCTGCCGGCAAAGAGAAAGAGTGCAGATGCACCGGTTGACCTTCAAGCAAAGAAGAAGAGTAAGTAAGAAAGACGCCTTGAGAAAGGCAAATCCATCACAATTCCAGCTTCAACTCTCCAAATTAAGGAGCCAGATGTTGCTGCCGATCTCGATGCCACCACTGCTGTTGCTGACATCGTAGTTACTGCAGCTGCTACTGCCATGGTTCCTGCCCCTACACAACGGGAAGAGGGTACCTCGGGAGAGACCATTCCTTGGGTTCCCAACTTCTCCAACTTCGGCAGGCCGAATATTGTGGACTCAGCCATTGCTAACCACAACGTGGCCATGGCCACTAACTATGCCCTACGGCTCCCTGCTGACGTCAACTCAGCGCAGCAAATACACGGGAAAGAAATTTTTCACGCGATGAGCCGGGCTCTCGCTACGGTAAGACTTTCTTGCTGTTCTCGTACTGCACTAGTCATCGTCCCGTTATCCTCATTTCCTGGCACTAATCCTTGCTCTTTGGTTACGACAGTTGAACGTTCTCTATATTGAGACGTATGAACGCAATAACAGGCGTCAAAACAGCCAGAAAGACTCCGTTACTCACTGGAAGAGCAAGACTACCGCTCTCGAGGAGCAAAAGAAATCTCTCCAACTGGAGCTATCACAAGCCCAGGTGGAGAAAGAACAGATTGAAGGCAAGCTCATTGCAGCTGGAGAAGATATGAGACGAGCACAAGAGGGTGAGGCTAAAGCGAAGGAAGAGACCGAGCCTGCAGCCCTTCGAATCGGCGAGCTAGATGCTGTTGTCCGAGCTCTAGAGAGGCAGCTCAAGGAGTTAGAAGCTGCCAAGGAAGCAATGACACAGGAGCTTAAGGAAGCCAACCTCGCGGCCAAGACTCTGACCGACGATCTCTGCAAATGCTATCAGGAGGAGGTGGATAAACTCCTTGATGAAGACCGGATAGAGACAGAGATCGAGGTCATGAATCGGCTTCGAGCTCAAGACAGACTAAAGGATGAAGTCAAGCAATCGGAGTTGCAAAGCTCTCAAGCTACCCAACTCGAGGAAGGACAAAAAGTAGAAGGGGTCGAACACCCCCTCTCACTCGAAGGTCCAGCTGTTACTGAGATGGCCCTTGAGCTCCCTGTTGCTCCAGCTGAGGTGACTCCTGAGCTCCTTACTACTCCCGCTTCTAATGTCCCTCTTGCTCCGGTTCCTGACGTAGCTATGCCCGATACCCCTGTTGCTGATTTAGACGTCGTTCTCATTGTTGACGATGTTCTTGCTGCTGAGAATCCTTTCGCCTAATTTATGATACTTTGTTGTTTGCTTATGCTATTTTGATCTGTTTGTCTTCATGTCTCCTTTTAACTTCTCTGTACTTCAACCCGTACTGGGTTTCACGAACATTAATCTTAATCTCTACTCATGTTTTTGCACATGTATATATTCGTTCGTTTTTAGCACGATGAAGATCTCGCAAATAACACATCAAAGAATTAATTAACTCTTTTAGTTTTGATAACGCGTAATTTTATTTTTTGAGACGTAAATTTATCAAGACAGATCTCACATTTGTATGACGTTTTCACTCGATGACAGGACACATAAATGTTTTGAAGAATCTCTTAATTAAGCAATATATCGTGAACATAACTTCACAAATGAGTTTTCACAAGATGGACCAATAATAACTTGTAGTGAGACACTCGCTCAGGATGACTTTTCATCAGTAGAAGCCACCAGGTTTGCTCCGATGACAATTCACTAGTCCAAGCCACATATGTCTCACAACGAGTACCTCGTCTTATCACATGACATGTCATTTATTTGCAATATATTCAAGATACATTACCCCACACGAATAAATCAATAACACAATTGCGTAATTAGCTCCAACATAACTCATAATTTTATTGAAAAAATTGCTTTAAATTCATAATGTTCCAAGATTTCTGAATCACATTACCATGCAAATCTTTCAGGTAACATACTCTCGAACTACCAAGTCGATCTACAATATAAGGTCCTTCCCAATTAGGTCCTAGCTTTCCACTGTTTAACTCTTTAGTATTTTGGAATACTTTTCGCAGAACAAGATCCCCAACTTGGAAGACTCTCCGTTGTACTTTCTTGTTGTATGCTTTCCTTAGTTGTTGTTGGTATCTTCTCATTTGAATGCTAGCATCTTCTCGCTTCTCCTCCAATAAATCCAGATGAATAGCCATGAGTTTTACATTCTTGTCATTCTCTTTAACTTTCTTGCAGTTACGTGTACGTATTGTAGGTAGACTGATCTCAGTAGGGATCACAGCTTCCATTCCATAAGCTAAGGAGAACGGTGTCTCGTTTGTTGAGCTTCTTGGTGTTGTCCTATACCCCCACAACACGTTGTGCAGCTCACTGGTCCATTTCCCTTTCGAATCTTCTAGTCGTCGTTTTAGAACATTTAGGATATTTTTATTGGCTGCTTCGGCTAACCCATTCCCCTGAGGATAGTAAGGTCGATATGCTTGATCTGAAGTTCTTCATAGAACTTGGCAATGATTCTCCCAAAGAATTGCTTCTCGTTGTCAGTAATAATAGACTAAGGAATACCAAATCTACAAATGATATGTTCCCAAATAAAATTTTTGACCTCCTGCTCTCTGATGCGGGCAAGGAGAACAACTTCTATCCAACGAGAAAAATAATCAGTCGCCACTAATAAGAAGATTAAATTACCTGGAGCTTTAGGAAATGGTCCTACAATATCAAGTCCCCAATGAGCAAATGGCCAAGGCTGAGATACAGTGTTTAACTCCTAAGCTGGAGCATGAATTAAACGAGCGTAACGCTGACATTGGCTACACTTTTTTACATATTTCTTCGCATCAGCTTGCATATATGGTCAAAAATATCCTTATCCCAGAGCTCGATAAAACATTGTCCTTCCTCCAGAATGAATGCCACATACGCCTTCATGAAGCTCAGCAAGAATTACCTCCACATTTACAGGATGAACACATTTTAGAAGGGGACCTCCGAAGGATTTTCTGTACAACTCACCATGCAGTAAGGTATAACGAGGTGCCTTGTACTCAATTCGCTTGGACTCATGTGTGTCAATAGGGAGAACTCCATCCTTCAAGTATGCTACCAACCCCGTCATCTAACTTGGAACAGGATTAATGAAATTCACTACTCGTTGTGGTTGCAACTCGATAGAAGGGTATACTTGATATCCCATGAGGATTGCCTTAGGTTCATCAATTTGCAACATAGAAGCAAGGTAGGCCAAAGCATCAGCATGTCTGTTGCCATCTCTCTGAATGTGCTTGATCTCAATGGTAACGAAGATTTTACATTGCTCATGAATAAGCACCACATACCGCCTCATCCGATCGTCTTTACACTCGTAAATGTCTTTCATCTGATTCACCATGAGTTGAGAATCACAAAACACTCTTAATTTAGTGATTTGCAAGTCGTGGGCACTTTATTACCCCAGTAGCAATGCTTCATACTCTGCCTCATTGTTGGAGGCAGCAAAACCAAGACACACCATTTTTTGAACTTTTATATTTTCTGGATTGATGAGTACATCACTGAGTCATGAACCATTCGAATTAGATGATCCATCTACATATAAAACCCAATCATTCCATACTACCGACTCGTCTTGTACACTTGCTCCGTTCTGCTTAACGGTCCCACTGTTTACTATGTCTGGGAGTTCGTGGAGATCAAGATCTATTTCTGCACCCTTTACATCAATTGGGAAATCTGACAGAAAACTTGTCATGGCTTGCTCTTTTTCTGAGATTCTCACTCAATATTGAATGTCAAATTCGCTAAGTGCCACAACCCATTTGGACATTCTTCCCGCCAGCTCAAGTCGGCCCAACATGATTTTTAAAGGTACGTTATGATAACCACGATAGTATGAGCATGAAAATAAGGACGAAACTTCTTAGCTGAAAAGACGAGCGCAAGACATACCTTCTCCAGCTTACTATAATTTAACTCCGCCTTCAGAAATGTCTTGCTGATAAAATATATAGGCTTCTCAATACCATCACAGCTCTTGAGCAAGACGGAACCAATAGCCTGTTCCGAAACAGAGATATAGAGATATAATATCTCGCCAGGTTCAGGCACAGAAAGAATGGGTGCAGAACCCAAATACTCTTTCAAAGCTGTAAAGGCTTGAGAACACTCCTTCATCCATTTGAAGATAGAATCCTTTCGTAGTAATTCGAAGAAGGGTTTACAACGATCGGATGATTTAGAGATAAAGTGATTGAGAGCAGCGATACGTCCTGTTAACTTTTGGATCTCTTTCTTCGACTTTGGCTCTAGCATATCTATCAGGGCACGAATTTGAGCCGGATTTGCCTCAATGCCGCGCTGACTGACGAGATAGCCTACGAATTTGCCTGAAGTAATGCCAAATACATACTTTTCTGGATTCAACTTCAGCTTAAAAGTTCGGAGAATAAAGAGAGGTTCAGCCAAGTCTGTAACAAGAGAAGCTCTCACTCGGCTCTTCACCACAATATCGTCAATATCGACTTCCACCGTCTTGCCGAGCACTGGGTTAAACATGAGATTCATAAGAAATTGATATGTGGCTCCCGCACTCTTCAAACTGAAAGGCATAACGTGGTAACAGAATAAACCTCGTTTAGTTATAAAGGCAGTTTTCTCTTGATCCCCTTCTACTAGAAGAATTTGATTATAGCCCGAATAACCATCCATGAACGACAGCATTTCATGTCCAGTGGTGACATTGATAAGTCTGTCAATTCTAGGCATCGGGAAGAAATCTTTGGGGTAGGCTTTATTGACACTAGTAAAGTCAATACAGACCCTAACCTTTCCATTTTTCTTCGGCACAACTACCACATTCGCAATCCAATCAGAATACTGCACCTCTCAAATGAATCCATGCAAAACAAGCTTATCGATCTCTTCATTGACAACATCATGATGGGCCGGAGAAGTCTTCGAGGCTTTTACTTAATTGGCAGGGCGATAGGGTCAACATTGAGATGATGGCAGATGATGTCAGGATCTATCCCTATCATGTCTTTATGAGACCAAGTAAAGATATAAAGGTTCGCCCTCAAGAAGTCCAGTAGTTCGATTTCCTCCTCCGCTGTCAAGCTTGTTCCGATCTGCAACGTCTTTGACTCTTCGTCCGTTCCCAAATTAACAACCTTTGTAGGCTCAATGGACGGTCTGCGCATTACTTTGTTCGGACTTTCCTCCACAATGGACCCGATCTGTAAATGCTATTTAGGTACAATGGGTGGAGTGTAATCGCACTTTTGAGATGTCAACTGATCTCCCCGGATGTCCCTAGGTCCCTCTTGAGTGGAAAACTTCAGCACCTACTAATAAGATGAAGAGACTGCCCTCATCTCATGAGTCCACTATCGCCCCAAGATAACATTGTATGGAGATGACGCATTAAGCACGAAGAATTGGGTTGGCAGAATGATGGGACTGGTTGCAACGGATAAAACAATCTCTCCCATGGGTTGCATCGAATTACCGTCGAATCCAAACAAAGGGGTTTGAGCAGACACAAGGATAGAGGGGTCTAACTTCATCTGCGTAAAGGCATGAAAATAAAGGATATCTGCTCCACTTCCAAAATCAATGAGCACCCTCTTGATATTGAAGTCGCCGATTAGCATGGTGAGAACGAGAGCATCATAATGAGGTCTGACCACAGTTGACATGTCTTGGTAAGAGAAAGTGAGAGTTTGTTCGATGCCTCTCGTGGCCGCATATACTTGGTACACCTCTGCCATAGGGGATAACTTCCTCGACTTCGCTCTGAAATCATGTTCCACGTCCAACGTCGATGTTCGAGCCCGATGGATGACATTAATGATTCCCCTTGGCACTCCTGGTCCTTCTCCTCTAGTGCTAATATTATTTGAGGGTTTTTCGCCATGAAACTGAGGCTGCTGCTCCCTGGTGTGCACTGTGCCACCATTACTGGGATCCAAAAATTCCGTCAAATAACCTTCCTGGATCGGCCGCTCCAAATACTCCCATAGGGTCTTGCAACGGTTGGTGAGATGTCCCCGACACTTATAATAATAACAATACTCATTTGCCCATGGTCCTGTAGTGATTTCACGAACAAATCGCGCAGGCCATTCGAAGAAGGGTTTATCTTCCATTGATCTCATGATTGTTGACGGACTGACCGTGAAATGAATACGATCAGCTCGGTCCTGGAAAGATTGATAAGGGCGCTTATCTGTTGCCTGATTGTTCTGATCATGAGAATCCTGATTATCTCTGGACCGCTTCTGGTTAGACGGATAATGATATCTTTCTCGTTGCTGTTGCTGATTCTCCTGAATAGGACGCTTATACGTCCTGCTTTGCTGCTGATTACTGTTCTGGAATACTTCATACGGGCGCCGATCCGGCTGATCCCGTTGTTCCACATACACTATCCTCTCTCGAGGTGCTCTTCGGAATGATTCCTCGTCACTGGAATACTCATACCTTCTTTTTCCTTTCTCCGATGATGATGCCCTTCGGACGGATTCCACCCATTTCCTTTTGGCCGCAGCATGATAGTGGTATCTTCATACCTTCCAAACTTGGCAGCACAAACTATCAAGTCCTCTTGCTTGTCGGGATAGTCCAGAGCCAGAGACTTGTATAGATCTGAGTGCTTTGGCAAGGCATTTTTGAAAGCAGCTATACAAGTCTCATCTGCCATTTTGTTGATACAGTTGGCTTCCGTTGTGAATCTATGTGTGAAATCCCTCAAGGATTCTCCTGGTTTCACTTTTAGAGCAAAGAGAGAGTTTGCTCTTGCCTTCTTCTTCTTGTTCACAACGTATTGGTCGATGAACATTGAACTGAGTTCAGTAAAACTCTTGATGAATCCAGGAGGCAGATTACGGAACCACTTCGCTGCTGCATCGATTAAGCTGCTCTGGAATGCTTTACACAGTAGATTATTATCCAAAATGCGAACGGCCATGGTATTCTGAAAGTCGAACAGATGGTCGAGGGGATCTCTCCTTCCATCGAACATGCGAAAATTTGGTAACATGAATAATGAATGAGTAGGTGACTCCACAATCTCCATAGAGAAAGGTGACGTGCCCACGGCTTCCTTACACTTTTGAGAAAATTGATCGGATGTAAGTCTTCCCGAACTCTTGACACGGGCATTGATAAGGGCTTCTACATCTTTGAGCGTGAATCCCACCCTCTGATCAATGCTTCGCTCGGCAACAGTTGGCTCCTGAACGTCGTGGGTTCGTGGCTCCTCACCAGGATGACTGGTAATTCGTCAGTTACAGCGCTCTTGATGCTCTTGTAGCTCAGCACGGACTAAAGCATCTTGCTCATCATTTCTGATAAACGTTGAGTCGCGCGATTGGACATGAGGTTGATCCCGTTCTCTCCTCGGAGAAGGGACTAGCACGAATCTGGAATCAGGATTCTCTAGCCGCAGTAGAGAAAGTGGAAAAGTGAGTTTGCGCCTGACCGAAAGCCTTTGTGATGGCTCAGCATCCGCCTCCAACCGGCTGTGTTCTAAGACGTCAAATCTTTCTTGCAATGCCTGTTGCTGGCTATCAATTCGAGCCAGAATGGTCTGTTGCTGCTGCAACAGAAGAAGAAGAGGATCAGAGACAGGTACGTCTCTCTCGGCAGCGCGTTCAGAAGGTTGTCGAACTTCAGAACTGGGAGTTTGCACAAAAGGAGATGTCAAAAGAGGCGTTTGAAGGGCTTGAGGAGTTTGAGATGTTTGAAAAGTTTGAGCCGCAATCGCAGGTAAAAGGGGTTGATCAGTCATGATGACAGAGTCAAGGTAGGATAAGCAAATGGAGTTTTGGTTATTCCTTGCAAGACCAAATCAACTTATCACTTTTTGAAGTATAAGTGATTCAGAAAATAAGAAGTTTTCCCACAGACGGCGCCAATTTTGTGCGGGAATATTTCTCACAATGCCAGATGTCCACTTCTACTTCAAGCTCTAGATTGCCGGCAGACGGTTGAAGGTAGAGGGTTTGGACCATGCCCTGCACTCCGATGATGAAGTAAGTACATGAAGAAGAAGATGAACAGTAATGAAATCAAAACACTATTATCAGCAAAAATGAGATTTTGGGGAAGAGGGATCCTCTGGCGCTAAGTCTGGGGGTATTTATAGGTTAAGTTGCAGATGTCCATAGACGATTACGGATGACCATGCCATTTGCTTTACACTCATTACCAAATATGTCAGACAGATCTCGAATCTTATGTGTCACACGTGGGCGCCTACTATTTGCTTTAATTTGATTTGATATGACTACACTCAGAAATGACCAGCATTAAATGTCACGACAGTGCTTTCCATTACTGTCACAGTCAAGGAATCACCTCCTGATCACTTCCTCCGGATAGTCGGTCTCATTATTGACGCAAGCTCGGGATCGTTGTGTATGTATCGGGGTCAATCAAACGTACTCATCAAACAACGAATACGTTGTGCAAAAGACAACGAGAACGTTGTCAATGGCACAACGATAACGCTATACGATGTACAACGAGATCGTTTGTGGTACTTACAATGAAGACGTTGTAAATCTGACAACGGAATTCATTCATCCGTGAGACACGTGGTACTTATCCGTACACATAACAACGAAAACAAACTCGTTCTCCAACGCTAAACTACTTACGAATTTTATCCCTTACACTTCTCAAATCTGTCCTCAGTAGTTTCCCTCTCTAGTGGTGTGGCATTTTCAATTTGTTGAAAGCCACATGCCATGATATTGAGAGAACCTTTGCTCGCTTCCTATGGAATGGCTTACAAGACACCTCTAGGAGACATAAAGTGGCTTGGAATGACGTGTGTTTACCTCATCAGTTTAGCGTTGGTGGAGGAGCACCATTGATTGGATCACCAGAAAATACAAGAACAAGAACTTTGCTGATGAGGTCAGAAAGTTATCCACATGCTCCTTTGTATACCACATTTGGAAAGAACGGAATGAGATATGCTTCAACAACAAATCCTTGCACCCAGATGTGGTCTATCAATATATCATATCGGAAATAAAAATCAAGCTTCAACATTGGAGTTCTAAGGTGTCAGATTGCAGTCTGCACCGGGAAATTGCAGATAACTTTGAAGTGAAGGTTCAGTGGAATATGGCTCCTACGAGATGGGTCTCATGGAAGCCCCCTAATCAAGGTTGCATGTGCCTAAACATCGATGGGTCGGTTCGCTCAAATATACACGGGTATGGTTTCATAATTAGGAATGAAGAAGGGTTTCCTAGACAAGCTACTGCAGGAGCTACAGAAACAGGATCAGTGATATTCATAGAACTTATTGCCATCTTAAAACGTTTCCAAGCTGTGATCCAAATGAGACTACCCCGTATCCAAGTTGCGGCTAACTCCTCTTGGGCCATTGATTGCATCAATAAAACATGTGAGTGGCCTTGGAAGGAGGCCAGTGTCCTATCTAGCATTGAGAAGCTCTCTCGTCAGTTTACCTATTTTGATATATGTTATATCTCTTGTGAAGCAAATAGAGTTGCAGATTTTTTATCAAAATTTTGCTTGAATCTGGGGGAGATTTGTAAGCACCCAGTTTTTACACCCCTCCTAACCATGGTTAAGGGTTCTTAACCATGGTTAAACCATCAGCCGAATCCCTTAACCCTAGTACACCCTAGGACAAACTCTAGTAGACCTTAGGTTTTAACCCTAGTTATACCCTAACTTTACTTAAACCCTAGGTAAACCCTAGCGTAGCCTAGCCCTAACCTAGCCCTAACCCTAGATGAACCCTAGTCTAGCCCTACCTAAGGCCTAGCCCTTAGGGCTTAAGCCTAAAACCCTAAAAAAAAACCTAAGAGTCAAGCCTTGGGCCCAGGCCCAAGAAAATTCAAACCCCTGTACCGCGTGCACAGCACTAGGCCAGGCCCTTTAGTTAAAATTCAATAGTGTCGGTAATAGGATTACCGACATCTCAAAAATGCACTATTTTGAGAATGTCGGTAATCACATTACCAACACTCCTGGTTTCAGCTTCCTGCTGCACACCCACCCCCTGCGGGTTCAGTGCACGCCTGCACCACCCCTCTCCGGCTTCAGTAGGCCTCTCCACCTCATGATAACCCCCATCTACCCTGGTAGTAATACCAGGGGTGTCCCTTTGGCTCTCCCTATAAATGGCAGTGCCACCCTTAGCCAAAACCATCTGCAAATCCCAAAACTCGAACCCCTGGTGCATTTTCGAAGCCCTCAGCCCTTGTCCTAGGTCTTCAAGTAAAGCCCCAGCCCTATTCTTAGTTACTCTCAGCTCGGAGCAGCTCCACCACCGAGTGCAGCACCACCACGAACCGCCCACTGTGGCCACAATCCCATTTTAGCGAGAAGAAGAAGCAGTAGGGTAGGGCTTCCCCCTACCCCCTCTTTTATCTGTATTCATTCCGTGTGAGCCCCTGGTCCATTCCAAAGGACTTCTTCATCTTAGTTTTGCAGGGAACTCATTGTGGGGGGTCTCTCCCACCTTCATAGGTGTGGGAAACCTCCCCCACGGGTATAGCAACATTCCAGGGGTCTCAGGACCTTCAGGGGGTCCTCCACACGATGAGGGAACCCCTGGTTCTAACCCCATAGTAGCCCCCATAGGGCCTGTTCATTTTCTGAGAAAATTCCAGGTCGTCGGTAATCTCAGTGCCAACACCCAGTGAACTTGTTGTTTCAAGGCTTGCAGGCCCCACCTTGTGCAACCCTGACCCAATCCAGGGCATGAGTTAGCATCCTAACCCTCTTATGAGTCCAAACTGAGCTTTGCAGACCTCCCTCATCACCTTAACCATGGTTAGTTTGTCTGAGATTGAAAACTGCCAAAGTGTCGGTAAACCATCTACCGACACTTATTATTTTATGTAGCAGCGACTTTGGGCCCATATCAGGCCCACATACGGCATCCCCTGGGGCCCACAGCAAGCCTAAGGCACTCCCCTCAATATGGGCTTCAAATTCATGGGTCATAGACCCCCTAAATCTTCTCCTAACTGAAGTTATAACCCTCCAAACTTTGGTAAAAATGACCCTAAATTGTCGACAATCCATCTACGACAGTATGGTTTTTGGTTTTCTTTTGGGCTCTACAGTGAGCCCATAGCCCATGGGCGGCCCTCATTAGACTTGACATGACCCCCTGAAGCCCATCCCAAGCTTGCCTAGGCCATCCCTTGCTTTAACCATAGTTAACTCAACCATGATTAGAGAGTTAACCATGGTTAATTCATAAAATCCCTTATAAAATTTCAAAAAATCCCAGAAAATCTAAAATATTCTAAAATTTTGGAAAATATCATGCTTGGATTATGTGCTCATGCCTAGCCATGATTAGATGAACTTAACTATGTTTAACAATTGATTTAACCATGATTGAGCCCATTTAAACCTTGGTTAAAATGTCAAAAAATCATGAAAATTCTCAAATGACATTTTAATCCCAAATCCAACTTTGTAGAATGCCTAACCTTAGTTATCCGGACTAACCATGATTAAACTCATGTTTTAACCATGGTTAGCCCCATTCAACTTGGGAAATGGAGAAAAATCTCTTAAAATCATTAATCAATACTTAAGGACCATAAACATATCTTGGATCTTGCCCAATCCCGATTAGCAACCCTAACCATGGTTAAACTCATCTTGACCTACCGGGCCTAACCCTAAGCCTACCGGACTTGCCTTTGGCCCATCGGGCCCAACTTAAAGCCTACCCAGCTTACCCTTGGCCTACCAGGCTTACCCTCGGCCTATCGGGCCGAATTCAAAGTCTACCGAGCTTACCCTTGGCCTACCAGGCTTACCATTGGCCTACCAGGCCCAACTCAAAGCCTACTGGGCTTACCCTAGGCCTACCGGACCCAACCTTGGCCTACCGGACTCAATCCTTTAGTCTACCGGACTAAAACTCAAAACCTACCGAGCTTATCATAGGTCTACCGGGCCCAACCTTGGCCTACCGGGCCCAATCCCTTAGTCTACTGGACTAAAACCCTAGCCTCCGGGCTTGCATCCTTGGTCTACCGGACCCAACCTTGGCCTACCAGGCCCAAACTTTTAGTCTACCGAACTACCCTTTGGCCTATTGGACTCAATCAAACATCACCAAGCACTTGACCAACCCAATCAATCACCCCTAGCCTCCCGACTAGACCCTAAGTCATCCTTGGTGCACACATAACACTCCCTTAACCTTGACACGGGCTCATGTGCCAGAACTACGCTCGGTCTGATCTCACCCCAATGTGAGTACATAGGCAACCCAACCTGGGTTCGACCCTAGTTTAGCTTTTTCCTTTTCGGATTAGTATATAATAAACCTAAGACATTTGACTAATCATTGACATTAATTTGGCTGAAACCTAGTAAGTATGGAACCGTTGTAAAGCGGAAGCGCCGGGGTGCCTAACACCTTCCCTGGGTTTAACCGAACCTCTTACTCAGAACTTTAAGCGGACTAAAGACCTTATTCATTACACGGGACTTATCCCTACTGAATTAATAAGCAGCGATTCTAAACATAACACCAAATATGGGAAATCGGAATCCGTGCTCACAAGATTCATTTCGATACCTTAGAGTTTTCGGAGAGCTCAAGTAAAATTATTGTTGAGGATCGCTCTGGTCGTTCCTTTTTGTGCATGTAATCTTCTCTAGTTTTTTCAATGCAGGTCAGGGTCTGCCTAACCCCAGCTTTTCTTTCAAAAAAAAGGTTGGTGGACTGTAGACGTGGAAGCTAAAAGTAAGGGTTGACTGAGAGTAGAGCTAGCATCCCTCTAAGTTTTTTTAAGCTAACAAATTTCTTTAAAATAAAATAAAATAAGAAAATAATCACCTCCTCACTGGTGGAGCTAAGGATGCATCTCAGCCCTTTTTGTTTTTTGCCACATGTCTTCTTTTAATTTCCCTTAACTGCGGTTAAGATTCAATAACCTTCGAGACAGTTTTTTTTTTGGTAATCAACATTCTAAACAGTTAAAATGAGGATTGGACAAAAAAACAAGGACTCATGCAAGTCCATAGTGTCCTTATGCGCTTTTTTTTTTTTAAAAAGGCACAGGATTCTCTCGAGTTCAACTCGAGAGAATCCTCTCGAGTTGGAGCCCGAGAGGTCGCCACGTGTCTCCTTTGACACCCCTTAATCATGGGTAAGGTTCACCCACCCTTAGGGTTCACTCACCCATCCTTGGTTTTTTTTTTTTATTAATTTATATTTTTTAAATTAAAAAAATATTTTTAATATTAAAAAACTCTAAAAACAGTTTTTTTAATTTAAAAAATATAAATTAATAAAAAAAAAAAGCCAAGGATGAGTGAGTGAACCCTAGGATTGGGTGAACCTTACCCATGGTTAAGGGGAGTCAAAGGAGACACGTGGCGACCTCTCGGGCTCCAACTCGAGAGGATCCTGGCCCTAAAAAAAATTATGATAAATATTTTTTCTTTCTAAAAACAATTAGGGTTGGATGGATTGAACCGTGAGTGAGTGAATTAACTATAGTTAGTGGGCGTAGACCGATGAGATCGCTCGGTCAACTTGACAGCTGACCGCGCAGTCGTTTCCCATTTCCCATAAAATAGTAAATAAAACTGAAAATGTGAAGAAAGTTCAAAGAAACAGACATCTGAAGAATGACTGAAAAAAGACGGAAGAAACTCATGAACCCGATCGAGGAAGATCAGATGATCCATCCTTTTAATAAATAAACAATCAAGTTGAGAACAAAGGCACTAATCACAGTCACAAAAGAAGAACAAAAGCTGCAAATCACGACCATGAAGTTCATCAATCCAAACCCCAATCACTCAAACAAATACTAGAATCGCAGAGCAAGAAGATCAAACGACGATTGTTTGATTAATCGATCGACGATGGAAGCTCAAGAGAATAGCATCCAAGACGAGCTCTCCCTCCAAATCTCACTATCCAATCGAGTTCGCAGATCCGCCGGAGAAGCCAAATCATGTAAGTCTGACTGCTCCGACGTCGGAAAACTAGTCGACCGTCTCTCTCAAATGCTTCGCTCTCTCGTCCGTCTCGCCGGCTCTACTCCTTTCCTCTACGAACGCCCAATCCGTCGTATTTCCTCCGACGTCTCCAAGAATCTCGAGCGTGCCCTAACCCTAGTTCGCAAATGCAAACACAGGGGTTTCTTCCGACGCGTCGTCACTATAATTACCGCCACTGATTTCCGCAAGGTTCTCAATCTCCTCGATTCTTCAATCGGCGACATGAAATGGCTCTTAAGCGTCTTGGATTCCGACGGCTCTAACGGCGGTATTGTTCTCTCCCTCCCTTCTATTGCTAGCAACGACCCAATTCTCTCCTGGGTTTGGTCTTTCATCGCTTCTATTCAAATGGGTCAATTGCACGATCGAATCGAGGCTGCTAACGAGCTTGCTTCACTAGCCCTAGATAACGATCGGAACAAGAAAATTATTGTTGAAGAAGGTGGAGTACCCCCTCTTTTGAAACTTTTGAATGAAGGGGTTTCTCCAGATGCTCAAATTGCAGCCGCCACTGTGCTTTTTAGCTTGGCTAATGATCGAGAGAGGGTACGGATGATTGTTGCGGAGCTTGGGGTTCCTGTAATTGTGCAGGTTCTTGGTGATTCTTCAATGAGAGTTAAAATTCGGGTTGCTAATTTGATTTCGAGAATGGCGGAGCATGATCCAGTTGCACGGGAGGAGTTTGCCATGGAGAACACAATTTCGGCACTTGTGTCCTTGTTGTCATTTGAGATGTTCTTGGATGGTCCTAAGACTCAATCGGGTATGCCCAGTATTCATTCTTTTGTTCAGATTAGTAAGAATTTAGGGGGAAACTCATTGATGACATCGAACAAATTCCGTTATTCGAATTCCTATTATTTGCATTTGGAGGGTAGTAGTAGGGGTGGGAATTATAGGAAAGAGAGGGTGAATGAGAAGCCTGAGATGAAGCTTGAGCTCAAGATTAGTTGTGCTGAGGCGTTGTGGATGCTTTCCAAGGAGAGTGTGTCGAATAGCCAGAGAATTACTGAGACAAAAGGGCTGCTTTGTTTGGCGAAGCTCATTGAGGAAGAACAGGGGGAGTTGCAGTTCAATTGCCTAATGACAGTAATGGAGATAGCTGCAACAGCGGAATCCAATGCTGAACTTAGAAGGTCAGCTTTCAAGAATAGCTCTCCTGCTGCAAAAGCGGTTGTGGATCAGCTTCTAAGGGTGATTAAAGAGGAAAGTAATCCATCACTGCAAATTCCTGCCATAAAATCAATTGGATCGTTGGCTCGAACCTTCCCAGCAAGAGAAACCAGAGTCATTGGTCTCTTAGTGATCCAGCTCAGCCACAGGAACCCAGATGTGGCCACAGAAGCCACCATTGCTCTGGAGAAGTTTACATATCCAGAGAATTTCCTTTGCATAGAGCATTCGAAGGCAATCATTGAGTTCAATGGGGTCCCACCTCTGATGAGACTGCTAAGGGCCGGCGAATGGGCTCAGTTGCACGGACTGGTTCTCCTCTGTTACCTGGCATTGCATGTTGGTGATGATGATGCTCTGGAACAAGCAAGGGCGTTGATTGCTCTCAAAGGGGCAGTTCGTACTGTGGCGGCACAACATCCTGCTTTGAGAGAATTGGTTCCCAGGGCCATATACCAACTTGAGATTTTTCATGCTGGAACCAATTCTTATTGACAGTTTATGCACCATAAATACCATTGCAGTGAGATCACAAACCAAATAATTCATTACTTGAACTAACATGGGCCAGGTTCATATCAAAAGGAAACAAGGGCTGATAGATGTACAGATGGTTGCTCATCAACAAAAGGAGGCCAGGAGGGACGAAAGAGAGATGCTTTCTATCAGTTCATCCAATTAGAGCTTTGAGGCAATGCATTGATCCATAATCTTTAACACTTAACAGAGATCAGTGGTTGTTTGGTGATGTTTTCCTCGTTAGCTGTACATATTAGTGGATGTGTTGTTTTCATCAAAATATACCAAATTTTGTTGCCTCTGAGCTTTCCTTCCCCTATTCTCCCCTTTTATATGCAATAAATCTTCAAATAGTGTCTTTATATCATTTCTCTTGTATTTCCCTTTTCCTCCCTTATTAACAGGTATCACTCTCTTACAGCTAGAGAAAGAAGTTCTCAAGAAAATGGATTGATTCTTGATAGCTTGCAGATTAGTAAAAAGTGATGCAGTAAGTAATTTTGATGTCAGTGTTGGACTTCTAGCTTTCTTACTTCTTGCTGATTTATTTGCTAACAAAGTGTTCCCTAAATTTCAATGGGAATTCTGTTGGAGCTTCCGGGTCAATATTTTTGTATTGACTAATTCATCTTCACTCCTTAGTTAAAAGCTAACTGGTACTACCAATGTTTATATTTCACTTTGCTCTCCTTGGTTTTTGTTGATTTTGTAACAGTGCATTCCTTATGTGCATGCTAGAGTGTGTTTCATCAGAAGTTCGTGATAGTTGGTCTTACCATCTTAGGGAGAGAGGTTCTTTATGAATTCTAAGTACGTGGTGGTATTGGTTTAGTTTCTCACTGTCTTCTAATTAAGCAATTTCGTGGACCTTTCTATGGGCATTTCATCTTTCTTGAGATAGGGCTATATTTTGTTGATGAATATTGGATAGGCATTTAAAGACAAACAAGAAATGGATCGAGGACTCCAAGAGGTATGATACACACTGTATCCTTAGTCATGCTACCAAAACTATTAAAATGCTAGTCATCCTTGATAAAGATACAATGGTTAATTGGTTATACATGTGTGGCATTTATCTAAAAGTTCATTCAGAGTATAAGTAATTGTTTATGTGTGAGCAATTGGTTTTCGATCTATAATTAGGAATTTAGGGTTAGGTCAATTCCTAAAAAGAAACCGAAAATTCGGAGTAGCCACCTCCCATATTTCCAGGGTTTGATAGGGTACCCTAATTTGATTTCGAAAAGATAATGATTTTTTTTTATCTATAAAGAATATAGGGTTAGGAGAGTAATTTATGTTAGAGGGAGGTGTTAGGCCCACAAGTCTTCCTCGGTTTCTGATTGCCTTCTTGTTTCTGTCGCTTCTGTGTTAATCTCCGCCATCCACGGTTCTTGGCAGGGCCTGTCTCGCCCTCTGCTCTCATTCTCTCTTTTTCATGTAAACACATCACTTCTCTTTTTATATCTTTTTTGGGCCTCTCTCACTCCGGTGGGTCGTCTTTTTCCGTCTCTAAAGGAGCTCTCCCTCACTTTATGCAGCGATAAATTTGGGAATGATTTATTGGGAGAATTTTACCTTGACGAGGAGGATGGAGTGGAATTGCCGTTGGAGAGCCTGAGTTTGTCGGGAATTGGGGCCGGGGATCGCAGCATGGGTTGGTTATGGAGGAGTTACAGTTGCGGAGCTGTGAAGGTACGAGCGATGGCACGGGTACCTCTTTTTTTCCTTTGTTAGGTGCTTGCAGGATCTCCTAGAATTGGAGCTCAGGGCTTGTTGGAGTATTGCAGATGGGGTCTTGCTGCAATTAGCGGAGCACTGTGAGTTTCTCAATTCTCTCCTGTTATCTGATGGCGGTAGCTGGGAGGGTCTCCACCGGTTTATAAACAGGTGCAGGTCTACTCTGCAGAGGATTGACCTATGCCTACCTCTAGACATCGACAACGACCCCCTCTCTCTGCTGTTGCAGAGAATTTCAGAAATCTTGTGAGCCTTCAACACCAAATCTGCTGTCTTGTTACAGGCAAAGGCCTCAAGAATCTTGGCACAGCCATGAGCATCAAGCTCGAAGAATTGGCCCTTAGTAGTTGTGATGTGGTTGAAAAATAAATGGGGTTGCTAACCACCTTGGGACAGAACCATGAGCACCAAGCTTGAAGAATTGGCCTTCAGTAGTTGTGACGTGGTTGAAAGCAGTTTGTTTCCATGCTTATCTCCTGTAGTAATATTGTGGATGTCAAGTTGAGAGCATGTAGAGGGCTCACTAATGATACTGTTATTTTCATGTTCTGTAGAGTGTGGACATTTCAAGGTGTTGGGGAATTGGGGCTGAGACTGTTGAGTTCCTTGTTATGAATTCCCCCAGGTTGAGGCAGGTTGGGGTTGAGGAAAGCAAGCTCTTGGCTATTGCAAAGACATTTGCATCCGTGAAATATATTGATGTGGTTGATTGATTGATGAATTGATGGTGGAAGATCAGCTTATTTATGTTATTTAAAGTTGCAAAATGAAAGGCGCACTTCCTTCCGCGCTCTCTGGGGTTGAATGTAAGTGCTTCTGTTGCAGTTCTCTTTTCTCTGTAGATAACCATGTTTATATTCACGTATGCTCTTCAAATCATGTGTATCAGTCCAACTTGAATCGTCCTATATGAATATTATTTGTAATCTCAAACTGCAATCTAGTTTGTTGATTCATAATTACCAATTGAACTTTCATACTGACCAAATGAGTCTGCTTTCTTTTGCTTTGTAGTTGTTTAGTTGTAGAACTTATCAGGTCAATATTTCTCCATCTTTACCATTTCCACTATGCAGAATCGGATCTACCCAAACTTTCAGTTTGGAATAACATGAAGACAAAAACAGTATACAACAATATGTTGAACTCTTAGAGAGTTGAATTGATTGAGAATTTGTTAACTTATCATGCTGTTTTTCTATCACCATGGATGTAGGGAATTTTTCCACCATTATTGCTATTAGGCCTTGTGAACTTTCTGTTTCTGCCTTAGATGCCGAGGAAAGTCTTCTCGGTACTCATTGATCGAGAACTCCAACTCTGTGCTCGACTCTGGTTTTCAAATATGGAAACTTTAGGATAAAAAAACTCTAATTCATGAAGGATAATTCTTACATCTAACTCTGTGGGAAGCTAGATTTTCCCTTTTTATTAGGGGATATGTACGACGTTTTTTTGCAATCTATTTTTTTTTCTTCTATCTATTACTTTAAAACATAAAGATAGGTGTGAATGCCTATTATTTTGCATACTGAAGGGAGATAAATGTGGACTAGTCGATTCAGTAGGGGATAATGGCCAGGTAAGTGATATTCTCCCACTTTTGGTGGCTTAAATGGGACATTATATGAGGAGATTTGAAGAGGCATCTGGATGAAGTCTGGTAAATCGAACCTAAGGGAGTCATGAATGCATGTAGGAGGTGTTGGGGGTGATCATATTGGGGACAAAGAGCAAGAAAGTATTTATAACTCAGAATAGTTATGTTGAGAGAATTCTGGGCCACATCAATATGCAGGGATGTCAAACCAGTTAGTACTCCATTTCTTTTTTGCTGCATCAATCTCGAATGCCGACAGGGAAGGCTAAGGTGGTCGGGATATATACTCAAGCACTGCCATGAGGCCCCGGCGTAAATAACGACATTAATACTATTAGTTATTTTCGCTCTTTGCCCGGAGAAGAATTAGGCTTAGTGGAAACTTAGCTGCAATTATTAGGTTAATTGGATGTCTATATCTTTTTGAAGTAGAGGTTTTATCTCAAAAGTAATAAGGAGCATGAGCTACTTTTTTTCTTTAGAGGTAAAAACTCTACTTCAAAAAGATGTAAACATTCAATTAACCTTTAACTTGACAATCTCATGTCACAATTTTCAAATAAGCTCTACCTATTTAGATTAGTGTTACCCTTCACCACCTTGTATTTTTTTGATTTTTCCATTTCCATACTTCCTCACATTTTTCACACATATATCACGTGGGTTCTTCTTCACACTCTCTCCCCCTTTCCTCTCACACGGTCATACCTACGGCTTACTAGTCTTTACTAATATAAAGAGGATGTCATATTCAACGTTGATTGAAGTTTTATTTAATTCCAAAACTATCTTTTGCTCGTTGAATAAATTTTTGGTTAATATCAAATTTGCCCTTTAATCTTATAGGTTCAAACGTTGAATAAATTTTAGCTAATTCCAAAACTACCTTTTACACATATAAGATCAAAACGTGGACTAAATTTTACTTAATTTCAAAACTATCATTTGCTAATATATAAAGAGCATAATACTTAAGAAAGTTAATTGAATTTTAGCTTAACCTTTATTAATTTTAACTTTTATTACTATAGGAGACTTTTTCACCAAAAAAAATGTAGAAGACTAAAAAGTTGATTGAAAATTATTTTTAATCTAAAACTGCTCTTTATTTATATATAAAACAATCATAACCGAACCGGCCTGGTGACTAGTTCTCGACCAGATCTGACAATTATTATTATTATTATTATTATTGTTATTGTTATTATTATTATTCGTAAAAATGATTAAGTGTTGAAGAACGAGCTAGCTTGTGCTGTGTACCAAAGTATGACACGTGGATCACGTGTTTTGAAGAGAGCCGTTCCGTTGTCCGTTGCACGACGTTTCCGGTGTGTGCTTCATAAACCGTACTCGTAGTCTTGTGAACAACATGCTCGTTGTGTCCATGACAATGTTTCCGTTGTCAGATACACAGCGTACCCGTTGTACTTACGACAACGTTTTCGTTATCTTAAACAGCGGATACATTATCTTCCGATAACTGGGTCATTCCCGCATTTTAAGGCATACACAACGGACCCGAGCTCGAGTCAACAACGAGACCGACTCGCAGGAGGAGGTGATCAGGAGGCGATCGTCTCATTCTGACAAGTAGGCGAAAAACACTGTCTTGGTATTTAATGTTGGTCACTTCTGTGTGCTATCAGAACAAACCGACTGAACTCATAGTAAGCGCCCACGTGGGATACGTTAGGTGGCAGATCTGTCTGACATATTTGGTAATGAGTGTTAGACACGTGGTATGGTCATCTATGGCCATCTATGGGCATTCAGAGCTAAACTTATAAATACCCCCGAGAAATTCAGTGCAAAGGACCGAGATTATTGGACTCTCTTTTGTCATTTGTTTTTGCGCTTGTTACTATTTATCATCTTATACTTACTTTGGCATCGGAGTAAAGGGCAGGGTATCACACCCTTCAACTCCTACCTTCTACCAGTAAACCAGAACTCTTGCAGCAGTTACTGACGCATGGCGAGCCTGGGTTTTTTCCCCTTCAAATTGGCGCCGTCTGTGGGAAAGTTATAAACGAACCTCCCTTAACTCTTTGTAATCATGGCGGATCAAACCCCCCAGGCCACTCCATTCGTACCTTCTGGCGTGCAAACGTTTATTCCTAGGATTGGACAATCATCTGGACAGTCTGAGAGAGTTGTACCTCCCATTGATGATTCTTCCAATCGTATTTTGATGATGTTGCACAGGCAACAATCAGTTTTAGACCAAATCACCAGACAACAGCAGATGTTGCAAGAAAGGCTTGATGCATTTGAGCGTGGAAGGGTCGAAGTAGATGACGGACCATCGCAAAGGCCTCCGGCGAGACGTCATCTTGACTTCTCTTCTTCCCCACCGGTGCAAGAGCCCCGTGATACCAGGTTCGTACTTCTTCCGGCCGAGGGAGACGCAGGCCAGCCCTCGGTTCGTACTGATCAGAGGAATCATTCTGATCGTGCTGAGTTACTCGAAAAAAGAACCTGAGAAAGAGCCAGAGGTGCTGCAGAGGAGGCTACCACTCAGACGACCTGGATAACATCAAAAGAGGCGGAGGCCATGATCAGTGCTCATGTTAAGAGCGTGAAAGGAGGAGCTCCCGACCACTTTGCTCAATCAGCAAAGGACAACGTCGAGAACTCGTCATTCACAGATGCCATCAATCAGTCTTATACCCCGTCCAGGTTCATGACCCCGAACTTCTCCATATACACAGGGAAAACGAATCTAGAAGAGCATTTATTCGATTTCAAGCATGCGATGGCTGTCCGCAATCCAGATGACAACCTTTATTGCAAGGCCTTCCCAAATAGTCTGGCTGGAGCAGCGTCAAGATGGTTTCGCAATCTACTCCCTGGTTCCATCAGCAGTTTCGCCGAACTCAGGTCAGTTTTTATTGATCAATTTCTTATCAATAAAAAGAAAAAAGCTGGTGCAGATTCTTTATTCGCTCTACGGATGAAGCCGGCAGAATCCTTGAGGGATTTTATCTCGCGCTTCGCGGATGAGGTCCATAGCATCGACAAGGTTGATGAAGGAAGCTATATAGCTGCTTTCTAGAATGCTATTCCTAAGCATTCCGAGCTCTACAAATCTCTTACTCTCGACTACCCTGTCAAGATGGACGAAATGATGGTTCGTGCTACTAAGTTCGGGAGATATGAAGACGACGTCTCAATTGTGCCAAAGCCAAGGACGAGGGGGGTGGAGGTCGTAGAAAGAGTAAGTCGATCATCGTCAGCGAAGAGGAAGGAGAAAAGACGAAGATACGAGTCTTCGTCTTCTGAGGACTCGCCACCCAGAGAGAAGAAGGAGAAGGTAATGTACGTGACTCAGCGGGATCAGCCGGTTCGGCGCCCGTGTGAAGGAAATTCCAGCTAGCAGCAACAGCACAGTAGGACGGGGAGACGTCCAGATCCTAATCACCAGCAGCAGCGGGAGAGGCAAACTTATCAACCTCGTCAAGAGCAGCCTCAAGCACAGCGGGAGAGAGGTGTTCTGGCGGATGAAAGACGTCCTTTTTCAGCTCGAGCTGACAGCATCAGTTTCACGGTCAACCCAGCAACCGTCATAAAATCAATGGAGGACAAAACATACTTTGAGTGGTCTGCCAGAGCTGTACAAGATGTCACATCGGGACCAAGGGCACATGAATATTGTCATTATCACAAGTGTCGTGGTCATCTTACAAACTAGTGTCGCATTTTGAGGAAATATTTGGAGAGGCTAGTCTAAGAGGGGTATTTGAGAGAATATCTGGATTCCAGTAATGGCGACGCAGTGTGTGCCAGGGAACCATTACCCCAAACTCGGACAGACGAACCTTCGAGTAACCCAAGCACCAGCGGAGGAGGTCATGGAGGGGCTCCTTTGGGGATCAATGTCATCTGTCGTGTACGGACACCGGCGGTAGATGTGGAGAGAGACTTCAGAGCGAAGACAAGGAAAATGTCTCATGAAGCGGAGGTGTGCCAAGTACAGACGTCGGCAAGGTGCGTTGAGTAGGCCCTTACCTTCAGTGATCATGATATGGCAACGGTAATCCGGCCTCATTATGATGCTCTTGTTCTCACCATGAGAATAGGAGATTTCGACATCAAGAGAGTGCTTGTAGATTCTGGGAGAGGCGGATATCTTGTATCTTCATGCTTTTACTCAGATGAAGTTAGAGTCATCCGTTCTGCTCGGACCCGCTGTTCGGGTTTGATGGCAGTTCGATGAAACCGGTAGGAGATGTCGTCTTGCCCGTTGTGGCGAGACCCGTTGTCTTACAAACGAGATTCTCCGTTCTGGATGCTCCATCTCCTTACAACGCGATTTTGGGTCGATGGTGGACCCACGAGATGAAAGCTGTTCCCTTTTCCTTTTATCAAGTATTGAAGTATCCTACGCAGGACAGGCCTAAGGAGATCAATTGGCATCGCAAAAGTACGATTTCTCTCCTCCATCCGTTGTGCCTAAATAGCAGTTACAGATCGGGTCCGTTGTGGAAGAGAGCTCGAAAGCCATGTTGTGCGAACCTTCCATTGAGCCTACGAAAGTTGTCAATTTAGGAATGAAAGAAGAGCCAAACGTGTTGCAGATCGGAACCAGTTTGACAAAGGAAGAGGAGGTCGAGTTGCTAGATTTTCTTAAAAAGAATCTTGATGTCTTCGCCTGGTCACATAAAGATATGACAGGGACCGATTCCAATATCATCTGTCATCATCTCAACGTTGATCATGTTGTCCCTCCAGTGAAACAGAAACCCCGGAGACTTGCCCTAGCTTACCATGATGTAGTGAACGAATAGATAGATAAGCTCATTCAATATGGGTTTATTCGAGAAGTGCAGTATCCTGACTGGATTGCGAACGTAGTAGCTGTCCCCAAGAAGAGTGGAAAAGTAAGGGTTTGTATTGACTTCACCGATGTCAATAAAGCTTGTCCCAAAGACTTTTTCCCTATGCCGAGAATTGAGAGGTTAATTAATGCCACTGCTGGCCACGAAATATTATCATTTATGGATGGTTATTCAGGCTATAATCAAATCCTGCTGGCAGGGGAAGATCAAGAGAAGACCACCTTCATTACGGAGCGTGGCATGTTCTGTTATCGTGTTATACCTTTTGGTCTGAAGAACGCTGGAGCTACGTATCAACGTCTGATGAACCTCATGTTTGGTCCAGTACTCAGCAAAACGGTAGAAGTCTACATTGATGACATCGTAGTGAAGAGTCAACTATAGGGTACTCTGGTGGCGGATCTTGTTGAGCCTTTCTCTATTTTACGAACTTTCAATTTGAAGTTAAACCTAGAGAAATGCACCTTTGGGGTCACTTCTGGAAAATTCTTAGGTTATCTATTGAGCCAGCGATGTATTGAGGCTAATCCAGCTCAAATCTGTGCTCTACTAGACATGCCGGAGCCAAAGACAAAGAAGGAGATCCAGAAGTTAACAGGGCGTATTGCTGCACTCAATCGGTTCATTTCCAAATTGTCTGATCGTTGTAAACCCCTCTTCGAGTTGCTAAGGAAGGATTCAGTTTTCAAGTGGACATCAGAGTGTTCTCAAGCTTTTGTTGCGCTGAAAGAGTATTTGAGTTCGGCTCCCATTCTCTCTATTCCTGAACCTGGTGAAGTTTTATACCTCTATCTCTCAGTTTCAGATCAGGCCATTGGTTCTGTCCTGGTCAAGATTTGTGATGGTATTGAAAAGCCTATTAATTTTATCAGCAAGACTTTTCTCAAGGTAGAGTACAATTATAGCAAGCTCGAGAAGGTGTCTTGCCCTTGGTTTTTCTGCTAAAAACTTTCGTCCTTATTTTCATGCTCATACTATCGTTGTCATCACAATGTATCCCTTGAAAGTTGTATTGGGGCGGCCTGAGTTGGCGGGAAGGATGTCGAAGTGGGCCGTGGCACTCAGTGAATTTGATATTCAGTATCATGCAAGAATCTTAGAGAAGGGGCAGGCTATGGCAGGATTCCTTTATGATTTTCTTGTAGAGGAGGCCGAAGAGGAAGCAACGGCGGATCTACATGAACTCCCAGATGATGTTGACAACGAGAGCATTACAAAAGATGGAGATAAATCAGCAGAGTGGATTGATTGGGTGTTGTACGTTAACGGATCCTCTAATTCGAATGGTTCGGGACTTGGTGTTGTTTTCATTAGTCCGGAGAATATAAAAGTACAGAAGATGTCACGTTTTGGATTTACTGCCTCCAACAATGAAGCAGAGTACGAAGCATTACTGCTTGAGTTACAAAGCGCACATGAGTTGAAGATTGAGAAGTTGAGGGTGTTCTGTGATTCACAGCTTGTGGTGAATCAGGTAAATGGTGTCTATGAATGTAAAGATGATCAGATGAGGCAATATGCTGCTCTTATTTATGTACAGTGTGAAGCATTTACCCTCGTTGAAATCAAGCATATCCGGAGAGATGACAATAGCTGATGCTTTGGCTTACCTTGCTTCCATGCTACAGTCTGACGAGCCCAAAGCTATTTTTATGGAGTACAAGGAATTCCCCTCTATAGAGTTTCAGCCACAACGGGAGGTATGTTTTATTAATGTTGTTCCAAGTTGGATGACAGGATTAACAGCGTATTTGAAAGATGAGGTTCTCCCTATCAACGCAAAGGAGTCAAGGCGTATCCAGTTCAAGACGTCACGATATGTCTTGGTGCAAGGGGAGTTATATAAGAAGTCTTTCGGGGGACCTTTACTGAAATGTGTTCATCCTGCGGATGTCGAGAGGATTCTTGCTGAGCATCATGAAGGAATTTGTGGCATACATTCTGGAGGACGAACAATAGCTCACCGAGCTCTGGGGCAAGGCTATTTCTGGCCTTATATGCAAGCTGATGCCCAGAAATATGTGAAGAAGTGCAGGTAGTGTCAACGATACGCCCGTTTGATCCATGCTCTGGCTCAAGAGCTTAATACTGTATCTCAGTCTTGGCCATTTGCACGGTGGGGACTTGATATTGTGGGACCTTTTCCTAAGGCTCCCGGGAATCTCATCTTTCTTTTAGTAGTAACTAATTACTTCTCTCGCTGGATTGAAACTATTCCCCTTACTCGTATTCGAGAACAAGAAGTGAAGAAGTTTATTTGGGAACATATTATCTGTAGGTTTGGCATACCGCAATCTATTATCACTGACAACGGGAAACAGTTCTCGGGACGCATTATTGCAGAGTTTTGCAGCGAGTTAAAGATCAAGCATATCTTTTCATCACCTTATTATCCTCAAGTGAATGGTTTGATCGAAGTAGCAAATAAAAATATATTGAATGCATTAAAGAGAAGATTGGAAGACTCGAAGGGGAAATGGACCAATGAGTTGCACAACGTATTGTGAGGGTATAGAACGACGCCAAGAGGTCCTACGAACGAAACACCTTTCTCTTTAGCTTATGGCATGAAAGCGGTCATCCCTACGGAGATCAGTTTGCCCACTATACGATCGTAGCACAATAAAAAGAAGGAAGGGGAGAAAGACAAAAATATAGAGTTCATAGCCATTCATTTAGATTTACTAGAAGAGAAGCGAGAAGATGCCAGCATTCAGATGCGAAGATATCAGCAGCAGTTGAGGAAGGCATACAACCAGAAAGTACAACAGAGAGTCCTTCAGGTCAGAAACCTTGTGCTTCGAAAAGTATTTCAGAATACAAGAGAGATTAATAGTGGTAAGTTGGGACCTAACTGGGAAGGGGCATATATTGTAGAACGACTGGGAAGCCCTAGTGTATGCTACTTAAAAGATTTACAAGGTAATCTCATCCAAAAATCCTGAAATATTATGAATTTAAGGCAATTCTTTCAATAGACTTTTGTGATTTAAAAATGCGTTACTGTGCTTATGTGTTTGTGTCTGTTGGCATCGTTGTATAGTTGAAGTGTTTTGGAGCTTGTGCCAATACGTTCAATTTATAGTGTGATGTTGTGAATGTTTTGCAAACTCAAATAAAGTTTCATTTTAACAATGTACTCACAACGAGACACACGTGACTTATCCTAAGGATGTCATCTGAGCAAACCAGTGGCTTATCCTAATGACATCCTCTGAGCAAAGTGTATCGAGCAAGAGTTATATGAAACTTTATTTATTAGATTGCATTCATAATGAGTTACACGGTGTTGTTTCTAAGCCACTTCTCACTCTCCGTTGTGAATACGATGCAAGTGTTTCTTCGTGGTGCATATTGTGCCTTCATGTGTTGTGTGTTAACTTATGTCTACAAGTACTTGAGTGCAGGCATTATATGTTAGAAAGTACTCATGTTGTCTATCTTGTTGGCGTATGGATACTTACGTTCCTTTTATTGTGTGCATATACTGTGTGAGATCCTGAAATACATGGTAGTCTACATATATTGAAGACACAGATAAAGAACAAGAGAAGACAGGAAAAGAAAGTCCATTTCAAAACGCCCATGAGAGGGCCCAGACATCCATACATAAGAAGCCCCACTACGGGGAGAGAGAAAAAGTTGTACAAATTATCATCCGAGTAGAAGAAAAGAGAATTATGGTAGAGGATCTTCAGCGGTGATGGTAGCCTCAGAGGGCACAACGAGAGCAGGAGCAGTAGAAGTAGGAACGTCAGGGACAGAGGGCTCGATCAGTGGGTCAGCAGGAAGGGATGCAGGACCTTCGAAGGGGTGTGACTTCTCAACGCCCTCGACCTTAGGCTCGTTGTCGAGCTCGATGACATCCTCGCTCTGGAGCTCGGAGAAGGTGGTCACCTCCTTCTCGTTGTCTTCCTTGAGACGACCTTGTTGACGAAGCATGTCCATCAACTCCTTCTCGGTCTCTGCCCTGTCCTCCTCCAGGAGCCTGTCTAGTTGCAGTTGATAATGACTTTGGAGTTTGGCAGTGACAGCCTCCTCCGCAGCCTTAGCCTCTGCGAGCTCTTCCACCAGAGCTGCTCTTGCTGCCTCTGTTTCTTCGAGCTGGCTTCCCAGTGTCTGGGATATTATCTCCAGCTCGCTGATCCTGAGAATGGCGTTCTCAACCTGTTGTTTGGCCTTCTCTTCTCTCACCTTCGCTGCCCGAGCCTCTTCTTCGGCTTTTTCTTGTCCTTTGAAGGCAACAATGAATTTCTCCTCCACCCGCTCTACCTCAGCTCGGGCTTGAGACAGATCAAACTCTATCTTCAGCCTGTTCTCTGTAAGGGTCCTTTCCAACGTCTCGGCCCTTCCTTGTCAGTAGTTAATTGAGTCTCTGAGGTGATTGTAGCGGTAGTTGCTACGTTCATTCAACTCAGTGACTAGAACGTTCAGCTGCACACAAAAAAATCATCAGTATGCCACTATGTATAAGCAACAACGGGAATGCAATATGAGGGAAAAAGTCGTACCGAAGCAAGGGAATGGCAGGCAGTATAGTTTACCCTGGACAAAGATAACTGTGCAGCATCAGCAACGTCCTTGGTAGTCTCATGGCACAAGTTAGTGCTTGAGCTATGTGATCTGACGCCATAGCTGAATCATTAACAGTGGGTCTTCCAAACCGGGAGAAGTTAGGAGACCAATCCGCAGCATCCAACGGTGGCACACCGAAGGACAGTAGGGATGGGGTAGTAGTCTCCGTTGTTGCAGCAAGTGCAACGATGGCAGCGCCGGCGTCGGCGGGAGCAGCTTCAGTTGAAGTAGCAGCAAGGCTTGCGCTGACTACTTGGGACTCCGTTGTGGTGTTAGCGTCCCTGAGCATTGGAGAAGGAGAGGGGAGACTCGCAGGTGACTTGCCTTTCTCAAGGCATGCTTCTTCTTTTCTCTTCTTTCTGGCCTCTAGCTCGGCCTGGGAATGGATCTTCTATCGTTTCGGCTCAGACGTCGTGGCTCCCGTTGTGAGATGAATCGTCTTCGATGGAGGGGGCAGAGGAGGTAGTGTTATTGAAGGACAGATCGTCCTTGGTTTTCGGTAAAGTGGAGGAGGGCTGCTGCCTGCCATTTCTTCTTCTTCTTTAAGAGCTGGTTTGGTGGCAAGAAGAGAAGAGGAGACGCCTTGTTGCTCTTGAGTTACAGGAAGGATTGGAGTTGGCACGCTGTCGAATCCCCAAGTATCAGGAGTACAAGGCTTCCACCTGGTGTATTCACCCCCACGAACTCGCTTAATGCTGGTGAGCACGCTCTCTTATTCCGGAGTAAGCTTTCTGAAGGGTATTTTCTTCCCTTCTACTGCAAAAGGAAAGGAAAAGTGTTAGACAACGGAGAGAATAGGCGGTGTAAGAAGTAAAAATAGACAGTGGAAAAAGGACTACGAGTGAAGATCAAGGAGTGGACAACGGACAACGGACAACGGAACTCGATTACCTGGTTTGTCTTGGAAGACATTGGGTACGGTAGAAGTCTCTGATTTCCAGCCCCCGAAGACAACGAAAGGAGTCGCCTTCCACCCTCTTTCTTTGTCAGGTATGCCAGAAACAAGGTCGGGGTATAATGGTTTCTTATTCCAAGAGAAGTAGTTATACAAGCCATCATCAGTGTCTTGGCATTTGACGGCGTGACAGAAATGAAAGAGTTGTTTGGCTTCTATGGAGTATCCATCCTCGATGAATTTTAGCATCACGGACATGTACTTGTAAAAACTAGGATGCATTTGACCTGGGGCAAGTTTCAGGGTAGAAAGGACCTCATCGAGTACGGGGTGGAGAGGAAAGCGAAGCCCGGCTTCGAGTTGAGCAAGGTAAACCACCGTGCAGGCATCAGAGCGTTTGTCAATGTGAGCATCATCTCTTTTAAAGTGGAGATGAATATGAGGAGGGAAATCGAAACGTTTTCGGAAGTGATTCAGTTGTTCTAACTGGTATTGACGAAGGGCAGAAAATTTTTCAATATAGGCACCATATGGGGCACTACCAGTACAACTAGCTTCGTCGTCACTCTGGGCCCTAACAGCTTCTGTCCTAATGGGTTCTAGAGGGATTTCGGCAGACATGGCAGCAATCCAAAACACGGAGAACAGGAAAGAGAGGAAAGGATAAGGCGTAAAAAGAGAAGACGAAGAGGGCTAGACGAATTAAAGAAGAAAAAAGAATGAAGAAGACGGTGAAATATAAAGAAAGATTTGAAAAACGTACCGTAGTGAAGAGGAGAAGGAGAACCTTTGCTTGAGGCGTGAATTCGGCAGAGTAACAGTGTATTAGAAACAGAGTGACCAAAACGAAGCAGTCTCTTGGTTCTTTATAAATGTTTCATGAAGATATAAGGACGGATATACCATACATCAGAGCTGTACACGTATTGAAAAACAAGGTTAGGATGGTCATTTGTGTTATTATATAAATATGAATATGTGTGTAGGACGAAGTTACCCTTCGCCTCCAAGAAACGAAATGGTAAAGACGAGGGCATAATTGTCTTTTTTCGACAAAAAGATAACCGTCGGAGAGATAAAGCATTTTGAATTCCGAAATGGCATAATGACAGCCTGCCAGACATTAATGAGGTGTGACGGTTCGCACGCGTATGCCAGCTGGAGCGAACGTTTAGGGGCGATTGTTCAGTTTTCTTAACATTTGAATCGCGCAACGGTAAGAATCCCGGGAGTCGAGTCAGGTACGATTTGTTGTTTTTTGTTCGTTTATGTTACTTTGAACTACGTTCCAAAGCATCATAAATGGGCAAATTGTAAGGGATAAAATTCGTAAAAATGATTAAGTGTTGAAGAACGAGCTAGCTTGTGCTGTGTACCAAAGTATGACACGTGGATCACATGTTTCGAAGAGAGAGCTGTTCCGTTGTCCGTTGCACGACGTTTCTAGTGTGTGCTTCATAAACCGTACTCGTAGTCTTGTGAACAACATGCTCGTTGTGTCCATGACAATGTTTCTTGTGTCGGATACACAACGTACCCGTTGTACTCTTGACAACGTTTTCGTTGTCTTACACAACGGATACATTATCTTCCGATAACTAGGCCGTTCTCGCATTTTAAGGCATACACAACGGACCCGAGCTCGAGTCAACAACGAAACCGACTCGCAGGAGGAGGTGATCAAGAGGCGATCGTCTCATTCTGACAAGTAGGCGAAAAGCACTGTCTTGGTATTTAATGCTGGTCACTTCTGTGTGCTATCAGAACAAACCGACTGAACTCATAGTAGGCGCTCACATGGGATACGTTAGGTGGCAGATCTGTCTGACATATTTGGTAATGAGTGCTGGATACGTGGTATGATCATCTATGGCCATCCATGGGCATTCAGAGCTAAACTTATAAATACCCCCGAGAAATTCAATGCAAAGGACCGAGATTATTCGACTCTCTTCTGTCATTTGTTTTTGTGTTTGTTACTATTTATCATCTTCTACTTACTTCGGCATCAGAGTACAGGGCAGAGTATCACACCCTTCAACTCCTACCTTCTACCAGTAAATCAGAACTCTTGTAGCAATTGCTGACGCGTGGCGAGCCCGGGTTTTTTCCCCTTCAATTATTATTATTTTTAAGGAGATACTGTACAAGAACCAGCGGCTGGGGGAAGAGACTCCTCCTTACTTCTACAAGAGAGATACTGTACAATAACCAGAGGCTGGGGGAAGAGACTCCTCCTTACTTCTACTCCATGCACATGTACAGTGTTGGGTAAGACATTTGGCTAGCGACTCGTGATTTTCTCAAGTTGTAACCGGACTCAAAGATTTACAACACAAAAGACTTGTTAATCCTTCTTTTTAACTCTGGTTAACAACTTTAATATGTAGAGTTATTTATTTATTATTATTTTTTTGTAAAAAATAAGGTTAGATGGTTGAATCTTAAGGGTTAATGAATCTTAATTACAGTTAAGCAATATTAAAGGGACAGGTGTTGACCTGTTGGATGTAACCGGACTCCTTGGTGTTCACCCACAACTTGAGGGAATTTCGAGTCTTGGCTATACCGAGCCATCAACCCTCCTTAAGTCTCAAGATCCTTGCTCTCACAAAGCTACCCTTTCAACTGCCAATAAGTTAGGTTAAATTTTTTTAACTTGTAGTTAAATTTATTTTATTTCATTGAGGAGTCAATTCCTCTATGGTGATAACTGGATTTGGCAAATCCAATTATCACCCTTTGAGGTGGCCACGTGTCCCCTTTGACACCCCTTAACTGTGGTTCATATTCATCCACCCCTAGGGTTCACTCAACCATCCTTGGTTTTTTTTTTTTTTTTAATATTAATTCCATTTTTTTAATATTAAAAAAACCCTAAAAACAGTTTTTTTATTTTTTAAAAAAGAATTAATATTTTTTTGAAAAAAAAACAAGGATGGGTGGGTGAATCCTAGGGGTGGGTGAACCTTACCCATAGTTAAGGGTTATCAAAGGAGACACGTGGCAACCTCTAGGGGTGATAAGAGGATTTGCCAAATCCGGCTATCACCGTAGATGATTTGGTTCCTTTATTTTATGGAGTCAAATCCTCTACGGTGATAACCGGATTCGGCAAATCCTATTATCACCCCTAGAGGTTGCCACATGTCTCCTTTGACACCCCTTAACGGTGGGTAAGATTCACCCACCCCTAGGGTTCACCCATCTATTCTTGGTTTTTTTTAAAAAAATATTGATTTTTTTAAAAAAAAATTAAAAAACTGTTTTTAGAGTTTTTTTTAATATTAAAAACAGTTTTTTAATTTTAAAAAAAGAATTAATATTTTTAAAAAAAAAACCAAGGATGAGTAGATGAACTCTAGGGGTGGGTGAACCTTACCCACGATTAAGGGGTGAAAAAGGAGACACGCGGCGACCTCTAGGGGTGATAACCGGATCTGGCAAATCCGGTTATCACCGTAGATGATTTGGCTCCTTATTTTATTAGAAATGGATGGTAGATGGATGATTCTCAGGGATGAGTGAATTTTAACCGCAGTTAAATGAAGTTAAAAGAAAGAGCAAGAAAAGGGGAGCCGAGACGCACTTTCCTTTACGACCATCCTAGTCCACAACCACTCTCTAGTCTCCAGTCCAAGCGCATGTGAATGTTATGTTGACTCGTGAGACTCCCAGTACAAAAGCCCCTTCCCCTTCCCCCCACAGATTCACTTCACTTACGATTTACGAACTCCATCAGAGAGAGAGAGAATGGAGGACACAACCGGAGGAGTGTCTCTCCCATCAGGACCTGACGCTAAAAAGCGCCGGGTTTCCTACTTTTACGAACCCACAATCGGAGACTACTACTACGGTCAGGGACACCCGATGAAGCCGCACCGGATCCGAATGGCCCACAACCTGATCGTCCACTACTCCCTCCACCGCCGGATGGAGATCAGCCGTCCCTTCCCCGCCGGCCCTGAAGACATCCGACGGTTCCATTCCGACGACTACGTGGACTTCCTTTCTTCCGTCACTCCCGAAACCCTCCACGACCATACTCATTCTCGCCACCTCAAGCGTTTCAACGTTGGCGAAGACTGCCCTGTCTTCGACGGCTTGTTCGGCTTCTGCCAGTCTTCGGCTGGCGGATCCATTGGCGCCGCCGTCAAGCTGAATCGAGGGGACGCCGATATCGCTTTGAATTGGGCTGGTGGCTTGCATCATGCCAAGAAGGGTGAGGCCTCTGGCTTCTGTTATGTCAATGATATTGTTTTGGGGATTCTTGAGCTTCTCAAGGTGCACAGGGTACGAACGATTTCCTGATTTATTTATTTATTTATCTGGGTTTGTTATTTGGCTATTTTGTTTTTGACTTTTGATCTTTGATATTTGGATTATTGGAATTTGCCTAGAATTTCTATTAATGGTAAAATTCTATTATGGACATATTTGTTAGGATTAGAATTTTGGGAAATTCTAATTGGTTTAAGATTTTGATTTTTTGTTTAGAGACCGCCATCATCACTCCCATGCCACCACATACCTCAAGAGGGTGTGTGAGGTCACCAATGCGTGCAAGGGTATGTGGCGGCATGGGAGTGGGTGCTGGCGGTCTCCTCGCCAACACCAACTTGAGATGATCCCAAGTCTTATAAATAGGTTTAGGGTGTAGGCTTATGAGATTAAGCTGGTGAGATAGTGAGTTTTTAGGGCTTCAGGGGAGAGTTAGTTCTCATGAAGAATGGTGGCTCTTGGGAAGTAAATTCAGAAGAATATTTTGTGATTTCCTAGACATTATTCGCTTTAGGGTTTAGTTTGTGAGAAAACACAAGTTTGGGGTTTTGTTAGAACTTTTGGCGTTGTATTCTTGGTTGCTCTTCTCTTTTGTAATTGTCTCCATTATTAGTGAAGGTTTTGGATCTTTTCCGTGGATGTAGCCCTATGGTGGATGAACCACGTATATCTTGTGTTGTATGCGTGAATTTTTTCAAATTTGTTTGTCATATTATTTTTGAACCCTAAGGTCAGGTCATTTCTCCAAAACTATGGTTTAAAATATCGATACGTATCGACCGATACGGGCCAATACGTATCTTGTTTAGAGCTACCCAATACACTGGTATGCTGAAAAAAAATAGAACTCCCTCGTATCAGACCGATACAGGCCCGATATGGAGGATTTTTCTATTAATTTTTTTTCTCATTTCATTTACACTAGGATCCATAGCACAGACCTGATACTCATAACTTATTTATATAAAATATTATTTAAGTAAATGATTTTAAATTCATTTTACTTTCATATACTTAAGATATTAATATGCAAATAAGGTTATCTCCCTTTTGAATTCAATAAAAATTATCTTGATTCAAATTCCTGAAGCAAAATCAACTTTTAGTTAAAGAACAAAATCCTCTTTTTAACACATTTTAGGGATTGTGTCAAAATTTCAACTTTCAAATAATAAGGTAATCTCAAATATCAAAGTTTTATAAACTTTATTATATCAAAATTTACCAAAGCCCATAAGTTGGCAAAAAAGTCTCATACTTTAGTTTTAAAAAATATTTTTATCAACAAGATCAAAAGTCAACTAACAGTGTAATGGTTAAGCATAAAAAGACTTACATTAAGTTTAAAATTTATGGTTGTAATTCAATACATTCTTATTTAACTCATTGAATGTAAGGTTTTAATATTTAAATTATTTTTCTTATACGTAGCTAAGTGACTATGATTTGTATTTTAATACCTTCTTATCAGCACAACATGCACGCCTTTTTTAACTAATAAAATTCTCAACTCTCATATGTATGGTTATAAACATAATTAGAGATCTTCATTCAGTTTGTTAATAGCTTATATTTGTATTAAAAGAAATTTTAAGCAAGGCATCCAAGCATTTCTTAGCGTATCCTGATATTTTTCGTGGTATCCATCCAATACGGTTCGATACGTCGATACGTTTCCTGCTTTGGACTTACCGATACCGATATTTTGAACCATGCCCAAAACATGGATCTGACTTTAATGTTAGTAGGGTTTGGTTCGTTTGTGATGGAGTTGTGGAGTTTCTTAATTTGCATTTTACACGGTTTTTGCAAAGCCTTTTTTTTTTCCGTGTTTAGTTGAGTTGAATTTTTTTTTTCATTTTTTTCATTACAATATTTAGGTGGAGCTATGTTCTTTTTGGGTATATGGGTTCTTTTATTATGTGATTTTTTTTTCAATTTCCATTTATTGCTTGTTGTTTAGAGGGGGTAATTTTGTTTTGGTGATTGTTGGGTAGTTTTCATACCATTCTGTTTCTTTTTTTTTTTGTTGTTGTTGTAAATAACGGTCTTCTATCACTACTTGTTTGTGATATGTGTTCTTGTCAATGTTTCTTTGTATTTTTACTATATATATATATATTTTTATCATTTCAATATTTATCTTAATCTTCAAGTTGACTGTATATGGACAATGATTCTGGATGGCGAGACAGGATTTATACAAACACCAAAGTCCATTTGACATGTGCTAAGTTTAATTTGTGTGGCTAACGGTGTAGGGAATTCCTAATTGAAATAAGAGAACAACATAAGGCTGCGTAATTTGCTCCATAAATAAGTTGTCTGTTCTTGGGTGCTTAAAGCATATTAGATGACTATAATCCTTTCTAACAGCAGAATTATATAATTTTACAAGTTTTGTCATTCATAAACTGGATTCTAAGTTCGTCTGTTTCCTTGTTTATCTCCAATATCAGTATAAAGACACCAAATTTGCTATATTCAGAATTAGAAGCTATTATTGTGGTAGTCGTGAATGATTTTCGCTTATCTGATGCCCCCAATATCACTGGGCAGCGTGTATTGTATGTAGATATCGACGTTCACCATGGAGATGGTGTTGAGGAGGCTTTTTTCACAACTGATAGAGTCATGACTGTATCTTTCCATAAATTCGGGGAATTCTTTCCTGGGACGGGGCATCTCAAGGACATTGGGGTGGAGCGGGGGAAGTACTATGCTCTAAATGTCCCTTTAAATGATGGAATGGATGACGAGACCTTTCGGGGTCTGTTTCGGCCCATTATTCAAAAAGTCATGGAGGTTTATCAGCCGGATGCAGTTGTTCTCCAATGTGGAGCGGATTCACTGTCTGGAGACAGGTTGGGATGCTTCAACTTGTCTGTGAAGGGTCATGCGGATTGCCTTCGTTTCCTTCGATCATTCAATGTTCCTCTGATGGTCTTGGGCGGGGGAGGTTATACGATCCGTAATGTTGCCCGTTGCTGGTGCTATGAGGTCTTTTGTGCTTCTCACAACATTTCATAACATTTATCATTTGTAGTGTCAAAAATTTGACATTTTGAGTTTCACCTGTTTACATTTTGCAGACAGCGGTTGCAGTTGGGGTAGAACCTGAAAACAAACTGCCTTACAATGAATATTATGAGTACTTTGGCCCAGACTATACTCTTCATGTCGAACCAAGCAACATGGAGAACCAAAACTCACCAAAAGATTTGGAGAAAATGAGGTAAGCTTCAAGTATTTCCTTAGTAGTTTATTGGTTATACTTTTTGTTTTTTGATAGGTAATACTAGAGTTAGTGCTAGGCTGCTAGCAACTAATCTCTTGAATCCTTATTCTGAAAATAAAATCAATTCGTAGAACAGTGATTGGCTGATTAAAGTGAATCCTAAAACATGAGTTTTCTTTCATTTTTTCCTTAGATTAATAAAATGGTGAAAAGAACTTAGAAGTCTTCAAAGTTGAGAGATTTCCAACATTTTGGATCAAACTCTATTCATTTAGGCAATACTGAAACTATGAAGAGCACTAGAAAGGGCCTTTATATAGGAATAGGAAATAAGTCAATCCTAGCAATTTTACCTTTTTTACTAGTAATTTACCCTTGCAAGGTGGAGCCATCTACCCTTGGAGGAAAGAATTTGCAAGAAAGTTTTCCCCCATGTAATCTTAAATTTATCTAAAAATGACATTATGAGCAGATTGTGGCCCCATAGATGTAATATATTTCTACTATAATATATCCTTTCTCCTTACTAAAAATATATGTTCTTTTTTCTTTGTAAAAAAAGTACGGTGCCCTTTTCATGGGAAGCTGGGTTTGAATTCATGTCCCATCTATTAAAATGTATGGTTCATAACCATTACCACTAAGGTGAAGACCCAATTGCTATTTGCAAATACATTTCACCAACCTTGATCCATAAGAAAACTTAACCCTAAAACCAAGTAAGGCCACGATTGGGCCCCACATCACTTATATGAATTTCACATGAATCAATAGCCGGGAATTTGCTTTGTGCCCCCTATACTCCTAAAAGTTCACTTTAAATGTGGTTAAAGTTTTCCTCATGTAAGTTATTATTTTGAGAACTTTTTGCTTTATCCTTTTATTTTCTTTGTTCTTAATTCAATAAAATTGTGTACTTTATGAGGACAAAAAGCAAAAACTCAGCCTCTTTTGGCTAGGTGCCTAGGTCAGATATCCTAACTACTCTTTTATATCATTTTTCATTGTCCCTGAACTCCTAGTGTAACATTTTTCTTCTTCATCCTATTTCATTCGAGGACCAAAGGTTGGCCAACTTATTGTACACACCCATGTACAGCTAAGCACTATTCTATGGCATCCCTAGTTATACTCTATTCCAAAAGTTCTAGTACTTGTGAATTCCTATCAGGTTTACTCTCATTTACATGGCACTGCCATTACTGTCATCAATTTAACTTTTTTTTATCACATGGTGGCAAACAAATTATATGTCGTAGACATACATTTGAATGTTACATGTTATCATTGATTGACCTATACAAACTGTGCACATGCTCATTTGTGTGGTGATAAACTAATAGGACTTCTATGTGGAGCTAGTCCTTTTTGCTTAGAAATTATTAACTACATTCATTAATTTAAACAAATTTATTCACTCATTCATTCTGTCTTAATGATGAATTGATGACTGTTCATTCTTTTGCATTAAAAGAACTATGGCTTATTAAGATAAAGTCTCTTGTGAAATGCAATAGCCTTGAGATTTGCTGACATGTCAGACTTCCTTGCCTTTCTATGCTTTCAAGGAATGATAAGGTTTATATTTATGGTATTGGAGCCTGACTTGCTTAAAGCTATATGCACGACTCAGCTACTCCAGTACAACTAATTCTAGTCTATGAATCTTCTTTTGAGGATACATAAAATGGTATTATTTTATATAAAGATTTGAAGCAATGTTTCAAACCAAGTCCATAATCTTAAAGGTGCATTAGTTGTTATGCTCCCCACATAATGAGATTATGGAATCATTGGTTATTTTCATAATTGCTTATGAGTTATGACGGGTCGAATCAAACACTTTTATTCCATCATAATCATGGCTTAAGCATTTATAAGTGATTTAATCGGTTCCGATAATCCAAACCAAATGTCCCCTAAATAAAAATAGGAGATCAGGGAAAACAATGAAAATTTTGTTTAAAGTTAGAAAGAATGATTTTTACAATTTTACCCATGCTTGGGAATTTGGAGATGTAGAATACATTTTTTTTAATGAATTCCAGTCATTCCTTTTTGTTGGGTTGATCATTGGCCTGCCTGATTTCTCTCCCTCTCTCTTTGAAAATCCTAATTCTCTTCGTTGTTAATCAAATGCACAAATAAGAGTTGTTTATATTTGTTTTCTGTTTAAAACAATCAAGTGGATCTCTTTAAGTCCTCTTCTTTTTCAAGTTTTAACTAATTTCTATGAGATTCCATCCAAAAACTGCCAGAAAATTGAAACTGGAGGCCTATGGTGACTGGTTGAGTTTTAAGCAGTTTGGGTTGAAAGTTTTTTCTTCTTTTTTTCAGAAAAATGTTTTTAGTACACAATGGTTCTCAACCCAGTTTGAAGCCTGATTGACGATTGGAATGGTTCAGTTCAGTCTGGCCCGGGATTCAAAATGCTGATGTGGAAATATGACAAAGTGTTTTTCTTTTCATCAGTCCTTGATAGCTAGAGGCTTATTATTTGGTCATTTATGAGGAAAATCGAGACCCCAAGCTACATAACAATGTAGTAATGTATACTGGTAGTATGTTTGTATTTATGCAACAACTATCTACCGGTGCACCAACTGTCTACCAGTCAAGATCAACTTCAGCTATCAATATGCCGAAAATCATGTAATATTCAATCCATCATTCTTATTTAGCTGTAATTATGCCAACGTTTTATAAATACTGTGTGATAAAGTTACAGATCCAAATAATGGATTCAAGAAATGTTTTACAATATAAATATTGTTCTTTCACTTTGATATGCAATAGAGGATCACCTTTTGAGTTTCGAGATGGCTCTGACAAGGCTCCATAGATGGGGACCCTTATATGTCACCAGATTCACTATTTTGAAGCAATCTTGGAAATGTCGATACGTTTTTGAGCATCACTATCAAAGGTCACCAACTTGCATGCTCTAGGTACTCTAAACAAATATATCTATGTAACAGGAGTTTAAGTTTCTTGAATACAATTTATTTTAGTCAGAATATGTATGAATTTGGAAGCGATGCATTAGAGTTCAGTTCAAATAGGTTGTAAAGTTCATATCCTAGTTCCTTAAACAAACTACTTCATGCCATTATCACTTGAGCACAGTACATGCTACAACTTACTAATGGAGGATTTCTTATTGTGAATACATGTTACATCATTATAATGCTTGAAGGTACAGGAATATGTGGTTTATGTATGACATAGTATTATCCTAAGTTCCTAACTTAAACAAGAGTTAAAAGCAGTGTTACCTAGGCACGTGGTACGGGTGCCAAGTGTGCATGTGTCTAGGGGTGTTTGGCACGGTATATAATGTGCAGGAAATTGGTTGTTTAAAATCCTATTTAAGACATAAAGAGGGGAGAAATCCATAATACTTCAGGTTTTTGGTTTCTCGTGTTCTCTCCTGGAAAACTTTGCTTCCAATCCCTGAAAGCTGTAACCTCCTTTTCATTGTTGGCTTTCCAGTTTCTATGGTGATCTTTTGTGTGCTTCTGGTGTTTCCACGTATTTAGGGTTGAGATTTCTATAGTATGGTGCCCCTCCTGACTTTTATTGTTTCTGTAGCTGTTAGTTTGCTGTTCTTTTATTTTGTGACTATCCTTATTGCTTATACAAACCTCTGCAGAAGTGCAAGGAACCATGTTCTAGTCTGTTTACCTTTTTCTTTTTGCCTCAATTGCTTGGATTGTACTTCTTTCTTTATTTATTTCTATATTTTCTTTTTCTGAGATATGAATCTCTGTCATTGTCCTATCTTTGATTTGGTCTGTGAAATGCGAATGCTTTATGCATCCTCTGTCCTGACATAAATATCTGATGATACAGGAATATGCTATTGGAGCAACTTTCTAGAATACAACATACCCCCAGTGTACAGTTTCAGGCATCACCACCTATTACACAAGTTCCGGCTGAGGTAGATAGCTAGTAGCCAAACTACTTGAATAATATTCCTGGGCTGTAATTTTGTAGATTCTGTCTTGGTCATAACGTATGAATTGGTTGGATATAGGTAGAGGAGGATATGGATCAAAGGTCAAAACCTCGCATTTGGAATGGTGAGGATTATGGGTCAGAATCTGAGGAAGATGAAAAGCCTCGGCATCACAGCTCTAACATAGATGATCAGCCTGTGGCCAACTCTGGTACAAGGTATTTATGATTTCTTCTTTATAACAATAACGAGGTTACTCCATTTTTCCAAACAAAAAAAACAATCCTGTTGGAAATGCTAGTCCTTTCTATTTAATGAGTCCCACCTAGGACAAGTAAACACAAAGAAGTTTTTGCCCCTGCCTTTGCCACCCTTTGGCACATGTGGCACAGATGCTGGGAGTTTGGGAGCTACAATTTGTGGCAGCAGATTTCCTCTGGCCGAGGCCCGAGTATTATTCTCAGGCTTAGTCTCTTTGCCCAACAAGTGTCCCCGTTAAGTTTGGTTAAGATTCATTAACCCATAGGATTGATGAATCTAACCTTTGCATTTTGGGAAAAAAACCCAGGTTAAGATTTAATTTTTTAAAACAATAAAAAAAATCTAGAAATCAAGGTTACATTCATTAACCCTAAGGGTTAGTGAATCTTAACCACAGTTAAAGAGGACAAGCGTTGGGCAAAGAGGCTAGGCCCGAGTATAATAATCGGGCAGAGGAATTCTGTTGCCACAATTTGCTGGGTCCCTCCTAGGAGACTCTGCTGGGAAAACACTGGTCTAGTCTCCTATTCTACACCCTGAAAAAAAATTATCAAGAATCTTTTTAAAAATTTACATAAATAGATTCCACAATCAGGGTATACTGATTGTTTAGCTTTGGACCTAGAAATCTCTTAGGTGGGGCTCATCTAATTGTGGACTAATGCTCTAGCATGTATGGGATGTGCAGGGAGGACGTAAAGAAGCTAACCTGTTGTCCTGATGCAAGTATTGCTCTTTTTTTTTGGGTTAAAAAAGCATAAAAAGGGGAAGAGTAGTGTAGATTTATATATTTAAGATACAATGAGTCATTTAGTGGGTTTTCTAAACTGTCCCATTCATCTGAGATAAGAGTCCTTTGTAATTTTCAATCCAGAGATGTCAAAAATGAAATAAAGGAGGAAGAGAGAACCATAGAAGAACATCCACCCTCTTGAAATGAATAAAGCTCCATTGCTGCAGTTCGATCACCTCCATATACTTTATATGGTCAATCTCTTCCCTAATCGAGGTTCATCATACCAAACCAGTAGAATACCCTCACAAAAGCGGCAATCTTGGATCCTTTTCACAGGCAATGGAGGTAGGCGTTTTCAGTAAATTGTCAAGTCACTGGTATTACTCCTTCACCTTTTTTGGGGACAAATTCTGTTGTGCAAATGGCACCTTGATGATACCCCTGATCTGTTAATTTTAAAAAAAAATTTATAATACTACATGAGAATGACTTTTAGAATATTAGGAGGCTTTTAGTTTGAATCATATAATGAGTTTATCCTCTTTTGTTGCTTACTGCCAGAAGATTACTGAAAAATGTTGAATCGGGTTGCGGCTTAGATGAGCTATAGCCCCATGTCATGCTTGATTGAACATGAGACATGTTTTCTGAAGCAAATGTTCTTCATATTAGAAATTGCTAACAAAATTAATTGAATGGTAATGCTCATTGAAATTTTGTATTGTTGCTTCCCGTTAACCAATTTGGATTATGTTTGTGATTATGTGTGTTTAAGACAAGTAAGTTCATATCCTTTTTACATGTTACAGCAGAATTTCTTGTCAATTTATCTAATGATAATGATTGAACGGTGTTCAAACTAATGGACGGCCTCTGATGAGTTGTAGCTCAGACTGAGATTGTAATTAATCTCAAAACTTGGGTAATTGGAGGAATTAAGGTCAAGGGAATTTGAAAAGTCCAACCCATGAGATTTCTCTGATCAATCTTAAACTATTGGGGGCCTCCCAGTTTGGACGGTCCAGATTGATGAGCTGAGAACCAAAGAAAATAGGGTATTTTGGTCATTTCCTATTAACGCAGTTGATTACATAGGGAGACGCTATCGGAAGTTCGCAGCCCCCCTTTTTTACGGGCTACTCTTTTGGCGCGAAACTCACTAGAATCCAAATTGGTTTTTCTCCCGCCAAAAAAGACCCGGGCAGCTTGGGCAGAGCAAAGGGTGGTTACTGATTAGCCCGCTTAGGACTAGACTAGATGAAGTAAAGATGCCATTTATCTAGTTAGAATCTTCTTAGGATTCCTTGCAAGGCCCATGTGGTATGTCACTATGTCTACTCTCATACATAGGATTCCCTTTTAGCGATGTTACCCAAAATATATATATTTATATATACATACACATAGGATTCCCTTTTGTAAATTCTCATTAAATAGCCACATTATATCTCCTCTCTATGCTTTAAATGTGGGTTTGTTTGATTGGAGGGAATTTTTTAGGAAATGGATTAGAGAGGACCGAATGCATAGACCATGTATCCCTTTTAACACCCTCTAACTGTTGTTAAGATTCACTCACTTTTTGGGTTCATCCATTTAACTTTAGTTCTAGGAAACATATTAAGGTAAGTTATGTTTTACCACAGTTAAAGTGGGGACGGACTTTAAGTTAGCTAAGTTTAACCATAGTTAAAGGGGGATGAAATTGGTAGGCATTTGGCTAGCTAGCTGATTGGGGTTGGCTATTCACTCCTCAAAATTTCTTGCAAATATTGTTTTTTTTTTTTTTTTTAGAGACAAACCTTTTCTTTCAAATATGAAGTAAAAATAGAGAATTATTTACATGAAAAAGCTCCATTTAGAGCATTTCAAATAAAATAGAAGTTAACACCATGGGCTTGTTTTAATGGTTGTCTCCTTTTGGGGAGGTGTGACTCGAGTTTGAGTCTTGGTGTGGCCGTTGAGCACCCACTATGAGTACTAACCCCTAACTAAGATAGATAAATGATTAGAGCCTACCAAATAATAATAATTTTTCTCACAAAAATAATTTGGTGCACCTATTTGCCATTCAGACAAACGCAGCCTTAAGTTTGGATCTTTTTATTTTCCACTCTTGGATGCTTTATAAATTGACTTAGCCAAGAGGGACAGATTATCTTGTGCAATTGGAAGTCATGGTCCCCTCCCTTAAAAAACACACCCATGTGCGATAGTTCCAATATTGCTTCCTCGCGAAGCAGTTGGGTTCCTAAGCGAGAGACTACGACCCTGCTAATCACATGGATTGTGGAACAATAATGCTCTACATTTACTTAATTAAATCCCTAATTTATATCTATATATCCAATGATCATTGAACACTGACATGAAAATGTGATTAGTGCCCCTGTGCATGCTTAGTCTATGGGTACTTTCAAATCCTAACCCGATGACTAACTACTAAGTCAGCATTAATGCTGAGGTGACACTTTTGGAAGGCGGAAAAAAAAAAAAAAACCTAAACCACACCTTTTATTCAAATCTTGACACGTAATTATTTGAATTAATGGTTTGATAATATACTTGAGAGTACCCATAGACTCTCTGCTTTATATTACTCTACTGCATCTTCCCCTTTTGATCCTAACCATAGGGCCACCAGTCACTGTAGTATATAAGTACAATGTGTGGCGTCATCGCCATTCTGTTTCTATTCTTGACTGTGATGGGGGTATTTCTTGTGGGCCAAGCTGAAGGAGACTTAGGGTGGAGTATGTGCCATTTCTAAGCTCCTAACCAAGTCAGGATTTTGATTGGTCCTGTGAAGCCCTTAGATGGACTAATAGAGTGGTTAGAAGTAGCGTGAAGTAGCTTTCCTCTGAATTTTTATTGGAAGTTTTGGCCCCACAAATAATCAATCACAAAGGGCACCCCATAACGACTTGCTCGACCTCCTTTGAAGAAGAGAGTCGTGCTCGAATAAGAGAGAATAAACGGAATACTTGTCCCCATAAGAGAATAACTTTTACGGTTTTCCTTTTGAAGAGAAGCTTTCTACCCTTTTCACACTATAGCTAATGTCTAACAATTCATGTTCCAGGAATGCTAGCCATACGTAGAAGTGACATGTATCATTTTATTTTTTTTTACAACCAGTTAAACTAAAAAACAAAAAAAAAAAAGGAAAAGGGAAAAAAAATTATTATAATTAATTGTAAAAATAACACGTTAAAATAATGACAATGACTTCTACAAGTGGGAGTTTCGTAAAAAAAAAAAATTTTACTGAGACTATTGCATTTGTTTGGAGGGAAAATAGGTGCCCAGAATTATTTCCGAGAAAAAAAAACTATTTTTTTTGTTCGGCATGCAGTAAAAAAGATTTTTATGGCAAATAATTCTCTAAAGTCTAAATTTACTTAATGTTTGAGGAAAAAATTTCTTAAAATGAGGCAAAATTATTTTCAAGAAAAATTTTCTTTCCACAAACATAAAAAGGCTAGAGAATTTTTTGCAAGAGTAATTTCCCCTCATTTTTTAGAAAAATTCTCCCTCAAACATAAAGTAAAACTAGAGAATTATTTACGATAAAAAGCTCATTCTGTAGCATGCTGAACTCAAAAATTAACTTTTTTCCTAAAAATAATTCAGTGCACCTATTTTTCCTTCAAACAAATGCAACAATTGGGGCTAGCGTTCCTCATTCATGTTTAGATAATGAATTTAAACACGGTCAAATTAGCTTCAAAGAAACATTTAAATTAGGAGAACTAACCTATCGGAGTTTAGGTGCTAACTACCTTCCATTTATGCTCCAGTCAATCAAGAATGGATTCTTCCGCTTCTCACCGTGTGGTAGAAATGGAAATTATATTTGAAAATTTTCCTTGAAATGGATGAAAATTGTCCATTATAAACTACCATTAAACCAAAGACTGTTAGGTTATCCAGTCCAACTTGACCCACTACCTTCCAAGTAGAACTTATAATCTTTGTTGCTCCAATCCCTAGAAAGCTTTGTTTATTACACAAAAGGAACCCTAGATTAAGCGAACTTCCCCTTGTCACTTATTTGAAAAATGCCTTGCTTGATCATGCATGACATATCATGGCTCCTCCATTATAAACAAAGGGGTGTTTAGTGTATGATAAACATGCCCTAATCTAACCCTAAAAAACATTACTTGGTTTATATATGTAATAAAACCAATATTTACAATATGTTTGTTTCACCTTATGGCACCTTAGCAGCTACCTTAGGTCTGGCTATGTGTGTGTTTAGAGGGTGTGTGTTTGTTACGTGATAACATTTCCGCCAAAAAATGAACCGGTTTTACTTTTATTACATTATTATTCCATAAACACTTTGTAAATAGCCTAATATATAAACTCATTTGGCAATTTACCTGTTCGGCTAACACACAAGAAACCCAAGATGATTTCAGTGAAATCTTCCTTTTTCCAAGAATCCCATTAAAGCTTTTCTTTTCTTTTTTCACCTACTGAAAAAGGATTATTTATGCAACCCATTCTTTCGGTGGAAATACGGTTTAATCCCTCGAATAAGCTAATCAAAAGGGGTTTGTCTTAAAAGAGTAACGTACAATCAATTCACATAGCATAGGATTCTAATCTATCCCACCCATATGTGTGTCTTTTATTATCACAAAAACACTACAGAGAACCTTCCCATGCCCCAAGAGTCCGAGGTGGGGCGTCATGTGAGTGGGACACACACAAACACTAAGAGAGAAGGGAAAGGGAGTGGCAGAGCATAAAGGTACGATGGCTAAGAGGGTATGTGGGATTTGTCTACATCAGTCGTGAAGCATCTCAGCCCAGAAAAGATTTACTTTTATACAAATTTGTTTGACAACTTTTGGATACTTAGCTACTTATTGACTTTCTACACATGAACAAGACCTCCATTTTTAGCTTGAGAAAGCCTTCCAACATACACTTATAGAAGAAGAGTTTTGCAAGAGATAAGAACTTCTCACTCAGAAACTCATGAACCAAACTAATCAGTACCCATATTATATATATTATAGCTTTGTACATAAAACTCCTATTAACTACAAAGTAAAAAAAAAAAAAGAAAAAAAAAAGAACAAGAAGGCAAGATCCCACTCAAATCACTTGAGAGGGATAAATACAGAATCTAAGTCTGGAGGAGTAAAGAACTCCTTAACATCATTGAACTGGTATTTCAAAGATGGCCTACGCTTCCTTGGAGCAGGCGGGCACGGTAATCTCTCCGGTATTCTTGTTTCTTCTGCTGTCGGTGTAGCCAAACACCCCTCTTCGTCGTTTTCGCTGTCTTTCTCCATAGGCTTTGTACATATCGACCTTAACGGAGCTCGTAACGAAATTCCGGCGATGACCCATTTCTTTCCTTCTGATTCTAAGCCTCCATCAACTTGAGGTTTCTCTGGGATTCCCATTTTTTTTTTACTCTTTTTCTCTACTATTCAGCCAAAGAAAACAAGAATAGAACAAACCCCGGTGAGGAGAAATAATGGGTTTTGTCCTAAAATCACTAGAGATCATAAAAACCAGTAAGAGAATCTTGGTTAGAGAAAGAAGATGGGGAAACGAAAAGGGTCTTTGTTGCTTTCTCTGATACTCTTTTTAAGAAGCTATGACTCAGAAAGAGAGGAAGAAAGAAGGAGGAACATGAGAAAGCAGTGAATAGCTTTGAATGAGAAAGACTGGCGATTATAATAAAAAGAGCTTTTAATAGAGAGAGAGAGAGAGAACATCGGCTGAAGGAGGAGCAGAAGAAAACCTGAGGAAACCCGTGACCTAAGCAAAGCAGCAGCTCAAGCCAAATAACCAAAGACTAATTAATTAGATAGATGTAAAGCTGCCCGTGAAATTTTCTGACCGCGGGCAGCATAAAGGATTGAGATTAGTTTTGGCGCCAAATTTTGATGTACGGTCATTAACGGCTCTCTTTCCCCCTCAATCTTTCATATTTTAATTTCCGATTTCCTCCTTATTTCCACATTAGATTTCCTCCTTCATCCCTTTCTCGTTTGATTACTGTTTAGTAGCACGTGAGAGATATTTGTGAGGCAAAAGAATAATTTAGAAGGGCTTTTTTGTCATTTAAATTATCATGGGTATCCCAAGAATAATATAGACTGAAATCCAACGGTGGTTTTGGCAAGGGTTTATAATCCAGGATGTAGACAACAGGTCAATCTTAATGTAAATATTAAAGAGAGGAGAAGTGCAAGATCATATAATAACAGTTTTTTAATGGTGGTGATCTGTCACTATTGATTTGTTTCCAAATATAAGTAAGCATAAGAAAAGGGACCACAGCTCCAATCATTGGACCCATTTGTGTAATTTCCATACACGTATAATTGGTGCACATGCTGACGTCAAAGCCACACTAAATAGTGCTAAAAGCTTCTCTACAGTACATGTGGGGTGGCATGGAGGGAGATAAGGACCATCAGATCTAGGGGTGTCAACGGGTCAAATTCAAGCCTCAAAACCTTTTGTAAATGGGCCGGGCCTCTTCAAAAAAGGCCCAAGTCCGGCCCATTGACATCCCAAATCAGATCAATGGGCATCATTAAGGAGATCCTCTAATCAAAGGATTACAATGACTCATCATAAGGTTAGGATTTCTAATCAAAGCTGATTTGAATATGGGATTTCCAAGTGGGGTCCATTGACTCAGCATGTTGGTGGGCTTGAACTTTGTAGGGCTCTCTATCTCTATCTCTATCTCTATCTCTATCTATCCCTTTGTAGGTTTGCACTCATTTATCTTTGAATTATTTCAAAAAGATAAAACAATAGTCTCTTCATTCCTAATGCAAGGGTAGTAAGTCTTTGCATTACTCTAATTATAATAGAATTTAAGAGAAACGAAAAATCTTGAATCTGACCACTGTCCTAATCTTAGATTTCAATATAATAAAAGGCATAAAGTTTGATGTTTCTTCTGACCACCTAGCTATAAAATAAGATTTAAAAAGCTGCAAATGGAGAGCAAGAATTCAAGATTGAGATTCCTTGGCACGCCTGTGAGAAAAACCAGCGACAGAACCCCATTAGCAGGGCACTGATATCTGTTTGAAAGATCACACCCATATGAGATTAGACATCAATTGCATGTGAGTGAGAGAAACAAAGATGCCCTTCTAACTCATATGGTTAAAGTGCACCCCACTTTTGAGGGAGGTCATGGAAAATAGTATATACATGGGTTGATACTAACAAACTAGGCTCTATTCGGATGATCTAAATACGTTCGATCAAACTGATTTTTGACACGTGACCCTAATAGACCTACCTTAAAATTCAATGGTCGGATTTAAAAAAAAGAGTGTCATGTATCATTTTTTAGAGAATCATTTAAAGTTTTAATAAGCATGACTCATTAGTATCCTTCTATATGGGTTTAGTTCACTATAACTTATAGTGAACGGCCCATGAAAAAATGACACATGACAAGTTTTTGAATCAACTGTTAAATGTCAAGGTAGACCGTTAAGAGACGAGACAAAGTCAGACCAATCAAACATTTCAAAACAATTTGATTGAAGGTCAGAAAATTAAGAATTTTTATAGAGATTAATGAACCTTCGAAAATTAATGCTGACAAACATACGGCTAGTTGGACGGTTTAAAATCATTCAATAAACCTATATTTTTTTGCCACATCTAACAGTTGAATCCCCAAAAGACATGCCACATGTTGAGATTTTAGAGGGGCCACCCCTATAACTTTGAACCCCACCAATTGGAACCGTGTGTGTATATATATATATATATTCGCATCACATGAGAATGACCGATTCGAGGGGGTCTGATGGTGGCATCTGTCACTAACCATCCAATGGGGTGCCAGCAAGGAAGAAGATGCAACAAAATGCCATGAAAGGCTGTGAAGCTAATGGGGATCCTCCACTTGGATTTCTTGGATCATATGGTTCTCTTTCCACATGGATGCACACTGAATGACATATACAGATCACAGAAACCACCCTTCCCCACATGCCATTTTTGGAATTCTTTTTATCCATGTAATGTCCTATGAGTGGTATATATCTAACAGCACAAAACCTCCTCCCACCACTCAATCCCATATTTTTGTATCCATTTAACAAAGTGTACATAAAGAACAGAAGGATCAGATAGAAAAACACTCTTTAATGGGAAGATATAGATTGTGGCATGTGGGGAATTTAGTTATTTAAAAGTATCACAAAACCAATCTTATTTTATTCCTCATTGAAGATATTGTATAATATAATAATAGAGACTCTCATGGTTCTACCATTGATCAAAACAAAAAAGGTAAAGCCCTTCTGTATTCTCTCTCTCAAATTATTTTCAAAACATTTACATCAGAATCAACTTGCAGTTGGGCCTTTCATGGCCGCCGCCACGTAATGGGCGGCGAAGGATGACAAGAAGATTTTGTTTTGGGTAGGCGATTTTTAGATGTCATTTTGTTCTGCTTTTTGTAGACTTTCTAGTTCTTCCCAAGTGTCTTAAAGTTTTAAATTTTGAATCCAAAGCCATTTCAATGGCAATTCCCTATTTCCAGTCAATATGTTCCAATCAGTAAACCAATTAATAGCCTCAATACCTCACCATTTTGACTTTCCTAATAAAATGAAATTCATATACTGTTGCCTACAACTCAAGTGAGCTTACAAAGGATTTCCATCTTTGAATTCATCAAAAGAAATAGAATAACAAGTATTGTGGGAAATGCCTATATGAGTTATGGATTTTCTCCTTTGTTTTCAAAAGTCAAAATTTCACCATCATGTTATGAATTATAAGAGCATTTTCTGTTGAATAACACTAACAAAAAGAAATACCCACTTGATTTTTATATTAGTAGGAAGGATTCCTAGGACATTCTATATGGTGGGACCCATATCCAGAGCCATCTTTTAAACACTTTTTTAGCAGAAGATTCCCCCATTCTCTGTATTTAGATGTGTTTAGCATTGAAGTCTTTAAATATCATTATCAGCATCATTATCTTTGGAGAATATAATTTTTGGAGCCATTAGAAACTAACCAAAGTGAGTTATTAAAAACTCCTGTTTTCTATTCTTTTTCTTCCTTTTCCTTTTTCTTCTTTTCAATCCAACGTTCATAGTCAATAGAAGTTATCCTTGATTTCATATCTAATTAATAATCATACTTCCACCAGCACAAAAATGTGTATAAAGTGTCAAGGTAGTTTTAAGACTCACATAAGGAAAAGGACACAAATACCCATGTATAAAAATTACAACAAACAGGAATATTCAAGCAGATCACACCTATCTTTCAAAGATAAGACCACTGAATTTCAGCACATTCATCAGATAATTACGAAGTAAGCTGCCTCTCTGACACCAGAAAGAAAGAAAGAAAATGTTTAAATTTTCTTCAGATAGGTGGTGTGAAAGAAAAATGCTCATTTTTATGCCACCAACTGTTGGGAACATTCAAGGGCAGTACTGCATTGAGCTTAAATTCTAATTAACCCCTAAAATAAGCTCCAACCTTTTTATCAAGAAAAGGAACCAGTGCCCCACAGCACAGCTTATATTGTGTTATGACAAAAAGGTATGACTCTAGGAGTTTTGGCAGTTTTTGCCTTGTAAGTGGAAAGATCAGAAGAGTTTTGGCCTAAAATTTTGATTTTTTTTTATTGGAGTTGTAATTTCATTATAAAATTATCTTAACCAAGAAGATTATAAGAGTATAGGACTGATCAATTAGTAAAATCATTTCATATCTGGCATCACCCAAAATAATAGCAAATAACAAGTGGATTTTTGTCACTTCATGCCTACTTTAGCAACATACCAACCAAAATATTATTACCCATGCATATTATCACTTTCAGAAGTTCAAAATCTCTCCAATTACAGCGACAAGAATTTTCAGCACAACAGAATAATCAAATTTCATACACGTAAATTTGAGGAGTTCGTTATCAAGAGAAATTCATCTAGACCATTTCACCTTGATCTGAACAAGTCATGCTGCATGAAAGATGGCAGATGAAGCTGAAATACCAGAACCCATCTCTCTAATGGTAAGCAAGATCACCTCCTCCCCTTGTTACATGGTTGCTGGTTTGCAGTTTGCTGTATTCCATGGTCTGTAGGTAATAAAATACCTTGCATCAGATGAATTGTTCGATTTTAGTTTTCAATCCTTATGGTGATAAACAACTCCAACTGTAATCTGGAAATTGGATTTTGGGTTAATTGGGATCCCGAGAAGCCTGTGAGCTGAGGACAGCTGTTCCAAGAATTGGTTAACAGGTTTATGAGATCATGTGATACCTGAGAAGAATAGCTTTAAGTTTCTGCAAATCTAAACATTGATTTAAAGAAATATGTACTCATTAAATTAAGTTCCAGATCCTCTGCAATCAGATTCTTCAAACTAGACTATTTCTTGAATTTGTGTGGTTTCAGTATGAACAACCATAAGTGCCTTCAATCATACTTCCAATGTCAGAATCCACAGTGTTTTTTTCTTTCTATATTAGAATGAAAACCAAAAGGAAGAAAAAGAAAAGGTTACTTCTTTTTCTCCTTTTGAATCCAAAAAAAAATAATTGTCCATTTCTTTCCCCAGCTTTATATGACACCAGATCACTTCTGAATGTGTTTTAATCCCGTTTTGAAAGTCAGTTCTCATAGCAGCACTTTTTCCTGTCTTTTTTTACCAAATCTATATGGTGCGAGCCTTTTTCCAGTTCCCTTTATCAGAATAACGTTTTAAAATCTATGGTGTTCTAGACTTAAAACATGTTCAGTATCAGAATTGTGCTATTTCTTTGCCAGTGTGATTTCTCAAGATTATAGAAGAAAATAATGTTTCTTATCATTTCCCTCACATCTGAAGACAGTCTGAAGTAAACTTCTATATATTCAATGCATAACAAATGTTTTGAGACAGTTTAGAGTCTTTGGTCAGTACCAAGTTGTACGAGGCAAGAATCCTGATCAGTGGAAATGTCTATGCAGATATTGTAATTAAGTAAATATAAGTTACCTGCTCGGCAGACCATTAGGACAGGGGCGACAGGCTACTAAAAACATACATCATTTCGAGCAGACATATAGGAAAGAATGACCCGCCATTCAATGGATCCGACCTAGGAAATCTGCTTTATTCAGTTGGATGCGTGTAACCACCTACTCCAGATATTCTCCCTATTGTGTGCCATATTTGAACATTTAAAAGAATGATTGATCTGATGGTTATGATCATCCGGTCAGGTTAAAAATACTGAGATCTCTAGGGTAGAATCTACTGAATGTGTATCCCATCCTCTGCATGGGCTCATGTCTCAGTATAATGTTGGCAAACCACCCTTATGGTATATAATAAATGCATTCAGATTTCCACTTTGAAATAAAATTTTCAGCATATCAAGAATGAATCTAATTAACATAAATACACATGCGTGCGCGCATACACGCACGCATATATATGGGCGAAATATCTGAAGTCCCCATGAAATACCTAAGGGGACGATCTCCACCCTTGTATTTGCATGTCATATATGAACATGGGATAGGATAGGACCAACTATTTGGTGGGTCGCACCTAGGAGAAGTCTTATGCTGAGAACCAATTTGATGACCGTAACCACTTGATCTATATTCTTTGGATGGTCACAACAAAATTGATAAACAGTACAGAAAGTAGAAAAAAATCTACCACTCAGATGCTTACCAAAATCTAATCAAGTTGTTTTGCATAAAAGATCTACAAGGTGGGACGCATTGAATATCAGGCCACACTCTGCACGTGAGCCACGCATGATACGGAAATGGTGGACTGTCCCCTTGAGTTTTGCAACCAAGACCTAGGATTGTCCTACGTATATATGCACACACGTGCACACACACACACATGTAATACACATATATGTGCAAAGACAGACGTATATACATTATATGCATGCATCCATAAATAGATATGTGTGTTTATAGAAACGCTAAAACAAGGGAAGAAAAAAGTACCTTCACGTCGGGCCGGAAATGTGATCAACATAAGAGTCAGAGATGGAAACTGTAAGAAGATTGTCGGTCACAAAACTTCCTGAGTTATCTCATTTTCTTCCCCTTTTGCTTCTGTGCCCCGTAGTATGTGATTTCAAGATCAAAGTGAACTGAGAAATGCATTCATCGGCAGTCTTTGCTGCTTGAATTTTCCTGTAAATATGCAATTATTCTGCAAACCATGAACTTCAATTTCAATACTAGTAATAATTAGAATTCAAATATTTCCTTCATGTGTTGCATTGGAATGACAATCAGGCTGTGACCAAATTATTCTTTTGTCCTTGTTCTTTTATCAATTTAATCATAGAGTATATACACTTCAGTACTTTCCATGTGTTTGAATATACCTTGAACAAGTTACATTACTATTTTATTTGATATTATAATGTACAGTGTACAGAAATGTGCAGTAGTAATCACTAATAGACTCCTAATTCAGTACTCTAGTGGTCGAGTCAATTCAGAAGTCACATGAATTGACTTTGACATTCAACATCCAGTTTCAATTTCTATAAAAATACTAAATGTCAAAAAAAAATCACAAAAACATGGGTAAATGTAAAGGTGTTAACGAGCTGAACTAGCTTGGTGAGCTTTTAGTCTCAACTTGCAATGAGCCCAACCTGAGCCTCGCCAATAGGAGTGTAAGTAGAGATTGAGCCTCCAGTTAGTATATTGCTACTGCTATTATTGTTATTGCTATCAATATTATCACTATTGTTTCTGTTTTAAAGATACGAAAAAAAAATGGCTTTAGATTTTGGAGTTCTGGTTGGAACAAAATTTTCCAAAATTTCACCAAATTGATTGTTTGAAAATTTAATTTGATCGAAATTTCTGAACGAAATTTCAGAAATTTAAGGCATGAAATTTCAGAAATTTAAATTAGACTTTCTTATATATCTGTTATTACATTCTAGAGATTCTGTAAATACCCCGGTGGCTTCTAAAAATTACGAATACCTCCCCCTCCTCCAATGATTTCTAGATAATGTAGAAATTCTCCTTGCTTTCCAGAATGTTTTTCAAATTGGCCATTATAAGGATAAGGATTTGTTGTGTTCCATAGTAGCATCTACACCGATACTCCTTGTCCATTTTTCCCTACTAATGACAATTAACTCTTGATCATGGCGATTCAATCTGTGGGGATTCACTTTTTTATGCCTCTTTCTAGTTTCTTCAACATGATAAAAGATAAGATACAATAGAGAGATCCAAATTATGGAACCATTTGCGCATCAGCCCCCACTAGGCAAAGAATGCCACCTCGTTTCCCTAGGTTGTAATTATTTTACAAAAAAAGATAAAAGAGAAAAAAAATGAGTTACACAATCCTGCTCAAGATCTAAGGACTTTGTGTCAAGCAAGATGCACAAGGAAAAGTAATTCAGAAAGCTAACTGAAAAGCAAGCTATCTGGGTATCTACTGCTAGCCTCTCAAGAGGCAAATGGGGAGAAGGAAGCCCTCACCCCTAAAGCAATGTCTGGACACCAAGTAAGTGATCTGAAGATTTTATTTTTATTTTTTGTGTGGGAGGCAAATGGGGGGAAGGCAGCCCTCTCCCCTATGTCTGGACATCAAGTAAGAGATCTGAAGATTTTATTTTCTATTATTATTATATTTTTGTGTGTGTGTGTGGGGCGGGGGGGGCTCGAAAGAATAAAGCCCCAACCTCCCTGTTTCTTAAACAACTCTTTCACAAGAATTGATAGTCTAGCTTTCAAAAGGCCAGAAAGGCCTCTAGAAAACCTTTTTTCAAGAATTAGGACTCCCTTGGCTAGGAGGGTATTGTGATAGTCGACAAGAGCTTTCAATGTACATATCAATAGGTGTTTAGCCAGTATAAGTACATTACTCATATAGAAGGTCGGACCTTATGTTACGAATGGCAGTCTAGTAAAGAGACTTCCTGCTCTATTATAGCAAGGTCAAGCCTTACTCTATTACCTATTCAGGAATAACGGTCCGGTAAAGCAGCAGATTAGGATTAGAAAAGTTTGGGCCTTACACCGTTCCTTCCTCAGGTCAGGTACAGCAGCAGTCATTCGATGAGTCAAAAGTGTATGAGAATCAGAAGGCATTACTCGATCCCGCTTGTCTCATGTGGAGTCATCCTTTAAGGCCCCACGAGGGGGGCCTCGGGACTTTAGTACTCTCTCATGAGAAATAAACAATCACACTCTAAATCTCGTTTTCCTCTTTCTAATTAATGCAATCACGTAGTACCCCCTTGTACCTCTGCAAAGTGAGAAAAGGATATGTAATGGGTAGAGAAGGGATGGACAAGCACGTCTATCTAGTAAGCTGTCAAGTAAGGGGGCTAAGGGGAGGAGGAGACAGGAGAGAGTCCACCTTTCCCTTTCAGCTTTATTGGTAGACAATAAATTGACCTATCACCCCCGAGAGGGAAGGCGCAGCAGCATCAATAATGATGCTCTTTGCAGCACCATATACTTTTTATTTTGTTGAAATTACATTTCATTTTTATAATATATTTAGGACAAAAGCCCCAATAAAAAACAATTTAAAAAATGAAAAAATAAAATAAAATAAAAAATGAAATATAATTTATTTCAGCAATATGTCAAGAGAAAAGTGCACAATTTTGGAATAAAATTACCCGAAATAATAAAGGGAAACAGAAAATTTCTGGCAAAGAGGATTACAAAACATATAGAATTTTTTGTATGAAATTTCGCTGGAAATGCAGGACTTTATTTTAGATATTTCATTTTGGAAACCGATCCTAAACCTAAGCAAACCAAATTTTTGTGAAACCTAAAAGTACAGTTATAATTGGAACACATAGCTAACAAGTTCACTTCTCACTACACCTTCATTCACTAAAAGGTCAACCATCTTGTTCACCGATCTAGGGACCCAAGAGATTGAGATGTTCCTTCGCATCACTAAATCACGAATTTCTCTAATGAAATTAGAACAAATAACTAGAAATAGGTCCATTAAAAAACTAAAAATAGAGAAGATGCATTTCAGTTGGAAGTTATCGATTCATCAATCAATGTCATTATAGAAAGGACTGCTCACTAATCGAGTGACAGATGTATGAGTAAATGCAATTCTACAATCTGTGATAATGTGATATCTACTGACCACATTGTTGACAAGGGTATTTATGGTATCTCATGCATTAGCTATATATTGTGTGTATTACGCATACCGTATCTACTACGCGTAATACACATATGGGTAAAAGTGTAATTCTTTTCTTTAGTAATAATATTATATAAAGGAAAGGAGAGACATGAATATTCATGCTCTCTAACTCTAATCACTTTCTTCTCTTTCTCCATTCTCTACCTCTTTCTACTTGGTATCAGAGTCTACTGATCTAAGGGATCAATAAAGAACACAAAAGAGAATAAAAAAAAGGGGGGAAATTTCTTAGGTTGGATGATGTCAGCATCCGTACGGACTGACATCATCTGACGTACTGATGGTCATCGGATCTCAACTGTAAAGGTATGTTTTGATAGGTCTTGATTTTATAATCAAATTTCATGTGATTTGGAGTTGTTTTGAGAAAGTTATGACACTTTTTGTGGGAATAGAAAAAAATTCAAAAAAAAATACAGATTTGTGTTTTCTAGCCACCAGATTCGTATAGAAATATTTTTTTGAGTTTGATCTCAAGTGGATTCTTCATGTTTTTATGCTTGATCTAATGGAGGTGGTAGTAGATCATTTGGACCTATATTGAAGCTCCACTGATCAATTTTTCAGACCATATTTGCTGTATTTTTTTTGTGTTTTGAGGGTTTGGTTCTTTTTTTCATGAATAGGAGTGTTGTAAAATGCTTGGTAAAAGTGATTGAAGCTTGTGAAGGCTGAAGAGGCTGATTTCGGGAACCCTAAAGTATTTTTGTAGGTTGCTTTTGTGTAAAAGCAACCCTATTTTACCTTTGTACGAGGCATTGATGGGTTTCCTATTGCTTTTTTTTTTTGTGCTGGAATTTTTTGTAATTGACCTAATTGGTCATATTTATAAGGAAAGTATTCATTTGAATTGTCGGATATTTTTCCGTGTTTTTCTAAGATGATGTCGACTTCAGAAAAATCGGATGTTTCTTCGCCACCTCCTCGGGCTTCCAATATGAGTAAACTCCTATGGAGAATCCTAATTTTCAGATTCCAACAGTCAAATTGGATGGACAAAATTATCTTAAATGATCTCAATCGACAAAAATGTCTATCGGAAGCCAGAGGAAATTGGGATATATTAATGGCAAAATTTGTGAACCTAAGGAAGATGCTCCATGCTCCAGAGTATGAGCAATGGGAGTCTGAAAACCTCATTGTCATATCATGGTTACTTCACTCCATGCAGTCACAGATTAGTAGGGGATTTTTATTTCTTCAAACTGCAAAGGAGATTTGGGATTTTGTAGCTCAGACTTATTCTCAGAGAGAGAATATTGCTCATGTATATCAGCTAAGTCAAGAAATTGCTCATTTTTGACAGGGTGATAAATCTTTGGTAGAGTATTTTGCCCATCTTCGCAGTATGTGGGAACTGGGAAGAGTTAGATCACTACCAGATTTTTCAGCCTTTATGCTCGGGGGATGGATCTCTCTATAAGACACGAGTTGAACGAACCATAATTTTTGAGTTTCTTGCAGGACTGAATCAGAATTTTGAGCTGACAAGGATACAGATCCTTAGTAAGGATAAGTTATCATCCCTGAATCATGTTTATGCTTATGTTCAGAGTGAAGCAAGTAAGAGGACTGCCATGACACCTATTGTTGGTAATGAGAGGTTTGCCCTAGCTTTGTCCATAGTGGGAAACCGCAAAGGAACTATGTTCGCCCTGAAAACTGTGATTAGTTAAAGTGTGATCACTGTGTCCGACGGAGGCACACGAAGGAAAACTGTTGGGATTTGGTTGGTCGACCACAGAAGTTCAACAGACAAGGTTCTTCCATTGCTCATAATGCCTCTATAGGAATGCTACTGATTCGGTTCTGTGTCCTCCTTCTGCTACTTGGGCACCTCAAGAAACCTCAAAGGATATTTATTCCACAAAGATATGATCTCTGTCTCCAAGGACGAAATAAAGAACATTCAGTGCTTCATGGCACAACTAGATGACCCATCTGCAACCTCCACCTCTACCTTTGCTCAATCAAGTTTCATTGTGTCTACTTCTTCGAGTCCCTCCTAGATAATTGACTCTAGCGCTTCTGAGCATATGACTGGTATGCCCTCTTTGTTTTCTACTTATTTTGTTTGTTCTGGTAGAGATAAAGTTCGAATTACAGATGACACTCTCTTCTGTCGCTGGAAATGAAGATGTTAATATTCCTTCCCACTTGTCTTTAGCCTTTGTTCTCCATGTTCCTGATTTTGCAACAAATCTTCCATCTATTAGTTCTCTTACGAAAAATTTGAATTGTAGTGTCACTTTCTTTCCTTCTTACTGTGTTTTTCAGGGCTTGGTAACGAGGAAGACGATTGGTACGGGTCGTGAAGCTGCTGGCATCTATTTGTTGGATGCGACTCCCACTGTTCCTCGAGCATTTTAGTCTTATAATAGTAGTAGTAGTGTCAATAAAGAGTGTGTCCTATGTTGGCATGTCCATCTTGGTCATGTTTCCTTTCCGTACTTAAAGATTATGTTTCCAAACTTATTTCTTTCTCTCTATGTCTGATCTTCATTGTGAAGTGTGAACTTGCAAAGCATCATCGTGCTTCTTTTTATCCTAGTATTAATAGAAGTTCCACTATGTTTGATATCATTCATACTAATGTTTAGGGACCTTCACCTGTTACCTCTATCTCTGGTTATCGATATTTTGTAATTTTTGTTGATGATTATTCTAAATATACATGGATTTATCTCATTAAATCAAAAGATGAGGTCTCTACTATTTTCAAACAATTTCATATGTTAATTCAGACACAATTTGACAAAATGGTCAAAATTCTTTGATCTGATCAAGGGGGAGAGTATATATGTGGGGGGTTGACCGATTATTTGACTACAAGTAGGATAGAACATCAGTACTCTTGTCCGTGCACCCCTCAACAGAACAGTGTTGTTGAAAGCAAAAATTGTCATATGTAGGAGGTAACTCGCGCTCTCCTATTACAGAGTAATGTTCAAAAAATTTTTTGGGCTGAAGCACCTAACTGCTGTATTTCTTATTAATCGATTCCCCTCTCGTGTTTTGCACTTTCAGTCTCTCTCTCAGCTCTTAAAACCTAAGAGTCCTCTGTTTCTGATTCCCCCCAAAGTATTTGGTTGTGTTTGTTATGTGCATATCTTGGGTCCCAACAGAACTAAGTTGGACCCTGAGGCTCTTAAGTGTATATCTTCCTCAGGTATTCCTCTCATCATAAGAGATACAAATGTTATCATCCTCATTCTCAGAAGAAATTTGTCTCTATGGATGTTACATTCTTTGAGTTTGTTCCATTCTATTTCAATCATTCCTCTCTTCAAGGGGAGAGTGAGTGTGAAGAGAGAAGAATTTCATTGCCAATTCCGGTTCTACCTCCTTCGTCATTGGTTCTTGATGACTCTGTTACTGCTACTCAAGAGGAGAAAGTTTAAAAAAACAAGAAGAGATTCAAGTCTACCAAAGAAGGGCAAAAGCAAACACAGACTTAGACCAAATCATCTCCTCGGATGATCCAGGTAAAATCCTTCATGTAAGTACTTATTTGCCTCCAGTGTCTATTGATGAATCTACTATTCTTATTGCTCTTGGGAAGGGTAAGAGGTCTTGTACTCAACATCCTATTGCTAACTTTGTATCCTACAAAGCGTTGTCTTCGTCTTACAGGTCGTTTGTGTCTTCACTATCATCCATTTTCATTCCATCTTTTGTCACCGATACTTTAAACCAACCAATGTGGAGAGAAGCAATGGTAGAAGAGATGAATGATTTAGACAAAAATAATACTTGGGAGATAGTAGATCTTCCTCAAGAAAAAACTCTTGTGGGATGTAAATGGGTGTTCACAGTCAAACGCAAAGCAGATGGATCAATTGAGAGGTATAAGGCAAGGTTAGTAGCCAAAGGCTACACTTAGACTTGTGGAATTGACTACCAGGAGACATTTTCCCCAGTAGCAAAGATGAATTCAATTCGTGTAATCATATCATTGGCAGCAAATCAATCGTGGCCACTTTACCAACTTGATGTCAAAAATATTTTTCTCCATGGTACTTTAAAAGAAGTTTTTGTCTCCTCCTCTAGGATTTCACCTTGAAGGAAGTGAAAAGAATGTGTGCAAGTTAAAGAAGACGTTATATGACTTAAAGCAATCTCCTAAAGCCTGGTTTGAAAGGTTCAGTGTTGCTGTAAAGAGAAGGGGATACTCACAAAGTCAGGCTAATCATACATTATTTGTCAGGCACACCAAGGATGACACTACAATCCTTATCGTATATGTACATGATATAGTTGTCATAGGAAGCAATATGATAGAGATCGAACAACTGAAGAAGTATCTAGCAAGTTAGTTTGAAATCAAGAATCTAGGTCTTCTTAAGTACTTCTTGGGAATAGAGGTTGCTAGATCTCACGATGGCATCTTTATATCCTAAAGAAAGTACATCCTAGATCTCTTACAGGAAACTAGAAAGCTTAAAACCAAACCGGCTAACACCCCAATTGAACAGAATCACAAAATTCATGAGATAGATGGAGTTCCTCTGCAAGATATTGGTAGTTTTCAGCGTTTAGTAGGACGGCTAATTTATCTCTCTCGTGAGGCCTAATATTGCCTGTGTTGTGAGTATAGTGAGCAGGTTTATGCATGCTCCCAAGTCTACACACTTAGAAGTAGCATACGGGATTTTGAGGTATCTCAAGTCATCTCCAGGTAGAGGACTCTTATTCAAAAGACCTGGGCATATGCGAGTTGAGGCTATACAGATGCAGATTGGGTAGGTGCTAAAGATGAAAAAAAATCTACATCTGGTTATTGTACACATGGCACAACAAAAAACAAGCAGTGGTTGCTCGCTCAAGTGCAGAGTCAGAGTTTCAAGCGATGGCACATGGTATATGTGAGTTATTGTGGCTAAAGATCCTCATTTAGGAGTTGGGATTTCCAATTGAAGGACCTATGAGTTTATACTGTGACAACAAAACAGCAATCAATATAGCTCATAACCCAGTGTTACACGCATAGTTGTTAAAGGCGTCGCCTCAAGCGGTCGCCTAGGCGACCAGGCGCTCTGTTGGGCTCAGGCGACTGGCCGCCTCAGGCGGTCATTATTAAAAATCTAATATATATATAATATTATTACTGTTTAAGGATATAAAAATTTATTTTATTTGAATATGATTGTTCGATAACAAAAAAATATACTATTTTATATATTTTTCATATCTTTTACAATATAATATGTTAGTATTTGTATATCTTACAAAAAAAAGTTTGCAGATAGAAGAAAAAAGAAAGACAAACGGTATCAAGTATGTTTCTATCATGTTAACTTGTTCTCTCTCTTAATGGGTAGACCAAATGGTCTCTCTCCCTCTGTTTATGGGTGGACCATTTAGTCCCCATTTGTTTTTTTCCATGGTTGTTAAATTACAACTAGCTCAGGCGGCCGAATAAAAAATTAAGAGCCTTTAAATGCCCCAAATTCCTTCTAGCCCCCCCCCCCTCCCCCAAACTCTCTTAAACTCATATTTAAAGGAGTCTTTTATAATTTAAACAAGGGCATACCTTATAGTTATATATTACTTATCAATATTATTTTTATTACTTATCTTGAGTATAATCAACAAAAAGAAATAAATGAGAGTAAGCAGTACGACATCTCCCTCTCCCCCCTCTCTTCTTTCTCCCTTGTTCAGCATCACATTTGGCTGTCGGACTATTTTCTGGTTTTTATTCAGTCTTATATTCTCCCTCCTCTCCCTTCTCTCTCTTTCCTGTTGGGCTGTCTATTTTTTATCACTCACAATCTCTCTCTCCCCTCTTTCAGTAATCATTGTAGACTTGATTTTTATTTCATTTTTTTCCAACACTTAAAATCCTCTTTTATTATTCTTAGAACTGTCTCTAGCGATGGTTTTATCAAAGTACGTCTTGACAATGGTGTAATTTATATGAATGTAGAGTCTTTTATAAAAGAAAATGCATCATATATAGATCTAATATTAGGGGGAATTTTTGCAGCAAAAAGTTCATCAGGCGACGCCTCGGGCGCCTCAGGCTACCGACTCAAGCGTCCATGGGGTTTGCCGCCTCAAGTTGTCAGGTCGCCTTGACAACTATGGTTACACAATAGAACCAAACACATTGAGATAAATCGTCACTTTATCAGGGATCAGATCATCTAAGGTGAAGTGTGCACTCCGTATATGAAGACTAATAATCAACTAGCTGATGTTCTTACCAAGGCTGTTAGCAATGCTCAACTACTTGAAATGTTAGGCAAAATGGGGATGATAGATATCTATGCACCATCATGAGGGGGAGTGTTAACAAGGGTATTTATGGTATTTCATGTTATTAGCTATATTATGTGTATTACGCGTACCGTATCTAATACGCGTAATACACATAAGGGTAAAAGTGTAATTCTCTTCTTTAGTAATAATATTGTATAAAGGAAATGAGAGATATGAATCATTCATAATACGCGTAATACACATAAGGGTAAAAGTGTAATTCTCTTCTTTAGTAATAATATTATATAAAGGAAATGAGAGATATGAATCATTCATGCTCTCTAACCCTAATCACTTTCTTCTCTTTCTCTTCTATTTCTCCATTCTCTACCTCTTTCTACTCACATAACCTAACATATCAAGCAACTCTTTCCTAACAGTAATAAGAACTGTCATTTAAATCCATTCACAAATGAAGTTGTCTTGTCTATTCATTATGGAACAGAAGAAATGGAGTTAAAATTGTCCCTGAACACGTGTTTGTTGTTTTTGTGCTGACTTTATTTAACATGAGAAAAAAAAAGAGTAAAAGAGGGTGTTGTTTGATATTTTGAAGTTTCCTATGCCACTTAAATATTTGACATTCAATTAGGAACAACCATGATCTCCTAATAGTTATAATCTTCATCTCAGATTTTGGGCTTCTAATTTTTTTGAGATTGTGGTTTGTCAAACATAGTTATAAAGTTTCCATTCACAGTGTTGTTGGAGAAGGCTCTTCCACTTCGTTTCCATTTCAATGCTGTTGGAGGATACTCTTTATTTATAGTCTAAAGTTCAGGTCTTTGGTTTCCTTTTTGTAATCGTCTATTGATCTTTTTGTGCAGAAAATGGAAGAGGAAGCTAAAGAGTTAAGATGTGGTCAGTTTGACATGATTGGCAAGGAATCTTCTTTACAGGAATTGCACAAAGTTGAAGCTGGGCTTAACCTGCCTCCTGAAACTGTTGAGAACTCCACAAAAACAGAAGAATCACAAGTCAGTACTGATATTAAGAATGAACCACTGAACCCTGTTATTGAAGGCAAAATTGGTACCTCTGAGGGTGAAATTTTTTTAGAATCACCCTCTCTTGCCAAGGTTGCTTTTGAAGAAACCTGCACAGAGTCAGAAGATGGCCAGGCTCATGAAGTATCGAGTTGGATTGAAAAGAATAAGAGGGATAATGAAACCAAGTTGCAGAAAGATCAAAAGGCTGTAGAAAAGATACATGTCACAGAAAGAGATAACATTGATGCTTTTGTTAAACAAGTCTCAGTAGACATGAGCTTGAAGATTTCAAAAGAAGAAGTGGAGCTGATGGAAGACGCCGAATTACCATTAGAAGAAGAAAATATTGACGAATACATGGGAGAGAAACTTCCTCATTTACCTATTACACCTGCCTTGGTTGAGCCAAACTTACATGAAGGAAAAATGGGAAGTGTGGAAAGTGAAGACATGGAACAGGAAAAACAAAGAGAGAAGAGGCCTACAGACAAGAGTGATACTGAAACTATTTTAGAAACCAGTTTACAGAAGAGCAAAACCAAAGAGGTAAACCTCAAGGTTGATGAAGTAAATGAAACACCGAACGAAGAGGAAAGCCCCAATCAAGATGTTGAAACCACTGTGGATCAACAGGCTTCCACTGAAGAAAACCTGCAGAGTATTGAAGTGGAGAAAGCAGCAAGTGGCTCACAGAAGGACGAGATAGGAGGCAAGAAGACAGGGGAAGATACTGACTTGGAGTCCAGAGAACAGGTTCTTGAAACAATTGAGGCAACCTCAGGTCACAATCAACAAGCTCCATCTCATACACCAGATTTTATTGGAGACAGATTGAATGCAGATGTTGGAACAGTTACAGAGGCTTGTAACAATGTAGAAAGCCTAGACACATACTTTGGTACCGACACTGCACACATTAAACAGGATGTAGAAGAGACAAACTTCCAAGGAGTAGAAGGTAATGGACCAGAGAATTCCTCCAATCTAGTGGGTATGGAGAAGGGTCCTGAAAATATCAAACCAAGTCAAAAGATAGAGAATGAGAAACAAGAGTGGGAGGAAATATCGCAAGATAGCATTAGAGCTTCCTCTGTCTCAACGGACATGGCGAGTCCAAATATCCAAAATGATGAAGAGATCTTAGAAAAAGGGGTGGGTATTAATGACAAGCTTGACAGCCGAATGGTTACTATTGTAACAGAAAAGACAAGCTTACAGAAAGTCGAACCAGAAATAAGCGGGAAGCATGAAGAGGTCTCCAGTCTTGCATTGGAAGAGAAAAGTCAAGAAACAGTTGACTCAAACGAGAAGATGAAAGACAAGATTCCAATTGAAGATGAAATTCAAGATAAGATCAACCCCAAAACTCCCACACAGACAACAAGAGACACATGCCCGGGAGAAGGCGAGAAGCTGGATTGGACAGAGGCTTCAATCAAGGAGAACAAAAATAAGGAAGGATTTCCTGTCACAGTGGCTGAAGACATCATCGATATTACTGACATAATCATGGACAAAGAGAATATCGAAAAAGGAGGTGTGGAAGAATCAGAACTCTTGCAGAAAGATGAACCAGAAAGAGACAAGCTCGAAAGATCCATGAAGGAGATGCATGAGGATATTGAAATTGCTCCTTCAAGTGCAGATGCTGAGAAAAATACCCGTGTGAAAGAGGAGCCCATTAAGAACCATGAAGAAAGCTTCAAGGAAGAAAAGAAGCGAGGTGAAACAAATGACACTGACGAAACCGAGGATAAAATTCCAAAAGGAGAGGTCAGAACAAACTAATTTCTTGATTCAACACTCTTTTTTCCTTTTCTTTTCCATCACTAAATTGAGCACTCAGCTCTCTCAAATCTCAATATAGGTTCAAGCTTTACTAATGTAGTATCTGGGGTGCAGGATCTCAAACCAGTTGATCTGAGTGGGAAGATAGAAAGGATGGAAGTTGAGATCCCAAACAAGAACACTGATGATCTACCCATTACCCATCTGTTGGTTGAAGAAACTGCACAGAAGGTAGGTAAAAAGAGTGAGGACGTCTTCAATTTGGAACCAGAAGAACAACGTCATGATGAAAATGGAGCTTCTCCAGAAGAGGAAAAGCATATTGAAGAAGCATCTGAAGTGAGCAAAAGCATGCAAAGCACAACTTTTGAGCAGGAGAAAACTACAGATGAGGAATCAACATTGGGATTTAAATTACAAACAAATGAAATAGAAGTTGAGAAACAAAAGGCGGCTAGTGAATTGGACTCTGAAGAGAAATTGGAGAGCCCCAATGCCGGGGAGAACATAGAAGAGGCGTTAATAAAGAAGGAAGGAACTTCTGATGCAGACTTGCATAAAATTGAAACAAAATGTGAGTAGCTTAAAAACCTTTCAAGCATTCTTTTTTTTCAAACAAAATTGATGATAGAAGAGGAGTTAATAAAGAAGGAAAGAACTTCTGATGCAGACTTGCATAAAATTGAAACAAAATGTGAGTAGCTTAAAAACCTTTCCAGCATTCTTTTTTTTCAAACAAAATTGATGATGGTTTTACTTGATAATGCTCATACGGCTTCACCAATCTTCTGAAAAGAGGACTCAAGTAATGGGAAAATGTATAAGTTTAAGTATTATATATGGTAATTACATTCAATAAAAGGGATTTGAGGACCTATGGTGCTTGGGTATGCAGGTTGGGACCATCGTAAGTCCACCTAGATGTCCTCCTTCACTGGTCAACCTGATTAGATTATCATGGCAATGAAATCATGCTTTTGGCAGTAAAAAAATTGACTTTTTTTTTCATTTTTAATAGGTAGTGATAGAATGAGTTTATTGAAAACAGTAATACCTATTTAGGGAAGATCAGTCGAGGCACAAAAAATTGTCGATGGGTGCTTTCTTTTGCAAGAAGGTCCTCTATCTCATTAGTACGCCTATGTCACGGATATGACTACTCAAAAGTTGGTTGAAGGTCCAGGAAAAATTTTAATCAGATGGTTTTGATGATCCCATCAGGTTCAATTTCCAATTTGCAGATCTCATAGATGAGACCACTGAATTCAGGGTCTTGACCTACATATGTTTCCATGTCCTGATGTTCCATTAAAGATGATAAAATTCTGACTATTCCAATCAGACAAGAGAATATATAACATAAAATATATACCCACCAAAATATTTTGCCAATTCAAGAAAAGAAAAAACGGAGAACCCCTCCATCTAGGCATGTAACAGTCTTGAGACATCTGGTGCAGGTGATGAAACAGAGAAAAGAACCATTGAGGAAGAAGATCCGATTAAGAACAACATTACTGTTCGTGATGGAGATGAATTGGTTGAGAAAATCCATCGAAAGAACGAAAAGGAGTTAAACATTGTTGAGGAAGCAGCACCTGAATTGAATGGTGAAGATCAGAGTTACAAAACATATGATGTTGTTAAGACTGCAAAGAATGAAAGCATACAAACAGAGGTCTGATTGGAATATAAGAATCGAAACCTCATCTGATTTCTTTCTTTTCATTCTTCTTTATACATTAAGTTGAAATTTCATTTGTTATACAGGTGTACGAGGCGCCTAAGATTGCCAGCGCAAGTGAGGACACTAAAAAACAGATCATAGAGGAAGAAGGCACAATTACAGACCTCTCTCCGGAATCCATTGGAGAAGAATCAGTCAAAAGCTCTCAAGAAGAACCAAAGGAGGCAGAGAAGCCCAAAGGAGAGGTCAGCTTGACTATAAAATTCAAAGCTTAACCTCTGACTTTTTATTTCCTACTCTAACTTCTTTGTCTAAGGGTTAAGTTAAAAATTTATCTTGTTTCTTTTTCATTTCTTCATTTTCTCTTTGATTCTTATAAGTTAAATTGAAGCTTAATTTCTTATACAGGTGTATGAGGAACTTGAGACAGACGGTGTAGGTGATGATATTGAAGAACATATTATAGAAGAAGATGATGTTGTTAAGGCCCAGTCTGCGGTATCCATTGGAGAAGAAAAAGTTAAAGAGAGCTCACAAGAAGATGAAAAGCAGGCAAAGATGCCCAAAGAACAGGTCAGCTTGAATTCCTGACCTTTTCTTTCCTTCTTTGATCATTTTAAGATAATTGATTTGAATTCTCGTGTGTTTTCTTTCCATGTATCTTTTTCTTCATTCTACTTATTAATTAAAGCTTCATTTGTTATATAGATGAGTGAGACACTTAAAACAGCCAGTACAGGTGAGGGCATCGAAAAACAAATTTTAGAGGAAGATTGTTCTGTTAAGGGCCACTTTGAGGTATTTGTTCGAGAAGAAAAAGTTAAAGAGAGCTCTCCAGAAGATGGAAATGATGCAAATAATCTTGAAGGAGAGGTTGGCTCAATATGAAATCTGAAGCTTTAATCGCTGACCTTTTCTTGCTCCTAATTTGTCCAACTGTTACATTGGATAATTTCTTTCCTTTTTCTTTTTTCCTTTTTATGCTTATCATTATGAGGAAGCTTAATCTGTTATATAGGTGTCTGAGGAACTCGAGACAGCCGTTGCAGCCAAGGACACTGAAAAGCAGATACAGGAGATTGGAACTGTTAAGGACCACTCTACAGTATCCATTGGAGAAGAAACAGTTAAAGAGAGCTCTCAGGAGAATGAAAACCAGTTGCAGAAAGATCAAACGGCTGTAGAAGAGATGCATGTCATCACGGAAAGAGATAACATTGGTGCTTTTATTAAACAAGTCTCAGTGGACATGAGCTTGAAGAATTCAAAAGAAGATGTGGAGCTGATGGAAGCCTCCAAATTACCATTAGAAGAGGAGAATATTGAAGAATACATGGGAGAGAAACTCCCTTATTTACCTATTACACCTGCCTTGGTTGACACAAGCATACAGGAAGGAGAAATGGGAAGTGGGGAAAGTGAAATCATGGAACTAGAAAAACAAAGAGAGAAGAGGACAACAGACAACATTGACACTCAAACTGTTTTAAAAACCAGTTTACAGAAGAGCAAAACTAAAGAGGTAAACCTCAAGGTTGATGAAGTAAAAGAAACCCCAAAGGAAGAGGAAATCCCCAATCAAGATGTTGAAACCATTGTGGATCAACAGGCTTCCACTGAAGAAAGCGTGCAGAGTATTGAAGCGGAGAAAGCAGCAAGTGGCTCACAGAAGGATGATATAGGAGGCAAGAAGACAGCGGAAGATACTGACTTGGAGTCCAGAGAACAGGTTCTTGAAACAATTGAGGCAACCTCAGGTCAAAATCAACAAGCTCCATCTCCTACACTAGACATTATTGGAGACAGATTGAATGCAGATGTTGGAACTGTTACAGAGGCTTGTAACAATGGAGAAAGCATAGACACAGACTTTGGTACCAACACTGCACACATTAAACAGGATGTAGAAGAGACAAGCTTCAAAGGAGTGGAAGGCAATGGACCAGAGAATTCCTCCAATTTAGTGGGTATGGAGAAGGGTCCTGAAACAATCAACCCAAGTGAAAAGATACAGAATGAGAAACAAGAGCGAGAGGAAATCTCACAAGATAGCACTAGGGCTTCCTCTATCTCAATGGACATGGCGAGTTCAAATATCCAAAACGATGAAGAGCTCTTAGAAAAAGGGGTGGGTATTAATGACAAGCTTGACAGCCCATCTGTTACTATGGTAAAAGAATGCACAAGCTTACAGAAAGTCGAACCAGAAATAGGCTGGAAGCTCGAAGAGGCCTCCAGTCTTGCATTGGAAGAGAAAGGTCAACAAAAAATTGACTCAAGCGAGAAGATGAAAGATGATATTCCAATTGAAGATGAAATTCAAGATAAGAACCCTGAAACTCTCACACAGACACCACAAGACACATACCAGGGAGACGGTGAGAATCTGGATTTGACAGAGGCTTCAATCAAGGAGAACAAAGATAAGGAAGGATTTCCTGTCGCAGTGGCTGAAGACATAATCGATATTACTGACATAGTCAAGACCAAAGAGAATATTGAAAAAGGAGACTCAAATGACGTGGAAGAACCAGAACTCTTGCAGAAAGATGAAACAGAAAGAAACAAGCTCGAAAGATCCTTGAATGTGATGCACGAGGATATTGAAACTGCTCCTTCAAGTGCAGATACTGAGAAAAGTACGGTTGTGAAAGAGGAACCCATTAAGAACCTTAAAGAGAGCTTCAAGGAAGAAAGGAAGGAAGATGAAACAAATGACACTGACGAAACCAAGGAGAATAAAATTCCAAAAGGAGAGGTCAGAACAAACTAATTTCTTGATTCAACACTCTTTTTTCCTTTTCTTTTCCATCTCTAAATTGAGCACTCAGCTCTCTCAAATCTCAATATAGGTTCAACTATTACTAATGTAGTATCTGAGGTGCAGGATCTCAAACCAGTTGATCTGAGTGAGAAGATAGACAGTACGGAAGCTGAGATCCCAAACAAGAACACTGATGATCTACCCATTACCCATCTATTGGTTGAAGAAACAGCACAGAAGGTAGGTAAAAAGAGTGAGGACGTCTTCAATTTTGAACCGGAAGAACGTCATGAAGAAAATGGAGCTTCTCCAGAAGAGGAAAAACATATTGAAGAAGCATCTGAAGTGAGCAAAAGCATGGAAAGCACAACTTTTGAGCAGGAGAAAACTACAGATGAGGAACCAACATTGGGATTGAACTTACAAACAAGTGAAATGGAAGTTGAGAAACTAAAGAAGGCTAGTGAATTGGACTCTGAAGAGAAATTGGAGAGCATCAATGCCGGGGAGAACACAGAAGAGGAGTTAATAAAGAAGGAAGAAACTTCTGATGCAGACTTGCATAAAATTGAAACAAAATGTGAGTAGCTTAAAAACCTTTCCAGTATTCTTTTTTTTCAAACACAATTGATGCTAGTTTTACACTTTTACTTGATAATGATCATACGGCTTCACCAATGTTCTGAAAAGAGGACTCAAGTGATGGGAAAATGTATAAGTTTAAGTATTATACATGGTAATTGCATTCAATAAAAGGGATTTCAGGACATATGGTGCTTGGGTATGCAGGTTGGGACCATCGTAAGTCCACCTAGATGTCCTCCTTCACTGGTCAACCTGATTAGATTATCATGGCAATGAAATCATGCTTTCGGCAGTCAAAAGTTTGACCTTTTTTTTTAATGTTTTTAATAGGTAGTGATAGAATGAGTTTATTGAAAACAGTAATAACTATTTAGGGCAGATCAATCGAGGCACAAAAAATTGTCGATGGGTGCTTTCTTTTGCAAGAAGGTGCACTATCTCATTAGTACTCCTATGTCACGGATATGACTACTCAAAAATTGGTTGAGGTTCCAGGAAAAAGTTTAATCAGATGGTTGTGATGATCCCACAGGTTCAATTTCCAATTTGTAGATCTCAGAGATGAGACCACTGAATTCAGGATCTTGACCTACATATGTTTCCATGTCCTGATTTTCCATTAAAGATGGTAATTACAGACGATTCCAATCAGACAAGAGAATAAATAACATAAAATATATATACCCACCAAAATATTTTACCAATTCAAGAAAAGACAAAGTACAACCCCTCCATCTAGGCATGTAACAGTCTTGAGACATCTGGTGCAGGTGATGAAACAGAGAAAAGAACCATCGAGGAAGAAGGTCCGATTAAGGACTACATTGCTGTATGTGATGGAGATGAATTGGTTAAAAAAAGCCATCAAAAGAATGAAAAGGAGCTAAACAGTGTTGAGGAAGCAACACTTGAATTGGATGGTGAAGATCAGAGTTACAAAACATATAATGCTGCTAAGACTGCAAAGAATGAAAGCATACAAAAAGAGGTCTGATTAGAATATAAGAACCGAAACCTCATCTGATTTCTTTCTTTTCATTTCATTTTCTTCTTTTTACATTAATTTGAAGTTTCATCTATTATACAGGTGTACGAGGGGCCTCAGATTGCCAGCATAAGTGAGGACACTAAAAAACAGAACATAGAGGAAGAAGGCACAATTACAGGCCTCTCTCCAGAATCCATTGGAGAAGAATCAGTCAAAAGCTCTCAAGAAGAACAAAAGGAGGCAGAGAAGCCCAAAGGAGAGGTCAGCTTAACTATAAAATTCAAAGCTTAACCTCTGACTTTTTATTTCCTACTCTAACTTCTTTGTCTACGGGTTAAGTTGAAAATTATCTTGTTTCTTTTTTGTTTCTTCATTTTCTCTTTGTTTCTTATAAGTTAAATTGAAGCTTAATTTCTAATACAGGTGTATGAGGAATTTGAGACAGATGGTACTGTAGGTGATGATATGGAAGAACATAAGATAGAAGAAGATGATGCTGTTAAGGACCAGTCTGCGGTATCCATTGGAGAAGAAAAAGTTAAAGAGAGCTCACGGGAAGAAGAAAAGGAGGTAAAGATGCCTGAAGAACGGGTCAGCTTGAATTCTTGACCTTTTCTTTCCTTCTTTGATCATTTCAAGATAATTGATTTGAATTCTCCTGTTTTTTCCTTCCCTGTATCTTTTTCTTCATTCTACTTATTAATTAAAGCTTCGTCTTATAGATGAGTGAGACACTTAAAACAGCCAGTTCAGGTGAGGGCATTGAAAAACAAATTTTAGAGGAAGATTGTGTTGTTAAGGGCCACTTTGCGGTATCTATTGGAGAAGAAACAGTTAAAGAGAGCTCTCCAAAAGATGGAAATGACGTAAATGATCTTGAAGGAAAGGTTGGCTCAATATGAAATTTGAAGCTTTAATCTCTGACATTTTCTTGCTTCTAATTTTTCCAACTGTTACATTGGATAAATTCTTTCCTTTCTCTTTTTCCTTTTTATGCTTATCATTATGTGGAAGCTTCATCTGTTATATAGGTGTTTGAGGAACTCGAGACAGCCGGTGCAGCCAAGGACACTGTAAGGCAGATACAGGAAATTGGGACTGTTAAGGACCACTCTACAGTATCCACTGGAGAAGAAACAGTTAAAGAGAGCTCTCAGGAGAATGAAACCCAGTTGCAGAAAGATCAAACGGCTGTAGAAGAGATATATGTCATCACAGAAAGAGATAACATTGACGCTTTTGTTAAACAAGTGTCAGTGGACATGAGCTTGAAGAATTCAAAAGAAGATGTGGAGCTGATGGAAGCCTCCGAATTACCTTTAGAAGAGGAGAATATTGAAGAATACATGGGAGAGAAACTTCCTCATTTACCTATTACACCTGCCTTGGTTGACCCAAGCTTACAGGAAGGAGAAAAGGTAAGTGGGGAAAGTGAAATCATGGAACAAGAAAAACAAAGAGAGAAGAGGACTACAGACAACACTGACACTGAAACTGTTATAGAAACCAGCTTACAGAAGAGCAAAACTAAAGAGGTGAACCTCAGGGTTGATGAAGTAAATGAAACCCCGAAGGAAGAGGAAATCCCCAATCAAGATGTTGAAACCACTGGGAATCTACAGGCCTCCACTGAAGAAAACCTGCAGAGTATCGAAGCGGAGAAAGCAGCAAGTGGCTCACAGAAGGACGAGATAGGAGGCAAGAAGACAGCGGAAAATACTGAGTTGGAGTCCAGAGAACAGGTTCTTGAAACAATTGAAGGAACCTCAGGTCACAATCAACGAGCTCCGTCTCATACACCAGATTTTATTGGAGACATTTTGAATGCAGATGTTGGAACTGTTACAGAGGCTTGTAACAATGGGGAAAGGATAGACACAAACTTTGGTACCAACACTGCACACATTAAACAGGACGTAGAAGAGACAAGCTTCCAAGGAGTAGAAGGCAATGGACCAGAGAATTCCTCCAATTTAGTGGGTATGGAGAAGGGTCCTGAAACAATCAACCCAAGTGAACAGATAGAGAATGAGAAACAAGAGCGAGAGGAAATCTCACAAGATAGCATTATAGTTTCCTCTATCTCAATTGACATGGCAAGTCCAAAGATCCAAAATGATGAAGAGCTCTTAGAAAAATGGGTGGGTATTAATGACAAGCTTGACAGCCCATCTGTTACGATGGTAAAAGAATGCACAAGCTTACAGAAAGTCGAACCAGAAATAGGCGGGAAGCTCGAAGAGGTCTCCAGTCTTGCATGGGAAGAGAAAGGTCAAGAAAAAATTGACTTAAGCGAGAAGATGGAAGATGATATTCCAATTGAAGATGAAATTAAAGATAAGAACAACCCTGAAACTCCTACACAGACATCACAAGACACATACCAGGGAGAAGGTGAGAATCTGGATTTGACAGAGGCTTCAATCAAGGAGAACAAAGATGAGGAAGGATTTTCTGTCACAGTGACTGAAGACATAATCGATATTACTGATGTAGTCAAGACCAAAGAGAATATTGAGAAAGGAGACTCAAATGACGTGGAAGAACCAGAACTCTTGCAGAAAGATGAACCAAAAAGAGACAAGCTCGAAAGATCCTTGAATGTGATGCACAACGATATTGAAACTGCTCCTTCAAGTGCAGATACTGAGAAAAGTACACGTGTGAAAGAGGAGCCCATTAAGAACCTTGAAGAGAAATTCAAGGAAGAAAGGAAGGAAGATGAAACAAATGACACTGATGATACCAAAGAGAATAAAATTCCAAAAGGAGAGGTCAGAACAAACTAAAATCTCTGTAGATTTTAACATTCACGTTTTCCTTTTCTTTTCCATCACTAAATTGAGCAGTAACCTCGCTCAAATCTCAATGCAGGTTCAAGCTTTTACTAATGTAGCATCTGCGTTGCAGGATCTCAAACCAGTTGATCTGAGTGAGAAGAAAGAAAGTATGGAAGTTGAGATCCCAAACAAGAACACTGATGATTTACCCATTACCCATCTATTGGTTGAAGAAACTGCACAGAAGATAGGTAAAAAGAGTGAGGAAGTCTTCAATTTTGAACCGGAAGAACAAGGTCATGAAGAAAATAGAGCTTCTCCAGAAAAGGAAAAGCATATTGAAGAAGCATCTGAAGTGAGCAAAAGCATGGAAAGCACAATTTTTGAGCAGGAGAAAACTACAGACGGGGAACCAACATTGGGATTGACCTTACAAACAAGTGAAATGGAAGTTCAGAAACTAAAGAAGGCTAGTGAATTGGACTCTGAAGAGAATTTGAAGAGCATCAATGCCGGGGAAAACATAGAAGAGGAGTTAATAAAGATTGTAGGTTCTTCTGATGCAGACTTGCATAAAATTGAAACAAAATGTGAGTAGCTAAAAAACCTTTCCATCATTACAATTGATGCTAGTTTTACTTGATAATGCTCATACGGGTTCACTGATCTTCTGAAAAGGGGACTAAAGTGTTAGGAAAATGTAGAGTTTAAGTATTATATATGGTAATGACATTCAATAAAAGGAATTTGAGGACATATGGTGCTTGGGCATGCAGGTTTGGAACTTGGGACCATCATAAGTCCACCCAGATGTCTTTCACTGGTCAGCCTGATTATATTATCATTGCAATTGAATCATGCTTTCAGTAGTCAAAAGTTTGTCCTTTTCTCCATTTTTAATAGGTAGTGGTAGAATGAGTTTATTGAAAAAAGTAATAACTATTTAAGGAAGATCAATCAATCCATGTTCAAAAAATTTTCAATGGGTGCTTTATTTTGCAAGAAGGTCCATTATCTCATTAGTACTCCCGCAGTCCTGCGAGTATAGTTACAAATTATAAAAATTGTCTGCAATGTCAAGAATATGACTACTCAAAAGTTTGTTGAGTGGTCCAGGAAAAAGTTTAATTAGATGGTTGTGATGATCCCCTATGGTTCAATTTTAAATTTGTAGATCTCATAAATGAGACCACCGAATTCAGGGTCTTGACCTACATATGTGTCCATGTCCTGACTGATGTTCCATTAAAGACGGTAATTATTGACTATTCCCCTCAGACAAGAGATTAAATAACATAAAATATATATACCCACCAAAATATTTTACCAATTCAAGAAAAGAGAAAAAGCAAAACCCCTTCATCTAGGCATGTAACAAGCTTGAGACATCTGGTGCAGGTGATGAAATTGAGAAAAGAACCATAGAGGAAGAGGGTTCCATTAAGGACTACAGTACTGTAAGTGATGGAGATGAAATGGTTGAGAAAAGCCATCAAAAGAACGAAAAGGTGCAAAACAGTGTCGAGGAAACAGCACCTGAATTAAATAGTGAAGATCAGAGTTACAAAACATATGATGCTTCTAAGACTGCAAAGAATGAAAGCATACATAAAGAGGTATGATTGGAGTATAAGAATCAAAATCTCATCTGATTTCTTTATTTTCATTTCATCTTCTTCTTTGTACATAAAGTTGAAGCTTCATCTGTCATACAGGTGTATGAGGGGCCTAAGATTGCCAGCACAAGTGAGGACACTAAAAAACAGATCATGGAGGAAGAAGGCACACTGACAGGCCTCTCTCCGGAATCCATTGGAGAAGAATCAGTCAAAAGCTCTCAAGAAGAACAAAAGGAGGCAGATAAGCCCAAAGGAGAGGTCAGCTTGATTTCAGATTTTGAAGCTTAACATCTGACCTTTTATTTCTTACTCTTAACTTCTTTGTCCAAGGGTTAAGTTGAAAATTTATCTTGTTTCTTTTTCGTTTCTTCCTTTTATCTTTGATTCTTATAAGTTAAATTGAAGCTTCATTTCTTATACAGGTGTATGAGGAACTTGAGACAGCCGGTGTAGTTGACGATATTGAAGAAAATATCATAGAAGAAGATGATGCTGTTAAGGACCAGTCTGCGGTATCCATTGGAGAAGAAACATTTCAAGAGAGCTCACAAGAAAATGAAAAGGAGGCAAAGATGCCCGAAGACCTTGAATACGTGACCTTTTTCTTTCCTTCTTTGATCATTTCAAGATAATTGATTTGAATTCTCATGTTTTTTCCCATTCTTTTATTTTTTTTTCTTCACTTTACTTATTACTTATTAGTTAAAGCTTCATTTGTTATGTAGATGAGTGAGACGCTTAAAACAGCCAATTCAGGTGAGGGCATCAAAAAACAAATTTTAGAGGAAGATTGTGCTGTTAAGGGCCACTTTGCGGAATCTGTTGGAGAAGAAATAGTTAAAGAGAGCTCTCCAGAAGATGGAAAGGATGCAAAAGACCTTGAAGGAGAGGTTGGCTCAATATGAAATTCGAATCTTTGATCTCTGACCTTTTCTTGCTCCTACTTTTTCCAACCGTTACATTGGATAATTTCTTTCCTTTCTCTTTTTCCTTTTTATGCTTATCATTATGTGGAAGTTTCATCTGTTATATAGGTATTTGAGGAACTCGAGACAGCCGGTGCAGCCAAGGACACTGTAAAGCAGATACAGGGGATTGGAACTGTTAAGGACCACTCTACAGTATCCATTGGAGAAGAAACAGTTAAAGAGAGCTCTCAGGAAGATGAGGTCAGCTTGAATATGAAATTTGAAGCTTAATCTCCAACCTTGTCTTTTCAACGGTCCTTTGATTGTTAATTTGAAATGTTCTCTCATTTCTTTTCTTTCTCTTTTTATCTTTTAGTCTTTCCTTCTCTCTTCCCTTATCCTTTCTTTGAATTCAGCCTCCATCTGTTCTACAGGTGTCTGAGGAACGTGAGACAGATGGTGCAGGTGAAGACACTGAAAAGCAGATCATAAAGGAGGATGGGACCATTAAAGATCTCTCATCCTTAAATCTTGGGGAAGAAACAATTAAAGAGAACTATCAGGAAGATGAAAAGGAAGCAAAGAGGCTCAAAGGAGAGGTCAGCTTGAATATAAAAGCTTAAGCATTGAACGTTGCCATTTTCACTTTCTTAGTTATTAACTTGAAAATTATCTGTTACACAGGTTAAAGACTCTGATTTAGTATCCATAGAGAAAAACTTTGAGGCAACAGGATCCACAGAGGAGACAGAAAAAGTGACCTTAAAGAATGAGGAAAACCCAAATAAGAATCCTGATATTCCCAGCAATGTGGAAGCATCTGGAGAAGAAATACTACCAAAAGAAAGCAGTGAGAAGGCAGCGGAAACTTCCTGTTTAGTGTCTGAGGTCTCCAAAAAACAGAATATAGAGGAAATTTTAGAGAAAGCGGAGACCACATCTGACAAGCTTGACACTGCATCTGTCACAGGGGTAACAGAAGAGACAAGCTTACAGGAAACTGAACCAGAAGGCAAGGAGCTAGTAGGCACTTCGGACCTTGCTTCTCAAGAGAAGGGTCTAGAAACAATTGAAACAAGGACTAGCTTACAGGGTGAAGATGCCAAAAGTGTGAAGATTGAAGAAATATCCAAGAATGTAGATAAAGAGATTCTAACAGCTGAAAAACCTGAGGCAGATGAAGCTGAACAAGAAATTAAGTATGAAGTGCTGGCAGGAGATCGCGGTGCAGTATTAAAAAGTGAAGATCAAGGAGTTGAAACAACTACTGAAACAGAGATCGCCACTGGTAAGACTCCCTTAGATGACAAATTACAAGAAAACCTTCAGGGATCTTCTACACTGCTATTGAAGAAACAAGAGCAGGACTCCATCGATGGAAGCAAGAAGATAAGAGATGAAACCCAAGATGAAAACCCAGAAACTCCTTTCGTTTCCCACACAATAGAAGAGATGTCTGTGCATAAAGAAGAAGAGCCAAGGAACCCTGAGGAAGTCTCCGAAGTGGGGTTTGAAGATATTGGGAAGGAGACTCCAAATGAAGAACTCCAAAAAGATGAATATCTAGAAAAGAATATCTATGAATCAAAAGAAAGTGATGCAATGTTGGAGAGAGAGAAAACTACTGAACTAACTGAGGCCAGTGAGAGTAGCATATGGATGGCTTTGGTAGATGAGGAGATGTTGGAGCTAGGATTGGAAAAAAACATACTAGAAGGCGAAAAGCCATTTGATGAGGAGTCTAAGGGTCTTGAAACAATGGGTGCATGTGCGGACACTGAAAAGGATATCCTTGAACAAGAGGACTCAGTTAAGACCCCTGAAGAATGCTTCAAGGAAAGTATGAACATTGAGGATGCAGCTGTTGAATTGGAGGCAGTAGGTCATAGCCATGAAACAAATGAGGTTGCTGACACCACAAACAATCAGACTCTTCCAGTAGAGGTCCGATCAACATAATACATTGCTTCTCTCCCTATCTTAACAATAAATTGAATTCATAAATGTTTCCCTTTCTTTAATTTCATGTTGAACCTTACTATTCTAGCATCTGTGGAACAGAACCTCGAAGCAATTGATCCAAGTAAGAGGCTTGAAAAGGATTTTGAATCAATGGCTGAAGATCCAAGTAGTGAGACACTCCCTGAAACCAAAGAGACCAAAATTGAGGAAAACAGCGATGCTATTAGTGATCAGAAAGTTGTGTCTATTGAGAATCAAATGATCGGAGAAACATTTCAAAAAGAAACAAAGGAGAGGATTGAGGAAACAGAACCCAAATTGCAGGCAGAAGATCAAAGTAACAAAACAAACCAGGCAAATGAGAGCACAAAGAACACCATATTAAATGAAGAGGTCATACAGGATTAAATAACTTACACTTGTTTTATTTTCTATTACTTTTCTTTACATTTTGTTCATTATATTGAACCATTATCTGATGAACAGGAACCTCAGGGAGTTGAGAAAGTTGATGAAAGTGAGAAAATAAAAAAACAGATCATAGAGGAAGAGGAAGCCACTAAGGTTCTTGAAACAACTGGTGCATGTGCAAACACTGAAGAGGATATGCTGAAAAAAGAGGACTTTGTTAAGAACCTTGAAGATAACTTCAAGGAATGTATGGAAACTGAAGACACAGTTGTTGAATTGGAGGCGAAAGGTCATAGTCACAAAAACAATGAGGCTTCTGACACCACAAACAATGAGACTCTTCTAGTAGAGGTCAGCGCAACATAACGCAATGCATCTCTCCCTATCTTATCATTTTTATAGATGTTTCCTTTTTTTTTCCTTTTAATTCATGTTTCTCACTAATCTAGCATATGTGGAATAGGATCTCGAAGCAATTAATTCAGGTGAGAAGCTAGAAAGGACTTCTGAATCAATGGCTAAAGAAAAAAGTAATGAGACAATCCCAAAAATCAAAAAGGCCAAAATTGAGGAAGACAATGAGGCTGTTACGGATCAAAAAGTTTTGTCTGTTGAGAATCAAATAGTTGGAGAAAGATTTCAAGAAGAAGAAAGGGGGAGGACTACGGAAACAGAACCCAAATTGGAGGCTGAAGATCATGGTAACAAAACAAATATGGACAATGAGAGTACAAAGAACACCATTTTAACTGAAGAGGTCAAACGGAATAAAGAAAACTTACCTGCACTTCTTTTATTTTTTATTTACATTTTATCATTATATTAAAGCTTGATCTAATGAACATGTACAACAGGAAGTCAAGAAAGCTGATGAATGTGATAACATAAAAAAACATATACCAGAGGAAAAGGAAGCCCCTAAAGGTCTAGAAACAACTGGTGCATGTGCAGATATTGAAAAGGATATCCTGGAACAAGAGGACTCTATTAAGAATTTTGAATATAGCTTCAAGGAAGGTGTGGAAGTTGAAGACACGATAGTAGAACTAGGGACAGACGGTCAAAGCTATGAAACAAATGAGGCTTCTAACACCATTAACAATCAGACTCTTCTAATAGAGGTCGGAGCAGCATAACACATCTGATCATTAAATAGACTTTAAAAAACTTCTTTTTTTCTTTAATTCCATGTTGAATGTTACTAATCTAGATTCTAGCATCTGTGGTACAGAATATCAAAGCAATTTATCTAGGTGAGAAGCTTAAAAGGGGTTCTGAATCAATGGCTGAAGATCAAAGTAATGAAACACTCCTTGAAACCAAAGAGACCAAAATTGAGGAAGACAATGAAGTTGTTAAGGATCAGAAATCTATGTCTGTTGAGAAGCAAATGATTGGAGAAAGATTTCAAGAAGAAGAAAAGTGGAGGATTGAGGAAACAGTACCCAAATTGGAGGCAAAAGATCAAAGTAAAAAGCCAAACCATGCACATAAGAGCATAAGGAACGCCATCTTATCGGAAGAGGTCAAACGGAATTAAAAGAACTTACATTAGTTGTATTTTTGGTTAATTTTCTTTACATTTTGTTCAATATATTGAGCATCATCTGATAAACAGGTACCTAAGGGAGTTGAGATAGTTGATGAAAGTGAGAATATCGAAAAACAGATCATGCGGGAAGAAGCTGCTAAGGATCTTGAAACAATTGTTGAATGTGCAGACACTGAAAAGGATAACCTTGAAGATAACTTCAAGGAATGTACAGAAATTGAGGACGTGGCCGTTGACTTGGAGGCGAAAGGCCATAGTCATGAAACAAATGAGACTTCTGACACCACAAACAATGAAACTCTTCTAGTAGAGGTCAGCGCAACATAACACATTGCATCTCTTCCTATCTCATCATTTTCATAATTGTTTCCCTTTTCCTTCGAATGCATGTTGAACCTCACTAATTTAGCATATGTGGAACAAAATCTCAAAACAATTAATCCAGGTGAGAAGCTTGAACGGACTTCTGAATCAATGGCTAAAGAAAAAAGTAATGAGATAATCCCAAAATCAAAGAGACCAATATTGAGGAAGACAATGAGGCTGTTAAGGATCAAAAAGTTATGTTTGTTGAGAATCAAATGATTGGAAAAAAGACTTAAAGAAGAATGGGGGAAGACTAAGGAAACAAAACCCAAATTTGAGACTAGAGATCAATGTAACAAAACAAATAAGGATAATGAGAGCACAAAGAACACCATTTTAATTGAAGAGGATAGACGGGATAAAAAAAACTTGCCTACACTTGTTTAATGTTCCATTATTTTTATTTACATTGTATTCATTGTATTGAAGTTTCATCCGATGAACAGGTACCACAAGAAGTTGAGAAAGTTTATGAATGTGAGAACATTAAAAAATATATAACAAAAGAAGAGGAAACCCCAGAGGGTCTGGAAACAACTGGTGCATGTGCAGATATTAAAAAGGATATCATTGAACAAGAGGACTCTATTAAGAACCTTGAAGATAGCTTCAAGGAAGGACTGAAAGTTGAAAATGCAGCAATAGAACTAGGGGTAGAAGGTCATAGCCATGAAACAAATGAGGCTTCTGAAACCATGAAGAACAATCAGACTCTTCTAGTAGAGGTCAGAGCAGCATAACACATTACATCTCTCCCTATCTTATCCTTCAATAGAACTTTATAAATTTTCCCTTTTTCTTCAATTTCATATTGAACATTACTAACATAGCATCTATGGAACAGAATATCGAAGTAATTTACCCTGGTGAGAAGCTTGAAAGTGATTCTGGATCAATGGCTGAAGATCAAAGTAATGAGACACTCCCTGAAACCACAGAGACCAAAATTGAAGGCGACAATGAAGCTGTTAATAATCAGAGAGCAGTGTCACTTGAGAATCAAATGATTGGAGAAAGATTTCAAGAAGAAGAAAAGGGGAGGATTGAGGAAACAAAACCCAAATTGGAGGCAGAAGATCAAACTAACAAAACAAATCACACAAATGAGAGTATACAGAACGCCATTTTATCTAAAGAGGTCAAACAAGTTAAAAAATTTACTTGCACTAGTTTTATTTTTTTGATAATTTTCTTTACATTTTGTTCATTACATTGACCATCATCTGATAAACAGGTACCTAAGGGAATTGAGAAAGTTGATGAAAGTGAGAACATTAAAAAACAGATCACAGAGGAAGAAGAAGCTGCTAAGGGTCTAGAAACAATTGTTGAATGTGCGGACACTGAAAAGGATGTCCTGAAACAAGAGGATTTGGTTAAGAGCCTTGAAGATAACTTCAAGGAATGTACGGAAACTGAGGACGCGACTGTTGAATTGGAGGCGAAAGGCCATAGTTATGAGACAGATGAGGCTTCTAACACCACAAACAATGAGACTCTTCTAGTAGAGGTCAGTGCAACATAACACATTGCATCTCTCCCTATCTCATCATTTTTATAAATGATTCCCTTTTCCTTCTAATCCATGTTGAACCTCACTAATCTAGCATCTGTGGAACAGGATCTCGAAGTAATTAATCTAGGTGAGAAGTTTAAAAGGACTTTTGAATCAATGGCTGAAGAAAAAAGTAATGAGACAATCCCAAAAATCAAAGACGCCAAAATTGAGGAAGACAATGAGGCAGTTAAGGATCAAAAGGCTGTGTATGTTGGGAATCAAATGATTGGAAAAAGACTTCAAGAAGAAGGGGGGTGCATTAAGGAAACAGAACCCAAATTGGAAGCTGGAGATCAATGTAACAAAACAAATATAGACAATGAGAGCACAAAGAACACCATTTTAATTGAAAAGGTCAGACGGGATTTTTTTTTTTAAACTTACCTACACTTGTTTTACATTCCATTATTTTTCCTTACATTTCATCCATTATATTGAAGCTTCATCTAATGAACAGGTACCACAAGAAGTTGAGAAAGTTGATGAATGTGAGAACATACAAAAACATATAACAGGGGAAGAGGAAATCCCTGAGGATCTGGAATCACCCGGTGCATGTGCAGATATTAAAAAGGATATTCTGGAACAAGAGGACTCTGGTAAGAACCTTAAAGATCTCTTCAAGGAAGGTGTGAAAGTTAAAGATGCAACAGTAGAACTGGGCGCAGAAGGTCAGAGCCATGAAACAAATGAGGCTTTTGACACCATAAACAATCAAACTCTTCTAATAGAGGTCAGTGCAACATAACACATTGCATCTCTCCTTATTTTATCATTAAATAGACTATAAATTATCTTTTTCTTTAATTTCATGTTGAACGTTACTAATTTAGCATCTTTGGAACAGAATATCGAAGCAATTTATCCAGGTGAGAACCTTGAAAGGGATTTTGAATCAATGGTAGAAGATCAAAGTAATGAGACACTCCCTGAAACCAAAGAGACCAAAATTGAGGACGACAAAGAGGCTATTAATGATCAAAAAGCTATGTCTGTTGAGAATCAAATGATTGGAGAAAGATTTCAAGAAGAAGTGTGGAGGATTGAGGAAACAAAACCCAAATTGGAGGCAGAAGATCAAACCAACAAAACACACCACGCAAATGAAAGCATAAAAGATGCCATTTTATCTGAAGAGGTCAAAAATGATTAAAAAAACATGCACTAGTTTTATTTTTCGTTAATTTATTTACATTTTTTTTATTATATTGAGCATCATCTGATGAACAGGTACTTCAGGGAATTGAGAAAGCTGATGAAAGTGAGAAAATTAAGAAACAGATCACAAAGGAAGAAGAAGCTTCTAAGGGTCTTGAAAAAATTGTTGAATGTGCAAACACTGAAAAGGAGATCCTAAAACAAGAGTATTCTATTAAGAACCTTGAAGATAACTTCAAGGAATGTATGGAAACTAAGGATGCGGCTATTGAATTGGAGGTGGAAGACCATAGTCATGAAACAAATGAGGCTTCTGACACCACAAACAATGAGTCTCTTGTAGTAGAGGTTAGCGCAATATAACACATTGCATCTCTCTCCATCTCGTCATTTTCATAATGTTTCCATTTTCCTTTTAATCCATGTTGAACCACACTAATCTAGCATCTGTGGAACAGGATCTCGAAGCAATTAATCCAGGTGAGAAGCTTGAAAGGACTTCTGAATCAATGGCTGAAGAAAAAAGCAATGAGACAATCCCAGAAATCAGAGAGGCCAAAATTGAGGAAAACAATGAGGATGTTAAGGATCAAAATGTTGTGACTGTTGATAATCAAGTGATTGGAGAAAGACTTCAAGAAGAAGAAAGGGAGAGGACTAAGGAAACAAAACCCAAATTGGAGGCTGAAGATTATAGTAACAAAACAAATAAGGACAATGAGAGCACAACGAACACCATTTTAATTGAAGAGGTCAGACGGGATAAAAACTTACCTACACGAGTTTTATTTTTCGTTATTTTTATTTACATTATATTGAAGCTTCATCTAATGAACAGGTACCACAGGAAGTTGAGAAAGTTGATGAATGTGAGAACATTAAAAAAAATATAATAGAGGAAGAGGAAGCACCTAAGGGTCTGGAAACATCTGGTGCATGTGTAGATATTGGAAACGATATCCTGAAACAAGAGCACTCTGTTAAGAACCTTAAAGATAGCTTCAAGGAAGGTGTGAAAATTGAAGACGCGGTAGTAGAACTGGGGGCAGATGGTCAAAGCTATGAAACAAATGAGGCTTCTGGCACCATTAACAATCAAACACTTCTAGTAGAGGTCAGAGCAACATGACACATTGCATCTCTCCCTACCTTACCATTAAATAAACTTTATAAATTTTTCTGTTTTTCTTTAATTCCATGTCGAACATTACTAATCTAACATCTATGAAACAGATTTTGAACGTTACTAATCTAGCATCTGTGAAACAGAATATTGAAGCAATTTATCCAGGTGAGAAGCAAAAAAGGGATTTTGAATCAATGGCTGAAGATCAAAGTATTGAGGCACTTGCTAAAACCAAAGAGACCAAAATTGAGGAAGACAGTGAAGCTGTTAAGGATCAAAAAGTTGTGTTTGTTGAAAATCAAATGATGGGAGAAAGATTTCAAGAAGAAAATGGGAGGAATGAGGAAACAATACCCAAATTGGAGGAAGATGGTCAAACTAGCAAAACAAATCACACAAATGAGAACATAAAGAATACCATTTTATCTGAAGAGGTCAAACAAGATTAAAAAAACTTACTTACACTAGTTTTATTTTCCGTTAATTTTCTTTACATTTTATTCATTATATTGACCATCATCTGATGAAAAGGTACCTCAGGGAATTGAAAACGTTGATGAAAGTGAGAATATTAAAAAACAGATCACAAAGGAAGAAGGAGCTTCAAAGGGTCTTGAAAAAATTGTTGAATGTTCAGACACTGAAAAGGATATCCTGAAACAAAAGGATTTTGTTAAGAACCTTACTGAGGACGCGGTTGTTGAATTGGAAGCAGAAGACCATAGTCACAAAACAAATGAGGCTTTTGACACCACAAACAATGAGCCTCTTCTAGTAGAGGTCAGAGCAGCATCACACATTACATCTCTCCCTATCTCATCATTTTCATAAATGTTTCCCTTTTTCTTTTAATCCATGTTGAGCCTCACTAATCTAGCATATGTGGAGCAGACCTCGCAGTAATTAATCCAGATGAGATGTTTAAAAAGACTTTTGAATCAATAGCTGAAGAAGAAAAAAGTAATGACACAATCCTAGAAATCAAAGAGGCCAAAATTGAGAAAGACAATGACGTAGTTAAGGATCAACAAGTTGGAATCAAATGATTGGAGAAAGACTTCGAGAAGAAGGAAGGGGGAGGACTACGGAAACAGATCCCAAATTGGAGGTTGAAGATCATAGTAACAAAACATACAAGGATGATGAGAGCACAAAGAACATACTTTCGCTCTTTCATTCACAACTTCTTATCTTGTTGGCATTTGGTTAGTGGGGATAGTTCAAGAATGGTGCTTTGGTCTGTACTCCCGGGAGCTATTGCGTGGTCCATTTGGAAAGAGAGGAATAAGCGGGTTTTCGAGGACTCGCTCTCCATGCCTCTCAGTATATGTTCTAAAATCAGATTGCTGGTTTTGGAATGGTGCTCCACTTCTCATACGGGAGAGGACTTCAGGGTTATGTTAGCTTAATGGGTCTCACTTTGTTTGTATCTTTTTTTTCCCGTTTCTTTATTTCAGTTCACGAGCTTGTGAACTTTATTATTATGCTTTTGTAGTTCCTGAGCTTCTTTTCATATATATTATCTGATTGATTACCGATTAAAAAAAAAAAAAGAGGTCAGACAGAATAAAAAAATTGCCTAAACTTGTTTTATTTTTACTTACATTTTATCCATTATATTGAAGCTTCATTTGATGAACAGGTACCGCAGGAAGTTGAGAAAGCTGATGAATGTGAGAACATAAACAAACATATAACAAAGGAAGAGGAAGCCCTTAAGGGTCTGGAAACAACTGGTGCATGTGCAGATATTGAAAAGGATATCATTGAACAAGAGGACTCTATTAAGAACCTTGAAGATAGCTTCAAGGAAGGACTGAAAGTTGAAAATGCGGCAATAGAACTAGGGGTAGAAGGTCATAGCCATGAAACAAATGAGGCTTCTGAAACCATGAACAATCAGACTCTTCTAGTAGAGGTCAGAGCAGCATAACACATTACATCTCTCCCTATCTTATCCTTCAATAGAACTTTATAAATTTTCCCTTTTTCTTCAATTTCATATTGAACATTACTAACATAGCATCTATGGAACAGAATATCGAAGCAGTTTACCCTGGTGAGAAGCTTGAAAGTGATTCTGAATCAATGGCTGAAGATCAAAGTAATGAGACACTCCCTGAAACCAAAGAGACCAAAATTAGAGAGGACAGAGAGGCTGTTAAGGATCAGGAAGCTATGACTGTTGAGAATCAAATGATTGGAGAGAGATTTCAAAAAGAAGAAAAATGGAGAACTGAGCAAACAGAAACAAAATTGGAGGCTAAAGATCATAGTAACAAAACAAACAATGCAAATGAGAGCATAAAGAAAACCAGTTTAACTGAAGAGGTCAAATGGATAAAAACTTGCCTACATTTTATTTTCCAATATTTTCCTTACATTTTGTTCATTATATTGAAGCTTCATCTGAAAACAGGCACCTCGAGGAGTTGAGGAAGCTGATGAAAGTGAGAACATCAAAAAACAGATCATAGAGAAAGAGGTATTGTCTAAGGACCTTCACACAGTATCCATTGGAGAAGAAACAGTTAATGAGGTCAGCTTGACATAAAATTGAGGCATTATACCTCAAGCGCACCTTCCCTGTTTCCTCTCCTTTATATGATCATTAACTTGAAATCTTATCTGTAACAGGTGAGAAGCTCTTATCATTTATCCACCAAGCAGAACTTCAAAGGAACAGAATCTGATGAGGATATAGAAATGGTGAATTTAAAGGATGATGGAGATCCAAATAAGAAGCCAGAAGCGTCTCCTGTTAAAGAAGCATCAGAGGACGAAATAATACAAAAGGAAGGCAGTGAGAAGCTTGTGGGTGTCTCCAGTTTGGTATCTAAGGTATCCAAAGAAAATATTAAAGAGATCTCAGAGGCAACATATAACAGAAATGATACTGCATTCGTAACAGTGTTAACGGAAGTTACAAGCTTACAAGAAGCTGAACCAGAAGGTGAGAAGTTTGTAGAGGCCTTTGATACTGGTTCTGATGAGAAGAGTTTAGGAACAGTTGAAACAGTTGAGACTAGCTTACAGGGTGAAGAAGTCGAAAGCGTGAAGCTTGATGAAACCTGTGAATTGGTGTCTCAAATTCCCACTGTTGAAGGTGAGAACACATACAAGGAGAGCTTAACAGTGGAAAAGCTGGATGCAGATGAAGCTGAAGAAGAAATCCGAAGAATTTCTCATACAGTATCTGAATCCGAAAATCAATGTTTTGAAGCAACTGCTGAAGCTGAGAACCGCGCAGGTTGGACTCTCGCAGAAGATAAATCAGAAGAAAAGCTTCAAAAATTATCCTCGTCATTGATTTCTGAAGAACGGGAGCTTGGAATGACAACCACAATTGAGAAGATAGAAGATGAGATCCTGACAGAAGATGAAACCCAAGAAAAGAAGAATCTAGAAGTTCCTTTTGTCATGGAGACAACGGAAGAGACATGCTTGCAGAAAGAAGAGCCCAGAGAGCTTGAGGCCTCTGAAATGGGGTTTGAAGATATAAAGGAGAATCCAAATGAAGAACCAAAGGTCAAAGAAGGTGAGAAGCTAGACGAAGCTTCCAAATTAGACACTAAAACACACATTGCTGAGACAAAAGCTGCTGATTCCCTCTTGGAAAGGGAGAATATCGCAGAACTATCCGAACCCAGAGAAAAAAGTGTAAACGGGACTTCAAAAGAGGAGGAAGTTTTGGAGGTAGGCCAACAGAAAGATGAATCAGAAGCCAAGAAGCCTGAAAAGTCATTTGGTAGGGTGTGTGAGGAACTTGAAACAGGTGGTGCAAGTACAGACATGGAAAAGAATGTTCAGGAGATATATGGCCACCTTAAGAACCCTGAAGAAAACTCTGAGGAAGATGGAAATGCAGGTGAAATAAATAGTGTACATGATTCCACAGAGAACGGAAATCCGAAAGAAGAGGTAAGATAAAATATTCTCCCACGCTCCCTTCAACCCTCCTTCCTCATTACTAAAATTGTATTTTCAATCGTACCAATTTTTATTATTTCTCATATTTGTTGAAGCTGTACTGATCTACGATCTTTAAAGCAGAATTTTGAAGCAATTGATCTGGGCAAGAGGTTCGGAACTGAAGAGGAAGAGAACCCAAACAAGAACACTGATGATTTACCCATTACCCATTCATCGGTTGAAGAGACTTCAGTAGGAGGAAAGTGTGAGGAGGCCTCCAACCTTGAGCCTGAGAAGATTGAAAGGGCTTCTGAATCTGTGTCTGAAGTTCAGAGTTGTGAAACATCCACTGAAACAGAAATTAAGGAATATGGAGACATTGCCAAGGATCAGGATACTGTATCAGCTGGAAATGGAAGAGTTGGGCAAAGCTTTCAAGAAGATGAAAAGAAAGGTGAGCATATTGAGGAAGCATTATCTGAATTGGAAGGTGAAGAAGACAAGTGCGAAAAAAAAACTGAAGCAGATGAGAATTCGAAGAATGAAATTTCAACTGATGAGGTCAGATTGAGGATGGGAACTGAAGTTTTATTTCTTTTCTCTGTCATCTTCTATATTCTTTATTCTGTTTTTTCTCTTTTTCCTTTCTTTGGTTAGTAAAGTTGAAGGCTATTATGGTATTACCTGAGGGGCTTGATAATGCTAATGCAAGTGAGATATTGAAAAACAGATCACAGAGGTAAAGGAAGCTGCCAAGGAACCTTACCTAATCTCTCTTGGTGAAGAAACGGTTAAAGAGAGCCACAAAGAAAACGAAATGAAGGGAAAGAAGATCGAGGAGGCAGCAACTAAATTGGACCTTGAAGATCAGAGTTGCGAAATAAAAGCTGAAGAAGATCAAGGAGAAAAAAAAAATGAATCCAATAAGAACGCAAAGAATGGGACTCTAAATGAAGAGGTCAGATAGAGTATAAGAAATGAAATTAATTTCCTTTCCTTCTCACTTTTTTGTCATTTTTTCGTCTGAGTTGAAGCTTTATCTGTAACACAGTTGTCTGAGGGAGTCAAAAAAGCTGCTGCAAGTGATAACATTGAAAAATGGAGCAAAGAACCTTACCTAGTTTCCGTCGGAGAAGAAACAGTTACAGAGAGCCATCAAGAAGACGCAAAGAAGGGAAAGCAAGTCGAGGAGGCAGCAGCTAAATTGGACCTTGAAGATCAAAGTGATGAAACAATCTGCAGAAATGATACAAAAGAAACCAAGATTCTAAAAGAAGAGGTTAGATCCCAACATAAAAGCTTTGACCTCTCTCCCTGCGATAGAAAATGATACTTTAAATAGAATATGTCAAAATGTCCAATATAAATTATTTTTTATAAGTAATATTGGGATTATAAAACCCATCAAATTGAGTAGCCTTAAAAGGTAGAACGTAGGCTGTTCCCATCCCTTTTGATAGAGATGCCAACCGTGTCTCCTTTCAGCGAACACAATAACGTAGGGTTTTAATTTATCCTCCCTCATGCACTTCCTCTCACTCTCGCCCATGGGAATAACAAACATTCAGACAAATGACCAAGAAGTAAAGATACAAAATCAAATATCATCACAAAAATAAAATAATTCAAATGACCTAAACCAAAAGTTCAAATTTTTCAGAATAAAACTAGGACTGAATTCAGTCATTATTGAACACCACATTATGTCCAAAAAGGCTGTACTTGAGAGTATGGATCCCCTTCCAAGAAAACTCTCTTGGGCCATAAGCAATACAAACTGTTCATACAACAAATTTTTCTTTAATTTCCCCATGGAATGGGCTGCATGAAGATGTCCAGATCAGTATTATCTGGGTCACTCATAGTCACCAAACCACCAAGCTCAAAGTTTGTTGGAGCCCTTGACGTTCCATCCTCTCTTCACCAGTTGGCCTCCTCTCTTGGTATTTTAGAATGAAACAATAAATTGGCTTGGTGATCGGAACTTTTTCCTCACTTTTATGTTCTGCTCCAACCCTATTGACCATGGGAAGGTATGATGACCTTCAATATTAATACTTGGCCAATCCCAACCAAATCTCATTCAACCTCAATTTCTCACTTAATATAACATTGGGAGAGCAACGAGTAACCTAAAACTGTGAGATACAGTGATGACCATAGTGACAAAAACGGGGTTCGGGAATAATTCAACAGAGGTCAAGTTCCGAAAAAATCGGGAAATATTCGGAACAAATAAAATATAAATTAATAAATATAAAAATATATTGAACAATTTGATTAAAAATATACAAAATAAATAGTTTTTTTGCCAAGTTTGAGAAAATAGTTCGGGAATAATTCGGAAATTCAGGAATCTAATAATTCGCAAATAATTCGGCAAAGCAAAAATGCGCGAATAATTCGCAAATTTTTGAAAAAAATTGAGTTTTTTGTTACAGAGGTGATGACTATATTTCTTTTCTCTTATCACTAAGTTGAAAAGGTTATCTGTCATACAGGTTAAAAGTCCTGATCTAGTGTTGGTGGAGCCGGACATAGAAACGATAGGTTCCAATGACAAGATTGAAACTGTGATAACAAAGGATGAGGAAGACCCAAATGGGGATCTTGATGGTCCACCTGCTACAAATTCACCAGGTGAAAAAGCACCACAAGGAAAAGTAGGTGACAAACTCAAGGAAGTTTTTGAACTAGTGCCTGAAGAACCGATTCATGAAACCATCGAGACAAATGAAGAGAACATGCAAATCGCAACTGAAGACACGGCTTGTCCGGAAGGCATCATGGAAATTGAGAAGCTGAAGAACGTATCTTCTGAATTAGCATATAACCCACATAATATTGCAGAGGGTTTGAATCTGAAAGATCAAGAGGTTCAAACCAATAAAACTGTAGCTTCACCTTTCGCTGAGGGTTCACAAGAAGAACTACCAGAGAAAGGAGATGAGATCACAGAGGATGGGAAAAGCCAAGGCTTGGTATTTGATAAGCATATAACAGCTGAAGTGAGGATTCCAATAGAAGAAAGAGAAGGAAAGGACATTAAGGATGAGGTAAGTCTAAAGACCATAGGAATTGAAAACACAACAAATGGAGAATACCCACAGACAAATATTGATGCTTCGTCTGTTTTGCAGGCTTCAGTAGAAGAAATTTTGATAAAGGGACACGAGAAGAAGCTCAATGAAGACAAGTTTCACAAAACTAGACGTGCAAATGACATTGGAGAACCCCAAATCCCAAAACAGGAACAAGCTCCGGTTCTCTTATCTGTTGAACAGACAACTGCAGAGAGATGCATCATAGATGATTCTGAGGAGCTTGATAACACCTCTAACTTGGTGCTTGAAGAGCAGGGCAATTCAAATAATGATTTGGTATCTGAAGCACAGATCCATGAAAGTTTGGAAACAAAAAGCAGAAATCTAGAGGATGCTGTAAGCCTAAATGAGAAAGTTGATGTTTTATCTCATATCCAGCCTTCAGGCAAAGAGATATCACAAAAAGCAGACAGGATGGAGCTTGCAGAAGCCAATGAAATCACTCAAAGCATTGAGAAGCCAGAAAAGGCCTCTGATGCTACATCTGAAGAGCAGACTCTGGGAGAGGCAGATCCAACTGAGAGTACAGAGACAAAGATTTCACCTGGCAACAAAGATATTTCATCAAGGCCACAGGACCCAGTTGCAAAAACCTTGCAGAAAGCTGAAGTAGAAGATCAGGAAAAAAGAAAAGCTTTAGAAACTGAGTCAGAAGTGAGTGCAGTAGAGCGTGGGGGAGAGAAAAGAATGGATGATGAAGCTCAAGAAACAGTTGATGAATCCAAACCAATGGATACTGATATGGTTTCATTATCCGACCTTGTTCAAAGATCAACAAAAAAAACCTTGCAAATGGATGGACACTTGACTGAGGATAAAAAAACTACAGTTGGCAAAAAAGAAATGCAAACTGAAGATGCAGAGACCGTTCAAGTGGAAGAAGCAAAAACAAATGAAGAGGATAAAGATGACGAAGGTGAAGAAGAAAATGAACACAAAAAGGAAGTCTCAGGCTCCGATGATCCAGTCATGGTGGAAGCCTCAAGAGATGTGGATGTTAAGCCAATGCATAAGAAATCTCACAATATATTTTCGGGTGTCGGGTCCAAGGTGAAGCATTCAATTGCCAAGGTGAAGAAAGCCATCACGTGTACATCTTCCTACCCAAAGCCACTCTCCCCAAAATAAGAAAGTGGATGATCAGTGGCGGTTAACAACTGTTGGATGGATGGTCTACTTTTAAAACTACTTGTATGGAAAGGACTTGTTAGTAGTTTGAGGATGATATTACCAAGGTTTGAGTGTGGTGTGTATTTGTGTGATATGATGATTATGATCAGATTTGTTATTTGTATAAAGTCAATTTAACTGTAAAGAGTCTCTGTGACATTGTCAATAACCATGTTGCATGAATATAGTTTTTGCTTGTACATTTACTAAGTGAATGGACTACCCAATACCCATTACGTTTCTCTCTCGGGCTATTCTTTTACTTGCAACTATCAGGTGGTATTTTTTTGAATTGGTAACAAAGAAATATATTAATAATGGAAGAAAATACATGGGCAAAAGAGAAAATCAGAAGACTTGTGACTTCAACAGATCCAGAGAGGAAACAAAAGCAAAAGATAAAGAACAACATACAAGGAGAGAGAGAGAGAGATGGCTACAGCCTACAAGGGGATCACATCATAAAAAAGACCATCCCTAATGACACCTTCTCTCGTCAATAAGCCAGACGGTGGATCGAGATGAGTGGTATTTTCAATCTGTAGAATGTGATCTGGGAACCACGGTAGAAAGTGAATATTAGAAATCCCAGAAGGGTAAGGATGTAGTAGACCTCAAGACTTGAGATTGGTGGGAGGAAAAAAGGACTGTTCTCCTTTAATCAATACAAAAGAAACATGAAGATTAGAGAAATAACGAAAAGATTAATTAAAAAAATTATTAACTACCACCCAAGAAAATTTTCATACTCACTAAGGAGATTAACTACTATAAAAAGACTAAATAAACAAATAACTAAACACTAGAATGATAGCGGAATAGACACACAATAAATGTTTTTTTCCCTTTATTGTAGCCACCTATGTTTAACACTTTCTTTTTCAAGTGAGTGAAATTAACACACTTAACTAAAACAATCAATCAAAACTCAAAACACCCACTTGCATTCACAGAAACCTTTTTTCTTCATCAACCCATATGTTTCAACAGAAGAACCATTGATCAAATTTATGGACTTATTGATATAGAATGCTGGTTCTATGCCTATTCACAAACTCAAGAGGAAAGCATGAAAAAAAAAAAAAAAAAAATGAATTTGAATGTGGAACGTCCTTACATATTTGGATCAAAACTTCAATTAAGAAAAAGACAAAAAAAAAGAGCATTCAACATATTACCCATAATGAATGATATTTTGGTGATTTTATTTTATTTTAATATTATTTTTCCTCCTCAGAAACAACATATGCAGAAAGAGAGAGGGAGGAGACAAACCTTTCTTCTTCTTCTTCTTCTTCTTCTTCCCTCCTTTTTTCTCAGTTTCTTTCTTCTCCCTTCTTCTTTCAGAGGGTTGAGTGGTTTAAGCCAGTGGCTCCATTTGGTAGACCGACAGTTCAGGCTCCTTCTCTGGTCGTTCGGGGTTTGCCAGTACGAACACTACCCCGAGGGTTACAGGATAACCAAAGCCTCATGTTGTCAATAGTCATAAAAGTGGAGGGTACAATTGACTTATTATCCATCATAGGTATAACAAATAAACGTTTTTGTGTCTATAAAGCTACAGAAGATTAGATTGGGATAACAAAGAGATTGCTGAGAGAGGAAAACACTTGCAATGAAATCGGTTTCCCATGGTTTCATTTCCCACCAAATCCGACCGTTGGGCTCACACCCATTTCAAAAATCCCGCCATTCTCTCTCCACTCACCCAACAAACCTCAAAATATTTCACAGAATTCCTCCAGACCCAAGTAGGTTCTTGGCATTAACTGCAAAATCCCAACAGACCCATATCTCCAACGGTCAAAACAATACTCAAGACGACGGGATTCCCACTGATTTCGTTAAAACCCTAGTGAAATTCAAATCCAGGTACAACTACATCAGAGTTCTTGAAGTTTCTAGGAAGGCCGATCACCCATTTGCAGGGTCGAGGCTCCTATTGCTTGACAATCCAGGAAACATCCACAGCATTTCATTCCTCTTCAAATTACTTACAAACACTTACTTTGATGTCTTTGCCACTTTCCCACCAATTTTGCCTCCCGGGCCTTTGGGAATTCTTGGGTTCGGCGCAGGTTCTGCGGCTCGTATGATCTTGGAGCTGTACCCAGAAGTTCATATCCATGGATGGGAGCTTGATCCTTCTGTGATTTCAGTGAGCAGAGAATATTTCGGTCTTTGGAAGCTCGAAAAACAGAACCCAGATAGGCTTTTCATTTATGTAGGAGATGCATTGAAAGCCAGTGTTAGAGACGGGTTCTCGGGGATTTTGGTTGATTTGTTCCACAAGGGTAGTTTGATTCCTGAGCTTCAGGATCCGAGGACGTGGGAGAAATTGAAAAGAATTTTGAAGAAAGGAGGAAGAATTATGGTGAACGTTGGAGGAAGTTGTGTTGAGGCCGAGGATCCAGGAAGAGATGGAAAACTAGTTATGAAAGAGTCTCTGAAGGCGATGCATCAGGTCTTTCCGGGTAAATTACTTGTCTTGAATCTCGGAAACCGGAAAGAAGATAGCTCTATTGCTCTGACCGGAGAATTGCCGGATCTCAATGCATGGAAACAAATGCTGCCACTATCCCTGAGATGTTATGTGGATATGTGGTCCTCTTTTCATGGATAGGATGTTCTGTTCTGCTGCTTCTCCTGGTTTTTTGAGGTCTTCTATATCTGGACGGCTCATAGGAATTAATCAGCAATGGCTCTATTGGCATTGTTCTTTCTTTCTGGTGCTTGTTCTCGTTTGAAGTAACCCTTTTTATTTAATTATTACAACAGCTAGTTCACATAACTCCAAAGTTTGATCCTTTTCAGGAATGGATGTGGGGGTATAATTTTCAAATTTCTCTGTTATGTTTTCTTATCTTTTCTGTTTCTGATTCATTTCGTTGGGATTTAATTGACAGAAGATAACTCCAAAATGAGGTAGGCGTGAAAACGGCAACAAAAGAGGAGGGAATTTCTTGCCAAGTCTGTAAAGACACTGTTTTAAGGTCATTTTGGGAGGCAATGGAAATTGTGACATGCACATTAGTGCCATACAAAATGCAGTTGGCAAAATTTGGAAAAATAAGGCCAAATGAGTTTTGGGTAGGTCTAACCCTCACTTATGGGGGCATGAACCACCATTTGAATTTGAATCCAAGATACTTTGCTCAATAGAACATTAGAAAGAGAAAAAGATAAAGATACAGACTATAGAAAGCCGAAGTATTTAGAAAATCTCGATGCATTCCTTGCTATTCAAAGGGCATCACCTTCGACATCAGGCCGTCAATCCTTTGGTGCTTCGCTGAAACTAGCTCATTAGCAAGCCCATATTGCAAGGATGCATCTGGGTTGGGTCATGAACCAATTGACAAGGGTGCTGTTTTATGGCAGCTTCTTCTGCTGGCTCAATTGCCCGTACTGTAGTTGAGATAGCTAGCCTTGCAGATCTTGTAATCCAGTTTCACTCCTTCCCTCTCCCTCTAAGTTGCTGCCTCGTGGTAAATCTGGAATGGTTTGCACTTGCCTTTGCCATCTCGGCTAGCAGGATCTCAAAAGTAAGCAATCTTTTCCTCTAATCATATGCAAGAGATGAATCCTCGGATTGGCATTCCCCATTGCCAATACTTTGAGGCTAATCTCTGACTCGGCCAGAAGCCCTCCAGGCCAGTTGATAAGAGCCTGCAAAGATTAGCACCACAAACAAAAAGGGAAGTGTGGTAGAAGTGAGAATGTATGAATCATATGGGAAATTTGGATAAACATATTAGCCTTATAGAAAGAGGAATGAACCTCTAGGAAGATACATCAAACTTAACTTTGAGGGATGCTGCACACAAAATCCTTGCTCTTGTAGGATTGGATAGTTTGTAGGCACGGAAGGGTGAAATTAAACTAGTCAAATTTGGTTCTATTTGTTTCAAAAACTACTTATCAGAAAGTAGTGATGTGGTGGAAGGTATTTACATCATCTGTCAGCTCCTGTGATGGAGCAATGGTGTGAATTCACTCATCATGACTAGATGGATGACTGGCTGGGCTCCAGGTATGTCGAAACTATTAAATGTTCATCAGTGGTGCAAGAAAGAGGGGCAATCATGGGGATGTTTTGCTTAAACATATTCAAAGAGAAACCAGTGAAGTTGCTGACAGGTCAGAGAAAGGGTAGGAATAGAATCTTGTTAAGTAGGGATTCTCTACCCCTTTTACCATCTCATAATTTTTTCCCATTTTCTGAAAGTCTCCTCTCATTTCTGTGCATCACGTCCTATGCTGCTTCTACCTTTTTTACTTTCCCAGTAACATCATCACTTTTAAAGAAAGAAATATAGGCAAACCTCAGCATCTCATGAATCCTGGATTGAAGCAAGCTGCTCAGTCAATTCATGGATCTCCTTTTGCCCTTTATTCAGTTCCTCTGTGTCATTTGTTAGATCCTCAGCCTCCCCCTGCTTGACAAGAAAAGGAGACATGGAAAGAATCAAAAAATTCAAAACGAAAAATAGTCTCTCAACATAGTATCATAACAAAGATGGAGAAAGATGACGAATCAATGAGCTTGCAATATGGCTCAGTAACTCCTCACTAAACTCAGCAAGCTTGTAAATTAAGAAACTCAGTTTCATCTAATAACTCATGATTGTGGTCATTGTTGAATCTCAAGATGGCGCTATTGCACCAAGCTACCTTCTGTCATGAGCTTATAAACAGCCACAAGTGCCTGACAATCACATCGCGTTTACAATATCTATGTTGTTTTTCAATCTTACTTCTTTCTGTTTTGTATGACCAGCACTATGACAAACAAAACTTCTCCTGTACACCCATCTTAAACGCCTTGTTTCCCATACCTCCTTTTTTTTAGCAAATAAATTGTATCTTGCACACAATGTCATCATCACAAAATATTTTCCCAATGTACAGAACTTCATACTTACCAATTCCAAAGTTCGATTTGTATAACAGTGCCCTGTGATGAAGACTGCATCTAAAATAAAAGGCAAACATCATACTCTAGAAACAGTAACAACCCATAAAACAAATTATAAATTCCAGGCACTTGAACCTGAGTTATCACGTATTAAATCTCAAACACAACCATGTGGACAAATCAATAGTACCATTCGGGCTAATGTTTTTATTTTCAGATAATAAATATGGTAATTTTACTGAAAGAATAGGAAAAAATACAATATGAGGCAACACAAGTGGTAGTGAATCCCGTCCCCATTGAATTTCTTTTATCCTTTATAGGAGAATGCCTTAAGATTCCCTCTTTGGCCATCGGCACAATCGCTGGGGCAATGAGTGGTGTGACTATAGCAAACAACGAATTTGAAACCTCGTTAGATACATCCAAGTAAGCCGCCCTTTACCCAATCTCAAAACTCGAGCAAACTAGTCCCCAAGGACCCACAGTCACCCTTGAAAAGTTGAACTTCATGTAAATGCATTAAGGGTTGCATCCTTCATGATTTATGCTTCATTCATTGACAGTATGCTTTGAGTTATTAAAACCATTGACTGTACATAAGTTTGAAACATACAAAAAGGTATTGACAAAGCATAGTGTAGTTTGCATGGATGAAAAAAAAAGGTTCAATACTCTCTTTAATTTCAGCATTCAAGTAATGAATATGGTTTTTAAGATTCTTTCTTGATGTGAGTTCTTTTACTTTTCACACTTAAAAACTGTTTAGATAATTTTATGAAAGGTTTCCTTGATTGGAAGAACAATGAGAAAGATTCTCTAATTGGGAGAAAATGGACTTGGTCGTTATTTTAATTCGGGCTTACTGGTTTCCGCAAGGCTTCAACAGACAATAATTGAATCAAGCAGCACCTCAGTTTACCCCAATGCATCTTTATTGTTACTGTTTTGAATTTCAGTTACCCATTTCATGTTTTTCCATTTTCTTCATATATATCTCTAATACAAAAGAAAGGAAGGACCTTTTGAGCAAACCATTTCATTTTTCTTTTAAACTTTGTTATGTTTTATGTGCCAAAACAAGGATGACCCATTTCGTTTCCCTTCTTAGATTTTCTCTGCTGCCCCAAATCCTCATAATGAGGGTTTATGGGCATGCCAAAACGACTTTTATGTAAAGACTTTTTCAATTAACAACCCATGACAAAGACACAGACAGGGGCAGAGACAGAAAAATAGAAAGAAAAGAAAAAAATAGACAAGACAAACCTATGTTCTTCTTCTCTGGTTCTGTGACTCTGTTCCTCTTTCTTCTGGTACTTTTTGTTGAGTTGAAGCCTGAAGGTTTTACGCTACAAGGGGTTCCAAGGGAAAATGAGAAAGATTTTGTGAGGAAACATGATCCCATTCTGGTTTCTTATATTTCAATGCAGATATCCCAGGGCATATTGGATCTCTGGACTTTGATGCAAATGATTATTGATCTGAACCATCTACTAAAAACAACTCTCCTTGGCCTTGGCATGGCCAAATAAGTAGACAAATCAAAATCACTTGATTAATTCCAAACTCATTGATCGAATTGGTTACTAACTTCCACTTTCTGCAAGCAGTTTTTAGGACATGACACCATTGAATTGTAACCTGTCAACTGGACAGACAGTATGAATATTCAGCAGTTGGAATCAAGGAGCATCTATGGGATGGGCCTTATTTCCACAACACCCACAGTGACAGCGAAGAACAGTCATAATGAAGAGGGAGCCAGATGAAGAACCCCTCAATCAATGGGCTATATTAGGCATTAGTTAGTTTTCGGTTAAGCTTTGTCATTTTACTTGCTAAAAGTCAGTGCTCTACTCGCATCTGTTTAATATTATAGAGGTGAATGGAAATGAGAATCACAGAAAGACCACTGGCATGGGAAAATATAGGAAAGCAAGCAAAGAGCAGGGTTACTCTTCAATAATAAGTTCATTGCCCCACTTTTAATGAGAGAATGTATGTGTAAGAAGTTAAGAGTACATTCATTGATTCCCAGAGCTGTAGAAAATAATACAAATTAGGAATTTTGTAGCCCCCCCTTACATCCTTGAATAGCCTCTTTGATCTTCATATTGCTTCATGAATGCATCATTGAACTTCTTGAAACTGGCCATGATTGCAGGCATATCTTCCTCAGCTGGTAAGATGGTTGTCCTCAAGTGGTAGACCCTATTAAAGAAATAACCCATCAACCATAGTTCCATTCAAGTTGTTAGAAATAGAAATCATAGAAGTACACCTCAAAGATGCCTAGTTGTGCTCTTCTACATGATCGAAGTAACCATTATTATGTCAATTTTGTCAAGGTTGATAAATATGAGAACCAGTTTGTGTTTTCTAATATGAACTGAAAATTAAATTAATACCCAATATATACTATATAAAGTTTAATATATGTCGAAGCAGCGGAAAAAGAAACAAAGAGGATCGCCTTGAGTATCTCTACCTCAAGTATACTTCAGGGGAAAAAAAGTAATTACCCTTCTTTCTGGCCAAAACCCGAACCAGGGACTGTGGAAATGCCGGTGGCTTCCAAGAGCTTGAGACAATAGAAAACGTCAGGGATTTTTCCAGCCGTTTTGGCAGCTTCTATTGCTTTTGGTGGTAGGCGTATTTGCGGGAACGAGTACATGGCTCCTGAAACCATTTTATCATTAATAGCCGATTCCTCAGGGTTAGAAACCAATTAAAAAGCTGCAAGAAATTAATGAACACGACATAGAGGATATGACTTTGCGCTATAATGATGTTTACCTTCTGTGAAGTTACAAACCACATTTCTGCAGCTGTTGAATCCATCAGTCATTATTTGTGCTCTCCTCCTCAGTGATTCAAGGACCCCTTTGCTGCATAATCATGATCCATAGATACATTATTATTCACTATTCCTAAAGAATTGTATGGTGTCTCATTTCATGGGTCCCACACAGGAAATCTACATCCCCAAAAATAAAAAATAAATCAGATTATCCCAACCATCCAACAAAATCACATTCTATGGGAATAACTGCAGCAAAGGAGCAATCAAAATAATTGTATGAGTAATTTGGCTATGGCCAATCCAGGATGGCCCACTTGTTGGTTACTACTGATTGATGAGCATGCCACATCTACAGTTCAAGGCTGCATGTTTAAGATAATTCCACTCGTGAGAGGAAACCATTAACCATTACAATAAATAGCCTGTTATTTGCTTCTCTTTAATAAACAAGAAATAGGAATGCAAGTCTAAAACAAGTATTAACTTGTTGAGACCAAAGGAAAATTGAAATTTTATTTTAGAGAATATTCCAAAAAAATGTTTGGTTGGAAAGGTGCTTGGCATTAATTCCAATTGTGAGTCTGTGACCAACTAATCATGGAAAAGTCTTAAACATTTAAAGGCATAAAGTAGGTTTAATCAGTTCATTTCCATCTATTATACAGAAAAAGAGGAAAGGTGCTGACTTATAGGGAGTTGAATCTTTAGCAGTCCATACCTCTCTGTAACAAACTTCAAATATGAGATGTCTACTGGCTTTGGAGGGTTGACCATCAGTCCTAACTGGAAAAAATACAAATCATTTTTCCAGGCATCAAATAACAGATTGAATAGGGGAAACTGAAAGAATCCAATTCCATTGAGTAATGTGTCAGGATATTAGAAGAACAAACTATACTGCAGTTATGCAAATCAATTTAATTATCACATAAACAGTTCAGAGGATGCGATTAATCTAAATGCATTCCCGACTTACAAATATCTGCCCAGGGACATTTGGACTGAGTGATATTGATGCCACCTTATAAATCTCATCAACAGTCTGCAGCACAAAACCACATGACAATGAGCATCGGCCATTTAATTATGTTTATTTGAAGGATTAGGTTGCAGCAGAGTCTCATTTGTTAGTAGTAAGAAGACTAGTTCATCATGAAAATAGCGTTGTTCATTTGTATATAGATGCCATGAAATGGTATCAGCTGACTAACATCGAGTTGAAATGTTGTAAGAAGTGTTACTTTGACTACATCTTAACATTTGCTCATCTTGTCATTTTTATGATTCAATTCTACAGTTTGATTCAATTTTACCCCTTGTAACTTTGTCATGTTTGACTTTCAAAACCTAAATAATAATAATAATGCCAAGGAAATAATATGAGATTCTTATGAAATCAGAAATCAACAAGAAACGCCTGCCCCGTAATTCAAGAGGTATATATATATATAAACTTTTAACAAGTTACAGAACGAAAGGAAAAAAAAACCTGTGGAGGAATGTTAGTCATCTCAAAGTATCCTCCCCGCTGTCCACATTCACCCCAATATCCTTTGGACACAGTGTGGAAAGACACAAGTTGTACATCCTTGCTTATGGGGTGGCCCATGTCCATCAAAACCTTCCAGTATTGGAGGAACAGTAAATCTTAATTCAGGATGAGCTCGCAGCAAAAACTTGAGCAACAATAGTACCAAATGACATTTAATTGATCATACCTTTCTTGCACTTATAAATGGGCGCTCATCCTGGTATATATTCTGCTGATAAACTTCATCTGCAAGCAGGACTAAGTTTTCTCGCCAACAGAAGCGTAACAGTTCCTTTAGACTGGCTTCACTCAGACACTGACCAGTAGGGTTTCCTGGGTTTATAATCACCATCGCTCGTACCTGATCAATTTCCAGTACAAACGAGATGAAGTTGGTGATACCTAGAGTTGGACAATGAATAATCAGCAATACACTGATAAAAATAGGATATTCAGAAAAATGTAAGATGCTATATTATTTCATTCAAGTGGAAGAAACCAGTACATCTTTACAAGGTAATCGGGATTTGGATGAATGAGGAGGGAAATTCTACTATAGAATCAAACATGTAAAATTGACCACTCCAAGCTCCAGATACCATATGAAAACTCTAGCCAAGTTTACAACGAATCAGCGAGTTTTCTACTGAGTCAAGCCAAACTGGGGCTTCCTTTCTCCTGTCCTCTATTTATCAACCTACCAACATGCCTGATTTTTCCTGCTGTTCTGTCTACAATTCTCCTTTATACACAGGAGTAAGTATCCGGTCAGTAGACCTAACGACAGTGTGATCTCCTCAGACAGTATAACACGAGTGGGATGGGATCCAACATTTGATGGGTCTTGCCCATAAATTCTCCAACCATAGAAATAAGTAACCTCTTAATTTTTGAGCAGTGGTTCCATAGAAACATTAAGGAATGTCAAAAAAAGCATAAGGTAACATTAAACTGGTAATGAAAATCGAGTTGTTCATAAGTCATCACAGTTGAATTCTCATCACTGTTGAAGTCTCTCGGCTGCTCAGAATATATGGTGAAGTGTCACTTTTTATTTGCTGATGAACTGTAGTTTTGTTATAATGATACGTGGAAATGGGCACTATTGTTAGATTGAGAACCTGTATCCATATTTTTTGCTTATCCTGTATAGCTATTCACTTCTTAGCTTGGGTGGAGGTAGATTCAAAACTTGGTTGGGACTTAGGAGTGTGATCAAGCATTTAATTTTTAATGCACTTTACACTACAGTTTCGAATATTCAATCAAGTTATTCAAGTATCAAAACCAAGTTTTTCAGGGATTAAGGTGAAGTGGTAAAGTCGGTTAGTCCAGTACGAGAACTAAATTCCTAAAAAATCCACTCATTTATTTTTCAAGTTTCATGTTGGTTTCTAAACAGAGTTCCTGTTTATTTCATTCCAATGTATAAAATGAGGGCATACTTACGCTTATTCCTCTGGAGCGAGCCTGTGCAACCGATTGGCGAATGTTATTAATATCGAGATCCCAATTTGCTGTCTCTTCCAGGTAATAAGGAACAAGAGATCCACCAAATAAAGATATTGCAGCTGAGTAAAGTGGGTATTGTGGAACTGGAACCAAAATCTGGCAATACACAAATATTTACCAAAAGTAAATTGGAGACAACATGGTAAATAAGATATCCCCCAAATAGAAATGGAAAAGAAAGACAAGGAGGATGAGAAAGAAGTGAGAGGAAAGAAGAAAATTTTATTGGAAAATTTAAAATACATTTGCTTTCAGTTCAGAGAAACAATCATGTCAGCCAGGAAGATAAAATACCCCATCCAATTCACCGCGGATAATAGTATTCAAGATCTGCATTACTCCTTTACTGGCACCGTCCGTGAGAAATATGAGTTCTGGGTCACTGCAATTGCAATAAACACATTCAGTTTCTAATTAGGAACCAAAGTTCATTGCACTCCACTATTCATTAAAAACCTCAGGAATTATAATCGCTTTAGCATCTAGAATTATTGCCTTGGATACCCATCACGCCTTTCAATGAACTCTGCCACTTCCTTCCTTATTCCTGGAAGACCTCGGGAGTCACTGTAGGCACCTAATAGTTCAAGAAAAGAGCACAGGTTGTTCAATTTGTATTTATTTTATGGTGTTTCTCACTCCTTGCATGATTTCACACACCCCAACCCCCCACACCGCCTATACACACAAAAACAAGCAAAAAAATGCACACAAAGTAGTAGTAACAATCGGAGAATAAAAATGCTGGAAAGTTCTGGAAAGTATTTATAATAGTAACAATAATAATAGGAGAATAAAAATGCTGGAAAGTATTTATATTGTGTGATTTCAGATAGTAAGATCCTTTTCCAGTATGGACAAAAAATGAAAGACACATAAAAGAGCATACCTAGACCACCCGATGTCATGGAAAGATAATGTTTAGCTCTTGCAATGGCATCTGCTGGAAAGACGAGTCCCACATTAGGATCATCAAGTAGAAATGGAGCTTGGCATAGAGCCACCACCTGCAATAAAGAACTTTCTCGTATCAGCACAAACTTTGTGGACAAAGCCAACTGTTTAGCATACCAAGAACAAAGAAAAGAATACACTGGAAACTCCCCTCCTATTTAAGTTTCCTATACAATTTTCATTAAATCCAGACAAATATTTCTTCAACTTATTAAACTTGAAGAATGGAAAAGAGGTGATGTCCATAAAAAACTAATAGAACAAACAAGAATATGGCAATGGTGAGGAACCTGGCGAGGGAAAGTCAGTGGCTTCTGTCCTAAAGCATGAGGGTTGCCGACATTAGTAAAAATAATCTGCAAATGAATAATTGGAAATGTGAGATAGCAATAACATATATATTATATTGGAGAAGAATGACATGAAATATGAAAAAATAAAATCAGTTCGGACTACTTAATTTCAAGGAAAAAAACATAAAGTTACCCACGCCTTCTCGAAGTTTACACATCGGTTAAAATACCAGAGTACAATTGTCAGATAAGCTACCTGGAATACAAATTTCTATGGCTATTGCACAATACTCAGAAATCAAATAGTAGCAGCCAATACAATGTTTTGTGTGGTTTTGTATTAGACAATACAAGCATATACATATATTGCCAACACATACTAAAGCCTGATCAATAGTATGTATCACCAATTCCCCCAGTGTTGGGCTCTTGGCCCAACGTTGCTGAGCCCGGATGGAGTAGTGTTGCATCAGGTTGGCCGCTGGCTTAAAACTTTTGCCAACTATATTCATGGATCCTATTTAGCAATTTCAATCTCTATATAGACACTACTAAAAAGAACCCTGAGTAACTTGCCCACCAGCTTCAATCGCTGAGCGGTTAGAAAAAATTAAGGGAGGCATTTTGTGGAATGAAAGAGTTGTGACCAAAAAGTATCTGGTTGAGTGGAATGTGTTTTATTGTCCAAATAAGGAGAGGGGTTTGAATGTGAAACCACTTTTGGAAGACAATAAGGCTTTGTTGGGGAAATAGTTGCACAGATTTGAGTTAAGAGAATGAAAGCCTATGAAGAAGCGTGATTTCCTACAAACATAGTTACCAAGTTCTCCGATTTTTTCAAAAAATCCCAGATAATACCCAACTTTTTCATCGAATAATTAATTCACCAAGTATTCACAAATTTTGAAAAAATAGCAACTTTTTCAAAAAGTCCCAAATTTCGCGAATTAAACATGAATTATTTACAATGTTTTGAAAAGGTCCCGTATAAATATCTAATATATGAAATATATTTGTTTATAACTTTCATAACTAGTAATCTTATTTTATATTTTTTTCATTTCTTACCCAACATTTTCCTGATTTATTTACGAATTTTCCAAAGTTTGGCATTTTGGCGATTATTTCCAAAATTTTTCCAAGGCGAATAATTCCCGAACCCAACTTGGTAACTATGCGTACAAATATGGGGCAATCCCAAAACCAGTCCATGGACCGTATGATGCGATCTATAGAAGGGCATCATGAGTGGTTGGTTGGAATTCTCAAAATATATTTCCTTCAGTGTTAGTCGAGGGAATGAGGTTAGATTTTGAGGAAAAAAAAAATGTGGTCATTCAACACTTAGGGAGGAGTTTAGCAATCCGTGGACTAGTGACTCAGTAGAGTCTTGTAAGGATCAGGTGGCTAATTGTGTAGTGCGGTGTCCTAGATTTAGGCATAAGCTCCAGGATTGGGAGTTGGAATTTGGAAAGTGTCGATAGATTTTTGGATCCCTTAGCTTAGTAGTGACTTTCCCTCTCCTCAAGGACGTGAGATTATGGTCTTGTGACAGCAAGGATTAGTTTTTAGTGAGATCCCCGTATCATTCTTTGAGGGCTAGCCGTCGCCCCCTCTCCCCATATATTAGTGTGGAACCAACCAATTCCCTAAAAAGTAATCATTTTTTCTATGGGTAGCAGCATTGGATAAGCTCATCACATACGATCATCTGATGCGTAGAGGCTGGAGGATGGGCAATGGTTGTATTATGTCCCTCCAAGCTGAGAAAACAGTGGATCGCCTTCTTTTGCATTGTTCGGTTGCGTTCAAGATCTGGGGTTACTTCCTATCCAAGCCGGGAATTAGTTGGGTCTTCCCATGTGCCTTTTGGGGCTTCTTATTTTGTTCATCCTTTATAGTGGTGGATGGTGGAGTATCAGGTATCCGGTTACTCCTGCCAAAGGCAATATCTGGTCGTCATGGACACTGGCCCATACAAACAAAATAATAAGACCGAGTCAAAACATCCCGAGCACATCCAAGCAATCCTCCTCTTGATCCAATAGATTAGGTGTGTTTGATCTGTCCACTACAACCAAACCTCTTCAAGATAATGAAATTGTCCTCAATCGAGAACCACGAAAGCAAAATGTGACAAGATTGCAGACGAATCTGCTGTGTGCAAGGCAGTACCGTCAAAAACTCTACGGTTCCGTTCCATCCATAAGGACCAGCGCCTTATCTTTCTTTTCCCTTTTTGTCTCTTTGTTTGTTGTCTAGTAGAGTTCACATTTTGTGAACATAGTTATTGTAGCTTCTTTCCCTTATTCATTTATAATATCACTTCTCTTGTTTACCGATCAAAAAAAAATCTCTAGATAGAGAATAGAGATTCAAAAAAAAAGATTTGTGCGGCCAACCCAAAATAATCGGCATAAAGCTCAGACAATGATGATGATGATGATATAGATAATTTATAATCCTTGATTTGATGTAAAATATGAGTAGTTATCACATGTGGAGAGTTAAACATCACCGATAGACCCATCCGTTCAAAGGTCAAAATATTAATTAGGACTTAGAAGTCCTCCATGTAATAAAAAAAAAACTCAAGACAACTATTAATCACCATGGACAATGGCTTCCTAAAAGGACACAGCTAGTCCCAACTGGGAACACTGACAAATAAATAAATAAACAATATGTCATTGAACAGCAATACAGGCCCATTTGCAAACAAACATAAACAATAATAGCAAACAATGCCGCCAAGTGTGTAACTGTTCCATGTCGTAAAGGTGTCATTCTAGTAATTAGAATTAATGAGCATGTGGGATCAAGAACAGAGAAGAAAAAGAAAATTGCTCTTGAACAACAATGCCAGCATTTCTTCCATGAAAAAAATGAATAGTCAAAAAATCACAATGTGTCCAACAGATATGAAACCAAGAGAAAATAAATATATCTACCTTCTTCCCTTCCTTCTGAAGCTCGGAGGCTCGAAGATATAACTCGCCTCTAACAGCATATGCAACCTTCTTCACATTCTCATTCAGTGCCTCATAGTCTAATGCCTTAGGTGACATGATGGAGTAGCTATCGTCTTATCAATGGAATCCGATATCCACAAAGATAAAAATGCAACCTACGTAGTCAGTTCATAACTTGAGAAATTGCACTGGAATCATATGAGTAAGAATTTAAGCCAAGAAGCACCATCACGAAATACTACAGTAAAAGTAAACATATTAAATCTAACTGAATTTAAATGGAATCACAGTGACGACTACATTGGCCTATATTGTTTTACAAATTGACCCATTTGCCGACAAACATAAAATTCCAATATAGCTTATTAGCAAACCATGGTCAGAGTCAATTATGAGACATACTTCTAAATTTCCTCGAGACCAGTTTTAAGAGAAAGGGTGACAACAAGACAGATACCACATCCAAACATAGTCTCAAACACTAAAAGATCACTTTCAAATTTTGCTTAAGTAGAACAAATCAACTAAGAAAAGTAAATCCATCAAGGAGCTATAAAGCCATCAAATTTCAAAACTATAAAAGAAAAAAGGAATGATGAGAAATAATATCAAATTCAACAAAAACGAGCAGAAGCCTAACTAATTCCTGCATGTAGCACTACAACAGTCCAAACAGAGCCCCCAACGAGAAAAATACCATAAATTTGGATCAAACACATGTTTACAGATCTATCTCTTGATACAAATCAGGAATGGATTATGAAACAACAGACAGACCCCAGCAAATTTCCAAAATGATTGATTTTTTGCCATAAATTACTGAAATAAGACAACCCATATAACAACAGAACTTGAATCACTCCAAACAATGGAAGTATGTATAAGCAAAGATCTTATAAAGCAATATGCCAATGACCAATTATCCCCACCAATAAACACACACACTAACAGTAAATTCCATACCCTTTAATGGACTATGTCTTCCAACACAAAACCCATTTTGAAAACAACAACAATCAGAAAATTCCAAAAAAAAAAAAACAAGATCTGTAATATAAATATGAAATTTGTATAGCCATTTCAAACCTTACTCAACTTCACAACCCGTGATTTCTTTCAAAAACAAAATCCAATTAGATAAATTGGAGGATCAAGCAAGATTTATAAGAGATAAACAACGATGATCTATACAAAATCCCTATTTCAAAACTAGATTTAAAGGGTTCTTCTATAGCTACACTGTTGAACTTCACTTGAAGTTCGGGTTGGAGAGCCTGCCTTGCTGAGTTCGAGCGACGTGCTGCGAAGAAGCTGTTGCGAGTCTAACAATGAGGGATGTATGTGGTATTGTCTACATGTAATTATATCATGCAATGGCACCACAGCCACTGAAAAATGTGGAGGAATTAATAGGCTACCCGAATTTAGTGGGGGAAGGGATAAAGTTATAAGAAGTGTGGTGTAGCTTCAAAACGCGTACTCTTGGTAGATAATGAACATTTTTGGTCCTCTAAAAGGGTATTTTGATCATTAATGTTAACAACAAGAGAAATACTACCTAGTTCCGGGCTCTAACTGTGAACTGAGTCACTGACAGAGACAAGTGTGCTACTTTTTATTTATTTACAATTAATCCCACATCGACTAAATAGAGAAATAGTTGTGGCCTTATATACATGTAAGGTCTCTCCACTCATTGTCAATTGGTTTTGAGTTGGACGCTTTCACATGGTATCAGAGCCCAAAAGACCCAACGGCCAAATTATGCTCACACTGCACATGACAGACCTAAAATTAGGGTTGCACGTGAGGGGGCGTGTAAGAGAATTAATCCCACATCGACTAAATAGAGAAATAGTTGTAGCCTTATATACATGTAAAGCCTCTCCACTCATTGCCAATTGGTTTTGAGTTTGACGCTTTCATGTATATAAGGCCACAACTATTTATTTATTTAGTCGATGTGGGATTAATTCTCTTACATTTACTACTCTCAGGTTGCACGTGCACATGCACGTGAGAGTGAGGGGAAGGAGTTAATCACAGATAATAAAAGTTAAAAGGGACACATGTTGCACTTGAACTCTTCCCGAGTTCAATAACACAAATGGCACATGCGATGCACATGAGAGCGAGGGGAAGGAGTTAACCGCAGAATTTAAAGGGACACGTGTTAACTCGTTGGTGCGATTGAACTCTACCCGAGTTCAATCATGATTAACTGTGATTCTATTCTTTAAATAGATAGATGAGCAAGGGATAATTTGGGAATTAAAGCAAAAAATTAGTTCATATAGGTAGTTTGGAATTCGGAAAAATCAAGCAAAATAATGCAATAACTTTTTTTTATGAGGTCCATCACTCTTCCATCTTCTTGTCCCGAAAAAGAGCAAGTGAATGAAAAGACTAGTACACCCCAAGAGTGGAGGGAGGTTTGAGGATCTCATCCCTCAGAGTATGAGTTGCAAGAGCTCTAATGCCGTCAGCTAACATCTGACCGTACTAATGTAGTACGGTAAATGATGACGACATTAAAGAAAGACAATTTGAAAAGATAAGTAGACATAACATTACTCTAGTTTTGTGATTGATATTTAAAATAAATAGATAAATAAAAACTCGAACCTGGCCTTTCAAATGAGTGGATAGACTTTTGTTGAAATGTTGTCAGTAATAGTGGTTGTGATGAAGCTAGTTTAGACGGATCAGTACATGGAGATTTGGAAAGCAGCCCGTGGCATCATAGTCAAATATCAAATAAGAAACGCAATTAGCCGGAAACAAACAAAGCCATTATAATTTCAACGTTAGCATTATCTGGCCAGGAAACGGGCTACAAAAAGTTAGATATCTAACTCTGCTTTACATTTTGAAAAATCACACTTGATCAAGCCTCTTCAGCTAACACGTGCATTGGAGTTTCACTAAAGAGGTAATAGCATGTGTCTCGTACCTTTTGTTGGGCAGAATGCGCATACCTCCCAACTAGGCTCTCGTATCTTATTTGACACATTAACTATGATCAATATTTACTTGTCCCTAAGGTTAGATAATCTAACCTCAAATTTTGAAAAAAACTATTTAAAAAAATTAACCTTGTTATGATTCACTCATTCGTGTGTGGTGAGTTTTTTTTAAAACGTGGGGTTAATGTTTTTTCTAAGAACTAGGATTAGATTATTTAACCCTTGGGGTGGGCAAATCTTATATAACCACAATTAATGAATGTCAAAGAGGACATGTGGTGAGCTGGGAGGTGTGCACGTACTGTCCAATAGAACATTTGAGATGCATGCTATCACCTCCTTAGTGAAACAAGTGTGATACTCGGGCATCTGGTCTGTTGATAAAACAACAATTCTCAAAAGATGAGTGCTAGTCTCGGATGCACTGTCAAATATTTTCCACGTATGCAAAGTGGGTGCAACATCTGGTGTTGTTACCATATAAGAGGGAGATGGTTTGATACTTGTTGCCATCACATTGTGTCTTTGGAAGACTACGACTCAAGCTAGCTTTTTGTTCTCAAGATGGCTGAAAAACGGCTCAACTGAGCTAAATTCAATGCCACAAACCTTGTCAAAGTCAAATAGGCCAAGCCCTGTTTGCTTGGCTTGTTGGCAAGACAAATAGATTAAGGGGTGAGGGAACACAAACTAATATCGGGGCAACGGCTAAGGATATAATTTGGACTACACCTTGGTCATTTATTCAATCTAATCTGGGCAAGATTGGATCATCTCTCTATCTAGTTATAGTTCTAGTTCGAACTCTTTTATCTATTTTTTTTTTTGGTTGAAGAGGTAATTTGTATTAAGGAAAAGAGGAAATGGAATACACAGGTAATTGACCAAGATCCCCTTGGAGATCGATCGGAGAGGAAAATCGAAAAAGACAATTTGAAAAGTGAATGCTCTCTGACAAAGCTTGTTCAGCTTCCAAATAAGCTTCGTTGTTTGCCAATCTGGGGATATACCAGAACACTAGATAAGCGCAGTCACGACTTAGTCTCTTGATATCCTCCAATAGATTCTCCACTTCCCTATGCAGCATAGAACCTGAACCAAGAAGATAATCAATGGATTCTTTGGAATCCGATTCGATAATCACCCGAGACCAACCAAAGTGAAGAATGATCCTGAGAGCTTGCCAAATTGCCTCCGCCTCCGTAATTTTACAGCTACCTCCCCAAAGAGGAATATGTCTACGAAAAAATAAACTGCCCAAAATGGTCCCGAACCACCAACCCCACCCTCACGGCCAAACCATGGGGGAGAGCTACACCATCCACATTGAACTTCAGCCATCCAGGCTCAGGAGCCACCCAACTAATTTTTGGTAATTGACGATCTATGGGTAGCTCTGGAAGAGGGTTACCTCTACACGAGACTTTCAAACCCTCAATGAATTCTTCCAACCTTTGGATGGTTTGCTGGGGATCAAGAATGCTCCCGAATGCTCCCATTGAAGATGACCTCATTTCTGATTTCCCAGATGAACCATAGCGTGGAACACAAACGAATGGACAGGGAGGTCTCTGCTCTGAACTTGGCTAGCTTTGTCCATTTATTCCACCAATGGGCGAAGGAAACCTCTGTCGTTGGAGGAAGCCTGAGCGCTCATTTATTTGTTCAATACCTTGTTTGAACCTGAAATAACATATCCTAAAATCAGATATTTGCTGAGCATGTGGCTCAAATTAGAACTTCCTATTCTTCTAGGACTCTATATATATGTGTGTGTGATTATAGGTCTAGGGTTTCAGGGTGTAAAGGAATAGAACCTAATAAGCACCCTAGGTCTTGGAGAAAGGTTAGAGAAAGATTTGAGGGAAGTAAATAGGGATTCTTCATTGGGTTATTTGAGAATGTGACTAGAGAGATGTGTACAAAGGTCTCTGGGCTTGGGTTGAGAATTAATATAAGAAAAGAGACTATTCTTGTATTGGTTTCTCAAGGTTTCTCGAGTGAAAAAACAATTGGATCTTGGCCCATGGACGTAGGCAATGTTATTTGTCGAACCACATATATCTTGTGTTTTTTCTGATAATTTTATTTGGGTGTGTGCTTGTTCTATTGATCCCTTGTATAAAATGTTTTCTCCACATGTAAGAAAGTTGATTTATAAGTTCCGAATTATTTCACAACAACTGGTATTAAGTATCCAAGGATATTTTCAACGGTGTTGAAAATTTTTGGATACTTTCTATGGAGAAGTTTGACGAAAAAAATGAACTTAAATCTGTGACAAAGGAGAATGAAGGACGTCCTAGTTCAATAGGGCATGTCAAGGGTGTTGAGGAATACGGTCTGTCAAAAAAGATGCTTGAAGTAGGTTAGGAAGATATTGAAGCAAAGACAATTAGAACAATACACCTCGGTCTTGTGGATAACGTAATGTACAACGTTATGGATGAAGAATCAACACAAGAACTCTAGAATAAGTTGGAAAAAATCTATATCGAAAAATATGCTGACCAAAAGGTAATATTTGAATAGACAGTTGCATACTTTGAGGATGGCAAATGGTACAGATCTCATTGAAAGCGTGAATGTGTTCAACCAGATCTTGAGTCAACTACAAAAAGTTGATGTCAAGGTAGAGGAAGAAGATCGAACATTGATGCTTCTTACCTCAATTCTAGATTCATATGAGCACTTTGTGACAATGTTCTTCTATGACAAGGATACATTGCGGTTGGAGGAGGTCACAGTGGCACTACTCTCTAATGAGATTAGGCGAAAGCCAATTTATGAAGATAATCATAATCAGGCTTTGGTTGCTTGTGGAAGAGGAAGGGACTTGGAGAGAGGATCTAACCGAGGCAACAAAGTGTCTAATTACAAGATTTTGTACTATTTAGATTTAATATGACCAACTCCAGTATTGCTAATATGTACGTCGTCCTATATGTTTCAATTGATGGATGATGCATAGTCAATGAAGGAAGATAATAAGGTTATGAAGGAAGAGTTGAATGATTTGAAAGAGTTGTTCAAGAATTGAAGTTGTTGAAATGTGAAGTTATATGAGACATTGATGTATAATCATTTACATACTGTATAAATCTTATCTTAGACATGTATGAGTTGTATAATATCAAATTGACAATACAAAGTTAATTGAATGATTCTACATTTTAGATCGCTAATATATCATCAATTGGTACATCATATTATCGATTGATCGATTTCATATCACATTATTGATCACTTTGTAATTAAGATCGATTTGCCCATAAAAAAGCAGTTTTATGAGAATTACAGTGTAATATTATGGAAGATCACTTTTACTATTGTGTAATATTAATACAAGATGATTACAAATTCGTTACAATATCACTTTTAGAATAATGTCATTACAAAATGTATTGACGTCTATTATTTAATATCATTTTTTAGTACAAGATCAACTCCATTGAGATATGAGATTAGTTCATGGTTGTCTGCTATGTCATGCTTGTTTACATCTACCATATTTCCAGTTGGTCGCTCTTCGCCATGTGAGAATTCTTTTATTTTTTTGGTTTTCCAACAGATCGTCTTCCCATTGGGGGTCATATTCTCTCAGCCTTGACCCTCACTTCATCTAGGGTGTTCTATCGGATTTTGACTCGCACTTGATATATTGATCCATTATCTACAATATTGCAACGGGTTTTGGAACTTTAATAAATGAATACAATAAATATTATGAATTGGAGCAACGTTAATAATTTATATATTGATCAATCGATAAACCTAAACGATTGCTTGTGTTTATGATAGATCGATCAATATACCAGATCACTTGCTTGCTTGATTATAAAATATCGATTGATCATTATATAAAATAGATTACTCGATATCTTACGATCGATCGACGATATGTAATGACTCAAAATTTTAATATATTAAATTATGGGTTTTTAGGTCATTAACTGCGATTAATTAGTTAAGTAATTGATAATTTTGTAGAAAGTGAGTTTTGTTTGGGATTGGGTTGTACCAATAAAAGTCCAGTGTTTTGTTTTTTGAAAATCACACACAGTGTACTGGGTAGTTATCAGGACGATCACATGTCGTACCAGTTCCATCGCGTATCGATTCGTGAGACTGCAGAGGTGTTATGTGTAAGAAAATCAAGAAAACAGGAAATGTACAGATTTCTGAAGTTCAATTGGGACTCCATATCTATTGAAGATTCTAATAGAAATCCATGAGGCTCATACCATCACGTGTCGGTAGAACCTGTGGTCAACTGTCTGTTATTTTGGCAGTTCATCATCTCATATGAAGAAACGGCAGCATGTTTTGTGTCCGAAATCAGAAAATTAGTCGGTTTATAGTTTTTGTACAGACTTGCTTTTAACTGTCAAAACTCAGTATTTTTTCCTAAAATTTCTACAACATGTGTCGAACTATCCCAAGTTCGGTCACCTGAAGTTTCGCCAAAATCGGACTTCATTTAGTAAGGTTTCAAAAACCATATGCGTAAGAAAAACTGGGAAAAAGTCAACCGATCAAACCCGTTGACTTGGTCAAAGGGGTCACATCACCATGGTCATGTGCCTAGCACATGACCCTTGGCCTATATAAGAGGGCTAAGCCTCCCTCATTCTCACGGTTTGCACAAACAGAGGAGAGTGCTGCACTAGAATATCTAGAGAGAGAAATTCTAGAGAGATAAAGAGAAAGAGAGAAAAAGAAGAGAGAGAGAGAAAATGAGAATCCATCTTAGGGTATTTTGATGTCCCTGACGCGTTGGTGACGTCCATTTTCTCCCCAACGCCTCGATCGACATGTAGAGAGAGAGAGAAAAAGTTAAAGAGATAAAGTAAATGTTTGAAGGTGATGAGCTTCACCTTGAGGTTGATCGTCCTCTCGAGCGCGTTGGCGGTGTTCATTTCGGCCCTAGACACTTCGAAGTACGTGAAAAAGGAAAAACTCCTTCCATCTCCATCTCTTCTCTTTTTTCCTCTTATTTTGTTATATTTTGTATGTGGAATGAATGTGTGTGTTTTGGCGTTGATGAAAAAGGGTCAGAGACCCCGTGGACGTTGTATGAGAAGGTGGTGGAACATGGACAAGTGAATAGAGTGATATAGTCTCAGTCTAGGGTGTAAAATCCTGGATTTAGGCTCACTGTGTGAATGACGTGGATGAAAAAGGGTCGGAGACTCCTATGTGATGTGTGAAAGAGTTGGACGTGCGTGTAAAATCAGTAGAGGGATGTAGCCCTCGGTCTCGGGTGTTAAAAAACCCCGGATTTAGGCTCACTATGTACTGAGCGACCGATCGCCAGTACCCAGACTTGCCTATTTGGGCTGTGATAAGACTTGAACTTCATGTGAACCTTCAAGGAGTCTCGATCGGGTCCCGGGTATGATGGATCGTCACTCTAAGGTGACAAAAAGTTGATTTGAGTGTTGTGTAAGGCGATGGACACCTCAATTGGCTTAGAAACGTTCCATAACGGAATGGTATGTTATCAGATTTAGTCTACTGGTGCGAGGCCCAACTGTTTCAGTTAATCAAGCGAGGCTTGGGTTAACTGGGATTACTCGGTTGTTAGAAAATCTAACAAAGGTTAAAGTATAATCCTCCGTGACTGATAGTCGGGAGTGGGTGAATTATTATCCATAAATTTTCTTTGACTAGGTCAGAAGTGGTGATGTCGTATAGTCCTCTGTGACTGATAGTCGGGAGTGGGTGAAATAATATTCATACATCCTCTTTGGCGAGGTACGTGATTGATCATCGGGAGTGAGTGTAATAATGTCCATAGATCCTCTTTGGCGAGGTACGTGATTAATCATCGGGAGTGAGTGGAGTGTTATCCATAAATCCTCTGTGGCTAGGTCTGGAGTTGTGGTGTTAAGTGAGTCCTCTGTGACTGATAGTCGGGAGTGAGTGGATTTGATATTCATAGATTCTCTTTGGCTAGGTTTGGAGTGGTGTTGTTGTGCTAGTTCTTCATGATTGATAGTCGGGAGTGAGTGAAATTGATATCCATAAATCCTCTTTGGCTAGGTCTGGAGTGATGATATGATGTAGTCCTCCATGACTGATAGTCAAGAGTGGTTGGATTTGATATCTATAGATTCTCTTTGGCTAGGTCTGGAGTGGTGGTATTAAGTGAGTCATCTGTGACTGTTAGTCGGGAGTGAGTGGATTTGATATCCATAGATCCTTTTTGGCTAGGTCTGGAGTAGTAGTGTTATGTTAGTTCTCCGTGACTGATAGTCGGGAGTGGATGAAATTGATATCTATAGATCCTCTTTGGCTAAGTCTGGAGTGATGGTATGATGTAGTCTTCTATGACTGATAGTCGGGAGTGGGTGGATTTGATATCTATAGCGGTGGTGTTATGTGAGTCCTCATTGACTGATAGTTTGAAGTTAATGGATATGTGATGTCTTTGATAGAAATGCCGTGAGAACGAGTTCCCCACCGTGGATGAGATCAGATGATTTGTGTTGATTCTATGGGTGAATGCCGGATGTATATTAAGTCTAAAGACTCAAGGTATAGTTTGAATGAGTGTAGGTCCAATTGGTTAATAAGTGAGTGTAGGACTCAGGTGTAAAGGTTGTACACAAGTGAAGGTCCAGTCGATCGAGTTTGTGGACTCGAGAATAAGGTATGAGTGGTTATCTAGATCGATAACCTGATGTCGTGGATAATGATTGGATGAACTTAAAAAATTAGAGGTCAAAAATCTCAGTTAGGGTAAAATAGTCCTGAGTGACCTCGGGTCACGAATTACGATATTATATATTATTATAATATGAGAATTGTGTTGTAATACGATATCATTATTGATGATTGTTACTAGGTGAAAAATAGCCTAGATGGATGGTGGATTTTGCTGGGCTCCATAGTTCACTCTTCTCATTTTATGTTTTCAGATCCTGAAGTGGTTGTTAATTGGTAGAGTAAAGACTACTGTAGTCAGTGAGATAACGCAGTTGCCTATGATGAGTTATTGTGATGATCAGTTGTTGTTGCTTATGTAAGCACGTAAGAAAAGTTAAAAATTTCCGTACTTTCGTGGGTAAAGTCTTCCACATACGTGGTTATGACGAACGGGCGTGCGTCTCGAAACTTGATTCTTTAGGTGCGGGTTCGGGACGTCACACGTTATGAATACAAATTTGTTGCAGGAGAGTGGAATGAAAATTGAACCATACAGTCCACACCAATATAGAAATCTCTAAAAAAACACAATAAATAGGAACATAGCAAGAAATTTAACAAAATTTATACAGAAAACACCTTTAAATATAAAATAACAAAACAATTAAGAATATATTGAAATGGATTCAAGAAAACTCGAACATTGATAATATATCACTAATAAATATTATAATGAACCCTTACCATTGTAAGGGATGAATCAAGTCCAACAAACAAGAGAGTGGTCGGTTTTTGAATGAAGGAGTCCTTCATTTTCAAAAATTACGCGACATAACGTGAATAATAAAGAAAACTGTGTTTTCTCTATGCTATCTTTCGCACAGAAAGAACATGACATTTTGGTCCATTTAAGCTTAAGGTGGTGTTTGGTGGCTCTAATCTAAATAGGTAGAACTTATTTGAAAATTATGCTTAGTTGTACTTTAGATTGTTAAGTGGTAGGATAATTGCATGTTTACATTTTTTTAAAATAGATATTTTTACAATTAAAATCTCAATTTCAAAAAGATGTAGACATGTAATTAACCTTTAACTTAATAGTTTAAAGTCCAACTAAACACAATTTTCAAATAAGCTATACCTATTTAGATTAGTGTTACCAACCGTCACCTAAGTCTCACATACTTTGGGGGACTCACATACATGTGATCCAAAAAAGTTATTTGAAATTGACAAAATAAGACAATTCCGGGCCTATATGGGAAAGAGGAGTGCTAGCCCTACTCTCAGTCTTAGTCTTAGTCAACTCCTACTCTCATCCTCCACCAACCATTTGTCTCTTAAAACACTCTCTCATCCAAAAAGTGGATAAGTGGTTCGTAGAGAGTGAGAGTAGGGATTGGCAAAGAGTACGGATAGCATTCCTCATTTGGGAAAACTTCCGTATATATTTTATTTTTCGTATGCCGGCAAACACATAATCATTCCCCAACGATAGCCCCACCTCCCTCACAATTTTAAATTTCCCGCTAGGTAAAACGAATAGTTTCGCGCCAAGGAAAACCATAAAAATAATCTCTACATACTCACAAGTCACATTTCTCTCACTCTCTCTCTCTCTCTCTCTGTTAGACTTAGTGTTGCAGAATGGAAAGCTCGAATCCTCCATCATTCTTTCAAGATCTCAAGTCAAGGGAACTCAATGGATTCAGAGGTGTTTCACCATCTCTATTGTAATTCGATTCATTTCCACCCTAATCTTGATTTCATATCTGATTACGATCCGACTGTTTTTTCTTCCATTTTCAGTACGAAAACGGCCCTATTTCGGCGATCTATCGTCAGATTCCGGTGGATTTGGTGCCGGAGTTCTAGCTATCGAACACGACGGCGACGAAACACCTCCCTTGGCTGTTTCATTCTGCAAGGTAGGTTTTTTCTTTGCCTTTTATCTCCCCCAATGCTGAAGAGTTTAATTTATAGAAATTAATCTATACTATTTATTTATTTTAACTACCAATTTTGCAGGAGGTGAGAAATTCTCATTTTCTTGCTGTTTCCGACGAGAGTGGGTACGTTAGTATCTACGATACTCGTCGAAAGCTTCCTTCTTCTGCCTCTTGCCGAGAAAACCCAGGTTCGATCTATTCCAATTAATCTAGGGCTAAGATTTTGATTAGTTGATGCTTCATTCTTTTCCGTCCATTTTTTTTACTGGGTTTATGTTCATATGGGTTTCAGCGGAAGCTAGGGTCAGCGATTGGATTGCGCATCAAAATGCCATTTTTGATATATGCTGGATCAAGGTACTTTACTATCTTTTTGTTCATCTAAAGTCATTTTTAGTGTATTTAATATAGGGAAGTGACAGTGTGTGTGAGTTGTAAGTGTGTGTTCTATATATGTTACCAAAAAATAAAGCTCTTTATATTTAGTTCCACATCGGTTTTTTTTTTTTTGTTAGAGGGTAAACAAGAACACTAAACACTAACAAAAACAGCTGGAGAGTTCCTGGCTGCCAAAATAGATCTGCAATGCCAAGGATTAAGCCGCTGCGGAAGGAAGTTGCGAGCTGAACTGAGACCTAGGCTGTGTCTCGCCAATTTGTGAGCATAGATGTTGGATTGCTTGGGAAGGTGAAAAGTAGCATGGTGAGGGATGCTTTGAAGGTCCTTCCGAACGTCTCTCATAGAAGCCGAAATTTCCGCAGGCTCTTTGATGTTGGGATGTTGGGTAAGCTTCACTAGAGCTTCAGAGTCCGAACCAAACTCCACCTTTCTCCAACCATTCGTGACAGCAAGGGAGGTTGCTAGCCGAAGAGCAGCAGCTTCAGCTCTCAGCGCCGAGCCACCTCGGATCCCTTGAATAATGCCCTGAGTAATCATCCCTCTATGATTTCTCGCAATGGCTTCTGCACCTGCCAGATGACTCGCGGAATTATAGGCTCCATCCGAGTGGATCCTCAGCCATCCAGGTTGAAGAGGGGGTTGAGAATTTCTCGAAGAGGAGGGGGATTGCTGGACTCTCACCTAGTTTTTTTATCTTATTTTCTTCCGCCTGTAAACACTCCCCAGCTAGCTTCTCTGCCATTTGGATTATCTGCGTCGGGTTGGGGGGAGTCTCTTGGAAGATTCTGCAGTTCCAAGCTTTCCAAAGTTTCCAAATTATAGCTGCACATCGAGTCAAATAGTTGCTTTTTTCATTATCATTCAAATTCATATTCACCCAAAACTTCCACCATTCTTTCAAGGATTTATTTTGACTGTGATCAGTTCGGAGAGAAATAGAGGATCCCCACTACACTCTTCTAGCTAAAAGGCACTCAAACATGAAGTGAGTAACGTCCTCTACTTGATTCCCACATAGGTTGCAATGAGGGTCAATAGGAATTTTTCGCCTATGGAGTGCTTTACTAGTGGGAACTGCTCCCCAAAGGCAGTGCCAAATAAACCATATGATCTTGTGCGGAATAGGCAATTTCCATAATGTCTTCCACTCCAAAAGAGATAAGGAGTTAGAGGAACCAGGCCCCTCTCCCTTCGTGGAGTTGCTTTGATCCCGTTGAGCATGGTAAGCCGAACGAACCGAGAAGTTCCCATTCTTTTCAAAGTGCCAGACTAACTCATCACATCCATCTTGGTTACTGTACTGGATTCTTGTGATCGCCTTGATTTCTTCTTGGTTGAACCCAAACAACAACCTATCCCAATACCAATCCCCCACTTCCAAATTTATGAAGTTTGCAACTTTAGTCCAATGGCAAGAAGTCGGTTTTTTGAAGATTGCCTGAAAGTTAGCTAGAGTGGGGATCCAAGCATCCTTCCAAGGATTGATGGCCTTACCGTTACCTAGATTCCACCTAAGACCCAGGTTGAGCACCTCCCGTCCGGTTGAGATGCTTCTCCAAGCCCAGGATGGGTGAGCCCTAGATGTAGCTGAAAGGAAAGATCCCTAGGAAAATAGATACTTTTGGCGAGGTGCCCCCAAAGCGAGTTTGGATTCTTGATAAGGTTCCACCATTGTTTTGCAAGTAGGGTATTATTTAAGGAGACCAAGTCTCTAAAGCCGCCACCTCCACCCGCTTTGTTCTCACACATTGTCGCCTAGTTGAATCAGTGAATCTTCCTTCTAGTGTGGTCTTGGCCCTACCAAAAGTTTGCCACTTCGGAGTTGATATCTTTGCAAAGTTTGATGGGTAACTTAACAACTCATGGCATAGGTGGGGATTGATTGCGCCACAACTTTAATTAGGACGTGTCTCCCTGCTTTGTTAAGGTATTTTCCTTTCCAAGTTTGGAGTCTGCTCACCACTCGGTCCTTGATAGTGGAAAAGAGGTTCGCTTTAGATTTCCCAAACACCGATGGAAGCCCTAGATACGTCCTAGATCCTTTAATAGTCTTGATTCCCATCATTCTGCTAATCATCTTTTGAATCTTGCTCGGAGTATGTTTGCTAAAGATAATTCCAGATTTGTTGGAGTTGATTTGCTGCCTTGATATCCTTTCAAATTTGTTGAGGAGCTCCTTAACATTGCCTGCTTCTTGAGGGGTGGCCTTGCAAAAAAGAATGTTATCATCAGCAAAAAGGCTATGAGTGATAGTCGGGCTCGATCTCCTAATTGTTATCTCAAAGATGACCCCTTGGCTTTTGGCCCTATCAATCATGTGGGATAAAAAATTAGAGGCCAATATGAAAATATAAGGAGAAAGGGGATCCTCCTGTCTTAGCCCTCTGAAAGGGGAAATGTAACCCTTAGCTTGTCCTTTAATAAGGATAGAATAGTTGACGGTTGTAATGCATTGGATAATTAGTTGGACCCATTTATCACAAAAGCCGCTTTTTCAAAGAACTATTTTGATAAAACCCCATTCCAACTATTCATAGGTTTTGTTCATGTCAAGTTTGATAGCGATGTTCCATTTGGCCTTTTTCGGTTGGGTTTTCATGTGGTGGAGCATTTCATGAGTACTGTATACATTCTCATGAATGCTCCTCCCAGGAATGAAAGCACTCTGAGAAGGATGCACTATGTGCTCCATCATATCTTTCATGCGATTAACCAAAATCTTAGCAAAAATTTTGTATAAAACAGTGCAGAGACTAATAGGGAGCAACTGTCCTATGTTTTGAGGGTTGGGCACTTTTGGAATCAACACGATATGAGTAAAGTTGGTTACTACTTTCTTCATGTACCCTTAATAGCCCCACGAATCCTCTTTTTGAGGGTTGCGTGGGTGCTGTGCTTTGCTGCACTAGTGTGTGTGTGTGAGTTGTGTAAGAGCATCTCCAACCCTATCTCTAAAAGTTCCCTATTTTTAATCTAAAATGAAGTGTTAGATTTTTTAGGAACCTTCTTTTTCTACTTGCAACTCCAATCCAAACTCCCTATTTCTTCCCTATTTCTATTAAATACTAATTTTTTATTTTTTTGAATGAGATGACACTCAACAATCTTAATTTTTGGAAAACAGTAATTTTTCCAATGGTCATATTTTTATAACGGTCATTTGTTTTCAAATGGTCATATCTTTTATAACGGTTATATTTTAATGGCCATATCTATTCAAATTTATATTTTAACGATCATATTTTTTTGAATTAGATGACACTCCGATTATAAATAAAACAATTTCCTCTCTCATTTTCATCCATCACAACTCATTTTTCTCTCAACAATAAAAAAACTTAGTTGTGTCTCAATTTTATTGATCATTTTCTCTTTATGGATCACAGCCTTCTAAACAATACATTTTTTGGAGATCTTGAAGACTCTGACAAAGAGTTGGAGATCAACGAAAGGGAAATGAATAGAATGTATCTAGGGTGGTTATCGAGAACGGATTGACTTCTTCTTCATCAAATGAGTTTGGATCATCGCTCCAATCCATATTCTATCTCTTAAAGAAGAAGAATATTATAAAAAATTGGTATATCAAAACTAGTGAAGAAATTGATTTTGGTATACCAAAGACAGTGAAAAAATCAAGAAAAAAAGAAACACATTTGAAGAATTTAAAAAAATTTTGGTATACCAAAACTAGTGAAGAGAACAATTCACGGTTGAACACATTTTAAGACAGCAATGAGTGGGAGGAACATTACTGTTGAGAGAGCCGTTTACATTTAGCCGTTGAGGGAGTCAGATTTTAAAAGCTTTTTAGAAAAGTAAAAAAAAAAACATTAAAATATTATATGGTGGAAGAGAAATGCTCGGCATCATTGCTTATCAAAATCCAACGCACTCCCTAAAGTCAACAATATCGGCAAATTTATTAGCTTTTTCAAAAAAGCTTGCTCCAACACACTCCCTAAATTGGAACGCCATTTTACCGAAAGGGATTTTGTTCGGCAATGATGCCAAGTGTTTCTCTTCCGTCATATAATATTTTAATATATATTTTTTTACTTTTCTAAATAGCTTTTGAAATCTAACTCCTTCAATGGCTAAATGTAAACGACTCTCTCAACGGTAATGTTCCTCCCACCCACTGCTGTCTCTTTAGAATGTGTTCAACCGTGGATTATTCTCTTCACTAGTTTTGGTATACCAAAATTTTTTAAAATTTCTCAAATGTGTTTCTTTTTTTTATTGATTTCTTTACTGGCTTTGGTATATCAAAATTGATTTTTTCACTGGTTTTGATATACCAATTTTTTTTTTTAAATTCTTCTTCTTTAAGGGGTAGAATATGAATTGGAGCGATGATCCAAACTCGTTTGATGAAGAAGAAATCAATCAATTCTCGGCAACCGCCATAAATGCACTCTATTTATTTCCCTTTCGTTGATCTCCGACTCTTCGTCGGAGTCTTCAAGATCTTCCAAAAACGTATTGTTTAGAAGGTTGCGATCCATAGAGAGAAAATGATCAATAAAGTTGAGACACAGCTAAGTTTTTTTGATTGTTGAGAGAAAATTGAGTTGTAATGTATGAAAATGAGAGAGGAAATGGTTTTATTTATAATCGGAGTGTCATCTAATTCAAAAAAATATGACTGTTAAAATATGACCATTTGAATATATATGACCGTTATAAAAGATATGACCGTTTGAAAACAAATGACCGTTAGGAAAAATATGACCGTTGGAAAAATTACCGTTTTCCAAAAATTAAGATTGATGAGTGTCATCTCATTCAAAAAAAATAAAATATTAGTATTTAATAGAAATAGGGAGTTTGGGTTGGAGTTGCTAGTAAAAAAAGAGGGTTCCTAAAAAATCTAACACTTCATTTTAGAGTAAAAATAGGGAACTTTTAGAGATAGGGTTGGAGATGCTCTAAGTATGTGTTCTAAATATGTTACCCCAAAAAAAAAAATATAGGGAAGTGATACTTTGTGCACAAACGGCCCTTCACATGCCCTTTTCCATTATTTAAAAAAAAAAATCATGATTAAGTTTAACTAATATGAGGTTAATATATATATATTTTAAAAACTAAGGTTAGATAGATGAACCCTAGGGGTGGGTGAATCTTAACCATAGTCGATGAGTATTAATTAACTTGAGGTTATTTTTCTAAAAATCAAGGTTAGATGGATGAACCCTAAGGGTAAGTGAATCTTAATCATAGTTAATGAGTGTTAACTGATTTGAGATTATTTTTCTAAAAACTAAGGTGAGATGGATGAAACGTAGGGGTAAGGGAATCTTAACCATAGCTTATAAAAGTCAAAAGGTGAGATTGAGGATATACATTGATGTTTTTCTGTTGATCTCTCTTGGTTATTTTTGTATCTTTTTGCAGGAGGACACCCACATTTTGACAGCTTCAGGTGATCAAACTGTAAGTTACTCATTAATAGATGTACAAGTTTGGGTTAGAACTTAGAATTAGCTTATCCATTTGAAGAAACTAGAAGATTTAGCCTTTTGTTTCAAAGTTCTGGAAACAAGGTTATATTGTGCAGTATGTTTGTCTACTTGTAGTGAATGAGTCTTCATTTGGTTTATTTAGTTGCTTATTTGGACAGAAATTTGGAAAGTGACTGTCTGCTTATGGTTCGACATGGAAACTACGATTATTGGATTAATGGAAACCAGAGACACATAATTCAAAGATATATTGATATTTTCAACTATGATTAGAAGCCTGGTTTGCAGAAGAATCACCTATCTTTGAACTTTAGTTGTATTTCATAAGCTATATTGCCTTTACATATACGTAAATGTATCGATCAACATTGGCCAATAAAATCAAAACATAGTAATGTCAGTCCCATTGTGTAACGGGTAAGGAATTATATAAGTTACTGGACTAAATTACCTCGTGGAGTTACTTGGACAAATCAGTATCAAATAGAATCCTATATTGATAAATAAATTACATTTAGGACTAGTTCTTTTCTTAGACCAACTGTTGTGAATTATTCCCCCTTTGACAGATAAAGACATGGGATGCGGAGACAAAGAAATGTATTGTAGTCATGGCGGGCCATACAGGAAGTGTGAAAACATTGAGTTCTCATCCATCTAGTCCTGGTAGGCATATTTTTTTTTCTGCATGGTTGCTTTCCCTGCAAGTATTTCTTTTGTCATCAAGAAAGGATACAATGTCTAATTGCTGAAAGTATTTATTTATTTTTGTTTGAACAGATCTCTTTGTCTCTGGTTCGAGAGATGGATCTTTTGCTTTCTGGGACTTGAGATGTAAGACTGGTGACACAAATAGCCATGAGGAGCCCTGCTTAACGCAAGTTTCTACTATGCTATCAAACTTCTCACTTTATTTAATCATAATGAGTTGATTAGGCTTGTATTCACTTTTGAGTATTGTTTTAATACTACTCTTCAGCTCAACTGCTGTGGTCAAAGGGGCTCATGTTTCAGCTCAAGGAAAAAAGAGTAGACGTCGCAAGGTTTGCCCCTCAATACTGGTTTTTTAGTGGTGACTAATTAGACCATGTTGTATTCACTATTGAAGCTACAGTCTTTTCAGGCGGCTTCAATGAGTATCACATCAGTTCTTCATCTCAAAGATGAGGTTTCTATTGCTAGTGCTGGAGCAGTGGATAGGTCAGTGAGCCCTGCCAGATATTTTTCCTTGAATCAAGTGCAGATTTCTTCTGTTAGAAAATAATTTGTATTGATGCTTCAGTAATATTGAATCTTTTCCTTCACGTATTTTTTTGTGTATTGGTTCATTTCAGCGTAGTGAAATTCTGGGATACTCGAAACCTGAAAGCCCCAATTGCCCAGGCACATCCTCATCTTCAGTCCTCAACCGAAAAGGTCAACTACCTTAAAACACATACTTTTTTTATTGCACATTGAATAAATAGATAAACAACAAATTCCTCTGAGATGTGTTGAGGTCATCTCTTCACATCAGTGGATCTTGAGAGTTGAGAACTTGAGATATGTGCTGGGTGAACTGGTTTTGGCTGTCTGCAAAGATTGAGTGAAAAGAATCAGACTGCAGATATATTGAAGTTAGAGATTAGAGGCAGATTTACTCAGCATATGGAGTTTGATCCACCTGAGGTGGATATATAAATGTTACAGCTCTAAAAAGTGTTCAATTTTTTGAAGTTTCAGTAAATTTTGTGAAGTGCTGGGCATGTCGAGCATGTTTGATTTTTTTCCCTCTCAATTTCAGGAAAGAAGGTTACACGGAATATCTTGCCTATCCCAAGATTCAAATGGTGTGTTTCTGTCAGCATCCTGCATGGACAATAGGTATTTCAGGTCCTCTAACCTTTGTTTTTCTTCTCTGAAAAGAACATTATCTTCCGCGCCAAGTAGCATGCACACTTTTCAACACCAGTAAACGATTTGGGGTTGAGTTCATCCCATTTACTGTGTTGGGTTGCAACTTGCAACCTTGGGCTTGTTGGTACAATCCCAGCACTGAACTGTAGCCTGGCTTCTAAACACACGCTTGCAGCCATGCACCAAATAAAGGTAATAAAAGGAAATTGTTGAAGAAATTTCTAATCAAGGATTTCATTGTTTTCCCTATCAGGATTTACTTGTATAATGTGCTTCATCTTGAAAAGGGTCCTGTGAGAACTTTCTCTGGCTGTAAAATTGAGACATTCTATGTGAAGGTAAGCCTTTTTTTAATGGTTAGTTCAAGCACCAAAACTCAAGAGAGCGAGTGTAGTTGTGTTTCTCATGTCCTAAAATTTGAATTTTATTGCAGTCAGCAATTAGCCCAGATGCAGCTCACATAATTAGTGGCTCTAGTGATGGAAACACCTACCTATGGCAGGTTCTTATTTGATTTGATTTATTATTATTATTTTTGGAAATTGTGTTTTCCCCTTTCTGGTTTCTGTTTGGTTTGGGTATAACTTGCCAACATGTATTATAACAGGTGAAAAAGCCTCAAGTAGAACCCGTCACATTGAAAGGACATGAAGGAGAAGTTACGGCAGTAAATTGGTATATTTATTGGCAAAAGGCAGTGCTGATCTCAAGTACCACTTTCTAAACTGTTGTTTATATCGGACTTCATCTATTTTTTGCAGGTGCCCATCTGAGATTGGAAAGATAGCAACTTCTTCCGACGATTTCACAGTAAGCATGCCCAATTAGTGAATCAAGTACACCATAATAGTTTAATCAAATCCATGTACCATAGAGTATCCTGTTCACTTAATACTGGTTTGGCGGCATCTACCATCCACACATGTTAAGCTTTGTTGCTACCTTCCAAAAAATCTTCACATATAGAACATGAAATTTCTCTCGAGTCTGGACTAACCTCAAAAATGCTCACAAACATGCCTGAGGAAAGAGTAACTACACTGCATCTCCCATGTATTTATATCTACCGATGTTTCCTAATCACACCAATGATGCTGTATGTTTGATAGGTCCGCATCTGGAACATTCAGAAGGGTTGTTGCCCTAGCACAAAATCTCCATCGTCCATTCGGAGAAGAGTAACAGCAATCCCGAACATGGAGTGTAGAAAGCTGTTCATGGACGAAGACCCAGCCGAACTCACAAAGGCTGCTGCCAGCAGCTCGCATCCTTCAGAAGTATTGAATGAAGTTTACACACCAGATCAGATTCAAATGCCTGAAATCAGTACTCCCGAATCGCTGAAGAAAAAAATTCCATCAGTTTCTTTTTTAAAAGAAGAATTAGAGATGGAAAAGACTCCAGAAGCTGCATTGAAAAGCCCATCATCTGTTCTGAATCCACCTTCCTCCTTGAAAAGAACAATCAGAGATTACTTTGTGGCCCCTTCATGAGTTAGATGCTTATAGTTTTTGGGTTATCTCTTATACAGTATTTGCTGAAAGTAGGTGGCATGCCTTATTCAGATAATTTAGAGTAAGTTCATTCCATTTTCTCCTGTAATTCTTATTACACACTCAATGGTCCACTCAGTGATATTGGTTTGTGTTTCTGCAGGGTTGTATTTGAAATGTACAGGGGGATAATTGGTTATAATATCATATTCTAGGAGAGAATTTTGATGGGGCATATTGCGTCCTCTCCTCAATATTTTTGGGTCATTGTTGTAATAAGATTCAACTGTGGAGGAAGTAGTCCTTGTCCAGATTTATGAAAATTATGAACTTTGCATGTTATGAACTTCTATGTGCATTTTAGATGCACCCAAACTCATCCAGTATCATCTTTGAATGTGTTAACCGTGTTTTGCATTTTCCATGCAACTGGACAGTGCATTCAATTGGCAAAACAACCCATAACTAAAATAAGCATCAATTTGCACAGCAAAGATTGAAACAGGGGGACATGGCGGTTCAGGTGAGATCCAAGGTAGATCCAACTTTCTATTCATTTATTGGATCCCGGTGGTCCTGGATATTGGCCAATGAACTCACAGCATGGTTTGTAATTTGGGTTTCATTATGTTATCCTCTTGTGGGCAGTGCAGTTGTGAGCATGTAATTGGGATGTAATTGCTTGAATTCAGCTTAGAGTTTGTAGCTGTTTATGTCTGCCTGATTTAGTTCTATGGTCTGCTTTAGAACTGGACTTTTGGAGCCTGGAGCCTGTTCAGAGGCACTACCCTTATTCAACAAAATGAATATCAAAAGTGAAAAAACAGATCACATCTTAGTTGCTAGTGGATTGGCAGCTTGTGCTCGGTTGCCAATGGTGGGACCTGGTAGGGATATCTACCATTATGTTATCCTGTGCGGATTTGAGCTATAGTTAATGGTTTCATCTGCTTCATTAACATGTCTAAAGTGGAGTTTTGCTGGTTTTGAGTTTGAGGTGTCTAATGTGCAGTTTTGCCTCTATTATGAAAATGACAATGTTTTATTATCATGTAATTTAGGTATTGTTTCACATGAACTTGTCTCTCTGGCTTTTAATTCTCTTTTTGAGGATATGCTGGAGAACGGATTTAAACCTGATCAATCCATTTTTTCCTATCAATGTACTTGCTGCCATCCTGGGATTTTTAAAGATGCCAAGAGCTTTTTATAATAATGAATGCATTTGATATTCCACCAAAAATGGAGTGCTAGTACACATCGTGAAGCTTATAGGGATGGCTGAAGAGTTGGAATAGGTCTACAACCTTTAAGTGTTCACGTCGGAACTGCCTTATTCAGGCATTTGGATTGTATTATCATAATGCTGTGTTCACAGAAGTTCTGATATGGTGGAAGGACTAAGGAAAGTCAAAATTTAGCCGGATGAGAGACGGCAATATGAAATTCTTGAACTTTGATATGGATACTTGATCAAACCTTTTCTATCAGCTATGCAGACAAGAAATGAGATGCTCAAATTGTAATAGATTCAGGGAGTTTCTTAAAGAGGTAAAGGATTTGAAAAGCTCGTGTATGAAAAAAGATGCTCAAACAAGTATTTTTTCAATTGGTTTCTTATATCCAACTGTTGTTTCAGAGATATAATAAAAGGCAATAGATGCTTAAACAAGTACAAACAGGGAAAATTCCGAGTGGGTCGGTGCAAATACCCGAAGGGACTAGTCCTTGCCTAGAAGGAATTGGGACACCCTCCGTTACCCAAAAAAAAAAAGGTACAAACAGGGAGAATAGAGTTGTGTAAACTCTTAAGAACAGATCCCTTGACTAAGTACAACTTAATGAAACATCAAATAGACAAGGGCTCAAGCCGATGCAACACAGTGTGCTGCCAGGCCTAGCTCTTGTTCTTCACCACTGAAACAAAACCGAGGCCCATCTGCAGTAACCAAGCTCAACCAATCTCTTCACGGATTCTTTGATTCATTAGCTGTTCAACTATGTGGAATCTTACAATTGGGATGTGTTTGATCTTGTAGTTGTCTCCTCCTCCATCAGGTTTCAACCTCTCTGCATGATCGTTGAGCAAAGGCAGCAAATCCAACTGCTGAAGTGTGGTGACAGACTGCAACCCTTCAGGAAGCATCCTCAGTTTCAAACAGTTATGGAAATGGAGGTATTTCAAGCTTGGAAGTGCTCCTTCCTCTAGCTCTGTCCATTCCTCCAGAACATGAGAAGCAATACTGAGAATCTCAAGCTTTGGAAATCCTCCTACCCCACAAAACTCTTTCCCTATTTGCTTTGCATCATGGGCTTGCCAAAGGGAGAGATTTTTCAAGTTGGGTAGCAACTGAAGGACCAAAGCTGGGTTCTCAGATAGATGAGAGAAACCTAATCTTAGGTTGGTGAGACTTCCCATCAAGCCAAGCCATTTGGGTATCTTTCCTAGTCCCCCTTCCAGGCAAAGTTTTCTAATAAGCGGTGGAGGCGAAAATGGCTCCAAAGGAGGGAGTGTTCTCACTGGGAAAGAACTTTTTGCCTGTAGAGACAAGGACAGGAGACTCTCCATTTTCATGATAGAGGCACAGAGCTCACTTGCAACATTTTCTGCCACATCCATCACTCCCAGCCTCCTGAGTTGGATCAAGCTACCTAGCTCTCCGGCAATGCCATCACCGGCATGCAAACCGGTGAACGTCTGGAGGTTTTTCATCCTCCCTATCCCTGAAGGTACCTTTAATCCACAGACACCAATGTTTTTGAACATTTTAAGGTGCCTCAATCCTGGAATTTTCAGTATTCCACTTGGTAATGCAGTTAACTTCCCACACCATCTGATATCTAGAGTCTGTAGGTTCCGAAGATTACTTAGACTCTCTGGCAGCTCAGTTAAACCGGTTTTCTTCAAGCCTAGATACCTCAGGTGAATCAGATCTCCTATTTCATCGGGTAAGCACTTGATGTTAGTCTCTTCTAGATCCAAGACCCGTAAAAGTTTTACCCCGTAAAATACTAGTTTTAGGCTTTCCCATCCCACTTCAGAAAGGTCTTTAATTGTAAACATGAATAGAGATCGAATTGGGAGAGTATTCAGGTTGGGAGGAATGTTCTTACTGTTGGAATGGATGGAAACACGGCGGGCGGTAGGAGGTATGTCAGAATCTGAACTAGTAAATGCAGTAATGAAATCTTCTTCCTCCATCACACAGATGGTGAATTCCCGACAAGAACTGGGGAAACTGAATTTAGTCCCATTACCAGGATGTTGTTCTACAATTTGAAGCATTCCCAGGCTGACCAGTTTTTCGATATTCTGTTCTGCTATATCCTCCATAATCACTCCTGGTATTTCTTGTACCAAACCTTCGGCCACCAATAGCCGAATCAGTCTCCCTTTAGGTATCCAGTACTTCTCAGGGAAGATGCAACAGTACATTAAGCAAGATCGAAGGTAATACGGTAAATTTCTATAATTTAATCTGAAATTAAAAGAGCATGATGCCTCACCTTCATCAGCTTTTGAAGAGCTCTCATTTTCTTCTTCCCTCCTCTCCTTCCCAGAGAAGTTGCAACAGTATCTTAAACAAGATCCAAGATAATACGCTAGACTTGCAAAATTTAAACTGTGTGAAGAAGGGGACGATGTTTCACCTTCATCAACCTTGTAAGAGCTCTCCATGTCTTCTTTCCTCCTTTCTTCGGCCGCAGTTAAATTATCGAATTTAGACATACTATCAATAAATTCGGCAAGACGGGCATTTATCTTCTCCAATTCACTTTCGAAATGAGCTGTGGATGCAGTCCTGCTAGACCCATTTTGATTATACATCTGAATTATGAATTCATCAATACAGTCATCCATATCATGGACTATATCTCTCAGTTCTCGAACCCAACTATGAACAGCATCATCCCCTCCCGTTCTTCGGCGTATATCTCCAAATAACCATCCAATCTCATTGAGTATGCTCATAAGCCATAGAATTTGATCTTCCAGACCTGAAAAAGTCTCAGGCTCTTGAAGTAATATAGAATCCAATCTCTGTAAGAAAAAATTCACCAAGGCATCTGCCATTTCTACAATGGACAGGAGAATGACAGAAGAATTTTAGCTCATTCTCTCTTCAGCTTAATCATAGGACTTGTGTCTCTAAAGATCAGAGAGGATTGCAATATATAGAGATTCTACTGTGATATTGAGGAGGGGTTAGTTACCTTGGAAAATGCTCTATTCCTTGTCTGTGATATTGAGGAATGCTTTCTGTGTTTTGTTTCAAACTATAATGTTTGGCAATTTCTAAATATCCGACCATTCAGTCAAATTTATTGTTATATATTGAAAGAAAACGAAGTAATCAATGAAGCTTCTTTGCATATTTCGTAATGGACACCTAGAAGCATATATATCCCCAAGACTCTTTCAACAACCAATTTGTTAAACAAACATGTCTAAGGTATAATCTGGTCCTGACTGACCCAAACAAAAAATAATACTGTACCAGGGTAAATGTTTGCATTCACTGTAGTAACCAAACAGTCCCCAAAATGAAAGTATAGCTTAAACTCTGTTAATTGCTGAGAGCAGTGTTTTGAAAACCGAACCGGACCAGTCGGCTGAACCGGTAAAACCGGGAACCGGCCAGTCAACTGGTCCCCAAAACAACCAAAACTGGTCTAAAAACCAGGAACCGGAGGCCAGTTCATCCAAAAACCGGTGATAAACCGGCCACTAAAGGGAGATTTAAAAAAATAAAAAATAAAAATAAATGGATACAGTCGAACCGGGAACTGGTCACCCAGCCGTTTCGACCCCGGTCAGGTTTGGCTGGGAGTTTAACACCAACATGAAGATGTGTTAATTTAGTTTGACGGGTTCTTTCATGCCGAGTCAACAGAAAATGTTGAGCCCAAATCTTCTATTACAAATTAGGACTCTTACAAAGAAGAATTTAGCCTATTTGGTCTGTGGAAAACACCTGCACATGAGTGGTACTTAGCATCATGGCCGGCCCAAGCCATTTGAAGGCCTAAAGTGAAAATTCTAAATGGAATTTTTTTATTTTTATTTTTTAATGTTATTAAAAAGGTATTTTATTTATTTTTAATATTCTAAATGGGGCCTTTTTTTAAAATGTTTTTTAATGGGGCCTAAAGCAAAGGCTTTGATGGCCTAATGGACGGGCCGGCCCTGCTTAGCATGTTGTGATTGGTGCGGGTGGGCAACTATAAGAAAACACCTGCACTGTATTTTTTTTTACTTTTATATTATACATATAAAAATTATAAAAAATTGGGAGGGCCAAACTTTTCACGTTTGGGTGTCATCCCCGGTTTAGTCCCACCTCAGTTGGGAAAAAGACTTCGCAGGGGTGTATAAGGGACCATCAACCCTCCTTAAGACAAGTCCTTTTGGAGTGGTTGCTTGGACTTACCACCTTAGCGGCTACCTTAGGTCTGGCTGTGTGTGTGAGTTTAGTGTTCTGCTTTGACCAACTGCCCATATCATATGGAGGCAAGTGACTGTGAATAAAAATGGAAACCTAGGTGCATGTGTATTCCCTCCTTTCTAAGAATACTTTTCACCCCAAGACTACCAAAAAAAGGAGAGTTCTGCTGCTAAAACAGGGAAACCTAAAATTCTCCATTAGCAACCATATCTTCAAAGTACTGTATGGATGCACCAATCATTAATGCAGATCATGGAGTTTCAGCAGTATTCATTTTAGAACTTTGCTACCAGGACCGGATTGGTTTGGAGCCTTATTTATGACTTAATTAGGATGCCAAACCAGGACCGGATTGGTTTGGAGCCTTATTTGTGACTTAATTAGGATACCAAACCAGTGTGATACTGGTTTGGCCTGGCCTGCAGTCCTACTTGCTTTATTCAATTCATTCTATGAAGTAGAAGTAGAAAGCTTACCAATACAATGCCACTCAAGCAAAGAGCAAAACACATTGTTGGAAATGGCTCGTTTTTGAGAAGGGGCGATCGATCGGCCATAGAGTGGGCGGATCAATCGGCCACTCTTAACCGATCGATCGGTGGACGGTGTTTAGTCTTCCGATTTTTTACGTTTTCTCTCTCTTGTGTTAATAACCTTGGGGTATAAAAGGATCCTTATACCTAGGGTTTAGTCATGCTTTGTTTATGCTTGAGAGAGCTTGAGATTTGTAAAGGGGAGGCCATTAGAGAGTGAGAGAACTCTCGTAAGATCTCCGTGTTGATTCTCATAGTGAAAAGCCCTGATCACTATCGCCTGTGGACGTAGGCATTAAGGCTGAACCATGTATATCTTGTCTTGTATGATTGCATCTTTTATGGTTTATTTTTCTTTGCTTTGATTTGCTATTTCTTGTTCTCACTAGATCCTTAGGGGTTATTTCTACAACAAAACACAGATTCAGTAAAGGAACCGTGGAGCAGACCTGGGTTCAATTCCTAGCTTAAGCATTACATTTTTCATGTGGGCAAGGCCAAACTTCTGTTACATATAAGCTTACTATGACATTACAACACATTTTCTTTAAATATTTGGAAGCTCTGTGATCAATCAGAAACTCAAATTAAACTACACTTTTGGACGGTACCAGTCATTCAGCTTGCAGGAATATGTATGGAAAAACTGTTCACAAAAGAAATACATTCTGGTTAAGTTCACTCGAAAGGTCCTAAAATGCTTTAGCAGGCATCTTATGCATGAACAAAAACCCAAAATTTAATTGATCATGTTGGCCGAGTTTAAAAAAAAGAAACTTTTTTCTTAAAAAAAATCATCTATACTAAGATTAATAATATAATTATTGTAGATGCCAAACTTTCCTCTGTTCCAGTATTAGCATTACTGATAAACATTGGCCAAGGGATGCGCAATGCTAAGTGCAGGGGTGCCCTAATGCATGCCCCCACGTCACTTATATAGAGCCGGCTGGCTTGTTGCATGCTTTCTTTTTCAGATCCCAAATAGAAGATGTACAAAAACAAAACATGAGAAACATCTGAAGGGATCAAATGAATTTATATTGAACAAGATATCAAAGAAGATCAATTGAATTTATACAAAACCAATTACAAAAAATGTATACATTTGAACAAAAGAATTTGTACCGAACAATTTTTTCTTTTTTAAGCAAAAGGTTTACAAGATCAAACAAGGGACCAACCGACCCATAAGGTCATCTTCCAGGATAGGAATCAAAGAATCAGGTGGATCCTCATTCCATTCTTCATAATGAACAGCTTCTACAGCCATGTTAACTAAATGGTCAGCGGCATGGTTTGCTTCCCTGTACTCGTGATGAGCCACAATCCCCGTGAAATGCTTGAGAAGATTTTGACAACTGATAATAAGAGAAGAAATTTCTTCGTAGCAAGGTTTCTGCAGCCCATTCAACATCTCCATCACAAGCTTGGAATCACCTTCAATCAAGATGCACTCAATATGGAGTTTAACTGCCAATCTAAGCCCATCATGCAATGCCGAGGCCTCGGCAACTAAGGGGGAGTTGTTAATTGGGAGCGGTGTCACAAAAGCTCCAATAAAGCTGCCATCTGCATCCCGAAGTAGCCCTCCTGCTCCTGCCTAGCCTGTTCCCCCTTTCGGGGAGCCATCAAAGTTGAGCTTGGTCCATTGACTAGATGGATGAGTCCAAGCAATATAATGAAGAGATACTGGACTTATGATTGTTTAACACCTCCTTCAATGGGAGCTAAAACCCATGAACCATATGCACTATAGCTGAGAGACCGACCATCTTTAGTATGGATGATAAATGGCTTCATGACCCACCCGACCACAAGTAAAGCATAAGCTGGGAATTTCATACTGGAAGTTCTGGAAAAGCCCACCTTCTACACCATCAATCCAGTTCCCTGTAGGCAGTGGAGAATTTAGATCGACTTCGACGCACATATAGACTGCTCTCCAGAAATTTCCTCATAGACAGCTATCTTGATGGGTTGTCCAGCTATAGACCCCATTTCATAGAGAAATTGGGGATCCCAATACTCACAAGGCAGCCTGGGAAATCTAACCCAAATCTGACTTTCAGTCTCAGCACTGCAATCCGGGTGCCATCTTTTTATCACAAGGCACTGCTTGCCCATGAATAAGGGTCCCCACGACCACACCCGACTGAAGTCGTCTACTTCAGAGAAGTCAAAAACATAGAAGTTATTACGTTCTTCAAGTACATGGACATAACCACTCAGTTTCCAGGTTCAATGAAGCCATGACATATCTAATTTTCCCCGGAGTAGCTTACCAATCAGCTTAAGGTTCAAATAACCAGAGACTTCTTCTAACACTTGCCCTACTGTTAGCTTACCCATGTATGCTATCTGCCTTCACTTGTCTTTCCTGTATCCAAAAGAGAATATTTTGGTTAGTGTTGAATGATTTCAGCAACAAAATACCACATACGTTTAATCATAGAAAATGGTATTTCAATCAAGCAACGACTTGAATAGAAAATGGTATATTACCGGAATATAATGAATAACTGGGTTTGTGCTCCAACGATTCCAAAAGGCTAAGAAGGCACTTTCAGATATGATCTTTGAAGCTTTTATTAATGCTTTAACGGCTAAAAACAAATAGGACGAAATTTGATTTTTGAAGCTTTAACGGCTAAAAACAAATATGAAGACTTCGTTTTTTTCTCAGATGTATCCAGAAAATGTTATCTCGTCCCTTTGCTTTTTTCAATTTCTTATATAAGCATCAGGAAATGTACGGTTTTATTTTATAAACTTTTTTTAATTAAATTTAGAAACTTGATATCAAAGCCATTTTTTTAAAAACAAAATTTGTCCTGGGAAGTGATAAGTGATAGTTTGGTAATTATGAGCACAATAAAGGAGAGTATTTTTCAACATAGCATTTTTTCCATATCGCCAGATCTTTGAAGGTTTTATCCACCCTCTTGTGCTTGGCTGGGCCGGGCCCACCAGAATTGGGACATTTTTAAAATGGGTTTTTTCATTTAGGCTGTCTAGGTTTATCCTAGTTTGCAAATATACCGCTATATAACAGTTTTGGTTTGCAAATTAACTCATTGTTAATAAAATGACTATTATGCCTTTAAGAATTAAGAGTTTTAATAACCTTACAAAGCCACTTTAAGTGTTCTTGAACTGTGGTTAATAAGTTTCAACCATAGGTCAAGGGAGTTAAAAGTGAATATATATATTAATTTTTTTCTAAAAATCAAAGTTAGATGCTTTAATTAGTGAATCTTAACCACAAGTAAAGGGAGTTAAAAGAGGACAAGTTATTTTTAAAAAAAATCTAAAACCAAGGTTAATGCTTTAACCCTAAGGGTTAGTGAATCTTAAACACAGGTAAAGGGAGTTACAAGGGATAGGTTAATTTTTAATTTCTAAAAACCAAGGTTGCATGCTTGAACCCTGAGGGTTTGTTAATCTTAACCATAGTTAAATGGAGTTAAAAAGAGGACACATTAATTTTTTTTCTAAAAACTAAGGGTATATGCTTTAACCCTAGGGTTAGTAATCTTAACCACAATTAAAGGGAGTTAAAACGGGACACGTTAATTTTTCTTCTAAAAACCAAGGTTAAATGCTTTAACCCTAAGGGTTAGTGAATCTTAATAACAATTAAAGAGAGTTAAAAAGGGACACGTTAATTTTTTTTTCTTTTAAAAACCATGGTTAGATGCTGTATCCCTAAGGGTTAGTAAATCTTAGCCACAATTAAACGGAGTTAAAATGGGACACATTAATAGGGCTAAAACTTGTTAATCATAGTTCAAAGACAGTTAAAGAGGCTTTGTGAGGTTAGAAATACCTTAAGGGCATAATAGTGATTTCATGAAAGTCTAACGAAACTAAGGTAGGGTTGAGGTTGATTGTCTAATGGTTGGAAAACCAAGAGTTACTTTGCAAAACTATTACATATGACATTATATCGGTAAAGTAGGAAGAACGTAGCAGTAAGCAGTTGATATACAAAAACCCCTTACAAGATCTGGACAAAAAAAGTTCGAGAAATGTTTGGAAAGGGTAAATTTGTGTTGGTAGTTGGTACAAGTCTTCTTCTCAGTAATTTTGAAAGATGGAATGAATTCTAAGGGTAATTTGATAATTTAAAGTAGGGGTATTTTTATATTATTCTAAAATTAGGCCATTTGTAGAAATGTTGAAAAATATTGTTTGGTTTTAGTCTTAAAAGGTTAATTAAAAGGGAATGGTAATGCGAAAATAACATTCTTCATGGATATATGACCCAGTAAATTTGAGTGTTGTCAGGTTCAATTTTAGTAGGGCATCGGATTTTCTCTGGTACTCAAGTTCAACTTTAGTAGGGCATCGGATTTTCTCTGGTGCTCGCCCGAGGCGGCCTTGGGGCGTCCATTCATTGTGCAGCATTTAGCGCTAAGGGGAGAAGTCATTTCATTTTCTCCCTGTTTTTTGACTTATCCCCTGTTGATATATCTCCATCCGTTGCCTTTGAGTAGGTGTAGGATTTAGGAATATATCTTCAACCCAAACCCGACCATCATTAAGAACTACGTGAAAAAGCTTAAAAATAAGACCGTAAATAGGTGCTAAAAACCATGGCTGATGGCCATCATTTAAAACTCGACGGGCGTTCCGTTAAAATTGATGAACAGTGACGGATTGCACAAAATTGATGAACAGTGACGGATTGCACATTGGCTAGGTTAGGGTATTCTCTGTGAGTATCCACGGTTCTCCCAAGTTCTTTTTTTTGGAACTCTGGGTGTCCCCAACCCTTTGGGTCAAGGGAGGGTGCGACGTAAGCCCACAACCCGACAACCTGCCACACCAAGTAAGTCCGGGTAAAACCCGTGCGGGGCTGGCCCCAAAGGGGGAGTGAGAAGTGGAACTCAGGACCTCTCACTTGGAGAAAGGCCCAGGAACCACTGGTCCACCCCTTGGGGTTTAGGCATCAGGAAGTTGGTGAGTATCAGATTTTTTTTTTAGGGTTTCTTGAAATTCCTGGAAACCGATTTTACTTTTACAAATAGAGAAATTTAACCAAAAAAAAATAAAAATGGAGACTACCCAGAGATGGGGGGCAGTACACCCTTCATGTAAATACCATAGATTAACCAATAATCTATGGTATCAATTACATGGTCTGCATGTGAAAAGGGGGAACTTTTTTCTTTCATTTATGACCATGGCTTGACAACTATTTCCAGTCATTACTCAGAGGTAGATTTTTAAGAATTGAAAGATCTATCGAGTGTGAGAGACAGCTTTCAACGGCGGATTTTGCTATTGCAAAATATATAGCTCTTGCTTAGATATAAAATAGCGTCCAATGACATTCCCTGGCTCCATAATGAACTGCTCTTGGAATGTTCCCATCCGTTTACTGGTAATATCAAGTGATAGATCTTTGAAATTCGGCATACCATCTGCTTGTACCCCTTCTCCGCAAATAAGGAACTGGTTCCCAATAATAAAAGAACCCGATGCACGAATGGCAACTCCATCTTGGCCATGTGCACGACATTGAAGTTTTTCAACGACATGAACAAGCCTTTCAGGAGGCCAGTCACCTGCTAATGTTTCCTGGAGGTTTGATAATGTCGCAAAGATATCATTTGGGCCAACAGATAGTTTATCTGAGAAACTGGAAAGAAAGGAGGTGTATTAGTAAATGACAAAAGCCCCAATAACCTCAAATTTACCAAAAGCATCATCTTGACAACCTCAAGTTCAAAACATTATAAATCAACTTCTACTACTAGCACTCAATCTAAGGAATAGATACCACCTGCTTTCTCATTTATATTAAAACAGAAATCTCTTTAACTATTTCTAAGACCAAGAATTGCTTTGATTTTTGTCTAGAGATAGTAGAAGCTCCATGCAATTATACTTCTACTTAGCTTCATCTTTCCAAAATGACTAAATACATCTTTCACTTTGTGACAAATGACAGTAAAAAATGTCACTGTACATAGAGAATCGTACAGTACCTGAAAGTTGAACCTTCATTGTATAAGGTCTTTGCATGATGCCAAAGTTCATCAGGTCCATCAAAAAGTAAGTAATAGTGTATCGTAAGCATCTGATCAGGCAAGAAGAAGTAAATCAACATCCATTTTAACAGTTACGTAATAAAGATATGATAATTTTGGCTTTTGATAACACCAAATAAATGTTTTGCACACCTCTACTTTTTGTTATTATCAACATTTTGCCCACTTTTATCGGGTGTGTTCTCTAATTTTGACTACTGTTATACATATAATTTTAAAATTCCGCAGATTGGGCATCCAGAAGTACCCGTGTCTGACAGTTCATAGCCATGTCCAACAAAAACAGTGTCCACATGCCATACACCCAATTATATACATCTTATTTGATTGCCTTTACTTTTCTTCATTTACAAATTAACTTTTGCTTCTTGTCAAAAGATGTTATCACATTTTGATCAGAGAAAAAAAACTGAAAAGGAAAAGGACTCACATCTGCTAAATCTTTCATCCTTTGTGTTGGATCAAAAACGCTTTGGACGAATGCTGTTAAGTCTACATCTGCTTGCTCGTATTTAGTAATAAATGGGTGTGAAAGAAGCTGTGCATCAATCAGAACCAGGAAATCATAAAATAACACAGAAAGTCAGAAAGAAAACTCATCATCAAAGAGTACAAAACACTATGTCCTTATCTAAGGGATCACAGCCGGATTAACATAAATTTTTCTATGATACAAAGAGAAGTTGGATACAATTCTAATAACTATACAAGGTTTTCCAGCTAATTGACATTTAAATGTGGAGAATATATGTTGTATTTCTATCCTGTTGATATTCACATAAATAATGTCTTGTGGATGGGAAAGCAAGGAGGTTAAAAAATCCTGAAATAAAAGGAATGATTCCCAGTCCAGAAAGTCAGAAATACATTACAGAGCAATTTAGCAATATGGACTTAAATTTATCAAGCATCTTTTACAGGGAATCCCTGAAGGTACATGTAATCCAGGCGAAAAAGTTATAAAGCATGATGGAAAATTTTCATGCATATATAGGATTAAAAAAAGGCAATGCAAAGATGGAAATTTTGGTTGGGTTTCAAAATACGATTCAAGGGAACTTCTAATTTAGAAGATATTAATCTCAGATTCATAAGTTAATGAGACTTATGAACATACAGCCAGGATACCAAATTCTTGTTGATGGAGTATGAAGACCCTACAATCCTGAGTTCTCGTTGCTGGAAAATGACAATAAAACAACTTTCCCTAATGCTATGTTTGGTTGCCGAAAAAATAGGCGAAAACATAGGCAAAGAAAATAAATTTCAGATTTCTAATACAATTCTTATTTGTGTTTTGTCTAATTTTCTTTTTTTTTCCATGTTTTCACTTATTTTCTCAGCAACCAAACATAGGATACAGGATTTCTGTCCTCCAATAATATTAACATATCTTCAGCATTGAAATTGGATATCTCATCCCATGTAATGCCATGAAACCTAGTCCTAAAAGAAAGTCCCAAGAAATTATAGGACTGAAAGCTGAGGAAATTCTTGGTGAACCAAGGCACGGAAAAAATTATTGTTGTTCACGTTGAACCAGAACTTAAAAGTATACCAAGAGGCCTTCATATTTTGGGGGTATCATTTCAATTCCAATAGCGCCACCAATGTCCACAATGATCCCTGTTAAGGACTCTGATACTACTACAGCTGAGGCTGCTCTCTTGACATCTATAATTTTTGTTTATTCACTTATTTTTCTTTGCCCAACTTTAGCGTCATTGTTAGTTGGGGAATGAAAGACCCCTAACTCCTAAGTGCCCTATTAGATGCATAGTCACAAAAAACTGCGTTTTGTTGAAAAAAACCCATTTAAAACACGCATTAATACCCTACCGTAGAAAAAGGCATTTAAAACCCTTTTTTTGAATAAAACACGCATTATAGTTTTAAACCCGTTTAAGAACGAATAATACGAAAAAAAAGGGATAATCTTGAAATTTTTTGAGAATGAAAATTATGCAGATATTGACGACTTTGATGCACTTTTGAGGGATTGATGAATATAAATGAGTGGTTTTATTAATATACGTATTTTAGTCAGTTTTTAATCCTGATAATTGATGTTTTAATGAAATTTAATGCCTTGATGGAATGAATTTGATGTTATGAACTTATTATTGTTGATTATAGTTACTCTTTTTGTATATTATCTCACGAAATTGTTAGATATATTAATTAGTATTGTTACTAACTTTTAAATTAATAAATTTTTTCTCCATTTTTTTCCCTAAGTTTTCCCTATTTTTTCGAATTTTTCCGTACTTGACCCTTGCCGAATTATTCCTGAACCCCGACTTTGTGACTATGATTAGATGTACTCCTTTAGATAAACTGCAAAATGTGTAACTCAAGTCATAGCTACAACTGTGAAGTTTAGCCCATTAGATTCAACTATCAGCTATAATCAACATATACTCTCCATGTTAGTCAATGGATAATAACTTTTCATAGAAGTGTTTGGATGCGTTTCCTTTATCAAAATCAAGGTTCAAAATGCTGCTGAAAATTTAAAATTTCAGTATCGGCAATGGATCCTGGTACAAAATGTTGGAATTTCAGGATTTTGGAGAACTTTCAGACGATATTTGGCAGATTTTCTTTTATGGAAAGAATATTCTGTTAGATTCCTCTCACCTGAACAAAAATTCTCAAATCTCGGTCGAAATTCCACGAAATTTCAAAGAAGTTCAAATTCTCAAATTTTTTTTTAAGCTTTCCTTTTTAAGAGATTATATAATTGTAATGTAATTTTTTTCTTTAGTATAACAATACACTAAGTATATATATAGTAAAATGTATTAATTAATTAAGTATTGTTTAATTAGTATTTTATTATTTAACTAAGTAAAAAATACTTACTGCTATACTAAGTATGTTTATAGAATATATGGACTAAGCCTTTTTACATAGTTATTCTAACTAGTTTATTCTTTGTTCATAGTATAATATATGTTGACTAAGTTTTAGTACTTTATAATAAAATAATATATATATCTTCTTTATAGTAGAATATATTAACTAATTTATTGTTTATTACTGTTAAATTTATATACTAACTAACTACAAATACTTTATCCAATACTCTTTTTTTGTAATTCACTAACTATTTAATATATAAATATATATATATATATATATATATGAAAATTGTTGGAAAGATGGAAACAAAAGTAAAAAATTTCAGCCAAATTTCTGAAAATTTGAAATATTGAGGCCTCAAATATTGGTCAAATAAAAATTTAAAAGAAAAACTGGCCAAAATACTAAAGTTTCAGAAATTTCGTGTCCGACTAGGAGTTTGACGTGCCCATAAGTTCTGACATTTTGAACCTTGATCACAATTATCAGCTTGTCTAGTATTTTTCCCACGTAAAAATACAACTGGCACCAAATTCAATTAAGTGGGAATGTTTTTTTTTTTGATTGATAATAGTGGAAAGGTTTTATAGTAATGTAAGAGCGGAATTTCATTTTCTGAAGCTTGATCACTCCATTATTACATATCTCTTTTGCAAATTGATCCCCAATTAAATACTACTTCTATTTTGTAAAAGACCAATTAAGATTCATAGTTCAACAAGAAAGGTTGTGTTGTCATCTGATTGACATGCCCGATATAATGCATACTACAACCACACTAATATAAGTGACAATATTTTTTTACTACCAGACCAGTTGTGCTGATCTCGAAGCTGCATATGCTTTTGGCTTACCTGCTCCCTGCTCTGCTGTTTTTTTTAAAAAATCGGTAAATCAGATATATTAAATAGAATGATCAACAGTTTATAGAGATGTAAACTAGGAACAAAAGATGTTAGTAATAACAAAACAGAGAAGAGAAAGGATAACAGCGCAAAAAAAACACTGAAGCAACCGACTGCCTCCTCAAAGATACCTGCTCTGCTGTTGGCCTTGCATCTGCATCCTTTTGTAGGCAAGCATCAACAAATGAGCAGAACTCTGGTGAAAAGGAATATTTTGATGGTGATGGCGAAGGATCATCCAAGATCTGCCAGTACGAACACTTGTTGTAAGTCGCAAAATAAAGATATGACAACTCGATGAAAAAAAACTAGTACAAGTTGAAAAGAAACATGAAGAAGGCGGCATGGTAACACGACTACACAAGCAAGAATCAGAAATATCATAGATAAATCTATTTCTTGCACAGATAAATTGAAGTTGTCTACAGCATGCATTAGTTTTTTCAGTGAAGAGTAGCATTCTTGCAGCAATATTTGTCCGGCCTACATACAATTCATGTATAACCGTAACAATAACACAATGTTTCAGGCTTCCACCTTAAAAAGATTATAATTTTTACTGTGGATGTCAGTTGATTCTAAACTAGAATTTTCTTAAAAGACAAGAAAATTAGATGCAGATATGCTTAGGGTATTCAGAGCTTCTTAGCATAAGGAATGCTTGCTCTTATATATACATTTATATAAACATAACTGCTAGGTAGACGGTAAAAGTTCATCTAGCACACCCCATGATAAGAACCCTTCCAACATATCTAGTTTCTAAAAGGATCGCTATGGTTCTAATGTTCTATTCACTTCAATTTGAGAAAATGACTCTTGAAAAATTAAATTCAACAAAGAGATATGCCAGCTAAAATCAAATAAGGAAACTATTCAAATTTGGAATGGTACTGGCACATCACCTGTAACATAAGATTAACAGGTCCTTCATTAGCTGCATATGGAAATTCTCCTGTACCACACTCAAATAGAGCTAGCCCGAGGCTCCAAATATCAGCCGGAAAAGAATAGCTCTCATTTCGAATTCTCTCTGGCGACATGTATGTAACAGTGCCGACAAAAGTAGCACACTGGTAAATCACATTCACACATATGTTAGCTACCTGTCTCATACTTAATCTTCATGTCCAGGTGGGACCAGTGAACAGTAAACAAACTCTAAAAGAAATATTTTTAAAAGGCACTTATATTGAGTACCAGGGCAAGAATAAACCGCAACATACATTAATGGAGTCTCACTAACCATTGCCATTGAATTCTCTAGACCAGCACTTATACCAAAATCTGTGATCTTTGGCTCCCCCTTGAGATTTATAAGCAAATTTGCAGGCTTTATGTCTCTGTGAACTAAATGTCTTACTCCATGCAAATAGCTTAGTCCCTTGAAGAATGATACAACAGATGTAAATTCAGATGGAAAAGAATAAGAATTCTGAGAATTAATGTCAAGCTGTCCCAGAAAGGAAAGCATAGTGGAGATTGAAAAAGAAGATGCTTACGTGCAAGAGCTTTTGAACCATAGATGAAAGGGCTGGTTCCGGTATACATTTCCGCACTCTTAAAACATCTGCAAGTGATCCTCCATCCATGTATTCCAAAGCGATGCTTATTTGCCCCGAGTCTGGGGTATAGAATGCCCCATGGAATTCCACTAGACCCTGATAACAAGGTGCCTCGCACAGCGTTCGTATCTCAGTAAGAAGTTGCTGTCTTTTCTCCTTGTATACACAACACGAATATTTATGTAAGACAAAATCACAAAAGAAATGCTTGTCAGTACTCATATTTTCAATCAGCTCAGTTTTGTTACTCTTGGCCAGGTATGGGTCCTGGACTAGCTAGCTATAGGTCTGGATTTTGGACTTCCTCAACCTTTGAAGGCAGAAACTGCAGCTCCTATGTTTTAATCTGGCAGTTCACTAATAGCAAGCAGCAACATGTAAATTAGATAACAAGCTACAATGCTTCCACTAATCACCAAGTTTAACAACACTCTCTGGGTGCATGATATACTGCGAGTGTTCCGATCGAACTACATGGAAAATATTATAAAACAACTATAACACCAGCAATGCTTTATGGGGTAGAATGTGGGACAACCGAATGGAAACAATGAAGAAAGATTTGATAGCACCTCTTTTTTGATTAATATATCTTCCAGATTATCTATTTAAAAAAAATATAAGCAGGAGGTATGCAAACCTTTTCAAAGATATTAATCTTCTTCAAGGCTAAAATCCTATGAGTGGGTATATGGATTGCTCTCTGAACAACACTGCTTGCACCACTCCCTATGGCTCCAAAAATACTCATCTCACGTGAAGCACACCGGTATGTCTTTTCGCTGTCATCTGTTTCATCTACTGATCCAGATGCACGCTTTTGTAATCCAAGCTCGTTAATATTATATACTCCACACGATCTGCTCAATAAGTTAACAGCCCCACCATCCGATACCTGCATGAAATGATGAAAAGCAGTAGTGTGTTAAAAAGAACCTTGTCCTCTCTATCTCCACTGCTTCCAATAAAGAAAACCTACCATATATGATTCACAAGGGTCCAAAGTCGTTCCAATAGAAAAGCCTATTTCAGCATCAAACAAGGGTGCGAGCTTCTTCTTGAGTGCCTCCAACCCAGCCATGGTGACTTATTATTGCCTTTCTTTCAGATTAAAAAAACAGCAACATCAACACCTTCCCAAAGCCTCTATCTGCCCACAATGAAAATCATAGTTACTCTCTAGAACAGAGAGCCAGAAAGTCTTGACCGGATAAACATTAAGCTTCAATTATAGCTACCATTGGTTTTAGGAGCCTAAACTTTAGGCTTTCTTTTCTTTAAGATTTTTTTTCAAGGTGAATCTAAAAGGAAAGGACAACCCGGATTGTTAAGCCAAGTTAACGAGATTGGATTAGTGGACTTATAGTAGCTTGGAAGGATCTAGGAGATGGGAAAACATTCTAGAGATCAATAAATATAATAACAGAACTTATAAGTGATTCGAACATTTCATGCAATCACATACTCCATGGAGCTAATAAGGCTGTTAAGTCACCTAGCTCCTTCCATCTACATACCGGGAACCATTTCATGAGATACTACCTCTTATGAATTCATGACCAATTGAATTAGATGAGAGAAAGATTAAAAAAATCAATTGGAAGCAACCCAATTGTTGTAATTCAGAGTAATTAATAAAGCCATGATTTGTACTTAATTAATAAGAGGAAAAAAAAATTAGACTATGATGTTTGATTCCTGCTAAAATTAATCAAAAGCTTTGGACAAAAAACAATAAAGGGGAATGGAAATCCACCAAATTCACTAAAAAGAAGGGAAAAAACTTAAATTTCTCCGGCAGACCAACCTTAAGTTGGAGACGGTCAATTCTATGTTTCCCAATCAATCAAAGACCTATTTTGGACAGAAAAAATCCTGAGAGAAAACCAAAATCCAGTTCTCATAATCTCCTTAGCCAACCAAACTCAAATATACCTGATTCTACTCATTCCACTGTAAGATTTCTTACCTTCCCACACAGAAAAATCATCAAGTAAAAAAAAAAAAAAAAAAAAACCATTCCACGAATGCAAACATTAGATTCGAGTTACCCAACAATCGAAATTAGAAACCCTAACCTGGATTGTAACTCTAGATCCAAACCAACAAATACCAAACGAGAATCATCAGATATCTTTAATCATATAATGCCTAAAAATCCAACAAAATAAAAGAAAATTTCCTTAAAGACAAAGATAATACAGAATCCAGGAAGAAATCGGACAAAACACAGATATTTCTAAATAAAACTTACAGGTGAAAGGAATAGGGAATGGATTCTGGTTTTCAGTTACATCAAGCTTCTATTTTTCACCCTTTCCGTTCTCTTCAGTGCTCTCGCGGCCGAATCTAAGACAACAGCTCGCACGTGAAGGCACAGACAGTTGGGTACTTGGTACATGTCTGATAAGATAACACGTGTTGATAAAATCCGATATTCTTTCGCTATCATCAAGTAGGAAAGCCTAATGTACCTCCCTAACTATACAGTTAAACTGTTAAAAGGTTTGGGCCTTCAGTAGGGATGGCAACGGGCCGGATTTGGGCTGGGCTGCCTCAACCCTACCCACTAATGGCAGCAAGACTCCTACCCCGTTTCAAACCCGGGCCGGATCAGTTCCAATTTATTAAAACCCTTTTGTAACCCGTCCCCGTCCCCGTCCCCGTCCCCGTCCCTGTCCCTGTTAAGTACTAGTCTAGTTGGGTCGATATTTCATATAATAAGTAATGTATTGAGGTATTTTTAGGATTAATTTAAGGGTAAAATAGTACTTTTACATTATAAACGAGCGGGTTAGGGCGGGATGACTTAAATCCATTCCCGACCCGAATGCAAGTAGGGTTTAACCATTTATTCCCAAACCCGCCTCTACCCCGTTTAAGAACTCTCCAAACCCATCCTAATAGGGTCGGGACGGGTTACTCGATTAGCCTGACCCGTTGCCATCCAGAGTGGTTGACCATCTTATCAAGTTAAAGGTCCTAAACCATGTGGTTGATGGTGAGATGGGCCTCACGATAGGGGTAGAAGGTGCACCATTTGCATGGCCCGGGCATGAAAGCCTAGAGGTACGACGGGTGTCAACGGATACAAATATCCATATCCGTTTTTATCCAAATTCATTTACTCGAATAGGTGTAGAGTGATTTTTTTTTTGACATTGAAGAGGTATCCCAACCTTTGGCCAAACTATTCCTCTCCAGCTCCATCCTAGACACCCACACCAGGAAGGAGCAGATAGAAGTTGCTGAGAGTCGAAACCAAGACCTCCACTTCATGAGGCGTGGTGCTTGACCAACTGAACCAGCAGGTGGGTGTGATGTGGAGCGAATTCAAATAAGGATTTCACCATTCGTTTATTATTGAACACAAATATGAACATTGGTCATGAAATATTCGACCGATTATATATATATAATATATTATAAGTTTATGAAACTAAAATAACCTTATGAATATATATATTTTTATATAAGTTAAGACATTAAAATTATTTTTTAATACAAGTTTTAAAAAAATATTAATTTTTTATTTTTAAAAAATAAAATTTATAATTGTCAATATTTTTAGCAATTTTTTCTTTTAATTTTTAAGGTAATCAGATAGTTTAGATAATATCCGAATTTAAATATTTTAATCGGAGTCGGATATAAATACTATATTTCACTATCCATCATATATTTAATTGAATTCAAATGGATAGTCAGATATGTAAACGTATACGAATTCAGATATACCTCTATCCACTTTGAATTCGCTCTATTGATAGCTCTTCATGTATTATCGACCTCCTCCAGTCCTTCTCTCCACATGAGCTTAACTAAAAAGTAGGCTTGGGCCTGGGCTTCAGATCAGTAATCTTGGATGTAGTAAGTTTGGTCCATGGAAGCCTAGAACTAGGCAATCGTAGTCCATAGTGAATTGCGATCTGTGGGCTTTAGGCTCCAGACCAGGGTAGTCATGGATTATAGAAGTTTGGTCCGTTGAAGCCTCCAAAAAGGAAACTGTAATGGGCTGTGAGCAATGGGATTGGGATTGGGATTGGGCTTGGGCATCATTTCAGGGTGATCTTGGACTTAGAGAGTTTGGCCCATGGAAGCCTAGAGCTAGGCTTTGGCTCAGAGACCAGACAAAACTCAGAAGCAGAACTTGTTCCAATCAGAACGGCATTGGCCTCGTAGCCCATTCTCGAAATCTTTGTACTACAATTCAGTGTAACACACAATTAGTGAATTACCACTAATCAACAGGTCTCACTGGTGCACATAGGCTTGAGTCAGTGTCAGTCGCTGAACTGAGATCAGAGGAGCCATGACCAAGCCTAGGGAAAGAATTGGACAACCCTAATTGTAAGTGGGGATAACTTGAGCATCTAGCTCTTTCTTTTGATCTTGTAACACTCTAGACTCCGAAAGTCTGAATGTATTTGTGTATCCTTTTTTTTTTTTGCTGGAGTTATCATGTACCTACGTTAGTAATCTTGAATCGGTTAGGCAGTTAGGGGTTAGCAATGGGTAGGGGAGTTCTTGCAACTCATTCCGGAAGGGATTCGATCCCTGACCTCCCACATCTGGAGGCCACACCCCAACCATTTTCCACCTTGTTTTCAAGGTTGCAATAAAAAGCACAAAACTGTGAAAAAATGATTACTTTTCATGTAAGATGTTTTAGGGGGCGTATTGATGGATGGTAAACTTGAAAGCAAACGGAATGGGCTGGGCTTGGGCCATAAGTATGAGACCAATTTTTAGAAATGAGTTAATGGTGATCATGAGATGGACCATAGCTGGCCTACTGATGGCCCTACCCAAGTTGATATAATACTAATAAGCCTATCATTGCAGCCCAAACTTCAGCAGGATCTGGGCCTTAGCAACCATGTGGGGTGGTTCTATCCATCTATAAACCAACGGGGAGTGCTAGTTAGTCCCCACTGATGCATTCTTTCCTTTTCTTGGGACAAAAACATTTTTTTTGGTGGAAATATAATCATGTAACTAACACACGCACTCTAAACTCACACACATAGCCAGACCTAAGGTAACCGCCACGGTGTTATAAGGGGTAAGTCCAAGCACCCACTCCAAAAGGGCATGTCTTAAGGAGGGTTGATGGCCCCTTATAAGCACAACACAAAATCATTGTTTTCTTGCCTCAAAAGGAGAGAGTGAATTATGGGGTAGAAGAATGCTAGCCTCAATTTCGTCAATCATTAATCAACCCATAAAAGAGAATAGTCAAACACTTTAAACATTGAATCCACTAAAATATATTTTGTTTATTTTCCTTTTAATAGAAAGATTAACAATTGACACGATTGGAGCTAGCATTTCCAATAAAAGGAGTGTGAAGGGAATGGCAAAATTCATATACGCACTTAATATTCCCAAGGGGAATCAAAGGGGGATTTGATATTTTTACAATGCCTTCGTACCCATATGAGAATTTAAAAAAGATCGAAAGTCTCAATTGCGTCATTAATTATCTTATAAATAAGTAATTTATTTTTCTTATAAGGTAGCTAACACTTCCATAAGATATTTATCATGTGTGGTGACGAGTAGAGGGGCTTGATAGATTCCCCCATTCGAATCTAATGATGAAGAAGGCTATATTTTGTTTGTCTAGCAAAATCCAAACTTGCTAGAGCTTTATGTGAGGAATCAAATACGTGTGAGACAATTGAAGAGTCTTAAGGAATGTTTCATTAAACCAAACTATTGCTTCATGTGATGTACACACAATCACTCTCTTCTACACTTCTACTAGGTCAAATGCTCCTTAATAAGATATTTCTTACATTTAAACATACCAGCAGCTGGAACAGATAGTAATCCCAACTGACCAGTAAAATGCAAAAAAAAAAAAACACACACACACCAGCATTTACCTCATCCCTTCCTAAGGTTTAGTAAGGCATGTGATTGCCTCCGGCAGATGTCATAAAAGTGGTCTCGGGCTCCACATATCATGCGCCATGTGGAGATAAAAAGGAGGAGAGATATCAAGAAGGGAGAAGTAAAAAACATGGGGAGAATGAAATGACTTATCCCTTTTTTATCGCCACATGTCGCATGATGTGTGGAAGCCCAAGACCACTTTTATGGCATCTGCTAGAGACAATCCTGTGCTGTTTAGTAAATGCTGATGTGGCACATGCACCATGTGCATGTACAGGTTTGCGCTCGTATGATCCTTTTCCTTTTTTCAAGATAGGGAAGTGATTTAAAACTCTTATAGTAGTACTATCATTTCTGGCCGCCTGATTGAAAATCTAATGGCATCAAATATTAAGTAGCTAGGCCTACCATTTAATGCATGTGCGCAATTCTTGATAGCTATCAAGAATTTTAAACCAATTTCCCACAAATAAGCATATTAAGGGGTAGGACTTTGCTACTGACACCCATTAGGGTGTGACCACCGAGACCATGTTTTTAAAGCATTGGATTTCAGGTGGGGCTCATTTCACATTGTAGGCCCCACCTGAAATCCCATGCTCTTAGAGCATGGTCTCGGTGGTCTCGGCCCTAAGGGGTCTCCGAAGCTTTATCCTAAGCGGTACTAGCATGTACTAGCATCCACACATATCTTTCTATGTCTCATTCATATGGACAAAAAATTATTTAAATAAATTACCTTAGCAATAATCTAATATCAAGCACACTGCACACCCACCCTCGTTGATAAATGGTACATGTGTATCCTCGTTAGGATGAAGTCCTTTGTTTAATTACCAGAAAGAGAATTATGTTGAATTAGTAAAAGTGTTCTTAAACGATGTGGCAGGAGAGGCCACTCACCTACTTGACACTAACAAAACTGTAAATAGATGATATTGTAGCCAAGCCCCTTTTGTGAGTGTAACTCGGCACACAGATCTTGTGTGCCCTCTGATAGACAGGGCATGATAATAAAAGAACTAGTTGGGATGGGCAAATTCATCTCGAGTGTTTTACCAAAGCATAATTTGTGAATATTGGACTAAAACATATAATGCTAAGCAAGATGAAGGCTCTCGATCGATCAGATGGTTAGGGATGTTTTGTCGGTGCCATATACGTACCCATCCAAAGAGTTGTAAACAATTTTCGATGGATTGATGGCCATGTACACCATGTGTATGACATCCACCTAAATTGCAACTTCTATATGCATCTTTCCGCTTCCATCAATATCATGTGCATCGATCGTACATCTATATATGTTTATATAAGCACTCAGATTGATTGAGTGGAATCCATAGAAGGTGAATGTGACCATGATATATTAAATGGGGTTCTGAAAAGCCTAGCTTGTTGTGTCAATAGGGCTGATATATTAGGTTTTGGGTGGTTAAGAATCAGAATCTTGTACTGAGGGTGGAGAGAATGATGTTTGCACCCTTAGGTTTTACCTTTTAAGGTCCCACCCAATTTGCCTTATTGGTAGCTTTTGAGTGAAAAAGGTACTTTTCAGCCTAAGAAACACCCTCAAATCAATCCTTACCCCCAAATCAATCCTTGCAAGAATGGAAGTGCTAACACCCTCGCCTGTTGCGTGAGTGGTAGGAGGTGTGGCCTCTTAAGGGGAGGTCTGGGAATCTAATCCTCAGGGTAAGAGTTGCAACTGCTCCACTGCCCAGCTAACTTCTGACCGGTTGACTCTACTGACGTAGGTAAATGATATTTGACCTTGTGAAGACCACAAAAAAAAGAAAAGAAAAAAGAAGGGAAGTGCTAGCCCCACTTTCTTCTAACTGCACTCTCCTCTTTTTGGGGGCAACAATATAAGAAATTTATGTCCTGAATTAAAATCCTTGTCTCTTGTCTGAAAAAGGAAGAATCCATTGGGGGAGAGTGGGGCTAGCAAAATTCAAGAAGATATATATTGCCTCATGGACCAGAAACTTAAGGAAAAGGATTAGCTTCCTCTGGGCTTAAATGAATGATAATCTGTTATATTATATCTCCAATATTAACCTCTAAACGCTTACCTAATCATTGGGGGTACTTATACTTCATTATCGTTACTCTAATTCTCTTTATCGCTTATCCTAGTTTTAAGACGACGACCCACTGCAATCTGACCCACATGGAGTGTATAGAGAATTCCAGCAGGCGTGCAGGAATGGCAGTCCCCCTAGCTGAGAGGCTGAAGGAAAGAGAAATAAAAGTACCCACTAAAGAATGAATTAGTAGATAAAAGTCCCTTGCTATATAGTTGTGTAAAAGATTAGAACCATATATAGGTAGGGTATATTAGCTTCTAAATCTTTTCTTAGTGACTTTAAGAAACCATATCATGAATAAATAAGACAATCATTAGGAGGAGGGTATTACTTCTTTTTCTCTTTTTGAGGGAATTGTTTATTTGATCCTTGCATAAATTTTGTTTGCAATGAGAATTGAATTTCTATGAATTTGAGATGGTGATACATGAGTAATACTAACCTTCACTAGACTAATGAATTTGGTAACCTTCACATACATTTGTACTATGTATTAATTATTAAACTCACTAAAATGAAGGTAATTTAGTATTTTTACATGGAACCAATTGTTAAATGAAGGTGACAAAATATTTTTTCTTGTCTTCTCTATTTAATAATTTGTCTCCTATGAAAATATCAAACCCTAATTATATTTAGGGGAGTAATTTAAAACTCTCAATAGTAGGTACTATCGAGAGCTAAGACCGCAAGATTGAAATTCCAAAGTGCCAACACTCTCAAGTAGGGCCCAGTATTTAAAGAATGTGCAACTTGTGGCTGTTTGATTTTCAAATCACGTGGCCTTGGTCTTGATAGTACCTATTTTTTTTAGAGTTTTCTATCACTTTCCTTATATTTATTAGAGTGATATTTAATACATAGGGTTAGGGGTAAAAAAGTTTAATGAATGTTACCAAGTTCATTAGTCTAGGCAATGTTAACATTTCTCATATAAAATAGGAGTCAAAAGTCTGGTAAATGTTACCAAGTTCACTAGTGTGAAGGTTAATATTCTCACATAAATAAATATAAATATATATTATACTATATTATATTATGTATGTGGGTTAAGAAAAAAAGATTGATAAGAGCATAAAAGTGAATAGTACAATTTTAAAAAAATCAGACCAAATTTACCTACTCTACTGTTTCTAATAACCCCACCCATGAGTCCATGACAGTCCATGACGACAACCCTACCCATGAAGGGAACTTCTGTAAATATCTATCAAAGAAGGTGCAAAGTTCAATTCCCTATTATTGTATTTTGTTTTGACAAGTGTATACAGTATATCTGACTTTGGTATATAATATACGAGGAATATATAAAACTATAAGGATTTGATTTCTTATTTTTCAAAAGTTATGTTTATATTATTCCCTTCTTTTATTAATTTATTGAGAATTTGAGATATGGTGGGGGGTCATGCGTGTCCAAAATATTCCATCGCCGTTTCATCCAAAGAAATTCCTACCCAAATGATCCCCTCGACTTCCTTTTATTTTATTTTAGTTCTTTGGCACTATATTTATAATGGTTGCTTTATAGTCGAGAGAAATGGGGGGCTTAGAGTCTTCAAAGAGAGTGGTGTAAGATCCTCCAACTCAAATGCTTACAAATTCTTCATCTTCAAGTCTTCAAAAGCCCTCAATCACAGGTAAGAAGTATTACTATGCCTTCTTTCTTTCTTTTTTTAAAATAACAAATAAAAATCATGAAAATGATGATTCTTAATGACGGCAGCATGAACGTTACAGTAACCATCCATTTTTATGGGTCAACGAATGGTTCGAGTTTGAAAATGGTAGCTAGATTTAATCTATACAAATAATGTATAAACTTAGTTCAAATCCTATTAGACAATGTTTGCTAAAAGTACAAATTAAGACCAATAAGTGAAGGATGGTTGATAAATTTCGAGAAATCAATGTTTAAATTGTTGATCATTTCCTACATATCACATTGTTTTGTAATGTGTGAGACATTTGGATATAAGGCTATTCTATTGGTGTCAGCATGACTAGTATAATATATAATATTCATATCTAATGATAAAATGGGCTTACAAAACATGTTGATAATAAGGGAATGACCTCCTCCAACGACCCAAAAAAGCTACTATTGGTCTATGTGGATTCATACTGAATTGGTAAAATCAATATTTCGTAAATATCCATCCACTGGGGGATTCTGATCAAAAGACAAGGTCGGCAATGGTGTATAACTCCCTTGGGTTGTGCATGGAGATTATTTCTCATGATAATAACTATCACTGGGAGATGATCTCCTAACATTAATGACAGAAACTACATACCATATTCAACTTTGGTTTGGTAAATTCCCCCATTGGGACATATATTGACTAAAATACAAGCTTCAATTTTCTCCTTATCAAGGAGATTACTAGGACAAGAAGACTTATTGCACATGTGACATTGTATAATAAAAATAAGTATATGTGAATAAAAAAAGAAAGTGAGGTTAGATATCCAACTTCAATAAGTAAAAGGAAATAAACTAAAAGAAGGAAATCAATTCCCAAGTATCAATCCAAGAAAACTAATTAACTTCAGTTTTCTAATTAATCAGAGAAGGAGAATGGAAAGTCGACTAAGTGAATTAAAATACCATAGTCGACATTGTATTGGTTAGCATCCCCTTGGTCAACATCTATAGACCAATACTAATCCTACTCCGTTGACACATGAGATCATTCCGAAGAACGAAAACCTCAGTTTTAGTCAATCTTTGTCCTCTCTATTCTCCTGTAATTATCAATTATTATTTGTAAGATCTCACTGTCATATTTGGTCTATGATTCAGGAGAAAGCTTCATATATATGACAGATGAACAGTCATTCTGATTTTTCATCTATATTATTCCACGAGGTAATCCAGCATCGACTTGTTGAATTGATGATTTAATTGTTATGGTGACCTGAAATATTTGAATTTTGAGGTCAGGGCCCATTTTTATCAAGTATGGGGGACCTATCACTTACTGATCTCTTTTAATTCGATGCCGCGTTAATCGGCTTTTCAAAAAAAATTGTTTTTTTACAAGGTTGGGATCATTCCATCAACACTAGCATCATCATTTCAAGCAAACCTTATAGATGAATGTTATAAAACCATTTATCACACATGATTCTATATACTATATAAGGGGTAAGTATGCGTATACAGAAACAAAATTCAGTATGCCTATTGCCTGTTCCAATTGAACATCTTTGTGATGTAATTTATATATTAACCAGTTGATCATATTTAATCCATCGAGCTTAAAATAAATAAATAAAACCAAGAAGCGATATCATATGTTAGATTTTGTTAAAGTAATTAAGATTTTGCTACACCACTCTTATTGATGTTTACCAAACTCGAATGAGAAAAGATAGGTTTTGTGATTATTATTGATTGGAACAAGGCTTGATTTGATCATTATCACATCATTAGATATACATACATGTATATATATGCACACATGTATTTGTATACATGAACATATATAAGCAATTCCTCACCCTATGATCCAATTCAATCAGGCCCTTTTACTATTTCTTCTGCTTGATAATCAAGAACATTGGATACCCTTCTTTTACTTCATCTTCTAATTTTTAGTTTTTAGACAGAGATTTCTTTCCCCTCAAGATGAGAAATAGTTGAGGAAGAAATGAGTGATATATCCCACAGGCCAAATAATATAGTGCAGTGTCTTAGTCATCCTTTTTAGGAGTGAAACTTGGCAACAACCGTACTTGCAGCGTTTGGCGACCAATATGCTGTTCACACATCAAAAAAAATTGTTAGATATGTATCCTTCAAAAAAACATGTTATCTGCTTTTATTATTTCAAAATTTAGTTTTCTGACACTTTTTATGATGTGTTAGTTGTCTCTTAGTCGTTTGCAGCCCGGGGCTGCAAGGACCATTGTTGCCAAGTTTCAAGTGTACCTCCCATTTATTATTACCCTTGTCTTTTCCTTTCCATTCCTTCTCCATAAACTAAATGCTCTTTGCCTTCCTTCTTTCCCATCTTCTCTTACTTTTTGTTGCCGAATTTGCAGGCCTCTCTGATCCTCCCATTACGCTTTCCCCATTGAGGACTCCGCTCAAATAATAGAATGTTAGGAACTCTCATCTTTCAATGACTACAGCTTCTTTTTTGGAAGAACCAGAGAACTGCTACTGAAAGAGTTCACACAAGGGGAAAGTAGTACTGGTGCTGCTCCTTTTCATCTGATCAAACAAGCCTAGGTCACAACAGGTAAACACATTTAGTTTCTTTATTCCTTTTTATGCTTATTTTCTTGATTTTTGTTTCTTGGTAAGCTAAAGAGATAAACCACATGATTTTGGGTCAGGCTCTGATCTAGGGTTTTGTCAGATGGGATTTCTATAGGTAGAGTAACAGGTGTTCATGTCATCTACTGCAGTTGTGGAAAAATAATCATGGGTGAGATTGCACCAGTCAGATCCCATGCTCAACTGACTTATTGTTTGGTGGAAGCTCAACTGACTTCACAGAAAGCAAATTACTGTGTAGAGTAGATGGTGCAACTGATTCTATGAAATCTAGGAGTCTAAAGATGGAGAGAGAGAGAGAGAGAGAGAGAGAGAGAGAGAGAGAATTTAATCTCCATATGCAAGAAAATATGGATGTACCTTTGATGCGTTTTAGGTATATCAAAGAGAAGGGGGAAAGAAAACTGAGGGGGGAAATGTACACAATTTAGTGTTCAAATTAAAACAAAAAAAAAAAGAAAAGGAGATTCAGATGGTTGTGGCCTGTGGGTGTTTCTTCCTCCAAGTAACCCTAAAGTCCTTGAGAACTTCTTATATTAAAAAACAGAAGAAGAAAAATATTGTCTGGGTATAAGAAAAGAAAAAATCAGTAGTAATAGAAAAATATTGTCTGGGTGCAACTTAGATCTACATGAAATCTCAGTTTCTTCTTGAAATTAAAGTTGAAGTTCTATTTTTTCTATATGGAAAAAACAAAAACAAAAATCAGTTACTCCAAATCTAAGAAAATTAACTTGCAAAAATGGTTGTGGAGTACTTTAGTGGATATATTTTCTTGCTACAGTGAAAATGGCTTCATCCAGCTCTTCCAACTCCCCATGTGCTGCCTGCAAGTTCTTGAGGAGGAAATGCATGCCAGGTTGCATCTTTTCACCCTATTTCCCACCCGAAGAGCCACATAAATTTGCCAATGTTCACAAGATCTTTGGTGCTAGCAATGTCTCTAAGCTCCTCAATGAGCTCCTCCCTCATCAGAGAGAAGATGCAGTAAACTCGCTCGCCTATGAAGCTGAAGCTCGGATAAAGGATCCTGTCTATGGCTGCGTTGGCGCGATCTCGGTCCTCCAAAGACAGGTTCACCGCCTTCAAAATGAATTGGACGCTGCTAACGCCGATCTAATCCGGTATGCCTGCAATGAAATCCAGACAGCATTGCCTGCACCACCGGCGACAGGCGTTCCTCCGGTGGCTCCTCGCCAGAGGTCTATCGCCTTCCATCGAAGTACAGGTAATGAAGGAGGGTCTTTCTATCAGAACCCTGGTTTCCCTCTTCCATATCCTCCTCCATGGCCTGATAATCATGGAGGAGATGGCAATATGTGATATGAAGTGGGAATTCTTTGAAAGAGAAAATTAACCCATCTAGCTATCTAGGGTTTATCTCTTAATGGATAGGGTGGAGAGACTCTCCTAGCTAATATGGTGTGGTGAGGTATGCTATGCTATGCTATGGCATCTAGTGAATGCTTCTAGATAATATATAAGATTACTGCTCTTAGCTAAATCATTGATTACTATCTTTTTCTTAGCTAAAAACAATGGCAGATTGAGTACTTATTCTGCAAAACCAATTGGATTTCAATATTCTATCTAGATCAGTTCTTGAATGTGGGATTTGGGATATAAGTAAAGGTCTAGAACATGGTGGTTGTGTTCCTAGTGCAGTTCTAGACCATGTGCATGCATTTGGAGTTCTTATTATCTGTTGGTATTGTCTTTGCTCAAGAAAATAAGAATAACTAATTCTCAACTTAAAGAGGATTCTCAAGCTAAGTCTAGGGTGTAGGCCTCTTTTAGATTAGATTATATATTCTTACTCCCATTTCTGCTTTGTTCTGAAGGACCACTGTCTTTCTCAGAAACCTTATTGAACTGGTTTGTAGCCTTTGGTTTCAAGTATAAAATATATCCAAATTCAGTTTGAGGACCTCAGGGCTGCACTTAACTGACCTAGGTTTGTTTATTAAATTTCATTAATTTCATTGCCATCAACTCAAAATCTCTCTTCTTGAGAGGTACTGACACAGCAATATCATTGAAGAAAACCCATCTTGGTATGAACAAGTGGAAAAGAGTAGTGTGAGTTTCTTTGAACTTTTCCTACTTAAATTCAAGTTTTGTGAGTGTTTCATCTTGTTTTTGTTATTTTTTATTCTATCACTAATAAAGGGTATACTGTAAAATTGTTGATTTTTTCTTTACTATACCACCTTGTGTTGTTTGTGAATCTGAGCTCCAACCCCTCATCCTACCTTAGCCATTATCTCAAACAGTAAGTTACAGTTCCCTTGCTCTGTTAAGATCCAAAAGGTGGTGTCCTTCCATGTGAGGGTACGTGCATCAACACAGAATTATTAATTGCATGTGAATCTTAATTAGGTTTTCACCTGTCTCTTACCAAACACCACTACAGATGAATATAATGTGTATTCATGGAAGGGCTGTTGCTAATCCACACACACGTATGCATGTTGTGTAGAAATGTACTTTTTTCTTCAGAGTTATATTAGTGATATAAATGTCTGTAGAGAGAGAGGATTTGACAGGTGAATGAGTTCATAATTTCCTTAATTTCTTCGATTGTCTAAAAACTCTCTTACATGCTTTCATTCCTCTCTCTCTCTCTCACATTCATACACACGCACACATTGACGTGTTGTGTCGTTTAACCGTACGAAATTTCCAACATGAACCCATCTGCTCTACTGTTCTTCCCTTACCTTTGTCAGATCTCTCTATTTCTCTCACGGTCACATACACCCACACAGATCTGCTCTACTGTTTTTACCTCACTTTTCTGTCATATCTTTCTCTTGCTCACGAGAGAGAGAGAGAGAGAGCTAAGAAAAGTTAAACTGTCAGCTCTATTCTCTAGCAGTCGAGAGAGAGAGAGAGAGAGAGAGAGACGTCCATCGTCCTCCCAAGTTCCAATTCCTAGGTCACCATTCTCGAAATCGCCAATGAATCGCCTTTTAACTGGGAGGTGGCTGTTGCAAACATTGAACTTGGGGTGAATGAAATCTCAGGGAATTTAGGTCAGACTGTGTGTGTTTAGGTGTTATTTACCTCCTTAACCGAAAAAAAATAAAAAAAAAAATCTCCGGGAATTTTTAAAATTTTTTTTTGTAATTGTGCTGTCTTTGTGTAACTGTGTGTCAGAAGGTCCAGAATATGGGGGGAGTATCATGACTCTCTGAAGTTATTGTTGGGTTTTCTGAAAAAGAATGCTACAAAATTTCAGAATCCATCAATCTTCTGTGAGACGTGAGAAAGAAGTAAAGAACATTGTCTGAAAGAAAAATGGCAAGCCATGAAGACAAGAAACTGCTTAGAATTCGTGGGACCCTTTTATACTTTCCACTGCAACATGTAGAAATAGGTTTCAGCAACCAAACAAGGATTAACCAAAAAAAAAAAAAAAAAAAACCAAACAGGAAGAGGGACAGACAATTAAGATCATCAAATTAGAAGGTTTTGAGGTTCAAGGTTTGTAATGCAGACTCTCTCTCTCTCTAACTACGAATGGTATGGTGAAGAGATACTTGTCATTGTCACACTAGCCTGTACCAAAATGGCATAAACTGACTGCACTAGATATGCAGTTTGTTGCTATCAGATGAAAAAAATTGAAAAATGCAGTTCATGACCCTCATGTAGGGTAATAAACCATCTCCCACACTTCCATGGATTAGGGTTGACCCGCGGGTGTGGTTCTGGATTGGATTTTCCCAAATTTATATACGAGTTTACCTAATTAGCTTATTGATGTATTACCTACTGATTCTAGGTTTACTGATTATTTGGGTAAGCCCCATGTCAGTGATTATATATATCATTGATAGCTAATACATCACATAGACCTCCTTAACCTTTGGTCACTATCATTTTGTTTGTAAACCTATAATAACCCAGAGTTAGCATAGGTCACCAGTTGCAATATATATTACAACAGAAATGCTAGGCCCAGTGGCAGTCTTCCCCAGGCCCAAGGTGGTGGCAACAAGTGTCAGCCCATCTCTAGTTATAGGTAGCGAGTAGTAACACCACGTGTTGCACCTACTCCGCTTCTGCGGAAAAAAATTGACTTAGTGCGTTTGGAGCTAGCACTCCTCATACTACAAATTAAGCAATGGTATTGTTAATTAGTATGTTGAGCGATTCTGTTACAAAATATGTACTTAGAATTTTCTTTCTCTAAATCCAAACTCCGGAAGGAGAATAATATTTTTGAATTAAGACAGTATTGGTAAATAATTTTCTAACATAACCCTAATGACCATCAAATGAACCAATTTTGACTATAGTTTACTCTTTTCAGATTTATATATATCACTTCTATTTACCGATCAAAAAAAATAAAAAAAATCCAATCGCAATGGAAATAACGGTTCGTGTTAGCTCGCACTAACATGGCTTACCCTAAAACTAGTCAATAGTTATAATCCTTAATTAACTCTCATCCCTTTGCATAATTCAGGTTTTTATAATTCACCAGCATTAATTAGAGCCACCGATGACTCGCATATAACAAGATAGGATTTTGAGCTAAGTATGATTAATATACACAAATTTAATTAGTTTTTTTGCTTATGTGAAGGGGCATTGAGCATGGGATTATCCCAAATCAATCTTCATCATGATAGCACTGGAACCTATCATTGGGGCTTTGAGTCATGTATAGCAGATGGAAGGAATTAAAGCAGGTTATGTGGCTATTAACGACTGATTGCCGTATGCCTTTGATTATTTTATTTTTAAAAAATAAAAGAAAAAAGAAGGTAAACGGCTCTCTTTCTATATATGCCTTTGATTTGATGCTAGAAATAGTTCTTTTGGCAGATTACCAATGATGATGATCATGATGATAACCACTAATATGACATATAAGAAAATACTATCTCCTATAATATACAGTATTATGAGTAAAAGACTATTGCACTTTTGATTTGAATATTCATATATTTCTAGGTAATGGTTTTGATTAGTGTCTAATACCATCTTCTTATTAGTTAAAACATAGAAAAAAGTCTGAGAAGAACATGAATATAAGAATCTCTTACTGTTCTAAAGCTATTGTCCTATAGGGCCGGTCGATAGTCTTTAGGCTTTATATTTATTCTCTAGGGGATCGGGATGTCTAAAATACCCTCCTTACTTTGATTAGGGGAAGGGTAAATAGAAGGATAGTTCAGTATTTTGAAACTGGACAATTCGGCCAAACTTCAAATAACAACCAAGTCACTGTTGAGTAAATACGGTTCGAATCCAACTCTAATTGCGTACTTAAAAGATTGAGCTATAAACAGCCTTTTTTTTTAGCCTGGGCCGTTTGGATAGTAGGACCTATTGAAACCCCTAGGTGTAAAGGCCTGCATCCCAGTTTAGATGGCGAAGGTGTATCCCTTATCCGGGGTCGTCCTTCGATTAAATCCAGAGGGAAAATAACTAGGCGTGTCAATGGGCCGGCTTGGATTAGCCCAAAATTGGCCCAATTTTCAAGCTATATGAAGTAGGGTCGCTCCATTAGTGGAAGCCCAAATAATTTAGGGTTGGGCTAGAGCTTGGTTGATTGAATCCCGGGCCAGGCCTGGCCCGATCATATACATATAATAATAATTAGTTATGATAAATGTGTGTGTGTGTGTGTTTTGGCATTGTGTAATAACATTTTTTTAAATTCAAGCAACATGTTTTTAAAAGAGAAAAGAAAACATGTTGATGTGTGTGCGTATTTTGGCATTGTGTAATAGCATTTTATCTTCAATGTCATTTTTTTTTAAAAAATTCAAGCAACGTGTTTTAAAAGAGAAAAGAAAATATGTTGACAGTTGACCATTTTATAAGCTCGAGCCTAGTCCATGTTAGGGTCTTGATAGGGCTTGATTCCTTCAGGCCGTAAAGGGCTTGAGCTCAATAGTACTTTTCATTTAGGGTTGGGCCTAGGCAACCCCAGTTCAGCCCATTGACAACCCTAGAAATATCCCCAATATATTGATAGCAGTTCTCATCCTCAGTTGATGTGGGGGTGCAGGAATACTGTGCACCAAGCATGCGGTAGAGAACTCACTACTTTTTCTTTCCTATTGTTATAATTTTTTGGGGGAGAGGAGTAAAGAGAATTCCTTGCTTCAATCAACCCAAAGCCCAAAGCCCAAACAGCAAACAATTCCACAAAACCCTAAATGCAAGTGAAAATAGAGGACTTCTACAATATGTTAATAATTGGATTCAGATATTGGTATAATCAATTTTTTGAATATCCAATCAATTATATATATATAATATATTCATATGACTAAAAGACCCTTATTTATATTTTTACATAATCTTAAAACATATTAATTATACTATTATTTTTCATGTAAATGAGAATAAATAGTAATCTGATAATTCTTTTAATAGTATTTTTATTTTTCCCTAAATAATTAGATATTTAAAAAAATATTCAACATTAAATACAAATATTCAAATTCATTATATATCAAATTGAATTAAATTCAAATAATTAATTAATATAATTAAATCAAATTCAGATTACTACTATCCACTTTGATTCATTCCAGTGGTAGGTGAAAAGCACCAAGTAATCAGAAACACAAGTATACAACAAAAATGAGGCATGAGGTTCCTTGCAAGTAGGGGTGGCAATCGAGCCGGGCTGGGTCGGTTTGGAGTTAGCTCAAGCTCACCCCCAAAGTTTAAAACCTTAGCCCAAGCTTAGCAAACCCAATCTCATGATTAGCTCGAGCACCCCAATCCAAGCTCGACTCACTAATAATATTGGGTTTTGGGGCGAGTTCGGGCTGACCCCAAAGTAAGCAAAGTGTGGGCCGAGTTTGGGCTGATCAATTCGGGCTGACCCAAATTAAGCAGCTTGTGGGTGGAGTTTGGGTTGAGTTCTCTCGTAACTTGTTAGTTTTCTCTTAAACACCTACATGCAATGCACAAAAACTTGACCGATAAACAAATTTTTAGTTTAATAAAATCAAGCAATCACTATTCTTGGTACCTAATTCTTTTAACTAGTAATTAGGTTTTGCAGGTGTTTGTCTAATAGCAAAAAAACTAGTTTTGAAATCCTTAATAAACAGTGCTAGGATAATTTTTTTTTTCAAAAAATACTACTAGTAATATTTTTAGATAGCAAACACAAAAATAGTTTCTCCATGTTAAGGACATTAATTCCAATTGAATGAGAATGAAATTAAGTCATGAGCCCTCTCTATCTATAAATATAAATATAAAATATTTTTAATTTAGGCTGGGCTGAATTCGGGCTGAGCTAAGAGCAGCCCAAACTCAGGCCAATATTTACTTCGGGCCTATATTCTCAGCCCAGCCCGAAATAATGAAAGCCCAACCCATTCAAATTTCGGGCCGGGCCAGTCCAGCCCAATTTCCACCCCTACTTACAAGCCCTCAACAAACATGAATACTTGTTTTTCATGCAAACCTTCAATCCCAAGTTCACAAACACGTGGCCACATATTCTCACGTGTCTGTCACTCCATTCTTTAAATACACTTCTCACTCTCAACTCGCTCCTTCAGTTTTCTTAGCTTCTCAAACAGATTCTCCCAAAACCACTTTTGAACCAAACTCAGATTTACAAGACCACCATCGTTAATGGCTGAACACCACCAACAGCTACAACACCGCACTGATGGTAACAGAAAACTCTCACCTGAGAAGTGCCCTACAACCTCTCAAGTCCTAGCAGTCGTGGCCCTCTTCCCTATAGGTGGTATCCTACTCACCCTTGCCGGTGTGACGTTAACCGGCTCAGTGATTGGTCTTGTTGTGACGACACCACTTTTCATAATTTTCAGCCCAGTATTGGTACCCGCAGCTTTTGTTATAGGGCTAGCCGTGACAGGGTTCCTTACATCAGGAGCTTTAGGGCTCACAGCGCTATCGTCACTCTCATGGATCTTAAATTACTTGCGTGGGGTACGTACAAAGGTGCCCGAGCATTTGGACCATGCGAAGCGGCGCATGGAGGAAGCAGCGGGCCATATGGGCCAGAGGACTAAGGATTTGGGCCAAGAGACGCAGAGTAGGGCCCAAGAAGTTGGAAGAAAGGGAGGTTGAGGCCTTTTGGGCCTTTCCTTGGGTTAAACGGTCAAATATAAGAAGAAATGGCACGAAATGGGGTGTGCTACTGCTAGCTTTAACGGTCTGCGTGGTAGGGTGATATATTACTCGTACACAATATCATAAAATAAAACGTAGCGAGTAAAAGAGAGGAACCTGGAAGGATGATTGGGTATTCTTTTTCGGGTTACTGTTGGAATGCAGAGATTTAATGGTTGCTTTCTTTGATTATGTGGAAGTTTCTTTTTTTCTAGTTTTCTATATCTTAATATAATGCTATGTTTGGTTGTTGAGAAATTAAGTAAAAACATGGAAAATAAAATAAAATTGGACAAAACACAATTAAAATTTGTATTAAAAATCCATTTTTTTTTTCCCATGTTTTTACCTATTTTCTCAACAACCAAACATAGTACATGGAAAAGAAAAGAAAATTGGACAAAACATAACTAAAATTTGTATTAAAAATTTCTTTTGTTTTCCATGTTTTCACCTATTTTCTCAACAACCAAACATAGCATTAAGTGTCTTCTCTTATTACTGGGTTGATAAACTCTTATTACTGGGTTGATTATCAGTGCCTCTTCATATATGCATATGCATATGCATGAAGAGGAGTGCTAGCTCTACTCTCTGGTCTTTTCTCCTAGTTGCCTCATCCCTACTAGTTTGTGTTGGTTGTCAACACAAATCACGCTCCACCATTGTGGTCCATAACAACATATAAATGATTAAAGTCAGGATTTTGAACATTGTTATCCAAGATTGGGACAGGCAAGTAGCACGTCAATCCTCCTCTTTAGTTATCCAAGATTGGGACAGGCAAATAGCACACAGAACATGACATCCAACAGAATTATCATTATGTTTAACTTGACTTGATAAGGATCAATCATTCCCCCACCCCAAACGAGTTTTCATTTAGTATGAAATAGTGTTTCCATATTTAAAGTAAAAGGTGGGTAGTCTCATAAATACTTTCCATTAATCCTAATAGTTTATAACTAACCAATTAAAGACCAAGATTTGACTTGATTTATTTTGTTTTTTCTAAGGCCACATCAACTTTAATCTTTAATCCTAACCGTTTAATAGTTTAACTGTTAGGATTTGAGAGCATATTTGATCTAACCGTTTAATAATGAAGTTTAACTGTTAGGATTTGAGAGCATATTTGGGACCATTTATAACTAACCATTAAAGACCAAGATTTGACTCGACTTATTTATCTTTTCTTCACATCAGCTTTAATCCTAACCGTTATTTAATCTTAACCGTTTAATAACTAACCGTTTAATATTTGAGAGCATATTTGGTAGTACAACTTTAATCCTAACCTTTTAATAATGAAGTTTAACTGTCAGGATTTGAGATTTGAGAGCATATTTGGGTTTATTCCTAACTGTTTAATAATGAAGTTTAACTGTCAGGATTTGAGATTTGAGAGCATAATTGGGTTTAATCCTAATCCTTTAATAATGAAGTTTTTTTTTTTTTTAGATCTTTAATAATAAAGTTCTGTTAGGATTTGAGAGCATATTTGGGAGAGTACCCCTAGACATTCATAGTTTAATAGTTATCATGATGGATGTGGGCTTCGAATTGGCCCATATCAAAAGTTGGATATCTTTGGGCTGTACTGGGCCTCTCGATTTTGGGGTCTGCTTAAACCCACCAATTGTATTACGCAGCACGCGTATGTTAGCAGGGTGCGTATGCTAGAAGCATAAAGTTCAAGTAGAGATCAATCTCAGGCGTTTTGACAGAGATCGGAGTTCCAAACAAAAAAAAAAGACAGAGATCGGAGGAAGTCTTCAATTACTCCCGTATGTATATAAGCAACCAGAGCTCTTATTTCCCAAGAAATCAAAGTGTTCCAAAGCAAAGAGGAAGAACTAAATGACGGAGAATACCCTAGAATTCTCATTTTCCAATTCTCCAATCTCGTTTCTAATCTCAAATCCAGATCTGTATCTTCCCTAATTTGATCCCCGATCTTCTCAAACCCTAATCAATGGCGGGCGCCGCCTCGGCGTTTTTCCTTCTGGATATCAAAGGCCGCGTTTTGGTGTGGCGCGATTTCAGAGGCGATGTCTCAGCAGTACAGGCGGAGCGATTCTTCACCAAGCTCATCGAGAAAGAGGTGTGACTCTTATCTGCTGATGTTTCTGTTTGTTATTCAATGAATTAGGGCTCAAATACCGGTTGGTTTTATGATTTTTGGGTTGAGTCTGGTGATTAGAGAGATTAGTTGTGGAGTTTTATTGACAAAATGACAATATTGTTATTAATTTCATTTTCTTAGAGGGTTTGGTTATGAATCCAGTATTTTTGAACATTTGAAACTTAAATTTGGGATCATATAGTACGACTGTTAGTGATTTGTACTTCGAGTAAAGTTCTTCCGATGAGTTTGACTTCGCAAGCTTAGAATTTCGCAGCTTTGAATGTATTTCCCCATGCAAGAGAAAGTAGCTGAATCTGTCATAATCATGGTTCATTATCTTATTTCGATCTACTTCAGGGTGATCCAGAGACTCAAGATCCAGTCGTGTATGATAATGGTGTCACCTACATATTTATACAACACAACAATATTTACTTGATGACAGCATCAAGGCAGAACTGCAATGCCGCCAGTCTTATTCTCTTTCTACACCGTGTAGTTGATGTAAGCTCTCTTGGTGGTGTATGCCTCTGTCATTGTGTTTCAAAGACATGTGTTCAATTCAAATGAGATTTGGAAAAATATGTATTCAATTAAATGAGATTTGGAAGTAAATTAAGTTAATGAACGGATTACATGATTGTAATCTTGAACTGTAAGTAATTTTCCGTGGCAGGTATTTAAGCATTACTTTGAAGAGTTAGAAGAGGAATCCCTAAGAGATAACTTTGTGGTGGTGGTAAGAGGATATCTCAACCTTTGGTTTTACCTATTAAGTAACTTAGTCTGGTGGTGAGCACTTAAACTAGTTATGTCACATATGAAAGCAAGTACAAGAATTGGAAAAAGTCATACTGATGCCATGTTCTTTTGGCAGTATGAGTTACTTGATGAAATGATGGACTTTGGTTACCCTCAGTATACTGAAGCAAAGATTCTTAGCGAATTTATCAAGACCGATGCTTATAGGATGGAGGTCACACAGAGGCCTCCCATGGCTGTAACAAATGCAGTGTCCTGGCGCAGTGAAGGGATACGGTACAAGAAGAATGAAGTAGGTTTGTTTTTATGTGAGTTGCTATTAATCTTTTATGCCATTACATGATATATTAGGAAAGCTGTCATGTCTGACCAGGTATTCCTGGATGTGGTGGAAAGCGTCAATATACTTGTCAACAGCAATGGTCAAATAATTCGGTCAGATGTTGTTGGGGCATTAAAGATGAGAACATATTTGAGGTATGTTGTTCATCCTTTATATTTCGTTTCGTTTACTTGAATTCAAGGCACAACAAAGATGGATATTTGGAAAAATTTGGTTGCTCACTTATTCACTTATGGTTCTTTTCTTAAGTCTTAACAAGTTAGGAATCATGATTTAACACACATACTAAGTGAAGTTTGTTATTGAATGAAAACCAGTAAAGGCTAACAATTCTATTTGAGCAGAATACCTCTTTTTAAAGCTAGAACATGAAACCTTTGTACCTTTTCTTTTAACTTACGAATGTAGTATTATGATATCAAGCTCAGGAAGTCTTGGTTTGACCTGCGGATGGTATCAAGCAAATCTCCTTTTATCGGCAAAGTTGTGTTCTTCCTATCACAATCCAAGTAAATATTTCACTTCCACAACGGTAGCACCAGTGGGTTTGGCTGGCATGATGGAGAAATCATCATGCTTCGTAGCAGAACACATGCCACGTTCTCAGAACACCATATTTTCCAATAATGCCTGTTGATGTAGGAGAGTGATGCCACTTAATAGCGCTCATTCTGGGACTTTTATGCCAGATACCATGACATGCAATGCTCAATTGTCATAGCCCAAGCCAAAGAAATGGAAGGAAAATAATAAAGTTTGCCAGATTAGCCACGTCCTAGAATCCTAAATATCACATCCTTAGTCTCTCAATTCCGTACCGAAATCCTAGTACTCCTTTGATTTTTAATATACCAACAACAATAACAGAAAGGAACAATATTCTTTTTAGCAAATGGAAATTCCATTAGAGGTAGGGAAACACTTGATAGTCACTATCCACATGAACCCTTTTCCCGGGACTTACTAAGAAAAACCTCAATGACTAGTTCATTCAAACTTTTGAGCCTAGTTAACAATGCTGACATGCTGTATTTAGATGGGCTTTGTTATTTTATTACCACGCCTTGTCAACTAATTCCACATATAAAATGTCTGTGAATCGTATACAGGGCTCTTACTAATGTGAGTATTTAGTAATAATCTGCATAACAAATTGAAGTTTTTACTGCAGATCCATTATTCAGATCCACAAGTTGAACATTTTTATGAATATATGATATAGGGCCTAGTGAAAGAAGTCTCATCTTGTTGGGTGTTGGTTGGTTTCCCATAATGCTACTACATAGGGGGCAGTGATTTTGATGTACTGGCACTAAAAGTGCTCAATGTATCAATGTCCTGATAATAGTAGATCTAATTTAAATGTTAGTGGCATCCTTAGTTGTTGTTAAATGAAACATTTAAAATAGATGTCTTGCCACATGCATGCATTGGGCTGCGCTTGTATTGCTCCTCTTTATGTCCTTGATAATCGGGAACTACTGAGTGTTAGGTTCTGTCAATGTGAACCAAGGGGATTGTACCATTGTGGTCCTTTGGCTCATGAAAGATGTGGTTGGAGGATGAAAATTTTTGTTCACATCTACACCTACCGAAATGCAAACTGATGACACAACATTCTACCATTGTAAAGGCCTATTATTGGTGAATGGTGCATTAACTGGATTACTGGAGTTTGTCTGTACTTTCTGTGTAAGGGAGAATTTTAGTTGTCATAAATCCTTGACCATGAAGGACAGTAAACATTCAAAAGTTTTTTGGATCTTCAAAGTAGAAAGCTTCACAGAAATTCAAATGCAGTGTGAAGGCAGAAAGAGACTTGGGCCTTTGAGGGGTAGAGGGCAAATAGAAAGCAAAGGAAAATGTCTCTCTAAAGTCACATTATTCTCCCTTTTCTGACTTGTAGCTTATTTTCCTTGTGTCCTTATTTCCTTAAGGGAGTCTATAAGACCAGTGGTAGTTGATGGCTAGGGAAGGTCTTGCAAAAGTAGTTTTCCATTTCATCAACTCTGTTTCTTCCTTGAGCTTCTAACATATCACTAATTTGCAAGTGAGCACAAACTGGAAATGAGAAAGTAATCATGCTTCATCTGTTACAGTGGCATGCCTGAGTGTAAGCTTGGCCTAAATGATAGAGTACTACTAGAGGCTCAGGGTCGGTCGGCAAAGGGAAAAGCCATTGATCTGGATGATATCAAGTTTCATCAGTATGTAGCCTCACTCTTTGCTCTAATTGTATTCTGATCTTATTCATGAAGTTGTATATAAGCGGGTGCAATTCTACTCATCTGGAGATGTGATTATATTATTTTCACTACAATGTCGTATTCTAATAGCTCACTTTTGGTTTAGGTGTGTGCGTTTGGCTCGATTTGAAAATGACAGGACAATATCCTTCATACCACCTGATGGATCTTTTGATCTGATGACATATAGACTCAGTACTCAGGTTTACTTAATGTTTTTTTGCACTATTTAAGGGCCAGTGCAGTTTTCGCTACCTGTTTATTCAATTGCTTAAACTCGTGGCATTATCTGAGGCTCCTTTGTCTATTGTTTCAGGTAAAGCCCCTGATTTGGGTTGAAGCTCAAGTTGAAAGGCATTCAAGAAGTCGTATTGAAATCATGGCAAAAGCCCGGAGCCAGTTCAAGGAGCGTAGGTATAATTTTTTCCAGTTTTACTTTTCAATAATTTTACCTACTAAAACTCCATTAGTCCTCTGGATTGGGGAGGGGGAGTCGGATTGTCACGCCCCAAAATACCCCCTGGGAGTTAAGGGATACTTTAGAGGTGACTACGTGTACCTGTCAAACCATCCTGTAATGCCAGAGGCTAAACATAATATAATACAATGATAATCAGAGCGCGGAAACTAAACATAAGTGCGGAAGCATAAGCCAACTTTTTTCTTTTCTTCTATAACTCCAAATACTATTCCAAGTTAACATATACCAAATACAATCAAAGTAAAGGTGGACATGCCCACCTATCAAAATACAAAAAGGAACTCTCTAACCCTCTCCTCTCAACAGTAATCGAGGTACGGCCACACATCCAAGTCCCCATCCTCCTGAGACTGCCATGGGATAGGTGGCTCCCTCTCCTCTACATACTCCTCCTCGACCCAAGGCTCGGGATCGAGGACATCCACCGTACCTGCCGACATAAAAGTACGGCTGAGCATGGAATACTCAGCGAGTACAAACTACTAGCTAACCATAACAATAGCGAAAACATAACAACAGTGAGCAATACAAGATATTAATTTAAAGCAATAGTGAAAGCATAAGATACATAGCCATATCTTGACATGCGGGTATGAATGCAAAAACCTCGGTAAAACTCATGTCTCGGAAACCTTTTTCGTGTCTCAGTCAAATCATGTATGTGTGTCGTGTCTTGTCTTGTATTTCATGTCTTGATTTGTTCTTGACTTGTATACTTGTGAGCCAGAGGCTAGCACCCTTCCTTGGGCTACCAACCTCCTTGTCATGTTCTTGTTCCATTTCTCTTGTGAGCCAGAGGCTAGCACCCTTCCTTGGGCTACCAACCTCCTTGTCATGTTCTTGTTCCATTTCTCTTGTGAGCCAGAGGCTAGCACCCTTCCTTGGGGCTACCAACCTCCTTGTCATGTACTTGATTCATTTCACTTGTGAGCCAGAGGCTAGCACCCTTCCTGGGGCTACCAACCTCCTTGTCATGTACTTGATTCATTTCACTTGTGAGCCAGAGGCTAGCACCCTTCCTGGGGCTACCAACCTCCTTGTCATGTTCTTGTTTTCTTGTTTGCTTTATTATGCACAATTACTCTTGGAAAACCCAATTCATGCATGCATGCGTGCTTGTGTGCTTGTCAATAGTGGTAATCATGATGACATACTTGAATAGGCGGATCACATGAATATGGCATTTCAATCCTTAACATAGTGGTATGAAAATTAAGGCAACATATAGCACATTTGAGCAATTTATCATTCCTAAGAAAATTTACACAATTTCTATTTCCATTTTCTTCATTAAGTCCATTTATCCCTTGTTTAGTCATTTTATCAAACACACGGTGGGCCACATTTCTTAGTCCTTCCATTTCCCTTATTTAGTGCGTATTTTTCATCAAGAAATCAAGGTACATTCGTTATTTGTAAAGTGCCCATCTTCCATTTTCCATTTCACACATCACACAACATCCATACGGCATCCAATCGCCTCAATCGACATCCCATCCACACATCCATATCTTTTTCTTATCTTGTTTATATTTAGTGGAGATGATACATTTTATAAGTAAGAAAACATACTATCAAGAGTCACATTTCACAATAGAAAATCTAGACTATTGCTAAGGGAAGTTAGTAGGGTGTACCAACCTTGAATCGAAGCTTGATCTTGGTGTAGACCTTGATTTAAACTCCAACTTGGAAGAAGAAAGCCCTTACTCAAACTATACTTGCTTGGGTAGGAAACCCTCTTGAAAATACCGTAGAGAGTGCTGCCCTAGCTTGAGAAGGGAACCCCACACGAGCTTGAGTTGAAATCTTGAAGAAAACGTGCTTGGGGACGATCTAGGGTCTTCACCCCTTTGATTTCTTCTCCAATGGAAAACCCTAGTTGCAAATCCCCTTCTCCTCTCTCTCTATCTCTCAAAATCCCTTAAGTGTTGTGAATGAAGCCCTAAAGGCTCGGGCAAGCCTTAAGGAGAAAGGGTTTAACCCCCAAAAGACGATAAAGCCCTTACTGAAATTTCTGCAAAAACGCGAAGACCGAGCGATCGGTGGTTATGACCGATCGATCAGTTGCCTACCGAGCGATCGGTGTTTATGACCGATCGACCGGTCAAAAACTCACTCTCTGGAAAATTTCCCCATACAAAATTTCTGACCGCGCGATAGCTACCGATCGATCGGTTATGGACCGATCGATCGCTGACTGGACCGAGCGATCGGTTCTCTGTATGTCTGGACTGTTTTGACCATATCTTTTGACTCGCTCGTCGGATTTCGACGATTCAACTTGCGTTGGGTTCGTCTTTCGAAAACGCACATTTCTGACGTTTCGGAATTTCCGATTTCTCCCTTATTTATTAATTAGACTATAAAAACGGCCAATTAGCTACGAAGGTGGTATTCATTAAAGATGAAAAAGTCTGGGGTGCTACACGGATTTTCCTGATTCTACTTAGAAGATGCTTTTCTCGTACAGCACGGCAACAAATGTTGAAATTGAGTTGCCTGTGCCATCTGATGCTACTAATCCTAATGTTCGGACATCGATGGGATCTGCTGCATATGCACCTGAAAATGATGCATTGCTCTGGAAAATAAAATCTTTTTCTGGTGGCAAGGTATGAGTTAGCTTTAATTTTTTCCTGTATTGCCGTGACTCTGCGGTTAGTATTTTTCTATTAATGGCGCCATTGATTTTGAATTATACAACCAAATTGTTTAGGAGTATATGTTGAGGGCAGAGTTTAGTCTTCCCAGTATCACTGCGGAAGAAGCGGCTCCCGAGAGAAAAGCTCCTATCCGTGTGAAATTTGAGATACCATATTTTACTGTCTCGGGGATACAGGTATGTCCTTCTGAACATGATTGATTATCTTCTTAGTTAAATGGGGCATTGGATATTAGAGTTTTGATGATTTGCACTTCTTCATATTCAAGATACATGATTTAATATGTGTTTTTCCTTTTCTATATACTTTTTAGATTGAGAATTCGATAGCAAAGTAATTTTGTTCATAAGCTTTGCCAAAAAATTTATTTCCTTTAACTTGATTGCACAATGCTACTGTTGACCTTTATAAGTTATTGCTTAGAGGTATTTTGTGCAAATTCTGGAAGATGTAATGGCATGATCTTTGCTAAAAAATTTATTTCGTTTAACTTGATTGCACAATACTACTGTTGACTGTTATAAGTTATTGCTTAGAGGTATTTTGTGCAAATTCTGGAAGATGTAATGGATAACTTGCTACCTATCTTAGTAGGTCTGTTGTATAGTCATCGAAATCTGAGCAATTCTATTCTCATGCAGATAATAGTTGTTATTTAATTGTGACATTTATGTGACTATGTGGTGCTTATTCATACTTGATCCTAAATCAAAATAGCCTGCAAAACAATATAAACAAAATATGCAATGCATGATTTGCTACCTATTAAGCAGGTCGTTTGGCATGGTGAGGAAATGGCACCACCGTGGTTCTCTCTTGCTGCTTTGCAATGGCCTTTTTTTTGGATAGGAAGAGTATATATATATATATACATATATATATATATATATAAGAGTTCCAATTGGTGGCGCTCACTAGAGGTTCTAGTGAGCACCCTTCTCTAGAAACTTGACACGTGGCATGCTTTTTTGGAAAACTGACCGTTGGATGCTAAGGTAGGTACTTTTGGAGACACATGGCTAAAAATAGCCCGCTTGGTCATTTTAGACTTGTCTGGTTAGACCCTAGTTGGTCAGCACTACCCTCCTAGGGTTCACTAGTCCCTACCTAGGCTATGGAAATCTATGACTTTTCATCCTTCAATTGGATGGTCTAAAAACGTCCTATTCGCATTTTTTTTGCCACATGTCTCCCAAGGGACACACCTTAACATCCAAGGATTGGATTCCTAAACAACCTACCACATGTTGAGTTTGTAGGGGAACACTCACTACATGTTCCAACTTCCAATGAGCGCTGCTTATTAAAATGTCACCATATATATATATATATAATCGGAGGGGCTAGAAATGTTTGATTGAGCTATTTTTGTCCACGTGTCTCCCAATGGATTCACCTTTGACATCTAATGATTGGATTAGAAAACAAATTGCCACCTGTCGTCTTTCTTGAGGGGGTGCTCACTAGAACTTCTAAAGAGCGCAGCCCATTAGAACCTCTCTCTCTCTCTCTCTCTCTATATATATATATATATATATATAAAGTTATAATAAGTTCACATTAGCTATTTCATAAGCACCATCTCGGTGTGGTTCTTCCCATTATGTTTTCTCTCGCTTTCTGCTGTACTATTGGGAAATTTCCTCTCCAAGGGTACACTTGGACTTTGCCTAGTTCGGGCCTTGAATCATCAACCTGCTAGGTTTTTAAGCAGGAGTCCATTATTTCTGTGATTTTGTTCACATCACCTCTTGTGAATGTTCTGGTTGTAATACAAAAATCGATGATCTCGTCACTCCCAGCTCAAATATTTATAATCCTCTTTCTTTGTATTTTCCGTCCTAGAAAGATTACCAAAATAGGTTTCTAGCAGTCTCTCAGCGGGCTAAACAAATATGCCATGCTCGTCTTCCTAGTCCTGTCAGATGATCCAACCTTGTAAGAGCACCACTCTCTTCCGTCTTCTCACTCCATGTCATTACGTAACTGCATTTGTCTTCAATAGCATTTTGCATTTTAAGGGACATGAATTTTGTAATTTAGTTTAAAATCAAATTCTCAAACTGATGAAGAAATCGCATTTGTGATATTTACCTATTTGTAAGGATGGAATTTTTGGGGATGTTTTTGGTTTTGACAACATGAATTACCCTTTGCTAATTTGTTTGTATGTAAAAATTGGATGTTTGTAGGTTCGTTACTTGAAGATAATTGAAAAAAGTGGATACCAGGCTCTTCCGTGGGTGAGGTACATAACAATGGCTGGGGAGTATGAACTAAGACTTGTATAAAAACCACTCCCTTCTGTTGCTGCTTCCAATCGTGCAAATATTTTGTATGAGCTCGGATGATCTAGAAATCAAGCTGTGGGTGATTTAAGTAGCCTCATGGGAAGTCATAGTTCCTTTCGAAACCCATGGTATGTTCAGCAAAAGCTTTATTTAGCCTTTCATTCATCCCCTTTCTGTCATCTATGTTTTTTTGTAACAATAGATTGTAAGGGGTTGATGGTTTCCAAGAAAGGCAAGAAGTTTCTTCACCCATTTTTGTGAGAATTAAGAATCGTTTATGTGATTTGAACGCCGGTGGTCTTCCATTTGATTCTGTGTGGTGGTCTCCTAAAGCAGGTTATGGGTGGTAGTGGAAAGAAGTGTATGGATCTGTGTCTTGTATTTTCTAACTGATTTGGTTAAATCCAAAATCACAAATAACCTACTTTTCATTTCAGATGTTTGTTTTCCTGATATCTTCTCTAATTTGCTGAGTATGTAGTGGCTAAGTCCACGAGGAGTCCGGTTACTGAATGTCAGACACCTCGACTATGAGTAAATTGATTTCGAAATCCACCAAAAGAAACTCAAGAATTATGTGCAGATTAGAAGTAGGAAAGGGGAAAAATATGGCTAAACCAGGAATATCCATGAACCCAACTATTGTAAAAGTAAACCTTATATCATTGACTTATTCACACTAAGTTTGCAATGCGGCGATCAAGAGTTTTTTTTTGGTAGGCAACTACATCATTTATCTATCTATGTCAGGGGTTATAAGGGGGTTAGCGGGTTAGAACTCAAGGGTGGGCGCTCAACAGCTACACTGGGACTCGAACACGAGTCACTCCTCTCCAAAGGGAGATACACTACCATTGGGACAAACCCCCTGTGGCAATCAAGAGTTCAAATTACATTCACAAGACGAATTAATACCTAAGTAATACTTGCAAAAACAAACTTTATATCGTTTAGACATTGACACTGATATAAGTTGCAATACCTAGGCAACTATAAACGTAGTATCATCATCTAAAACATGTCTTAACATCATCTTTAATCAATACCTCCAAATATATAATCATACTTAAAAGCACTCAGGACACCTATTGGGCTTAGTAGGAAAGGAGATAGAGAGCATACTCGTTGGACTTGGAGACTTAGAAAATGGAGATGAAGATGGTGTAGAAATTGAGAGAATTTTTTAGGCTTAGTAGGAAAGGAGATAGAGAACATACTCGTTGGACTTGGAGACTTAGAAAATGGAGCTGAAGATGGAGTAGAAATTGAGAGAGAGAGAGATAGAGAGAGAGTGTTTTTAAAGGGAGGAATAGTAAAAAAAAGGGTTGCACGAGTAGAGATTGAGAGAGTTGAGAGGGGTGCCTTTTTTTTAAAACAAAAATTTATATTGCTTTTCTTTTAATTTATTTATAATTTTATGTATTTTTTACTTGAATTATATTCTAATATATATATATATAGGGGATTGGGTTCAGATTGGGTTCTCAAACCCCTGAAGGTGGGGTTGGCATTTTGCAACCCTAAGTATGAAAAAGCTCAACCCAACCCATCTGTCATGTTGGGTCGGGTTAGCCCAACCCAAGTTGCACACCTAATCTAATCTATAGCCCAATAGGCAAATACCAAAAATGTAATAATGATCTTTTGTTGAATGTTGGTGAGAGGAGTGCTAGTCCAGTCACAGATTTTGAAAATTTTCTAGTTTCACTATGGGTGAGACACTGTCGTTTTCAACCATTCAACAGGTTTTAAAAAAAAAAAACCAACGAAGTTATAGCTCCAACCGTTCTAAAAGGTTATAGGTAAAAGTAATAACACATGTCACAACTATAATGAGACTTTGGAAAGTTACGACAGGCTAGCATTTCTATTGTCAAAAAGCCGTTTGGCACACGGGGAGAGAGAGAAATAATATATAAATAAATATAGAAACTAAGTCAAATCATTCTTAATCTAACGCTAATTAAATGCTAATCACATTCTCATCCTCAATCTCATTCTAAATCCAAATCCTTCCAATTGTAATGATAGTAATGATATGGTACGCATATCATAATCATCATGTACTCTATTAAGAGAGAGAGAGAGAAAAAGAGGTGGTTTATCCTATGCATTTGATACACAACTAATACTACGAGATTATAAGGAAAGGATGTTGCTAACACTCAATGGGTGAATTTGTTAACCTTCACAAGATATTTTTACCTTTGTATTAATTATGAAATGTATTATTTTAAGATAGTTTAGCTTTTTTTTAGAAGGAACCAATTAATAATTATCAGAGAGAATAAATGCAATTTTACTTTTCTTGTATATTTGAATTCTCTCCTATGAAAATACTAAATATCCTTATATTTAATATAATTTAATATAATGAGATCAATACAAAGTGTCCGTTAATTGCAATAGAATGCATCTGATCTCCTGTTCTATAAGAGTTGGGATCATATTAAAATGTGATTGAACTATCGCACCCATTGGTCAACATGTGTCCCTTTTAACTCTCATTAATTAACTATGATCAAGATTTACTAACACTTAGGGTTAAACAACCTTACCTAAGTTTTTGGGAAAAATTAACCCTAAGGGTTAAAACATCCTAACAAGAATTAAGAAGCAGTTAAAGGGACTTCGTGAGTGCAATTGAACTCGGGATCACTAGAGAAATCAATTTTCATCAATTAAAGGTCCCTCCTGATTATGACGAAAAAAAAAATAAAACTCTTGATGGTAATCAATAACAATCCTCTTGGAGAAATAATATCTTCTTCAAATTTGTTCAGCCAATTAGTTTATCTATACTCCCAAATATACTCTCAAATCTTAAAAGTTTATTTTAAACAATTAAGAGTCAAAATTAGATTTGACTTGGTTTATTTTGAAATTTTCTGCAGCCACACTAGTTCTAATCTTGACCCTAATTAAAGGATTAAGATTTGAGAGTATAGTTGGGAATATAGAAATGCTAGCCCCAGTCACAGTCTTCCCTAGACGTAAGGTGGTGGCAACAAGTGTCAGCCTATCTGGTCTTATAGGATAGTAATACCACGTGTTACACCCACAATGCGTCCGTGGAAAAAAAATTGACTTAATACGTCTGGCGCTAACACTCCTCATCTGGTGCTAGCACTCCTCTTGAGGTTATACTTGGAATTACCTATAGACTAAATCTTGCTCAGCGCACTAAATCACTATTGCAAGTTTTCACTCGTGGCATTATTATTTACCTACTGTTTCAGTATCAATCATGGGGTTAATAGTTATTTGGGGGTTAATAGTTAGTTGTAGGGAGTGATACTCTTGCACGACATCACTCATTGGGATTAGATTCCACTACCTCTCTCCTGAGAGGCCACACCATTTACCAAGGGAACATCAGTACGCATGGTTCATATGCATGGGAATTAGACGTACTATAGGAAAATAGTTAACGTACCCGGGGTTCCCATTTTATAACAGAATGGCCGGTACTCATTGGTCCACACACTAATTTTAAATATTAAGCTATTGTGGTTAAGATTCACTCACTCCTAAGGTTAAGCAATCCAATCATACCTTTTTTTTTTTTTTAAGAAAACAAAACCAAAATCTTAGTTTTAATTTAGTTAAACTTGACCAGGGTTAAAAGGGTGTTTAAAGGGACATGAGGATACAGGATAAGATGTGACACGGACCCATGGGTCCGCCAAGCACAGCTCCATATTATACTATGGGGTCCCACTTAGGAATATTGAGTCGATTCAATGACAGCAACCATTTAACCTAAATACAGATAATGACATGTTGGGGATTTATTAAATTTCAGAATCAACGAAGCAGTGGAGTAACTACTACTCTACTGTCAACCCCAAAAAAATGAATAAATAAAAATAAATACTCCTCTCTTTAGGTAATAGCTAAATGGCTCATGGATTTTGCTAGCTACACTCTCCTCCAAATGCACTTTGCCCTTTTAATGGGCAAGAAGACAAGGATGTGGTAGGTCCAAATGTCTTCATCATATCATACATACGTGTAAAACAAGAGTCATTCTTCCCTCTCATGCCCTTGCATTGCTGATAACCTCTCTAATAAGAGGTGAAAAGTATCTTCTCGATCCAACATGCTAACCCTAACATGCTTTGTATCCACCCCAAAGTGCTTCCCACTTCTTGTTAGGATCTTATATCCTTTCAAAAACCTCTCACAGTCCTCTATTTCCTCTTTGGACTTCAACCAAGCAAAAGCTGTGTTTATAAAGAGAACAATAAATATATCAGGAGATTCATTTCCTTCAAGGATAATGCTTTTGAGACCGCTTTAGGGCCGAGACCACTGAGACCGTGCTCGGGAGGTTCTCGGCTCTAAGACGGTCCCAGTAGCAAAGTCCTTCCTTCAATGTTTTATCAAAACAGATACTTTTGTTGGATTTTGCTTGCGAACGAGACCGTCGGAAACTAGGACAAATCAAAAATCAAAGGTTTTTCGAATCCCAAGCTAGTTTTTTGGAAAGTGATTTAAAATCTCATCATAATAGGTATTATCAAGAGTTAGGACACTGGATTAAAAGTTTAACAGCCCAAAGATACATGCATTAAATAGTGAACCCCACTTAATATTTGACCGGTTGAATTTTTAATTACTGGTCCAACTCGCCATAGTAGAGCTTTAAATCACTTTCATTTTCAGAAGGTGATAAAAAATACGCTCGATAGTAATAACTACTATCTCGAGAGCTTAACCGTTGTTGGATTAAAAATCCAATGATGCTATCTATGCACATGCTTTAAATGATAGGCCCACTAGGTGCCCGACACCCTTAGATTCTTAATCCAAAGGTTCAGCTCTCTAGATACTATCGTAAGTTTTAAATCACTTCCTTTTTGTTATTTTTTTCATAACACATTTGAATCTTGTGTTGACTGTGTCAATCTCTGACAGTCTCGGCCCTAGACGGTCTCCCAAGCAAAATCCCTTCTATTCTTTCATAGGATAAAGCTTCTAAGACCCTATTAGGGTCGAGATCATGCTCTAAGAGCATATGATTTCAGGTGAGGCCGTGCTCTTAGAGCATCGTCTTGGCCTTAGTGGGGTCTCAGTAACAACTAGCAAAGTCCTCTTCCGTATGGTTTACAATTAGGATAAAGCTTCTGAGACCCCCTTAGGGTTAAGACCACCGAGACCATGCTCTAAGAGTATGGGATTTCAGGTGGGTTTCACCATGTGAAATGGGCCCCACATGAAATCCCGTGCTCTTAGAGCGGGGTCTAGGTGGTCTCGGCCCTAAGAGGGTCTCAATAGCAAAGTCCTTTCAATTAATTAATTGCATTACCAGGATGTGCTTCGGTGAACTCTCCGGCGAACTTGCAGAACTCTAATGGGTATTCCGGCAGCCTGAAAAGGTCCTTGTGACTGATAACATCTCTTAACTGTTCCCATCTTTCCGTCATGATGCGTCGACCATATTCAAAAAAATTCTCCGACTCACAACCAGACCCCGAATGCCGACAACTATCCGATACCACTTGTAGGATCTTTGCTGCTCGGAGCTGTGAATCCTTCGAAACACCGATAGTATTAAGCTCTATGAATTTAGTCATCTTCTTAGCCACCTCTTTGTCTTTAACAAGAGCCCACCTGAAAGAAACAGTAAAATACGCTTAATACAAACATCACATAAAGCTATTTATTATCAACTAAACTACGTACCCTAAAGAGGATTAAGAGTAGCTGACCCTATGCGTGTCCCTGCATGACCAGTGCTTTTGGATACAGTGAAGAGCATGAGATCATGATCGGCCGGAGATGTGATTGGAGTATATTGTGGCCAATAGTAAACAAGATCATGGACCAATTTGCCCCCACCTCGGTTAAGAACCACGGCTTCTCTGGTAAAACCATCAGGGTTGTTTGGGGAGGTGACAAGTTCTATGTAAGGTTCGTCTTTGTCGAATGCATACGCATCACCAGCCCATCTATAGAGCCCCGACCGCAAGTAGTCAGTCATTGCCGGATATGACTGCAAGCAACAGGCAAAGACGACTAAGGTCTAAGAACAATATATAACATGCCCATGTTACCCTGCAACAGGACTCCATGTTTGTTGAGTAAGAGAGTGGTGCATGGCAAGAAACATGGTCACAGACATTCAGCAGACAAAGTGGGACCCACTAAAGTCAACTAACGTGATCAAAAGATGATAAATTCGCGAGGAGTGCTGGCCACTCTGGTGCAACACATGACATTCCTATCTTGTTAAACAAACAAACTTTTGAAAGAAATTAACTAGGAACCAGGGCAGAGCCAAAGAAGGCTAGGGCCTCCAAACTTTTCGGAGGAAAAAGTTTATACAATATTATTTAATTTAACAAACATAAGCATGGAAAGGGGCTGCTCTTTTTTTTTTTTTTTTTGCCTTCGCTACTAAGCAAAAGGGTCGAGGGATTTCAGGTGGGGCGCACGTTCACATGTTTGGTCCCACCTGAAATCCCATGTTAGGTCCCACCTGAAATCCTGTCCATGGATGCACAGTCTCGGTGGTCTCAACCATTCCACGGTCTCAAAAGTTCTTTGTTTTTTTTTTTTTTTTGTGAAATGTTATCATGTAATTACCACACACTAAACTCACACAGCAAACCTAAGGTAGCCGGCTAAGGTGGGTAAGTCCAAGAAACCACTCCAAAATGGCTTATCTTACGAAGGGTTAATGGCCTCCCCATGAATTGAAAAAAAAAACTAGTGTCATACTTATATATATTATTTATTTTAAGATGGCATAGTCTTGGACAAGGGTCTTATTCCTACGGTTAAAAAAAAAAGTATTTACAAATTGACACAAATTGCTCACGGACTTAGCCTCAAAATTTTTTTTTCAAGAGCTACGCTTCCGAGCCCTCACTCCCTGGACTAAGATTATTTCTAATATGTTTAGTCATTCTTCACAAAACTATTAACATTAACAATCAACCATTGTTTGCCCCTTAAAAGAAAATCTTGGCTATGTTGTTGCTATGAACACAAGAGGAACTCCAAACAACACCCAAAAAAAAAAAAAAAATTGCCTTCACGAGTAGTCTGGAGATTACATTTAAAAAAAAAAAAAAGTTTATTTGACAAAAATGTCCCTTTTTAATATATAGGATAGGATAGTGCTTCAGAGACCAGACTGTCTAGGGCCGAGACTGTCTCAGCTTGGGATTAAGTGTTTTTCAAATCTCGATCTACTTTTTTTCACTCCCGAGCTAAGACACACGGTCTCGTGGTGGTCTCGGCCCTAAACGGCCTCAGTAGCAAAGTCCTTTCTAATATTGTAGGATAAAGCTTTTGAGACACCCCTTAGGGCCGGGACCACCCATACCATGCTCTAAAAGCATGAAATTTCAGGTGGGGCCTACCATGTGAAATGGGCCTACCTGAAATCCAATGCTCTAATATGGTCTCGGTGGTCTCGGCTCTCGTAGCAAAGTCCAATATTGTAGTAGTACCAAACTATTCCTACCATGACAGGGAGGGTAAGAGATACTTGTCTACCAGAGTGAGACATTGGGTAGCATTTCTTTCTTTATAGGAATGCTAATCTCACTTTCTTTAAGAAGAAGATGTTATTTGCGCAAATGTAAGGCTCACCGAGTAGTATGGAGCAGCAGCCACAACATTGACAGGCGCTGGTGCATCGGGAGGGGAGAGAGCATAAAGAGCGGCCTGAAAGAGCTGAGTCGAACCGGTCCCGACGACAATATGACGATTTTCTACAGCGGCATTTCCCACAAAACAGTGCAATCTCCTAATCTCATTGGCCAACTCCGGCTCTAAAAACCAGCAAAGGTTTCCGACATCGGAAAAATAGCTCAACGATTGCCACCCGGGGATTGTGATCGTACACTTGTCTCCCATCCTCCACCAGTATGATTCGAACATCGTCGGATCACCACTGGATAAAATTCATAATCACCATTACTATTGTAGGCAGAAGTCACAGAACGATCTACCATATTATATTGCCTTATGGATTGGATAGCCATCGATTCAATAAGACCATCTAATATGGTAGGCTTGCAACATACCAAATCGGACACCATATTGAAAGAGGCTCAGGATCCTCTAGAGTTCAAACCGGGGACACTCTCTCCGGTTTGAACTCCTAGAGGTCGCCATGCACGTGTCTCCTTTGATACCCCTTAACCATGGGTAAGGTCACCCATCTATCCTTGGTTTTTTTTTTTTCAAATATTAATTCTTTTTTTAAAATTAAAAACTGTTTTTAATATTAAAAAAACTCTAAAAACAATTTTTTTAATTTAAAAAATAATAATTAATATATAAAAAAAAACCAAGGATGGGTGGGTGAACCCTAGGGATGGGTGAACCTTACCCATGGTTAAAGGGTGTCAAAGGAGACACGTGGCAACCTCTAGGGGTTCAAACCGGAGAGAGTCTCCCCGGTTTGAACTCAAGAGGATCCTGAACCATTGAAAGATCCAAACAAAACACAACAAGGTTAAAAACTTAAAACACAAGGAAAAGAACAATAATTTTTATAAAAGGTCTCTTACAATGCTACATATATAGGAAAATAAAGTTAGATTTAGCATTTAATAGCTTTCTAAAGATGGTTGATATCTTTTACTTATATATATATATTTTTAAGGTTATTTGCAGCTACCCTTTTTTTTCTTTTCGTATGTAACATTGTGAAGAACCTTTATTCTACCGACTGCAAAACGTTCCTTTCAGCTGATTATTGTTCTAAGGAAAAGGAGAAAACAGTTACAGATGTACTACAACGAAAAAAAAACTTTACGACTCCACTAACATGCTAACATGCACGGGGAAGTCACTGTCACTAAAAAAAAACAGAATTAAGCAATGTGATTAGCGGAAGCTGAAGATATTGCTGGTATATTAAACATTAACACTCCCGGTGTAATGTAGTTGTTCCAAGAACAAAGAAAAGAAACAAACCAGAGGTCCATTTTACAACTTACTGGTCGAGGTTAATAACAGATTCGGAGGAAGGCTTCTTCTTTATGCCATTCTCTTTTGCTTCCAAAGCAGTAGAAGCAGAAGAAGACCGTTTGCTAATGTGCGTGGCATGCTCTGTACCACACATCTTCACTCTCTCTAATGAAACCTCTCTTAATTCCTTCTGTCACCAGATTTACCACCAATGCCTTTTAGCTTTTCTGAGTGTCTCTTATTTCAGATCTCATGTATATATAAGCGCAAGGCTCAGGATCCTCTCGAGTTGAACTCGAGAGAATCTCTCGAGTTCGAACCCCTAGAGGTCGCCACGTGTCTCCTTTGACACCCCTTAACCATGGGTAAGGTTCACCCACCCCTAGGGTTCACCCATCCATCCTTGGTTTTTTTTTAAAATATTAATTCTTTTTTTAAAATTAAAAACTTTTTTTAATATTAAAAAACTCTAAAAACAGTTTTTTTGATTTTAAAAATAATAATTAATATATAAAAAAAAAACCAAGGATGGGTAGGTGAACCCTAGGGGTGGGTGAACCTTACCCATGGTTAAGGGGTGTTAAAGGAAACACGTGGCGACCTCTAGGGGTTCGAACTCTCGAGATTCTCTCGAGTTCAACTCGAGAGAATCCTTAGAGACAAGCAAAGTCATTTGTTTTATTATTCAATAACTCCACGGATACAAATACGGGATACAGGTATGATATGATACGATACGGACACGGAGATACGGCAAAACCTTAAAAAATAAGATACGGGTACGGCCAGGATACGTCTGGAATTTTTTATATAAATAATAATAATACTATATTTTGTATTATAATTACAAAATAACCATTGATTCAGTTCTTTTTATATATAAAAAAGACCATGTTCATGCAAAAGCAAAAGAAATAGGGTCATCTCATCATCCACTAAGCAAAAAAGAAAATCATCCTATCATCCACTAAATAAAATATAAAGAAGACCATGTCCATACAAAAACAAAAGAGATAAGGTCACATCCACGGGTCTCCAAAAAAAAAATTAAATAAAAAAAATAAATTAAAAAATAAAAAAAAAATATAAACGGCCGTATCTGACCGTATCCCAGACGTATCCCGGCGTATCCCAGACATATCCTAGCGTATCCATGCCGTATCGGAGCTGTATCCAAAATTAAAAATTTATTTTTAATTAACAGGATACGTTTCAACCGTATCCCATACGTATCCCGCTGTATCAGAGACATATCCGTATCCGATACGTATCGGATACGGGTACGAACCCCTATTTGAAGTATCCGTGCTTCCTAGGATGGGAGTAGGGATTGTAAGATCAGTGAAACCCTTGGGTCAGTGGGTCAAGGGTTTCTTACCAAGATTATTTATTTATTTTAATTGTTTTTTAGAATACATTACTTATCTATCTACTGTTAGTTGTATGTGACAGTGGATAAGTTCGAACAAGGAGGGAACTTTTACTAATCTGTTAGGGCTTTGTTTGGTTTGTATTATTGCAGTCATAAGTGATTATAGTCATAAGTGATTATGTTGAAAAGTGTTGTTAGGAAATAAGTGTTAAAAGTGACAACTAGAATTATAATTCTGTTTGGTTGACACTATGCAGATAAGTGATTATTTGGTCATTCTTAAAAAGAGTTTTTTGATCATTTAAAATGAAATATTTTGATAAATCTCTCTCTTAAGCTTAATGGATATTAATAGCCCTTTTTTTTCTAAGATCTTGAAAACATTTCTAGGTGTAGGGTTCTTACAATAATTCTCAAGTAGTCTTAAAGGTGCATAAGTGGTTATGCTTTACAAGAATCACCTCTCAGCATATTATAGAATCACTGGTTATTTTCATAATCATTAATAACATAATCGCTTATGATGCGTCGAGCCAAATTTCCCAAATAAGGGCGGGTGTGAGACGGCTAACCTTAGACTAGGCTGAGGCGAGCCTCCTTAAACAACGTGACTTGATACCAATGGAAGCTTAGTCACACGCATGTGGTTTTTTGAGACAGATTAACTGGTTGTCCCCTCAACTCGCTCAGCACATGTCTAACCCGAAGTCAACCCATGTCTCTCTTTTTATTAAATTAAATTCATTAACCCACAGGCTCTGGCCAGGTTCAGGCTCAACTGATACCCTTAACTCAGACAAACAATGGACAATTGATTCAGTTGTGGTATGGTCTTGTTCTGTCCCTGATTTATTCTCTCCCAATATTCATTTGACCCAATTAAAGTATTCCCCTTTCAAAAACAATCTTACCCCCACCCATGTTGCCAAACACATCATTTGTGAATCTGCATCAAGTGAACTGCACATGCTGCTAGTGATATAATACATGCGACCTCGCCATTAAGAGACCTGTGGTTTGCAATGCAATGTAGTGAGAGAGTGGTGCACCTTTTTTTTTGTGTGCCGATTATCATTTACCTAAATAGTAGTAATCATAGAGCTAGAGTGTTGTACTTGGGAGTTAAAATCTAAGTTCAGGGCTTTTTACACCGGGCTCTCTAGAGCTAGCTAGACTTCATTTGAGGGAGGTCCATAAGAGAGAAGAGAAGTACTACATAGGATAAAGCTTCTGAGACCCTGTTAGGGCCGAGACAATGGAGACCATGCTCTAAGAGAACACGATTTCAGGTGGAGCCCACCATGTGAAATGGGCCCACCTAAAATTCTGCTCTCTTAGAGCATGGTCTCGGCCCTAAGAGGGTCTCAGTAGCAAAGTCTTATTATTAGGATAAAGCTTCTGAGAATTTTTTAGGGCCGAGACCATGCTCTAAGAGAGTAGGATTTCAGGTGGGGCCCACCACATCTTCTGAGAATCTTTTAGGGCCGAGACCATGCTCTAAGAGAGCACGATTTCAGGTGGAGCCCACCATGTGAAATGAGCCCCACCTGAAATCCTACTCTCTTAGAGCATGGTCTCGGTGGTATTGGCCCTAAGAGGGTCTTAGTAGCAAAGTCCTATTATTAGGATAAAGCTTCTGAGACCCTCTTAGGGCTAAGACCACCGAGACCATGCTCTAAGAGAGCACGATTTCAAGTGGAGCCCACCATGTGAAATGGGCCCCACTTGAAATCTTGCTCTCTTAGAGCATGGTCTCGGCCCTAAGAGGGTCTCAGTAGCAAAGTCTTATTATTAGGATAAAGCTTCTGAGACTCTTTTAGGGCCGAGACCATGCTCTAAGAGAGCACGATTTCAGGTGGAGCCCACCATGTGAAATGAGCCCCACCTGAAATCCTACTCTCTTAGAGCATGGTCTCAGTGGTCTTGGCCCTAAGAGGGTCTTAGTAGCAAAGTCCTATTATTAGGATAAAGCTTCTAAGACCCTCTTAGGGCTAAGACCACCGAGACCATGCTCTAAGAGAGCACGATTTCAAGTGGAGCCCACCATGTGAAATGGGCCCCCACCTGAAATCTTGCTCTCTTAGAGCATGGTTTCGGTGGTCTCGGCCTTAAGAGGGTCTCACTAGCAAAGTCATTATTATTATTATTTTTCCCGGTAAGAGATAATATAACACCTAACACACATACGCAATCAGACTCGTAAGGGTACCTTTCTTCCTTAATTAGATAGTGCAAATAAGTTTAGGTCACACCAACCTGCCTCAGGAAGCAGAGATCATGAGTTCTATTCCCTCCCTCTGTTGGCTACCCTTATGGGTGCGTGTGGTTGGGGGGTTTGCATATGCCCGGGGGATTAATCGGGTGCTCTAAGAGGCGTGAAGCCCTGAACACGCTCGTCGCCCAAAAAAAATGTTTATATAGGTCACACCTAAAGTATGCTGTCTTTTCTCAATTTGGGTCACGATTAAGGCTAGTAAAATCGATTAATGTAATTTAGTATGAATATGGTTAACTTAGGGCCTGTTTGGCATCACTCTATTCCTTTAAGTTTCTATCTCATGGAATAGAGAATTAAGAGTGATGCCATACATGCCTTAGTTGGTGAGCACATGCCTTCCCCAAGTCAACCCGTTTATTGGTGAGCACATGCCTTCCCCAAGTCAACCCGTTTATTTATGGGTTAGAGTATGCCAACTTGAAGACCAAAGGCAATGGGAATCGGCCGTATTCAGGTCAGATTGGCATGATGCATGCCTAACTCGGACAAACAATGGACAACTAACTCAGTTGCGGTTTGTTCTTGTTCTGTCATTGGCCAGTCAATGTGTTGCATGTCAGTAACGAAAAAATATATTTATTCTCTTGCATTAATCTTCCTTTGATCAGATTGGAATTATCCGTTTTAATTGCTGACCCATGTTGCCAAACACATGGTTTATGACTCTTAATCACGTGAAATGCACATTGCTACCAATGATTATACATGTGGTCACACGATTTTGAACTGTTTATCTCAATGCAATTAAAGAGCAGGTATTCATATGATTGGGCATTTGGTATAGCTTATTTTGAGGCTTTTTAGTGGTTGTTGGGTGATTAAATCGTTGCAATTATGGGAAATATCACTTGAAAATCAATCCGTTGGGATCCTTTTTTTACGATAAAATTGATTTTGGTACTACCTTCCTGGTCTTCAATCGTTTAAGAGGAGATGTTTTGGTGGATTTTTATGGAGTCCGGACCCCGAAAATGTGAGCAATCTAAACATTTTGGCAATTTAATCATGTGTATTATCTCTGCAAATAAACGCTTTTTCACTAGATGTTGCTAGCAAGTAATTTCCAGAAAAAACGTTTATATTTATTTTCAATATATAATTAGGAAGTAGGCAACCAACCTCCTATCGCCGCCGCTAGTGCCTGGGTGTTACTCTCCCCTTATTAGTCCATATTGGCCGGTGACTTGACTTCGCAAGGGCAAGGGTGTATAAGGATCCATAACTTCTCCTAAAGTCAAACCCTTTTGGAGTGTGAGTGTATGAGTTTACTCTTATGGATCCTAGCTCAGCTACCCTAGGTCTGATCATGTGTGTGTTTAGATTATCCACCTGCGACAACCACCTCATGCTAGGGGTTGAGAAAGGGAAATAGATTAGAGAAAAAAAGAGGGTCTCAGTTAGAGGAGAGAAGAAATGATTGAGAGAAGTCGTGAATGCTAGAATATTTAAATTGCTAGATCGACTTTTTTTTGTTGGCTATATTATTTACCTGCGCTGGTAGTAGCAATTATCAGTTATTATTACTAACATGACATCACCCATTGGGAATAGATCCCACTATCTCTCTCATACCAGATGCTACGCCCTACCTTTGGAATCATGAACAGACAACCAACTTTAAGATTGGAACAGGGTTAGGGTGGGGAGATCTACTGTCGCCAAACCTTTTTGTTCTTTGCATAGAAAAATTGTCTCAATTGATCCAGAGTACTGCATGTGTTGCCTCGAAAGTGGAAACCAATGCGGGTAACTAGAGCTTATCCTCCCATCTCACGTATTTATTTGCCGAGGAGTGCCATCAAATCAAAACTTTTTATCTCGCCCAATTGCTCTAGGCAAGTAGCCATAAACCTTAGTGTTATGTGTGATATTCCTTTAACGTCTGATCTGGGTAGATATTTGAGAGTTATCTTGTTGCACCATCGATTCACTAAGGCTAGCTACTTATTATCGCGTTGTGGAAAAAGTGCAGGCACGCATGGTTGGTTGAAAGTCTAGTCATTTAAGCTTGGCGGGAAGAACTCCCTTAATTAAATTGGTTACCTCCTCTATTCCCTTGTATACCATGCAGACCTCTCAATTACCAGAGTTGATCAATCGTGCCGCGGATAAATGTCACATAAGCTTTCTTTGGGGTGACACTAACACTAAAAAAAAGATTCGCTTGGTTGGATGTGACAAGTTGTGAAATCCTAAAGACCATGGAGGATTGAACATCAAGCAAATGGGTAAAGTTAATGAGGCTATGTTAACTAAAGTGGGATGAAAAATCATGACTGAACAAGAGACATTGTGGGTGAAGGTTATTGAAAGGACCAATCCTAGTCTTCTTACACTTGGAGGGGCGTGACCAAGGAGCAGGAGCTTCTGAAGTTCGGCCTTAGTTGGGTGTTAGGCAATGACAGAAGTACTGTTCAATTTTGGACTAAAATATAGATTGGTAGTGCCCATCTTAGCACAATTGCCTGAGGACCAATTATGGCAGAAGACATGGAGAAATGTGTCATGGAGTATGTTAATGAGCATGGTGATTGGAGCTGGGATGCTATTGGAGACCTACTTCCCACGAATATTCAACTTAATATTCATGTCGTTAGAGTTTTCCCCTCCCTTGCTTTGGAAGATTGTCTTGTGTGGCGTGAGTCTAATTTTGGGAGTTTTACCACGAGTTCGGCTTATAATTAAGCTTTTGGAAGAGGGTAGGTCCAATTCGTTGGAGTGTGATAATAGCTGGAATAAGATTTAGAAACTGTTAGGACCTCCAAGGGTAAAGTTCTTCCTTTGGTTAGCTCGACAGGATAGACTGCTGACTAATAAAGTGAGACTGATTCATACTCTTACGCAAGATAGCAGATGCCCATCTTGTGGCCATGATGTTGAGGACACTCTACATGTGTTGAGAGATTGTGCAAGGGCTAAAGCAGTTTGGCCAGTATTGGTTGATAGATCTGCTCAACAGCTCTTTTTTCACTTGGGTTAGTGGATTGGCTTGATTACAATATGGAAACCAAGGGGCAATGGCTCAGTCACTCTTTGACAGCTTACCTTCAGCCAAGCTACATGGGCATTATGGCACTGAAGGAATTTGTCAATCTTCGATCAACATTTCACCCTCCCTAATACTTAGGGAACTCTAATCTTAACCTGAGTTAAGGAAGTGAAGGACTTGTTCGCTTTAGACCCTTTGAAAAGGCTCAATCAACAACTCTTTATTAGTTAGATTCCCCCTCATTTGGGGTGGGTCAAGCTGAACACAGATGGGTGCTCTAAGGGCAACCCGGGCCTAGCTAGTGGAAGAGGCCTGCTTAGAGATGACTGACAATTGGTTGAAAGGTTTTGCCTATAATATTGGCATTTTTTAACATGATCATGACTGAATTATGGGCTATCTATTATGGTCCGCAGTGTAGAGACAAGTAATTGTTGAAACGGACTCCAAGTATGTTGCTTTGATTCTGAAGAAGGAAGCTACAGTTCGTGACCTCATGGTCCTTTAATTAATTTTGAGGTCCTGGGAATGCAGATCATTGACGCATATGTAAAAGGAAGGGAATTTCTCAACGAATTGGGTTGCTTGAAGAGTTTCGCAGTTTTTCTTGGAAATGATGTAATGGGGGCTACCACCCCTAGCTACTATCTGTCTTGTGTAATTTTAGTGGGCTTTGCCTCCATTGAACCCAAAAAAAAAAAAACAGGATGCTCATGTCCGTGCACTGCCACTACTTCTCTTCATGGTATAAGAATGCCACCATTTTTTTGCCTTTGCCTGAACAAACGTGAATGTTAACAATCCCACACAATATATATGTATGCTTAGCACTTCCAATGCAAAAAGATAAACAAGAAAAATCCAAGACATGTTACTCAAACACTAACTGTACAATCTATAGGGCTATCCCTCAACAATCCGGATGGTGTGGTATTGAACAATATGGACAGAGTTCCACAGACAACTTTAATCCTTTGTGATATATGCCAACCTTTGTAGCTGAAATAACCAACCATGTTCAAAACCAGGTCAATCCTTTCGTAATCAGCCCGTTCAGACATAATAAGCTGAGCATCCCAGTTTTTCACATGAGCAGGAAACTTCACACCCAACGATACTTGTCGGTTCATTGGAATATGTAGTCGTCCTTTGGGATAGAGGCTAGCCTCAGAAACAGAATATTCATCGTAATAGAAGAGTGTACCGTTGAGGCCTTCACAGGTCATACCAATTTTCTTGTTGGTGTTTCTTATGGTGAGTTCCATGTACCAACTTTCAGGGTGGTTGTGTATTACCGACATCAACATCGTCTTCACAGCGAACTTTGGGGTTTTGGGGCCGAATAACATCCAGTAGCTGGTGGTGCTTGTGCTTATTGCCAGGAAAACTATCATAAGGGCAATTAATATATATTTGATCAGTCTTTTGAATTCATGGAATGGTAGGGTCGTCCTTGTGTTCTTGGAGGTGGCAGTATTGTCAAAATATGCAGGGCCAGGAGAGCTGTCTATGGTTGTACCATACTGATCATTCATGCTTGAACTCATGTTTCCTCTCCCAAGCTGAGAGAGGGGGGAAGAAGAGAGAGCTTTGAACTTTGAACAAAAACAAGAGTAGCACGGAATAAAAGAAGTTTCAAAGCGCGTTCAAGATAATACATTTGTGAGTAATGCTAGCTCCGCTTTTCTTTAAAGTTAATTCTCTAAAGAGATGACATGTGTTAATTCATTTCACTAAGAGAAAGACAAAGACAAGTGTTTTTACTCTAATACTTGTCATCCATACGGGTAATTACTTTTAAAAGAAATTAGAGCTAGCATTACCCAACATTCTATTTTTAGATTGCCCCCACACAAACTAACCACCAACTTCTCTCCATCCCTTTCTCATTCTCTGTCTCTTAAACCACCCGTATTCCACTTTCTAAGGAATCAAAATTTCAGAGATGACTTGAGATTTTTTCCAATACCAACTGGCGAAGAGACTATCAAAACACACGGCACATAACTTCTTGCATGCCAACCGGAGCATGGATTTGCATGCACATACTTGGTAGGCCTGTACAGAAGGTAGGTAGCACCTTCCAAGTTGTGCTGAGAAAATCCCAAGTCTTTAGAGATTTGAGATTTTTTCCACGTCTCATTAATTAATTGGAAGGAAATGGTCTCTCTCCTTTCGTTTCTGTTTCTCTACCTCAAACCACCCACCCTCTTCTATCCATACGTTTCTCTCTCCTTCAAACCACCGATCCGTATTCCATTTTATTTGGAATCAAGTTTCTTCAAAGTCTAGCAGGCTCTTTCTCTTCCTGTCCTTTCTCTTACCCTCCCGTGTTTGTTACCTAGATAGGGAATGGGGTCACGAGAAAGAGTGCAATGACACGCTCTTTGTGGACATCTTGTACCACCTGCTCGGAAAGAATTTCTCCATCCCTTAGCCAATATTTGACTAATCTGCTGGATAATCCTAAGACATCTTTTAATGAGAGACGCACCTTCACCATCATATCTAAGAAGGGCGAGTGTGGGAAGACTAACCTTAGATTAACCATCGAGGGGTTGGTGTGATAGTCAGGATCACGACTCAAGAAGCGGAGGTTCCCAGTTCAAATCCCTTCATCTTGTTGGCCACCCTCAGGGATTTAACCCTACTTGCCGGGTGCATGTGGATGGAGGGGTCCGCACATACCCAAGGGATTAGTCAGGTCCTCTAAGAGGCCGAACATTCTCGCCATAGAAAAAAAAAAAAAAAAAAACAATTAACCTTATATTACGCTGAGGTAATTAAGCTGTCTCAAACAACGTGACTTGATACCTATGGAAGCTTAGTTATACGCACGTGATTAGAGACATGGACTTCACTGGTTTTCCTCTTAACTCACTCAGCACATGTCTAACCCCAAGTCAACCTGTCTATTAAGCATGGAACCCTGACCTGATGCACCAAAAGCAGGGGTTCTGCCATGTCTGTTTCTTAATTTTGATTAAAATTCATTAACCCACAGACTCCAGCCAGGTTCAGGCCCAACTGACAATGGCCCATAGCTAACTCAGACGAACAATGGACAATTGACTCGGTTGAGGCGTGGTCTTGCTCTGTCCCTGATTTATTCTCTTCAATCTTCATTTGACCCAATTAAAGTAATCCCTTTCCCAAAACAATCTATCCGCCACCCATGTTGCCAAACACATCATTTGTGAATTTTCATCGAGTGAACTGCACATGCTTCTATAGTGATAATACATGCAATGCGACCTTGCCATTAAGATCTCTATGGTTGCAATGCAATGTAGTGAGAGAGTGTTGTGCTTCGGAGATAAGATTGTACGTTACAAGGGCTTTTTATTCCCGGCCATCTAGAACTAGGATGGTGAAGGTGTGCTCCTAGTTTGAGGGAGGTCCTCGGATCTAGTCCCATGAGAGAGAACTAATGAATTGGTTATAATTCCTCATTTTGTTTCCGCATACACCAAAATCAAATTTAAATAATTAAATCTTAACTACACAAAAAAAAAATGACAATAATCAAATCCCTTTGTCTTCTTCAAGTCATCTCCAACAAAGGATCTTAGCAACTCTGGCTATGGTTGTCGACAGGCAAGGGGGGCCAAGAAAATGTATCAAGAAGATTAATGGGTTACAGGTATGGGCCCTAGCCTGGGGTTCGGGGGAGTACCCCCAATTTTATTTATTTATTTAAAGTAATGGGTCATTGTGGTTTTCGTTAATGTTGCATTCCAAGAAAGGTTCAGTAAAAATAAAAATAAGGGCCCTCCTTATTGGATTCAATGACCTGTTAATGTTGCATTCCAAGAAAGGTTCAGTAAAAATAAAAATAAAAATAAAAATAAGTGCCCTCCTTATTGGTTGGTTACAATGCCCTTCATCGAGAGTCATTCGTTTGACATACAATACATATTCACATACAATACATATTCGTATACATGATCTACATCGAATGTTGTAAGCATTCTCTAGAAAGGCGTCAGATTTCATCTTTTCTAAGGGAGATGAAAGCAATGTTTGATTATATTTCCAAAATCGTATAAATGGAAAATTTTCTTACCAAATTGTTTTTTTAGAGATCATTCAATTAATTGATGACAAGTTAGCATCAGTGAGGGAAAAACCTGCAACCAGAAAGAGAGTAAAATAACTAAAAACAATTGAGATACATGTGAGAGAGAAACTTGAGAGAACTATTGGGAAATATTGAGAGGAATTGTGTCCTTTGAGAGAGAGAAAAGAGGAATATGAGATACATAAGAGAAAATTTAGGAAAAAGACTTCATAGGTGGGGATATGGAGAAAAGTGGAGGGGAGGGATACGTCTCTGCACACCCTTATCCGTCTGAGAATATAGAAAACCACAATCCCCTAAAATTCATTAAATGGTTTTTGAATTGAGAGGGAAACGTATATGAGAGAAATAGTTAACGATTGAGATTAAAGAAGGGTGCCACGTAACATCCTTAAAACATAACTCGTAGGATTCATGGTGTACCCAAAGAAAAGAATTACCAACAACAATACTACACAGTCAAGTACAATATCAGAAATCATAACCATCAACAGTTTCTGCAATTTCTGAGTGAAAACAACCAACGAGAACAAGTAAAGGGATAACCCTTCCAAGTGAAGGATCCCTGCTGTCAAAGAAATTAGATCCAGAAAACAGTAGTTCAATACTTTATACAAAATGAATCAAGAATGGGAGTCTACGTACCATGTCACCGGCTGAACCATCCTTTTTGAGGCTGGACTTCCCCATCATTCATCAATTTATCCAGAACCACATTCAGGTCAACTGACTGCCCATTCTCCGTCAATTTTCTCACTGTTGCTCTCACCACGTCCCTCGGGAATCCCATTTTCGTCACCTTGTCAACTACATCATCAATTGGAACCCTGTTTCCAGTCCCTCCTGAGCTTGACCCACCACTGACACTAGCAGCTGTTGGCAATGCATGTGGTAATACCTGAGCAGTAGGGAGACGTGGGTAGCTGCTTCCTCCACTTGCGGCAGAAGGAGAAGAGGAAAATTGAGATGGTTTCATTGTTGAGCTTCCGTACTTGGAAGGGCCGGAAGGCGGTCCAGTGTAAGGATATAAATCACTAAAACTAGGCCCAGGCACTGGACCAAAACCAGCAGAAAAACCTGAACTGGGTCTGTTTGACGGGGGCTCATACACGCTCGGAGGAGCCCCATAGAACAGTTGAGAGGGAGGGGGGCCACTAGGTGGCTGATTCATTGAGGTCGGTTGGCGGGTTGGGGGGTAGCTCTGAGACAGCATGTAAGGGGTTTCCTCAGGATGATGGCCTAAAGGAGGTTGGAGTTGTGCGGGATGATTAACAGGGCCAAGAGATGGGTTTTGTTGAGGCGGCTGGGGTGGGTGAGAGTACTGTGGTAGCTGAGGGGACGGTTGTTGATAGTGTTGATGGATTGCTGGAGGCGGTGGCGGGGGCTGTTGCATTGGAGGCAATTGGTATTGCTGGTGTGTGGTCTCTGGCGTCTGACCAGGCGGTGGGAAGTAAGGCTCTCGCTGTGGGATAGAGGCGGTCTGGTTCTGGGGTAACTGAGTAGGAAGCTGAAATTGAGGCAGTGAGATCTGTTGGGGTTGGGGTGGGGTTGGGGGTGGAGGAGCATTAGGAGGAGGGAGAGCAGGAAGTAGGGGTGGAAGACCAACAGGAGGTGGAATTGGTTGGTGAGATTGCTGAGGAGCAGATGCTGCTTGCTGCACAGAATCTGTGTGCACAGTGCTGTTTTGGTTTTCAAATTGTTGTTCTCCCTTGGACACTGGCAACTTTGCAAACTCCAACTGAGCCTCCGCTATTTCTTGTTTATCTCTCAAAACCTGTAAATCAGTTTGTACCTGCAAGGGATTGTTGTTGATAAACAGTAATAGGGTATTACAGAGAAAAAAGAAACATGTTCCATAACAAAGCCTAACATGCATAATTAATAAGTTAAACCAACAATAGCCTGAATGCAAACTTCTCTTATCTTTCATTTCTTCTTCCTAAAAGCATGTACGAATTTTGCCTACTGATGAGTCATGAGTGCATTGCAACACCCAAGTACTCTCAACCCTACTCAAAAGAAAATGTGAACCCAAGGCTTGTTTTCATTACGGCCCAAAGAACCTTTATCCCTGATAAGGCATAACCTTAGCATGGAAATTAAGATAATCATCTTTTCATCAACTGCAACTGAAACTCGTTCAGGCAGAACCAGTCATGGTCTCAGAAATAAAGCTCCACCATTCTCTAAACAAACCTGATTCATCCCAACACCGCACAAACTCCAAGGCCCTTTTGGCAGGGTGTGTACCACACTCAAAAACTCCAAGGGTATCCATGCATGTCTGGCAATCTATTTCTTTCAGCAACATATGATTCTTAAGAGGAATAAATGGCCAATTTTCCGTTGTTGCCACAATTCATGAGAGCTAGGCTCAGAATTACATACAAGATATTGAGAGACAGGCAAGCTCTGTCCCCACTGCAAAGTGACACTGAGGCCAATATTTAACATCAACCAGAAAATGTGCAAGGAAACATATCAAAGAACCACAAGATCCTTGCAAGTTACATTATCTGGACTTTGACTAAATTTTCATCCGTTTAGTACAAGTACTAGAAGAGATACATAAGGAATTTTCTGGTGGGCAATATATAAAGCATTTTGCTACCTTTATATATATATATATATATATATATATATATATATATATATGTATGTATGTATGTATTCTTCAATCCAATATTTATTTTCTCTTACTCTATAATCATTTTTTTTTATTAAACAAACAAATCACATCATATCATCCAATAGACCAATACTTCCCCAAAAAGACAGTATTCAATGACACATGTTGGTCTGCTGTGGCCCGAAAGCATAAATTAAGAATAAAATCTAGGCAGTTAAGGGCAAAGGGGAAGATACCTCTCTTAAAATATTCTCCAGTTGCCTCAGTTTTCCATCAGTGTTGCCATGATTATTTCCAACAGATACCTTCAACTCATCAACGGTACTCTCAAGGTGGTGGGTTCTGCTCTCCAGCTGCGACAGTCGTGCACTGACACCTTCTATTGCATGTAGCAGAATATCAGAATGTTTCTTCATTGTTCGATCAATTTCAGACACTGTTGCTTCATCATAGACATCTCGCTCTTTCTCCTGGGCACTTTTTGTAGATTCGATGGGGTCTAGAGAACCATAATTCTGTGTGGATCATGGAAACACCAAAGATAATTTATGAGTTTATTAACAGCATTACAAATAAAGAAATCAGTAATTAAATCATGGTTGGCCTTTAAAAAAAATATACCAATATGCATGCAGCGTATTTCTTTATTACATATAAAGAAATACAATAATCAATACTGTATAGATCATGAAAACACAACAGAAAATTCATTACATCAAAGAAATACAATAATAAGTTCGATATGGATCATGGAAACACAACAGAAAATATATGAGTTTATGAACAACATTACATATATCGATCATAAAAGAAAACAGCATTAATATAAAGATAAAATAATTAAATCCCAATTGGCCTTCTAAAAAAGTATAACAATATGCATGAATGCATATTCGTGATCCAGAATATTACCAAAAAAAGTGCCAACTAGAAAAGAAAACCAGTAAGCTATTCCCAGGAGAATCAATGGGCTACTATACATAACATACTATGTTTTGGATGCGTAAAATTGGACCACCATTACTAGTTTATCATTAATGCTCAAGTTCTGATAAAAAATAACTGCAACATTATTTTCCAGATGCTTCTAAACCATGGACAAATATATCGGTGTGCAGGGGCAGAGCCGGGGGGGGGCTAAACTTTTGAATTTTTTAAAAATGTATATATAGGTGCCATAGCATGGGGGTGGATGGAGATTCAATGACAGCCAAATAGCAAATTGCAATTGAACTCGGGGAGAGTTCAATCGCACTCATAGGCTAACACGTGTCCCTTTTAACCCCTATTAACTATGGTTAATGTAATGGGTAAATTTCGCTCAATTAAGAGGCAAAATAGGATTTCCCCCCATCACCCACTAACCCCAAACCGACCTAGCCCAAAAGGGTTGTGCGCTGGCTCATATGAGCTGGCCAAACATCTTTTTGATCTTCTGCTATAAATAAACGAGAAAGAGAGAAAGAGGGGGGATGTTGGGCGTAAAAGCCAAACCAGGGAAGAAAGAGAAAGAAGAAGAAGAAGAAGAAGAAGTTGGAGAAGAAAGAGAGGGACTAGGGGGCTTGGGGGCTCGGCTATTCGCTCCGCAATCCTCGACCCCAAACGGCCGCCCCACCCATACTGATGATTGAGATCACCTCGATGGATCTGCACCATCCGATCGCCTATGCCACATCATACGCTATGCCATATTGCCCGCCAGGTACCCATAGTCAATGCCTGATGCAATATGCTTACCTGCTCAGCCTTTATGCTTACGCATTTGATGATATGTCAATGACACATGCACAATGATCCCGACCATGTAATTGATCACATGTCCAAGTACACTCTTGTACGAGTACGCTCACCCCTGACTTGCCCGAGTACACTTTTGTTGAATATGTAACCGTCTTGCCATGCCCGTATTCACCCTGAGAGTATTCGACCCGCCCTGCTGAGCTCGTCCCCAGAGCATGATTCTTGAGCTCGTCCCCAAAGCACAATTCCTGAGCTCGTCCTCCTAGAGCACAATTCCTGAGCTCGTCCCTAGAGCACGACTCCAGAGCCCGTCCTTGAAATGAACACGTCCTCATGTCCTCAGAGCTACGTCCCCTGATGACCATGCACAATGCTCCCGACCTGTATAGACCTTCGACATCTGACTATGCTCTACCACACGATCGACGGTACGTATCTCGATACTCTAATGTTCATATGCCTATGCCCTATACTGACTTGCTTGTCGGAGTGTCTATGATAGGTCGGACGACCCCCCCCACCCCCCCTCCTTTGCGGAGGACGAACACATGCTGAACTGAAGACGAACCCATGATGAACCTTGGACGATTACGTGTGGAATGTCAACTCCTTCGAAGAGAGTGTCAAACGACAATGGTATAGATGACACATGCTTACATACGAGTATACAGGACCTGAATCATGCAGCCCCTGACAAGTACCGTTAGTCCCGAAAATTTCCCTTTACAGTTAAGATTCACTAACCTTTGGGGTTCAACAATATAACTTAGTTTTTTTTAAAAAAAGATATATTAAAAAATATTAACCCTAAAGGTTAAAAATCCTTAACTAGAGTTTAATATTTTTTCTAAAATCTAAGGTTATATTGTTGAACCCCAAGGTTTAGTAAATCTTAACCACAGTTAATAGTGGTTAAAAGGAACACGCGTTGGCTAGTGGGTGTGATTGAACTCTCTGTGAGTTCAATCACGATTGGCTGTGATTCGATCTCAAGTAGGTGCCCCTCAGCTTTTGAATTTATTTTAAGCAAAATATAGTTTACTAAGGATTTAGAAACCTCTACATTATAACCAGACTCCTTGGAGTCGGTTACCCCACAGGTCAACACATGCCCCTTTTAATACCTTTTAATTGTGATTAAGATTCAATAAACCTTAGGGTTCAACCACCTAACCTTGGTTTCTAGAAGAAAAAAATTAACTCTAAAGGTTATAGTTGTTAACTAGAGTTAAAATACTTTTGTGATGTAACCGGACTAAGGAATTTGGTTATAACCATAGAGGATTAGTCATGGGGCAGCTGTCCCATTGAATTTTCAAAAAAAATATCTTTTGACTATTTTGTTTAATTATTTAATAGGGCATAGTCATTGGACAAAGGGGCAACTGCTCATTGAACTTTTCAAAAAAAATTATATTATATTATTTAATAAGGCATAGCTATAGGGCAAGGGGACAACAACTCCCGTAAATAAGGAGAAAATATGTAGAAAATGTATGGACGAAATGACTCAAAAAAAATAAAATTGGATGGTAATGACCCACAAAATTAGTCAGCAAAAAAATATTTCGGGGGCTCCGCTCCCGAACACCCATCCCTTAAACCAAACGTGCCTCCTTACAGTAAATTCCTGGCTCCACCCTTGTTGTTGTGTCATGCGTTATTGTTAGATGTGCACAGGTAATCTAAGATATAGGTCCAAGATATAGCGGGAACAAAAAAACTTCCAATGTATCAATATAGCATTGCACGTATCAGAGAGCATATAAACGGTACAATGTTGGTATGCTGCGATACTTTAAAAATAAAAAATTGCTTTAAAATATTTTTTTATAAGATCAAACAAATTTATGTGATTAGTCCAAAAGTGATCTATCATATCTATAGACCAATCATAGTTCGATAAAGAAAATTATTTCCATCTTTGTAATTTTAAATTCCAAAATATTATATATATATATAAAATTTATTCTCATAAGTATTGATCCTATAAGATCTAGCAAAATAAAAGTGTTTAGTCAATGACGATGTAATTTTTGGGGGAAATTTGTTTCTTTTATTTTTGTAATTTAATATTAAAAAATTAAGAAGTCTTTCAAAGACTCAGAATTCAGAAATAAATATGCGTTTTATTTTGATAAGAAGTGGTTTTATGAAAATCTTCTTCATGCAACACGTTATATATAACTTTACTGTTTCATTATGTCCCACAGACCAAGAAGACAACCAACCAATTTTGGATTGAAGGAAATACAATGGGGACAATGTGCAAATGATGCAGAGTCTGATTATAACCCAACTGAAGCAACTTCTAACTGGTGGGTAACCTATGTGTGCAGTTGTGCGTTGTGCCCTAAAGAAGTTGGAAAAATAATGAAACAAGATCTCAAGTAGAATTGCATATGCGCAGAGCAACAATAGAATAGAAGGGTAAGAAAGTTGAGGGCTAAGGTAATGATGATCACAGTTCCCATAAAACTTAATATTATGGTGAATGAATTACGCTTGTCGCTTTTTACACCTGTGTTATTTGGTATATTAAGTTATTAACATATTAGTATCATACGAATTGTTGTAATGGCAGTTGTAGAATTTTGTATTTTTATTTTTGCTCTTCTCTGAATTAAAAACAAGTTTTAATTAAAGTTTCCATGCGTTTCATAATATCTTAATTTTTTTCAGCAATTCCATGCCTATCCACAATATGTTTTGTATAAGTGACTGACCAATCACACCCAACATAGAAACATGCTCTTAATATGTCTAGATGGCCCATCCACGAGGAAAACTTGATCACTTAGTATCTGAAAAGAGTCCAGGCATAAAGAGAATAGTTATATTTGAATTAAACAACTATTTCATAATAGGATACATGGCCCACCTTTCTTTCAGAGGGATTCCATTGTTTTGTAAATTAAATCACAGGGAGAATGTAGAGACAAAGGGGAGAAGGAAGAGAGGTGGGAGCAGGGGCGGAGCCAGGTGGGGGCCTGTGGGGGCACGTGCCCCCACTGAATTTTTTGGAAAAATATTTTTTTTCCTTTATTTTAAGCAAGCCGGAATGGGTGGATCATTCAATTGTGATTGAACATGAGGAGAGTTCAATCACACCTAGTCAACACATCAACACATATCACTTTTAACCTTTGTTAACTATAGTTAAGATTCACTAACTCTTGGTGTTCAATAATATAACCATGTGTTTTTAAAAAAAATATTAACCCTAAGATTTAAAGTTCCTAACCAAAGTTAAATATTTTTCTATTATTTTTTCTTCTAAAAACCAAGGGTCTATTGTTGATCGAACCCCAAGAGGTAGTAAATCTTAACCACAGTTAATAGATGTTAAAAGGGACATGTGTTGACCTGTGGGTGCAATTGAACTCTCCTTGAGTTCAATCGCAATTGACTGTGATCCGATCTCCATGCAATTGCCATTGAACTTAAAAAATATATATTTTTATACTAAGTCCGTAATTATGGTACGGGGCAATTGTCCCCCAAAAAATATACTATATTATTTAATTATTTAATAGGTATAGCCATGAGGCAAGGGGCAACGTTCCCTGAACTATTGAAAACAAAATGTATCTTTAATATCATGTTATTTAATTATTTAACGGTGAGAGCCATAGAGCAATGAGATAGATATCCCGTAAACAAGGAGAAATATATAATACTCGTAAGATATGCATGTACGAAATATATGGGCAAAATGGCCCACAAACTTAGTCATTAAAAAAAAATAAAAAAATTTGGGGGGCTACGCCCTCCCAACCCCTCATCACGTGCCCCCACTACTAGAAAATCCTGGCCCAGCCCCTTGGTGAGAGCATCAAATTAAGCCAATTTAGACTGTTTTCGGGTATGTCAAATATGGATAAATTCCATATCCGTTGACACCTGTAATCTCAATGACTTCCTTTTCAATCCTCAAGAGACTCACTTTCTTCATCTTATTCATTATTGTAGGACGAATGTGAGTAGATGAGAGAGAGAGAGAAGTAGGTCATAAAGGGTTTTTGGGCAGTGCAAATGGACCCGAGATCACTCATCTACAATTCGTAGATGATATGATCCTATTTTTTAAAGCCTCCGTGATAATTTGAGGTACCTTAAATGTACTCTCTAATCCATAGGTTTGAGTGGTGTCGGGACTTCATATAAATTTACAGAAGCGAAGTTTTCAGACTCAACTACACAATCAACCTTCAAGAGATAGTGGTGCCTTAAATTGCAACGTGGGCGTAGGTTATTTCCCTCTGGTTACTTAAAACTTCCGTGAGACACCAATTTTCATTCTAAGGCAATATGGGAACCAATTGTGGTGCTTTTTTAAAGAGGAACGGACTTTTGGGAAGTTGGGAGTAGGGTTAGTTATCTAAAAGAGGCAATCTAACTACTATTGAGAATTTGGGAGCACTCTTTCCTCTCTTTGAACCTACTTCTTATCCTTATTTTAAACGTTTGCATCCATTATTATGCATCTTAAATTCTTAAAAGAGATCATCTTTTGGAAGGCATGCACGAAAACAAATAACAACATTTGGTGGAATGGTCCACATTCCACAATATGCAAATCCAAAGCATAGTTACCAAGTACGGGTATAGTATGACAATGATCTGTTTGGGAAGTACAGGTGTTATACGACAAAAACACGGCAAAAGTACGAGAAAATTAAAAAATAATTAATAATTATAAATAAATAAAAATCATGATATTAACTAATAACAATCATTTAATGCGGAATATGTGTTTAACACGGGAAGAGAACGACAAAAATACTCATATTGTACGCGTTTAAAACGTAATTCGCGTAATAAAAGAGTATTAAATGGTGATACAGGTATAACACGTAACAAGGCAAAAGTACGGAGTTCTAAACAGCGACCCCCCTAAAAGTATTATACGAGTACTATACGGGTATAATGAGTGTTTGGTAACTGTGACCCAAAGAGGCAGGTGATCTTGGATTAAGCTCCATGAAAGAGATGGGCAAAGCTCTTCCAAGAATAGTAGCTGTGGAGGCCTGGTGGGAAATGTTGTAACCCTTGGAAGAATGTAACTAAATCCAAATTTAGCAGCAGGAACTTCGGTTGGCATAGAAATGAAGTCAGTTGGGGTTATAGGTTAGTTCAGGGAGAAGTATTACCAATCGTTACAAAGATTTCATGAAGTAAGTTTGGTATAAGGTGGCTCACTGAGTCACGGGATAAGGTGAGACTTAGAACAATTTATCCCTCCCCCCCCAATTTTTCTAATGTTTCCATCTCTTGTTTAGATGACAGACTCTAGTAAGAAATTAGAAGTTGGTTTTTTTTTTTTTTTTTTTAATACTCCCCAAAATTCACAATAAAATTGTTATGATAAGAAAAAAGTGCCCCATATATATCATCAATATTTTTCTTCGGCTTTTTGAAGTGGCTTTCTGCAATACTGACATCAATCCAAATCCAATAGTCAATACATCCCTTAAGTATTCCATAAAAGTTGTGGTCTGCTATTGAAAACCACCATTTGTGTCTCTAAGCATCCACCGCAACATTTTCATTGTAGGCAATAAATTCTCCCAAAGCCCTCCAAGGGAACAAAGATAGTCTCGAAACTCAACTTAAAAAAGAGACATACCAAGAAGGAAAGTCGTTGAAAACTCTCAATAGTAGGTACTATCGAGAGTTGGGGATGTCCTATTGAAATCGTAATCGAATCGTAAAATCGTTTTAGGACCGATTCGATTCAAATCGGGATTCAAATCGTAAATCATAAGATTCAATCTATTTTAAAAAAAATACAAAAATTACTTAATAAATCATAAAAATAGAATAATCTATTATCCAAAAGATTTCATTTATATCTATTAATAAAAGAAAGTAATGAATAATTCATTGCATACATTATAAAAAACACGAATGATCTCCATAAAATGACCAAAAAAAAAAAAATCATTAAAGATAAATCAACAAAAGTAAGCGTATGTAGTCATGTTGTATGAGATCAAGTATCAAAAGACTTGTACAATTAAAAAGACTAATAAAATAAACTATTAAGTTTTTCCAAAATCCAACTTCATCATCTTTCTCCTTCCTCCTTCTTCTTTGTTCTCCTCTTTTTTTCTTTTCTTTTTTACCGTTTTACAGCAATAGAGAGACAACCCAAATAGGGTTTTGGCACGTCCATAACAGGGTTTTCATGTTTCTTCTCTTTTCTTAAAACACATAAAATACCTCAAAATAATAAATAAAAAAAAAAAAAAAAAAAATATTTATTAAGTATTGGTCCGTAAAAGGGGTTTCGAGCTCGAATCGCATGAATCGTATGATTTGAATCGTAAATCGTAATATGAATCGCAAATCAAATGGGATTTACCAAATTAAGCCTTTCACCTCCGATTTGAATCGTTTTGCTTGAGATTCGAATCAAATCATAGGCTTAGAACAATTTATGGTGTGAAAATCCCCCCCCCCCCCCCCCCCCCCAATTGCTTAACAACCATGTTTGATTTAAAACTATAGTAGGTACTATCGAGAGTAGGAACCAATTTAAGGTGTGAAAATCCCACCCCCGACCCAAATTCACAATAAAATTGTTCTGATAAGAAAAAAGTGCTCATCAATAGTTTTCTTCGGCTTTTTGAAGTGGCTTTCTGCAATACTGACATCAATCCAAATCCAATAGTCAATACATCCCTTAAGTATTCCATAAAAGCTATGGTCTGCTATTGAAAACCACCGTTTGTGTCTCCAAGCATCCACCACAACATTTTCATTGCAAGCAATAAATTCTCCCAAAGCCCTCCAGGGGAACAAAGGTAGTCTCGAAAATCAACTTAAAAAAGAGACATACCAAGAAAGAAAGTCATTGAAAACTCTCAATAGTAGGTACTATAGAGAGTTGGGGATGTCCTATTGAAAATCCAACAGTGTCAAGGTGCCCATGCATTAAATGGTGGGCTCCACTTGATGTTTGGTGCTGTTGGATTTTTAATCGGATGGCCCAACTCTCGATAGTACCTACTATCAAGAGTTTTAAATCAAATCCCTACCAAGAAATCCTACAACAAAAACCTAAATATGTTGCAGAAAACCAACAAATTACACCTACGATACTTAACTAACAAATGACTACAAAATATCCCTCCAATGATTCAATCAAATTAATATCTAAAATTTCAAATTCAACACTCAAACGCCCAACAGGAACTTACAGATCAAAAAGCCACCAATAAAACCAATTCAATTGTCCACTATAAACAAAATTAAACCAATAAATTATTTCACTAAAATTACAGACACCCAAAAAAATCTTCCCTAGTTTACGGTTTACGTATCAAAACCCCAGAAATCATCAAAGTGAAAAGCCCTAGCAAATCAATGATTTCACAAAAAAATTAAAATTAGTAGAAGAAAAAACTCACTCCAATACTAGATGCGTTCGTCTTAGAATCCGCCGAGTTCCAGACCCTGGTTCCTCCAACATTGCTCCCTTCGAGATTCACCGACTGCAAAGCCGCGAAAGGGCGAATCGGCTGGAAATCATAGCTTGGCAGAATCTCGTCCTTCTTCCCACCACTGCTGTGGCCTTCTTGAGGGTTCAGAATCTCGAAGAAATCCTTGTTTTGGGATCCCGAAATACCCATGACCTGCTTATCCATGAACTGCGATGAATTCATCGAGCTTCGATTCCTGAAATGCAATTCAATAGATCAAAATTCTCGCCGTGTTTCCACAGGTTTAAGGATCTTCGAGAGATCGGGTTATATGTAGAGAAAACGACGTTCTGTTATTTGGCATTATATTATGGGCTGTGAATTGTGATTAGCCCACCCCGAATGCCCTCCTTTAATTATGATTAAGAAAATTAAAATAAATATTTTAATTTTTCAAAAATCAAGATTGCTACTATAAGAGTGAGTGAATCTTTAACTACAATTTGATGAAAACAAGGACATTAACCAATGAATGAAGACTGTACATTTGAATAGATAATCTATTGGGGGTGGTAACTTAGGTATTTCCCTTGTAGTACATAAGAGTATTTTTGGAGTGCCAGTGCGACACGGAATGGAAATTGGAGGTTTCGTGTGGAAAAGAAGACGGGTCTAGTTCTTTTTCCTTTGTGAGGGAAGTAATTTATGAAAGAGGCGTGCTAGCTCTACTCTCGGTCAAACTCTACTCTCAACCTCCACCAACCACTTATCTATTATCAAATCAGTTATGGTGGTTAAAGCACCATCTCTCTTCAAGAATAGATACATGGTTGGTGGAGTTTGAGAGTAGCGTTTGACTGAGAGTAGTGCTAGCATTCCTCTTTATGAAATGTTATGCGCTCCGGTTAAGGACCAAGCCGTCTCGAACACGTTAACAAAAGATCCTTATCGTTAACATGTTGTCATCTTGCTGGGAAGTGATTTAAAACTCTCCATAGTATCTACTATCGAAAGTTAGACCATTTGGATTCAAGATCCAATGGTTTCAAGCATTAGGTGGGGTTTCATAGATATGGACCTATTGGATATTAAATCCAATGGTCCAAGTCTTGATGTAGGTAATATCAAGAGTTTTTCATCACTTTTCTTTTTTCTTTTTTTTTTGGAGGGAAAGTTAATGTTGTCATCTTTGTTTGTGTAGAGTATAGATGACTGATTGGACTAGTTAATGTTTTTTTTTTCAGTTGAACCTAATCATTTATCTACCTAGGTTAGGAGTTTAGTAGGGTTAGCACTCATAGTGAACATCAACAGCCACACCAAAGACTCGGACACGAGTCGCAACTCCCTAGAGGGAGATACACTATCACTGGGGCAAGCCCATGGTCTCGATTTTGCTTATTAGGCTCGATTACATTAACGGGCCGAAGTTGAACATATATGTGTGCTCGGCTCATTTTTTTTAAACAAAGCTTTTATGTGAGCATGAGCCTTTATGGCATCAAAAATGAAAAGGAAGGGACATTCATTGTCCTTTCTGTCTCTTTTGGGATTTATATTTAAATGTAGCCATCAAATTTTTATTTTTTATTTTGTTGGTAAGAAACATCATTTCATTACCGAGGATGGAGCATTACACAACCCATGTTGGGTATCGTAGCTTAAGAAGAGGGAAGATTGATGCTTAGGTTCAAAGCTTTCTGAGCGTGCCAATGAGCCTCATTATTAGCCTCATGTTTTACAAATTGGAACGTTAACATATCAAAATGAGGTTGAAGGCTATTGATATCCACTATCAGAGCTTGGATATCCCACGTCGGCTGGATGGTGGCGTGGTTGAGGATGTCTATGACTTCTTCGGAATCAGACTCGATGATAACGTTGCGCCAAAGATTGTTTAATGCTGAAATAGGCAAGTACAAAATAAAACTTTTATAATTTTAAATTTTAAAAATACAAATATCAAACAACAATTATATTATAATATATATGACTTATATATAACTGATACCCTAAGAAGGTTTATTTGTTTCTGTTCATGCAGTGAAGCGCCATCAAGTAACAAATTCCCAAAAAAAAAAAAAAGGCTTTTACATAATTGATGGACATGATTGACAGAAACATATATCTCTCTATCTAAGTAGTTAGAGGTGTTATGTGGTGTGTTCAAACTTGTTTGTTAATTAAGCGAACTTAAAAATCAAGTTTGAGCTTGACTTGTTTCATAAATAAATAAACTCAGAGCTTTTAGTAAACAAACTTGAGCTGAGCTCGAGCAATTCACGAGCACTTGGTTCATTGCATATAACTATTTATATTGGGTAAAAAATTTACTTTATTATCTTAGGTAAAGAAATACTTAATATTATATATTATTAATCTGTACTAATATATAATAAAAATACTTAATATTAATATCTAAATAAAGTGAGTATATTTTAAATTTTTTAGTATGTTAAGTATATATATATATATATATATATAATCGAGTCGAACTTTTAACGAGCTGAGTACCTGCGTGCTCAAGCTTAGCTCGTTAATTCAACAAACTTGAAAATCTAGTTCGGACTTGGGTTGTTTATTATGTTAACAAGCTCCAGCAAACTTTTAACGAGCCGAACTCGAGTTGTTCACGAGCAACATGGTTTGTTAACCACCCATACTGGTAGCTCCTTTAGTTGGGTCTCATTAGGGGGTTAAGCTCAATTCAAGTTTATGTCGTCCGGGTATATAAGTCGCGTTGAGCTCGAGTTTATCGATATTTTTACAAGTCAAGTTTGAACCCAACTTGTTAGGATTGAATTAAGTTTGAGATGAGCTTGAAAACTTTTGTAACATGCCGAGGAAGCCTGAAAAACCCATTATTCAGCTCAACTTTGCTCAATATTACCCCTATTAGACCGAGTATGAAACGTGTAGAATAATGGGAAGCCATGGGGTGGGCTATGGCCTAATTCAAAGCCCATGAAAAAATGGGCATGGACTGGACTTGACCCTAGCCTGGCCCAATACCGGTGTGCAATTCTAGCAACAGATCAGTCAACCCTTCAAGGCTTTGGAAGGGTTCTCGTCAATATGGTAAAACCCAAGTTAAACTCAAGACTTTGGGGATCTCCCTAGACTCAAACCAACTGAGCTACCAGTTTGGTTTACCTCAACAAGCGAAAACCCAATTAGTTGTCATCCTTATGGAGGATGAGTTTGAAGAGTACACGCTAAGTGCAAAGGCCGGTCCAACATCCTCATACTTGAACTTGTGAAGAACCTGGGCCAACATGTGATTGTTGGATTTTAAAATTGCTGTTATTCAAAATTTTCAAAGAGTTGTCTTTTGAAAACTGATTATTGTGATATCATTTTGAAAAATATTATGTTTCCTCTTAATCAATTTGTAATTCCGAATTAATCTCAAATCTCTAACTTTTGAGTCTTATTTATAGACATAATGAGATAAGTATCCCAAGAGTCACACTCCATTTAGTGGTTTAAGAGACTTCGGAGACTTTGGTGATCCCACATATTCTCTCATGAGTCAATATTTTGACTTATTGTGTTGATGAATCGAACTATTTAGTAAGTGTGACTCATATGCATTTAGATTTGAACTTGAGCTTGGGTTTATGGGCTTTCTATTTCGTGTCCAGACCCAGACCGTAAGAGGCACATGCCTTGTCGGTAGACTCCTTTAATCTTAGGCTCTTTGTATAAATTTTACGGGTGTGTAGGGACCTTTGTTAACCGTGGATTCATGGTTTACATTATTAGTGCCTTTTGAATACCTATAAATTGGAAAGCTCTGGACTTGTTGGGGAAGATGCTCAGTATAGGGAGCGCTGTTATCCCGTGATTTCTTTTTACCTTAATGTAGAAGTTTAGTCATTCTATATGAAATGTAAAAGGCGGCAACCTGCTATTTTGTATTCACTTACTACGAATGCAGAATTTTGTAAAGTGATATGCGTTTCTAGTAAAAGCACACATACAGAAGTTACTTATAACAACTATAAATGTGAGGGTGTTCAACAGATTTAATACAAGACAAATATTGATCTATAATGTGAGAGTAGGAATATTTGTCTCCGAGAAACTATTGAGTAATGAAATCATATCATTGATTTCATAACATTAGAGAAGTACTACACATAGCCTTTGATTAAAGGACTTGACAAAAGTTAGTCCTAAATACAGCAGAGAGAATGTGGATGAGCCTAATGTATAAGCTAATAGTGTTGGCAACCCAACTTATATGAATGGAGATTCCGTGAAATAGGTTCAATGGATAAACGAGATATTAGGAGCAGTTAAACAACTGTCATTTATAGTACCCCTTTTATGGATTAGGCAGTGCAAGCAGCAATGAATAAGGATGTCTAAAAACTATAGTAAACTCATATGCCTTATATTGGTAGTGTATTTAGTTGTTGTGTACTCTTAACGTTCAATTATATGAATTTAGAAGTTGGGTAGCTTCTTATGGAAATAGAGGCTAATTCTCTAGAGCATTCACGAAATTTAGGTATTAATTACATGGCTAAAATGTACAAAACTGCAGGACTTTCTATAGGGGAGAAGTTGTTTGAGTGACATGTACAACCATTTTACATTAAAAGGAGAGTTGTCAACTTGACTTATTTTCTCTAAGTGAATATGTACAACCATTCTACATTAAAATGAGAGAGGTTAAAACTTTATTCACCTAACTCTTGTAAACCAATTTTATTTACTATAAGTGACAATGAGTTTATAGTAATTCAAATTTTTTAGAGTTGTGTCTTTTGAAAAATGATTTTTGTAACACTTTTTTGGAATTTGGAAACATTCTGTTTCCTTGAGTTGTACCTCTTGGAAATTATTAGTTCTCCATTGGTTATGACTTTTGTGAAGGTATGTGATCATACTTTTATCCCCTCCATAATTCCACAAGCCTCTAGTTATTTGTTAAAAGGTTTTCCTTCTATTGTAAAAAAGTTGTTCTACCATTTTTATTTTGTCCAGGTTATCATCCTATATAGAATCGATCAAAAAAAAAATCATCCTATATAGAGGTTTAGGCCTCCATACAGTGTGTGCACACCAGTGATCAGCCGACACTCGTATCCTAGAGGTTGGATGCCTAAGATGGAGTTTATATATACTTTCCGCCCGCCCACTAACTAAACAGATACTAACACCTAACCGGCGTTGCGGCCTAAACGTATATCTCGAACCAAAAAAAAAAAAATCAGCGATAGGTTGCAATCTCGATTAGATTATCCACTGGGAGATTTTACAGGTAGGACTCATTGAACAGTGGCTCCTAATGCTTTGCATGTACACCAAAATTCCTCCTGGTATGTATATAAACCATAACTATTTTGAAGATTTTTGGCTCTTAACGGCAAGGCCAGCAGTGGGCTACTGTTCGATCAGGCCCGGCCTAGTCTCATCTTGATACATGTTCAAAATTGGGTTTGAGTTGACTGGCCCAATTTGAATTTTGTTACATATATTCACACAAGTCCGGCCCAATGGTCAGACGGGCCTAACATTTTACAAATGGCAAGGAGTCCATTAACATTTTCCCATTCCATTCACCAGAGAGAGGAGGAGACTAGGGAGAGGAAAAAAAATAATAGAACACATTTAATTACTTATATATAATTAGTTACACACAAAACAAATACAAATTTGGGATTAAGAAAGCCATTAGTAAATCTAAAATAAGTAATGAATTACAGATAAATTCGAAGAATTAGGCCAAGGAACTTGAATCACAACCAGGTGTTCCTCATACGCAAATGCTACATCATGTCCATCGATTCGGCAAGCAATTGGTTTTTCTGATGCGAACACGCGCATTTCCCCAGTTCCCTTCACCCCAATTTGAACCGAATGCCCATCATCATCAAAGGTTATTGATTGAATTGCACCACCAGAGTTAAGCATATTCACTAGTCCAATAGCAGCGAACTGAATAGATTTCTTCGGTAGGATTGTCACAGGAGATACTGTAAGAAGCTCGAAATTAAATGGATCGAGAGAAATTTCTATGCTTTGTGATGCCTTCAAGAACACCAACTTCTTTGCATGGAACATGTACACAGCAAATACTTCTACTTCTTCAATGGAGATTGGATTCTTCCCATTTTCCCATTCGATATCTTTTGGGCTCATTGTGGAGGTTACGACCTGCGAAAATTCCGAGGCACATTTGTTTCGTCTATCTTCGCGAGACCATCCTCCTCCTTGACAGTTGAATGCTCCTACGACTCCGGTGAACTGTCACAAAGAATATTGGTAAATATCATATCATGTAGTATCATACTACTATGGGTAAAAGAAAATTTTGAAAGTGGCAAATAGGTGTGGAACTATGATCTAAGCCCAATCCATATCAGGCCCATCCTATTTACAGCCCTAACCATGGGCCTTTGAAAATATTGGTACATGTAATAATGCTGATTAAGATATCTTACCTTGTTTAAGTTCCAAATCTTGAGCATAGTCTTCCCATCATGCAATGGATCTTCAAACAAGCAATCTCTGGTGGGGAGTGCATAATAGTCGCACCGTAAGATCGATCCGTCGGGCAATACTAGGCTCTTAAGCAATCGGAAGTCGTGTTTTCCGACAGAATCACTCACGTAAATTGGTCCACCTGAAATTGCCCGAGATGCGGCGTGGAATTCAGCACAGGGGTGAGTAGACTGAAACATATCCCAATCAGGTTGTATGAAGTTCCCCATCCACAAGCTATTGTAAGCACAGTGCACCATATGACAGCCTTGTAGCCAAAAAGTTCCACTGGGATCGCCCGATGGATCAGTACACCAAAAATCGTCACCTATAGCCATTAACAAACACAGGCAAAACTGATTAAGAAAGACGGACTATAGCAAAATCCCACCGCCTAAGCTAATAAGGATTCGGTCAAATCAAATCCTAGGGTAATGTCAAATTTTTTTACCACAGATTAACTTAGGTCTAATAATTTTAAGTAACATTGCTAGCACCTACTTTTCTAAATAAATATGTAGTATAATTTGAAACGATTTTGCTACACACACTCTCATATTGCACTCTCCCTTTTTTCGAGACAAAAAGATAAGAATTTTGAAGTATGGTCCCCAAGGATTGATACAAAATCTTTGTTTCGTGGCCTCAAAATGGAGAGAGTGCCTAAGGGGGAAAGTGTGGCTAGCACTCCCCAATTTGAAATACATGGGAGAAAAAAAAAATATAGGGGACATACCGACACGACCAAGTGCTATGGCCTCAGTTCCGAGAAACATGAAGTCGTTGCAGTGCTCCATGCTAGCAATGACGCCATTTCCCTTGAAATGCTTCCTCACAGAAGCAGTTATTGCCTTGTAATAAGCTTTGGCAAGCTCGACTCTGCCACCGTAGTCCTCGCTCAGCATCTCTAGCAACTGCAACACAGTAAACACTGTAAGCTATATTTTTCATGTAACTATTTAAGCATGGACTGTGGCAATGGGCTGGGTATGGGCTTCAATTTTAGTGATTTTTTAATAGGCCTGCCTGAAGCCTTACACATTTACATAAGCTTTGAAGCCAGCCCCAGCCCGATTGCCACCCTGACCTGTCCATATACATACATACATACATACATACATACACACATACATAAAGGCGGTTAATAACAGTAAAGCTTATGAGAACTTACATGAATGACATCCACCTTGACCCCATCAATCCCCGCGGAAGCAAGATGAGAGTGAAGTCCCTCATACATCTGGTGGGCCAGCTCCGGTGGGACCAGGCCGACGCCGTTGTTCACGATCTTATCGACAGCCAGATCTTCCATGGTCATCTGCAGGCCCGGCGACAGCTTAGGGGCAATGACCCTTGATTCAGGCATTCCTGGGACCTGGGGTCTAACCCCACCCCAGTACCCACAAAATGCGTGCCACACATAGACATAGTCTATGCTCTTGAAGGACTCCTTAAGGTCCCTAACAAAGGCCCCCATGCCCTTATTAGGGGCTTCTGTCCCATTTGCATCTGAATTACTACTCATAGCTAACTTCCTGGGACTCTGGTACTCCCTGAATTTGTAATTCTCTTGAAATTTGATCAGCCTACAGGGCATTTGCTCCCCTGCCGACGTCCTATTCATGCCTTCTTGGCCCGTCATGGGGTCATCGTCGTGACAAATGGATTGCCACCCGTCGTCGATGAGTACTAGTCCCGGCGGACATCCACCGTCGGCTAGACCCTTCACCCCCTCCCAGACTCCTTCTGGGTGCACCGAGAGGTAAAATGCATCCCAAGTGCACCAACCAAATTTGTCTACTATGCCTGGTGGGGTCTTTTCCTCTAGGAGCTTGAAGGTTCCTAGATGAACCCTCACCAATTTCATTGCATCCTTAATGAGATTAAAAGGATCATCTCCAACATGTATGTACAATGAACTCCTGAATTTTGAGCCGACGACTTGGGTCGATCCGCTCTCCACGCAAATGTCCACGTTATCGTCCTCGCCGGGCTGGAGAGAAGCGCGAAACGCGCCTTCAATGAGAGGGAGAAGGAGAACATAGGGTCTCCCTGAGTCCGATTTGTTGAGGATCATCATCTGAGTCTCGTGTTCTAAGTCACTTCCTTTGTTTCCAATCCAATGTGTAGTCCACCATACTTTGAATCTGAAAATGCTCATGAACCTTATTCCCTTGAGCTTGCCAAGGGACACCACATGTCTACTCTTCGAGGCATCGGCGTCGAACCCCACGAAGCAGCCGAAGGCATTCGGTAACTTACCTGCAGAAACAATGGAAGGAGGAGTAGCTACAACATTAGAAGGGACGTCCGAGAGGATCGAATGGCCGTTAACCATAAAATTTGATCCTTCCAAAGAGATTGGAGATTGATCATGGTGATCATGGACAAGCGCCATGAGGTCTGAACCAGCTTTGGTCAAGCTAGGAGCCATGGAAAGATCTCAAAGCTTGTATAGAAAAGGAGAAATCAGTGGAGAAAGTGATTATAAAAAAAAAAAAAAACAGATTAAATCTGATCAAGGGAAGCCCAAAAAGTGGCTTATATGGACAATCAAGAAAGAAATCCTATATACTTGAAAGGAATTGGTTGTGGTTTGTCTCTCTAAAACAAAGAAGTTGCTTGTTGTGTCCATGGATGACCCCTGGGGAAGCTTATTTATAGGTAAGTTGGTGTTATAGGAAGCTTCAAGGAAGTTAAGGTAGTTACAACAGGTAAGTTGGTGTTAATTGATTTTTATTCTAGATTCTCAGATTTTTAATTCCTAATGAATAGGATAAAGGATCCTTGACCATTTGTAGTTATGTGAGGAATCCTTAGTAGGGGTTTGGATATGTGAGCCCTTCATCTCTACATGGACCCTTCAACGGATCTATTCAAGGAATTGTTCCATGGGACCCTTTTAAGAGATCTTTTTTCTTCTTTTTTTTCATATTCTTCCTCATATATGTTTGGGGATCTTCCATCACATCTATAGCATATTTTCTTTTCTTTTTCTTTGTCTTTTTTTTTTTTCTCTTTTTATTGCTTCACGACTACATATTCTGATTCTATTAAAAAAAAAAGGAATTGTTAAAAAAAAAACTTTGCTACTGAGACCCTCTTAGGGCCTAGACCACCGAGACCATGCTCTAAGAGAGCATGATTTCAGGTGGGGCCCATTTCACATGGTGGGCTCCACTTGAAATCCTCCTCTTTTAAAGCATGGTCTCCGTATTCTCGGCCCTATGACAGTCTCAGAAGCTTTATCCAAAAAAAAAATCTTAAGAGGAAATAACTCCCTCCCCCACCAAAAAAAACTCCCCTCCATATAACTAAAGAGAAAATCAAGTTGCTGCATGAGTGCCACATGTACTCTCCAAACCTATTGACCATGGATTTGGACCTCGCAAATATTCTATTCACTTTTTCTTTTCCTTTTTTAAAAAAAAAAAAACCTTCGAGAACAGTTTGAGTTTCCACCCTTTTTTCCTGTTATTATCATCTCATTAGGGGTTCTTATCCATTCAAACAAACTCCTTACTTGACCCTCCTAAGGAAAAAAAATGCAAAAACCAAAGAATAAAGTGGGAAACAAATAAAATCTTAATATCTTATTCATAGCATGTGGGCCTTGGGGGGCCTTCTAAGGAACTTTTCCACGCTAGCCTCTAATATTGTGCCAAGTTGCAACATTATCCCATTTAAGAGTGGGCGGTGGAGGTAGCGTGCCGACCTCTGCCACGTGTTGGCTTTGCAGAGTGACACCCAACACCCGGTCTTTACCTTCCAAGAGTAAGAATGCCACGCGGATCGATCAGGATCTGCCAGGTGGAATGTGTAATTTTATGGATGGGAGTCAAACATTTTACGTTTAAGTTCCAGAAAATAAAGAATGGTTGGGTTCAACTACCTAGGGGTTCAACTACCACATTATCCATTAAGCATTAGACAACTAAATTAGGGAGAGTGATTCAAAGGTACTATCTTCGGGATCTGAATTGGTCTGCCCTGCCAGACCAAAACCATCTGACCCACTCACAAAGCCCTTTTAACTGCACTTTCAACACTAGTTAATGAAATTTAACCCCTGTAGTTAAATTTTTTTTAATATTCTTTTCTAAAACACAAGGTTACATGTTTAAACCATAAGAGTTTGTGAATCTTAACCATAGTTAAAAGGTGTCAAAAGGGACACGTCTCCACCTGTGGGATGAGGGCCGGACGGATTTAGTCTGGCGATGGCCAGACCAAATCACCAAATCTCATTCCACTATAGTAGATATGGTCAAAATGAGAACAGTAAGAGGTGGAATCGTAATTTAATGGTATGGATCCATGGTCATGCGTTTCCTGCTATGTGGGTCGGTGTTAGGGTACGGGATTTCTGTGGGGCCATGGTGAAGACTTTTGTTGTTACTTACAAGAAGTATCTATGTAGCAACCGATTGCACATGGTGGGCCCCACTTTCCAATACCTTACCAAGGGTTAGGAAGATAATGGTTAAAATAAGTGATTTGAACCTTTGATTATCAGTTTTTAGCATCAGGAAAGTATCCCATTAGTGATTATTATACCATCAACTTGAGGTAGACCAGCCCTCTTGCGCTCCAGATATTGTTCATTAGAAGTTGATTGAGATGCCTCAGTCTCGTTTGCGAGGTCGACTCCACTTTATCTGCTTGTTTTGGATAAATACCTATTTAGAGAGAGAGAGAGAGAGAGAGAGATAGTCACAAAGAAACCGACTCTTTTACCCACCATGAACTCAGGTTAAGTTTATTTTGACCCTATGGTTAAAGTTGTTTTTTTAAAAAAAAAAAACAAGGGTAGAGGGGTGAACCCCAAGGGTGGGTGAATCTTAACCATAGTTAAAGACAGTTAAAAGGACCAGGGAAAAGAAATGGGTGAACCTTAACCATAGTTAAAGACCGTTAAAAGAGGGACACATGGAAAGGAAAAGGGAACCGAGACACCCCTCCTCGTAACACCTACTAAGGAGGTGATTATTTTCCTTGGAGATTCTCGTGTCCCCAACTAAGGAGGTGACTATTTTCCTTAGAGATTGGGCTGTTATTATTTATGCAGCATTTCGCTACATGGCACGTGTTCCTTTTACACCCTTTTAACTGTTGTTAAAATTACCTAGGGTTAAAGAGTTGGTTTATAAAATTCTTTTCTAAAAACCATGATTAGATTCTTTAATCACAGATTAGAGAATCTTAACCACAGTTCCAAGGGAGTTCAAAGGGACAGATGGTACGATGTAGAAGCGTCCAAAGAATAATTTCCCATAGAAGAATCTCTATACTTAATGAGAAACTTGGATAACTCGCTCGAAAGCTGCAACAAAGTTCCAAATTCGGGCTCAATTTGATTGTTTACACAAAAAAACAGATTTAATTTCGAATGAGTCAACATAGTGACAGCCTTCGGTGTGGGGAGATCTATTATGAGCAGGCAATGAAGCTTAAACTTACTATCAAGGAAACCAAAATCATAAGATTGGTAATTAATCGGTTTGATCGAATGGTTCTAGACACCATATTAATCAGTGGAAATGAACATCACCATCTATTACCCAAGTGAGGGTCCATCATTTAGCAAATCATATTCCAATGTACATCCTAGGATAGTTCACCTTGATTAGTTACTTCCAATGTTTCTCTATTCTTGCTTTATAAATATCTGGGATTATATGCTGAGTTTAAAGTAATGAAAAAAAAGAAAGAAACTGTGATATAAAGTAAGGATTGTTTTACTTGGAAGTAGATGGTGTTACTGAGAATTGCAAATTCTAAGAGAGGAGAGGTGTGGGAGAAGAGAGAGCACTCTTCCTTTCCTGGTTCCCCAGTTGCCTCTCATTTAGTGCAACACCATGGGCTACTTTGTATCCACATGGATTACTGAAGGCATCTATCAGATTTATGAAAATTTCAATGTACATACAAGGGGGTAAAATTTTACCATTTTCTATAATAGGTCACAGTCAACTTCTGAATATCAGTTTCTGGCTTCATCGGAATTTACCTCATCAGTTACTTTCTTACCATCCGCTGAATCAATATTTTCCTCTTCCATATGTTCTTTTTGGTATAGCTCATTCCTCAGCAATTTGAGCTCGGAATCCTTCTCTGCTAGTCTACCTTGTAAAAGAAGCACCTGCAATACAATGTACTTTCTACACTAATGATATCATTCTAGCAACAAAAACAGCAAGAAATTATTAGCTCATTCCGGTATATAAAATACGAATTTTGCTAACCTTAGATGCGATAGGGCCTTAAACGCCCATTTTTTGGCAAAAATAGACAAACACTTGACATGTGGGCCCCATCCCAAAGTGATTGTCGTTTTGCCAAGAATGGGGCTTCTAAGTCCCCTCCGCCATCCAAGGCCAGCCACTCCCCATAAAAAAACTTCATTCTAAGTACCAAAAACTGCAATAAATATCATTCATCATTGACTTCATATTTCTCCACCTAAATTCCAATAGGTGATTGATCCAAACCTTCTAATTAAAGAGCCGACCCACAGAATGGTCATCAGCCCGAAAAAACACAGTAGGACCCTACCATCCACTAAATACCATTATTCTGGAATGTACAAATAAAGCCAACCATGTTTGTTTGATCATCAAAAGAAAAGCTACAACAAATCCAAGAGTCCACCCAGCAAATAACTCTGATTAATATAATCGATTAGACAGCAGTTGGAAATCTGAAGTTTCCAGTCCTAATATCATGATTCATGCTTTATGAAATTTTGCCTCTATTTGTCAGGAAAGATGATGCCACAACTGAGATGTATCATTTGCATTTATTTGAGTGCCCAGTGCCCCTCATTCGGAGGTGGGGATCCATTCTCAAAGAGGGGGAACTCCCAATGGATTGGTAGTTCCCCTCAGGTGACGTGAATGGATGGATGGCCCACTCATCCTCTGAGCACCAACAACTAAAAAAATGGGGGGGGGTTGTAGCCTGGGTAAGGTTCGATCAGAATTTTTTTGACTGTAGTATACACACACACACACACACACACACATCTACATATGGATAAATTTAAAGAAAAAAAAGCTGTTTGAATAGTAGTGTGATTCTTGCATCATGTACAAGAGGCTGTCAGTTCAACTCTCACAGTGCTCATCACTTGATTTTTTTCCCAAATAAAAACAAAATCTGACCTATTCGAACCCAGCCCCTGTTAGGATTAGGGTTAAGTAATTTAGACTTGGGTAGTAAATCACGAATTGGGTCAGGTTAGGGATTGAATATCCAGTTCTTAGGGTTGGGCTTAAGTTGACCTTAATCCTGGCCCATTCCGCTCCTAGTTTTTAGTCAGTCATTGGTGCGGTATCAAAATACAACCTTTTAGGCATACATGAGATAGTAAGGAAGAAATGCTTCACTCCAAGTGAATCAATAGAAATAAAACAAAGATGTGGAGTAGCAAGTTACCATTTCATTTGATTTATCCACGTCATTTTCCAGTCCTTCCATATGTTTATATAATCCTGTATGCACAAACACCCAAAGGATCAATTACATGAGACAATATATAAAAGACATGGCATTGATAATATATATATAAGGCATGGTACAACAATATTAGAGAAATGCAATCCACTCAGAATGATCATGACATAAAATTGGGAAACAATTTTTTTTTATTTAATTAACAGTATAAACTATGAAGTTGGGAAACAGTTGATCTCCAATTTGTTTTCCCTGAGAATTTAAGAAACAATCAAAACTTAAAAAAAAATACACAAAAAACAGCAGAATAAGCAACAAGTTATTTTAATTAATTAACAGCTTGATTTGATAAAAGTGTTTAAATATGAGCCGGAGCTCTACTTCCACGTGTGAAGCGGAGCTCCCCATTTCAATCAAATGTGAGGTAGCAGTGCTGTAATTATGGGAAAAAACAATGGCAGTTTTGTGTGCTCATAATTACAGAACTGCCATCAGTTCAATAGAAAGGGGAGCTCCACTTGAACGTGGTGAAGCAGAGCTCCGGCTCATATTAACACTCTTGATAAAATGTAAGACTAAAATATGATCAGCTCTTTCTTAGAGAAGAAAAATGACTATACTAGGTGATGATACAGCAGCCATGAGTGGAGGTCTGGAGGATACCCATGCTTAGAGTAAAAGACGATAGATAGAAACTGGGTTGAAACTTAAAAGATATCAATTCATCCTTCACCCTCAGGTTCCACATCTTATCTGTGCAATGAGATTGAAACTCCTTAAGACATTCAAGGTGATGCGCACTAAGGGCAGCTAGATTCTGAAAGATATCAGTCCAACTCCTTACCCTAAGAGCTGAATGACAAACGGAAAGGTAATCAGTATGGTAATAATTATGTCATGAGAGATTAATAAGTAACTCTGGACAAGTTAAGCAAGAACAGCACAACCCAGGAATTTGAATTGGCAGCATAACTAAGTTACTATCAAGGAGAAGCGGAAAATAATATAAGCTTATGTGACTATTTAATTTACTAGTAACAGTCCTGTCATGGAACTACTAAGACATCAAACTGACAATGGACACTCTAACATTGCCTTGGCTACTGAACTGATGACAAGTGGGCATGAAACAATGGATCATAAAATGGGCCTTCACATAGGACGGAAGACAACTGGTTGAAAGAATAAACAGAATTAGAAACTAGTTCACAAAAACAATGAATCTCAATGAAACATAAATATATATATATATATATAGTAAAAATTCAAATCTTTTCAATTGTGTTCTCAAGCAAGAAATCAATTAGAATTATATTTAAATATTATTTTGCCAACCATGGTGGACCATAGCCAATGAGTTCTGCGTCTGATAAAAAGTTTCAAAATGGAAACTATATCACTACATGTGTACATGTTCTTAACGCCTTTTTCTCTTCTTTCTGTACCAACCTTTGAATCATAGACCTCAAGGTTGAACTCCAACCTTCATACCAATTAAGCCAAGGGAGAAAATGAATATGCTTTCTCATCAGATATATTATGGCAACCTTATTATATATCCTGATTATGATGTAATAATATTAGCATCTTCTTTCACATAATTTAATCATACCGTTTGATCTATAAATCCAATTTTTTGGGAGTATGGAGTCCAACACTTGTAATCATGTTGGGTTTTAACTTTTAACACGCCTACCAGTACTAATGAAACACAATATAACACGTGCAAGATTTCCCCTAATCCTTTTTTTGATCGGTAATCAAGAGACATATTAATAAAAAGATAAGAATACAGACTAAAACTCGGAGGTTACCGAGAAGTAACCACCCTAGCTAAAACATCTAACTACTTAACTACAAAACAGCAAAGAGATAGAATAATACATAACATGAAGTACACTATGAGCCATTTGTGAGGAATTGTTCTCCCAGATTCGCAGTTGTGCGGTTAATGGATAACCATTCTGAAATTGATTGCCTTATATGTGCGCAAATACGAGGGATCGAAGAAGGTGAATTCTCAAAAGCTCTAGAATTCCTCTCCTTCCAGAGCGCCCAAGCTATGGCCCCAGGCAGCGCAGACCAAACCGCCGCTTGGTCGCCATTCGCACTAACTTGGATCTAGCAAGATAAAAAGTTCCGGAAGGAGCTAGGGAAGACCCAAGCCACTCCTACCCGATCTAGAAAGTAACCCCAAATCTCATAAGCTATGGGACAGTGTAACAATAAATGATCCACCGACTCTTCCGTAACCAGGCACAAGTAGCATTGTTTAGCCATCATCCACCCTCTTTCTTTCAAATTGTCATAGGTTAGAATCTTATCCAGAGCGGTAGTCCAAAGGAAGAAAGCTACTTTCAAAGGAATTTTGGGATTCCACACAGACTTGTGATGAAAAGAGCATGAGAGGGCATCTCAAAAGATTGTAGCAAAGATCTCACTGAAAACCGACCATTGTTATCTAACATCCAGATCCGTGAGTCTCTACTCATTGGCTGAGGGATACGGGATCATAAGGCTAGAAGAAATGAACAAAACTCTGTTATTTCCCAATCATTCAGCAGACGTCTCAACCGCGGGCACCAAACAACCTCATCATTGGATCATTCCAAACAGTCAGCTACTAATGCTGATTCATCTAGAGACAAACGGAAGGTGTTTGCAAACCTAGACCGGAGACTACCCTCACCACACCAAACGTCCTGCCAAAAGCAGACCTCCATCCCATTGCCCCACTCTAAAGGCGATAAATGGGGTCAGCAAATTGAATTTGGCTCCTAAGGGGAGCCCTAGGTATGTCGAGGGAAGAGCACTGACTCTGCACCCTAGACAGGTTGCTAAGTTACCTAGATTAGGATTTTCCCCTACACTGATCATTTCACTCTTCCCCAGGTTGACTTTCAGTCCAAACACCGCCTCATAGCATCGCAAGATGCATCTGAGGTAAGCTACTTGCCTACATGAGGCCGCACAAAATATGAGGGTGTCATCATCAAACTGTAGATGTGAGATTTGGAGGTTCTTCTCCCCATTGAAAATCCCTCGAAGACCGTCCCTCACGCTCACGAGAGCATTTTGCTCAATGCCTCTAAAAGATTGAAACTATGATAAAGAGGAAGGGGGATTGCGGGTCACCTTGTCTCAAACCCCTAGAACTCCTAAAGTAACCTGCTAGGGATCCATTGATTAGAATTGAGAAGGACACTGATGATATGCACCAGGATCTCCATTTCACACCAAAGTACATGTTACTAGAATAGAATAATAGAAACTTGCTGAAAGAATTGTAGAAGGGATCATCCCACCAAAACCTACTTTATCTTGGCAATGAATCCATTTAATTGGAATAGGGAAGAAAAAATAGCATTTATACAAAATAATTTGAGAAAGAATTGAATAGAAGGGTTTTACAGATGAACTGGGTTTTCTTTCCGCAATTGGATATGAAATTTATTATGTGTCTTTGTACTTCCACCAAGAAAGAAAAAACCAGTACAAAATGATTCAAACCGACATCATTGGATACTCATAAAACAAAGAAAAGTTCATTTATTATATTTCTCTTCCTTAGCTGTGCCAATTGTTCATTTTACAGTATGACTGATTGGAATCCGTACGAAGTAAGTTTCCTGGAGTCTTAATTAATAAGAGAACGATGAAAATGGGTTTTGGTCAAATTGTTGTGGCAACAAAATGATAGATGAAAAATAAAATTGTGAATCATCAACTGTAAACTAGCAGAACTGCAGAGGTCCAAGAAAAAACAATAGATTACATTGTAAAAACAATCTGTCATGTGATGCTGGATCAAGCAGGTTGGCCAGACAATTACAGTCAAACTGGAAGTTCCCGCCAGTTTTGATAACATTAGCATGAGCGAAAAGGTTCACATGACACAAAGCATTATTGAGCCAATTTTTTTTTTTGATCGGTAGCATTATTGAGCCAATTAAAAGATGAAGATGCCAATCAATATGATACTGACCTTCGAATTGACTCCTGAGGACTGCATTTTGAGATTTCTGCAAAGCAAGTTTCATTGCTAGCTCATGGATCTGCAAATTCAACTATTTTAGCAGTATGCAACACGAAGAAAACAACAACCTAAGCTATTGAATAAATCAAGATTAAAATATAGCATACTAGTAGTTAGAAAAAAAAAATACAAACATCAATTAACCATACGCTTCACATAAAATGAAAAATCGGATCTCAAAACATAGCTCTAGTACTACTTAGTTTATGGGCATACTGAGGATTGGAATAATTCAATCACTTTTCAATGTGCATGGTGTGTAGCATTGTATCGAAAATATGTAGATAGAAATTAGTTAATCAAAATTAAAGATGTTTCTTATTTAAGCCGGATAGCTAAAATTTGGTTCCAATAACTCTAATCAAGGATGAGCAGATGAGATCTTTTGGACTCTGAAAACCAAATTCACCTCTTCAGCTGATTGGGTTGAAGGCTTGAAGCAATGACAAGTGAAAATCTCTTGATATTCTGATAATTTTGGGAATCAATGGAAACCTTTTAAAACCCACTTATTGTCCCCAAAAAAAAAAATCATTGAGATGATGTGATATCTTTCATTAAATTTTGATGTTGACAATTTCATAAATAAATGCTGGACTTTCTTTTAGTGTATGTATTTTTTAAAATCTGATGTGAGTTTCTCCATAGAAACAATGTGATCAATATATTAAAACTCTAAATCAATTTATTTGCTGATGTGCTGAAAAGATTGTAAAAAATAGGAAAAAAAATTACGATGGGATGAAAGTAAGGGTAATCTAGGATTCGGGAGCAGCAGATAACACTGGAGTTCTAAGACACGATAACGAATCTAATGAAGCAGTAGATCTTCCAAGTACCTTTCCTTCAGAAGCTAATGTTCCAATCTCCTCATTTTCCTCCTGCAATGTTCTACATTTGGCCATTAGCATCTTTCCCATCTTGCTTTGTGGGGTAAAATTGACAGCAGCAACGTTATCCTGCAACTCTTTCACCTTCTTCTCCTTCTCCTCAACCAAATTCTGACATTATGGCATTAAAGGAAATAATCAACGGCCGTACCCAAAAAAGCAAGGACAACACAAACAGAAAAACAACTTCATAAGCTACTCCTTTCTTAGGCGTTATATATATATATATATTCACACACACAGAGAGACAAAAAAAACACAAGTATTTTTAAAATTATAGTTTTCAAAAACATTGATAGCAAAACCTCCAGTACAAAAATGTAGATAATATCCTATGGTTAAAGTATCTTTTGGTGCTCTTCGGGGCAGTGTATCCATATCTAGAGGTATTAGTAAGATACACTTTTGTATCTGGAAAATACTAAACTACATTGTGGTGTATCAAAGAGTATCAATTTGACAAGCTTAAAATATGTTGTAATAAATTTCAACGTGCGCCTATCTATCATTATGTGATTATGTGATTATATTTGTTGAATCAGCATGACTTTGACAAAGAATCTATACTAATACTATATGCTGGTTGATGCCACATGGCATGTCTCAAATCTCTCGATTCTCTCTTCAGGTTGACGCCATGTGTCGTCTTACATGGCAAACCTTCTTTTGGTTGATCCAATGAAAAGATGCCACATCATGTATTTAGTAAGGATCACTCTTAATTTAATGGGTCATGTAATGAGCTTATTAATTATTTTTTCTCCTCCTAAATGTAACCCCTCACATTCTCAAACGTAAATTAAATGGTATCCTAAATTTTTGCTTTCTTTGCTCTCCCCATGTACCCCACTCCTCCTCATGCATTCTCTAACTCTCTCCTCAATTAAATCTCATATTCTAAACTAAATTTCTCTCCTAAGTCCTAACAGAAACGTTTATTTACAATTACGATTCTATTCTTTGTTACAAATTTTGATAAGAACTAACTCTTCACATTCCACACTCCTTCTATAAACTCATTCTTTCCCTTTATCTTCTTTAAACCCAGTCATATACTACATGTGGTGGCCTAAGAGAAATCTTAGGTGTTAACCACATGTGGCAATTCGTGTTAAGGGAGAGAAAATAGTGTTTTTGACTGTTACTATAACCAGTTCACAACTCTTCAATTTTGTAAAAAACTTCATAACGTAAGCCTTCTAACACCCCTATATTATCTATGTCAACTTTAATAGTTGAATTTGTAAAAAAAAACTTCATAACATACGCTTTCTAATGCCCCTATCTCAACTTTAATAAGTTGCAACATTTCCAAATTATAAAACCCTCCATAAAGCTTCTTTTACTAAATCCACAAACCTACATATTCTTCTTCCCGTCTCTCTCTCTCTCTCTCTACTACGGACACAAAAACCATAGAGATGAAAGGCATCTTCCATCAACTATGGCATCTAGCAGCACCTCAGTCCCAAACACTTCTGTTTTATGATTTTTGATAGTTAATCTATCATGTGTAACCGTGTCTCCTGCAAGGTCGCAACGAGTTGGCATCCAAGTCTAATTCCTATTTAGCATCTAGCACGATGGGTTTTCCTGGAATGGTGCACATGCGATTAGCAAATATCTTCAATAGAGATATGGTGATCAATGAGAGGTTCGCCTCGAGAAGATGTGTCAGGGTGTAGACTACATTTTGAGGGTCCATTTTCTTGGGTCAACCACAACAAGTGGCGGATGATATTTAACCAGTTGAGTCGAGTAAAGGTTAGCAAGGTTGGTCAAGTCCATGGTAATGGAAGCCCACCACATGGCCTTTGCTCCAAACTCACGATGGATTTAGAATCTTAGTTCTATTACCCTGGCCTACCAAGATGACAATGTTAGCCTCAAGGTTACAACTCTAAGTACCCTAGATTGTTTCGATGATAACACAATAATGAAATGACTCTTGATATACTAATATTTTTTTTGAGTATATAAAATTTCAGCAAAAGCAGTATATGTCGAATCAAATTTCAAGATACGAAGAATTGAAGAGCATAAGTCATCAAGGTCAAAGACTAATTCTTCTAAGAAGCACCAAAAGCTCAAAGTCAATGCATGAAGATCTATCAAGAGTAAAGCTTCTTAAAATTCAAGCTTGAAGATCATCTTTCATGAAGACTAGTGTCTAAGTTAAAGTGTATAGGACCTTGTAAAGTCCTCAAGTTATTGGGAAAGAATTGCTCATAGAATACCTAGATAGACCCTAGGTGACCTAGTATAACTTGGACATCATTCTTGGACCGTAAAAATAACTAAAATATTGATTATCTAATTGCCTAAGGTACCTAGCATGATTCCCATCTTTTTGGTCTCATTACGATGAGTTTACTGAAAAATTTCAGTGAACTTGTCGACGAGTACAAGAGACTCGTCGACGAGTGGGTGATAGGAAAATGAAGCAATTGCTTCTATCTCCACTCGGCGACGACTCAGGCCAAATTCCTTCTCACTCGTCGACAAGTGCCTGCAGGAAAAACCTATAACGGCTATTTTTAAACGGCTAGTTCGCATTCAATGCTACTCCTAACGGCCATATTGATTGTCCAACTATAAATAGAGCTGATTTATGATAAAAATAAATACTACTAAGGATTCCAATCACTGTTCTATTGCTTATTCATCACTCACTAACTCTCAGCAATCAATAGTCTGTTTTCTATTGAATATTTAGAATCCCAATCCCTTTCTTTTTGAGCATTCAATTCCAATCAATTTTGAGAGATTGTACGCTTTGCATTCAATTCTTATCTAGCTCCATTAAGGAGCTTTCAATTCGGATTGTAAATCCAAAAATCTCTGTTCTTATTGAAAGTCAAGAATCAGAGATTCTTGCACCCGGTTAAGAAGTGAGTCTTCTTGTATCCAAGAGAGAGTCTCTCTTGAAGAGGTTACTCCTTAGCCTGTAAAATGATTGTTAAAGGTTCTTCCTAAGCCTGGAAAAGGATTGTAAGGCTTGCTCTCTGCCGGAAAAGAAAAGTACAATTAGTGAATCGTGTGAAAATCCTTGAAGCGGGAAAGCTTAAAGGCAGGGATGTAGGCAAGTTGCTGAACCCCGATAACATATCTGGTGTCTGGTATCTCTATCCTTCTCTTTCTTTTGTTATCTCTGAATTTAGTTGGTAGTTGTTGTGATAAGTTTTAAATTCCGCATATATCACTTAGAATAATTTTTCAATATTCCATAAACCTTATTCACCCCCCTCTACGGTCCATTATCTGGGCTTCAGACACTCAAGGTGGGGTACCGATTGATCTGCATTCTGGCTTGATGGATCCTCCTTATAAATAGGCAATGTTGTGTCAAGCTAGCTCTGCACCCACTTTCGACACTCCATGAATGGAAGATTTGGATTTCATGGGCATTTTTTTTCTAATAATTTGTACTTTGTATCCGAAATACATTACATGTTCACGTGAGTTTTTTCCCGTATTTTTTAATTTATCTCATAATTATTGGAATTCAATTGCTTGAGGTGGTGGTGGTTTGGATTCAGAAGGTTCATTGTGGGTGAGAGGTGAGTGAGTGGTGAGAGGTGAGTGATACCCTAAGCATGGTATCTGTGTGATGCTTAAGAGGAAATATATTATCTGGTGGTAACTTGATTTCAAAATTCATATAAGTTGACGGCTTAGAGCATCTAGATGATTACATTTGATGGCCCACGAAATCATAGTCAAAATCTTTGAAGGTCTATAGCCAAACTATACCAATTGAGTTTATTTTATATTTTATTATTTAAATAGAATGAAAATTTTATTCACGGGTTGTATTAGTTCAAGTTAGTCTAGGTCAAACCAGTAGATTAAATAATATATTGAACATAAATTTTACTTACACGATATAATTTTAAAGTAAATTTACCATGTTAATCAGTTAGATGATGTTGAAGTTTCGTTGAGGATATTGCTCAAAAAGTCCCTACTAACCTGATGGCATTTAGATCAATTGGTTTTTTTTAATATAAAAAATATATATGCTCATTTAAGTTCATATAAATGATGATGAATTTTTGTCCCATTTATGTAGTTTCTTATGTCTATTATTATTTTCTAAATATAATTTAGTAATGAGTTCTCCTTATTTCTTGAATATTCTTAATTATCGGTCTCTAATCTCTATTCATGTGTTATTTTATATATTTTATTTCTATTTTCTTTTTTATACACCCGTGCATTGCACGGGGCCTTTGCTAGTATCTTTTATATATCCATACATTCGAAAGCTCTTAATTGAGCTCAATTTTCAACAACAAAGGATTTTGAGAAGAGAGTCATCGAGTTTCATTTCACTTATCTTATCTTTTTTTAAAGAGCTCAATTATCAATTCTAGGAATGTTGCTCCTCCAGGAATTTGTAAGTTGAGCACAATGTTTAAGAATTTATGTTTAGATTTCTGTTTTAAAAAATATATTTTTCTACAGAAAACTTAGATGTGTCTAGAGATAAGATGAAACCATGAGTCCCTTAAGATGTGATGTTTAACCAAAAAAATTAAATTTGTATCACGCATCACATCAGGTCTTATCAATGTTATTTAAAAAAAATTTGTGATTTAAAATTATCATAGGCTTTTCTCATGTTTATTTTAAATAATATTCTGATACATAAGAGACTGTAGCAACGGCACATACACATATCGAGGATCTGGCAACAACACTCAAAGCCTCCACAGTGTGTGAAGCTTCCTGATATAACCAACTAAAATAGTATAGCTTACATCATCAGAATCCAGAGAACATAAATTGTTCAATCTTTGATGGTGCAAACCACCAGAATGTGTCATACGATGACTCGTGAGCTACTGTATCCTATCTTAGATAAAAACAAGGGAATACATAAAAGCAGTGAATCAACAAAAACAAAACCTGCATTACGGAGTATCAGGCATGCACCTTTAAACGTGTAAATTCCTCATGTATGGCTGGATCAAGTAATAACCTCCTTGCCTGTCAATATTTATCGCACCAACAAAGTAAGCCACCTCACGAGATCAAAAAACAGATCATGCTGCAGGGGATGTACTGATGTACAACTAGCTCTAAGCAGTAAGTATTGATAAGAATCTGAAGAAAGAAGTTTGAAGTGGATAAAAGAGAGTTCAATAACATAGGAGCTATAATAAATTTACATAACAGAATCAGTAACAGATGAAAAGAATTTGAATAGGAAGAATTAGGAGGTTACAATTAGGGCCGTAAACGGAGTAAATTCGAAGTAGAGAGTGGTATATCCGAATTCGATTCGATATCCGACAGATAGAGAAAAAGAATATTCATCTTCAGCTCTGACTAAAATATTCGAATTTGGATATCATCCGAATACTTTAATAAAAATTAAAAAAGGTATAAACCCTAATCATTTTTCCTGTCTACATGTTCCTTAATAAAGCCTAAATTGCGGGCTTATATTTTAACTTGATGGAAGGGATTAATGAACCACACTGAAATTAAATGAAGAAATTATCAATTTTATGTTTTAAGATGCAAGTAATCATACCCACCATGGAAAATCAAAATGAAGGAGAAAGGAAAGAGATGGGGAAGAAGATGGAGGAATACCATAATTTGGTATATCAGGCCACTTACATGGATTCAAACAAGAGGCAGTGGTGGTGGTGTTTGCTGCTTCGATGAATCTTGAATCCTGGCCTGGTTTACCCCACAGCACCACTTCCCTTCCTCTCACTTTGGTTGAGCTGGTGCTGTCACTTTTCCTTGCAGAAGTAATGTCATGCTTCTGCAGATCATACATAGGGTTTGAGAGTTGAGAGAAGAGGAAAGAGGAGATGAGAGGAAAGGAAGGAGACAAATGTTTTTTTATCCGTTTTGGGAGAGGAGAGGAGAGGGACTGAACCACAGAAGAAGTGAGACGCCTGACAAGAGAAGAGAGGAGAGGAGAGGCATGGCTGAAGATGCTCGTAAGGGTTAGGGTTTGTTGGTTGGTTTATAATGAGTACATATATTAGATATATAATTACGTTACTACCCTCATTTAAGTAAAAGAATTACACCTAATTCATTGAAGTAAAAGAATTATGCCTAATTCCTAAAATTTGTTAAAAGGTTATAACAAGATAGAGGGCATATGTGGAGTAACAAATATAATATATGCTTTCTAATCAGTTGGATATTTAGCAAAGCGGATAGTGCTATCCGTATTTTTTCCTTCTATAAACGGATACACTCATGGGTATCTGAAATTGATCGTTGGATACCTATTCGGATAAATATCCGCTTACATGGATTCGAATATTATTCAGATCTGTTGACAGCCCTAGTTACAATGAAATAAACTGACCACAATTGTCAAAACCATGCAACATGGTGGAAGAACAGGAATAAATTTGGGTAGTATTGAAAAAAGTATTCCAATCAAAACCATGAAAAGGAAGCAGACTGTTAAAATTGGTTAAGTGACCATTGTTTGTATTTTCATCCAAGTTTATCAACACACACGCCTTTTTAAACTTATAAAATTCTTAACTCTTATATGTATGTTTATAAGTGTAGTTGGAGACCTTCAGTTAGTTTGTTTATAACTTATATTTGCATTAAAAGATATTTTAAGCAAGGTATCCAAGTTTCTACTTGTGAATCCAAGCTTTTTTTATCATATCTTATTTTTTCAGTCGTATCCATCTGATATGGTCCGATACACCGATATGTATCCTGTTTTGGACTTACAGATACGGCATCCTATACTGATATTTTAAACCATGAGTAAGAGATGGAACAGAATGAAAAGAAAATGCTACAACCGACTTAGACACTACACATTTGACATGTTTGTCAAGTAGTCTGCCAAGCTCTCTAATCCTCCCTCATGAGAATTAGAAGAGCTCAATCTCAAGGAATCTGCAGAATGTGCTATGGGGGAATAGTATGTTGGAAGAACCGCCTGATAGCATGTTCAGTCATCAATGTCATGCCTATGTACAGCATTAGCACAGTAAAAAGTGGATTGGTGACTGGCCAGCAGAGCACAAATCTGAATCTGAGAGCATCATGCATTCATTGACTGAGAATAAGCTACATTACTTGACTAGAGGCTATACCACAAAAACTAAAGATCGATTCTAAATAGACAAAAAAAAGTAGCATAACAATGCGTCAGAAACATGAATAAGCAGTTCAATGAGAGAATAAAAGGCACTGAAGTACATAAAAAAAAAATCTCACGTGTATACTATTAAAAACTTTGGCATGTAACAAGGTGGATTCGTGCAAGAGAATAGGTTCAAGAAGTACCATAAATAGTCTGCCCACATTAAGTCAAAGTCAATGTTGCTATACCTGCATTGATGGTGGCTTCAGTTGCACCTTGAGATCCCGAACTGCAGACTGGAATTTATGAGTGAATTTGATGTCAGGCACACATAAAATCACACAGTTTCTTCCAAGAATGCAATCAAATGTAGATAAATATGAAGCTGGATAACAGTTTCCTCAATAGTCAGATTTGCAATAGTTCATTACACTGAACTACTGAAGAGAAAACTGTGGGGAACAATTTTTCAAAAAGACTTGCTGACAAAAACTCTTCCTCTTTCATAGGGAAAGTTTTTGAGCTAAAATACTACACAGATATCATGTATCCAAAACCAGAAAATATTTTCACTGTTTTAGAAGAATAAGCCTTTGCCAAATTTGTATGAATTAACAATCATAAATTAAACTGAAAACACATAAATTTGTTTAAAATAAAAAGATAACTATTTGTTTAAAGTAAAAAAGGTAATTGAATCAAAAGTCATATTTATTCCTAGTATTTGCTTTCTTTGTAAAAACAGGGTGAGACAATGGACCACCTCCCTCCTTCTCCACTGCAAATTTTCAAGCAGGATGTGGCATTATTTTCTCCATCACTTTGGTGTGTTGGGTCATTCCAGAAACTATACTCAACATTCAAGGCTGGGCATGCGCCTTCGGAAAGTGGGGTTGAGTTTTATGGAGAACTTTTTTGCAGTTTGTAGGAGCACTTGGAAAGAAGGGCATCTGTGAATCTCCGAAGACAAGTTTGAGAGATTACAGTTGGTGATTGACAATATCTTTATGCTGGTGATGTTATTCTTATGGAGTTATGCTCAAGAAGGAGATTAAGCACCACTTTGTTTTCCTGAGTTGGGCTTCCATAATTCATGGAAACAGCTTAGTAGTCCTTTGTGAAGTTTTTCGGGCTAACAAGTGGCAGTCTTGTTAGCATCCTTTGTTTGGATCGACCAAGATATGGGTTCGCCCCTTTTAAATCGTTGATGAATTATCCATCTAATAGGGGAATCATAAGTCTATTCCAAATATTTCCTTATGGAGATTGGCAAGATAGTTAATTCTTATACCAGCATGTAGAAATTTACAGCAAGATGGACAGGCATATAGAGTACTTTCACCTTCAATTCTGCTATCTCCTGCTCCCGTTTTGCAAATGTTACAATGAATGCAGCTTCCTTTTTCTTTGCCTTCTCAAGCTGAAAATAAATAAAGAACATCAGAAAATGAAATCCTGCATTAGTAACAATGACGACTCCTCATGCAGCTTAGAAAGTAATATTAAGTAATTAACCTGCTCCTTCAATGACTCATCTGAGAATTTCAGGGTCTGAAGATAACTAACCACTAACCCAGGTTCTACATGAAGAGAAGGAGTTAATTAATGGTTTTGGGGAACTTTCACTTGAGAAAGAAAGTGGAAAATGAAGAAGCATCAAAGGGTCAAAAACTATGTCAGTTAGAGAAGAAAGGCTAACCAGGAGATGTGCCTGCAGTTATAAAGGACTCATTCTGAAATGCAGCATGCCACTTCTGTATCTCCAACTTTGCCACTTCAAGCTCCGTCTGAAACCAATGCAACTCATAATCCAACAATGGGCTTCCATTCAATAATTTCAGATTAAAAGGGAAAAAATCATGTTAAAAACAAAATCTGATCAACATGCAAGCTCTTGGATTATAAAAATAAATGCACAAGCTAAACAAAACAAACAACTAATATTTTTGTTAAGATGTTAGTTTAGTTGTAACTATATTCACATTTTGCCCCATGATTATGAAAAACCGACATGTAAGCATAAGCCACATGTATGTTTTAGTGAGTGTCATGGAAATTCTCAACCCAAAAATTAGGAAAAGATGAGATCCATGCATTTGGATGATATTATTAAATGAGTAAATACATGCCAAACATCCACAATTCCTTTATTAGGATAAAACATTGCACTGATCAGTCAATCGTGCCAATACTACATGAGAAATTCATTAGTTATCCCAATAACACCTAAGTAAATCAAAACCTAAACAAGAACGTAGTAAATACGAAGGCTTTATAAATCAGATAGGGTAAATCCATAATCTCATACTTAGACTGTCCTAAAGCACAATATGTGGGCAAGTGGCAGGCATGGAGAGGATTGGGACTCAAGATTTAATACGTCGCGCCATAGAGATCTACGAAGCCAAAAATAAATATGATTGGATGATCTGAGCAATTCAAATTTACTGTATTTCTCAAGGTACGAAATTTCTAGAAGGGGAAGGGGGGGGGGGGGGGGAGAGAGAGCGAGAGAGAAAAGTATACAGATCATATGGCAAAAAAACCAGATCGTACTGATATTTGAGCTTGGAATCATCCTATGTGGGGCATTGTATAATGAGTCCTAACAAACTGTACACGAGAGACATGCTCAGATATTGTGCTTAAGGGCAGACTTTTGGTGTCTAACTCTCCCCATCTGAAAATATATATTCTTACTCCTCCAAAAGTACAAAAATGAAAAAATAATAATAATAAAGGGGGACCATTTGCTAAAGCATGAGAAACTGAAAATCCAACAGGATGAAAGTTGGATATGGAAGATCCTTTCATATACTGAACCAGTGTTACCTATGTTTGGGCGAACGACTCCACAAAATCCGTTGACAATGATGTCAAAGAAATTCAGCCGCAAGGCTAGTAAACGAACCAAACTACTTGAGCTCGGCTTGTTAAGAGCTCATTTCAGCTTGTTTATCGAATAAACGAACCGAGCTTGAGCTTGATTTTCAAGCTCATTTAGTTAACGAGCCAAGCTCGAACATGCATGTACTCAGCCCGTTTAATATTATAATATATATATATATATATATATATATATATATGTATGTATTTAAGTATGTTATGTATCTAAGATAATACACATGTTTTAAGTTTTGATCTGGTTCGTTTACCTAAAAAAAAAAATTTAGACCTTTGATCTAAAAACCATAAAAGGTAACAAACGCAGTCAACAAGCTCAAGGTCAAACGCGAGCTCATGTTCGAGCTTGGTTCGTCTAGGTAAACAACCCGACCCAAGCTCAAGCTAATAGATTTTTCACAAGCCGAACTGGAGCAAGAATAGTGAAGCTCAAGTCGAGCTCGAGCCGAGCTTAAGCACCGTTGTTACTTTAAACAACAACAAAAAGTACATGTTAGTCATCTAAGCAACTCCTAGGCATCGCCTTCCTAGGGAACCCCTTTTGCCTAGACGCTTCAACTACACTATTTTCGATGAAATCTGACTATCAATGAGTGCTTGGACTCTAGATTGAGAAGTTGTAGGATGAGGATACATTTCAAGCTGGATTTGAAAAAAGGCAAAAAGGCCTATGATCATGTGACTAGGAGTTCTGATGCTATTTGATGAGGCACATGGGTTTCAGAATAGAGGAGTTAGATGGAAGCTTGCTATGAATCGATCTCCTTTTCAATTCTAGTCAATGGGTTCCCCTATGCATGGTAATATATCTCCCCGAAACTGTTACAAAACGAGCGTTACGTAAAGGTTTCGATTGTACCCAAACCGATACAAGCCATGTTACGTTACTTATGACCGTTACAAAATGTTTTGACTATATAACCACACAATATTATTTTTTTGGACAATAAACAAGATCTACGCATTGAATCAACGATTTGAATCTTCACAACTCACTTTTGAAGGAAAAAAATCAGTTTGGGATTTTTTGATAGGGTAATATTTCCCAATTTTTTTAATCACCGTTTGTTAGTTAATTCATATAAGCAAGTTTAGAACATACATTCATGAATTTTAAATAAAACCATTAGATATTTGATGATTTGGATTTTGCATTTACATTTTTATCTCATTATGTATTAATTATGATACATTAGTATTTTCATGCATAATATGCATTTGCCTTTTTGTTTGTTTATTGAATTTAAATGTTTTTTGTTTAATTTTAATTAAATATGTTTATCCACCAAACAGTGAGGCGATACGGGTTCGACTGTAATGGCCAAAAATTTTATGTTATGTCGTTACATAAAGATTTCAAGAAGACCCGCTACGCAAATCAAAACCATTATTTAAACTTGCCTCCTATGGGCTACCTCAGGAATTCTCGTCGTTTGAGGCAAAGTGATCCCCTTTCTCCCTCTCTTTTCATCATGGTTACGGAGGCTTTGGGTCATATGATCTATACAGCTGAAGCAGGGATTGGGTGGGTAGAGACATAGTGAAGGTATCCCACCTCTAAATTATTATTTTTTTGGATCAATAACTCATTTTATTAAGAAGAGAAAGAAAAAAACACAAGAAAATAAAATCAGAGGCCACCGAGTTTACAAGAAAGTAAACTCAGCCCTGACCAAACAAAAAGGCGAAACCCTCCCCCCAAGGACCTAACAAACTAACACAAAATATCCTGAATTTCCTCCCTGGTATGATGCAAGCCTACCCACTCCAAAACCGTCAAACTGATGCTTTAACATAACCGGGGTACTAAAGACGAAACATCTTTCAACACTCTGCGATTTCTCTCTTTCCAGAGTATCCAAGAAATAGCCCCAGGAAGGACTCCCCAAATCTCCTCCCAAACTCCCATTTCTTTATCCCAGTACCAACAATCAAGGAGGTGACAGAAAGATGATGGGAACACCCATACCACTCTTATACGGGATAAAAAGAAACTCCACACCTCCGACACTACTGGGCAATGCAGTAGAAGATGATCCACTGTCTCTTCTGCTTGAAGGCACATAAAACATCTGTTAGCCAAACTTCATCCTCTATGTCGCAAATGATCCCCCGTTAGAATTTTGTCCAACGAAGCTGACCAAAGAAAGAAGGAAACCTTTGAGGGTATTCCGGGATTCCAAACCACTCTATGAGGAAAATTGCCTCCCGGAGAAGGAGCCATTGACTGAAACAACAATCTAACGGAGAAACGCCCATGGCTCCGCCTAGACCACATCCTGTGATCCCTTACCTTTGGGCATAACACGGACGAAGATAATCGCTCCAAAAGACGAGAGAAATCACAGATTTCCCAATCATTAAGATCTCGACGCATCCTTGGGCACCAAAAGACTCCCTCTGACCCTCTCTCATAATAGTCCTCCACAAGAGCATCCCTGGCGGTAGAGAGAACAAATAAGCTTCCAAAATCATCCTTGAGACTCGTAGATCCTGACCAAATGTCCTTCCAAAATCTTATCTCTCATCCTCTTCCCACCCTGTAAGTGAAGAAAGGCACAACCAAACTGACATTCACCATAATCCCTTTCCAAAGCCCCACACCGTGGGTTCCCCTAACCTCCCGAGGTATCCAACGAGAAACCACCCCATACTTGGCCATTATCACAACCCACCACAAACTTTCCTTATCCTTTCCAAATCTCCACACCCACTTCCCAAGCAAAGCTTTATTCATTTGAATCAGTGGCTTGAGATTCAATCCCCCATCTTCCTTGGGCCAACACACCTTGAACCAAGCTACTAAATGATACTTCCCTCTGTCCTCTTTATCATTCCATAAAAACTCCCTTTGAAACCTCTCTATGGTATAAGCTACGGATCTAGGAATGGTGAGAGACGACATAAAGTAAGTTGGGAGGCTCTACAACGTGCTCTGGATCAAAGTCAATTTCCCCCCTTTGGATAAGTAAAATGCCCTCCACCCTGACAACCTTCTTGCAATACGGTCTACTACTAGATTCCAAACTGATTTCGCCTTAAAATTTGCTCCCAAAGGCATTCCAAGGTACATGGAAGGGAGAGACCCCACTCCACATCCTAGACAAATGGCAAGGTGACCTAGGATAGGTACCTCCCCCACCTGCAGGATTTCAGATTTTGCTAAATTAACTCTAAAGCCTGACACCACTTCAAAACATCTTTAAAGACATCTGATATGAAGATCGCTTCTTGAAGCCTGGCAAAAAATGAGAGTATCATCTGTAGATTGGAGGTAGGAAATCCTCAACCCCGACTGTCCAACTCGAAAGCCTTCAAAAAAAGTCCCCTCTGCTTTTGTCATCATTCTACTCAAAGCTTCCGAAACAATGACAAAAATAAAATGGGATAGGAGATCCCCTTATCTCAATCCCCTAGAGCTGGGGAAATACCCCACAGAGCTCCCATTCAATAGGATAGAGAATGAAACAGACGCTATACAAGTCTTCATTCACAACCTCCACTTTGGCCCGAATCCCATCTTGCCTAGAATGTAAAGGGAATCCTAGTTCACATGATCATAGGCCTTCTCCAAATCCACCTTGCAAAGGATGCCCGAATTCCTAACTCGCATCCTAGAGTCGATACATTCATATGCAACAAGAATCTCATCTATTATTTGGCGCCCGCCAACAAAAGCACTCTGATGAGGGAATATGAGAGAGGCCATTACTGCCTTGAGGCGAGTTGCCAAAACCTTGGAGAGGATTTTATACATGCTACTCACAAGGCTAATGGGCCGAAAGCCCTTGAGCTTCGCCGCCCCATCCTTCTTTGGAATCAAAACCAGGAATGTGCTATTCATGACTCGGTCAAACCGCCCTGTATCATAGAACTCCTGCACCACTTCCATGAAGTCTCGACTCACAATCTCCCAACATCCCCTAAAAAATTCAATGGAGAACCGGTCTGGCCCGGGAGCCTTATCACTTGGCAATGCCTTAATTGCTTCTAGCACCTCCGCTTCCTCAAAAGGAATTTCAAGGGTCGATCTTTGATCCTGAGATAAACCATCAAACGAGAGTCCATCAAGCTTTAGGCACTAATTCTCCCTCTCACAATACATACCCTTAAAATAAGAGATTACCCTCTCTTCAATTTCTCCCTTCTCCTCTACCCACCTCTCATCCACCCTTAACTTGGATATGAAATTCTTTTTCCTCTTATAATTTGTCATTCTATGAAAGTATTTCGTATTTCCGTCCCCCTCTTTAAGCCAACGAGTCCTAGCTTTTTGCTTCCAAGAGATTTCTTCGAGCTTAAGTGTCGAAATATAATTCAATTTCTTTTCCTCTTTCCCTTGATTCTAAAGGGGATAGGTCGCGCATCTCAGCCAACCCATCCAAGACTTCAATCTCCCTTAGTAACCCGGTGAGACGCACTTATATGTTTCCAAAAACCTCCTTATTCCAAATTTTTAAACGAGCTTTCAATCTTAATAGTTTAATCCCAAAGCGAGTACTAGCGGACCCCCACCTGCTATTGAGGCTCCACACCTCGGCTACTAAGGCTTTAAACCGCTCATCTTCCATCCACATGTTCTCAAATCGAAATGGGCTAGGCCCCCCTAAAAACCTCCCCATCTCTAGTAAAAGAGGCACATGGTCGGATATAGGTCTAGGGAGAGACGATTGAGTCACATTTGGGAAATGAGCCTCCCACTCTGGATCTAGGAGGAAACGATCAATGCGGCTCGCTATTTGGTCATTTCCTGCTTGAGACCAAGTGAATTGAGCCCCCCTCATAAGGTAATCAATCAACCCATGACGAAAAACGAAGACTCCAAACCGCCTCATCTTAGGAGTGAGAGCACTACCCCCTTTTCTCTCCGAGGAGAATCGGATGCTATTGAAATCCCCTCCCAAGCACCAAGATTTGCCCCAACGCACACTGACGTCATCCAATTCAGCCCATAACTCTAATTCTTCTGACCTTCCAACCGGCCCATACCCCCAGAGAAGGCCCATAAAAAGTCCTCCCCGATCATCCGGCATAAGACAGAAATCGAAAAAGCCCCCACTTCAGACTCCAGAACTTCCACTCTCTCTTTGTCCCACATTAGTAGGATACCCCCAGAAGCTCCCCAAGACGGAAGCTCGATCCACCCCGGAACCTGACTACCCCACATGTCGCGGCTATGAAACTCTTGAGTGTTTGAGAGTTTGGTTTCCTGAATGCATAAAAGCGTCGGATGCTTGGAAGTAACAAACTTTTTAATTGCCACCCTCTTCTCCAACTGACCTAACCCTTCAATGTTCCAAGATAAAATGGAGAGGTCATTCATCTAAACACCTAATGGACCCTAGCTACCTTCGGACTGGCCGACTCCCCTTGTTTCCTAACTTGGTCATAGTTGACACTACATTCTAGACACCTCTTCTCCATTGCCAAGGCACCTCTACTGCTGACTCTACTTTTAGCTTTGGTTCGGCCTCTGCCCCCCTTTATTTCTTCTTTAATGCGTTGATTTAGGTTTCTAACCTCGGAGTCCTGTCCTTTCGTGGACCCGCCATTTGGTTCACCATCCATTCGGAAATCTCCTCTATCCCAAAGCTAGGTCCAAGCCCACCGAAAGAACCTGAGCTGGACCGGAGGTAGATAGCGCTGATCCTTTCTCTCCAGAATTGCCTACCGCCGAAAGAGGCTTCGTCTCTGGGTAGGCCTTCCCTCCATAAGCCTGCTCTTCCGTCGAGAACACTGCCTCTATCTCGGTGAAGACCAATGGTGTATACTGCTCCATCTCTGAACTGACCGAATCGGCGTCTCAAAATCTCCCCTCCAACGATCTGACCGACGAAGAGATAGACTGAGATCCTTCTGCATCGATAAGGCTTCCACCTCCCTCCCTAATTTGCCTACCTGGTGATGGCATCTCGAACTCATGGCCCTCCTTAAAAAATTTCTGCTCTCGGGAACTTGGATCTTCCTCCGCTAGAGCTGAACTCCCTTCTTCCACCCTCGGATTCGACTGAAAATGAAATAACTCCCCCTGCGAGCCAAAGCCTTTGGCCTTCTCTGGAGCCCTAACTGGAGGTGAAGGCAACCTCCTTAAACACCAAGCCTAATCCACCCCATCTGGCTTCGGGCCCACCAGATCGAGCCTATGATCTGATTCTCCTCCTAGGGTTCATTAACCGAGTCCTAAAGCCCACTCCCCGAACCGACATTCTTGGGCCCGGGACTGATCTGCTTTGCTAGGATCAGAGGCCCATCCTGGCTGGGCTCAAAAGCGCCAAAATCCTTAAATGAAGGACCCGCCACTTCTTGGCCTACCAAATCCTCTCCACTATCTTCCTTCCTCATTAACTCCTTCCCTGAGTACACTGGATTATAAGGATGGGATCTTCCTGTTGTGGCATTGCTGAAATCGACCTTAGAGGCTTTTCTTTCCCATCTCTGTCTTCTCCTTCGCAGGTTCCGTTTTTGGTTTTTCTTTGTCAGTCAACCTCTGCCTCTCTTACCTCTATCCATTTCGGTGAATCTCCTTGGGTTTTCCTCTGGAGGGTAAGGGTTGTCACCCGACCAAACGCCTACCTTATCTGGAGCTGCCGCTACGACTCGTCTGCCCCTCTGGGACTCTAGCAACATCTCTCTCTTCCTCTCATCCTGATTCGCTACCCTACCACGATGTACGACCACCTTCCACCCTTCTGCTTGTCTCTCATTGGTTGCCACTGGGTCAGACAGTACGACACCGTCAATGGGCGCCTCCTCACAGAAATTTGAATTCACCACTGCCTGGCTTTGCCGGAAAATATACATATCGCCGGAAACACCCACCTCATCCTCCGACAATACAACAATGCCAATCCTATGAACCCCTCCCCTACTTGGAAAGTTCATAGTGCGGAGAATGTTTGCTTTGCTCACGGCTGCAACCCTTATCTGAGCTTGAAGGAGATCCGAGAGGGAGGATGTACGCTCATCGATTGCCAAAAACCCTCCACATGCATTCCCTATCTAACGAAAAATTTTATCGTTCCATAAGTTCACAAGTAGGCCTTAAATACCTAGCCAAAAAGATGCCCTGAAAAAAGTTTTTGGAAGCTGTTGGAAGCTGGTTTGAAGCTGGCCGCTATCTTTGAGCGATTAGTGATCCTCCTCCTGGAATCGGCCAATGCTCCTTAGCACAAAGATCAATCACCGAGGACAATTTCTTCACAATGAGTAAACCTTTTCCAAACGCATAAGGGATCAGAGGGGGGCGGTCGTCTCGAGGGAGAAGAGAATGAATAAACGTTCCACCCTCGATCAACTAGCCAACGACTGGGGGAAGGTACAAACTATGGCCCTGTCCCCCACCCCTGAGTAGAAGGATCCTCACCTACTAAAGGAGGGAAGGAACCTGAGGGGAGCCGAATCCCAGGCACACTCTCCCTTAATTGCTCTTCAATATTCTCTTTGCTACCTAAACAATATCGGGCTAGAATGATTTAGTTCAGGGATGACAACACCCCTTCCCAATCGAAGCCCTTCTTGGCCTTTGGAAAAATCACCCATTTCCTTCTACCTGCTGCCATCGGAATAGCCATTAGTGAAATGAACTCCCCACTCTGATTCCTCTTCCTCTCTAAAAAGAAAGTCCTGGAGGAGCATTGGCATCTCTCCACCCTGTATGAATCCTCAGCTAGTCTCACACAGTTTGCTATGAATCGGATTAGCCACCAGAGGCTGCGCTCCCTCAGCTGTAATTCCACCGAGCTTTCCCTTCCACGTTCAACAATCCTTACCAAAAGGCCTTCTATTTCCTCGCTTCCGAAGTCGAAGGTCTTCGCCTCTACCGCAAAGATCTTCGTCCTCATTGCAACACAGCTCCCACCTCTAATTTGCAGCTGATATCTTGATTCTTTGTGAGGCATCTAATCAGTAAATTGGCTATCTCAAATGCCTTCTTTAGATGTATTGAAGTGGTTTTTGGTCTTAAGGTGAATCTCTAGAAGAGCGGGATGTTTAGTGTAAAAGATGTTCCAATATAGAGGATCTTGTTGGTGTGCTTGGGTGTAACGAGACTATCATCCTTCAAGTCTTTATCTAGGCAAGCTGATAGCAAGTTGGTATTTACCCAAGCCTTGTTAGTCAAGGGTTTTGAACCCATGTTTGTTGGTATCCTAGAAGCAGACCTTACCAACCGGGAGATCTACTGCGAAGATAAGGACTTGAAGAACTGAAGAATTGAGGAAAATCCTGGTCTTGAAGAACTGAAGCAATGAGGAAAACAATAGCAGTAGAATCAAAGAGTTTTGAGTTTGTTGGAGTAGATGCCACAAAGTCATTTTCGGTGAAGATCATCTACCGAGGTAGGGGCTTCTCAGTTGAACTCCAGATTGAGAAGCGTGTTTTCTGGTGGCTACTTTGATTTGTAGCAGATTGTGTAAAACTTAAGGATGATAGACATCGTGTGGATAGGTTCCCTGGATCATCTAAGGTATTCATCCTTCAAAGGAAGAGTAATGAGGATGGGGGTTTCATCTCTCTAATGGTGATTCCCCCAGCAGGTGCTCGTCATCGCTGGATATTATTCTCAATGGGAAGGGATAAATTTGGGCGGCAAGGGGTGTGGGGAAGCTCTGCAAGCAGTCATAGCCCCCAAAATTCCTCCCCAAGCCCGACCAGACCTTGGCTAAATTATGTCATCCTCCCCAGACCCAGCGAAAGCCGCGCCAGTCCCACCTCCTCGGCCTCCCTCCCCAGCCACAACTTAATTAGAGAAAGAGTTTGGAGGATTTAGGGTTTAAAGAACAGAAAATAGAGAATTGAAGAAAAAAAGAGATTATGGTAAATTGCTTAGTTAGGGATTAGAGAACCCTACTAGCATATTATATAAAGAGAGAACATTACATATATGCCCTTTTACAAGTATACCCCCGACATTACATATATCAACACTTCCCCTCAAGCTGGAGCATAAACATGAAGCATGCCCAGCTTGACAGTAATATCTTGAAGAATAGACTGGCTTGGTGAAGATATCGGCAAGTTGTTGAGAAGACGAAACATGCTGAAAAAATAAAGAACAATCCCGCACTTTGTCACGGAGGACTTTGTCACGGAGAAAGCGGATATCAACCTCAATCTGTTTTGTCCGCTCATGAAGCACAGAATATGAGACAATCTTTGCAACAACCTCGTTATCACAATATAAGGATATAGGGCCTTTAACAGGAAACTCTAACTCAGAGAGGAGAGAACGAAGCCATAAGAGTTCACAAGAGCCATGAGTAAGTGCACGATATTCTGCTTCGGCACTAGACCGAGAAACCACGGGTTGCTTTATACTCTTCCACGCAACCAAGTTGCCTCCAAGGAAAGCACAATAGCCCGAGGTGGAACGACGGTCTGTAGCAGATCCGGCCCAATCAGCATCTGCATAGTCGGAGATATTGAGGTGACCATGTGAGCGATATAGTCCACAACTGAGTCTAGCCTTGATATATCGGAGAATACGATGAACAGCAACAAGGTGTGAAGCACGAGGAGAATGCATTAACTGGTTAACCATGCCGACAGCAAATGTAATATCAGGTCGTGTGAGGGTGAGATATATGATATATTAAGCGACCCATAAGACGCTAATAGGCATGAGGATCAGAAAGAAAATCACCCTCACTATTATGCAAAAAGAGCTTCGGATCCACGGGAGAAGTAGAGGATTTACATCCACTAATACTAGTATCGCTTAGTAGGTCAAGAGTATACTTTCGTTGTGAAAGAAAAATTCTCTTCTTAGATCGAGCAATCTCAAGACCAAGAAAGTACTTTAAGATGGCCTAGATCTTTGACATCAAAGGTACGCCCTAACTCATGCTTAGCATGAGAGATGAATGAGGAGTCATCGTCAGTCAAAATGATATCATTAACATATACCAGGAGAATAGTGCGGCCAAAGGTGTCAGAATGGATGAAAACAGTATGATTAGAGTGACATCGCTGGAAGCCCATGCCAAGGACCATTTCACTGAAGCGATGGAACCAAGCACGAGGTGACTGCTCCAAACCACATATAGACTTCCGAAGTCTACAAACCTTTCCAAACCCCTCCTTGAAGCAGGAAACCAGGAGGGGGATCCATATACACCTCCTCGGTGAGATGTCCATTAAGAAAAGCATGCTTGATGTCTAACTAATAGAGAGGCCAACTCTGATTTGCCGCAAGAGAAAGGAGAACATGAATTGAAGTCAGTTTGGCCACAGGCGCAAAAGTAACATCATAGTCAAGCCCATAAGTCTGAGTAAAGCCACGGGCGATAAGACGAGCCTTATACCGAGAACACTGCCATCAAAGTTATGTTTAACGGTAAAGACCCAACGACAGCCCACAGGTTTCTTCCTAGCTGGAACGGGAACAATATCCTAAGTCTGATTAGACTAAAGAGCATTCATTTCATCAACCATAGCACTCTTCCACTCAGAATGAAGAAGAGAATCACGAACGGACTAAAGAATAGTCACAGAGTCAATTGTCGAAAGGAAGGCCTGGTACGAGGGAGACACAGCCTGATAACAAACATTCTTGGTAAGGGGGTAAGGAGTAACACAGAAGCGAACACCCTTGCGATGAGCAATAGGTATCTCAAGATCAAATGCAGCATGAGTAACAATAACAGGAGAATGAAGAGGAATAACAGAGGGTAAAGAAGTACCTCGAGGAGTGAACTGCGGGGAAGACTGTGGTAGAGGCACATTAGAGGAGGAACTAGGTGGCCAGTGGCGAGAGTACGTGAGAAACTCCTTCTGTGGTGGGAGGTCCCCTGTAATAGGTAAAGGCATAAAGACAGAAGAAACAGTAGGTGAAGGCACAGAGACAGGTGACACCGTAGAAGCAGGAGAGAAATAAGGGACTATCTCGAAAAAAGTAACATCCAGAGAGACGAAGAAACGACGAGATTGAGGGTCATAACACCGATAGCCTTTAGAGGTGCTAGAGTAACCAACAAAGAAACATTTAATGGTCTTATCATCCGGAAGCAAGTACAGCCAAACACCCGTGGCTCAATGAAGAAAATAGGAACCTGAGGGCAAAGAAGCTGAAATGGTGAGAGGCCATCAAGAATGTGAGAATGAGCTTGATTGATGAGAAAACATGTAATCAGAAGAGTCATGGACCAATAAGGCTTAGGCACCTGCATGCCTCAAAACAAAGAACGAGTGACACCAACTAAATAACTTGCGCTCAGCAACGCCATTTTGTCGAGGCGTGTAAGGACAAGTAAGCTAATGGGCAATCCCATGAGTTAAAAGAAACTGGACAAGAGGTGTAAAGAGATGCTACCATTATCAAAACGAATGGCCTTAATAAGACCACCAAACTGGGTAACAATCATAGTATAAAATTCCTGAAATTGAGAGAACACCTCATCCTTAGACTTAAGAAGGTACAACCAAGTAACTCGAATGTAATCATCAATAAAAGTAACATAATAACGAAAGCCATCACTTGAGGGAACAGGAGATGGTCCCCAAACATCCGAGTGAACTAACTGAAAAATAGAACGTCATCTATGCATCCGAGAAGTATAAACGGTATAAAATATTTAGTAAGCTCACAAGTATCACATTGAAAAGTAGATGAAGAACAAAGTTTACTAAAAGTAGGAATCAAATAACATAAAGTCTTAGATCCAATATGCCCAAGTTTGGCATGCCATAAACGATAAGTATCAAGAGTAGCATCAACAGAAAAATGAAAAACAGAAATAGTAACAGCAGTAGAGGTGACTCGATCAGAAGCATAATCACTGTCAAGGTAGTAAAGTTCGTCTCTTTCCACTCATCTACCAACAATCTTCCTCGTAGTCAAGTCCTCAAAAAGATAATGAGAATGATAAAACATAACACAATAATTAAGTTTGCTAGTAAGACTACTCACTGAAAGAAGCTTAGAAGATAAATGAGGAACAAGTAACACATGAGATAAAGAAAAGAAATAGATGGAGACACAGGAATGTGTCCTATTCCTGAGACCGGATTAAAAGAACGATCAGCCAAGCGAACCTTGGCAGTAGGCAATGAAGGTGAATAAATGGAATAACTCTGTGACTCACCAGTCATACGATCAATAGCTCCGGTATCAATGACCCAGTTAGGAGAAGAAGACGATGTAGTGGCGGCATAGGCCGAGGGAGCATGGATACCTGTGGCAAATGAAGCAACAGTATCAGGAGAATCACTCTGCAGACGGAACTCAGCTCGGATCATCTTAGCAACCTGGGCTCTCATAGAATCCGGAGGATCACAGGCAACAACTAAGGACTGAGGATCAACAGCATGAGTCACAAAAAAATGAGTAAAAGGACGAGGCTGGTAACCCTCGGGGTAGTCATGCAAACGGTAACAATGATCACGATCATGTCCCACTATACCACAATGACTACAAGGAGTAGTAAGTCTGCCACGACCACAACGGCCCTACCAATCCCCCTACCACGGCCAACAGCAGGACGAAAATCAATAGCAAAGGCGGTACGATTCGAAAGGAAAATAGGAGTGGTGCTCGAAGACATAACAGCCCGGCGGCGTTCCTCACCAAACACAGTGTACACAGATCAAAGAGATGACAAAGGAGATGTGGCATGAACCTGAGTGCGCAACTGCTCGAATTTGGCCCAAAGACCTCCCCAAGAAATCATAAATACGGTGACGCTTAATTCGCTTCGTCATAATCTTGGTAGAAATAGCAGAAAATTCAGAATTAGGCTCATAATGGCTTAATTCGTCCCAACGACGCTGAAGAGCCCCAAAATAATCTGAAATAAGCATATCTCCTTGCTGAAAGTGAGCAATCTCACGAGTTAGTTGATAAATCCGAGCATTATTCTCTACTAGGGCATAAGTCTGAATAAGAGCCTCCCAAAGTTCATGACAATCTTTATAAAAAAATATAATTCCTGACAATCTGAGGCTCCATGGAATTGAACAACCAGCCCAAAATAATACAATTCTCTGCCTTCCACTTAGAAATTTCGGCAAAACCTGCCTTCGGCTGTGGGGCTTACCACATCTTAGAGCGACTCCCAATATAAAGCTCAACCGAGCATCGCCACGCAAAAAAATTATCACCATTGAATTTAATATTTGTGATAGAGTAGACAACAGAGTCAGAAAGAGCCGAAGGAGCAAGAACTTTAGCATCCATAGAAGAAACTCAAGGAACAAACAACAAATCAATCAAAAATATCAACAACAAAAGATCTAATGGTATTAAGATTACCAAAGAGATGACTTAAGTTGTTTTAAGCAAATAGGGTGTAAAAAACCTTTTTTCAGCAAAAAAAAAGGTAGTGAAGTGGGGTTATAAAATCATCACAACTTCTTCAAATCCCATCCAAACGAAGAAAAAACAGGTTCAAGATGTTTATATCAAAAAAATGGTCCAACCATGACCAATAAATAACAGAAGCAACAACTCATTCAAGCGGTAAAAAATCTGAACCAAAACAGTATTTTTCTTCGAATTTTTCTGTATTTTTTCTTCAAATCATCATTACTTCATCAATGTTTAACCAAATCTCATTAAATAGGATTCAAAAATCCTCTAAAATCAAGATCTTTGAAAAATATGTCTTCGAAGAACCCAAAAATAAGGCCTAGGTCATACGGCTAGAGATAAGCATATGGCTAAAAACGTGGCAGCTAGCTCCTTTTTCCTTTTGTTGTTGTTACGGCTTTAAACAACGATCTTATTCCTTTGATGTGACTCTAATACCAAGTTAGAGAAAGGGATTGGAGGATTTAGGGTTTAGAAAAGAGAAAAGAAAAAAAAGAGGAAAAATAGAGATTATGATAAATTGCTTAGTTAAGGATTAGAGAACCCTACTAGCATATTATATAAAGAGATTACATTACATTTATGTCATTTTACAAGTATACCCCCGATATTACATATATCAACAAACTTTCCCTCCAATGGTTGCTAAACAACCATTACCGTCAGGATGGTGGGATATGGCCATCGTTTGTGCCTTTCAAAACTCTCAGGCAAGCTGGTCTAATCTGGAGGAGGAAGTCAATAGGTTGATCCCAAATGATGAACAGACAACCCTGGTTCCCTGCTAAAATCAGAAAGGCATCATCATCGTTAGGCGTCTATCAACGGTGAGGGACCTATTCGCTCCGGAGAAGTGGCCATTAAGAGCTGGAGGGCATATCACAATGAATCAATGGTGGCTGGCGTTGAACCGTGCATCTGTTAGTTCCTTACGGGACTCATTCTGGCTTGGAATTCATGGTCTCCCCCTTCACCTTTGGAAAGCTATCCTTGCGGGTATTGGAGACTTATGTGGTGGAACTAAGAAAATTGACCCTCATTCTCTATCTCTGTCGGATCTCTGGCAAGCTGGAGTCCAGATAGTCTCGTCGAGCAGGGATGGAATTCCTCACACAATGCGAATCCCAGATCGAGGAGGATTCCATATAATTGTTATCTCTATGATAGAGATCAGAGATCTTGGTTTCTTCGACGACCCAAGAGACTTCCGGTACTGAAATTCGGAAGAGATTTCAAAATCTTCCCCTATAGAGGCTAGCCCTGCCGCAGCAACTGTGAAATCCAATAGCCATGTGACACGTCCCCTGAAAAGATTTCGAAGGAGTAGGTCCCAAGTGACGTATCTGACTCATCCAGAAATTCAAGCAGCTCCAGTAGAGTGGTTGGAGAAGAGGATGGCCATCATCTTGGTCATCCACAACCACCAGATGCAGGGGCCGGGTTGCTTGTGTTACACATAAAGGGCATAAAAAGGAAGAGAAAAAGGCAAAAGAAGAATCAACTGTCAGAAGAAGAAATCAGAAAGTATGGAAGAGAAAAATTTCCAGCGAAGGTGCTTTGCAGCCATTCCTAGACCCTCCTAATTTGCCGACACCTGTTGAGGGTCTCTACCATTCGATCTCACTAGCTCTAAGCCCGAGCCTTGAATGGACAGGACCTGAGTTCTCGGGCTTGTTAAAAGAGAAAGCCTTTGTTAAAGCCCACCCCCAAGTCAGAGTTTGGGCATACTCATTGGTGGGCCTAAAATCCCAAGGGCCTGTTACTCTGGGTCCGTTCTCTCATCCAATCCGGGCCCCAACCCATCAGATCCATTCGGGTTTGCCAACATTATAACCCAAGTCGTACCTATGAAGAGAAAAGAGACTCAACTTTAAGGGCACCGTTCTGGCCTTCGACTCGAAAGTTGAGGGAGTTCAGAAATTGGGAGGGAAGCCTTTCCTGGCTCACCCTCTCGCTCTCCTATTGGTAGGGGGGAGGTGATCCAAAGGGGAATTTTTTAGGGGTTTCTCATGGCATAGCCCGTAGGAGTGGTATGGATCAGAGATTTGAAGCCAACCTCGAGGATGGTCTCGCCGACCTAGGGGCGAAAGCTGTTGAAAATGAGGTAGCCAGGGCTGCGGGTGCAGCTGGGAAGGTACCATTAGCCGGAAGAGACATTTCAATTGAAGAAGGAACCTCCTGCTTAATGTCCAAGATAGTGGATGCCGCCACATCTCAAGATTATCGAGCTTCCGAGGTACAATCGGACTTCAGCAAGCATGCCGAAATTAATCTGTCATCATCAAGGTTGGGTCGGTCTTGGGCCATCGATGTTGAAACTCCAGATCTAACAGGCGATAACCAATCAGATATCCATCTACCAGGCAACACGAATCCCCAATTCTTGCAGGCTATGATGTGGTTACACTAGCCAACATCAACTTCTCCCCTCTGATTGCTCTGAAGGACTATGATTCACCTCCCTTAGTATTCTGTGACAATCAATTCGCCTGGGTCAACACCGATTCAGGGGACCTACTTTGAGAGCCAGGCTATATTAAGGATGGCTCGAGAGAGGGGGCTAGTGTGGAAAGTTGGAGTAGCTCTCCAGAGGTCGCACGGTGCTGGTCTGGAGACCAATCCGATTTGGTTTGAGGTTTCAAGGAAGGTTTCTTCTTTGTTAAAGATGGGGGTGGGAGTGGTTCGATGCAGTCTGGGGAAGGTTCCAATATCGCACCGAGAAGTCAGGTGTCATCCTGTTTTGCGGAAGCAGCGTCTGGAGGCTGTGGTAAGAGTCCATTCTCCTCTGATCCGACCTCGAATCAGTTCCAGGCCTTCAAGTAACCCGAGCCACCAGTAAGAGGCAGTTCTAGGCTCCCAGATTCACCCTCCCTTCCCTTTCAGGTACGCCTATCCCCTCTACCCCATCCCCCGACCCTATTCAACCATCGTTGAATAGGGTTAGGAGATCAGCTCTTCATCGGTCTCTAAGTTGGCATTCTTATTTATGCTTACAAAACCAGGGAACTCTGATACTACAGCCTGATGAGGAACAAACGAGTCTAGTAAGGTCAGCATCACTGCCCTGCATGACCAATCTCACTGAAAATAACTCTAGATCATTGTCAGTGCTTCTGGGACCTCTCCAAGTTGATCTATCTGGTATCTTGGGTTGGAGGTCAATCTCTTCCCAAGTCAATGTCTTTGTAGATCCCTCACCTTGGGTCTTGAGTAAAATGGCAGGCATTAGCAAATTCCCGAACCTTTCAATTGAGGGCCATGAGGAGGATTTCGGGAGGTTATTTCAATCTCTTAAAAAATTTGGGGGTGGGTCTGTGGTCAAGCCTACACGGCTACACCAAAGCGTCCTGTAGGTCCGGTAAAAAGATCTTCGGAGTTGAGGAAGTTGAAGTGAGAAGTAAACTACGATACATCGAGTCATAAAGTTATTCCTAGATCTAAGAGGTTGGGCCAGGGTTCCACTACTGATCAATGTCAGCTATGAGTCTTCTTTCCTGGAACATTAGAGGTTTGGGTTATCTTGAAAAACAAGCGGCAATCAAAAAGTTCGTCAATTCCAACAAGCCGCCGATTCTCTGCATTCAGGAAACCAAGTTGGCATCTATCGGTCCCTGACTGATTCGGGACCTATGGGGGGAGGGCCCCTCGAATTGGCTTAGCATGGCTCATTAAGGGCTTTTGGAGGCATTTTACTCATGTGGTATCCGAGTAGAATCGAGGTTTCGGAATCTGAAATTGGGGTGTACTCGATCTCTATTCTTTGTCATTTGTCGAGTGGGGGAAATATCCGGGTGTTCTCTGGGTCTATGGCCCATCCGAGTCTGTGGCGGATGCCGAGTTTTGGCAAGAGCTCGACGACATTAGTGGCATATGGGATGCCCCTTGGTGCCTGGGCGGTGATTTCAATTGCATCCGCTTTCCCCACGAGGCGTGGGGCTCAATCAATCTCGGCCAAGATGCAAAGATTTGTCAATTTCATTTCCCGCCATAGTTTGCTCGACTACCCCACTAGTGGTAGCCAATTTACCTGGTCTTAGCTACCATCAGGCCATCATGCCAGCAAACTGGATCGGTTCCTTTCCTCTGTCGGTTGGGAGGACATGTTCCCTAACCTTGTCCAATCTTCCCTGCTTCGTCCCACTTCCGATTATGTGCCAATCTTATTGGCACCTGAGAGTGTCATGGGTGGCCCCACCCCATTCCGTTTTAAAAATATGTGGCTCTAGTCGGAGGGATTCAAAGTCTTTGTATCCGAGGTGTGGGCGTCCCAGGTGGTTTGGGGCACCCCCAGCCCAAGATTCAGTCTGAAGCTAAAAGCCCTCAAAGCTAAACTTAAGATCTGGAACAAGGAGGTCTTTGGGAACGTGTCAGAGTATAAAGCTGAGGTGTTACTCAACATTCAGTCTTTAGACTCCATGCAGAGTAATCGGCCTCTTTCTGAAGAAGAGAGTCGAGTTCGGGAATCTCTCAAAATGTGACTACTTGAGAACTGTGAATCCTGAGGACATTAGCTGGAAACAGAAGTCTAGGATCTGTTGGTTGAAGGAGGGGTACCGTAACACTAAGTTCTTCCACGAGATGGCCAATTTCCGTCGAAAATCAAATCTTATCTCCAGTCTCATTGTCGACGGTGAGAGCAAGACGAACCCAAAGGCTATCGAGGATAGTGTGATTGGATTCTACAAGGACATGTACTCGGAGAAAGTCTCCTGGCATCCAAAATTAGACGGTCTTCCTTTTGACTCCATCTCTCATGCCCAAAGTAAGGAATTGGAACGACCGTTCCAGGAAGAGGAGGTACTAAATGTCATTCACTCCTTAGCAAGCAATAAATCCCTGGATAGCGATTAATTAAACGAATTCAAATTCGGTTTCTTAAATTTAATATCCGCCGGATAGCGGAGCGGATTCGGATAGCTGATAGTATTAAACCAATTGGATACGAATATAGCACTATCCACTCCAAATCTGCTCCGTTTACAACCTATCTGAAAGCATTGACACAAGCTTTCAACGAGTTCGCAGACGATTCACAAGAGATGAAAGTGGCCAAATTGATTTCTTCAAGCTGCTTTTATTTATCATTGGGATTTCCTTAAATAAAAAATATATATATACAAAGTTTAAGACTCTACACCTTATCATGGTAACCCATTGTTCTGTGTGTTTCTTATGAAATTAGGGAAAGAGAAAGAGGGAAGTTGGGTAATGGCAGAAAATGGAGAAAGTGAAGATAAATAAGAAAGAGAGGGAGACAACTTAGGGGTTTGTTCTTAGAGAAGCTAAGCTGTATATGGTTTTGAAATGACACTTAAGGGTTTCAGATGTAACAAAAAAAAAACTATTACATTTTTTTTTTATCAGTAACCCAAGCAGAGATATAATATAAAAGAGAAGCAATACTACATAAGAGAGCCAGAGTATGGTTTACGATCATGGTTCACAAGATCGTAAACCGATGCTGAGAGCATAAAAGGAAAAGGAACAGAAGCTATGTAACCCCTAATAGTGACTACCCAAATGCAATCAAATTGTCAACATGCCCAAGTTCACCCCTGCGTCGAGTGGAACACTAGTCCACAACCGAAGTGCGGGTCCGAACACATATGCTATATAGAGATGACGGAGAGTTGTCGAAAACTCTCTTGTTCCTCTTTTTCCAAATAGACCATGCTATAGCACCCGGCAAAACCAACCAGATATCCATCCTTGAACCATCCCCACTTACCAAATCCCAACAGGATAAGAAGTTATGAAAAGAAGAGAGAAAGACCTAAGCCACACCCAACCGAGAAAGAAAGGAACTCCAAATCTCACTTGCAGCATTACAATACAAGAGAAGGTGATCAACTGACTCTTCCGCATGAAGGCACGTATAACAGCGGTTTGTCATCCTCCGCCCTCTAGATTTCAAGTGATCACACGTGAGGATTTTATTCAAAACCACATTCCATAGGAAGAGAGATAATTTAGATGGAATGTCTGGATTCCACATCACCCTATGAGGGAACGGGTAGATGAACTAGCCCCAAGCAACTGAACTAGAGATCTCACTAATTGTTGCTTCCAGCCCAAATTTTACAAATTTTACAGTCCCGATCCTGAAAATCTAGAGAATGTGACCCCAAACACTCTAACAGTCTACTAAGCTCAACTACTTCCTAATCATTCAACCCTCTCCACAACCTAGGACACCTAACAACCCCTGCAGAGCTCCTATCAATGTAATCCCCAACTAGCGCATCCCTATCCACGGCTATGCGAAATAAGAGACCAAACTCCTCCTGCAATTTCGTGGTATTACACCACACATCCTTCCAAAACCTGACCTCGGATCCCCTACCAACCTTGAATCTGAAGAAAGGTGCTACTAAACGAGCAACTGACATGATTCATTTCCACATTCCCACCCCATGAGTGATGAGTCCCCTTAGCTTCTCCTTAGGGAGCCAACACGATTGTTCCCAGTATTTGGCCACAATTACAAACCGCCAGAGACTCTTTCCTCGTTGAATCTCTAGATCCATTTCCCCAGCAAAGCCTTATTTACTAAAGACAAAAGCTTCAAATTCAGACCCCCCTTGCTCTTCGGGCGACACATGCTAACCCAATCGACTACATGGTACCTGAACTTACCTCCTTTCTCATGCCAAAGAAATTCCCGCTGCATCTATTTAGAGATGATGCCACTGAGCGAGGGATGACAAGCGTGGACATAAAGTAAGTGGGAAGACTAGATAAGGTACTCTGAATCAGTGTTAGCTTCCCTCCTTTAGATAAGAAGGACGATTGCCAGCCGGACAGCAGCCTCTCAAACCTTTCTAGAACCAGCGCCCATGCTGCCTTAGATTTAAAATTGGCCCCAAGCGGCATACCTAGATATACCGATAGGAGAGACCCTACGCGACACCCTAGACACTCGACTAATATGGCTACATCAGAACCTTCCCCCACCCCTATTATTTCCGATTTAGACATGTTGATCCGCAGAACTGATATGGCTTCAAAGCAATAGAGGAGTTTTCTACGGGATACTATGTCCTGGCGCACTACTCTACAAAAGATAAGAGTATCATCTACGAACTGGAGGTGAGATATACGCAATCTATCTCGACCTATGGAGAAGCCTTCGAAAACCAGAACATCGGCCCGAGCCAACATCTGACTCAAGGCTTCGAAGACCATAATGAACAAGAATGGGGAGAGTGGATCCCCCTGCCTTAACCCCCTAGAACTCTGAAAATACACGGTCAGGCTTCCACTGATGAGAATGGAGAAGGATACAGAGGAAACACATGACAATATCCATTGACACCACTTAGGACCGAACCCCATTCTTTTCAAAACATAACCCAGGAAACCCCAACTAATGTGATCGTAGGCTTTTTCCATATCCACTTACACAAAAGCCCCCGAACCTGAGATCTAACCTTGTCATTGATGCATCATTGGCTATTAGTATGCCATCTAGGATCTGACGGCCACCCACAAATGTCCCTTGTTAGGGGGAAATGATGTGACCCCCACACTCGTCTGTGACAATGCGCTAGAACTTTGGATAGGATTTTGTAGGCACTACTCACTAGACTGATGGGACGAAAATCTTTGATATGCATTGCCCCCTTGATTTTCAGAATCAGGACTACAAAGGTATTATTGAGCACTTTATCAAACCGCCCAGCCTCTTGCATCTCACTCATCACCGCAAGGAAGTCCTTCCCGATGATATCCCAACAATGATGGTAGAATTCAATAGTGAAACCGTCCGGACCTTAGTAACCCAAACCTCCTAACCTACTACTCGCTCCCGCTCTCAAACCTCGCTCTCACCTCGAGAGCTCGATTTCAACTTTTGAAAACCTCGCACTCGCTTAGAGAGTGCTGTTTTTGTGTAAAAAAATTTTTATCCCAATTTTCATGTTAAGTGGCATATATTTTGTCATTTTCTTTGTTGGATAGAAGATTCATGTAAGATTTGTTAACTATTGGTGATTTTGTAAGTGAATTTAGAATGATACATTTAATATATCAATGGTCATCTTATTTGTTGTGACTACAAATTTGAATGATGAATGATTTTATCAATTCTTTCTTATAGTTTAGAAAGTATAAAAGATATATTTGCATCCATAAGTAATTTTTAAGATTATATATATATATATATATATATAACGGCGCTTCGGAGGCGCTCTCGACCCTATCCTAAATTAAAAGTTGACGCTCTTGCTCCCGCTTTGGTTACCTAGGTCCGAACCAGGAGCCTTGTCTCTGGCCATGTCCCGGATGATGCCCAATACTTCCTCAAATCTAGCCTCCAACATAACTCTCTGCTCCTCCGACAAGCTTCGAAAGGAAGACCATCTTGCTCCCGCTTTGGTTACCTAGGTCCGGACCAGGAGCCCTGTCTCTGGCCATGTCCCACTGCTACCTCTCCTGATCCCTCCCTCCACACCCACTCCACCTGTAAACGAGAAATGAAATTGCTCTTCCTATGGGCATTGGCCATCCTATGGAAAATTTGGGACCCGTTTGATTACACTTCCATTTTCTGTTTTCTGTTTTTAAAAACAAAATTTTGAAAAATTTTACACAAAACATGTTTGTGCTTTCTGTTCTTAAAAATTAGTAACAAATTTTTTGAAAATCAAGATAACAGAACTTTTCTATTACCTCTGTTTTTTGAAAAAAAAAAATGAAAAACATGGACCCACCACCATCCACCCCCCACCACCACATTACTAACCACCACCCACCACCCACTACGACACCACCACAACAATACCATCCACTACGACACCACCACACACCATCACCATGACACGACCACCACCACCATACTACACCCACCACTACCACCACCATGAATTGAAATTAGTTAATCATATTTACCAAACGTGTTTTTTTGTTTTCCTTTTTTTAAAACAAGTAATGATTAGTAATGCCAAACGTGTTTCCTACATAAAAAAATTGAAAACAGAAAGTCGTTTTCAATTTTTAAAAACATAAAATAAAAAACAGAAAAACGGAAGTGTATCCAAACGGCCCCTTGGTATTCCTGTCCCCCTCCTTGAGCCACCGGATCCTAGCCTTGTGAAGGTATTCCACCTTCATTGCTTCCCTGGATCAGATCTCTTCAATGGAAAGAGACCTTGATTCCTCCAACAACTCCAAACCATCTATGGCCTTCAATAAACCAGCTAGACTAGCTTAAATATTGCCAAAAACTTCTTTGTTCCATACTCTAAGTCTAGCCTTGAGAGCTTTGAGTTTGAACCCAAACCACGTGCTGGCTGGACCCCAACCCCTACTAGCGTTCCATACCTCGGCCACCACCCCTTTAAAACTGTCATCCTGAAGCCACATATTCTCGAATCTAAACGGGGATGGGCCTCCTTTAAAGTCTCCGGACTCCAAAGATAATGGAACATGGTCAGATATGGGTCATGGCAGGGAAGATTGAATAATGTTTGGAAAGTGTCCTTTCCATGCCGGATCACAGAGAAATCTATCTGGCCTACTAGCTAGGCTGTTGTTCTCAGAATGAGCCCAAGTAAATAAATGTCCTTTTGATGGAAAATCAATCAACTCGTGACGCCAGAAAAATTCCCCAAATCTCCTCATCTTCGCCGTCACCACACACCCGTCTTTTCCCTCCGCGGAATAACAAATGCTATTAAAATCCCCACCCAGAAACCATGGAGCCCCCCACCTGACGCTAACATTAGGTGGTGGCTTATAATGGTCATTTTGGTCATAGAAATGATGAGACAGATTAAAAATTAATAAAACCCGAGCTATTGCTCAGATTTGGCTCGTTTATGAAACAAGCTTCTTATGTTGGCTCGGGTCGACAAACCCTAATACTTTGCTCAAGTCAAGCCTAGTTGGCTGTCAAGTTGGCTCGGCTCGTTGACACCCCTAATACCTGTGATATTTCCCTTTCTCAAGTGCAAAATTTCCAAACAAAATCGATATTTAAAACATTATTCCAGGTATGTTTATAAAATACATTATTCCAAGAGAAGTTATATTCTTATAAGCTCCCTCGTGTCTCACTAAAGTGATCCCCTGCTCAAGAGGATTTTAGGTAGTTTCTTGCAAGAAGCCTAGCGCGACTATGGTTGCAAGAAGGCAAAGCATAAATGGGAGCAAGAGTTGGAAAGTGACTAGTTGTACCTTCACTCAATAACATAGTTTATTATCCAGAGATACAACGGTTTTTGCCCAGTTTACCCATGAGGAAATTATGGAAGCTGCATATTGTCACAACATAAGGGTTCCCATGTAGCATTAGAAGGGAAAAATGTAAGGCCAATTTTAAGAGTACCATTCAAAATGGCCAAGCACGATGCATAAAATTTATCTAATTAATATAGAAACACAATGAAGAAAGAGGGAATATCCATTTTGGTGAATTAATGCATACCTGGCATGTTGCAAGGGTATCCTTACAGTTTTGAAGACTGCAACAGTATAATCGTAAATATATAAGACATGTAGAGATAATTTGATAATTTCAAATAGATTGCCTAGAAAATACTGAACAAATATAAATTGATAAATCCCTCTACATCTAAGTGCTCACAACAAAAAATAATACCTTTCACGAAGAGATAAAATCATCCCTGTCGCCACACCAGGTGCAGTTTCTTCTAATTTTGAGTTTCCCTACATTGTGAAGAAAAAAACAATTATGTTTCCCGAAAATTGCATGTATCAACTCCCCCATCTCATATTCATAAAAAAATAATAATAATAAATAAGGAAGCAGATCTTTGAGTTTCACTCCTTTATAAAGACAAAAAAGTGGTAGCATAGCAGACAACTATATGAAATCTACAAATCTAATGACATCAAGCTATAATATGAAGTGCTGAAAAACTAGAACAAAATTATAATCATCAAAATATACCATATATATTGAAATTTCAGATTAAACGGAAACTAAAACAGGCAAACAAAAGTTTCGGTTGGTACTATGGTCTTTGCATTTTGCAATATCCATCATGTGATTAATTTCCATACACCGCAGGAAATAAATCATAAATATACTTTGGAATCTTTCCTTTATCCATATTTGATTCATAAACCTTAATCGATGCCATAGGCCCATAGCCATAATGGTATATATGCACCTTCTTTTCCTCCAAGTAGGAAAAAAAAATATAACAACTGGGGGAAAAAACACAAAAACAAAATAAGCAGAATCTTAATGGAGCGCGAAAAAAAATATGCTCCAGCTCTTCAGCTTTGCATAAAAATGAATATTTAGTTCACGTGGCAAAAGAAACAGTGCAACAAATAATTGGAAGTAAAATCTAGCTTATTAAAAAAAAGGCAGGGGGGACTCTTGATTCAATCAATTCACAAAATGAGGGATATCTCTCAAGTTTAAATAAGTAGAAAGAAAGGACATAACTAATTTTCTATATCCCGGTCTACAAGAAAAATGGAACTCTATGATGCTCTAGGGAGAAACTTTACCCTAGGCAACCAAACGAACCACTAGAACTCAAAGTAATCCCAAACCCTCAAAGAGGCCTAAGTAAAAAAAAAAAAGGCCTTCCTCTAAATCTCCCCAGGCACCTCGATGATTCACCTAAATATTATGATCCTAGGTAGCCTCTGGAAACATCTAAGGAAATGCATGTTTCAAAATATTGGTAAATACCAGGCCGGCACGTACCGGTTTTTCCCCCACTCAATGCATAGATAAGTTGGGGAAAAAATCTCCCATATCAGTACCATATCACGACTATCAGTCGTACCAGACGGATACGCTACCAATACTGGTGAAACGGTACTGATACGCACGGCACACACTCATTTCTTCTTCCATTTATACTAGAATCCAAAGCACGGACCCGATACACAACTTATTTACAAAAAATATCATTTACTATGGTTTTACTTACATTTAAATTTTATTTTCAATTATTTAAAATATTGATATGTAAATAAGGTTATACCCCCTATTTGAATTCTATAAAAATTATCCTAGATCTAAATTCCCAAAGAATAAAAAGTCAACTTTCTATTTCAATAACAAAATTTGATTTGGGATTAGGTCAAAATTTCAACTTTCAAATGGTAAGATATTTCTCAAATCTTGAAATTTTATAAATTCTACTATAACAAAACATTACTAAAACACAAAAAAATGACAAAAGAAATTTCATATTTTAATCTTCAAAAATATTTTCATCTACAAGGTCAAAAAAGTCAATAGAGAAACAATTCGGCAAAAAAAGATGTACATAATTACATTCAGCCTTTACAAAAAAACAAAATTTAACATATGATGGGTGACCCCATTTAAATTCATTAAAATACTCTCGAATTTAAATTCTAAAAGAATCAAAATCCAAACTTCCAGCTCAAGGCCAGAATTCGATTTTAGCTGTCCGGGCCAAATTTCAACTTCCAAATTGCAATACTTTTTTTGAATCTTAAGTGATAATAATTTTTAATATGTCAAAATATTATTAAAACACAAATGACCAGTAAAATTATTTCACACATTGGCTTCTATATAGAGTTAGGTCATTACATACTCAGTCCCAAGCATCGAGTGACACTTATGACGAGATTCTACAGCTCACGTATTTATAGCAGACAAGACATAGATACATATGTACCAATCCACATACCACGTTCACATGAGTTGGCCATATAATTGTCAATATGTCTTCACTTTATTCAATTCTTGAGCTCACACTGTTCGAGCCGGCACGAAGCTCAATGTGGTATTGAGCTTCTATCATATATGTAATTTACTTTATAAATGTAAATCATTACTTTCTATGTATTTCATTGAATGTAGGGTTTTAATATTTAGTTTGTAATTTCTATACTTGGCTAAGTGACTATGGTTTGTATTTCAATACTTGTTTATCAGCACGCACGCCCTTTTTAACTTATAAAATTCTCAATTCGCATATGTATGGTTATAAATGTAGTTGGGAGCTTTCATTTAATTTGTTTTTAGCTTATATTTGCATTAAAAGAAATGTTATGTAAGATATCCAAGTTTTTCCTTATGTATCCCAGCGTATTTTAGCATATTCTGATTTTCCCGACGTATCCAACTGATACACCACTACGTATCCTACATTCGACTTACCAATACGACACCCAATATTGATATTTTGAACCATGAGTAAATGTCGATGTGAACCTTAGGACTAGGTCTTTTCTATAAAGAGACCTCTACCAAGAAGATAGATTGATCCCCCAAAAATTAGGTATCCCTTCCAGAGTATTATTTTTTATATTCCCTTAGCCAAATTTGAAGGCATCGAAGGTGGATTTTCATCCACACGGGAAAATGTATGAAATTATGTATCTCTACAACTTTACCACTAGACAAGAGTGCGAATTTCTTACAACATTTGTCTCTGGCGATCACAACCAAGAATGAGACTATTTGTAGTGTTCTACAACGGCACTTCCCTAGTAGTACGTTTTTAGAGGTATTCAGAACCCCAATTTGTGGCAGCCATATGTTTTAGGCCAACAAACATATCTCCAAGTTCCCACTTCTTTTTTTTCTTTTTCCTTTCTGGTATTCAAAAAAAGGTTAGGGGAGGTGGGTGGCAAACCATAACCACCCAGGCCAACCAAGGGGAAGATGGGCACCACCGCATACGTTAGTGGGAATCCAGAGACTCGAACTCAGACACAAGTGCTTGTTGGCCCAAGCCCAGGCCACTAGACCACCCGGTCGGTGGTTCCAAGTTCCCACTTCACAATGCACTCCATGACCCTCCCCAAACTCCACATAGAAATCCTCTCTTTTTCTGATTCCAATTTATACAATGGGATTACATATATCAATGAATATTTAAACACCAAAATTTCCAAAAATGCTTCTATAAAATTATTCTACCTCTCCATAATCTCTAACATATCTAGATATATTCTATACAAATTGCATATCTTGCTCAGTTATTGGCTCCTATCCGATGTTCATCCTGCTGAGCTTTGATCTCACTATCAAATGAGCTCACTAAGTTTTGCTGCCTATCTAGGCTTGTTTGGATCAACTTCCATTCTAAGAGAAAATTGATGTTTGATTTGCATGCGCACTAATTAACTTTTGTTGGTTTGATATATGCTACCATTTTGCTATATGATTATTTCCATATACCAATTGTTGTAGTCATTCTAATGCAATGGAACCCACAAAGTTAGTCTAATTTTTTTTGTATTATGGGTCCCACAACATGAAAAAATTAATCCATAGGGAGGGTACTGATTTAAAATCATAAAGAAAAAGGAATACTACTATCACCCACTATACACATCTAAGGTCTATTGATCTGTAATCTTTAAGAACACAAGAAATACTACTTGAACAAAGATTATCTTTTAGGGAACATCGACATGCAGTCCTCATACCATGACTGTGTGACTGCATAAATTACATTCCAAAAGCCTTGTGACTGCACCTATCCATGTTCTAATGACATGCCATGGTTGTGTGAGACCCAAAATTATGGATTTTAATTTTTTTGGGAATTACAATACAAATGCTTTGTGAGTGCAGAAATATAGAGAACACTATAAGCCATGCTTAGTCTAAGAACATACATTTTAAAGGAGGTCTAGCTTTATCAAACATGTCATACATGAACCCCAACAGGTCCAGTATGTCAGTATGCACATTTTAACCATGTAGACAATTTCTAAATGATGAAGAAAAATAAAATAAGCCCCCTCATACCCAGAATGGAAAAAATATATATATTAGAAAATAGAAATGAACTTCGCCTAATGCAGTGTTGTCCCTTGTACCCATATTAGGAATGACCTCCTCTTGATATCTCTAATAACATCTTTGCGCTTCCTCCAGTTTGCTAAACGAACGCTGAGTTGCTCCCTTGTACCCCAAAATCGAAAGAGCATAGGGGCAAGATGTTCTGTTGCTACCCATGTAAAGAACTTACTTATCTATTGGCACCACGACACTAATATAGCAGCCATCTATTGCACCAATGCAGTCCTATCGCACCAAAGATTAACCACATGACAATTTACCATAGTTACCAGAGCGAAAAGCGAAAATGAGAAGCGGGAAGCGAGACTCAAAAAAACCTTAGGAAATGGGAAGCGAGAAATGAGATATAGGCTCCTCATTCCCATTATGTTATTTATGGGTAGTTATACCTTTGATTTTATCTTACATGAGATTTTTGTAGAAAAGTAGGTGCCTTAGGTTTCAAACCAACAATATTTGCTTAGAGTCTACACCCTAAGCTATAGATTGTGGTCTATCACATCACTTCACACATACAACTCCCTTTGACTACTAAATGAGACGTGATGGAAGCGAGCTTCCTAGGAATAGAGTATGTTCGAGGAAACGAGCTTCCTAGGAAGCGAGTTTGTCCGAGGAAGCGAGTTTGTCCGAAGAAGTGAGCTTTCCACCTTGCACATAGCTTCCCGGCAACTATGCAATTTACTAATGGCTTGCAACAAAGACACAAGGAAAAAAAGACAATGGAAAACTCGTTACCTTAAACAAAATGGGTAATATTTCTGAATATGTCGAATTTCTGGAGGGATTTCATCAAATGGTCTTGTAGGCTTGATAATTTTCATTGAATGTGTCAAAACCGCAAATATAACTTTGTGAAAAACCCGACTAATGGTTTTACTAGAATGTTGGAATCTCTCCTGCATTACTAGTTCTCTCATTGAGTCCAATTGCATGTAAGAATATGGCCAACTGCTCCTCAGCACTTATTCTACGAGAGTCACTTATTAGTTGTCTCTCTTTGAGTACAAAGCAAAACATTCATAAACACGCTCATTTCCATTTGAAATAACTCATATCATCTACCACCATGTAGGGTCAGAGCTAGGATTCTCTTGCAGGGGGCTAACAATGGAGGTTTGGGGCGTAGCTCCTGATTTTTTTTTTTTTTTTTTTTTTTTTGAGGACCAAGTTCATGGGCCATCACGTCTGTTCAGTGTTACCTAGGCACTTCAGTTTTTCTGAATTTTGTTGTGCCGACAGTACCATGTCATGATGACGTCAACATTATGGTTAGGCACATGGTGCTTCAAGTATGTCGTATCATTATAAAAATACAATTGTTATGAACTTTTTGTGTGTTGCTTTTTCGGAAACATAGAGGAAATTTTATTAGAAGAGCAGCGGCAACAACAACAATCAATATGTAAGTCTCTCTCTTCTTTTTTTTCTCTCTCTTGTTGCTCATTTCCACTCCCTATATGAGTATTTTTTATAACTTAGGTGTATATTTTTTAAAAAATTAGGGACAGGTGATCCCCGCTCTTTCTATTATTATTCAAAAAATTTGAGTTTATATATATATATATATATGTATATAATCATTTTTAAAAATGTGTACGCCTTTGCCGTTGGGATTTTCAGAGTTTCCCGTGTCGAACACCTCTAGACACCAGGACACTTGATACTTGTACCACGTGCCTATGTAACTGCGTCTGTTAATATGTTTTTTCTCAAAAGTGTAGGGAGGGCTAGAGCCCCCGGCTCTGCCCCTCTCCCAGGCTACGCCCCTATTAATAGTATAGGTTTTTTTTTCCCAAAAGGGTTTCAGCCACCCCAGGCCCCATGTGGCTCCGCCTCTACCACCATGGCCAGTCACGAGCTCCCATACAAATTCATTTTCCCACAATCTAGATGTCACGCATGGCTCTTTCAAAGCCGGTCTATATTCTTCTAATATAATCATCGCGGTCCCAATCAAGGCTTCCTCATCTAAGTCTGATGAGTTGCCAAAAATATAAAGAAATAATAACTTAAGAATCCGCAAATGAAATAAATATGACAATAAGTGGAAGTAATCACTAAAAGCACAATATTCCCAAGCCATCTATATTTCAACTCTAAAAAGTAAAAAGAAATTTGAAAAAAAAATTGGAAAGATTGAAATAAAATACCTTCTTAGAGCCAAAGAGATCATCTTCGTCCTCATCGAGATCTCCAAAATTTCTTTTATTACCTAAAATTCACGTAAATTACAAACGTAATCACTGAGTTGGCCACGGGACTTTCATTCAAATGCATATCAAACAAAACCCTCAATACCTGAACGCTTGGTGCTATGACTTCCAGGATAGTCTCCACCGAAATCATCTTCCTAAATTCGCAGAAAATGGAAAAAAAAAAAAAAAAAGTAGAGATTAAATAAAATCATGAAACCCTAGCTCACTTAGAGAGGGTCGAAGGAAAATGAGGCATAGATGAAGAAGAACGAACGAGAAACCAAGCTCTCTTACATCGTCGAGATGAGAATGAGACGCCATGGATTCTGCAAATCCCAAAAGAAATCCTCTTTGCTGTTTTACTTTTGATGATTTAGAGAAATCGAACTTGCAGAAACACAAATGCAGGAGACCTGTTTACTGAATCTTTTTGCGAAATAACGCCAACTTTACCAAGGGAGAGTCTGGCAAATCTAAAATCATAGCTTATTTACCTTGGGCTTGTTTGGATTAACTCTCTGCGAAGAGAAGGGGAGGACTTCAGCAGAACTTCTGAGATAATTAACCTTTGGACATCTGCATAAGTCATTTTTAGAGCGGAAGACCTTTCACTTTGCATAAGCCATAAACTACTTTTTAAGAGCTTCTCGTGTTTTATTTCTTGTTCTATTGATAAATTATATCAATTGGAACAAAAAAGTTGTGCTCCACTAGTTGATGTCAACAAAAAAAATAAGGTTGAAAATGGCTCCGTCAAATATAGCATATGTTATACTTTGTGCCGATACTACCCCGGTTATAATTTTTTACCATTTTATCCTCTGCCGGTTATATTTGGTTTTTACTATTTTACCCTCTAACAACTAATTTTTTATCATTTCATCCTTCAACGGCTATAATTTTTTACCACTTTACCTTCCAATGGTGGTTGATAGGAATAGATGGATGATGGTTCATAGGTGGATTAATGGTGGTTGGATGAATGGTAATTGAAAAACAAAATTGGTTAGAAAAATGGAATAAGCACATACCATTGGAGCAGCTTCTGCTAAATATGGCATTTTGGCACTATAATTGTGCTAAATTTGGAATTGGCACAAATCATTGGAGATGCTCTTAACTCTTTAAGCTTGTGAATCAAGGCAGGCAAGTAGCTTCCACAGAAGTCACTCCTAGTCTTTCGCACAAGTCCTGACTTTAATTCAATTGACTTTTAATATATGTAGGAAGTCAAAATAAACAACAATCCAAAAGCATTTTTTTTTTTTTGGAGTAAATTACACTGGACTCCCTGATGTTTAGTAAAATGTAACTTTTCTGAAATGCATAATTTTGATTAATCAATGATTAAAGGACCCTACAGTCGGCTATATAATGGATTGTTGTGTGCATGTGTCGATTTTAACTATTATTAAGGTTATAACTCAATTGAGATTAATATTTTTTTTTCTAAAAGCAATGTTGGATGGATGAACCCTAGGGTGAGTGACTTTTAACCATATTATGGAGACTGTGGATCAACGAGGACTGACATTTCGCTACATAGCAGAATGCGTGGTCCGTTACACATTTTTCATTTTGATTATGTCATGCCCTTCTTGAAAGGCAACTCGGTTATACGCGTTATTTCCTAAAGTAAATCAATGGGGATAAAATTATAAAAGAATATCCTCCGTTAACGACGTCAACTTGCGAGTTTGGTAGGAGAGAACAGTGTAATTTTAAAAACAATTGGAAAAAATTTTACACTTTTGTCAAACCTTAGGGGCGGCCAGTATAATTTTAAAATCTAGAGGAGAGGTTTCTACAATTTTATCAAATCTCAAGAGAGGACGATGTAATTTCGGAAACTAGAGGAGAAGGTTTCTGCAATTTATCAAACCTCATGGAAGGATAGTGTAATTTAAAAAACTATAGAGGATGTTTCTGTAATTTCACCAAACCTTAGGGGAGGTCAATGTAATTTACCATTATTTGTAACTTTTGACTTCTGTAATCAAAAGTCGATGTCGATTCAGACGTTTATCCAAACACATCCGTGGATAGTGTTTACTAAATCTGAAAATTAGAGATTATTCATTTACTAGTACCGGCTTGTTTGGCACCCTAGCTAATTAGGGCATTTGTGTATCCTAATTAATTTATAGGGAAAAGCACTTTGAGAAAACACTTCAGCTCTTATCGAGGCGCTATTCTAGACTAGGGAAAGCCTTTGGGACGGCACTTGCACTCCCACAATTCTCCCCTTAACTAAAGCTAAAGGGGGGGAGGTGGGGGGCTTGAGATTTGAAATATATATTCCCAAGTTATTAATACCAATTTATTGGGAGTTATTCAACTCTGGGACTCCACCCCGAATGATGGGCATACCTTTGCCTTTTGATATGAGCGGTGTGTCTATTATTTGTAGTCACTAGTATGTAAAATTTGCCAAGTTTGAACTACAAGTGAATCTCGAGTTCTATTTTTGTGAGGGCCAATGAATGGTCAATCCAACCTTCCAAAAAAGGAGTGGTCAATCCAACCTTCTATTTGTGCGAAGGCCAAGGAGTGGTCAACCCAACCTTCAAAAAAGAAACCGCTATGGTGAAGGTGAAGCGAGCCATCACAAGTAGGGGTATAAAATGGGCGGGTTGGGTTGGGCTGGGCTAAAGCTAGTTTGGGCTCAATCCGTCTTATTTATCCTCATGTCTAACTCAGTCCAAACTCAAACTCATTTCAATACATGAAGCCCAAACCCGGTCCATATATGATATTAAAAGTTTGGATTGGGTTTGGGCCAGCCCATGCAAATTCAATAATGATCAAACCGTTTGTTTCAACATTTTTTCACAAGAGCACGACTTCTCAATTTATATATTTGTAACGAATGGTGTCTAGCTGAGTTGGTTATCTAGGTGAACTGAGTTGGCAGTCTAGGTGATTTGGCTATCGACGTCATGAGTTTAGGGTGCACAATGTGACACCATGTTTGAATCTCAATGGTTTATCTCATTTTTAATTATTTTTTTAGTATTATTTAATAGTACCTTAAATATTAGTCTCTTGGGACATGTTTGAATTTAATGTGAATATGTGATCCTAAAGTTGAAGTAGCAAGTATGAATGTCTCTTGTAGAACTACAAAGACCTTTGCCGGGAAGTCAATCTCAATTCTTAGGTGAGGGGGATGAAATGGTGGGGAGAATGATATAGGAAAATGTGTTCCACCTTAGGTACCATCGATGTTAAATCCATTTTATGTCAAATTTATCAAATTGGTTGTACCTCATTCCCTCCTAATTGGATCTGGTGGGATCCATTTACCTTATGTTTGGTTGCCGAGAAAATAAGTGAAAAGAGAGACAAGAATGAAAATTGGACAAAATACAATTAAGAAATAAGTTAAATTTCGGGAGTAAAGGTTTTATATTTTTGTCATGTTAGCAATGAATTAGTTTGGATATAAGAAGCATGTTAAATTTCGGGTCGGGTCGGGTCGGGTCGGGTTAGATTAACCGGCCTTTATTAAGGTTTATCCAAACCCAAACACTTAGTGAAAATAGAACCAAAACCCAGTAACCTTAGCCCAGCCCACCCATACTTCGGGCTGGGTCATGCGGGCCATGGGCCAGCCCGACCCAATGTACAGCCCTAATCACAAAAGCGTGGAATGTGGGATTTCTTATAGAGAATAATAGGTAGTAGTATAATATAGTGTGATGAGATACACCGTATCTTGTCATATATTTGAATTGGAATTAAATTTGATTAGATTAAACTAAGGTAGATTTAATTGGGTTTTATTTTCATCTTTAAATATAATCCATCTTTATATAAACCCTACAATGGGCCACTGTAAAGATCATCAAAGATTCAATAAATCCCATTATCGTTTATGGTATCAGAGCGGGTCAGTCCGATTTGCAGTAGATTAGACTTCTCGATTTGGCATCGTCCTTCCCGACGGGCAGCCTTCATTGTCATCTGTCGGGTCTAAACCTTCTTATTTTCTTATTTCTCTTATATTAAATTTCTTTCAGTGTTTTTTCATGTTGTTAGGCTATACACAACTACATGCTTATCCTTTGGATGCCTCTTATTCTCTATTCTCATTTCCTCTCATCTCACATTTTTTAATCACTACACTTTTTGAAGTTGTTTTTTAGGTGTCATTGCCATCCATCAGATCACCATTGTCATTGCAACTGTCGAGCTGCCACTGTCGAATGCAACTTCCACCGTGGTTTGAAGTTGCTTATCAATCTATTGCTGGTCTAACCCGACTGTTATCCAACACCATATAAATCTGGTTGTGCCAAGTTCACTTGGCTAGAAGTGTCCCTTGTGGGACGGTTTCTCATTCACCCATCACGTCCTTATTTCCAATCATCTCTCTCTTTATTCATAGAACAGTGAACTTCTCTCTCCCACCTTTTTGATATATTGGGCAATGCTACTATGTGTTTCACACACGCATATTGGTATCCTTAGTGGTTATGCAAGCCCGTATGGCTTCAATCAGCCCCCTCATCTATGGCCAATTGAGGCCCACTTAAAGCCTTTTAAGGCTGCATCTTCTTGGTCCGTTGAGGCCCTTTTCAGGCCCATTAGAGGCACTTACTTTTTGGTTCGTGGAGGCTAATAAACCCATAAAGGTCGTTTTCCTCTTAGAGGTTTATCATCGGCATGACAACATATTCAACATTAAACCAGCAAGAGGAATACAACTCATTGACGATCATGATTATCAACAATGGAGTTTTATTGGATGTTTCAAACTTAGGAAAAAATTTTCAACCCCATGAGTTTGAAGGGGAGTATTAGATAATAATATATAGTAGTATAATATGGAATGATGAGATACACTGAATCTTATCATATATTTGAATTCGAACTAGATTTGATTAGATTAGATGAGTTAAGGTAGATTAGATTGGAGTTCTGTTTCTACCTTTAAATATAATCCTTCTTTATATAAATCATACAATAGGCCATTGTAAAGATCATCAAAGGATTCAATAAATCTCATTATCTTTCACATGTGACAATTAATTGGATATGAATTCCCATAAAAAAATCAATTATCCACCTCCTCAATTATGTAATCAGGTACAAGAGGGGACAAAATGAGAAATCATTGATTGGTGGACTAGGGGTGCAACTTGGGGTTGGATCAGCCCAACCCAACCCAATCAATGGGAGGGGTTGGGTTGAACATTTCAGATTTTTAGATTTGGCTTTGTTGAAAAAACTCAACCCAACCTAGGGTTGGGCTTGGATTAAGGCTACAACCCAACCCAACTCGAGCCCGGTATATATATATATATACGTGCGATGCACGGGGTGCACAAAAAAAGTTAAGAGAAAAAATAATAATAAAAAAGAACCTAATTAAAATAACTTTTAATTATTAGTAAAACCATTAATAGAAATTTTGGTACTCCCCCACGATTTTTTATGACTCATTGCAATTCCTCTTCTTTTATATTAAAATATCCTTACTAAGACAATAAGAAGCCCAATAAAAATTTCCCATCATAAACATAAAAGTAAGCTAAAATTTGCAAGACATACGGTTCCTACCAAGTCGTGAGGAAGGAGTCCGGAGAGGCGATTATCCGATAAATCCCTTGGGACATGCAAATGAGAAAGGAAATTTTGGAAGCCTGAGAAGATAAAGTGGAGCATCTAAACAAAAGTGTAGGAATTGGACATACATGCTTTCAAGGGTGGAGATGTTCCCCAATTCATCAGGGACTGGACTAGATAATAGGTTCCCCCATAAGTACCTACAAAGGAAGCAGACATTATTATGGGAAAGCTGATGAGAGCATGAACATGGAGAAAAGAAGAGATGGTGCCTTACTTACAGGGCCCGTAGAGATGGCAAGGCTCCCAAGGCTCCCGGAATTAAGTCATTTAGCAAGTTCTAGGAGAGATATCTATGGCGGGAAGAAAATAAAACTGTGAAGCACCAATTTCACCACGACCTAAAAACAGTATCAATTTTTTTTTTTTAAATTCAAATATCTGAACAACTAAAAAAATGATTATGTGTATAAACTTCGCAACAAAGCACTGCACTGGTGTATGGATAAAGGAAAAAAAAAGATACCAAAAAAACAAAAGGTAAAAATCGTATAATATAATAGAACTAACCATTTGTCCGACAAAAATTACTTCAACTTCATGACTCTCTCCTTTTTCACCAAATTCTCTCTGTAATGTCGCTCGACCAGTTGTAGAAGACCCTCTTCATTCCTTCAACTTCAAGACCCTAAACCACTGAACTATGTTCACGAACTATGTTCACAAAACAATCAGCCCCTATATTTAGTGTGGACTTCCCCCTAGGGAAGGGGTTTCCGTTGGGGAGAGGAAAATGTGGGAAAAGACATCGTTGGGGGGGGGGGGGGGGGGGGGTCTGGTTGGGAGTTGGAGTGGGGGAGAGGAGGTCATCGTTGGGAGAGAGTTAATACTGGAGAGAGAATATGGAGAGTTAATAGTAGAGGGTGTTTATGAATCGGTTGGGACTTGGATATAAGAATTGAGAGGGAAAAGGGGGAGTTAATAAAGGGTGTTTATGAATTGGTTGGAACTTGGTAGAGAGATAAGAATGGAGAGAGAAGTAGGGGGAGTTAAGAGAGGGTATTTATAGCTCCCATCAAGTGATGATGTGGCATCACAAATCTTAGAATGGAGATCAAAGAGGGATGCCATATAGGCATCCTAATTTCTTTAGTATATAGTATAGATATATTACTCAAAAGAGCAATTAAAAGTTCAAGTTACGTAGTTATTTAGGGGTTCTTGTGTAATTTTATATCGCGTGATTGTGGCAAGTCATGAACCCCTATCTTTGTGATCTAAAATTTAATAATCAAGTCAAAGTCTCTGTCAGGTTGAAACATAAGGGAATTTTTTTGAACTTCCCAAGAAAAAAAAAAAGCAATCTCTTCTCATGTCTTAGCTCTCTCTCTTGTTGTAATTGTTATAGACTACCATAAGGTATAATGATTTTATATGTCAAGTGAAGGCATTAGGTCTAAAGTCGCTTTTTTATTTTTAGGCTAGCAATTACTAAACCAGTTGTTCCCCTACCTTAATATTAAATAGAGTGATATTCAATACATAGAGGTTAAAAAGTCTAGTGAAATTTTCCAAGTTAATGATCACTAATCTTGGTGAATGTTAATATTATATATATATATATATACACACACACACACACAAGAATCGGTAATGTGCCAGGAGAAATTGGTACACGCGGATTTGTTTCAAAAACATATCCTTGGTGCTTTCTTTTCTTTCAACTTCTTAATAATGTGTTCCGTAGACAACCAATGAGGGATGACCATAATAAAGTTTACAAGTCATTTTCAAATGTAATTGAAGGCAAAGAGGGAAGATTTGGTGAGACTCTGCTTGACAAACGGTTTAGGGTTTAGGCATATATAAATGTATGTAATACAGTGTTTGTAAATAACTGCAATTGTAATTCAAATGAAATTTGAATAATAAAAGGTAATCTTTTTTGATATAATTTGTAGATTTATATCTATGTTACGATAATCTATATGAAATGTGAGTATTTTGAAAGCTTTCCTGTTATATATATATATATACACACACACGTCCCTCAATGAGGGATGATAATTGGTAAGTATGCGATGATCCTTACCTTGGGATCAACTCGAAGTGGTGTGTAGATATAAACGATAGGCCAACAAAGAAAATGGTTTTTATAATTAAAAATATAACAAACTGGTTAGGTTGACTAGGGTTTTTTTTTTGCTTCAGGGTGGACCAGGGCATTTGATAACTCTAAATAATCATAACTTCTTTGACAATTAGAGCTTATTCGAATTTTAGAGTGTTTGGTTAGAGTCTAATTGAAGCTCTAAAAAATTTTAAAATATAGGTTTCACCTATAAAGTAATAAGTAGACATGGTTCATTTTTTCTTTAGACCCTTTATCTCTAATACGCTTAGAGGATATTTCCTGCACATGTGCATAAAAAAATTCTTATAACTAAACTTTTATATCTTTAATATAATTTTTAAGAAATTTCAAACGAACCCTTATCCCTCATTTATCTTACCCCTCATTTATCTCGTGTAGAGAAATACTACTATTAAATTAGGAAAAAAAATCGTAATTTTTATCAAACGATCAAACTCTAAAAAAAAATTAGAGCCTATTATATTTAATAAGAGTTTCCAAATGGAAGAGTTTACTTTTTTCACTCATGTATCTGGTTAGGGGTTTATTGAGGCACCACAGAAGTGCTCAAGTTAACCAGATATGAATCCGACCCGGTCCACAATTGATTCAATGCTAGGTGGATCCGCACCGGTTTGATGGGAGCAAGGGATATGGTTTGACGATATTTTAGTGAAATCACTATGTAAACTATAGATCCATGTTATAACTTAATTTAATACAAATTAATGGACATAAAATCAAGAGTAAAAATACTATACTTGCAAGTGCTCAAGTAACACAATTGATGTATCTGGTGAGCATAGGATCAAATCCACAGGAATCGACTGGTCTACAACAAAAATTAAGGAAACAAATTAGAGAGAGAAGTAGTATGAAATCGATTTTCCACTCAATAAAAATGGAGCAAAAATCATTGATCTGTAAAGCAATGAAAAATAGGTCTAAGACTTCAGGAGAATCCACCTATTACTCCTTATGCTTAGATTTGGATGAAAACGCTTCTAAAATTAAATAATGATTTAATCTAGATGGAAGATAGTATGATAAAACCACTAATAATTAATCCAACTGAATAATTAAAGAAATTCAAATAAAGCATTTTGTCTCCAACTCATAGAGGATCCAAGTATTTCATATATCAATAGATCATATGAAATCAAAGAACATTTAGAGGGGAACAATTAACCAAAATAAGAATAATCATTCAATTAAAATTAATAACTAAACCACCCACATCATCCACATAAGTCGGAATAGACTTCAAATCCCTAACCTTAGAAAGATGTTTAACCAACCATGATTGGACTTGTCATTCTCCTTAATGGTTTTCTAAACACTACAATAAAATAACTCAAATAAAAAGAAAAACTAAAATAAGTAAACAAACTAAAGGACACGAAAGTAAGAGAGAGAAGAGAGGAGAGAGGGGAGAGGGGAGAGGGGAGAGGAGAGAGGAGAGAATGTAGAAGAATCCCAAAAAGTTACACCCCCTCAAGTACCACCATGGTGTGGTATTTATAGTGCTCTCCTCCCTTTTTGTAAGAATCATTGCTTTCTAAATTCTTAGAATTTCTTTTTCACTAAAGTAGAAATATTCTATTTTTCCTTTTAAACTAATATTTGACTTTTCCTTCTTTCCATGTATTCACTCATGATTGCCAATTTCATCCATCTCCATAGCTAATATTCACTTCTTTCGATCTAGCTCTTTAAGTTGGACATGAGCTCTTTAAAACCTTGGACTTTTTGAAATTTTTGAACTCGGATTTGGGCTTTAAACCTTCTTGAATCCCGAGAGTGATCTGAGTCAGCATTTCCTATGAAGGCAAAATATAAGAAATAAGATCTCTTTAAGAAAAAAGGTTTTGCATGGATCTTTCTAAGCATGTATGAATACATGCAAATATACCACTAAATCAAATGAAAGAGAACTACGCAATGGTGAGAAGAGAATTACACCACTTTACGTATAACATTACAGATATAAGCCGGAGAAATTCAATACTGCTTATTTAAATGGAGATAATTAAGCAAAACTAAACACATATCAATCCAATTTAATTAGACACTTTTTTGGTCAATTTCTTTCTTATTGGTCCATCCCTGATCAGTAACCATCCCAAAGCCCCGGTTACCACAATCATGGGAGATTGGATCACAGTTAGATGCGATTGAACTCTTATCGAGTTCAATCACACACCTGTCAACACCCCATTTTTACCCCCCCTTTAACTATGGTTAATTAATTTAACCATGATTAGCTCGGCTTAACCCTAGAGCTCGGCACAACCCCGGCCCAAAACCCGTGTGTTTTTATTTGCTTAGGCCTTAGCCCAAGGCCAAGCCATTGCTAAAATCTCAAGGGGCCGAAGTCCCTTCACCCATGCCTCAAGGCCCAAGCCCATACAAAAAAAAAACCCTTCAATCCATACCCATGACCCATGACCACAAACCATACCCAAGATCCAAACCCATTAACCCATAGCACAATCCAGGCCAAGGCCAAGGCCGCCCAAGGGCCCAATTCATTTTGCCTTTGCATGACCCAACTAAACACTTTTTAGTGTTAAGATCAGGCCATCATAGGTGCCCAAGATTTGTCCCATGCCATTTTAGTGTAAGAATTCAAATTAAAGGTAGGCTGGCCACTGTTGCATGCGTCTGAGCCATCTCTGTAGTAACCAGTTTGACCATCCAATAGGCCCTCAACTCATTCACCTACCTCCCCCATATTACACTTATGCCATCACCCCCATCTCTCCATAAAATGCGACCTTTAACAGACCATTGAAAAAAAAAAAACAGCAAAGAAATGAAAAACCAGCCTGTATCTCCTCCCCTACAGTCCTTGAAACCCACCTGAAATCACTCTCATGTAACTCTGAGATCACCTCGGAGTCGGCCTTTGTCCCTACTATCCACCTGAGCACCGTAGCCACTGTTGAAAGTGAAGATAGATGTTTGAAAAAAATTCTGCAAAACAGAAAAATCTGTTTCAGCCCCTACCCAAACGGAACCAGCCATCTTCTTCTTCTTCCTTTCTCCACCTCACCTGTACCATGGAAGAACCCTAACCTTTGGGCCGCCACCACATACCCCTGTCATGCCCCAGCTCTCCTTTCTTCACTCTCAATTGATCTTCTCCACTTCAAAAATCTGCTCCCATTCAAAACCAGCACCCTATTCAACCTTGTTTCGCCCCGAACCAGCCCTAGTTCAGTCCATATCCGGTCCCAAGCAGCCACTTGTTCCACCTTTCTTCATCCTCAATTCGTTCAGGCCACTTTTCCATCCAAAACAATCCCCATTACAGCATCCTACTTGCCTTTTCGCAGTCCCCATTACAGCATTTTCCAATCCCAAAATAGCCTCGTGCACGCCCAGGTTAGCACCAACAGTTGGTCCATTTTCTCTCCAAGCTCAACCACCCATCCTTGCAGCATATCATACCTCCCGTCTCCACGCCACAGCAGCTACGTCCCCAACTCCCACCTTTGGTTCGGCCTCGCATCCATTTCGCAAACCCCACGACTGTAGCAGGTGAGTTTTAGTTCTCTTCTTCTTCCCTTTTGTTAATCATAGCTTATTAATCTTTAGCTTGAAATGTTTCGTAGGTTATTTTCATTAGATTAGACTAGAATCTAGTTTCATTTTACCCATTAAGTTAACTAGTTTTATGTTTAATCATGCAAATCCCGATTAGTTAGGTTAGTATTAACCACAGATTAGTTTAGTGCAAAGCTGTTGGTGTGTAATCAGATCTTTTGTTAGTGTATCAAGTCTAGTTTGATTTTAGATTGAGTAAATACTTATAAGGTGCTTCTTTTCTTCTCTAAACTCTTAGTTTAGGCTGTAACCTAGTATAAAGTAGTTTCAATAGATCCCACAAGTTTTGGTAAAATCTAGTTTAGGATTAGTCTAGCTTGTTTAAGCAATGAAGTTTTGTTCTATAGTTTAGCTCAGATTTTACAAGTAGTTAGCCCAACCTGTTCTTTGCGAGGATAATGTTAGACTAAATCTGTTTTTCTTTAGTTTTAACTTATATTAACTCTTGTGTGAGTAGTCTGTTAGTTTACTGTTAACTTAGAGTAAATCTATGTTTTCTAGTTAGTTTAAGTTAGTTAAATTAGTATTAGCTATGAGTAAGTTAGCGTGAACTTTGGGTTAGTTAGATTAGTATTAAAACTTGACGTAAAATCTGTAGTTACCTTAGTATTAGCTATGAGTAACTAGGTTAGTGTTAACCATAGAGTAGTTAGGGTTGATCTTTTAGGCCATTAAACATGAATTCTGAAATTAGTGGTTAAATTAGTTAATATTAAACCTGTTTTTTTGTTATTTAGTTTAGATTATTTTAAAATCTGTTGTAATCAATTCTTTAGGTTAGCTCTAAGCAATCTCTAATTCAACATAGATTAAGAAGAATGTGTTTCATTTAGTTTCAGCTTAATTTTAATTAGTTCAAGAATTTGACTTCCAGCTTAGTTCCTTATGCATTCCCTTAGGTAAATCTGATTTAATTAGTTTTTTTTTAAAGATTAGTTACCACCTAGACTAAATTGTTTTTTGTAGTTACCATAGATTAAAATTGATATGGGTTAGTTTCTTAGATTAGTGATAGTCTTTTAAAACCCTTTTAGCCAATTTTGCTAGGTTAGTTTAGTTTTGCAAATAACCCCTACGATAGTTTCCATGGGTTTAAAACTCTTTACTAGTCATTAGGGGACTCTATTAATCCTAGTCAATCAAACTCTCCTTAGGGTAATCCTTAAATAAATTCCAGAACCATGCCATTAGAGTAACCCTAAGTTAGTTTAAGCTCGTTGCTCCACAACGAGCCTAAACTACTATCCAAAAAATCCCAAAAAAATCAGAAAAATTCAAAAAGACCAAAAAATCTGATATTGGACTTTTTAACCATGAGTTAATCACATTTCTTAACCCCGGTTAGCAACCCTAACCCTCGGTTAAGACACCCTGGGCCTACCGGGCCAAACCCTAGCCTACCGGGCTCATCCTTGGCCTACCGGGCCCAATCTCGGCCTACCGGGCCCAAACTAGCCTACCGGGCTTCACCCTCGGCCTACCGGGCCCAACCCTAGTCTATCGGACTTACCTTAGGCCTACCGGGCCCAATACCAAGCACTTGACCAACCCGGTCAACCACCCCTAGCCTCCCGGCTAGACCCTAAGCCACCCTTGGTGCACACACACACACACCCCTAGCCTTGGCACAGGCTCATGTGCCAGAACTACACTCGGTCTGATCTCACCCCTATGTGAGTACGTAGGCAGCCCAACTCGGGTTCGACCCTAGTCTAGGATTTTCTCCTTCTTAGATTAGCATTATCTTAAATACTTAGGGCATTTGATTAAAACTGAGATTAATTTGGCTTAACCCTAGCAAGTAGGGAACCACTGAAAGTGGAAGTGCTGGGGTGCCTCACCCCTTCCCCGGACTTAACCGAACCTCTTACTCTGATCCCTGATCGCAGACCAAGACCTTATCCAAATCTTGGGGACTTATCCCTTCCGAATGAATAGGTGGCGACTCTTAACTCAACCCGTGAGATGCAAACCAGGGTTTCCCCGAAACCCGTGCTCACAACACCCATAGGTCAAAATTTGTTCCTTTTAACTCCTATTAACAGTGGTTAAGATTCTAATGAAGGCAAAAATCAAAGGCAAAAAATAGAAGGAAAAAAGAAGAGTTTCTACTCTTGCTTTAGATTAGAGTTTCTTTAAGTCTGGGCGTATACAAAAAATGCATAAAAAGACTTTATATAAGGAACTAATCAAACCCTATTAATTAATTACAGAAAAAAATCATAAAGATAAATTATAAAAATAACATTAAAACCGAAAAACGTCCCCAAAACCATCAAAATGATCCCGGAATGGAAATCTGAGCGTAGACTAATACATCAAAATTTGCTTATTTGTAACTAATACATAAGAAGCAAATCATCTATGTCCTTCCCTGTGGCCATCGGTGTTTAAAGGTCATGATCAAATCGTCTATACGGATTTAACAGGTATAACCAATTGTAGAAGAGATCCTAGACGTCAAACACCGAGACCATAGGGAAAAATGGAAGAACACAGACGATTTAGTTCCGACTTACATGACCATGGATAACAAAAGAGAAATAGAAAACGGACCTCGGGATCTCGGATCTCATTGGTCCACACCCACTTTTTACCATCCATCAACTGTGGTTAGGATTCACTCACCCCTAGGTTTAAGCAATCTAACCATGATTTTTAAAAAACAGAAAGGAAAAATCATTAATTTTAATTTGATTAAGCTTAATCGTGATTAAAGTGGTGTTAAAAGGGACATGAGGACACTGCAGTCAGCTTAGTAGAGGACCCCAAGGTCCTCTTCTCAGGACTAGGGGTGGTTATTGAACAAAATGTTCATGAAATACTCGGGCTCGTCTCGTTAAAAGCTTGAGTATTGTTCATTTATTTAGTAAACGAGCCGAGCTTGAACACCGTTTTCGAACTCGTTTAGTAAACGAGCCGAGCTTGAACACACCCCTGCTTGGCTCGATAAAAACTCGATTTGATTATATATACATATTAATCTACTAAAATATTTAAATATACTTATTTCATTTAAATATTAAAATTAAGCATATCTATTATATACTAGTAAAAGATGAATAGTATATAATGTATTTTATATAATAAGAATACCCTTTATATAATTATAATCTTATACTAAACTTTTAGTTAACATCATGATTTCTTTGCCTAGAATAATAAAGTGAATTTTTTACCTAATATAACTAGCTATATCCAATAATAAAAACAAGTTGCTCGTGAACTACTTGAGCTCGGCTAGTAAAGCTCGACCTCATTTATTTAATAAACGAGTCAAACTTGAACATGATTTCCGAGCTCGTTTAATAAACAAACAAGCTTGAACACACCACTACTCAACTTAGCTCGATATCTGAGCTCGTTTAATAAATGAACAAGCTTGAACACCACTACTTGGCTCAGCTCGATATTTGAGCTCGTTTAATGATCACTAATCTTGGTGAATGCTAATATTATATATACACACACACACACACAAGAATCGGTAATGTGCCAGGAGAAATTGGTACACGCGGATTTGTTTCAAAATCATATCCTTGGTGCTTTCTTTTCTTTCAACTTCTTAATAATGTGTTCCGTAGACAACCAATGAGGGATGACCATAATAAAGTTTACAAGTCATTTTCAAATGTAATTGAAGGCAAAGAAGGAAGATTTTGTGAGACTCTGCTTGGCAAACGGTTTAGGATTTAGGCGTATGTAAACGTATGTAACACAATGTTTGTAAGTAACTACAATGGTAATTGAAATGAAATTTGAATAATAAAGGGTAATCTTTTTTGTTATAATTTCTAGATTTATATCTATGTTACGATAATCTATATGAAATGTGAGTATTTTGAAAGCTTTCCTGTTATATATATATATATATATATATATACATACACACGTCCCTCAATGAGGGATGATAATCGGTAAGTATGTGATGATCCTTACCTTAGGATCAACTCGAAGTGGTGTAGATATAAATGATAGGCCAACAAAGAAAATGGTTTTTATAATTACAAATATAACAAACTGGTTAGGTGGACTAGGGTTTTTTTTTTTTTTTTGCTTCATGGTGGACCAGGGCATTTGATAACTCTAAATAATCATAACTTCTTTGAAAATTAGAGCTTATTCGAATTTTAGAGTGTTTGGTTAAAGTCTAATTGAAGCTCGATCTAAAAATGACATGGTTCATTTTTTCTTTAGACCCTTTATCTCTAATACGCTTAGAGGATATTTCCTGCACATGTGCATAAAAAAATTCTTATAACTAAACTTTTATATCTTTAATATAATTTTTAAGAAATTTCAAACGAACCCTTATCCCTCATTTATCTTACCCCTCATTTATCTCGTGTAGAGAAATACTACTATTAAATTAGGAAAAAAAAATCGTAATTTTTATCAAACGATCAAACTCTAAAAAAAAATTAGAGCCTATTATATTTGATAAGAGTTTCCAAACGGAAGAGTTTACTTTTTTCACTCATGTATCTGGTTAGGGGTTTATTGAGGCACCACAGAAGTGCTCAAGTTAACCACATATGAATCCGACCCGGCCCACAATTGATTCAACGCCAGGTGGATCCGCACCGATTTGATGGGAGCAAGGGATATAGTTTGACAATATTTTAGTGAAATCACTATGTAAACTATGGATCCATGTTATAACTTAATTTAATCCAAATTAATGGACATAAAATCAAGAGTAAAAATATTATACTTGTAAGATGAGCATAGGGTCGAATCCAGAGGGATTGACTGGTGTGCAACAAAAATTAAGGAAACGAATTAGTGAGAGAAGCAGTATGAAATCGGTTTTCCACTCAATGAGAATGGAGTAAAAATCACTGATAACTGTAAAGCAATGAAAAAGAGGTCTAAGGCTTCAGGAGAATCCACCTATTACTCTTTATGCTTAGATTTGGATGAAAACGCTTGTAGAATTAAATAATGATTTAATCTAGATGGAAGATAGTATGATAAAACCACTAAATTAATGTAGCTGCATAATTAAAGGAATTCAAATAAAGCATTTTGTCTCCAACTCACAGATGATCCAAGCATTCCATTTATCAATAGACCATATGAAATCAAATAACATATAAAGGGGAACAATTAACCAAAATAAGAATAATCATTCAATTAAAATTAATAACTAAACCATCCACATCGTCCACATAAGTCTGAATTAACTTTAAATCCATAACCTTAGAAGGGTGATTAAACAACCATGATTGGAATTGTCATCCTCCTTAATGGTTTTCTAAACACTACAATAAAATAACTCAAATAAAAAGAAAAACTAAAATAAGTAAATAAACTAAAGGACACGAAAGTAAGAGAGAGAAGAGAGGAGAGAGGAGAGAATGTAGAAGAATCCCAAAAAGTTACACCCTCTCACGTACCACCATCGTGTGGTATTTATAGTGCTCTCATCATTTTTTGTAAGAATCATTGCTTTCTAAATTCTTAGAATTTCTTTTTCACTAAAGTAGAAATATTCTATTTTTTCCTTTTAAACTAATCCTTGACTTTTCATTCTTTCCATCTATTCACTCATGATTGCCAAATTCATCCATCTCCATAGCTAATATCCACTTCTTTCTTTCTTATGATTTTTGGTTTTAGCTTTTGGGATCTAGCTCCTTTAGTTCTTTGAGTTGGGCATGGGCTCTTTAAAACCTTAGACTTCTTGAAATTTTTGAACTCGGACTTGGGCTTTTTAAACCTTCTTGAATCCCGAGAGTGATCTGAGTTAGCATTTCCTACGAAGGCAAAATATAAGAAATAAGATCTCTTTAAGAAAAAAAGTTTTGCATGCAATCTCTCCGGGCATGTATGAATACATGTAAATATACCATTAAATCAAACGAAAGAGAACTACGCAATTATGAGAAGAGAATACACCACTTTACGTATAACATTAAAGATATAAGCCAGAGAAATTTAATAATGCTTATTTAAATGGAGATAATTAAGCACTTATCAATCCAATTCAATTAGACACTTTTTTGGTCAATTTATTTCTTATTGGTCCGACCTTGATCAGTAACCATCCCAAAGCCCCCGGTTACCTCTATCATGGGAGATTAGATCACAGTCAGATGCGATTGAACTCTTATCGAGTTTAATCACACACCCATTGTAGTGACATTCATTTAAATTAAATACACTCAGGGGTAAATTGGTAAATTATACCTTGAGGGTAATTTAGTAATTTATTTTTGCCATTTGATCATATGGCTAACCTTGATGGGGTAGGGCTAACCCAATGATTCAATTTAATGAGTTAAATTAATTAAATCTAGGATATAAACAAACATGCCTTAGTGAGGGTATATTAGTAATTCTCTAAATAGAGTTTAATATAAATAGAATTGTTTAACCTAATAGTCATATTTTTGCAAAAACTAAATTAGGAGAAGTGAGATACTATCATTTTGGGAGGAGAGGAGGAAAGCGGCTGTAGAGTTTGGAATTTTGTCGGATCCCGTGGAGAACCCAATGATGAGAATTGGATCATCCAAGTTAGCTTCGAAGCTCTCCTAAGCAATCAACCTCTTGCATTCTTCTAAAAAAAATTAGATCTAGAGACAAGTCAATATTTTTATAATTTAGATGTAAGGTGTGTTGTGATCACACAATATTTTAATGTGTTTTTCTTCCTGTGTTAATGATTGTGTGTATGAAAATATGCTAGATCGATAAATATTTTATACAGTTATTATTCTGATTTATTAAATATGTTATGCGTGATTTTAATAAATGATATAATAATATATTAGATTTTAGAGAAAAAAATATAAGAGATCTAGGAAATTAAAATTAGTGATTTTCGGAATTGAGTTAATTTAAATGAGATTTATCCAGTTTCGGTATTTGGGTCATAACTTTATGACATTAAGTCCAATTTTGGTCCGATAGTATATCGTTTCGAAGAGCTCGAAAAGATCTACAACTTTCGTGAAGAAATTTTTCCCAAAATCAATATTTTTATAGGTCAAAACCTTAGTTGAAAATGAAAAATGAGAAAAATGGATATTTTTCACATTAATTTTCTTAAGATACTTTAATTAAATATATATATTATTTGAGTGTGGGAACATTGTTTTGTTGAGATTTATTTATAACTAATTAGTTAGTTTGCTAGATGGTTGAAAGATACCTCTAACAAATTTAAATAATTAGTTACTAAATAATTTGTTAGTAACTTGACTTATATATTTTTAGTTAATTTGTTGGGTGGTTGAAAGATACCCCTAACAAACTTAACTAATTAGTTACTAACCAATTGGTTAGTAATTGAGCTCTTTTATGCTAGTATAAGGGTTTTACTAAACTCACTAGCATAAAAATGGTTTTTCCAAGTCCTTGGGAGTTTGTGAAACCCTGAACCCCATTATCATGAGAGATTGAGAATTTGTAGGGTTATAAATATGTTATATTTATAACTAAAGTTTCAGTTGCAAGAACACAGCTGAAACCCCTTTTGAAATAAAGTATGTTATATCTGCCTAGATATTAATTGTAAATTATAGTATTGTAGATTTTAATTATGAATTATGATGTTGACTATTATAATTGTCATTTAATGTTTTATTATATTTTTATAATAGTTGGAATTTATCTTCTAAAATAATGGTGATTTAATAAACATTGTTTTAACTTTAGTTAAGGGTCATTCAAGGAGTAAATTGTGTAAGATCTCCTTAAATTGATTATAGGGTGATGTTGTGTACCACCCAATGATGGTTTCAGAGTGATATAGATACCTACCCAGAAACAGAGGATTGAGTTGAGTTGTGTAAGACACTCAATTTTCAAATGGGTAAACTATGTGAGAACGAAGGGATAGGGTAAGCTGTGTGAGACTCCAAGGTTTCCCTTGGTCAATTAGGTAAGTTGTGTAAGACCCATATTGACCGGATTGAACCATAAGTAAAGACTTAATTGAATAATATGCATAATTTGTTAGTCATCTTATCATATGAATTGTTAATGCATTTAAATTATAGTGTATTTTATTGTTGAGCTGTGGGCTCACCCTTGTTGATTCTTCTTTTTCAGGTAGTGATTAAAAAGAATAGGAATTGCTCTCATTTGAGCAAGTGAGACCAGCCTTAAAGTTTTCTTCTCTGTTAGAGTGTGAGAGAACTGTAGTGAGGTAAACTATATGAAATCTTTAGATGATTTAGTTTTTGGGAGAACTTATGTTATTGAGTCTTTTAGTTATGCTGGTTATTTAAATATGTTTAATGGAGTATTAAATTATTTTAATTTCCATTAATATTGGAATTTTGTTTCCAGTTCATGCCTTGATATTTATATAAATATTAATATTATTGTGTATAGATTTCAGGGCGTGACACTCATAGGTCAACATTTGTTCCTTTTAACTCCTATTAACAGTGGTTAAGATTCTAATGAAGGCAAAAATCAAAGGCAAAAAATAGAAGGAAAAAAGAAGAGTTTCTACTCTTGCTTTAGATTAGAGTTTCTTTTAAGTCTGGATACAAAAAATGCATAAAAAGACTTTATATAAGGAACTAATCAATCCCTATTAATGTATTACAGAAAAAACCATAAAGATAAATTATAAAAATACCATTAAAACCGAAAAACGCCCCCAAAACCATCAAAATGATCCCGAAATGAAAATCTGAGCGTTGGACTAATACATCAAAATTTGCTTATTTATAACTAATACATAAGAAGCAAATCATCTATGTCCTTCCTAGTGGCCATCGATGTTTAAAGGTCATGATCAAATCGTCTATATGGATTTAACAGGTATAACCAATTGTAGAAGAGATCCTAGACGTCAAACACCGAGACCATAGGGAAAAATGGAAGAACACGGACGATTTAGTTCCGCCTTACATGACCATGGATAACAAAAGGGAAATAGAAAACGGACCCCGGGATCTCGGATCTCATTGATCCACACCCACTTTTTACCATCCATCAACTGTGGTTAGGATTCACTCACCCCCTAGGGTTAAGCAATCTAACCATGATTTTTTTTTAAGAAAAGGAAAAATTGTTAATTTTAATTTGATTAAGCTTAACCATGATTAAAGAGGTATTAAAAGGGACACGGGGACACTGCGGTCAGCTTAGCAGAGGACCCCAAGGTCCTCTTCTCAGGACTAGGGGTGGTTATTGAACAAAATGTTCGTGAAATACTCAGGCTCGGCTCGTTAAAAGCTCAAGTATCATTCATTTATTCAGTAAACGAGCCAAGCTTGAACACCGTTTTCGAACTCGTTTAGTAAACGAGCCGAGCTTGAACACACCCCTGCTTGGCTCGATAAAAACTCGATTTGATTATATATACATATTAATCTACTAAGATATTTAAATATACTTATTTCATTTAAATATTAAAATTAAGCATATCTATTATATACTAGTAAAAGATGAATAGTATATAATGTATTTTATATAATAAGAATACCCTTTATATAATTATAATCTTATACTAAAATTTTAGTTAACATCATGAATTCTTTGCCTAGAATAATAAAGTAAATTTTTTACCTAATATGACTAACTATATCCAATAATAAAAACAAGTTGCTCGTGAACTACTTGAGCTCGGCTAGTAAAGCTCGACCTCGTTTATTTAATAAACGAGTCAAACTTGAACATGATTTTCAAGCTCGTTTAAACAAACAAGCTTGAACACACCATTACTCAGCTCAGCTGAGCTCGATATCTGAACTCGTTTAATAAACGAACAAGACACCATTACTCAGCTCAGCTCGATATCTGAGCTCGTTTAATAAACGAACAAGCTTGAACACACCACTACTCGGCTTGGCTCGATGTCACCCCTAATCAGGACTCTCCTAACAAAAAAAAGGCAACTGAAAGGGAACTAACATTCATTGCCCAACAGACTACCATCGCTAACGGACTCCTAGTCCGTACTCACAATGGTGCGTGCAGTAAAAAACCGTACCAGCACTTCCTTCCCAGCGCTTGTCATGCCATGTTACCCATATCTGCAACCTAATCTAAACAACCAGATAGATACTCAGCGGCCAAACTTCGGCCACGCCATCAAAGTTGCACCCATTTCTCCTCATCCACGTAATATCCACCCACCAACAAATTGTTAGTGCCTTTAATTCCATGTCACCTTTCCACCCTCCAAGCTTTAATGAATACATTATCTTATTAATCTCCTGTTAGGAGAACAACTTCTATGTTTTCAAAGCTATTGTCGGTAAGGGGGAGGTATGTTCTTGTTTTCAATCAATTCTCAAGCTACATGAGAATCCCACAATCAAATTCTTGTGGAAATCTTTCTTGGACTTTGATTTCACATTTTTAAAATCCTCCTCTTTTTTTTGTTAGATTTGGTGCATGAAAGATGGAGACAAATAACCTTTTCTCAGAATCTTACTAGTCATGAGACCAATCATGGAAAAACATTGTCTAATATTTATTTAATTTTAATATTTTTATTACTAATTTTCTTGTGTTGGATTAGCAAAAAAAAAAGTGGGGGTTCCTTTGTTTTCTTTTCTTACTTTTTTTAGTATGACAAATACGGTTAGGCCGCAACCCAAGCTAGCTGTGTTAGTATAGGTTAATGAGTATGTGAGTTAGAGAGCCTAACATTTGAAGTTGGGCCAAATGATGGATATATCAACTGTCACACTACAACAAATGAGAATGGATTTCAGACAATCCATATGAAAATACACTACCACATGGCACATGCATGTCGGTGTTCCCTTAAATTTAATGAACAGTAAAAGGTTGGTTGATATGATTGCCCTGAAGAAATTTTAGGGTTTGTCGGCAATGGTTTCTCAACTTTGTTCAATGCATCAATTCAGTTAGGAAATTTCATTAATGGAGGGGAGACATGGTTGTTACAATTGGGCCCAAGGGTTTTAGGGTCATGTTTAGGTTGTCTTGGATCTTTCTTTTTCTTCTCCTTCACTAGGTTGTTGGGAAATTGGTAGAAAACCTCTATTTTTATTTGCATTGATAGCACTTGGTGAGATCGAATTACAGTCAATCGCGTCTCTCCCCAAGTTCAATCGCACCCACAAGTTAACACGTGTCCTTATTAACATTGTTAAGATTAATTAACCGTTCAACAATATAAGCTTGTTTTTTTAAAAAAGAATTTCAAAAAAATTAACCCTATGGTGAAAAATTCTTAACCCTAGGGTTAATTTTTTCCCTAAAAACTAATATTAGATTGTTTAAGGATTAGTAAATCTTAAGCACAATTATTAGGGATAAAAAGGGACAAGTATTGACTTATGGGTAGGGGCAGAGCCACATGAGGCCCAGGGGGGCTAGTATACTATGTGAGGATTGGCTTGATTTGGAAAAACCTAGAAGTTCCGCTCGAGCGGAGGTGGGGTGCCGCTTGAGCTGTTGCGCAAGAGATTCGGCTTGAAGGCCCTAGAGCGATCCGCTCGGGCGGCGTTAGGCGCCGCTTGAGCGGTCTAACGCAGTTTGATTCCGTTTTTTACTTTGGGAAACTCCTATTTCAAGAGGAGTGTTTCTATTTTGTCTAGGACTCTTGTATATGCCTATAAATATGTAGTTATAGGTATAGGATTTGTTAAGCTAATGCAAAAGTAAAAGCATTGGGAGTGAGAGATAATAGAAAGTGTTTAAACATACTAGGACTTGGGAAATGTTTAAGGGAGGATAGACAGGGATTCTTCTCTGGGTTTCATTACGAAGGTGAGTTGAGTGCTATTGTATTCGTTCCTCAAGGTTTCTTTGAATAAGAAGGAGGTAATCGGATCTTGACCCGTGGATGTAGGCATGTTATTGTCGAACCACATATATCTCTTGTGCTCATTTGTGTGTGTTTGTTATCTTTTCTGTCGAGTCTATTGTTTTCCCAACATACTATTATTAGCCTGGGAGAGGGGCAGAGTCGGAGGATGGGGGCACTAGAACCCCTTAAACTTTTGAGAAAAAAAAAAAAATTTATACAAATGGATACAAACAGACATGATGACCTATGAACTTCGTCCTCAAAATTTTTTTTTTGGGGCATTGCCCCCGAACCCCCATTGTTATCCCTGTTGAGAATACTAGACCCTTGACAGAAAAGATAAAGAAGCACACACCATAAAGAAAATAAGAGATATACGTGGTTCGGCAATAACCTGCCCACATCCACGGGTCAAGATCTGGTTACTTCTTCTTTATTAAGAGAAAACTTGAGAAATCAGTACAAGATCACTCCCCTCTCAGATTAATTCCCAACCCAAGTCTAAAGCTCTTTGTACACCCCACTCAGGTTACCTTCTCAATGAACCCAAAGAAGAATCCATGTCTATCTTCCCTTCAACATTTTCTAAGCCCTAGTATGCTTAAACCATTTCTATTGTCTTTTACTCTCAATGCATTCCTTAATGTCTTACAAACCCTGAACCTATAACTATGTATTTATAAGTTTATACAAGAGAAGCAACCCCTCTTGAAATAGGAGTTTCCAAGCAAATTTGGGACCCAACCCGCCTAAGAGCGCTCGAGCGGGGTCTAGCTCCGCCTGAGCAGAATGCTCTAGGGCCTCCACTTGTTTAGCCACGAAACTGCTTGAGCAACACCCAGCTCCGCCTAGCTCAGCCCGAGCGATGCCTCCAGAAAATCTAGAATCGAGCCAAATTCCATCAAGCCCCCTGCAAGAGAATCCTAGCTATGTCCCTACTTGTGGGTGCAATTGAACTTAGGGAGTTCAATTGTTTGATGGCAAGATGAGAAAATATGACTTAGACTAAATGCATGTCATTTGTCAAATGAGAAAAGTGAATTTTCCAAGAAGAAAAATGATGGGTTTGAAATTTGATACATCTCGAATTGACAAAGTAGACTAATTTGATAAAGAAATCTATTTTATTAATTTTCTATAACAAAATACTTCTCCATTTCTTAATTTTTGTCGAAATTAAGGTGGAATTTGGCAATACTAATCTAATAAGCTCTAAATAGATAGAGATTATTTGAAAATTGTGTTTAGTTGGGCTTTAGATTGTTAAGTTGAAGGTTAATTGCATGTTTACATCTTTTTGAAGTATGGTTTTACCTCTTATTAAAAAAGTTGTTATGAGATACTTTTTTTAATAAGAGGTAAAACCTTACTTTAAAAATGAATTTAGACATGTAATTAACCTTCAACTTAACAATCTAAAGTCCAACTAAACACAATTTTCAAATAATTTCTACCTATTTAGAACTTATTAGATTAGTGTTACCAAACTCTACCTAAGTAGGTAGATATAAGGATGCCAACTTGCTTATGCATTAAAATCTCGTTCTCACCCTTACTGCAACTCACTAACCACCACGCTACCCTATTAAACAAAAAAAAAAACTTATGTCTAGAGTCTAGACTAGTCCATTCATATGCATTAGTCTAGAGAGTGAGACAAGAGGGGTGTTTGGTGACAGGAATAGACATCGCTACATCATGGCACCAGTACCAGTTGAATGATCACAATCATCTATTATTTACACTTTTTTGTTTTAACAAAACATTTATTGGCCATCCAAAAACAACTTGGTGGATAATTTTCATCTTTTTTCTTTCTTCTTCATCAATTGAGGCTAGACAAATTACAATTCACCTAATTTAGAATTAACAACAATATAATATTTATCATCTGTGCTTGCACTCAATTGGTTAGGTCTGATTGTGGAATACCAACAAACATGAGTTCAAAATCTTTGAACATTCAAGCTTCGAGGATAAAAAATCCCGCTTGCAAACAGCTTACACATAGACAATTCGGATTGTGGGTAATGTCCGTGAACAAATTAATTATGTGCAAGACCTAATTTAAATTGGAACTTGTCAAAACCCTAATCAAATTTACTTTTAGTAATCATGCTCTTCTTTTTTGCTTTAAATCATGGTAAAATTGACATTGTTTCCATCAAGCATTTATAGTATTAAAATGGCTTTCATGTCCATGTTTATTGCTTTATTTCTTGTTGTGGGTATGCATAAATAAATGAGTAAATGAGTGAAGGAAGATCACATGTGGAACTACAAGAGAAGTGTTTCCTAAAAGTTGGCATGATTATGAATGTGTTGTGGGAGGAGGGAGACCAAAGGGTCCCCTTTGCATTGTCAGTTCACAGGAAGAGAACCTCATTGCTCTGTTTTACTCCGTCAAATGTTTAAACGCCATCCATCATTCTCCAATCGCAAGAGGAGGAAAATTGGATTAGGCCCATCCAAACCATTCTTTACAGGTTGCCATATGTCCCTTTTAACACTTATTAACTGTGGTTAAATTCACTCGCCGGGAATCTAACCTTAATTTTTATACAAAAAGGCTTAATTTAAGGAGTTAAACTTTTTTAACAGAATTAAAAGAGCAGTTAAAAAGGCTTTTTAGTGCCACTAGAGGGTTTTGGTTTGGCAAAGGCCAAACCAAATCCGATCTAAAGAGGAGGGGCTCAAACGACACGGAAAGAGTGGCAAGGTCATGTGATTCGCAACAAAAGTAATCCGATCAGTAATTTGTCTTTTATTTATTGTGAATATTGAATTTCTCAAGAAATAATCTTCATTTAAAAGTTATGCACGTGTGACAGATCTCTCAGCTCTAAAGTCTGACAACTTGCTTGTTTTGGATAGGAAAATAGTTAACATAGCTGTGATATCCATTTCCATGCCAACCCCCCCCCCCCCCCCCCCCCCCCCCCCTTAAATACTCCCAGGTACACCTATCACTGCTCTTTTGGATATTGGATGTTAAATCCAAAATCCAGCTCTCCATAGGACTTACCATCGAGAGTTTTTAATCACTTTCCTTCTACTTCTCCGCTCTACTCATACTACGCATTTCGTGTAGTTCTGGTAAGAGCAAGTGGCATGGCTAGCAGGTTGGCTATGCTTACCGAAATTGAGACCCGGGGCTCCGAAGCTCACCCTTTGCTTCTATGTTCGAGCCATAATAATATGTTGATCCTCTATACAATGTCATCGTTCTAGACTGTTGATTCTTCACAAAATAATCTTAACCACCTGCTCTGCTTATTAGGTTTCTCCCAAACAACTCAAAAAAGGATTAGATAGCTAATGATGACCAGTTATCCTTATTGATGGTACTCCAGCTACAATTACTTTTTAATTTGATTAATTAGAAATTAAAGGTCACTAACCCACAAAGGGGCTATGAGATTTGGAGAATTTTCCATGGGAAGATCATTGGATATTGATTGTCATGATATTTGTAACACCTACATAAGATAGTCTTCATTTTACCAAAAGAGATGCTTGATGTACAATGGTTCTTCCCGCAAACATAATGGATACCGGAATTCAAAAATGAGGCTCTTAATGTTGTGTAATAAAAGCCATAATAGCTCAAGGATAATTACATTCTCAACTAGAGATCAAATCAATTAGAACTTTAGCATCGCTGATGATTTTAATGCTGCTCCAACATCTAGATTCTACAAGTTTGAAAGATTCAAAGATTGTCCAAGCTTCGACTACAATTATAGAATCACCCTAACTTTGTTACTTTGACAATAGTCTGGTCTTTCTAGAATCACCCTGAATTAACTTTGACAATAGTCTGGTCATTCGCTTTTTTCCCAAATAGCTATATTAATAAACTTTCATTTGTTCTAGCTGCTCCATCACCAAAATATGAACCTTGGTCCTTTGATGAATTACGATAACTTTCTCTCAAAGTGGTTTGCATTCCTTCTTTTCCATATAATTAACTCTCATTTTTTATAATGTCCATTAGAAAACATGTGTCTATATATATATATATATATAGAGAGAGAGAGAGAGAGAGAGAGAGAGAGTATATGGGTTCTCCCAAATATATTCTTGAATCCTAACTATTTATGGCTAACCCCTAAGGGAGGTTTGACTTGATTTATTTTGTCTTTTCTAATGTCACATAAGTAAATAAATTGAATATTATTGATAAACTTGATTAAATTATAAGGACACAAAGATGGTCTAAATAGATAATTCAATATTTTTGTTAGAAGGAAACCCCAACCAAATCAAATTTAATCTAATTTTACCTAATCTATTTGATTCAAATTCAATTCACCTTGTGATGAGATTTAGTGTATCTCATCACACTTTATTATCCTACTTCATTCTCTATCATCTTCCCACAATTGTATGGTCTTTTGGAGATGAGCATGCAATTGATTACAAATGTCAGCACTTAATCTTCCTTAATCTTTGAAATTTATTTATAAATAACTAGAATATCCATTGGTAGTCATAGTAAGTCTGTGAAGTCTATCTCTGTTGCATCTCGCTCATTTTTATGAGTTTGTCGAAGCCACCACCTACTAGATCAAATTGTTATGATCTTCTCTTGAAAGCACATGAAGTATCATCTGCACTTTGAAAAAAAAAAACTACCGTTTCGGCGCACCACCCACCAGAAAAGAGAAAAATAAGAGCTAAAATGTAATCAACTTATCAATGACTCTAATACCATGAAAAGAAACTGATTTATCCTAAGAAAGGTTTATATAGAGAATGATAGACAAGTGAAAGAAAGATAACCTACATAATCTAATCATAATCTCAATCAACCTAATTCATATCAATCTAGATATGAGATACTAATTGAAAATTATCATGTGTATTTTATAGATATCACATTATTATTTTTCTAATACAACATTTTCCTAATAATCAACTCTAATCTTGACCCTTTAACAATTGAATTAAATGATTAGGATTTGGGAGTGTATTTGGTATATAGATAGATAAAGAGAGAAGGATAAGTATACAATTAGGTCTTGTATATATTTCTCACACATTATTATAACCCCTGGCTCACCTATTATCTCTTGGAATTCTGGGATTTTAATTTCTCAAAGAGATGATTTGCTGACAAGAAGTCGCTGATAGGGGAATTGTAGCATTGTCACAGCCAACCAATCAAATATCAAATACAAACAAAAAAAGAACAAGAAAAAAGGGCGTAGAAAACTAGAAATGTGAGAGCCCCCCCAATGAGGAAGAACAATAATTAAAAAATGACTTTAAAAGATTGGTGGATTTTTACTATTAGTTTCTTATATATATGGAGTTCGATATATGTATGTGGCTCACCTGGGACCTTCTCTTGCTTCTAACGTTCTAAGGTTGCACCCCATGAAGGAAACATTAAGGTATTTAGCAGGTGTTGCAGGCCCAAGTGGGTTTGGATCAAATTCTACTGCTGAGCAAGTTACAGAAGATGCTTCATGTTTACTTCCTTCTCCTCTAACAGCCATTATCACTGGTTAGTCACAGATAATCCTTTTTTTTTCCAAAGAACATAATAAAATTTCTACTAATTGTGTCATTATATTGCTTCCTTTCTCCTATGGATTCCAGAATGTGTTTTGTAGATTTAATACTTTAAAAAAAAAAAAAATTATTTTTTAACTGAGTGTTTGGATTTGGCTAGCTAGTTCAGAGGATTGAATTTTTTTTTTAAACAGCAATCAGTGTAAAGTATGTAATTAAGTGGAATAAAGTATAATTTTCTGTAAAAAATTTTGACCATTTAACTTGCATTGGCTTGAGAGATTATGTTAATTTTCCCTTTCATGTATTTTTCTTCCCTTTCCTTATCATCTCCTTGCTAGGAAAAAAATTGAGAGAATTTCCTAAAAAATATAATTTTCTTAGTGTTTTTTTCTCTAATTTAAGTAAAATTTAATTAATTAATTAATTGAGTTTTCATGAAGACAGAACCTGCTTTTGGAGAAAGCTTTAGAGTCTCTCTCTCTCTCTCTAAGTTGTTTTTCTTGTTGGTTCCTTTACAGGACATGTTTTGCCTTTTTGAATAGCTTCTTGTCATTGGCTCATACAAGATCACTGTTTTTTTGGATAATAGTAGAGTAATCATGCCCTTTCTATTTAAAGGTTTTGTTAAGCTTAATCTATTTATGAAAAAGAGTTAGAATATGTATTTCTCCTGTTTACCAAATAAACTGTCTTCTGTTGGGTCTCTTTTTAGCTAGTTTCATAATATCAAAGATGGTTCTCTTTCATGGCTTTGTTCTTATTTTTCTATCTACTTAACTGTAATTTCATGGGTATTATCTCAATCATATTACTTTTCATCTTTTTTTCCCCCTCAAAAAAAAAACTTCTGGAAGCTATGTTACAGATTCTTGAATTGTATCTGATTAATCATTCTTACTGCCTTCTGCTTTGTCATAAAAGGGGCAACGTCTGGCATCGGAGCTGAAACCGCCAGAGTATTAGCAAAGAGAGGGGTGATGCTTGTAATTCCGGCAAGGGACTTGGAGAGAGCTGCTGAGGTGAAGGAGGGGATCCTAGAGGAAACCCCACAGGCTACAATCATCTTGTTGGAGATTGATCTAAGTTCATTTGCTTCGATCAAGAGATTCTGCTCAAAATTTGTGTCTCTAGGATTACCACTTAATATCCTCATGTGAGTTTTATTGCTTTTGTTTAAATCTATAAATAAATTGAATTAAGGAGATTATATATATATATAGAGAGAGAGAGAGAGAGAGAGAGAGATTTTCTTTTCTAATTGTAGGTAGTATTTCAAATGATATTGATATTGTTTCCAACAAAATCACTTTGCAGAAACAACGCTGGGAAGTTCTCTCAGAAATTGGAGTTCTCTGAAGACAAAATTGAGATGACCTTTGCTACAAATTACTTGGGTAATTTCCCATATTCTTACTTGTTATCTTGGATAACTCAAAGTAGACCCAATCAAATGCTTGTGACAGTCCATACATAAATACTCTGTAGTGTTTATTAATAAGTCCACAGAAGGATCATCATTTTCATCTCATGGTGGGGTCTCCTCTAGGTGTTTATCCCCATCCATTGGTGCATCTTTAAACTAGAAAAAGACTTCAAGGCCTGACTCAAAACTATACAATTTCCCATTCTACGGACCTAGGGTGCGAGTTGGTTCAGCCCTAGCTGGGACTAGTTCTTGGGCAAGGGCTGACCATACCAGCCACAACCCCCAAGTTGGGTCTTAAAAGAGAAAAAAGTAGGTTTTTGAATAAATATTCTTGTCTATTCTTTTTCCTGAAAGTTTTATTTTGCAGGGCATTGTTTATTAACAGAACTGCTATTAGAGAAAATGGTAGAGACAGCAGCAGAAACAGGAATTGAAGGAAGAATAGTCAATGTTTCTTCTGCAATTCACAGTTGGGTGAAAAGAGATGGATTCCAATTCAGTCATATGCTCAACCCTGAGAAGTATATTTTCTTTCCCTCACTTTAAATTTCTCAATACAACTTTAAATGTAATGATCCACTGCACCGGCATAGACACTTTCTCTTTCGTTCGAGCCAGAAGAAATTCATTTGGCTGTCAAAACTCAAAAGAGGTTGAATGGTGATCCCTTCTAGCTCTGAATGTTAATTACATATACAGTATGGGACCCATCACCCATGGACCATCTCCATGGGTACCCTATAACTCTGTATTAAAACTTAGTCGAGTTTGAGGAAAAACGCAGAAGTGACACCAAAAATTGAGTAACTCACCCTGACTCACCAGAGTTATGTATTTTTTTTTTATAACAAAAAATCGAGTAAACTAGTCTACCCGAGTGATCAAATTATATATATATATTTTTTTAATACACTCCACCCACCCTAAGTATAAATACAAAACAAAATATAGGTGTTTAGTATATATTAAATTATACATCTCATTTTAGACATGTTTTATCATTAATTTTGAATTTATACCATATATCTTTACTATTATAATGAGAGAGGCAGTCGTAGATGATTTTTCTGAAATTCCCATACTACCCTTATATAAAAACAAAACTTTGATTTAATGTTTGCTTTAATTCCTAAACTACCCCTTACCTTTGATTTAATTTCGAAACTACTCTTGCTCATCTATCTATTTTGAATCACAACTCAGGGAGAGTTCAATCACACCCGTGGGTTAACACATGACCTTTTTAACTCCTATTAATTGTGGTTAACTCCTTCCCCTCACTCTTACATGCATTGCATGTGCCACTAGCGAGTTCAATCGCACCCACGGGTTAACACGTGTCCCCTTTTAACTCCTATTAATTGTGGTTAACTCCTTTCCCTCTCTCTCACGTGCATCGCATGTGCCACCCGCTAGTGTGGTATTAGAAAAATACCATTTTAACACACACCACCTACCTTTAGTAAAGAGAGGTGTTTAGTATATATTGAATTCTATATCTCATTATAAGCATGTTTTATCATTAATTTTGAAATTATACCATATATATGATATTAGAAAAATATTATATATATCCGAGTTTTAGGTGTCATTACTTGGATGAGTTTTGCCCGAGTTTCCGAGTTGACTCTACTCGGCAAAACTCCAAGCCGAGTCAAGTCAAGTTTTCAGGTTTTAAAACACTGCCCTATAACAATAAGGACCTGATACCTACAATGAATCCATCTGCTAAATATTAATGTACAATCCACATACTTATATATTGCTCACTTATGCAGGTACAATGGGACATGTGCCTATGCCCAGTCGAAATTGGCTAATATATTGCATGCCAAGGAAATGGCAAGACAGCTGAAGGTAGAGTTTGTTTTTCTTTCTTATTTTTCGCTCTTGTATCAATTTTAGGATTGATGACAACCTGAAACCAAAGAGAATATAAACAGTGTTTTGTCATTCGGAAGCCCATTGTCATACCTAGGAGCCATAAAGCATACAGGAGTAACAAGACAGAACTTTATCCAATAATAGTAAACTCAGAAATAAAGTGCTTTTATTTGGTCTTAATGAAAGTATTTTTCATGGCATCTTACAGGCAAGGAATGCGAGAGTAACTATCAATGCAGTCCATCCAGGAATTGTGAAAACTGGGATTATAAGGGATCATAAAGGCTTTATCACAGGCAAATATTATTACTACCAAAAATCATTATTAATTCTGAAAGCCACAAACCCAAGTTCCAATTAGAAGTAGAAATCTAAACTATGTTGAATTATTCTGTGCAGATTCGCTGTTTCTTCTCGCATCAAAGTTTCTAAAGTCAACATCTCAGGTTTGTTACAGAACATTACCAGCTTGTTTTGTTTTTAAAAGTTACATCAGTTTTGTAGAGTGACTTTGATCTAACAGTATTTAGTTTTCTTTTTTCGATTTCCCTCCAGGGTGCATCAACCACATGCTATGTTGCTCTCAGCCCAAGAACAAACGGGATGAGTGGGAAATATTTTGCAGACTGTAATGAGAGTAACTGTTCGGGTCTAGCAAATGATGAATTGGAAGCACAGAAGCTTTGGAAGCAAACCCGTGCATTGATCCACAGATGATTATGTCAATCCACAACCTAAGATGTCTTTTAGACATGCAATTCTGTAGTGCATATAAGTCTATGTATGCACAACTATACATTGGAGGCACTTACAGTATAGACGGTATTGGCATTAGCACCCTTGCATTCGTACTAGGTCTCTTCATTTCGATATGTGGAAACTAAGGGAGATCAGTATCAGCAACATGGTTAGAACTGTCGAGTTGCCATCCCTGATTCGAGTTCTTCCGACCTGCTTCAGTCAAGTTCTGTGTCAAATAAATAAACAAGGTGATTTACCTTACAGTTTCAGAGACACCATAATGAGTCATGAACAGTGGCTAGCTGAGCAGGTTCAGGCATGTGATGCACAACTCATCTCATTGGAAGTGGCAATGTGGCTTCCTGCTCGATTTTTATTTCTTAACCTGCCATATGTCACTATTGTCTTTGATTAGAAATACTATGCATCAGACAACGTTGTACTCAGTAAACAGATTGGATTATATTAATTACAATAAAATTGGAAAAAAGTGTTATCAAGGCTGCTAGTTTTGATATGTTACAACAGTACATATGGTTGCTATCAGTCCAAGATTTTTTTTTTTTCTACATCATAAAGAATTACCAATGGGTGCTAGTTTTGATATATCACAGCTGCTAGTCTTGATATGTTTTACGCATGACTGCTAATAGCCTGCTATCAGTCCAAGAAACTGATCATTACAATGTATGGAATTATATAGGCCCCGTTTGGTTGCACTTTCGTTTTCTGTTTTTAAAAACAAAAATTTGAAAATTTTTACACAAAACATGTTTGGTAAACATTGTAACGGATAAAATTCGTAAAATGGAGCAAAAAGGGGGTAAAATAGTGATTTCTCAGGCTCGGAAATTCTGACAATTTAGCCGTCATGAGCCCACTTGGGCTATGAGCTGGCTCACTTGAGTGTTATCTGACAGGCGATCTTATCATGACTGCACAAGTCATGATGACTGAAAATGCCTGTAAATAAGCAAGAATCACCAGAGAGAAGGGATGGATGATGCGCAAGAGAGGAGGATGGTGAGAAAGGCAAGAGAGGAGAGAAAGGGCAGAAGAAGAAGAGAAAGAGGATGGTGCGAAAGGCAAGGACGATGGTGCGAAAGGCAAGAGAGAGGAGAAAGGGAAGAAGAGCAAGAGGAAGAGGAAGAGGGAGATCTGAAGAGCTTGAGTCATTCACACTCCTACCCTGAAGTGTTGTGCAAGTGGCCATTCCCCTAATTCTCTCATCTTCCTTTGGTGTTATCCGGCTACTTGATGCTCTTTATGGCCTCACAAGCGTTTATGGCCGTCAGATTCTCTCAAATAGGCCATGTCCGCCTAATGCTCTTCATGAATGGTCACACTGCCACTTGCAGGGCCTTGCAGTTGATCATCTGTTGAGTGCAATCACACTTGAACTTGTGCCTGACGCTGTGAATAGTGCCGAACCCGTTGTGCTGTGTATAGTGCCGAATACGTTGTGCTGTGGATAGTGCCGAATACATTGTGCTGTGAATAGTGCTGAATACGTTGTGCTGTGTATGGTGCTAAATCCGTTGTTACGTTGTGTTGGGTATAGTGTCGAGCTCGTTGCCCGTTGTCTGATGTACAACGTACCCGTCGTGCTGTACAATGTACCCGTTGTCTGGTGGACAACGTACCCGTTGTTTGACGCACAACGTATACGTTATCAGAGCTAGAGTTACGTTGTCCGAGCTATCTCATCAGAGCTAGAGCTACGTCGTCCGAGCTGCGTTATCTGTGCCTTATCTGAGTATGTTATCGGAGATAGAGCTACGTGACTCGTGCTACGTTGCCAGTGTCTTATCTGAGAGCTACGTTATCCGAGTGATGTGGTCAGTGCTACGTTGTCAGTGCCTTATCCGAGCTACGAGGTCAGTGCTACGTTATCGGTGTCCTATCCAAGGTACGAGGTCAGTGCTATGTTATCGGTGGCCTATCCAAGGTACGAGGTCAGTGCTACGTTATCGGTGTCCTATCCAAGGTACGAGGTCAGTGCTACGTTATCGGTGTCCTATCCAAGGTACGAGGTCAGTGCTACGTTATCGGTGCCCTATCCGAGCTATGTGGTCAGTGCTACGTTGTCAGTGCATTATCCGAGCTACGAGGTCAGTGCTACGTTGTCAGTGCATTATCCGAGCTACGAGGTCAGTGCTACGTTGTCAGTGCCTTATCCGAGCTACGAGGTCAGTGCTACGTTGTCAGTGCATTATCCGAGCTACGAGGTCAGTGCTACGTTGTCAGTGCCTTATCCGAGCTACGAGGTCAGTGCTACGTTGTCAGTGCCTTACCCGAGCTATGTGGTCAGTGCTACGTTGTCAGTGCCTTATCCGAGCTACGAGGTCAGTGCTACGTTGTCAGTGCCTTGCCCGAGCTATGTGGTCAGTGCTACGTTGTCAGTGCCTTATCCGAGCTACGAGGTCAGTGCTACGTTGTCAGTGCATTATCCGAGCTATGTGGTCAGTGCTACGTTGTCAGTGTCTTATCCGAGCTACGAGGTCAGTGCTACGTTGTCAGTGCATTATCCGAGCTACGAGGTCAGTGCTACGTTGTCAGTGCATTATCCGAGCTACGAGGTCAGTGCTACGTTGTCAGTGCCTTATCCGAGCTACGAGGTCAGTGCTACGTTGTCAGTGCCTTGCTCGAGCTATGTGACCAGTGCTACGTTGCCAGTGCCTTGCCCGAACTATGTGACCAGTGCTACGTTGCCAGTGCCTTGCCCGAACTATGTGACCAGTACCACGTTGCCAGTGCCTTGTCAGAGCTACATTGTCTGAGCCATATTCTTTGTGCCTCCTGAGCTACAATACCCAGTGTCTCACCAGAGCTCGTCCTCAAGTGCATATACCCAGTGCCTCACCAGAGCTCGTCCTCAAGTGCATATGCTCAGTGCCCTCACGATAAGTATCTTTATGCTATTATATGCTTATGTTCATATGTTCATGTGCTTGTGCCTTGTGCCTTATCATGTGCTTGTGTCTTGTGCCTTATCATGTGCTTGTGCTTTGTGCCTTATCATGTGCTTGTGCCTCGTGCCCTATACTGTGCTTGTGCCTTATCATGTGCTTGTGCTTTGTGCCTTATACTGACTTTATCATCGGAGCTTATTTCAGGGTGCACACCCGCCCCCTCAGGCTCATTCTCAGGTGGAGTTTTGCTATCATTCCTCTACCAGCAGAGCAGCTACAGACGCGTGGCGTGCACGGGATTTTTTCCCTTTCAAACATGTTTCTGCTTTTTGTTTTTAAAAATTAATAACAAAATTTTTGAAAATCAAGGAAACAAAATTTTCTACTACCTCATTTTTTGAAAACAAAAAATAAAAATAGAAAATACAAACCCACTATCACCACCCATCACCACCACCACCATAATACTACCACCACCACCACTACTCACCACCCACCATCACCTCCACCGCCACCACCACCCACCACCCACCACCCACTACCCACCACCACCACCACCATCACCACCACCATCACCACCACAATCACCACCACCACAATACTACACCACCACCACCAATGCCACCATCACCACCACCACACCACTGCCACTATCACCAACACTCACCACCACACTACACCCACTGCCATCACTCACCACTACCACTATCACCACCACTACCACACTACCGCCACTGCCACACACTACCACCACCACCGCCGCCACCACCAATGCCACCATCACGACCACCACACCACCGCCACCATCACCACGACCACCACACCACCGCCACTGCCACCACTGCCACCACCACCGCCACCGCCACCATCACCACCACTGCCACCGCCACCATCACCATCACCACCACCACACCACCGCCACTGCCACCATCACCGCCACCACACCACCGCCACCATTACCAACACTCACTACCACACTACACCCACCGCCATCACTCACCACTACCACCATCATGAATTGAAATTATTTAATCATATTTACCAAACGTGTTTTTTTGTTTTTCTTTTTTTTATATAAGTGACAGTTACTAATACCAAATGTGTTTCCTATTTTAAAAAATTAAAAACAAAAAGTTGTTTCCAATTTTTAAAAACAAAAAATAAAAACAGAAAAACGGAAGTGTATCCAAACTGCCCCATAATTATCTGAATGAAGCAAAATCCATTGTAGAAGTTATGGGGTTACTTGCAAATGTTTTGAGGACCAAAGTTTAGGTGGCATGAAAATCAGAAGTCCCTGCTGGCAAAACAGTCAGAATTCTACGAATGTCATAATGCACACATGCACCACATATGGTACCATCCATTTGGTTTGTCCTACCGAAGATTCTTCGTAGACTAAAATAATCCCTGATACAGACTATTGTGGCTTGAAAATGGTCCCAAAATTTGATTTGCAAGAGAGAATACGCTGATTATTGCGACCTGAAGCTAGGACCTCTCTCTTTCACTATATTGGTTTATGGTTCTGGATAGATTGTTGACCTAAAGTAAAAAATGAAAAACGTGAAGGAAAAAAAAAACTATACAGAACCCAGTGTGATAACTTAAAAGCAGGGGACCTATGAAGCATAGTTGCAGAGAAGCTATGTACAAGATGGGAAGCTCGTTTCCCAAACTCGCTTCCTAGGAAGCTCGTTTCCTCGAACTGACTCTCTTCATAGGAAGCTCGCTTCCATCACGTCTCATCTAGTAGTCAAAGGGAACTATATGTGTGAAGTGATGTGGTTGACTACAATCTATAGCATAGGGTGTAGACTCTAAGCAAGTATTGTCGGTTTGAAACCTATGACACCTACTTCTCTACAAAAATCTCATGTAAGATAAAATCAAAAGTATAACTACCCATAAATAACATAATGGGAATGAGGAGCCTATATCTCATTTCTCGCTTCCTGTTTCTTAAGGTTTTTTTGAGTCTCGCTTCCCGCTTCTTGCTTTCGCTTTGTTTCTCGTTTTCGCTTCTCGCTCTGGTAATTATGCTATGAAGAGATAAAATGGATCCACAGGATAAAAAATTGCTGGTTTACCCACCCATCCATTTACTGGTTAGGCAGTCTGTCGAGTTTCTACAGGTTGAACTTAAAGATCATTTTGCTTGACCGGAGATTCATGTTCACTGTCAGCTGGAATTGAAGAAACTGGTGCAGATATAGAGATTGTGGAATAGTCTAGATGAAGAGAAGTAGACTGAGATATAATCCTGGCAAGTCATAATTCATAAATGAAATTGGAGACATTCCGTAGCGAACAACAGGAGTTGATACATTGAACTTACTTTTTTTTTTTTTCTAAAGAGTAGACTATTCATCAACAGATTCAACCATTCCACATTCTGTATCAGTTAAAGTAAACCAAAAGGAAAATCTACACTCTGAATATTGTACATAAACATAATCACTAAAAGAATCATAGCAATATCATCCTGTATGAGATATAATATTGCTATTTTTCTCTCTTTCTTTTATTTACATTGAGAATTTGACGACTAAGGAATATGCCCTTTCTTCGAAGAAATTTCAATTATTGTAAACAAGAGGTGAACCCCAATTAAACATGTTCTAAACCTTATTACAAACTGATAATTTGCAAAAAAGGCCATGAGGAAGAAGATCAATTGATGATAATTTGTTCCTTGACTGATACACTTTACAGCATCAAACTAAACCTTATTACAAACTGTCACATCGGAATCAAAAAACCAAACCCTAGTTTTTTCTTCCAAACCCTAATTATCATTGTAAATTTGTAATAACTACAATGTTAATCTAAATAAAACAATAAACTCTAATTTAGTACCGGATCATCAAGCAAACCCTTAATCCCTTAGAACCCTAAATTTCCTACCAGAAACTACAGTTCGAATTAAACACTTTAACTTTGACTACTCAGAAAATGGCGAATGAATGTTAATCCCGATAGAAATCTCACCTTAACTTTTGAATGTCTCTTCTGCTTTGAGATTGATCGATTACAGAGATTTCCGCCATTTCTTTCGTTTGAAACGTTCCACACGTTAACCCGCCATTTCTTTCGTTTTCATCGGTGCGCACGTTAAGACGAGTATACCGAAGCTACAGAGCGCCGAACTATTGCTGGGCTACGCCATTTCACAGTTACACTTGGGCCGGGCCGGAAAGAAGCCCGACTTTGCTTTATTTTGTAAGCCCAAAGGCCCTGCCAGTTCAGGGCCTGCAGGCCCTTCGAGGGCTAGGGCCTGACCCTTGTCGGTAATGGTGAGCCTGATAAGACCTAGGCCCTTCCTCATATCTCAGCTTCTTCTCCTTCTTATCTTTACATAATGAGCCCTTGAATACGATACCTCATGAAATTTTGCAAAATTCTCAAACCGTCTTACTCATAGTCATTATATAAGACAAACACTTAATTAAATATTCGCTTGACTCTCTTACTACCCCTCACTCATTCTATCTATTAGGCTTGAAATTCTCTTAAAAATTAGTTACAACGTAAAGAGGGTGTGCCTCTTCGTTGAGAGACCAAGGAGGGAGATGTAATTTATTTTATTTAACATATATTTGACTTTTCACTATTCAATAGGTAAATTACTTTAAAATAGATAAAAATTTACCTTACTTGAGAGGATATTAGGTAAAGGAAAATTTTACCCTTTATATGATAAGGGTAAAGGCACAAAGGTAAAGTGGGTCAAGGTAAGAGATAGACTTTCAAAGAGCAGGGTCAGGCAGGGCCTAGGTCTTACCAATATTGGTCCTCATCTACAAGGATCATGCCTTAGCCCAACCCTATCTCTCAAGATGGAATGCAATTGCAATAGGGAAAAAAGATCTCTTTTTTAATTATTTCTTTCCTCTATCTATATTCATATAGATCGAAATCTTAATCAGGATTCATGAACTAATGCAATGTTTTCGTAATCAAAATAAGATGAGGCGAAGTATTTATTGATACAACAAATATTTTATTGAAGGATTACGTTATTTCTAAACAAGAATTTTTTTAATAATGCTTGAATTCTTTTTTGTTTTTGTTTTGAGTTTACGTTCTGTTTTATATTTTATCTTCTTGTAAGCTCTCTTTTGATTAATTTATCCTCTTGCGCTTATTGATATAAAAAAATCAGTTGTATTTGTGGTAGTTTCCAGTTATATTACTTACACGTGTCAGCGTGTTAGAATGCCACATCATGTTATATTGTTAATCATTAACTGATCATCATCTATTTTGTTTGGGTAGGTATACTCAGCCGCAAGTGGATCCATAGCTTGCTACGTCAACAACACTTTTTCTTTTTCTTTTAATCGCTTGTGGCTCAAGAGTCCAAGACTTCAAGTAAGGGATAAGTTGAGTCGTGTTCGTTGGCTATGTACTTCAAGCCTCATGGGGAACCGAAGTTGCCGTCCAAGTCAATACTCGTTTCCCCCTCTCTTTAATATTTTTATTTCTTTTTTTTATTTATTTATTTGGGTTGCTTCGGCCGGTTGACTGTTCAACTGGAGCTCTTGTAATTCTATTAAACTATTTGGATTTTATAAAATATAACCATTGATTTTTGTTTTGGTAAGATAATCAATGATCTTATAACCTAATCTAAATATATATTATACCCACAGTCAGAAATGCTTTGGAGAGCTAAAAAGAAAGCATAGATTTGGAAATTCTCCCATAGGTCCACGTTTTGAACCGTCTATGCGAATGTAATCCCATTACGCTATACTTTTTTTTGTCAGTAACACGCATGGGAGATCCGCTCCTTAGCATCCATGTGTGTGTAGTGTGTGTGGTTAGTATGTCTTCTCTCGAATCGACTCAAGGAAAATTGACATCCCACCGCCAACTTTTTTTGTGGTCGGTATTCTCTTGAAGAGAGATGGAAGGACAAGAGAGTGGGAAGATGAAACCTAATAAGACCCACATGATGTACTTGTGAGAGATATGGAAAAAGTAAAGAATATAAAAAATGTTTTAAGTAATTTTGTCAATAATAAGTATAACAATAGCGAGAGAAGATATAATTATAAGGATAACTTTGTCATAATAGAGAAGGTAAGTGTAAGTATAGTTTTGTTGCTTCTCACAAAATTCAATCAATGTTATAATAAAGAAAATAAGTGTAATGGTAATTTTATCAATAACAATAGCATTCAATAACCCTTTTTAAGAGTCCTATTCTCATCAGAATGGTGAGTAAATATAAATGGAGAATGTTAGTATTTTTTAAATGCTTATTTTTATTAGTAGAAGAGGTGTTAACACAGATTATTTGAGAGAGAGAAGGTGGTAATAAGGTGGACTTTAAGAAAAAGACAGACGATTGGCTAGTGAAAGCTTCGGCCGTACAATAAAAAAGAGACAATTTTCCTTAAAATTTTAAAGTCCTAATCTGAGTAATTGTTTATCTCAAACAAGTTGCTTAGGTGCATTTAACGATGACTGAGTTCAATATTATTTCATTATATTACTACTATTTTAAGGGTGCAACTGTGCAAGTGAGATTATTTCCCTTTAAAAATAGTGGTTTAAGGTACTCTAGTCATCTGGGTGTCCCCTAACTAAATGCCCTACTCCATGTTAGGGAATGAACCTTAAAACAGGATATGTGAGACACGAAATTTAGACAAAAAATAGAACAAGAACAAACACACAAGAACACCAGATTTACGTGATTCCCTCAAGTTACAGTATGTCCACGGAATCGCCGAGTTTTCACTATGTTCTGGAGCAAAAAAAATTACAGAGTTACGATCTAAAATGACAGAGGTAGGATGTTCAGTCGAGGCTGGCTCCACACTCGACTGGCTCCACACTTCCTATCACTTCAAAATTGTTTTTTTTCTCCCTTTTAAATCACATACCAGCTCTTGCATTGCTTGATCATTTCTCAAAAAAGGACCATAAAAAAATAGAAATCACAAACAGTATATATTCACTATTCTTTTTTTCAAATTTACATAAGTGCCTAAAGATGGTATAATTAATGGATCACCTGTTAGAAAAAAAAATAGATAGAAAAAGAAAAAAAACCCATATAAAATAACTCAAACCGATTAACGATCTCGAGAGGAAACCATAAAGTAAATAATAATAAAAAAATTGTAAAAACTTTCATCCCTTTATCCGTTTCCTTTAGGGACACTTAATGTTCCTTCCAGGTCCTCCATAGTAAAAATAATTTCCCCATGCACTACTAGTCCCTCCTTGTATACTGTAGCAATTTGGATGATCAGCCAAAAGTCGAAGGTTTGATAATGGAATTAAGCTATTATCCCAATCGACGACTTGTAAATTTCGGAAATAAGATGCTCTTCTGTAACCTTCTCCTGCAAAATGACCACTGCCCATCTGTGTTGACGTGTGAAATCTCGATTGTCTACTGTTAACAATTTCTCCTCCAAATTGTACCATGTTCGCATGTTTATTCAAATGACTGAACAAGAACCATGGCCAGTATCCGACCAGTAGCCCGGATCCAAATTCGAGCCACCAATGTCCATGCTTTGGATCCTGTACAATAAACATTTTGAACTATAGGGTCATCTTTTTCATATGTGCATATTAGCAAGCATGAGAGTTTTTCTCTATGATTTTAATTATGTTATTATATATTATACTACGCGGCACATGTTAGATAATTAGTACTTATTCATATTAGTTTTGCTAATTCAAAGTGTTTTGTGCAAAGATGCAAACTACTAACTTTACAAAATAACTGTAAAAATCATCTCATAGTTAAATTCTCATTACCTATGTGCTATGACTATTTAGTCTATCTCTCTATTTTTTTCTTCTTAATAACTGTAAAAGCCATCTTATAGTTAAATCCCATTTCCTATGTGCTAAGATTATTTAGTCTCTCTCTCTATCTCTCTCTCTCTCTTTTTCTCTCTCTTAATTTGTTTGATATTGTGTTAAGCGATACCTTCCAAACCATTATGCTGATATCGAATTGTCTGCCATTGTATGCTGATGTCGGAAAGATCGCCGCCCCAATGGCAATTTTGTTGTTAGTCTGAACAAAGCCTGAGCAGAGCAAGTTGTAGCATCCAGTAGCTTGATATGCATCGTTCTGTAAATTAATGGAGATTAGCATTTGTTTTTTCTATTTATTTATTATGAATTATGTTCCATACTGACCTTTAAAGGGTAAACTAGTGATCTCAATCATGTTTAAATGAGGAAACAAGATGGAGGGAAATTAAACGATTACATCACAGTTTCTAATACTTACTGTCCAATAAGTGAAGAACCTAGGATAGTTGTCCCCATATAGATCTGGGCTAACCTGAAGAAAAGTAATTGGAATAGCATCTTTAGCAATAATACAAAGCTAAATTTAATTGAAAGGTAGTTGAACTATAATAACTGCTTTAACTGCATCACTACTTTCTCCATTGGTTTTAATTGGTTGACATACTGCATTGCAACCACAAGGTTCTGGTTCAAGTCCAGCTTACCACTTTTTTTTTAAAAAAAATGGTTACAATATCTATCAAAGAAAGGGTTAATGAACTAAATCTCCTATGGGTTTTCCAAATTGGTGACTATCATATAGAGTTTAGCAAGTCAAAAAAAAATCATGTATAAAAAAATCTAGTTTTGTGAATCTTTTTTTCCCAAAGTTTATGATTTGATGAATCAGTCTTCTTAAAAAGGTTTGAAATTTCTAGTTGGGAGCACAAGAATACAGAATCACAGATATATTTTCTTTAAAAAATACAGAAGTATTTTTTACATGCCTGCCAACCAGCTTCGATGGTGTTAAGATCGTTGCCGAATGAACCAGAGATGATCCATAATTGTGACAAGCTGAATTCATTTGGATTAGTTAAGCGGGGTGCCCACACATTTAAGCTGGCTTTTGCTCCATAGTACTGATCTCCCATTACAAACCCAACTGCATGCTGTAATCCATATATTTAGGAGCCAATATAAATGCGCATACACGGAAAAAAGGGGAAAGCTTAAGGTTTTCAGCATATTTTGGAAAATGATTAATGATTAAACGAATTGTACAGTACCCATGTAGTGATTCATTGATCTTTTCTATATTTTCTTTCAGTCAACCTTTTGAGCTTTAATTTTACAGGAGAAGAATATTTTTTTTGGTGGCATCCATTGGATATAAATAAATGAATTTTTGTTAGTGGCATCCAATGAACAATCCTTAGTGAAACAAATGGAACTATACTTAAAACAGAGAAACCATGAAAGTTTGGAATCACCGTAAATGGGAATCAAAGTAATGTTCATCAATGAAGTAAAGGACACTCATTTATCAAAAACTTCTTTGTTGAAAAAAGGAAAGGATCAGTCTCTTGGTCATGCTCTGTACAATGTTTGATATAGTTTCATTGGTTTTCTTTTTACAATTCAAAACGATTATGAAAACTAGACTTTGTTCTTTGATGTTGCGAGGGGGGGGGGGGGGATTTTGTTAGGAGAGGTTTTATTTTGTAACAAAACATTGGAGTTTTGGTTGATCTCATTTATAATGATCAAATTGCAGTTTCAAAGCAGGAGAAAAGAAGAAGAATGTGGAAAGACTGAAAAATCACAGAATGGTGAAAATTTCAATTTCCAATCCAGAAACCACCTGTTATTAAGATGAAAACACCACTTTTTTGTTCCCTGAATCATCACTGTTTTTTCATGGGTAAGTTCTAAAATTTTGTTTCAGAAACCAGACAAACTAGCAGGCCTAATTCACCATTTTCTCTAGACTTCTTTGGGTGATTTCAGTAGAACTCATGGAAATAATGTCTGGGTCTTCCTCTGTTTCATTTTTGAAATTTGGTTTTTGTACACTAACCTCATGGCCACTGCCGGAAGAGTCGCGTCTCACTCTTCTTCTTACTTTTGTTCCGAATCTCCGAACAGAACCAGCTCTTAAAATATCTTCTTCAGTGGTTCTTCTAATGGGAATTGTTCCTTCTGGACATGATTCACCAGAACTAGTCCATAACTGAAAGCTTTCAGACACCGAGACTGTCGCATTATAGCCTTTCGGTTTCTCCAATAGATCCTGCAAAAATAAGAAAAATCTAGGCTTTCAATCTCTTCAATTCAGTTGTACAGCTCCAAAATAAATAATAAAATTCAAAGACCCAAAAGGAAAGAAAAAAAAATGATTATAGTAAATTCAACTACCAGTGGTTTCTGTCCTTTTAATTTAGGATGATCAAAAGCTGGTTGTTGATGAGATACAACGCAATCTATCATATCACCATCAGGACTCTGCAACAAAAATCAAGAATCCAATTCATTACGAAAAATGTAAAAAAATCAAATCTTTACCCAAAAAGCACCATCAGTGACAAAGAAAATGCCTGAATTGTTTTGACAGCAGGCTTATTGATCTTCCTGAGATGAGCTCTTATTCTCTTCAACTTCTGTAACTCTTCGCCGGATCGGAAAGTACGATTGGCTGGCTGCCGGTTGCCGACTTCTGTCTCGATTGACATTGAGACGACGACGGGACTAACTGAAGAAGCAACAAGAAGAAAACCAACAAAAATGGGAATAACTGGGGACATATTGTAACAGCTAGAAGCCATGTTTGAATGATTTTTCTGTGTTGTTTCTTCTGCTAACACTGTTTGTATTTGTATACATTGGTGTTGTCTTCTTCTGAGATCAACATAGAACCATTTATTCCTAGTTTATGTCCATGGAAACACATCTCCCTCATAGTCCCTCCAAAACAGACTAACAATCCAAAGAAACTCAGTTCGCTCTCACCATTTTCAAAGGTTTAAAACCCCAAAATTACAAAAGCCTATCTGTCTCTATCTCAGCTTCTAATACCTTGGTTTTTGTTCTGACATACTGAACTTTTAGGCACGAGCTGACTAAAAATGACCCAGATGGTGGGCTTTAATCTTAGAGCTTTACCCATGTGGGTATGAGAAACTAATAGTGGGTTGTGATCAAACAGACCTCTCCAGCAAAAAAATAAAAATAAAAAATCAAACAGATCCAGTTTCTGAAAAGTGATTTTTCTTCTTTTTGTATTGGTGGAGAGAGAGAGAGATATGGGTGTTTCAAAATCCAGTCTCCAATACAAAGATTAAACTTTAGCTTTTGATTTTATAGGGCCAAATGGAATTGATTTTCTTTTATTCTTTGCTTTGGTGTGAAGACAGGAATTACACTTGATTCTGGGTTTCCAAAGTTCTTTACTTTGGGTTGTTCTCTTTCTCACTTACCTAGATGTTCTCTGGTGTGTCAGCTACTCTGTAATTACCTTTGATTTACAAATTACAAAAGAAAATCTCATCCACTTTGTTTTTCCTTTCTATTCTACACACTACACTAGCTGTGTTTTTATGTACTTTATTAATAGAGATTAACTACTAACTAGTTGTGTTTTTATGTACTTAATTAATAGAGATTTACTATGAACAGGAGCTCCGGTTGAAGAGATAACCGGAGCAACCCAAAAAATGACTTATGGGCCTATGGCAGGGTTGCTCCGGTTATCTCTTCAACCGGAGCTCCTGTTCATAGTTAATCTCTATTAATTTAAGAAAGAAAAAGGATGATCTACTGATGCTGATACTACAACAGTTAAGTAGTGAGAGATCGAATCCCAGCCAATTGGGATTGAATTCAGTAAGAGTTCAATTACACCCACAGGTCAACACGTATCACTTTAACCCTTACCCTATGTTTGGTTGTCGAGAAAATAAGTGAAAACATGGAAAAGAAAATAAAATTGGATTAAACACAACTAAAAATTGTGAGAAATCCAAAATTTTCTTTTCCTTTTCATGTTTTCACCTATTCTCTCAACAACCAAACATAGCATTAGTAAATATGGTTAAGATTCTTTAATCTTTAGGTTGCGTTCATTTGGCGAGAAAGTGAGGGAAAGTAAAAGAAAAATGAGTTTTCTTCTATTTTTCTTGCCTTTAGTTTGTAAGAAATACACTTTCATTTTCTTGTACTTTCTCAAAAGTGAGACTTTTTCCCAAAAGTTCCTCCACCTTTTTTATGGTTGTTTTGAAAGAAAATTTATTTATTTTTTCTTTTCTTTTATGTTATGTTCTTTCACCAACTTTCTCGCCAAATGAACACACCCTTAGTATTAAATAGTATAACCTTAATTTTTTTAAAAAATATTTAAATTTGGTTAAAATTTTTTAACTTTTATTAAAAAAGTTGAACTTTTAGGATTAATATTTTTTCAAAACACTAAGGTTAGATTATTGAACACTAATGGTTAAAAAATCTTAACCACCGTTTTTTTTTTTTGGAGCTCTTGCAACTCTTACCCCTTGGGGGGATTAGATCCCCAGACCTCCACGAAGGCCACACCCCTACCACTCACGCAAGAGGCGGGGGTATAAAAAAAAGGCCTTGGATTGTCTCTGGTGAAGCCAAATACTGGTCTCGGGGTTCCATACATTGTGCGACAGTTGGCCAAAAATGGGGAGAAGTCATTCCATTTTCTCCCCATGATTTTGACTTCTCCCATTTGATATCTCTCCTCCTTATTCTCATACACTTATCGCCACATGTCTTAATATGTGTGGAAAAGTCAAAATCATGGGCCCCATGAATTTGACTTCTTCACCACTTGTCACCTATTCTATGGAACCCCAGACAAACCCTTTCTGGTTTCGCTAAAGATAATCTGAGGCCGTAAAAAAAATCTTAACCACTGTTAATAGGTGTAAGAGGATACACGTGTACACCTGTGGGAACGATTGTACTCTCCTTGAATTCAATCGCGATTGGCTGTGATTCGATCTCAAGGGTGAAAATACTTGTCCTTTTGGTGGGCCACCTCTAAGTTGGCCATATCTAAGAAGTCATGACCATCAAAAGATTTCCCCATATACTAGAGGCCTACAGGGAATGGGGCAAGAATTACCACCATGTATTTCGTCCTTGGAGAGATAATGACATTTCCTTTTTAAGGCTGAAACATGAAGCTTTTCTACGAGTGCGCGCCACTTGCGTTTTTTCAGAGTGGCGGGCCGGGCGGCCCACACACTTGCTTATGTGCGTGCATTTGCACACATTCATGCATGGATGTGTGTATTATTGTGCGCATGTATCTTTCGAGGTCTAACCACATATATATATATATATATATATATATATATATATATATATATATATATATATACTAGTAAAAGTGTACGTGCCTTGCACGTATAATTTTTTCAACATTAATGAAAAACATAACTTTAAAAAAATCTAATATTTAATATATTTCCATTAGACATCACATTATTCACTTTATATTAAATAAATTTTTAATATACTATTATATTTTCAATAAATATATTTTAGTAATTAAATATAATATTTCTTATATTAATTTAAATTTATTATTAGAAACGAGCTACTAATAGATGGATTATTTACTGGTCTCACTTATAAATGTATTAAAACCAAGGAATCGTACGTAATAATCTTCAACTGATTAAAAATTAATAATATTAGAAATAAATATTTTGACATTATTATTATATTCAATAATTAGAATATTGGTACTTTTGACTTTAAAATATAAATAGAGAGTCTTAAGAATATAAATAGCAAAATATAAATTTTTAATATGTAATAGTGGGTCTCGGGATCCCACGTTAATTTAGTATAGTTTTAATGAGTCATTCTAACTCTCTAATAATAAAAAGTCCTTATTCATAAAAATAGCAAAATAGAGATTTAATACGTAATAATGGGTCTCATGGATCCCACATTAGATTAGTACAATTTTAATGAGTCATTCTAACTCTCTATTATAAAGAGTTCTTATCCATAAAAATAGCAAACTATAAATTTAATAGGTAATAGTGGGTCTCATGGGTCCCACATTAAATAAGTATAAATTTAATGAGTCCTTCTAATTCTCTACTAACCGAGAATCTTTATCAAAATAGATATTTATTGAATCGGTTGAAATCTTCATAAAAAATATATATATATTTTTCAGGCTCACATAGGATTTTATTATTTTTGAAAGTTTAGGGGGGCTTCAGCCCAGCTGGTCCCATGTGGCTCCGCCCCTGGGTTGGGTCCATGGGTTGGGTCAAGTAGATCTTTTCTATTGCCCATAAATTCTTAGTTGCTTAGAGGTTCCTAAATTGGTTTCAGATATCCTTCATTGATGACCTTGGTACCCAATCTCTTCAATCTCTTAATAGAAAAAGTTCATCTAAAACAAAACTTTTAATTTATACGTGACACGAGATTTAAAATTTTGATATTCTAATTTCTGAGTGCTGCAATAAAAATTATGATTCTAAAATAGAGTAGTTGTTAGTGGTGCATGTGGAGATAACATTCTTAAAATTTAGTGTTCTTACTTACATAGATAATTTTGAATGATATCACTGATGATTCTACAAAAACATTAAAGCATGTTTACTTGTCCATATAGGATATATCAAAAGAAAGAGAGAGGAGGGGCACCTTCGTGAAAGGTGTTTGTGATTAGAAATAGATTTTTCAGTTCTAATTACTATAGAGTTCTAATTTCAAAAGAATTCTATTTCTTTATAATTAGAAAAAGGTTAGTATTAATTTAGGTTTAATTATAACTTTATACTTGGCGAAGAAAATAAGGATTGGTTTTGATTTTTATTTTCTAAAATCCTGGAATTGCGGCATAGGTTCTATGAGAGATCTATTCTTTTTTATGGTGATAAAGAGGTGGCTAATAGCAATTCAAGTACGCTTGGGTATTTGAGTTACACATGCATTGGCCGACTATGCGAGTGCTGGCAGCATGGTTTAGGTTGAAATACCCACATATTACCATTGGAGCCGAGGCATCTTCTTCTCCGATCCTCATTGTTATACAATTATAATAATATAACCCCCAAAAAAAGGTTCTCATGGTCTTATCAACCACGAATCAGTTTATTTGTGGTCGCTCTTTCTACGATCTTGGATCTCGGGGATATCTTATGACTCGTTGCCATGGCTAGACACAGTGATAGCACTATGGGGGGGGGGGGGGTACGGGCTTTACTCTTCACGGAAATTTCTTCTTAAATTTATTTGCTCATTATTACATAGAATGCCATTAATGAAATTTATAAATGACCATATTATCTCTATGATTACTATAAAAATTAATCATAAACTTCTCTCTCTATTTAATAATAAGATTAAGGGTAATTACGTCAACTTAAAGTTTAGGTTACTCCTTGTAATTTTATTAGTAGAATGATATATATACACACACGCGCGCGCGCGGAAATGCTAGCCCTAGATGCAGTCTTTCCTAGACACAAGGTGGTGGTAACAAGTGTCAGCTCATCTCAGCAACACCACGTGTTGTACTGATATTGCGTCTGGGAAAAAATAGTGCCTTAGTGTGTGTTGCATTGATATTGCATATGTGGAAAAAAAAGTACCTTAGTGTGTCTAGGCTAAGCACTCTTCATATATATATATATATATATATATATATAGAAGGATTAATTATGGACAGAATTTTGGTTGAAGGGATATTCCGAGCAATTCAAATATACTTTGTATAGGTACTTTAAGAATTATTGAAAAAAATTTAGTAGACAGAAATATCATTCTAGTAAATTTATAATTTCCAAACTATAGAACATATTTTGGATTGTTTCGATTATCTTTTCAATCAGAGCTAACCATGACCGCATTGATTTGGTGATTTAATTAGTGACAATTGAATTGTGCACTAATAAGGGTGCCAAACCAACGCAATCCTGGTTTGGCATGTGGTCCATAGCTGACGTGCGGTGCGGTCTTACTCGCTTTACTCATTTTGAAATTCTTACACAAAATTTCAATTTTATCATCAGTTCTTATTAAATTTTACTTTCATAGTTGCAAGGCTCATGGTAGCAGTTTTCGTTGCAATGCCAATCCTACCATATGAGCAAACATGATTATCACATAGGCCTATCCAAAAACCCTGTAGCATGGGTACCTTGCCGGACCAGCCTTGAGGACAAGGTTAGTCAATCCAGGCCCTTGAAGGGCTAGGGCAAGGCTCAGGAATTGCCCTTTTAAGGGCAGGGTTAGGGCTGGCCCCTGCCTTGCCCCGACCCAACCCTTTGATAGGCGTACCTTAACTTCAACTCTTAAAACCCTAATCCTATTCCCTTAAAACCCTAACCCTAATCCTAACACTGTGATTATTCCTAACACTTTGATTACAACCTTAGTTTGTTGTTAAGATAGGTTTTGTTTTATCGTTTATTATTATATTTGTTTCACTTTATTTTTATATTTATTTTATGTTATTTTAAATAATTTCAATTGAATAATATGTTAGCTTAACAATTAGTGCAAAAAAAAATATTAAAAAAATCACCATCTCCTATGAGGAAAAATTCTCGCTTTTCTTTCTTGCCCTAACTCTTGAGTGGAGGGTTAGAGCCTAGTCAATCCATGCCCTTGAAAGGGTTAGGGAAGGGTTAGGGCTAACCCCGACCCTGCCCATTGATAGCCCTATTATCACTCTTGGGATGATATCTTCTGGGAGGAGCGGGTGATAAAAATTTGACTCTTTGATGTGGTGCTGCAGAGGAAAACAACAAACGAGCGACACTTGATTTGATCTCTACTTTCCTCCCTTATTCCCTTTAGAATTCTTCCCGCTAGAATATATGTTAATAATTTTCATGCAAAAATATTTAATGAAATGCTAGTAATTCATTAAGTCAGAATTCTCGTAATATCAACAAAGGTAAAGCTTCTGAGACCCTCTTAGGGCCGAGACCACCGAGACCATGCTCTAAGAGAGCAGGATTTCAGGTGGAGCCCACCATATGAAATGGGCCCCACCTAAAATCCTACTCTATTAGAGCATGGTCTCGTCCCTAAGAGTGTCTCAATAGTAAAGTCCTATTAACAAACACCAACATAGATAAAGCTCAAACGTCCATTAGAGCAACAATGTCACTATCAAAGGTCAAGCACATCATGGTCTACTAAGCCAAAGTCTTAGATTCCTATTTACAACAAGGGTCTTGCTATCTTAGCCCGTTTGGTTGCATTTTCATTTTCTGTTTTTTGTTTTTAAAAACAAACTTTTGAAAATTTTTATACAAAATATATTTGTTAAACATGTTTTGGCTTTCTATTTTTAAAAATTAGTAACAAAATTTTTGCAAATCAAGATAACAAAAATTTTCTACTATTTCTATTTCTGAAAACAAAAATGAAAAATACTAACCCACCATCACCACCCATCACTACCATCATCCACAACAACTATCACACCATCACAATACTACCACCACCACCACCCACCTCCACCGCCACCCACCACCACAATACTACCACCACCACCACCATAATACTACCACCATTCACCACCATCACCGCACCACCACTACTCACCACCCACCACCACCTCCACCGCCACCCACCACCACCTCCACTACACCACTACTCACCACCCACCACCACCACAATACAACCACCACCACACCACCACCACCACCATCACTACCACACACCACCACCACCACACCACCGCCATCATCACTACCACACAGCACCCACCGCCACCACTCACCACTACCACTACCATGAATTGAAATTATTTAATCATATTTACCAAATGCATTTTTTTTCTTTTTCTTTTTTAAAAATATAAGTAAAGTTTGTAATTCCAAACATGTTTCCCACTTAAAAAAATTGAAAACAAAAGGTCGTTTCTATTTTTTAAAAACAAAAAATAAAAATAGAAAAACAGAACAAACGGCCCCTTAATGAAACACTTTCATAAAATTTGAGAATGGAGTTTTCATTCTGTACATGTCATATCATTAATTAATAACTGCATCTAATTTTCAAAAAAGTTTGAGATAGTGTAACAAAGAAGTGCTTGGAATTATTACTATTTGACTTAGACCCATTCTCAAAATATCGAGGTATTTCGGATTGTTTGTTGATCATATAGTGCGTGATAATAGTATCGACCACCCAAACTCTTTTATCTCTTGTTTCTTTAAAATATTCGAAGGGTATCTTTAGTAATTTAGGAGACAAGGAGTACATTATTATTATTATCATTATTATTATTATGTAGTTAGGTTATTCTTAGACTTGAATTTGAGTAGAGCTTTGGCTCAGCTTGAGCTTGACTTGAACATGCTCGAGCTCAGCTTGAACTTGATTCGAGCTCGATTGTCATATTCAGGCTCTAGTTCAGCTTGATCTTGAACTTGAATCAAGCTGAGTAAAGCTCAGATTGGCTCAGACTTGATTTGCATAATTATTTTGGTCATTTTACACAATTTTACTTAAAACGTTTATTACTAAATTACAGTACAGAAAAGTACACCAAATTAATCCAATTCATACACAAAAATAAGATTTGAATATGGTCCTTTAGTTTTGATAGTAGAGGGGTCAAGATTTTTGTTTTTAACTTCTCAACTCATTTGTTATTATTATCTCATAAACTTATATAATACAAATTTTAAAAAATTATACGTTATGATAAAGAAAGTTAAAAAAATATTATTATATATTAATATAAGTATAAATAAAAAATTAAAATAATATTATACATATATATAATATATCAAGTTGAGTGCACGCCAAGTCGAGCCCTAAACAAGTCAAGCTTTGAGCCAAGTCGGACCAAACATGGTATGGCTCAAGCTCAATTTGTAATTTAAACATTTGAGTTCAAATAAAACTTAGACTTGTTTGTTTGAGCTTGAAATACTAACTTGAGCTTAGCTCAAACGAGTGATGGAGTGCAGCTCTATTTGCTCTAATATAATAATTAGTAATTCTCTAAGTTTTGGGAGCAATGAGGTATTTGAAATGGGGGAGGGTTCTGTAATGATGCTTGCCACTTCTACAACAATCCCTTTTCTTTTTTCTCTTCTTCTTGCAAAAACCCACTAACACTCACCCACCTCTGCAATAAATGGAAGGAAGGTATTAAAGGATATTGGCCCACAAGTTCCTCTCATTATAAACAACAGGCAAAATATTAAGATATTTCAGTGAAACCATGCCTTTGCAAAGTTGAGTTGGGAAATAGATTCTAACTCTCCAATAAAGAAAAACACATTATTTACATATATATATATATATATATATATATATATATATATATATATATATAAAAGGATACTAAAGAACTATACTCATTAAAACTTTTAATGAGTGATCCCTTTAGAAAGATGATATGTCACAATCTTTTTTCAAATATGATGGTTGGATGTTGAGGTGAGTCTATTGAGAGATACGCGTCAAAAAATCAATCTAATCGGACATGTTAGACCATTCGATTAGACTCTAGTTTATCATCACTAACCCTTACGGTTTCACTAGACCCTATCTAGATTATAGATATAGCTAATTTTCTCACATTCAATCGAATGGTTTATAAATGTCTTATCAAGCTGATTTTTTACCACGTGTCTCTTGGTATACCCGTCTTGACATCCAACGGTTGGATTTTAGAGAAACTCACCATGTGTCACATTATTAGGGACTACTCATTAAAGACTTTAATGAGTATGACTCATTAGAATGCTACTCTAATCTATATATATAATTGAATAAAGATAATTTAATTTGTTGTAAAAAGGGCTTAATTATATCATAGCAAAATTTCTCTGGTTGCGTCAGGTAGAAAGGCTGCCAATGCTATGGTTGCTTTATGAAAGGTGAAAACATACAAATAGTTAAAAAGAAAAAAAAGTGGGATTGATATTCACAAGAAGTGATTTTTGGGAAGAAAAAAAACCTAGTAATAGAATGATAATTTTGGGGAAAAAAAAAACCTAGTTATAGAATGATTAGGCTATGCGCGTGTTCGGTTGAGCGTGCATGTGTACATGAGCATATACATATATTTAGTATGGGTTCATGGACATGGATAATTAGCTACCGAAAGAAGATAATGGGATAATTTGTTACAGGGCAAAGATCGTTAATGGTGAAAAAAGATCTTTTACTCCAAAGGGGTGGACCGGTGGTTCCTGGGCCTTTTCCCAAGTGGGAGGTCCTGGGTTCCATTTCTCACTCCCTCTTTGGGGCCAGCCTCACACTGTTTACCCGGACTTACATGGTGTGACGGGTTGTGGACTCACATCGCACCATCTGGGATTAGTCCTAACCCAAAGGGTTGGGGACACCCTGAGTTCCCCAAAAAAAAAAAAATTATCTCATGGTAGCTTGTTTGAGTCCGGAAACTTTCATTATCGGGTTAGCCACTAGCGATTCTAGGCAGGGCCGGCTCATCCATTAGGCCATCAAAGCCTTTGCTTTAGGCCCCATTAAAAAAAATAATATTAGAAAGGCCCCATTTAGAATATTAAAAATAAATAAAAGACCCATTTATAATATTAAAAAGGCCCCATTTATACTTAATTTTTTTTAATAATATTAAAAAAAATTTACAAAAAACCCGTTTAGAATTTTCGCTTTAGGCCTTCAAATGGCTTGGGCCGGCCCTGATTCTAGGTTAAGATTCTAGGTTAAGAAATGATTGATTAGTGAAAAATCCATTAATAAGCAATCTAATTTGAGGTTTTTGCAGGCTCACTTGTATGTCAAATACAAATTTCTCAGAGACACACTTGGCCATTTGTTGCCTTTGGGTGTTTTCGATAGCTTGTTAGAGTACGAGAAGGGTGAATGGCCCTATTATCATTTCTCACGTCAAATTTATTTCAGATTGATCTAGGACCTCCAGTTTAGAAGGAGCACACCCTTACTATCCCTCGATACTATCCCTCGAGGAGGTGGGTGTGCATAGGTACACGATCTAAAAACAAGGTTTTGGCAAGGTAAAAAGAACATTGAGCTAGAACACAATATCTTAGTGTCAATTAGAGAAATATTCTATTGGGAAAATACTAATATAATATATATGATATACACAGGATCTCATAGATAATTTTAGATTGATATCACATATTTAAATTGGTAAGAATTAGGTTGATTGAAATTATGATTAAATTATGTATGATATCTTTCATTTTCAATGTGTATCATTCTATATATAATTCCTTCTTAGGGTAATATGTAATTTATCCAAGTATTTAATAGAATCAATTTGTTAACATCATAGGTAGGTTCCTCATATCGAGTTTGAGTCACGGAAATGGCTACCAAAAACAAAGTGAGAGTCAACTCTAAAAATAGAGAAAATGACTATCTGTCATTAGAGTAAGAGCCGCTGTAGAGAGGACTACCTAAGAAAGGGCTACCTGGAGCAGATTGTGAGCCGTCCCAAGAAGGAAAAATGGTTGTTTACCGCCAGAGTGGAGAATATATTTCCCTCTAAATTAACCTAATTCATACCAATCTAATTTGTGATATTAATCTAAAATTATCTATGAGATGTTGTGTATCTCATTAAATATTACATCATTATTTTTCTAATATAATATTTCTCTAATTATTCTTACTTTGAGAGGTGAGAGTGGAGATGGATAGATGGTGATTGTCATCTTGTTTGGATGAAGAAACCATTTTTTTGATAACACACAAACAACACACCAATTTACGCACACATAGCCTGTAGAGACCCGAATCTTTTTTCATGTTGTTATTGCAAGTATTAGGGATATTATAGCTCTTGTGATGTTTGAATGTTTATGTATTTATATCTAATGGGTGTAGTGTGATTAAGGCTTAATCAAACTTGTAAACGGAGGAATGTCATAATACACTCTAAACTTTAGGAAGTTCTAGTTTTGGCACCATTTATTGGAATTGAGTGATTCTTAAACCATTAGAAAGGTATTGGAACCCTCTTCGAGGATCATGTTTAACGTTTTTTCATATTTTTAGTCTAAGCTAAGTTAAAAGTGGATTTTTCAAGGTTTTGTCTGATGGAATTGTAGATCAGTCAACTTTGGGGAGTTTTTGGTCCATAAATAAAGGAGAATTTGGAAATTCTAAAATGTTAGAAATGTTCGTTTTCGGAAGACAAATCCAACGCAAGTTGAATTGTCAAAATTCGACGAACGAGTTAAAAGTTATGGCCGAAACAGTAAAATGAGTCAAAATCTGCAAAGCACCGATTGCTCGGTCAGAAATAGCGATCGATCGGTAACTATCGACTGGTCCAAAATTTTGTATGGGGAAATTTTTCAGAGAGTGTGTTTTTTACCGATCGATCAGTAGGCGACCGATCGCTCGGTCATAACCACTGATCGCTCGGTCTTTCATGTTTTTGACAGAATTTTAGTAAGGACTTTTAGGTCTTTTCGTTCCCAACCCTTGGGGCTATAAATAGGGGATCCTACTCGAAATATTAAAATACTCTACCTATTTCTAACCTAATTTGACAAAAAGAGGGAGAAAACCTAGGGTTTTGGGAGAAGGGTTGCTTGGAGAAGAAGGAGATTGCTAGAAGATTGAGAGAAAAGCTTGGAGATCGTCCTCAAAGCTTCCCCAAATCACCTCAGGAGCGTTTTGAATCCAAGGGAAGGATTCCTAAGGTCGATATACTATCCTAATCAACTCTATTTTAATATTTTGTGAATGTTAATATGATAGAAATGATAGAATATAGATTAGATGCATTTTTCCAAATTTTCTATGAAGTAAGCTAATTATGGATGGAAATGTGGATTAGAATATGGATTTAATGTATGGAGGATGAGATTAATATGTGGATGTGAATGGTGAATTGATTGTATGGATGAATTATGGTTTGATGAATGCTTGAAAATGTAGTAGGACAATAGATTCATATTATGCATACTCAAGGTGTTTGTGGAAATGCTTGAGAAGATAAATGCTATTATACACTTATGAAATGGTGGTAAATTGATTATGAGTTGTGCTATGAATTATGATAAGTTATGTATATGTGATTGTTTGATAAGTATGTCTAATTACTTGCATGGAAATTGATAGTCGGGAAGGTAAGAACTTAGAGGAAAATCTCTCAAACCGGGAATTCTCTAACTATTTAGTATGAGACAGTATAGTGGAGTTTCCATGGTGGGAGATCGGAATCTAAGCAATTACCAACTCGAATATTAATTTTGACACTTAAGCACAGATGCACTTGTATGTTAAGAAGAGAGTCTCACAAGTCACATATGTAGACCACAAGCATGAGCATGACATACGTATGACATTCTGAATAAGCATAAGCATGACATGGTCCGTATCCGTCAAGAACGGCATGTCAACCATTTGATTCTTAAGCATGGTCCGTATCCGCCAAGAACGGCATGTCACATTATTGTATGATCTGAATAAGTGCATAAGCATAAGCATAAACATCTCACAAGCACGTGGTCTCATAAGCATAAGCAGCTCATAAGTGTATTGTCTAAGATTCTCACAAGTACACGAGTCAAGGTGATGATATGATGTATATGTGCACACGTTTTTCCGCACTCTGATTATGTTATTATGCTATTTGATATGTTTCTAACTAAGTCCATGTTTATTATTATTGTTGGTCGGATTTTATATACACTGAGTACCTTTGTACTCTGCCGGACTTTGTCTTGACAGGTTTAAAGCAGGAATACACGGCGGAGCTGAGGATTGAGGAAGCTTACATTGAGGAAGCAGGAGAAGGTGAGCCTTCTGAGGAAGGAACCAGAGGCTTGGGTGTTTATACCGCTTAGTTGATGCTTTGTTTAGTTGAGAGAGTTTTGTAATAGACTTTTAGAGGATGTTGCTCAGTAGACTTTTATAGTTGTATTTTTATACTTGTTGGTTTATAGAGGGTTGTATATGTTGACCGTAAACTTGTGCAGGTTGGTTATAGTCTATATATCGGAATTTTATTGCTCTCATTTTGGAGACTCGTGTAGTAAGCCTTGTATGCATGGATTTTAAGCAGGTTTAAGTAATGTGACGATTCCAAAGTCCTATTTTAGTCTTGCAGGATTTTGGGGTCGTTACACAGCTCTACAATCTCAACTCAAGACTTGAACCACATACACCCCCTTCAAAAGAGGGGTATGATAGGAGTACTTAAGGAGAAGGCCCTACCAGCGTTAACCGATGTAGAATAATGGGCTAGGGGAAGAAAGCATGTGATTATCTTTATAACAAATGCAATTTAATTATCCCTAGGAAAAAAAATTATCCCTAGAAAAGAAAAGCTGAAGGTACTGTAGATTTGTGGAATGTGGACACTTCAAATGTGGGAGCTAAGAGCTCCCATTTCAATGGTGCTTTGATTGCATCGACTCTCCCATTAATGTACGTTGACTGTCAATTCAAATGGGGGGTAAAGTGGTTGATGTGAATGAAATCAAAGTACAAAGAGATGGTTTCAATTCAACATCCAAGAAAAAAAGAGATGGTTTTAATTCTTATGAAAAGTTAGAGAAAAGATTCAGTGCAACTACAGTGTGAGCCATTCTCATAGCCACATGTCTTGATCAAGAGGGGTGAACCTACTTTGATTTGGCTTTGCTCAAAGCTTGACTCGGTTTAGCTTGAATTTGACTCGACTTAATAATAGTAATAATAATAATAATAAGCCTTCTTTGAACTCGGCTTAAAGTTTGGAGGAGTGGGTTTGGCTTGGCTTGAATCAATTCGAACTCGAGATTGCCCATTCTGTACGAGCCGAGCTTCAAGGCTACATTTTCGAGCTAGAATCAAGTTGGAGTCTGGTTTGAACAAGTTGAAGCCAAGCTTGAGCTTGGCTCAGCTCCGGTTTACGTATTGCACTGCAACCATGAGGTCACAAATATGTTTACTCACCTACGAAGAACATTATGAGCATAACTCACTTACTGAGGATAAATTCTTTTGAATTGATTAAGATTAGAGAACAATGCTGGTCAGCCTTCTAGAATTCAAAGTCTAAAAGGGACCTTTCTTTAAGTCTGATATGATAATGTGAGATCCGACTTTGAGTGAGTGAAATTTCAACAGAAGCATTATGTAGTCATCTTGGATCATTGCTTTTCTTGAAAGAATAACATCAAAGCATCCAACTATGGGAGATATTTGAGTGTACAAGTGGAATAATAATAATAATAATAAAAACTCCACGTGAAAAGAATAGGATCAAGCTAGAGTTTGGAATTTTGAATGATGGGTTCAAGTTCACTCTTTTTTTTTTTTTTGGATGATGTCTATGAGGGTGGCCAACAGGATGAAGGGAATTCAAGTTCACTCCCTCAGCATAATTTAAGAGGTAATGGAACGCAAGATGAACATGCTTCTAGACCTTTCTCTTTCTCCTATCTTTTTAAGGCTATATATGTCAGGCTTCATCATGCACAATAGAAATTGTCCCAATCAGTGTTATTAAAACCAGACTGGCCCGGCCTGTCCGGTTGAACCGGTAAAATTGGCAACCGGTTGGTTGAACCGGTAAAATTGGTAACCGGTCAGTTGAACTGGTAAAACCGGGAATCGACCAGGTCGTCGGTTCTTAAAACCTTTCAAACTGGAATGCTTTCAAAACTGGTAGAACCAACTGAACAGGTCGGAACCTACTGGTTCAATCAGGAAACCGGGCTTAAAAACTGATAGAACTGGTGGAACCGACCGAGAAAGGGGGGAAATGATTTTTTCACAATAAAGGGCACGATCGAACCGGTGGAAATGGGAACCGGCCACTCTGCTGGTTCGAGGCCCGGTCTGATTCTAAAAACTTTGGTCTCAATTACCCAACACCTGACTTTATGCGGTTGCACAAGTAATTGCTTAATTCTCCCACTCTGAATATATTTCTATAAACTTATATGTGGGGGCATTTTCAAAAAAGTGTTCTCGGATCTTTTATTATATTTCCTTGCATATCCTTCAGTTATAAACACTGGATGATGGATCAATATCATTAGAACCGAAACCCTTTCTACATAGTTCTTGGGGTTTCTTTCTGTTTTTCTCTACGATGACCTAATGATCAGTTTATCTCTTCTTCTTGGATTTTCACAAAGTCTAATCAATTGATCAATTTATCTCTTCTTGGATTTTCTCAAAGCCTAATCAATTGATCTCTTCTTCTTGGATTACTAACTTCTTCTCTTCATCTTAGACTATACAGAACTCCCTTTTTTTGTGTGTTCCTTATTTTTGTTGATTTTTAGAAAATGTATATTCAGAGAGTTTATCTGCTGTACATGTTATGGCTCGCTTATTTTCTTGCAAAGTTAAATTTTGTTCTTTCTTAGAGTTACTTATTTATGTATTATTTGTTATTATCCCGTCGTTCCAACCTTTTTAGTTTTACTGCTCAAATGAGAGAAGATTCATATCTGTAGTTTGGTTACTAATGGAAAATTAATATATACTCATTATTTTTTATTATTGTTGTTTATATGAATCCAACTTAATATTTTGCTAGTCTGTTACTATTTCTTAATTGCCTAGGTGGCAGGAAATTTACAGGAGAATTATAGTTTGGTACACTATGGATGGTCACAAGCATCCGCTAGACAATTGATAAAGTCTCAAAGGAAGTAGGGTTGTGTGTGAAATTACTCAAGAGTTACTTTTTAGGGATTCTTCTTGAAGATTCTATCTTTTTTTGAAATGAAATTTTTTTATGGAACCCTTTATCCCAATCTTTTATATGGTCCACATAATGGTAGATGAGAAAGCATCAAGAAGATATGACCTTTATCCTTAAAAAAAAAAAAAAAGTTCCTAATTGTTCATGCATGTTTCTATTGAAGTTTGAGTATCTTTTTATTGTTTTCTTTACTTGCTTGAATGGTGGGCTTTTGAATTTCTTCATATCTTTATTAGTGTTCCTCACTCCATTTTGTTTGATCATGCTAGTAGTTTATGGTCATTTTGTTTGATCATCTCTGCTAGTAGTTTATGGTTGTAAACATCGGACGAGGCTTTTTTATTTGGAGGAGCCATTGGATTGATAGTTGTAAAAATACTGAAACCCGAACCCCATCGAGAAGGCCTGCTTATTTATGCTTATTTCTACATATTTAGTTGGTAATTATCTAAGTTACTAGGTTTCAACTCATTCTCTATATTAATTTATGGGGTCTTGTTAACGACCACTCAGTAGGTGAACTTGGTAACGATCACCAAGACATTTTTATCCCTATATTAATTAACAAAATCCACTAAAGGTAAGAGTATTTTAGTCTTTTCTTAGGAGACTAGTCATTAAATGCAAGAGAGAATAAATACAGTTTGACTTTTCTCTCTCATATTTAATGAACTGTCCCCTATGAAAAATTGTCTTGATAGTCATTAACAATTTCACACATTGAGTAGTCGTTAGCATTTCCTTTATTTATGTAAATGTAAAATCTAACAAACTTAAAAATTAACAAGAAATTTGGGAAATCTTATTTTCATTACAATCTGTAACAAAGATGGCATCCCATTTGGTGATCAGAGATTTTGCGTTGTGGCTCCGGTGGACTCTTCTATACATCTTTCTCCATGGCGGTAAATCAATCTTACATGACTTAGTGTCATTAATTTATGAAGAATAGTGTTATTGTGGTCTGAGTTGATTTTATGTGCTAAATACCTTGACCGGTATTAAATATTAAGGTTGTCAAATCCCTCTCAATTATATTCTTTGACAAGTGAATATAATTATCCTCGGTGAATATCATGGAAGAAGAGCAAGGTTAGCATGCAAGTCAATGCCAAGTGGTTAATAATATAAGAAGCAAAGGATGATGACATCCTTATGATTTAAAAAAAAAAAGGAGCATCCGCTTGATCTGACACTTGATCAAGACTATCATGTAGTAAACCAAGTGCGTTATTATCTAAAATACATCCAAATTAATACAAAACGCTTCAATTACTAATATAGAGCTATATATGTCTACAAGTGTTAAACAAAACATCCATGATCAGTTGATTTTACGACAGTCTACCCTCACCTCACCCTTGGAACCTTCTTTAACATCAAGCAAGCCCATTTTGATCATTGCGGGCATGAAATCCAAGAAAAACATGGCCTGGTTCATTGCATAACCATTTACAAGGCCTCTAGTTGCAGCACTAGTGAACAATGTTTGGTCTGAGGTAAGGACCCCAGCTTTTCTCTGTAGTGCATTGTAGTAGACATTATCAAAAAAGTTGCGTGTCGAATCGAAAGCTACTTCTACATTATCACCTGCACTACATGTTCCGGACAAAGTCTTTGCGAAGTTCGAATCTAGAGTTGGATCCACATCGTTAGTGGAGTCGAATTTGCTCAATCGGTTTTTGAATGAGGAGCACCTTGCCACTCCTAGCGTATGTGCCCCTACATTACAATAAAACAAGCATCTTTCAATATTGCAATAACAATCTAATTAAATTAACCCATGAATTATAACATGGACATAGGTCATGGGTATGAATGATCCTTAAATCATTTACCAGATAGAGCCACCATTTCTTGAACATTAAAACCATGTTGCCCAAATATCCTAATGAGCTCTGAGCTATTGAAGAAGGGTGCAGGCAAGTTTATTGTGTCTTCTATTTTAGACCTTCTTCCATCCTTTCTTCCTTTAGGTATGTCATATATAGGACCTCCAGCCTGAAGCCAAAATTACCATTAATTATAGATGGAAATGCAAATATTCATAATTCTGCCACAAAAAGAAAGAAAAAAGAATTAGAGTAATTAGAGATCTTCATTAAGCATTTTACCCAAAGAATTGCATCCCTAGCAGCCATTGCAACAATATCAGCGCATGAAACAACTCCTGGGCATTGATTTTCGATTTGATTCTTGGCGGAATCGATGATTTCATAGCCTCGCAAGCTCAAATTTGCTGGAGAGTCCTTTTCTGCTGTGTTATCTTTTGTAGAATCAATAAGAATTGACCCATCACATCCCTACATAACAAAATAGAAAACAAATTAAGTTCAATTTATAGATAACAAATACCTAAAATTATATAATAATTTATGACTCTTAAGGAAGTTCTCAAAATTAATTTTGATTTTACATCAAAATCACTTATAAAAGATACTACTGGTCCAAAAACATTTGAAAAAAAACGTAGCTCATGTGTACCTAGGAGAAAGAGAGAGATGCAAGTACCATTAGACTAAGGGTGCATTTGGCTTTGAGTATTTCAGCCATAAACCTTTATAATATAATCATTGGGCATATAACCATGGAAAAATAATTGCTAAATAAATAAACCTGAGCAATTGAAGATAGTACAAGTTAAAATGGTAGTGATTTTATAAAATCGATTCAATCACTTGTTATCCAAACAAGATTATTGAATGTATCCGGTTGGGTCTACCTAACCTCCCCCCCCCCAAAAAAAAAAAAAAAAAAAAAAAAACAAAAGATTATTGAAAAAGTAAATATTTTAATCACTTCTTAACTATTCAAATTAGGGGGAAAAAAGCCCAAATGCACCCTAAAATTATTTATACACTCAAGAGGAAAGAAGGATTGCATATATTAATGTGCTTACCTGTATGAAACAATCATGGAAGTGCATCCTGAGAAGAGCTGCTGCTAAAGTCGGATCTGAATTCAATGCTCTATTCACTGTATTTCTTACCATATTTTCAGCAAAAGGGCAACTCATAATATAATAATCCATCCTCAAACCATCTACACCAAATATAGCACCATTTATTGTCACTTGTATCAATAAAAACACAACAAGCAAACTAGAAACAACCATCTTTGCTAAGTTTAGAGGTGATTTTAGCCACCAATGATAGTGAGAAGAGAGAGAGAGGTAGTATTTGAAGAGAGTTGGAATGGTCAGAATGCATACATATATATATAAATATGTATAATATGATTGCATTTGGTCTAGTTAGAAACTTCATCACACAAAAAAGTGAATGGATAAATAAATGTAGAATGAAGACAAACTTTAAAAGGAGGAAAAAAGTATAGATAGTGGTCTATCATTTTCTCCACTTATACAATATGGTCTGTGTAATGATAACCATACTTAACTGCATCGTTATCTAATTTGCATGTTGTTCAACACATCAATACCCGACCATTGTGCATAAGCCTGCATCACCCACTCAATCTATTCTCTTCTTTTGTTTTGGATGTAAATAGTCTCTACAAGAACTGTGAGAAATTTAGACAATTAGATTAGTTAATTTGGTGAAAATGAAATCTAAAAGCAGCTTAAAGAATGAACCTACCAATTATAAAGGTTAGGCTTCAGTTGGTGTTTAAATCTTGAAACAAAAGAAGTTAATAACAAAGATGATTAGTAAAATCATTAGAAAATAAAAGAAATTGAAGATGGATGAACCATCAAAAGTAGTGGAATTACAAATACTATTTTCTTGGTGCGCGATGTTGGATGAAAGTCAATATGGAAGTGGGGGAAGGTATTGCAGCTGGTTTCCATCTCGATCATCTCGATAGAAATTGCTCATCTTTTTTAAGTGGGGGTTGGCGGTGATCTTCCATAAAAGTTGTATTTGTGCGTGAAGTTCCAAACACTTGCATAAGTGCAATGCACACGTCTAAATGTATTGGACATGTGGTACCTAGCTACTTGTTATGAGAGAGATCCTCCTGTTGTCAATGTAATAATATTGAGAGGACTTCTCACTTGAACCCATGTGGACATATGGATGACGCTAGTGGAATGGGCCATTATTTCAAGACTTCTATGACCAAAAGATTATTGACACCACTTCCATTTTGTATAGTTAAGATGATGACTCCCAGAGGCACTAAAATAGTAATAAATGATTATATATATTCTTGTGATAATAGTAATTATCTCGGCGCATCATAATATGATCGAGGACTGTTTTGTTATTAGCACTTAGTAGATGATAGTTGTAGTCTCAGCTCATCAATCTCAATTCAATGCAATACTTGAACTGAGAGAGAAGATTGGAGGTGCTAATTCACACTAAAGAAACTACAGACCACACCAATGACTACAAACTTCCATACAAAACATGGGTAGAGAAGAATGAGTCATTTCTTATTCATAGAATTGTTTTTATAAATGGTTTAAATCTTTTAGTTTTTTAAGTCGTAGTGATTCAAAATTTTCTCTGAGTTGCCATTTGAAAATATTTTAATTTATTTTTTGAGGACCAAATAAAAGAAATTATAAAAAAATTGTAAGAGAAGATTTGTTTTCAAATATTTGGGTTAAACATAAATATTGGGGAGGCGGGCATTACAAAAATATTTTGTAGTAAAATTTTTTTTTAAAAGGACTTAAGGGTTAAAACTTAAATATTTTGTAAGAGATTATAAAATTGAAAAATTTAGGAGCTACAGAATTTTTATTTTTTTTTGGGAGTTGGGGCATCATATAGATAAAACATTTGAGGGGGGGTCATTACATAGAGAAAACATGATTTTTTTTTAAAAAAATTAATAATGCTCCAATATAATAAAGAAGAAGACTCCGCCCTTGTGTTTCCATAAGAAGCTATAGGCTAGTAACTACAAAAATTTCTTGAAAGGGCAAAAAACAAGAGGTTATAAAAGGGTTCAAAGCAAGGAATGGTGAATTTTAAGCAATGATTGTGTCTAAGATCACAGGCCAGTTTTCAGAGCCAAATGAGAGTTCAAGGGACTCACAAAAGGTGTTTGCAGGGAGACTATAACCATTGAAAATTGTCGCTGACCATCCCCTCCAAGTGGAGACTTTGCCTACAGCGTGCTTTGAGAGGATTGGGTCTGTTGGAAAACAATGTTTCTCCTACCACTATGTTGTGTGTGTGTGGCTGGCATGTCCTTAGGGCATCATTACATGGGTCATCCCTAATACATCGTCGTCGCATAATGGTGATGTTGTTCATCCAAGGCTGGCAATATCAATTCGATTCTCTTTGCTTGCTTGGGGTGGGGGAGCACACATGATACCTCATGTGTCCCACTCCTATCGCGCTCATATGTCAACTGATGATGTGATACCTGAGAAACATCATTTTCATTAACCATAAATCATTATCATTATATATATATATATATAAAATAGCATTTTAATGAGTCATGCTTACGGAAGTTTGTAATGAGTGATCTCTATTAATGTGACATTTTTTTTCAAAATCTAACTGTTAAATGTTAATGTTAAGATAGGTTACTGCAGAGACATGTGGTAACAAATTAACTTGATCGAACATTTATAAACCGTTGGATTGAAAAAAGAAATATCATCGATTTTTATATCCTAAGTAGGGTCCAGTAAACCTTAAGGGGTTAATGTTGCAAATTAGGATCTAATCGGACGGTCTAAACATGTCTAATTGAACTGATATTTTAACACGTGTCTCCAATGGTTCCAATTTAACATCCCACGGTCGGATTCAAAATAAGTATGTCACGTATCAACTTTTTAGAGAACCGCTCATTACAAGCTTCAGTGAGCATGACTCAATAATATCTCTTTATATATATATATGTGTGTGTGTGTATATAGAGAGTTACGAATAAGTGACCCTCTAGAAAGATGACATGTGGCAATCTTGTTTTCAATCCACTTGTTGGATGTTAATATAAGTCTATGATAGACACATGACAAAAATTAGCTTAATTGGATGTTTATAGATCATTCGATCAAATGTGAGATCATCGTTTCTATAATAAGTAGGGTCTAGTGAACCCTAGGAAATTAATGCTAACAGACTATGGTCTAAAGGGATGGTCTATAATTGTTCAATAGAGACAGGCTTCAGGAGACCCACCTTGACATTTACGGTTAGAATCTTAAAACACTCGCCACTTGCCCACTTTTCAAGGGGCCGCTCAAGACAACTTGTAGAGAGCATGAGCAACCATCTACTCCACACACACGTGCGCGCGCGCACACACATATATATATATATATATATATATATATATATATAGTTTAATTGAGAGAAACATGACATGTATTTTTTAATCCGACTGTCTAATCACAAGGCAGGTCCTTTGATAAGCCTTTGATAAGCGTGACAAAATTTAACATGATTGGTTGTTTCCATACCATCAAAATTAATTAGGTCCTAGGCTATAAAAAAATACACTGATTTTTCGACGTCTATTTGGATGGTCTACACACTTTCAAATTGACCGATATTTACCACATTTCTCCTAAGAGACCTACATTGATATCTAATCGTTGAATTCAAAAAACGCTTGCCATGGGACCCCTATCTTCATAGAGCTAACTATTACAATAGTTGAATTCGAAAAACACATGCCATGGACCCTATCTACATAGAGCTAACTATTACCTATAGGTAGGCTGAATAGCCACCTCTTATCTCTCTCTATATATACTAGTGGGCGTTACGTGCGATGCCCGTGAGAGAGAGAGAGGAAGGGAGAGAGATTGGGAAGAGGGACTCTAGTAAGAGAATTTTTAAAAAATCGTTTTAAAATTTTAACTCGAAAAGACAGAGTAGTGGATTGAAATTACCTCATAACACATGTTCCTATTTTTTCTCTTGAAAAGTAGTTATAAAGTAGAGAGGATGTACCTCTTTGTTGAGAGACCAAGAAGGAAGCATGAGACAAGTTAAAAGATAAGGATTTGAGAGAATCGTGGAGATATTGAGAGATTATTGTTAGTTGTAGTTGATATTACTTTAGTACCCCTACTAACTTTTCTCATATAAAATAAGATAACATAATATCTTAAATTTTTTTATATAGAGTTATGAACAAAATATAAAAAATTGACCCTTACTAACTATAAGATACCATAAAATTGGGACTCATTAGGAATATAAAAAAAAAATCAACCAACTTTTAAATTAACTACCTATTAAATCATATATATATATATATATATATATAATTAAGTATACATGTAGGGCTGACTCCATTATAAGTACTAGTGGGCGGCATGTGCGATGCACTTGAGAAAGAGGGGAAGGGGAGAGAGATTGGGAAGAGGGACTCTAGTGAGAGAATTTTAAAAAATTTCGTTTTAAAATTTTAACTTAAAAAGATGGAGTAGGTGGCTGAAATTACCTTATAACACATGTCCCATTTTTTCTCTTCAAAAGTAGTTACAACGTAAAGAGGGTGTGCCTCTTCGTTGAGAGACCAAAAAAGAATGAGAGAAGATAAAAATAAGGATTTGAGAAAATCGTGGAGATATCGAGGGATTGTTGTTAGTTGTAGTTGATATTACTTCAATACCCCTACTAACTTTTCTCATATAAAATAAGATAACATAATATTTTAAATTTTTTTATACGGAGTTATGAACAAAATTGAAAAAATATAAAAAATTCACCCTTACTAACTATAAGATACCATAAAATTGGGACTCATTAAGAAATTAGAAAAAAAACCAACTTTTTAACCTCACTTCTCTCATTATAATAATAGAGATGTGTGACTCTCTATATATCCAGAATTGTCCATATGTCATGCATTTCACAGTCATGTGACATGATTTCGGGCCCACAAAAAATCGGTCATACAATAACTGGCCATGCCCACCAAGTAACCTAATAGGCTTTGTCTTTTTGAGCAATGAGGCTGATTTTTTAAATGAATTACGTCACCAGCCCGGCTCAAGTAACACATTGGAGCATGGCCATGGCCAATATAGTCTAGTTGAGCAGCAACGGACAGTTTTTTTTTTATGAGAGATAAGCGGTTAGGCCGCAACCCCGGGTAGTATTTGTTCTAAGTCATGGGGTGGTGAAGATGACAAGAAGTGACCCTCTCGTGAGTGGAACCCAAATCAATGGAGTGGTGACTAGCACACACTACCGATGGGGCAAGTGATGCTTCTCGCAAAGGCCAGTTCAATCAAGCTACTTTAAAAAAAAAAAAAAAAAAAAAACACAAAGCTTAATGTTTAAGCAGCATCTTTTATGCATCACCATCTATTGGTGGGATGGGATCCCATTCTCTAGCCTATGCTTCACGCATCCATCTCTAGACCGTTTCTGCCAACAGACAACACTTCTGTCGTATAGTTGGGAGAAGCTAGAAAAATTTACGCACTACAGAAGTGGCATCACACCAGAATTTCCAATATACTAGTTGACCTACACAACAACTTAACAGATGTGCGGAGACTAGTGGATTTGACTCGACAACCACTTAGAGTTGGCATCCGATTACGCCAGAAAAATGTGATTGGCCATCCACACATCATCTTGCATGTGGCGATGGAGAGATATTAAGTGAGCAGGGATTCGGATTTCCGATTTGCTCTGTGCATCCACAATTCATTTGGGCATCTGGGGATTAAAAAGGGGGAGAAGTCCTTTCATTTTCTCCCCATGATTTTGATTTCTTCCCACTAGATATATCTCCCTTTTTATTGCTAGGTGTTCAATGAATTGTGGATGCCTGAGCGCCCAGCTTGGGCATCCACCATAGCAAATCCGAAGTCAGTGGGCAGAAGTCAAAAATCTCTTTTTTTTATTGCCACATGCCGGATGATGTGTGGATTCTTGACCATATTTTTCTGGCGTCCACTAGAGGTAATCCGATGCCCCTTGGAGTTAGACCCATGAGGTGCCTTCCCTTCACATATGATCGAATCCAATCAGTCTTCTCATACATCACCAAAATTGGCCCCCATTAGTGTCAGTCAAAACTACGGATAACGTACTCATCATAATTAATTACTCTGATTTTGTGTCTTTGCAGTGCCTCATCACTCACACTACGGACAACGTACTCCTCATTATAACTCTGATTTTGTGTCGTCTCTTAATGGTTGCCAAAGCAGCAACCCAATTGAGGAGAGAAAACTGGAATGATTTTCCTCGCGATTGGATTATTGATTGATCTCTTACTCATAGCCCCGATATGCTCTCTTTAATTAGTGGGGCCCATTTGACTATTAGGCCTTGATTGCTCTGCATTTGCACATGGACTGGGTTGTAATATGTGGCCTGATCTTTAACAATGACACAGAAATGCTAGGGAACCTTCTCTACTTTTATATTACAGGGAAATTAGCACCAATATAACATTATTATTTTTTGTTCCATCCCTCCCTTTCTCTTTATTTTTTATTTTTAAATTTGAAGTTACATATTTTCTCCCATGGATTATACTATTGATTTTGATCTCATACTACATCAACAGTTACTTACCTCATGGTAGTTAGGCTTTGATTAGTCCTCCATTGAATGCCAGAACAGACTGCCCAAAAGAAAACATAAAAACAAACAAATAAATATGCTGCACTAGGGAGATTGCAATTGAACACAATATTCTTGAGCAAGACACAGTATATGGTTTAGGTTGGCGCACAAAACACCATCATTTCTCAGGGTTCCAGCTCAATTTTGGGTTGTCTAGACACCCTAGATTCTTCCCTAGAAAAGTAAGTGGATGAAACCATCAAAACATGCAAGATTACCGTATTAAGAAACCGTAGAGCAGCAGGTCGAGTGAACTTCCTAGCGAAGAGGAAGCATGGGGATAGTTTCCCCTTGCTGCTGCACCATTCTCTTCGGTATTCAGTCTCGTAATACACATTATCGATGTCCTGCACACGTTAACAAATTTGTTAAGATACTACTACTTGTTAATTGAATCAATTAGCTGATGTTGTGAGATCCCATGTCCTTTGCCTAATATTTACTTTCACTGTGAGTGAATAAACTCTTGCAGATATTTATTCAAAATTTGACTGCTTGGGAGGTTTCCGCTTTGTGATGGTGGGAATAAAATGAGAACATTTAGAGATGGATCAGATGGGATGTGACGAATGATATACATCTAGTTGCTCAATGTATGGTTTGCAAGCGCAGAGCAGAAATACGCATACCTTTATAGATTGGAGAAGCATGGGAGTAGCATCTGAAAACTTGTAAGTGACCGGATGCCATCCACGCCTTTCGCGGTCTTTGGAGGATGAAATATCCCATGAAGTATGCGTCAGTGTTCTTCGAGTGATTTCACCTTCAAGCCCTTCTTGCTGGATTGTGAAAACATAGAGAAGCTTAGTAAAAATGTATCAAATAAAGCCTACAATACAACAGTGGAATTACCCGAAACTTTAGAAGTGATCAATACATCAGTTAAAGTATAGATCAAATGACCCAAATACTCTTCTGAATGCCTGTGGATTCACATAATTCAATTTCCAATCAAATCCTAAAGGCCATTTTGCATGCCTTTCTTTTTCTTCTTTGGGGCTAGGTATATGGTTCAGGATGAATAAAACCTTTAACTTAGATGAGACTTGAGAGGACAAATTCTAAAATAGCACTAGAGCCCAAGTTACTCACCTAGTGGTTACCAAGGAGCATTGCGAGAGGAATCAAGTTGAAAAGAGAGTAGATTCAGTTAATTATTGTAGTATTCTAAGAAAGATATAATTAACAATTTTCCTTCCAAGTCAATATGCTTATTATTACAAATTTTGTTCCAGTCTTCATATTGTTTCCTGCTATGATTTATGTACAACTGTAATTTTAAGGAATCTAATGAAAATCATTAAAAGCGAAGGCCAAACAAAAACAACAGGTAAAAGCGAGTGAGTCCAAAGTATTTGGATGCATCTTATATTTTATAATTAAAATGGACTCACTTGCATGATAAAAAGTAGTATAATCTTTGTGTTCCAGTGTATAGGTCTCGCAGCTAACACCTTGTCTGCGGGTCTAACACCAACACACATCTTCATATAAGTTAATTGGGAAAGAAGTATTCAAATGTACCTTAGTCGAATTGCAAAGTGTACTGTATTTGGCTAAAATATCTTAAGAAAATGCAACTGAACTATGCAGAACAGATTAAGCAAAAGTTTCTTAAAGGGCCTCTCCATTGTGAAGCAATGCTTGCCCCATCAGTTGTGTGTGCAGTTCACCACAACTTTGAGCTGGGATCAAGTCCCGAGAAGGTGTGATGTAGAAATATCCACCCATTTTGCTAACCTTGAACAAATACTAACCATACTAACTGGGGTTGCGGCCTAAGCCGCCTAACCGTATATCGTGGACCCAAAAAAAAAAATTCTGCCCAGACAGGTTAGCATTCCAGCCAGCTCATATCAGCTGACCCACAAGCAAGGCAGTTTACCAGTCCCAGCCAGCTCATACCAGCAGGCCAACAGAAGGTAATTTGGTTGACAGCAGCAAACATAAAGACCTTAGTAGGAAGACCTCTTTATATTATCTGAAGTATGTTAAAGTTCGACATCTTAGGTTTATTAACTTTTCTCTATTTTGGATATAAACATCGGTAGATTCACTGAGAAAATGCTGCATTATGTTTGTACAAAGGGTATAAAAGGGGGGGCTCTCCATTTCTGTTGGAAATGGAATTATGTGCAGGGGCGGAGCCAACTTTTGAGGGGCAAAAACTAAGTTTATATTATATTAATTAAGAGGACATAAGCATGGGGCAAGGGGGCAGCTGCCCCTAATTTTGCCCATGAATGAATTATGTGCAGGGGTGGAGCCAACTTTTGAGGGGATTTATATTATATTAATTAAGAGGACATAAGCATGGGCAAGTGTAATATTTTACTTATTTTAGCTCATTTATATGATTAAATTGCATGGAATTGAAGTTAACAAAAAAGTAGCAAAAGAGAGCACCAATCGATCGGCACTCGATGGGCGATCGATATGCGAGAACGGGATTTTTTTCAAAAATGCTGATTTCAACCCTTTTTAATACCTTAGGGTCCCTAACTCTATAAATACCCTTTATTTCGTGGGTGTAGGGTTAGAAAAGCATACTAAGAGATTGGAAACCCAAAAAGAGGGAAAACCTAAGAATTTCTAGGGTTTTCAATCGGAGAAGAAGAGGAGAGCTAGGAGATCTCATCCAAGACCTTTCTAAAGCTAAAGATCGTAGGAAAGCGATCAAGAGAGGTTGGAGATCTCATACAACTCCTAACCTAATGATTCTTGTAAGATTTGCATGAAATCAAGATATGGATATGTATAGGTGTTTACATGATTTGATTAAGCATATTGTGATAATTTTCTCACATGATTCGAAGAGAAATTTCAAGGATGAGACCTAGAATGGATTGCTATGATTATGTTACTGATTTCATGATTTTAATTCTGGAATAGAATGATGATTTCTATGTTGTTATGATTGAATAAAGTGGATGAGATGTATTCATGGATTTTCTTGTAGAATTGAGAATGGAGGAAGAGATTGAATTCCGGGTTCATGATATAATTGTATATGGAAGAAGGAATCTATGATTTAATCTTGTTGATTGTTAAGACGGATTTTATTTTGTGAATTATTCTCCATGTATGATTAAGATTATGATATGATCTAACATGTTATTCATATGTAATTAAGCATGTATTGATGTTTAAGTTTCAAATAGACGAATACTTAGAAAATGATATTAACAAACCTAGAATTCTATAACTATTGTGGAATGGGCTGCTACAGTGGAGTTTCTGTGGTGTGATAACGGAATCTAAGAGATAACTTAGATGAATGTTAATCATAACACGGTCAAGCACAAGTCTCATGACATGATAATTAATAAGTCCTCACAAGTTTACAAGTCATGAGTCTGCATAATCTAACAAGACCTATAAGACTCTGGTAACAATGGAAAAGAGATGAAAAAAGGTAAAACAAGCATGACAACATATGATTGTAAGGACCTGTATGGATATAGAAACTGGTATAACAAACATGACAACATGGGGTTGTAAGGACTATACGGAGTTGTAAGGACTGGTATAACAAACATGGCAACATGTGGTTGTAAGGACCGATCTAGCATGGTTATCTGCTACTTGTAAGAAACCTAGAAAGAACTAACAAGCATTTCATAAGTCTCACAAGTCCGCACAAGTTATATGCTTTGCATAATAATATGTTTACATGTTTTCCGCACATGAATTGTAAGATATGTTATTCATAGTAAAGCATTATCATGAGGATATGTTATTGTATATTGTTAACTAGACCTTGTATACACTAAGCTTTCATTTACTCGGTTGTACTTTCATGTCGGTAGTTTCAGGAGGGTTCGACATCTGTGCTCTACCACCTTGGATAGAGGAGGAGTTTACCGAAGAACAAGAATGTGATTTCTAAGAAGAGGAGATCAATCTAGACTACTTTCCATATTATTGAGTTTAGAATATTAGATTTCATTTCAGTTTATTTTAAGGGATGTAATAAGATAATTTCAGATTATATTGTTTAGGTTTATTTTTAGTTATTGATCATGTTGAATGATCAGGTTCACTTTGGTATTTATGATTGGTCAGACATGTTGAATTATAATTGCTGAAATTATTATTAACGATTAAGGAAAATTTGCAGGTTCATATTTAGCATGTCGTGTATGCTTTAAGGATAAGGATTAGATACGTAGTATCACGGGTCCAAAGTCTCATTATGACCAAAATGGGATTTTGGGGCGCGACAGCAAGGGGGCAGCTGCCCCCTAATTTTGCCCATGAACTTGGCCCTCAAAAAAAAAGGGGGGGGGACCTCGAACCACCACACCCACTGACCAAGAATATTCCATACCCACCTAATCATTCTTCACAAACTCATCAATAATAATTACTAACATTATTAGTAAATCATTGCTTGCCCCCTCCCCCTCCACAAGAAAATCCTGGCCCCGTCCCTGATTATGTGGATTGTGGAATATGTGGTAGTATACCCCCACTTTACAACTGCAGCCAACGTCTAGTAAGAAATTACAAAACTACTGTTCAAATGGCAAGGAGAAGCTCATGCTCTTGAAATAAACTACATTATCGTCTTTGCATTAGGATATAATGTTGTTTTAAAGCTCACTTTGTCAGATTTCAGAACTCAGGTTTGGTTCAGCCTTCTTAACAAAACAAAAGGAGTTTCAAATATTCATTCTATTGACATATGGCCCTAACCTATCCCATGATAGGTTCTAAATCTTCAATAAAGCTCCCAAGTAGATAAAATTAATATAAGGCTTGTAGTAAATGAATGAAAAATCAACTTACAGCCAGCAATGTTTGAACGTAATGTTCATCTGGTATACAGTTATGCTCCTTGGATCCATCTGCAGGCTGCACAATAAAAGCCTTTTTAAGGATACAAAGTTGCAAACTTGCAATCTCATCTTAAGAAAATGCACCTGGTACATTTGAGTTCCATTGGTGATTTTGCTGTAATAATAACTATATACCTATTTTTATAGCATTCATACAAAATACATTTCATGTATAATGATGTCCCAACTCCTAACTATAAATGCAAATAGGCTCACTTTATATAAGCTGACACAGTAATGAACTTTTAAAAGAAAATCCTTACAAGAGGATGATCCCGCCAAAACTCAGGTAATGATTTTCTCTGCATAATTTTTCACATAGAAGGTATCAGATAACAAGAGACATAAAAAAAATTCCTTCACAGGAATAGGAACAGTAGAACAATAGTGTAAATTTAGAACACTCTTTGTGTGATAGATAGCTACAGATTGTATGCAATAAAGGGTATCAGAACCCTATGCGTAAGGAAACTCAAAACGCTCATATTTCTCATAGCTAAAATGCTATACAGTAGATGTCTTCCCATAGAGGACTTGAAATAATGCAGATTTTCTGATACAGACTTTAACTGAAATTTTGGAAGTTCTCAAAACATGGAATTCTAATTGAAAATAATTCCAAGAAGAAGAAAAATATGCACATGGATGTCAGATTTGGTGTACAATCTGATTTGTAACATATTTTAGTACTCTTTGATCATCATCAAAGCCTTATCCTAAATACTCAGGGTAGGTAACACATATCCTGTTCCGCCATTCCATACTATTAAAGAATATTTTGGTAATTCTTTAATAGTCAAATATGTCCAAAGAAATTGCCGTCAATGTGAATAAAGTAAGCGTTATCACAAAGCCAAGAAAACTGCAATCCTTGCAGTAGATTGGTCACCAACATAATTTTGAAGCTACCTTACCTTGCAATGCTGCTGAAACACGGGGTAGATTGTGTCATCTTTCACTACAACTTCAGCATGCTTTCTGGTTAAAACAGCCCACTATAAGAAGAGGTAGCAAAAGATAATAGTTAGACAAATGTAAGCCCCAGTAATATAGCATGGATGAAAATTCAAAGTTTTTTCAATGTAATTGGGCAGCATACAAATCCATGAAACAGAGAAACTGTTACCTGAGATCCTTTCCTCCAATTATGAACAGGGATTACAGGATCCATTTTTGGATTGTAGCGACCCTCTTTCGTATCAGCAAAGCTGCTTCCAGCATTATATGACCAGGTGCTATTAGAACCTAGTGGCCATTCCACAGGCGTGCAAAGATTTCATATTGCTCGAAAACTATTTCAATTATTATGATGATGACAAGATAATTCCCACCGACAACAGAAACATATGTATTGAAAAGCATACAGAGATGGCACGCAGGAATGCAAAAAGGTCCTTGATAAGTTTATCAAAATGCTTCAGAGGCAAAAGGTGAGAGATCCGAAATGCCTAGATGTCAAGAATCTATCATCCTAACCATCACTAGGAAACCAGCATGAAGAGTGGTGAACTTGTTCAATGATTACATAAATGGCAGATAATATGACCACTCAAGCAATATCGGGCAATAGCTTTTGTAGCATTTCAGGCTTCTATATTGATTTATATATATATTATTCCACCAATTAATATATATATTACCGAAAAAAATAGCAGATAATGTCAAATAAAAAAATGGTGGATTGAAACAATTTTAGACTTAAATGCTCAATGATAACCTGTTAAAACAAATAAGCACATGTTTACAAATATGAAGCCATCATTGGAACTGCAGAAAGATCTCAACTGACATGCTTCATTTGTGGTCCTTCAAAGATCATTGGGAAATTTGCTCTATGGTACATTTCAGTTTTAATATAATAGAAAAAGGTTGTTTCTTCTAATAAGCTCGTCTTTTTTTTTTCTTTTGTTTACTTTAGTTTGGTAGAGCCTCACAGAAAGTCAATGTGAAACCAAAGTGTGATTCTATTGATCTATTTCAGCGCATAAAAGTAGAAAGGATGTATGGGCTAAGAAAGATGCTTCTTGAACACAAACACAAAAAAAATATGAGGATAATATTTCAAGATGTGGCATCAAACATGGCAATCACCTGAGACCCAATACATCGACGCACCTTTGTAGTTACCACAACACTGAATCATATATCACAACATATATATTCACTCCTTTTTGCCACCTCAAAGAACAGCTTCTTGCAAGCACCTAGCACACTTCATGTTGCATGTTCTATATTCTTTATACATACATCCGACTATACATAAAAACAGTTTTCCAACTATTGACACCATTCTCTAAATATTTTTTTTTAATAGCTTCAACCAAATATGATATACAGAAGTTGAAATATGTAAACTAATAGCACAAAATACATTGGTATGTCTCTTGACATTTAAAAAAAGTAAAAATTGATTAATCTATAATCACCTGAGGTTTCACTTCTATATAAAAATAACATAAAAGCAAAACAGCCTCCAGTGAAAGAGAACCAAAATATGAGAATTGCTAATGAACTAGTCATTATATCTGAAATTTGTGATTACCAAAAGAGGACTATAGATGATTAATAATAGGGAATTTCATCGATATGGGAAAACAGATAAGGATCAGTCCACTAACCTGTCTACGAAACTAGTTGATGTTGACATGATATAGTCATATATGTAGCTGAAGTTATATAAAGGTATGCAGCTGCCAATGAGATTATGAAAAGGAACATTAGCTACTTGAACTTAAAAATTGTTTACTAACTTCTACCCTCAATCATGTAATTAGTAAATGAAACCAATGCAAAAAGACCCAGAGTTACATTTAAAGGACACCCGGACAAGCGCTTTTAGAATAGCACATCATCAAGATCATGAATCCCAGTTTACCAAACCCATCGAAGATCTATTATGTGAAGGAGTCAATTTCAACTTAATTGCATGTAATCAGAAATTCAGGAAAAAACACGCAATGATGCAATAAGTCCAATTACTAAAAATCAAGTTAAGGCATATTTATTCTAAACCTTCTGATATAAAGTAGGGGATTAATAAATAATTGACTGAATCATGTTTGAATATCAGCACTGAACCATTAGCATCTTGGTAACTTCTTCTCTAGATCTAAGTTGTAGTTTTTTCTTTTCTTACAAAATTAGAATGCATTAGGGTGGATAAAGAGTGACAAAAGAAGTCAGAAATTTTTTTCAAAAAAAAGCAAGTTAGAAGGGAATTCCAGGATGAAGACATTTCAAGTTCTCAGTTCAACCGACTTCTTTTGCAAGTTGAAGTTACTTTATGTTGCTCCATTGCAAAAAAGACGCATGATTAAATCCTTTTATTTTCAAGTCCAGATTTTTGCAATTAATTGTTAGCATTATTTTTCATTTTCTTTTATATAACTTTGTCTTAGATGATGAGTTCACTCTCCCAGCATGGTGTCATTTATGAGTTGTAATCACTTTTGTATTTAACTACTTCTCACTCAATTGATGCAACTGTAAATGTGTGTAGCACCACTCATAGAAGAGATCTTGGTTCAGCTTCTTACTGCCAAGTACTAAGCTTAAAGTACACCAGTTACAACACAAGCACCAGATACTTTCAATGGTTCAACGATGGAGAAACTTTGAGGCCACCACCAATTCATAATATTAACTACACCTGAATGTTAGCTGCTTAGGATAGGAAGACAATTTCTTTACCTGACCAAACTTACTTCAAGCTACCATACACACCCATCTTACCTGCCTATGAGACGCCACCGATATTGTTCTTCTTACACAAGATAGAAGCATACAAAAAGATATGTGGGAGCCATTCAAATAATGACACCCTTCTATTAATTACTGAACAAGGACTAACAAATCGCAATACAGATCTCGTCATTAACCTAATTTGAATCTCTCGTCCAACCAAATATGAGTGAATACAAAAAATGGTTCATACAAGTACTAGGAAAAAGCACATAGAAGTGAATCTACAACATGGTTCAAAATATCGGTATCGGGTGCCGTATCGGTAAATCCCAAACAGGATACATATCGGTGTATCGTAGATACCTTGTATAAAACTTCTTTAAATACAAATATATGCTAAAAATTAACTAAATGAAGGCCTCCAACTATGTTTATGATCATACATATAAGAGTTAAAGAATTTTATAAGTTAAAAAAGGCATGCATGCTAATCAACAGTATGCAAATACAAACTATTGTCACTTAGCCAAGTATAAAAAATACAATCAGATATTAAAATCTTATATTCAATGAGTTAAATAAGAATGTACTGAATTATAACCATAAATTATAAGCTTGAATGTAAATCTTTTTATGTTGAAGTGTTACACTTTTAGTTGACTTTTTGACCCTGTAAATGAATGTATTTTGAAGGCTAAAGTATGAGATTTTTTTTATCGGATTTTTTAGTTTTGGTAATGTTTTGATATAATAGAATTTATGAAATTTTAATATTTGAAAAATACCTTACCATTTGAAAGTTGAAATTTTGACATAATCCCTAAAATGCGCTAAAAAGTGGAATTTTGTTCTGGAACTGGAAAGTTGATTTTTTGTTCTTCATGAATTTGGATCTAGAATAATTTTTATTGAATTCAAATAGGGGGTATAACCTTATTATCATATAAATATCTTAAGTAAATGATAGTAAAATTAATTTAAAATCATTTACTTAAATAATATTTTCTATAAATAAGTTGTGTATCGGGTTTGTGCTGTGGATCCTACATTAGCCCGATACACCCGATACAGGGTCGATGCGTGTTAGTTTTTTTTTTCTAACGTACCAGTGTATCGGGTAGCTCCAAACAAGATACATATCGGCCCATATTGGCTGATACAAACCGGAATTTTAAACCATGATCTACAATAACAGATGCACGGGAAATGATTTGTAGTGCCCTAATTAAGATCAAAACCTCACCTGTCAGATAGAAAAACAAATCGCTCATTCCAAGGATCTATGAGTGCATTTTTTAGCAAAATACGCTCTGCCTGTATCATGCTTGCTCCTCCCCAATCTACCTGGAATAGAAGTGCAGCAAACAAAAATTTATCAAGCTGTTGAAGAAGTTCCACATGCAAAATACTAACTACATAACTTGCTGTGAACTTGGAGTCAAACAAGTCGTGGATGAGCGGATGCATTATTCACAAGTGACTATTACAAATATAATCTGCCAAAATCCAGTGAAGGCAAGCCAGTTTGTAAAATGTGAAAAGCAGTATGATGAGGTATGTTGGTCCAAAATTTTTGCTCAAACCTGACACTTTTAAGTTCCTACAAGCATGTTCAAGTTGTCTTACTGTGGCTGATATCTATCGTTCTGGAGTTTATTTATTACATCTTCTGATCTGAAGCATCCATTGTTATGATAATATTTGCTATCAATAACATTAGACATCAATTATATGTATAGATTGATGGACAGATTGTTGCATAATGCTAGGTTGGGAAATCAGATGATTGAACATTGTACTTCATGTTTACTTTTTTCTTCTCTGTACCCTTCCAAGTACTTGCTGCATTTTTTTTACATATAAAGCAGTGCTTTGAACTTCCATGCATGCCATTTGAAATATGGTCTAGTGCTAGCCTGCTATTAGGAAGATGCCTCAACAGACAATTGTTGGCAGGAGATCTAACGAACTTTTAATATTGGAACCAAAAACTAAGACTTTGATCTGTGGGAACTCAAAAAGGCAAAATTGAAGTGTGCTGGCACAACAACATTCTTCCATCGAACTCAATGACGGCTATATCTACCCTTAGAGAAATATCAAAGCTACAGTTTTAAATGTCTGAACTGAGTTACAACAAACAAAAATATGATCTTTCTACTATATCGTGAATGAGCGGTTCAGGAAATTGGAACCAGCCCTCACAATGGTAGGGTAAAAGAACTAAGATATGTAGTATCTCCTGTTGTTCATAACTTTCAGAATTATCTTTGTGACACGTACATGGCCAAGAAAAATCTCCCACACATCGATCCCACTTCTGAGCTTGAACTAAAGTTTTCTTGATTCCAATCTGAACCACTTATTAAAGGTAGGATTTTCAGTATAACAAATGAGAAATATAAAAGCTGAGATGACCTTAGAATGCCTTCAGTACCACATGGTTATATAGCTGTCTGCCTATTTTCATATACTAGTCTTGCAAATTAGTTTAAAAAGAAAAAAAATTGTGCTAGTGACTTCAAATCAAGACACCAATGAAAAACATAGAGATAACTGCAGCGAACTAACTGCACAGAAAATTCAAAACAATTCCCTTCTTCTAATTCTAAATTTCATGGTAAGAAACTGCAACCTGTATACTATCATTAAGCTGCCGGTCATAGAAATAGGCAGATTTTGTTGTTGCCTTGTTGAACAGAAACCCAGGCCTAGAATGAACAAAAATTGAAAATTTATACTCCTGTCCCTGAAAAGGAATAAACACAAAAACAATTGAGAAAACAGATAGATGGATGCACTTCAGAACTCCAATTTCTTTATGATCCATGAAAAAAATTGTTTTCTGTAGTTAGAATTCCAAATCATTCAAATTACATGTTCTGTGTCATTATTTAGGAAGTTAATTAAGAAACATATATATAGCAAGGAAAGAATAATGAATAATCAAGGGCACACCAGGACACCCCCCCCCCCGCAACACATGTGCGCACCAGAAAGAAAAGGAAAGAAAAAAGGAAAAGATAAAAAAAAGAGTAATTTGTCAATCCATTGTACCCTAAATGACCAGAAAAAAAAAAACTAAGTAATAGAAAATACCACAGGACTTTAAGGTAACACCAAATGACTGGCTATACAGTTCTTAGCTGATTGTTAAACCAAGGGAAGAAGGGTTAGAAGTCCCCTACAAAAAGAAAACAGTATTAAATTTATACTTCACACTTGTTGTACACACATTTTAACAAATCCACCCACATGATATATGTTAATTTCAGTGAACTCTGCAAAAAAAAATACAACTATGTGGAGCAAATTAGATGGCTCAACCCCTATTTTCCACAATTCTATAAGGGGACAGAAAAAATATAAATAATATAACTATAACATGTGAAGAGAAATTGATTTATTGAGAATAATCTTGGATGATTTACAAGAACCCTAAGAGGGTTTAAATAGATATTCCAATGTTACTAATATAGAAAGATCTTTCAAAGATAATCCTAATATAATCATACCTAATCAAATCCTAAATTCAAATTTAATTGATACTATCTAATTGTGAAGAGATACACTGATAATGACTTTATTACAACAAGATATTTCCTTATATTCCCCCCTCAAACACATGTGGATTGAAAATCTTCATGGGTTTGTCGTAGGTTGAGTACTCCCTTTGTGCATGAAGAGCTAAAACATCTAACTATGCTTGGTAGTCACCGCCAGTCTGTGAAGTCTATCTTTGTCGCATCTCACTCATATTATGATTCTATCGGAGCTGGTAGCCCACTAGATCAAGTTTTCATGATCGTCTCCCCAAAGCACCCGAAGAATGATTTGCAATGTGAAGAATTAGAGAGGTCTTCAATAAAATAAAAGGAGATACACTTATTACGACAGCCTTCAACGAAGATTAACAAAAAACTAGACCAACCATGCTAACATTTACGGCGGCTTGAATGGCAGAAAAAGAAGAAACAGAATGGAGGAACTTCAGTCCCGACGGGCGGCGGCAATGCCGCCCGCCGGAAACACATAATCAAACAATAAATATCAATACAAGCGGTAGATCGCCAGCTCTAATACCATGAAGAGAAATTGATTTATTGAGAATCCTAATCTCATCATACCTAATCAAATCCTAAATTCTAATTTAATTGATACTATCTAATTGTGAAGAGATATACTGATAATGATACAGTTATCTCATTCACTTTATTACAATAAGATACTTCCTAATGACGTGATTTCCAAGAAATAAAATAGAAGACCGCTCAGAGTAAAAGTAGATGATATATAATTACCCTTCAAATGCGTAGTTTTTATTTATTCTTTGTCAATGCCTTATCCCAACTATTTGGAGTTGGCAACACAAATCCTGTTATGCTATTCTAGTCTATCTGGAGCCATATTTTCGGTTAAAGCGTAACTTACCAAATATTTTTACACTATCTCCATCAATGTCCTTCTTAGCCTTCCCGTCGCTCTTTAGTGCAATCACTTAAGCCAACTTGCTCTTTTAGAACATTCAACTTCTACCAACTTGTTCATTCTCACTAGTGCCATCACCGGTTTTTGTCGAATGTTTCCTAACCATGTCGACCAATTCTCTTCTTTTTTTTTCACATATTAAGCTACTCTAGTTTCTCCCGGAAGTGCTCATTTCTAATCTTATATTTCCATATTTTTCACTCGTCTATTTAACCATCATCATCTCGGCTGCAATAATCCTATATATATTGGCGCTTCTTGGTCACCCAACATTCTGCTTCACAAAACATAGTTGGCCTTACAAAATGTCCCTTTTATTCTGATTAGAATACATTCACAAAATAATATTTCGGAAGGCCGCAATACCGCAATTGGTCACTTTGGGGTCTCTTCTAATCATTAATCTCAACTATCACCCGACTCCCATCCATGTGATTTCTAAAATCTGAAGTTGCATTCCCGATATTCTGTATTGGTTTATTCTACAACTCTTAGATTTTATGGTATCCCACCACATTTCTAGTTTTGCATTAACCTCCTCTCTAGTCTCATCAATCAATACCATGTCATTTGTAAATAACACACCAAAGAACCTCCTGAATATCAATCATCAATTCATCTATAACTAATGTAAAATGATATGGACTCAAAGCTGACCCTTGATGTAAACATATTGTAATAGAGAATGCATTTGACTCACCACCAACTGTTCTTATTGTAATTAGTGCTCTTTTATACATACCCTTAATGATATCAATATAATTTCTCATAACTTCTTTTTCCCCAGTGCCGACCAAATTAATTCTCTAGGTACCTTATCATATGCTTTCTCTAAGTCCATAAATATCATGTGGAGATTTTTCCTCCTCTCTCTACACTTATCCATCAAAGTTGAATTAAAAGGATTGATGATTACTCACCATATAGTGATTTCCCTATAAATTTGGTCCTTTTCATGGATTTAAAGGATACAAGGACGGTTTATTTTCGTCTCGATTGGACCTCCTTTTCATAGAAATCACTTGTGTGACTCTTCAGGACAAGGCTTTGCTTGTTTTTTTTGTAAGCTTTTGTATATGGGGTTTTCCGTTTCTCTTTAATGAAACTGCACTTATGGGAAAAAGATAGTCAGCATAATCCTAAATTGGTTTTCTAAAACTTTAGTTATTTGTGTTAAATTTTGTTCTATACGACTCATAAGTTTGATCCCACAATAATTGGTACACCTTTTGACATCTCATTTGTTCTTGTATATAGCTACCACTCTACTTCTTCTCCATGTGTCTGCTATTTTCCCAGTCTTTAAAATCTTATTACACAGCTTAGTCAACCAGTATAGCTCACACTCTTGTGCATTTTCACACTTCCAATGGAATATCGTATTATCATATGATCCAAAAGCCTTTCCTATCTTCATCCTGCCAAAGCTTTTTTCACTTTGGTTACCCTAATTCTTCAGAAATAATAATATATTATAGTCTCGACGAAGTTAGCGTCTCCACTTAGCATAAGACCCGACGTGCATTTTATCTTTAGCAAAGTCTGAAAATAGCCTCCCTGCCTTTCTATAACCTCCCCATCCTTCACCAAGGCTCACTGGCTATTGTTTTTAATGCATCTAACATGCTTTAGGCCTCTAAGAGTGAGCTGGTTAGGGTTGGTGAGATTCTGAATACAGAGGAACTAGCAGCATGCCTAGACTGCAAGTAATGTTCGCTGCCATTTGTGTATCTAGGGTTGCCTTTTGGGTTAAGTGATCGGGTGTAATTATACACATTTACGCACCTCAAAACTACACTTGTTAAGTATTTAAATCTCTTTTTGTAGCTATGATGCTTCACTTGGTAGTGTTTTTCTATTTTAGGCCCATGAGAATGATTTGAAGTAAACTTAAGGGTTTACTACAAGTGAGGAAGTTGGAAGAGCCTTATCCAAGCCAAAGACAAAAGAGAGGAAGAAGACAAGTAGAAAATCTCAGTCCGATCGATCGCAAGTTCATCTCGATCGATCTGAGTCCGACCAATCATAGGGATCAGACCGGGGGTACAACATGAAGAAAGGAAGAAAAAAACTAACCAAGTCCAATCGATCGGACTGTTCAGTCCCGATCGATCGCCGAAACCCAAAAAGTTCCAATTGATCGGAACTTACTCTCCGACTGATCGGATATCGGATTCTTTTTTTATTTCGAGATGCGTGCACAGATTTGAGGAGAGAAAACCCCTACTGAGATCTAGAGGGCTATAAATAGAAGACCCTAAGGCCTTGCCTAGGGTTCGGAACCTAGAAAAAAACTCATCGGGAGAATAGCATTGCCAGTATGGAATCTTCACCATTCATGGCGGCCACTCCTTCCACCTTGAGCAACTAAGTTCTCATCTAGGGTTTCGATGAAACCCTAGTCAAGTAAAGTTGATTTCTGTATTTATTTCTAGGGTTTTGTTATTTGTAATAAACAATTGCATGCTTTGAGGATTACCTTTGGTAATTGATTTTAAAGTGGAGATTCAATCTTCAATAAGTTATTCCTTGTCTTAGGAATTATCTCCTTTTTAGATTGAATTCGATTCCTGTATAATTTATGTAATCTTATGTGTGAATGGTATGCAATAAAGCATTTTGTGTAAGTGTGAGAATCTTAGGATGATCTATGCCTAGGAAAGATGGATTGTGGCCACAACCCTAAGTTAGTTTATATAATGTGGACGATCCGTGCCAACCAAAGATAGATCATGCCTAGGATTCTAATACTAAATCTTTTGAATGAATATAATTGAGACTTGTAGTCACAATTATTCAAAATCAATTACAAATAATAACCCCTAGACTAAATGTAGTAAACCAAAGTTAGGAGGTTAGCGGTGGATTCGATGTCCTAGGTTTCTCTATCCAGATTTTTAATCACTTTTATTAGCTTTAATATTTCGAATACTTTTAGGACCTTTAATCACATACCAAAATCTATTTGTTCACATTTAAATTAAAATCCATCTTTACAATTAAGCAGTATAACCAACGCAGTCTTTGTGGTTCGACACCCTCAATACTTGTCACTATTCTCTGGAATTAGTGTTGTTACGAGGTAAAGATCTTTATCGATCATTAAGCTTTAAGTCAAAGGTTTTGTGGTACCCAATCGTGAGAGATTTGCTCGTAAGTTAGTTGGGTGGAAATCGAACTTCATATCTAAAGGAGGTAAATTGAGACTCATCAAAAGCATCCTAAGAAGCTTCACAACCTATTGCCTATCCTGAAACACTTGAGTGTTTGTAGAGGGATTTCCTTTAAAATGACAAAGGGGATAAATTCAAATATCATTTGCTGCATGAGATCAGATTTGTTGTCCGTTGAGGGGTGGTAGTCTGAATTTTAAACCCCTAGTAGATGTTAATAAGTTGCTACTAGGTAAATGGGTGTGAAGATTTGAGGAGGAGATGTGCAACTTATGCAGAAAGGTGATAGTTGTAAAATATGAGGAGTCGTCTGTTTGGGATCCTAGGGAGGTTAGAGGCTCATATGGGTGAGTCTTTGGAAAGGTATCATGGCGGTGGCTAGCTTGTTGTCACCCTTCAGATTTAAGGTGGGAAACGAGTCGAAAGTTAGATTCTGGAAGGATCTGTGCTGTGGTTATCAGAGAATCAATGACATATTTGGAAATATATTATAGGTATGCCTCTATTGTGGAGTGACTTTTGCAAAGCCTTAGTTCTTTCCACTTTGTACTTAAGTTAGTGACAAAAGGATTTGGTCTAGAGGCCACAATGATTATTTTTTGGTGAGATCGTTACTATAATAATGGGCTTCAACACCTCTCCCCCATTTCCTCTAAATCTGTGAGGAATCATACTATTCCCTCAAATGTATCCTTCTTCCTTTTGACTGCAACTCTGAATAAAATTCCCGCGTGACCATTGGAAAAATAGGGGGTGGAGGATAGCTGATTGTTGTTTCTTGTGCCTCCGTACAGAAGAATCGGTAGATCATTTGCAGAATTTGCCTTAATTGGCGAAAGTATATACAATCTATGCCACTGGCAATAGCATGATTGAGGGCTTTATACTTTAGTCAATTGGCCATTGGCTCTACCTCCAGCCCCTTCATATTCTATATCATGCTGCTTCTTTGCTTGCTTTTCTCGATCAAGCATTCCTGTGCTTAGGAAAGAGGTAGTAGCATTTAGGGTGGCAAGAATTCCATTTTCCGGATAAGCCGGCACAACTCTTGCTTGTTGTTTGTATGTGGTAGGGCCTGGTCAACTGCCCGGCCAGCTCTTTAGCTCATCTCGTCTTTGGTGCATATGAGATTTGAGGATATTTTCTCTCCCGACTGAGAGTGGATTGGGTCTTCTCTTCATCCTCAGAACTTTTTATCTTGTTAGCCTCTGATAAGTTTGAATAGCGCTCAGTAGGTAATTTCACCTTCTTTGCCTGGAGTCATTTCATGGATGATTTGGAAAGAGAAGAATAAGAGTGTTTGAAACTTTGAACACTCGCCTTCTTCATCACCTTGTATTTGCTCGCGCATTAAACACATGATCTTAGAATGGTGTTCAATTCGGCAAGTTGGAGTGGACTTGGGTGATCTACGTGGATGAGAATTATGGCGACGAGTGATCCACTTACCCCCGTTTTGTTCTTGAGGGGCTTTCTGCTATAGATAATATAGTTTCATCACGCTTCTCTCTTATTTGAGTTTATTGATCAGTAAATTTCATGTTCTTCCTTATTTTTTTGTACTCTCTATTCATTTATATATATTTTGATGATTACCGATTTTAAAAAAAGTAAGAACAAATAATTTAGTCAACTGTACAACCAACAGCCTACTAAAGCCATATATATCATAGCAGTTGAAATAACAGACTGCCAAACAAGAAAAATATTTTGTCGTCATAAATTTGGGAAACCCAAGCTTATGCAATGAGGAAACATGAGGGGATGTATGAAAATGATTCTTATAACAGGATATTCCAACCAAAATAAATGATCATGGTAGTGCCCCTCCACTTAAATTTGTTAATTACATTCCTAAAACACAATATTTAATAAACAATCTAACTGGGCACAGGGTACTTGTGAAACATAGGTGTAGGCATAAACAAAAGTAAATGAAAGGTCACAAGGTATCTATAGGGTACCTTGAAGTCACAAGGTATATTGAGTAGAAACAATTTTGACACAAGTATAAGACATGGACACATTTTTGACTTTAGAACTTGATAATCTTCAAGAGATAGATAAAGGCCAACAAGGATGATCATAAATAGAATCACAAGTTGTAGTGAAGCTAGCCCCATTTGTTAGAATAAGCAGTGAGGTCTCACTGCTTAGTGAATCAAAATCTTAGTGAAACACCGGATTTCTTATCTCATGTCTGCTTTTTGTAAAAGAAGACCAATTGAAGTGGATGATTTCTACAAACAACAAGGAGCAAAATCAACCATACAATCAAGTAATATTGAGCATGTTTCACATCTCTTCTTAAGAAATAGTGGAATACTTCCTTGCCAAAACTGTACTCAATTTCCTACGTGACAATTGAGGAAGACCTCTTCATTGGTTGCGGGAAGAATCCGCACGAATCAGATTTTTTAAGGAACTTATTGAAAGAGAATTGAATTTGGTTAGACAATGTGTGTTTGGTAAGCAAGTATCGAATTTTTTAGCAAGGAACTAAATTTATTGTCAAATATTCAATATGGTTCCACAAGATCGATTTCATTCAAGTAACGGCCAAATGAAAATATCTTCTAATCAATCCAGAGATCACATTGACTTTGTTTATGACATTACAAGTCCATGCACAATAGAACAAGCTCCATATCAAATGGTATGATGAACAACGGTTAGGTGACCGCTTCATGAGAGGCATGGCAAATATATTAGATGGGTAGTCATCATGTAAATAAGTCCCCCAGTTAGCGAACAATAGGCCCGAAGTGTAGGAAGTAGATCACTTTCGGCCAAGTTGTATTTGATGCTGGAATCCAGACGAGTACCAAACTTCCAGCACCTTTGGTATTTCTATAAGCGAGTAACAACACTCAGTTATACTTTAGCGGTTACCTTTAGTATCCTGTTAATCAATGTCTCAATCTTGTCCTTATTTCTTCAAGATGTAGCAATTACAAGTCCAATAATAGATATTACTAACAAAGTAACAGACACTCATGTATCTGTGGAACAGTATAAAACATATATCATCAATTATCCTACCAGGGAATCCATTAGAAGATTCCTCAACTTAAACGGAATCAGCATTCAATGAAGAGAATTACCTGAAGAAAGGCATCCCAGACAATGTCCAGAGGAAGCCGGTTCCGTGCTATAAAAAGAAGCGCAATCTTAGGCATTTGAACGAACGGGGGAGGGAACAACATGAACATATTAATCCGACTGTATTGCGTATGCATCAGTAATAAACTTCCAAAACCAAAGCTCAGTAAAAGCAGGGAAAAAATCTTGGTTTTCCATCGGCAGTAAATTTTCTGTTGGATGCTCCTTCGCTTCATCTGGTCTCTGTTCATTGAAAGTACTCGATCATTTCCAGTGAAAATAGGGCTCGGATTCAACAACCTGAGCCAAAATCCAATAATCCCCCGATTCCGTAACTTTCACCAGAGTAAGTTACTTCTGTTCTTGAAACAACTAAAATACAACAAAAACGTGATCGACAGACAAACGTGGGTTGATATTTCATGCTAAAAGCTTCAATCCTTCACAATTACTCTTGAAGAGAAATCTCACACAAATGGAACTTCGCATTCTCACTATACACATTGAGATCATCAGTTTTCCACAAACTTGTCTTTGTTTTCTAGCTCAAAAGCTCGATTACAGAAAGAGAAATCTATACGAGAAGTTTGTAGATCTAGATCTCGATTTCTATTGAAGCTCCAACCGAAAGTCCAATAAATGAAGAAATGAGCCTGATCTTGAGCAGAGAAGGGCCAGAAATCCGTGAATTTTCACGGATTCCAGCTGAAATCGCATCAACAACGAGAAAACAGAGTCGATTAGAGAATGAGAAGCTTGTGAAACAATCGAATTTGCTGAAATATCTTCGAGACTCGCACAGATTGCAGGGAGACTTTCGATGAAGATGCGATCAAATCAGAGAGAAAACTGAACTAAGACTGACTTGACTTGAGAAATGAGATTCCTTTATTCCAAAACTCTTTATATAATGCCATGTGCTGAAGCAGACCAGACCTCCTTTGTCGAGATCGTGGAGGCCGTGACCGTGAGGGAAAGGGTAGGGATCGTGTTCGGGTCGGATTGAGACCCGCTTATTTATTGGATTGTAAACTGGACCCGAACTACTCGAACCGATATGGGTAAAAAGCTCGTCTCAGTTCAATACCCAATTACCCATATTCTCAAATGGCATAGCATGATCTTTTTTGGTAATTGATAGGCATACTTTAGATGAAAGCAAAGCACCAAGAAAGTAGTTAAAAGGATGTTATCTTGGATGATGAAGTTCCATTGACATCTAATTATTGCTGCCTCATGATACGATTACTTAATAATCACGCATTGGGTTGATTTTCATGGGGATTTCGTAAGAGAATAATACAGTGCAGAGCCTAGTTATCCGGCCCGACTCCCATTCTCTTGGGTGAGGCCCTAGTTCTTAGAGGGCCTAAATTGTCTAGGCCCAAGCCATACATACCCTCAAGGCCCAGAATGTGGCTAGGCCGAAAGAATAAAAAAAATTATATCATGTTTTAGGATATTTTCTCCCATTGATTGTCACGTGGCATACAACTCTGCTCCTTTATTCGAGCTTGGGACCGACAATGCAACTCAAAGAACAACACGACATAGTTTTAGTACTGTTAGATTGTTAGTATTAGGAATTTTTTATCGCTAAATTGTTAGTATTAGTACTGTTATATTAAAAAACGAAAAAAATGTTCTTATAAGTAGTATGGGGAGCTAGAACTACTGTTCATCCATGAACAAAACTCATTATGTGTATGTATACATACAAACACCATCTCATTTTTCTTTTAAGGCATCATTTATTTGTGTTAGTGTGGAGTGCTAGCCCCAAACTCACAAATCAAAATTTGTCTAAAGTCTCAAAGTGGTAGTAACTCGTGGCATTACTACCTTTTCAATAAGTTAAAAAATAAAATTTCAAACGAGAAGAGTTAGGATTTGCACCGATTCTCAATGTAATATAGATGTAGCATAATTTGTCACATGAGACTTTGGAAGTTTGGGACTAGTGCTAGCATTTATCCTTTTAGTAGTTAGTTTCTTGGAATGAGTGGGACCAATGGGTAGACACCGCTTACAACTCGTAGACACCACTAAATTTGCACCAGCCAATTCATGCCCATTATCTTGAGTGCCTCAAACAATTCGTCATCTTAAGGCAGCTTTGGTTCATGATAAGCCAGATATCATCCAATATTATTGATTTTCATGGCATCATTACACTTCCTCACTTATAGCTTGGGAAGAGAGAAATGATCTACACTGAAATCCATCTGAATAGTATTATGTCTAAGAAATGGTTGGCCTTGTCCGTTGAGGGTAGAGCTGGGGCCTAGTTAGTATAGGGTTAGGACTAGACCCTTGTAGGTGAGGGTCAAGCCTGAAAGCCATAGGCCTCTCTTAACCTGACCCTTTGACAGTCCTGAGCGTAAATCATATGGAAAATGACCCCTCAAGCTTTTGTGTGCCCGAGCTTGCACAATCAACCAAAACGTAAAAAATTATCCCTTCAGTTTTACTAAAATCTTAGTTGATCAACATTAACTAGGGGTGTCAACGGGCCGGATTCGGATCGGCCCGGGTGCAACTAGGCTCGATTAATAAATAGGTCAGGTTAGCTCACTTATTAATTAGGCCGGGCTATCCCATCTAAAAAAATCATATGCAATTTTTTGCTTATAAATTAAACGGGCCTAATTGGGTCGGGTTACTCAGACTAAGCCTGATTAGAAGCCTACTGAAATAGGCCACAGGCTTTAGACTCTAAGCCCAACCCAATTAATAATCGGATTGGGTCGGGCGGGCTCATGGACCGGCCCAGCCTGGCCCATTGACACCCCTAAAGGTTAATGTTGACCAATTAAAATTTAGGAAAAAATTCAGAAACCCTCGCAACCAAGTCTACTGGGGAACTTGGTTTTAGAAATATGTCTTTTTTCAACTAGGCTCTGCTAGCAAAACAAGCTTAGAGATTGACTCTTTTGCCAGACCTTTTGTGGAGCAGAATTTTAAAGTCTCTCTATTTTCCTAACAATGATTTTATGCATGTTAGAAGTTGTTACAGAGAATCCTGGGGCTGGAAAAGCATCCTTTATGAGCGGGACCTTCTCAAGCTTGGTATCCGGCGATAGGTCGGCTCAGGCTTTTCAATTGATCCTTGGAAAGATCCTTGGCTACCAAATATGCCTCATTTTCTAGTCATATCCCTAAAACCAGAGGGGTGCCTTTTCGCTAGGGTCTTTCATTTTCTTGACCCTATTTCAAAACAATGGAAAACTTAACTTATCTGCAATTTATTTTCCAACATAGAGATTTATTTCCCAACATAAAGAGAGATAATATATGGGAGATTCAACCTAGTGTCCTTAGTGTAAGGGACTCTTGGGTCTAGCACTTTGAACCCAAGGGAGCTTTCAGTGTGAAATCTACTTATCATTTGGCTACCATGAATGACCCCTGGAGACTAAAAAATGCATCCTCATCCACATATAATAACAAGGACTCGAGATGGAATTCGTTATGGAAGATCCTGATTCCTCCTAAATTGCTTTTATTCATGTGGAGGTGTATTTCAGATATTCTAGCGGTAGGGGAAAATCTTAAAAGGAGGAATATTGATGTTGACCCGGTATGCAAAATGTGTGGAAATGAACTCGAGTCTGGAGTTCATCTATTCCTCGAATGTGAATTTGCAAGATGTATATGGTTTGGATCATCAATTAGCTATCATAGTGAAAAGGGCAATGTTGTTATCAATGGAGAAGTGGTGGGACCGGTGGTTGAAAGGAAATATTCTCAAGGCTAATAATTTTGAGGCAACTATAAGAATTATGTGGATGATCGGGAAAACTAGAAATGAGTGTATTTTTGAGAAATCCAAACCTGATCCTCATAATACAATTGAGAGAGCAAATATGTATGCTTTGGAGTTAGTCTCTTCTGTTCAAAATGCTAACCCGGCTTCAGAGATCTTCACTTCTTTAATGTCTAGACCTCCCAAAGCTGATTCAAATAATTTATTATGGGTCGCCCCTCCGAGAGGTTGGTTGAAGATTAATGTAGATGGGTCTTCTTCTGCAGATGGCTCCATATCAAGCGTGGGCAGGTGACTCGGACTCATACTGGCAGGTGTGTTGTCTCGTTTTGTTTTCCCATCCGCCCTAGCAATACGAGACAATCTGAGGCAAAAGCGGTTTTCTTGGGGTTGATGCTCTGCCTCCAAAATAATTGGAATCAGTTCATCCTCAAAGGTGACTCTCAATCAGTATGCATGCTATTTGTGAAGACGAAGGCCCCTCATTGGGATATCAAGTCAATCTTTAAAGAAATCAAAATCTCATAGAGAAATTTCCTTAATTGCTCTATCTCACGGGTGCCTAGATCTCAAAATTCAAAAGCTCATGAACTTGCAAAAATAACAAAAAAATAACAAATGTGGAGGCTTCAAAGTTTTTTCAAACCGGAAGATGTACCAAGAAAAATCTGATCTTTTATGGTAGAGGTTATAACCTCCAGGCCCATGTACATCGTTCCTTGAAACACATCCTACTGGATGACTCGTCCGACTGAGAAGAGTTGAAGCCAAGAGTCCAAAACCAGGTTTCACGACGAGACAAACCGTAGCTCTGAGAAAATCGAGAGGGCAAATATGCAATTGATTCGCAGATTCGTTGCCACAGGGCACCAAAACCCTAATATCTGGATTGCAATCAAAAGCTTATCGTCTTCTGATTCTGCTTCTCTGAGGAAGAACGTCGCATCTCTTCTCGATTCCCTCTCTCTTAAACCAGGTGCGCAAAACCCTTACCCTTATTCACATTTTGAATTTCATCTGAACTCATCAAACTTCGATTGATATCGTTTCATCACTTCTCTTTCCCTTTTCTGTTCGATTCGATCGATCTGCTCCTGTTATTATCCGTAGTTCTCCCAGATTTCTATACTGATAAATTTTCATTTTTAGTTTTTTTTTGGTTTTCAATTTTTCGGATCTTTAGGATTTCTGTTTGATCTCATATATCTGCTTTATAAAGTGTCGTAAAAATCGTCCCTTTTTTTCTTTTCCTTTTTCCGAGCCTTTTTGGCTACTTGTAATGTAGGTTTTATGCGGAATTTCTGGGCATTTGATGTGAAGAAATTCAATCAAAATATTTCCTTTATCTTTTCTGTAATCTTAGTATTGACTCCATTATAGTTTATACGAAATGTGGGATTTGGGAAACTTGGTTCCGTCGTTTTATGATTATGTGGAAGTTTATAGCTCAGTCATCTAGAATGTAGCATCTTTGCGGTTTGGTTTCACATTTTGTTTTGGAGTAAATTATATGCAGTTTTTTGAAATTTTCTTTTCAATTTGGACTCACTCTGATGATCTCACCCTTGCTTGGATTTGGATGGAAAAAATGTTGATGGATAGGTGGGACACTGGTGCAGAACTGTGGGGACAGTGAAGTTGGGAAGATTGTAATTCAACTGGCTAAAGAGCGTAAGCTTCAGACTATAAGCATAATCGAGGACAAGCTTGGAAATCCTGATACAATTGAAGAGCTTAAGGCCCTTGGTGGGGATATAGTCGTACCCGAAAGCTACACAAAGACATGATACTTTCTGCAATCTCAATGTTTCTTTTCTTCAGTTATACTTTTTTTATCAGTATCTCTAACATCAACCAGCTCATGGAAATTCAAGAGTCAATTGACAATCAGTTATACATCTCTTGTTATAATTATACAATGATGAAACAATGTCTCTACTACACAGTATCTGGTCACTCAATGTGTCTGCCTGGGAGATCTATTAGCCCAAAAATCAATGCAATTGGATTGTTATAGCTTTCTGATAAATGAACTTATTTTCTCCTGCTCCTAGCTTAGCATTTCTGAAACAGAACTAATCAGATAGCTCCGATTGTTGGATCAAACTGTTTTTTTTTTCTTTTACTGCTAGGAAATAATACTCCAGATGGGGGTTTTAGTTGGTTCACTAATTGAATTCTGACCTTGCACAGAAAAGGCATATATGGTATGGGTTTATGTAGTATCTTTGGAACAATATACGTAGTTTCCCCTCATTCTCTCCCATTCATGTATCTTTGTCTGCATGATATATAAGGAACTTGCATTTTTCGAACTTGTTCCTTTGTCCCTTGGCTTTGAATAATGTTTTCCTTAATTAAGCTTGAAAATCTCTGCAAAAAAGGCCAAAAAAAAAACCAGGTGTTGATCTTCATCTTCTTAAAGGGAAAAGTTAATGAACACTTACCCTAGGGGAAATAATCTAAGAACATGGAATTGACATGGTTAATATTTAATATAATGACAAGATATATAAATGAGAACTGCATTAAGAGACTTGAGGGCTGGAAGCCCGGTTTTCTCTCGAAAGGGGGGATGTTAACTCTTTTGAAAAGCACTCTTGGTAGCCTTCCAACTTACTACTTTTTCCTTTTCTTTATCCCTTCGTCGGTGGTGGACAAACTCAAAAGGATCTGACGTGACTTTCTTTGGAATGAGAAGGTCTACACTAAGAAACACCATTTAGTAAGTTGGAATCTAATTTGTCATCCAAAGGAATTTGGGGGTCTCAATCTGTGGCCTCTCAAAGTTGTGAACAAAGTTTTGTTAGGAAAATGGTTGTGGAGATTTGGGGAAGAGAGTAATGGTCTTTGGAGAGAGGTCATATTGGCACGGTATATTGGCATAGTATGGGGAGTGCAGTAAATGGAACCCTAAAGGGATGAACAACCCTTATGGGGTGGGCCTGTGGAGAGCAATTCTCAAGTCTAGGATTGACATCGATAGTCATACTAGATCCGTCATTGGAAATGGGGAGGAGGTTAATTTTTTATTTGACTTATGGTGTGGTCCCAACTCTCAACACTCTCAAACAGGATTTCAATTCACTCTTTTTGTTATCTCTAGATCAACAAGGATCAATAGCATCAATGTTGGATAAGAGGGGCGAGTCAACAGTTTGGGTCCCTAGATTTAGGAGGTCATTGAAGTGAGTTAGTTTATCTGATGCGTCGCCTAGAGTCTGTGTAGCCAAACCGTAATTGTAGGGATACCCGAGTGTGGTCTAGGGACAACAAAGATTGGTTTACTTTTTTTTTTTTTTATCGTTAACTATCAAGTATATTCATATAGTGAAGAAGAAAGCAACAGTTTATGGGGGGATAAACTGAAGGGAAAAAACAAAAAGGAAAATATAGAAAGTAAACATAGCAAAAGTAATATACTGGGGGTGGATCTCATTGCAATAAAATATCCTCTACTTCCCCCTCCCAACTATGTAATGGAGGTCCATTCCACAAGCATGCGCCGAATACGAGCTAAGATACGAGGTTTGGACAATGAGGAATTGTCAAAGATGCGACTATTACTTTCCATCCAAACACCCTAAGAGATAGCTCCAGGTAGCATAATTCAAATTGTTTCCTTGGGCCCCACCAGTGACGACAATTGTCGACCCGGTAAGATTCTCAGGAGAGAGAAAGGGAAAATTCACTCCACACCTAACCTAGTCAGGAAGAAAGCCAAAGACAACCCGACAATGTAAAGTCAAATGAGCAACTATCTCTTCCTTAGCTAGACACAAATAACATCGGTTTGTCATACTCCACCATCTACTCTTTAAATGATTCGTATTAAGAATCTTATTCAAAGTTGCAGACCAGAGGAAGAAAAATACCTTTAATGGAACGCCTGAGGACCAAACAACCTTATGAGGAAAAGAGTGCGCAGGTTATCGGCCAAATGACTACAAGAGAGATCTCATTGAAAATTGACCATTATTACTTTTTGACCACAACCGACAATCTCTAACCTGGGTACCGATGAGAGAGGAACTCAATCTACTCAGGAGGTGTTGAAGATCTTCAACCTCACAATCGTTAAGGTTCTGCCACAATTAGAGGCACCAAACCAACTCACTCCTTACCCTCTCAATGCAGTCGACTACTAAGGCATCTTTGTTTAGAGCAGAGAGGAAAATGTTTCCGAAATCATCCTTATGCCTCAATTGACCACACCAAATATCTTTCCAAAATAGGATTTCAGAGTCATTGCCTACCGTAAACCTAATGTGGGGATCCAATAGCTTAGCCACATCCATGATTCCTGATACGCACATTTTCTCTTAGTTTTGATGAGGTCGTTGTAGTGCTATCAAAATTTCCAGAAACCTGCACTAAAAAAATATTAGAATACAAAATTGTATAGTAGCAAATATGGAGTATCAAACCACAAGTAGGGAATAGAAAGTTAATGAAGCAATTATCAAACTAAAATAAACTTAGTAAAGGAAAAAAGAAAAGAGAAGAGATCTTTGGATGATTTTTTTAGTAAAATAAGAAAATGACAATTAAAATGTGAGAGATAATTTATGAATGTGACGCTCAAGTAAAAAAATTACTACCATGAAGTTATAGAAATCTCATCCTTATTGCTTTATCAATTTCTTGCAACTTTTACTCAAATGAGGATTTCTTGCAACTTTTACTCAAATGAGGAGAGAAGACTTTATCTCTCTCAAATGGAAAATATGGAATTAAAAATTTAAGTGCAATGTTATGTCCACTTTCCGGCCATCCACTCTCCCCTACTTTAAGACAAGAAAACAAAATAGTATTACACTTTTTTGTGGGTCCCATCACTTTTGTTTTGTCTTTTTATTTAGAATTAGTAAAAACAACCGGAGAGTGGATGGCCGGAAAGTGGACGTAGCATTGCTCAAAATCTAAATAACTTAATAATAATTAATTTAATGATTTAAGCCATGGAAATGAGAGAATGATTTTTTAGTAAAGAGATCTATTCCTTCGACTTGAAACCAATATATAAAAATTTAATAAGTTAAAATAAAATCAAATTTAAATAATTTTAAAATGTTGGAGAAGCAAGCATTGCATGAATCCCAATTTAATGGAAACACAAACAATCTAGTTCTCACTAAAAAAAAAACAAGTTAAAAGAATTTAACCTTATGCAGTGATTGCATTGCAAGAGAACTAAATAATAGCAAGAAGGGATTAATCTACTTCTTCATGGAGCGGATCCCTCTCCTTGATGGGAAGGTTCTTAGCCTACCATGAGAAGGTAATTAAAATAAAATAAACTAAAACTATTAAAAGAAAAATAGGAGAATTAATTAAACAACTACTAAATTAAAGAAATGTTCAATTGTATTGATAATAAACAAAAATTACAATTGCTTGAAAGAAGAACATAAACTGAAATAAAAGAACTGAAATCTACCCCAAGAAATTAGTCTAGAAATGAAGAATTTAGAACACTTCTATCTTATGGATGATCTTTGAAAAGAGAGAGAGGTGAGAGATATTTATAGCCAAAAATGGGATTAAAGAGAATCTCTACAAGTTGATTTGGCTAAGGAGGAGGGATTTTAGGTTAGGGTTAAAAAGGGAAGAAAGGAAAGAGAAGAGAGGGAAAAAGGAAGGTGAGAGGTGATTGGAGAGAGAAAGAAAGAAAGAAGAGGATTAAGGAAATTCTCCAAAACGTAGGGGGATGCCACCTCATTACCTCTCTAACCATGTGGCATGTTGACTTACTCAATATTGATTCTCTCTTCTATTAAATGCCCAGAATACCCACACCATGGCGCCATTTCCGGGGAATGATTTCTTATAGTAAAGAGAAGAGAGAAATACCCAATAAAGGGCCCCCGAAGACATCTGAAGCCCATAGATAGATTTCGAGGCCACGATCGAAAAGAATCAAACCCAATCAATCAACGATCAAACCTTGGATGAAGATCAATGGCTTGAAATGAAGGAAAATAGTGAAATTGATAATTATGACATTTTGTAATTAATTGTTGTAAGGTGTGGTATTCTGGGTATTTAATAGAAGAGAGAGTCAATATTGAGTAAGTCAACATGTCACATGGTTAAAGCATATTTCAAAAGCATGTGAGGTGATGAGGTGGCATCCCCCTACATTTTGGAGAATTTTCCAAATCCTCTTCTTTTTTTCTGTCACTCTCCAATCACCTCTCACCTTCCTTTTTCTCTCTCTGCTCTTCCCTTTTTAACACTAACCCTAAATTCTTCCTCCCTAGTCAAATCAACTTGTATAGATTCCCTTTGATCCCATTTTTGGTTATAAATATCCCTCATCTCTCTCTTTCCAAAGATCATCCATAAGGTAGAAGTGCTCTAAATTCTTCATTTCTAGTCTAATTTCTTGGGGTGAATTTTAGTTCTTTTATTTCAATTTATGTTATTCTTTCAAGCAATTGTAATTCTTGTTTAACATCAATACAATTGAGCATTTCTTTAATTTAGTAGTTGTTTAATTCATTCTCCTCTTTTTCTTTTGATAATTTTAGTTTATTTTAATTCCCTTCTCATGGAAGGCTGAGAACCCTCCCATAAAGGAGAATGATCCGCTCCATGAAGAAGTAGATTAATCTCTTACTATTTATTTAGTTCTCTTGCAATGCAATCGCGGCATAAGGTTAAATTCTTTTAAGTTTTTTTTTTTTTAGTGAGAACTAAATTGCTTGTGTTTCCATTAACTTGGGATTCATACAATGCTTGCCTCTCCAACATTTTAAAAGTATTTAGATGTTATTTTAACTTATTAAAAATTTATATATTGGTTTCAAGTCGAAGTAATATATCTCTTTACTATAAGAAATCATTCCTTACAATGAAAAATACACGTAATAAGTCATTTTTAAGGAAAATTACGTGACTTGATCATTGAGACTCGTATGAATGTATGCAAATATACTATTTTTATTAGAAAAACGTGTTATACGCAATGGTAAAGATAACATACAGCATTTTATGTTTAAAAATAGAGTTATAACCAAGTGATAATGCCCTTTTAAAGTAAGGATAATTTTGCATTTTAACGACATTATCAATTCCTTTTCAAAGGTCGACTTTATGTGATCCTCGCACCCCTTTCGGTTTTCAACAGGAGATTTCTTCGTATTTAGCAACAATCACCTTCTTCCAAAGGCTATCTCGCTCGTCACCAAACCTCCAAATCCATTTGCCCAAGAGAGCCTTATTGACTTGAAAAATTGAGACGAGGTTGAGACTCCCAACACTTAATGGATGACAAATTTGCTTTCAGTCTACTAGGTGATATTTCTTTTTATCGCCGCTCTCATCCCAGAGGAAGTTTCTCTGTAAGCGGTTTAGGGTCTTGCCTATGGATTTGGGAATTGAGAAGGTGGACATATAATAAGTTGGAAGGCTCCTAAGGGTACTTTTAATGAGGGTCAACTTTCCTTCCTTAGAGAGACGGATGGATTTCCAGCCAACTAATCTTGAAGAAAATCTTTCAATAACTGGGTCTCAAACTACTTTGGCTTTGAAAGAGGCTCCTAGAAAGAGACCAAGGTAACTAGACGGAAGAGATCCTATCTTACAACCTAAGCAGCAGGCTAACAAATCTAGATTAGAAATCTCTCCAAACCCTCACAATTTCACTTTTTCCCAAAATAACCTTGAGACCCGAGACTGCTTCAAAGTAATGCTATACACATCTAAGATAGATCAGCTGAGAATAGGATGCTCCTCAAAAGACTAAAGTATCATCATAAAATTGGAGATGTGAGATACTTAGGTGATCCTACCCTACGGAGAATCCTTTAAACCTACCCCATTCGCTCTGGAGAGCATCTGACTCAAAGCATTGGGCTTGGAGTGATTTTCCTCATTTAGCTTTCCTTAGTGGAGTGGTGTGGCATGCGGGCATGCCATCTATGGACAACTATTTTGGATAAAATCATCACAACAGATAATCTTCAAAGTAGAGGTTAAAATCTTTCAATTAGATGTGTGATGTGCCTCGCAGTGGAGAAATCAGTCGATCATTTACTCGTGCACTGCCCTTTTGCATGTACACTCTGGAGTTTCTTTCTACCTCATCTTGGCGTTGCATGAGTTTTTCCTATTCCTTCCAAAGTTTCTTGTCTTGCTGACATTCAGGTTTGTTGGGTCCTCATCTAGATTACTATTGGGTGCTTCTTCCAGGGGCTATCACTTATCCATCTGGAAAGAACATAATAGGCGAATTTTTGATGATACCTCTTTATCAGTTGGGTGAGTGATCAAGTGGGCTTGTAACTTGTAAGCTCCTTGGGGACTAGGCTTCGATCGGGGGGCAGCCAAAGGGTGGGAGGTGATAGATGTAAGATTTCCCATCCTAGAGGGTGTTGTCTTCTTTGTCTATGGTACCTTACATGTAGTTTCTTTTGTGTAGATCTTGTAGTCTCTTTCTTCTCCTTCGTTCGATTCACTCTTTGTGAATCTTTGTTTCCATCTTTTTTTCTATTATATATATGATGATCACCTATTAACAAAACGATATATAAATGCCTATTCTTACGCATGCTAAATTACTTTTGGAGAACTTAACGGATTGATACTACTTTGTACTCTATTGTTTATAGTCCTATCGGAAGGGGTAGTTTGGGAAGAAAGAAAATGATAAAAATATGATTGTTAATATTTTCATTGCCATTATCTTTCAGTTTTTGATTGACTTAAAGAATGATGACCATTGGGAAAGGGATTATCAAGCTCTAAGAAGCCAAAAATTTCATTATGCTTGTGGTATGGATTGGGAATGGTCTCATATTAATTATTTAATTTTGCATGCTAAGTGAGAAGTGATAGAAGTTATCAAGATAGGTATTATCTGGTAGTTTGTCACTTTGCCTGAAGTAGGGCTGTCAACGGATCGGATTCGGACCGGATCTGCCTAGATCCGAATATGATCCGATTAAGAATCCAACTGATCCGAATCCGATCCGAGATCCGTCGGATCATGAAGTAACCGATCCGAATCCGATCCGATTATATATCGTCCGATCCGAATCCGATCCGATCCGATCCGAGTAAGGTTATTTTTAAAAAAAAAAATCTATTTTAATAATAAAAAATCTAATAATACCTTAATTAATACTAATTAATGTTAATTTTTTTTAAAATTAATATTTTATACATAGAAAATCTAAATAATATATTTAAAATAATTAAAAATTATTATTATTATCGGATCGGATCACCCTATATCCAGATCCGATCCGATTATAATCGGATTCCACCGATTCGATTCGAATCCGATCCGACGGATCACATATAGGGTCCAAAGTCCGGCTAATCGGATCGGATTCGGATCGGATCCGGATCATGGTGCGGTCCATTGACAGCCCTAGCCTGAAGGCAGGTTGATGTATCAGTAACTAAAAACAACCATCATGTAACTGTTATCTTTAATCAAACATCAGTGACAGTATATGTAACTTAGCCTTTGGTTCATTGTGGAATATCTCTACTTCTTTTCTCTAAACCACTTAAACTGTGCTCACTGAATAAAAACCACGAAGGGCTCAATAGTAACAAACATATGATACATGTATAATTCTTCAAAGCAGAGGATTCATGTCAGTATGATACAGATATACGAAAATGGGTTATGATTGATATTTATAATACGATTGTCAATTGACTTCTTGAATTTCCATGCGCTTGTTGATGTTAGAAATTTTATTGTGTTTTTACAAGTAATCCACTATGCAACACAATAATGGATCTGCCGAGGGTATTATTTAACTACAGTTTGTGGTTCGAACAATGGTTAGTGGTTAGCTTGGGAGATTGGAGCTCTTGCGGACTTGTCACCCTGGGAGAATTGAATCCCCAGACCTCTCTCAAAAGAGAAGCCACACCCCACCACTGGATCTGCTGGAAACAAGTACATACAACCGCGCTAGGTTTTTTTTTTGTAAATGTATACATAGGGAAAGCATGATACTCCTTATCGTGTTACTAGAAAGACACTTCCGGGATTCTGTTGGTTGGTCAGTGCCCGAATAATTTGATGTAGGCTTGTAGCAGACAAAAAAGAGGTGCAGGAAAAGGAGTAACGGAACCGGTCTAAAAATTACGCTAGAAGCTCCTTTCAAGTAAAGAAAACCTAAAATTATCCAGCTGGCTCAAACGCCTCTGTTGTTGGCACTTAGCAGTCGTCTCTCTCGCCTTATTTATTCTCCGGATTTAGTAATTGATATCACTGGCATCCCTTGATAGGGTAATTTTGACTTCCCATGCCTTTGAACTTTTAGGAGCTTTTTTGTACATTGGCGGAGATCAGGAAAAATGATAATTCAAACGTAAGGCGTTTCCATACATTGTCCACTGCAAAAATAGGGAAGGCTAAAGCCTTTCAAACTTGATCTCGGGGGTAAGATACTAGTGAATGCCCTTGTTTGGCCCTTGAAATCAACATCACAAAGCTCTGCTAGTTATTTTAGTCTGGGTTGTTATGAAGTTTTCTTTTTATGGACAAGTCATCCACAGCAACCAATGTGAACTGCGTACGGTACTTCTTCATTATTATTTTATGAAAAGTAATAGTTGTTCCCCTCCGCACTTCGATTTCAATTGATGATGAACATGTTCCTCTGTTATTACACTATGGCGAGCGTGTGGTATGTCTCTTAAATTTAACGCTAGATGATTTAGCCATCTTGGAGCCTTAGGGGATGTTTGGCATCGTTCCCATGGAACGATTCTTTGTTCTGTTTCTAAAAATGTGTTTGGTGTAGGGTGTTTTGGAACATTTTCCGGGATCGGTGGTGTTTTCATGGAACAAGAAAAAGTCACTCCACAAATTGGAACGCAAGGTTCCACAAATGTTGAAACTTCTCTCTCATCTCTTTCGTGAAACCCTCGAAGACCTCTCATCCAATACTCCTCCGACAATCTTTGTATGGATACGATACAGCTCGACGACGGCAACTCCGCCAACACTCCAACGACAATAAGGCACACATCCTTTCCTTTTCTGTCCCTGCTTCCTCTATCTCTCTATCGACTATTGCTCTCCCCTCAATCGAGCTTCACTTCGTGGTTGGAAACCGGTACAACCCTTGCTGAGAATTAAATCTATGCTTCCTTGTTTTTCTTCAAAGCTGAGATGCTTGACCTACTCACTAAGAACCGCATTGATTTTCTGCTTCAAGGCTCTCGTGTGGCATTGGGCTATGATATGCCTCCACCTCCTAGTATGAACACTAGAGCCATTACTTTGGAAGTAAACTTATGCAAGGCTTGATGGATTTTTCGATTTTTCCTCTGATACGACTCGACACTCCCCAGATTTTTAAACTGAAATGGCTGATTTGTATGATGATTGCGAGCCCAAATTTATATGTTGATGGAGAACAATGACTGTTTTTTCTGAATGATGTTTGATTGAGAAGTTAGAACGGATGAACAGATCAAATGCTTTCAATTTCTTTTTCATAATAGTTTTTTTTCTTATTCATTAAATTTTTTTCCTGATTTTTGTAGGATATAATCCTATAGAGATACACGATTTCTAGTTTTGGGGATGAATTCTTTGTTTCATCTCAAGGCATGCTTTAGTCTCTCAGCTTTTGAAGAAGGCATACAAATACAGGTGGAGATCATGAAGAATGGTGTTGTTTCAGATGTTCATGTTCAGAACACTGTGACTTGTTTGTACAGTTATGGTTGAGGGGTTTCTGCATGTCTGAGTGTTTGATATAATGTCATTTAGGACTGTAGTTTCTTGGAATTTCATGTTTCCACTTGTGTTGAGAATTCATGGTTTGATAATTCGACTGCCCTACCCAGTAGTGAAGGAGGTGTGGGATTGCTTCCTTTCTCGCATGGGGGTGGCATGGGTCTTTCCCTCATCCTTTCACCACTTCTTAGATTGTTGCTATTGGGATAGAGGGGTGGGTGTTTGGGAGGTGATTTGGGCAGTTCTTCCTGGGGCTATCTCTTGGTTGTTTTGGAAAGAGAGAAATCGCAGAGTTTTTGAAGATGTTTCGTCTACCGTTCCAAAGATTTGTGATCGTATCAGGTTGGCAGTTATGGAGTGGGCAGGGATTCATTGTACAAGGGAGGAAATCCAGGTTATTTTGCACTGATTTGTTGTATCCCTAGGGGGTGGGTCTTGTTTTGTTGCTTCCAGGTGTTGAGTTTATATGCTTGTAAACAATGTTGCCATGTTTTTTCCTTGTTTTTCTCTTTCTCCTTTTTATTTTCATGAGATGCTTTATCGATCAAAAAATAATAATTTGATTGCACCCTTTATTCAGATGATGGTTTTTGTTAGAGTCGTTTACTAAACAATTATATTGTTGGGCAATCAACCAGGTGCTCCCACCCAGCCGGACTAATGAATGCCAACGGGAAGAACTCACTTTCCGTTTGAGCTTGATGAGGTCATGATGTTGATCTTGTTTTTTTATAGGCGAAGCATACTCTAGCAATCCCTACTCTTATCATCTATTCATCTTTAAATAATAAAACAAATGACTGTTTGTTATGTGTTTTTTTTTTTAATCCAAAAGAGATTCTGTCGTTTCTGTTCTCCAGAACAAAATCTGGCTCATTGCTTCCAAACGGGTTCTGATCACAGAACTGTTCCAAAAATTCCAGAGTATTCCGTTTTCAGAATATGTTTCTAACCAGGAATGATGCCAAATGCCTCTTTAGTTAACTGTGTAGTTGTTGCTATCAATAAATTATTGTCTGGAACATTACATTGGCAGGTTATGTTGTCATAAAAATTTCTGGAGGTAGTTTCATTTGCCACATAACAGGCTTAATGTCTTTGCTAGTCGACAGAGACTTTGAACACGATCATATTAGGTTAGCAAGGAGGCGAAATCCACTTTCTAAAGCTTTGGGTTTGTCATGTTCGAATTCCCTTAGCAATATGAACTTATGGTTGGACTGCTGGCAGTGTACTTGTAATTTGTTCTTGTTACCTACACATGTTATCCTCGATCATTAGAATAAAGTATATTTTTTTCACTTCAGTTCAGGAGCTGTAGTTCTCGCATGTAGATTTTCAATTTGGTGTAGTATCTTCTTGAGTCTGGACTCTGGACACATTAGGCTACTTGCATTTTCAAGCTATGCAGAAAACTTCAACTAATTGACTTAGAAGTCGGAATTGGCCTATCTCAAGTTGCAGGTTGTGAAAATTTTCAAGTTCAAAACTTCGTTGACTTGACCATTCTTAATAGGTATTACCAAATTGGTAAGCTAAAGAACTTTCCTCTTTTCATCAGCTTACTACAAATCAAAACTAGCCAAGTTTCTATTGCTTTGTTTGATTCGCCTGACTGCATCATTGACAGCTAATGTCTTGGGAATTCAGGGGTGTATCCCAGTTTTTGAGCATTGTCTCCAAGTAGGAATTTTTTTCCCCTGTTGCTTGGTATCCTTTAACAAACATTCTTGCTTCTGCGAGCAGGTACATGAAGCGTTTAGCAAGTGAACTAAGCCCCTCTGCAGGTTTAAATTTCAGTGACTGTTACCAAGCTACCACTGTCTGCAAGGCGGTGGCAAGCAGGGGGACATTTCTGACATATGGGAAGAAGCTGCCGACGTATGTTGCTTACAAGTGAGCAGCTCATAAACCAGTTGAATGGAATGCATTCCTCAAGGAAAAGAAGTTGAAGGTGCTGAACCTGTAAGTGAAAAAGCAGTTGGAACCTTTGTCATCCTAATGATTTGTGGATTCCCTGGTCCATGTCTGGTTCTGATCAGAGATCTGTTGTTTTTTTAAAGTTAGATTTAAGGGGGAGTTATTTCTTCATCTTGTTTCTTTCTTCTGGAACTCTGGTTGCTCTTCTTTTCTGTTAAATTCATTTTTAAAAAAAGTAGCCAGAATTTGCTTGGTGAAAATTACTGTGTTTTATCACTGTTTGAAAAGGTTATATGCTCATTGTAAAATCATGGATTTCACTTTCCAATGTAGGCTTTTTTTTAAAAGCCCATTAAAGCTTCTCCACCTACCTTCTATCTTTAGATGATAGAAATGATTTTCTTGATCATTATGCTGTACAACGTTTATCACCCACTAGTTGAGATAAGTTAAATTAGTAGATTTCAAATCATTTGAGCCGTTCATTAACAAATGCCATTATTTCCCATTTGACTGCATCTTTTGACCTCTGCTGTCTTATACTCTCTCTCTAGAAGAAATCAGGAAAGGTTTGTATCTGAAGAGAATAGCCAGTGGGCATGAGATCCATTGGGTTGTGTTCTTATTCTAGCAGCTTATGCAGGGCTCGCTAATGCGCAAACTGTTTGGCCGGTGGGCCACCTATCTGTTGGGTGAATGCGCAAACTGTTCGGCTGGTGGGCCACCTATCTGTTGGGTGAATTCCCTTGATTGAATGGCCATACATCATGCTGTATGTACTGCACGGGTATGGGGCGTCATAGACCTTGATAGTTCACAATAGATTATCTCATTCCTTTTACTAAATGGCACTTGATGGGATAGGAATCCACTGATATTAGATTAGAGGATAAAATCACAACTCAAATTCTCTTGTCTGCCTTATTTACAATCAATTATTTGGAAAGGGAATGAAGTGTTCATGGGCCTTAATCAATACTAAGCCCAAGCGAGATCTACCAATTTCCATGAGTCTTGCTTGCAATGAGCCAAGAGCCGAGCCCAAGCTTAGATGCAACTTAGTAAATTTGAGGTCATTTTTATAGTGAGCAAAGCTTAACATAGATGAGGCTTTAGGCTTCAACTAGTAACCACTGAAAGAGTCTTGAGGATGGTGAACTACGAGACTGAAACTGGTAACCTCCCATTAACGAGTGTCACACTTTCACTAGTCGCTCTTCCAAACATGTAGTTATAAAGTTCTTCGATTTTTTTTTTTAAAAAAATCTCAAATGATACCTTATTTTTTCGTTGAACAATTAATTCACGAATTATTTGCGACATTTACAAAAAGTTGTGAAGTTCGCGAATTACTTTTTTAAAAAGTCATGAATAAATATCTAATATATGAAATGTATTTGTTAAAATTTTCATAATTAATAACCTTATTTTGTATTTTTTTCATATTTTGCCCAACACTTTTTCGATTTATTTTTGAATTTTCCACTTTATTCTGAACATTGCTAGAGGAATAATTCCCGAGCCACTATGCTTCCAAGAGGGTATTGGATGGGCCTTTTATCCGGCCATCTCGTGGAGTGCTCATTCTATGGATGGGCATTTTTTCCGACCCAATATTAGACGGGCCTCACACAAAATAGTTTTAATTCCTCATCCAAGTAATTCCCCATCCAAGTAATTCCCAAATGACAGTGTTATTTGGATAATAATATCACAGTAAGAGGGAGAAAATCGTATTTTAGGATATTTTCTAATGAGGTGTTTGGATTAGAAATTTTTTGGCCAAAAATCAATTTTGATAAAATTGGTTGTGTAGAAATTAATGTTCAAATAATAATTTTTTCAAATAATAGTATAGGTGAGTCTCTTAATTTCGTATTCTCGTATTCTCCAAATACTGTTATTTGAAAAAATAATTATTTGATCATGAATCTATACAATCAGTTTTTTTAGAATTGATTTTTGTCGAAAAAAATCGAATCCAAACGCCACCTTATTCTCTGGTCTATTTAAGTCAGATGAAGATGGTCGTTCTTCATAGAAGGAGATGGAGAAGCTGTCGTTCTCACTCCTATTCGTCAGTTTCTTCAGTTTTCTCGTCCTCTGCAATGGAATCGAATCACCCCAATTCACAGTCGTTCATTCTGAATCGGATTTCGAGATCAGGCTTTACAGAGAATCGTCGTGGATGTCAGCTTCCGTTCGAGGAATTTCGTTCGAAAAGGCGACGAAAGAAGGCTTCCACAGGTGACTTTTTTTATTTATGATTTGGTACGGTATTTCTCTTGGTGGGATTTTTTATATGAAGAATTAAGATCTTTTGAAGCAGGAAATGGTGGGAATTCGTTTGGATAACTGACGCTTAAGATATCGGAATCTATTGATTAACGTTCTTTTTTCATGTCATGTAGCTTAAATGCTAGTTTTGCAATCGTTTTCTTTTTTCAGTAAAAAATGAGGTTTTGTGGGGGGCTAATTATTGATTTAATGCATATTTTCTTGGAATTGTTGTATTATTAGGAGTTCATTTCAGTTTCATGAGATACCCAATTGTGAAATTGAATTTTCCATATTTGGTGGGGAATTTAATTAATGTACTGAAGACTTTAGAGGTATTTTTGGAGGTTCTATTTTTTCTTCTGTATTTTTCTTTTTCCGGAACTAAATTGAAGTAATTGAATACACAAAGTTTTGGTATGAAGAATTGTTGAGTTTTTGTGGAGTTCAAATACATATTTTGGTGCATTTTCCCGGTATTGAAGAAGTTAAGTAAGTTTGCTTATATTAATGAGGGGTCCAACTAGTGGAAGTCGATCTTGTGGGCCACTTTACAATATTTTAGGAGCATTTACCCATAGTTCAAAAACCCGAAAACTCGACTCGACTCGACTCGAAAATTAACCGAGTCGAGTAACTCGGAAAACTCGAAAAAAAATCGACTCGGTCCAACTCGGAATATATATGTAATAACTTAAAATTTCTGGGTTAAAAGAACTCAAAGTACGGTGGTTTAACAGCTTCAAACCTCAAAATTAGGTTTAACAAAACCCATAGTAAGTTGTCTTTGTAGACCTTAAAAAATATGATGCAAAAATAGTGTGACATTTTAGTTTAGGTTTAAAAAAATGATAAAATACACTTCTATGACTTGACCTAGTCTAGAGAGTCGAAAAACTCGGCTAGACTCGATCAAGTCACCCGAGTAACTCGGCAAATAGTGTCTCCTTAGAGTTTTGAGGCGACTCGACTCGAAATTCAACCGAGTCGAGTAACTCGGCCGAGTTACTCGGGTGACTCGCCGAGTTTTCGAACTATGCATTTACCAATCCACTTGAGAAATTTGGGAATATAGGCGTCTGTTCGCTTGCTTGCTTTCATTATTTATTTTATTTTGTTAATATTATTTTTCTTGGTATTGAAGAATTGCTGCAAGTTGTTTGGACTTCAATTAGAACCTACTGGCAATAATCAAAATGTATTTTGACTGGGATTTTGGAGTTTTCTTATGAACCATCTAATGTCAGTGATTTGTGTATTTTGTTGGATTCGAAGAACTAATTGAAATTTCTTTGCAGAATTTATCAAGAATTCAGAATCAATCTGTTGTTTTTTTACCACTTGCGGTCCTTTACTGAAATAAAGTTTATATTTTTAATCATAAAATAAAGACACCATTCTGCATTTGGAAAAGCTTTGCATATTTGGTGCACTTTGGTTGACAAAATATATTCTATATATGGAGATAAATTTGAATTTTTGATCAATTAAAGAAGAGTTGTTAACTTATATACCTAAACTGATGACCATAATTTTGATTGCCTATAACTGTGCCATGGTTTTACGGGAATAATTAGTGTCTTGCCTTTCCTTGCAAGTCTTCAATGCATGCCACTTCTTGCGTGTCTGCTTGTAAACCTTGTAACGAGCTTCTTCATTCAGAAACTATTCACCTCTCCATTTTCTTTGTATATTATAGAAGTCGTTTTGCAATTTTAAAGCACTTAAACCCTCAACCCATCCGTGCTTTTGATTATCTTGTATTGTTCTCCTCAGGTTGTATCAATACATTCATGGGGTTAACTTTAATTCTTCTCGAATTATGATGACTGCTCCTATCTTATCGAGCATCACCCAGGTGGAACACGGGTCCGAATATATTGTGAGGTTCTATGTGTCTGCAAAGTATCAGGGGGTGCCTCCACAGCCCCATTCTGAACTGAATTTGCTGTTTGACAAGTGGACAGGTTATTGTGTTGCAGTTAGGAAGTTTTCTGGGTTTGCTAGGGAAGACAACATTAATAAAGAAAAAGAAGCTCTAGTGACCAGCTTAGATAGATTCCTGGCAGGAAAGTCAACTGCTTTAGAAGATAAGTATACCTACACGATTGCCCAGTACAATGCTTCTTTTCACCTTTCCGAACGCTTGAATGAAGTATGGATGAATGTTTCAGGGTTTAAAAGTGAGGGATGTCCCCCTTCCTATCAAGGAATATATTGATATGGCTCCTTTGTGACACTTGTAATTATCTATCAAAGAATTGGAGGTTGTGGGTGCATGTAAAACAGAAAATATGTCTTCAGATGTAAATATGTCCCTTCGTATTTCAAAGGTTCCAAATGTGGGAAAATATTTTGGAATTCTGGGTTCTATTTTGGAAACTTGTTATTCATCAATAAAGAGGTTGTTGGTTTTTGGGTCTTGGTCTATGCAATGGAATACCCAAAAGGTTTGTAGTGACTCAATATATAACGTAGACAAGGACACATGGGCCACAATGGAATACTAACCTAGAAGAGGGTGGGATGGGGTGGAGTTGGGGCTAGTATAGTGGTGGAAATCCTAAGTTGCATGGACACGGGTCCAAGTATTGAAATTAGACACAGATGTGAGGTGTCAGATTCAGCGACCCCAAAAAATTAGAATTCAAGGACTTGGGAGGGGGGGGGGGGGGGGGGATTTCAATTATATAGTGCTTTGTTAACTGGGATATCTTATGATATAGATCATACACTTATATTAAGGGCAGAGATCAATGTAATAGTGTTGTATTCACCACCTCTCTATATTGTATGTCAATGTCTGTTGTGTAATGAATGGAAGAAAAGAAAATCCAAAAGTGCCCAACAAGAATCCGATATGTGTGAATCGGATACACCGGGCAGAGCCGTGGAGCCAGTATTTTATTGTAGGAGGGCACACGATGGTTGATTGAAAATGTTAGTGATTGTTGATGAATTTGTGAAGAATGATTAGGCAGGTAGGGAATAATTTGGGTCTAGGGGGATAGGGGTTTGGGGGGCGTAGCTCTCGATTTTTTTATGACTAAGTTTGTGGGCCATTTTGTCCATATTATATATCTTACAGGGATTGTTTCTCATTATTTACGGGGGCAGCTGTCCCCTTGCCCTATGGCTAATGCCCATGCCCTGTTAAGTAGTTTAAAAACATAGTATAAATATATATTTTGTTTTCAAACGTTCAGGGGCCCCCTTGCCCAATGGCTATGATTTTTCAAAAGTCCAAGGGGACAGCTATCCCCTTGTCCCATGACCATGCCATGTTAAATAATTAAACGACATAGTATAGAAGATATAGTTTTTTCAAAAGTTTAAGGGAGCAGTTGCCTCCATACCCCATGGTTATGCCTTATTAAACTATAATATTTTTTTTTTCAAAAGTTGAGGGGGGACGTGCCCCCTGCTATGCCCCTGCGGACACATGTTTGACAAGGATATGTCAATCGTCTAGAAGAGTCTGCAACATAGTGGAAATCTCTCCAATCATTGTCTGACATTTTGTGTTCTTCAAGACTTGTTGGATGCCTTTTTCTTTTTGGAAAAGTATAAGGATACTCATTTAGGCCCTGTTTGGACAAACTTCTTTGAGAAGAAAAAAAACATATCCAGGAGTTACTTCGGAGTCGGAGGAAATAACTCCATAAGAAGTCTGCAGGAATCATTCCAAAAACAAAATGATGTTTGGTTTGCACACACAAAATAAACTTTTTAAAATTTAAAAGTCAATTTGCATTTGGTTTGCACTCGCGAGAAGCTGCTTTTCCTTTTAAACTCTTTCCACTTTCATTTTGCTAGATCTTTTATGTTGTTCACCTCACAGATTGTTCCAGTACATCCAAGGTGCCAATTTGAACTCTTCTTGGATCAAAATGACCGCTCCTGTCTTGACAAGCATCGTCCCGGAAGCCGGGCCTCTACACTCATCAGCCTACTTCATTCAATTGTACTTGCCCGTGAAATTCCAAGCCACCCCACCCCTTCCCCTCCCCTAATTGAACCTGCAACCTGATGCATGGACGAGTCACTGCATTGCGGTGAGGAAGTTCTCAGGGTTTGCAACATTGTTAAGGAAGCAGATAAAATCGCTGTCAGCTTGAGCAGGTCTCCATGGGCAAACTCGACATCTTCTGAAGGTACGTATGCTTACTCAATTGCGCAGTATAATTCCCCATTTCGGTTTATTGGGCGTGTAAATGAAGTGTGGGTTGATTTTGGTGGATCTGAAGTGTATGGTTGTCAATCCAGTGGCATAGCTACATCTTAAACGTTTGCAGATTCAGTGGGTCACTCTGAGAACATCTCTGCTCGTTTGTATATGAAAAAGCTAACAGGAATTACTGTATATTTCAATCTGCCGAATGTGTATAAAAAAATAGCATGCATTCCTGGATTCAGTAACTTCTTTTATAATACTTCTTTGATTATTGTCATATGGTATCTTCGAGGTGCTTGTGGGATGCAAATGTGGAAATGATATGTTTGTCCTAGACAACACATGGACAACACAACATATTCAACTTGATTATGTTTTCTTGTTTAGAAGTTTTACAAAGGGGAATTATGGGACACTCCTGTTGTGTTACATTTATAATCTTAGGAGGTTTTTAATTTATACCTTACTCCATAGTCCAGACCCACAAGCAGGGTTCGCATTAGAATAAACTGGATCATATGATCTTAACTATCCGAGTATGTGGATTGTTTTCTGAATCTATGACAATATATGTACCTTTTTGGTTGAGAGGAACCGAGGAAGAGTACACTGTCACTTCTCATCTTCCCAGTTCTCATTTGACACATTTGCTGGGAATAAAGATGGTTATCATTCAGCAAGTTCTGGTGTAGATTAAAAGGATGTTTTTGTTTGTTATACTTTAATAAATTCGGAGTACAAAACCTTGTAAATAAATAAATTGGGAGTACAAATATCTACAAACCAAATCAGTAAAGAATCATGGTGGTTGTCTTTCCTATCCTTCCAATTCAAGAAATATGTATAGTTGTCTCTCTAAATTAAACATGAACTAGGAGGAGAAAATCAAGAACAAGAAAATGACATGGTAAGATGTATTCATATTTGTACGTGATTTTAATATGCTTTTGTTAGCAAGCTTTAGATGGAAAACAAAATCAAATGACCTTTACCCTTTTCTTCTTTTTTTATAGATTTCTGTTATCATTGAGCTCATCACCATTCTTGATAGTTCGATATTCAGCCATTATATTCTGAGATCAATGCTTTAAAACACCTACTATAACATGTATAAAATGTTCTTAATACACACCAGGATATCATTGATTTCAACCATACTTGGTGTTGGCCGAAATCTGAAACTCTTTTATTGCTTGGACATTTACAGAATTAACAGAAAATATGAGTCTCTAAACCTTGAGCTGCCCCCTTTTTTTTTTTTAATATATTATTTTTGGGTTGTAAACTTTGAGCTGCTCTTTTGTTGCTGCATATCTTCTACCTTTTCTCCTTGTATATAGTAGATGACTGTAGTTCTATTGTGCTGCTCAAATAACCAATCTTCTCAAAGTCTCATCCCTTTCTTAGCCAGCATATACATTTTCTACTTCATCTGTTGGAGACATAGATTTCTCTAACCCAAGACCAAATTCTGGAGAATTTCTCCATTTGTAAATTCATACTAGCACTGGCTCGAGCCTTGGCTTGAGCTGGGGTCTCTTCTTCAACAGCCGTTCGTGCTGCAATTTCAAATGACAGTAATGGAAACAGGAGTAAGGGTCAGGGACCAGCAAAATCCCACATGGAGTTGCAGTGACTCAGATAGCCCCTATTGATTAGATTGAAATAAGAGAGTAATTACCATTTTTTTTATGATTCTGTGGATCCTGATGTTTCAGTTGCTTGTTGAAGGATTTGGCTGCCATGAAAACGTTTGCAGGTCTCTCCCACCCTCCTCCAAACAAACCATATCCCTCTCTAGGTTGAGGGCGAATAAGGAATTCGAGCACTGCCAACTCTTCCCTTTCCACCCAATGGATGCAGTTCACAGGACATGCATCAACTGATACCTATAATTCAGTCATAGAGTCCATCCCATCATTTCCATTAGGTTGAATCTGTGAAGAAAATCAAAGGACACCTGCCCATTGGTCGGCAGTCTGTGTGTCCCCGCTTGGGTGGATTGGGATTGATTTCCGTGAGTTGGTGTAGCGATTGAAAAGTACACCGAAAAATCTAAATTTAAGGTAATATGGTTAAAACCCATTACCATAATTAACTGGCCAAACCCATTTTATATTTGCAGCAGTGATACATGCATGCATTGATATACACAAATAAATAACATGTATATGTGCATGCGTATCTTGCATAGAATGCAGCTTGCGGAAAAATTGGGTCAGGAAACTCGCCTCCAGGTCTTCGACATTGGAGAGCAAAATCTGGTGGCTGCGAATTTGGTCTACAGGAGGGATTAAGGGATTATTCCTGAATTTTACCTGGATTCTTTCCTCCTTATCTCCAAACTGAACTTTTACGCGTGCACATCCAAGAACTTCATCCATCATGAACGTGTTACTCGCATGGTGCACACATTCTTGGCAGCCTGCAAAACATCCAAATTCAGGGTTAATATACTAGACAATTCAGCCGATCCGATAGTACCCACTGAAGAAGTCGCTGTATGGGTAAATCACCAATCTCTAAAACCGACTATGTAACTTACTTTAAAGTGTAAATTTAGCTACAAAACAACCACTTTGAGTGTAAAAATGTGCACCAAAGTGATCGGTAAGGAATTATGGGGCTCATCCGCTTGCATTTGTTTTTCTATCAAACATCTTTTGGCACTTTCTTGAGCAAACACATTTTCAGGCCATTCTATGGTTGTTCAATGATCCTTTCCTACATTATGTCAGATATCATGGAAAATCTATTCTGTCTTCAAAAGGACTCCTCTTCATGAGTAAATGGTGAATGTATGAAGTAGGCATGAGAATGACCTATGCATGCATTTTCATCAACAAATAGGGCTTGAGATCTCAAAGGCCCTTTCCAAGAACTGTAAGCCAAGCCAGAGAAGTCCCTCCCAAACTCTCCTCTCACTTTGCCAATAGAAGCGTCATATTCTCTTCTCAGATCTTCTCTCACTAGCACCTGATAGGCTTCATTCAGCATTATAGTATATTCATGCCCCTGGAACAAAAATGGGTAAATCCATCAACTTCAAAAGTAATAGTTCTGCCAAGACAATATTAATATGAATTAGGGTCATGATCAAACCCTTTTGCCTGATGAAAGCATAACCATCTTTCCGCTTTCTTAATCTCTTCTGTTGGAATAAGGGGTAGTACATGAAAATTCACATATTGACCATTGATTACGCCTTTTGAGTTGGAATTCTAAACTTATGTAAGGAAAGGCCAAGGGTAGCTAAATCTTAAATTATATTTCTTGGAATTTCCGAAGGATGAGTTTGTTTGGATGGAAAATAGGTGCATGAAATTATTTTCAAGAGAAATTTACATGTTGTGTTTGACATACCAAAAAATGATTTTTTTGCTATAAATAATACTCCAATACTTCTTCATGGTTGAGGAAAAAAAATTTCTCAAGAAATTATTTCCAAAAAAAAAAATTTCATTACGTTCCCCCTAGTGCATGAAATTATTTTAAGGGAAAAAACTAAGGTGGCGTTTGGAATGTTTTTTTTTTGGCCAAAAATCAATTTTGACAAAATTGATTGTGTAGAAATTCATGATCAAATAATAGTGTTTGGAGAATACGAAGTTGAGAGACTCACCTACGTATTCTCCGAACACACTATTATTTTTTTTACACAATCAATTTTATCATAATTGATTTTTGGTCAAGAAAATCCAAACCAAACGCCCCACAAGTGTTTGGCATACTAAAAATGAGTTTTTGCACAAAAAATATTTTAAGGTAAAAAACCAAGTGTTTGGCATACTGAAAATTGAGTATTTTTGCACAAAAATTATTTTCCATAAACCCCCAGAGCCAGGGAAGGAAAAGAAAAGAAAAAAGTAAAATGGAACTGACCCTTTGGCCTGCAATATCTGGGTGATATTTCTTCTGCAACTTTCTATAGGCGTCTTTAATTTCTCGTGGACTTGAATCAGCAGAAACTCCAAGCAACTCATAGTAATCTTCTGTTCTTGCTCTCTCCCCTCTCCTATTACAACATCTGACTACAGTAGATTTCTGTCTCCATCTTGAAAATCAAGAACAAAGACCAGAATTGTTAGTGAGACCATTTATTTAATTTAAGCTCAAATTGTAAGAACATTCTCGAAGAACAGGATTTTAAGGCCAAAAGGGGCTGATATTGAGATTGAAAAAAGTCTTAATTCCTTTAGGAAATGATACTCTTAATCATAGAACTATAAAGAAATATACATCAACCAACATCGAATTTGAAAAAGAGTCAGAACTGTTCCTCATATTTCTCAAACGGAGAGATCCATGAATCGGGATCATGATGCATATAGATACAAATGGTCCAATGGGATCAAGCCTTTTCCGGGCTTTGGAGCTATCAGATAGCAAAGCAGCACCCAGCAGTTTAGTCACATCCATTAACAGAAACTCAAGCTAGAAAGTATTTACCTTGAAATGGGCTTGTTTGGATTGAAACGGTGATGATATATGGGAGATTTTGGTATTGAGAATTGCTGAATTGAGAACATAGAGATTGGCATGTTTCTTCTTTGTTATGGTGATGAACTGGGGGTATCTCAAAGGAGCTTTTATTTGCAATAGCAATGAATGGTCTAAGATGCTAGAGTAAACTAGTTAATCTAATCCATCTTTCAATGATTTTGATGTTTTTTGTCTTGATTGATGGATATTTCTCCTAGATGGTAAGATTCTGTCTAGCTTGTAGATATTTTGAATCTGAAAAAGGTTACGAGTTAGATTTAATCTTCTTTTTTTTTAAAGTGTTTTTTGTTTATATTTCATGACCACTATAGATGTACACCCTGTACAGATAAAAGAGTACGAGTTCATGTGGCACAGAACAGATGGCAGAGGAGGGAAGCACTGGGTAATTTGGCCCACTTAAGACATTGTTGGTCAAAAATCTATTGAGCCATCTAATGGCACATTCTTTTCGACATTACTAAAGAGAAATGCGACCGGATGATTTTGGGTGATCAGGTCGTTTTTTAAGGAACAAGCTCTCCTAGGTGGGAGTGGGACCTTTAGAATATTGTACAAGGGAAATGTTCTATAACGCGTCCACTTGAAGCAAAAAATATCTCCAGCCAATCTTGTACGATAAGCATACCTAAATAGACAAATGCTGACCAATACATAAGTGGTTTCGTAACTAAAACGAAGATGAAGTAACTCTGAAATCACATTTTTTAGTTGAGTGAATCACATTTTTTAGTTGAGTGATTATTCCGTAAACCATTTGAATAGGAAGCATACTTATATCAGATAAGTAGAGAAGGAAAAGGGGTGTTCCACAATCTGGTTCGGAGGTCAGGACACCAATCCTAGGAATCCCACAGGTCAAAACGGTCCTGTGTTACAGTCATGGGCGGAGCCACATGGAGGGGTTGAAGGCCCCCACCCCCCAAAAAAAAAAAAAAAAATTGGGCAAAAAACTCTATATAAGGGTCTAGCCTGGGAAAGGAGTGAAGCCAAGGGATTATAGCCCCCCCCAAAACTTCCGAGAAAAATATATTATTTACAAACGGACACAAATAAATGCGATGTCTCATGAATAATTTTGGAAAAAAAAACTCTACAGTATTAATAAGGGTGTAGCCTGGGATAGGAGTGAAGCCGGGGGACTCTAGTCCCCCCAAAACTTCTGAGAAAAAATAATTTTTTTACAAACGGACACGAACAAATGCGATGTCTCATGAAATTGGCCCTCCATTTCCCCCCCCCCCCCAACACACACAGAATCATGGCCCCGCCCCTGCTTACAGTCAAAGAAGTATGTGAAACCATTCAGAGGAAATCCTGTAATTATTGGTATTTCTGTAGAGATTTCAGGTTGTTCTTAAGCTTTTGGTAACAACTTCAAAGACAGCCAGAATATCATATCATGTAGGCAGATAAGATCGAGCAACCACATTTGTGGTTACAATCATATATGGATGGTATTTACTGCCCATTACAGCGTCTTTGAACACAACGTTAGGCGGATGATCAGCAGTGGTTTTGCCTCCTACCATACTCAACGGACCACACATGGTCCAGCAATTCATCAATGAAGTGATTCTAGTCAAGCTGCAAACTGAGAGAGACCAAATAGTAAAGCAGTACTGAGAATGATATACATCAGTGAAGTGATTCTAGCCAAGCTGCAATCTGAGAGAGACCCCACAGTAATGGCGTCCACGAATTCCATAAAATGAAATCTGAGCATGTGCTCTTAAGGAACTTGTACTATAAAAAATAATCATATAATTACAACAGTCTTACACTTCCAGTAAATCAAACATCCTGAGAGAGAGCCATGCATAAATGATAATCCATCTTTCATTTTGCAGCTGATTTTATTTTTTGTTCTTATTTTTATTTTCTCTTTATCTTATTTTTTCTGTCCTTATTCCCTCTTTCTTTCTTTCTTTGACAATTTCACTTACAAGTTATAACTGAAACATGGGAATCAGGTCACATTTGGGGTCTTGTCTGGACGACAAATATTTTCCCGTCCTTCACCACACCTTCGATGTCTTGCGGAGAACCATACAGCTCCTCAATTGCACTTCCTGCGTGCGCAATGCTCGAGAGGATTGAATTGCGAAAGTTGGAATCAATTATCAAGGGGTCAGATGAGTAATCAAGCACAACCTTCTCTTCTTCATCCATTGGCACACTGTTTAAAAAAGAAACCATGGGTATCAGTAGAAACACATTTGAAGTAAACATGACAAACGAAAACTTAGTCTAATTGTGTACCAGCTAAGTTTGCATATACCATCTATGTGCACTGTCAGAAAAGATTACCATCTATGTACCTCCTCTTTAGTGGTGCAACATAACTGCTAATCAATTGCATTCTTCAGGCGGTTGATATAATGGTATAGGAATGCAATTGAGACAGTTGTGGTTCAACTGCAATGCACTTCTTGGGCAATATCTAACCCAAGATTTGGTGAATCAATTTCATGGTCCAGACTCCAGATTAGTGGGAAACCTTGCCCCAACTTCCAAAGAAGATGATTTAGTCACCTGCTGCTGTATAGACTTTGGTTCAGGGGATAAGTTAAATCTCTTCATCACATGATTCGATAAAATATCTTTGATCTATGTTTAATTGGTAGGTGGTTACATTGATGCTTTTTATGCAACAACCTTAACTAGGGGTCTAAGAGGATTGGTGGAACTAACTCATCCTACTCCTCCTTGCTTGACTCTTCCTTTAAGAGGTTGTTTTGTGACAAGCGCATAATGTCCACTGGAACGTCCATGGATGAGTAATATGTAATGTGAACTTCAAGTATGTGCGATTCCAGAAAGAATAAATAAATTCTGATAGGGAAGACTAATGGGCGTTTCGGCCTTATGCATAATCTATAGGATACCGTTGAACTAACTTGCATGATGGAATTCAGTTTTCTTTTTGTGTAAATGAAGAGGCTGCTTTAACTTCAATACAAAATTAACTATATAATTCTGACAGAGGCTTGAATGTCAGTGACCAAGTATGGGTACGGGTATAATACGGCAATGATCCGTTTGGGAAGTACAGGTGTTATACGACAAAAACAAGGTAAGAGTACGGAAAAATTAAAAAATAATTAATAATTATAAATAAATAAAAATCATGATATTAATTAATAACAACCATTTAATATGGAAAATGCGTTTAACGCGGTAAAAGTACGACAAAAACACGCGTATTGTACGTGTTTAATGCGTAATTCGTGTGTTAAATGGGTATTATACGACGATACGTGTAATACACGTAACATGGCAAAAGTATGCAGTTTTAAACGGCGACCCCCTCTAAAAGAATTATGTGGGTACTATACGGGTGTTTGGTAACTATGAATGTCACTATATATATCTCTGCCAGAGGCTTGAATGTCAGCAATGGATACATGAATAAGGTATCTGACATGGTACCCAAGAAAAAAGGGAAAAAGAGAGAGAGAGAGTAAAAACCGGACACTTGAAAGACAGTTTTATAAGGGGAATTCTTTGCAACAATCACCTGTACCAAAGTTTATGAATAAGAGAGTATTAACAACCTTCTGATATTGATTAGAGGTTTGTGACGCATTAACCAACACTTGAACCTTTCTATTTGGGTCCCCCAACCTAGTGGTTTATGGTTCCCACATGTAATAGGTGTCTGATCAAGAAGATCAGCCAGTCATAATAACCACTTATACCAAAAAATGGTTGGAGGGATTCTACTCAGATTATTGCTCATTGTACAAATTTACTTCGTAAATCATGAAAAATGAATTCTTTCATTTGGGATTTTTTTTCTGCATGTCCTCTTAGTTCATGAAAGTTCAGCAGTCATTGTAAAAGGAAATTTTCTCAAGAGCTTACCTATCGTAGAGGCCTGCTCCAGCATAACCTTCTAGATCTTCACCATTGGAATCAGATCGGAAGATTATTGACCTTCTTATAAAGAGACCAATGGGTTTGCTTGGGAAACCCAATACCTGAAAATGAACAAAATTTATGAACATAGATGATGACAAATTCCATTATAAAATATGTGATTCGTTACAAGAGACTATATACTCACCGTGGGAGAGTTGAGATCATTTTTCTTATAGACAAAGCTCAAAGCACGACCCGGATAAGCTCCGACTAAAGTTTCTCCTAGTCCTTTCACCACCTATGCAAAATTGCAAGGAGGGAGACCAAGGTTCAAAAAAAGGGTTTCGGACACCGTAACGGACACGGCTGAAACCGTTACGTAACGGTTTCGGCCTTTACGGAGTTATTTTTTTTGGCTTAAAAAATCAAAAAAATCACAATAAATAAAAATAAATAAATAAAATATGTAGGTGTAACATAACGGTAACGGGTAACGGTGTTCACCGAAACCGTTACGTAACGGGCGTTACGTAACGGTTTCGGCGTTTTTTAAAACCATGAGGGAGACTGACTTAGATTATTGTAATTTGTTTCATTGGTGCATAACCTAATAGAAGAAAAACAAAGGTACAAACACACAAAGGCTCCAATGGCACTGGCACACAACAAGCAAACTAGAGTACCTCGGCATATATCTCTGATGAGTCTCCAGATGAAGGGTTAGTGGTGTGGATGACATATGCATAATCGGCGTTTATTATTTCCTGAACCAGGACAGCCATGCAAATATAATCGTGATCTATTTTCACTTTTCGTGTGCTGAAGTATGCTCTCTCATTCCATTTTGAAGCCCAGACCTGGAATGAAACACATCAATGCTTCAAGACACTGGATTCTTCCATAGGGGTAAGTGCCAAGCACAGAAAAAGTGAGGTGAAGAATGTAATAGGAAAGACTGCAACTTGCTGCCAAATATCATAATTTACAACAGAAACAAAAGTTCCAGGGCAATCAACCAACGCAGCTCTTAGGGTCCGTTCTTTTGTTGAGACCTATAAAGTCCGGCACTTTACAAGTTTTTTCATTTGACAATATGCATTTTCTTGTGAGAACTAGATGTATCGTGCTTCTCATCTCTTAGGTTGCAATTCTCGTAAGACTTCAAATGTAGCAAAATGAATGACTTCAAATCTCATAAAAATGGTGAAGACTTAAAATCTTATGATGGTAAGAATAAATTTTGTTAGAAATCTTGACAGAGTAACTCAAATTTCCTAACAACTACAATGACAAAGTGCAAAGTGCCAAGCTTTATAAGTCTCAACAAAGGAACGGACCCTTAGTAGTATCAAGAAAGATGGGTATATGTGAGGGACTTTAGCTACTAGAGCCATGACTCATAGATGTAGGAAGGATAAATCCACTTCTTATATTAACATCAGTGTAGTCAAAGCGTCCAGGCAAAGTCTACGTGATAAGGGATTCCCTTGGCAAGACATTGCCTATTAGACGATGCCTAAGCGACCAAAATTTAATTTTTATTTTAAAATTATATAAGTTCAGCAACTGCCCGCCTAGACAAAAAAAAAAAAATCAGCGAAGGAAGTGAAATCATACAAAACTAGAGTTCACAAGAGACTGAACTCGAGCAAAAGTAAAAGTAGCAAACATAAGAGACGCGGGAAGGAAAAAAAAACAAGAGATTCGAGATCTCCAAAACAGTCAATCAGAGTGTGCTCCCTATCACCTAGATAATGATTAGGAGATAGGTGTCTTGGCTCGGCAAGGTGGTGACCTGGGCATCATACTACACAGATTAACATAGATAGGAAGGCATAGAATTCTAACGTTTATGTTATTCGCCACACACTAGGTTATTCACACCTTCTTTATAGCCATCCATGCTTGTTTCCATCGCTGCTCGCCTTCGTTACCAGGCCAAGGCATCCCAGCACTTTGCATCTTGTTTTTCAGCTCTTGCACCTGAAACAACTCTTTCCCGTCAGATGACACCTTCTTCTGAACTATATCATTCAACCAAAAAAGAAAAAAAAAACCATTTCCTCAAACCCTCGACCAGTCCTGCAATCTTCGGTTCCTTTTACCAGGTTAAAAAAGGTAAAAAATTCAAAAGAACAATGCATTTAAAGGTGACAACTATCTGATGCACAGTTTCAAGTTTAAAAGAAAAAATGAGATTCACATATGATATATTACATACTGAAAACTTGCAAAACATAATCGGTCCAATTTTATGTTTTAATCTCTATGGTCAAACAACAAGATATGTATGTAGTTTGTTAGATTTCATAGTATTAGCATGAATTTTCTAGTTACAAAAATATTGAAGGACCGATTGATTTCCAAAAATTAGTCCATGGCAGCATGTAGTATGTACGGAGAGGAAACTTGAACCTCCAAAAAGGAGAGATACATTTGCTTCTTCTGCATTGGAATTATTTGATGATTATGAGTTTAATAAATTAATAAAAAATAAAGCATAAATCCTACAGGTAGAGTGGACATACCAACTGCGGTGGTGCTGCAAGCTGCAAAACTGTCTTGCGGATCTCACTAGGTGTACTGAACTCTCCTCCTAATTTTTTCTTCAAGGTAGATAACTTGTCAGCTACAGCCTGCCAATAAGACACATAAAACACAATATATTCTATTAAATTGGTTGTGTAGTTATATCTGTATCATGAAATTTGTAAGCAAGGATAACTATATACTATCAAAAAGATGATCATATCTCCAATGGGATCAATAAATTTTTCTCGTATATACATACATTTGTGCATGTGAGTGTGTTATAACCAGAGTTACAAATCTCCTGACAAATACCTAATTTCTCGCCAAACCAACTCCATTTTTATTGCAATATTTTAAAAATCTCGTGAGAAATATGATTTCTCTTTTTATCACATAAATATCACCATATTTAACAGATATTTTTAAAAGATTGCGAGATTCAGGCATTTTTTTAAAAAATTTGCGAGAAATACCCTCCCAAATCCCAATATTGTTGATTTGATGATTTATAAATTGGTGATATTTATTACTATTTTCTGTGATATTAATTGTTATTTTCATCATTGCCGAGATTTATGCAAGAAATACCTGGAAAAAAAACTCCATGTATGAAAATCTCCCGAAAAAAATTTGGCAGATAAAACCCTAAGAACAAGATTTGTGACACTGATTATAACACTTAGAAGGTAACACCATTCTCTGAATGTTTTAACCATCGGATACAGATGGAACCTTCCTCTTATACTCAAGGTTTCCTGTGATAGTGATGCAAATATTACATAAGTGCCTCCTACGTACTAGGAAGCCATAGAAGTCAACCTGAATTTATGTTGGCAACAATGGGGTATGGTAATGGAGGCACATCTTACACACATGGCTTCCAATAGTTTACTTTACACTTTTACAGAATAATAGGAATAGTTTTCACCACTTAGAACGGTGATTCATTTTCAGTCACAACATGAATTCCCTCACTAAGCAAAAAGCTTTTGAATTGGTTCACAACCTCATCAAATTGGGCATCCTAAGAGATCTCCCCTGTCAGAAATTAACGCCAATCCACACTACCAGATATGACAATGATTTTATCTCCTTCACTAATTTTGGAATCATATGAAGGTCCCAAAGGAAGATGTATTGGAGAATGAATTGCTACGCACTTAATTATGAATGCATGAAAAACATAGGGAAAATTGTGAGATGAGCTACACCTGGTTTGAATCTTCCGGAAGAACCTTCTCAAAAACACCAAAGGGTAGAGCAACCGACGTTGGAATTCCAACCCAGGACGGCACTTTTCCTTTCAGATATGAAATGTTACGGGATTTAGCTCCAACCTAGGACAATTAAATTTCAATACAAGTCATACAGACTAAAAAATGAAGGAATATTTAGGTGTTCTTCAATTCAAATCGTCCACCCCCAGTAACATATGTTCACTCCAACTCCCTTACCACTGAAGAACATAAGTTTCAAAGGTGAAAAAGGAAAAAGGAGAAAATAAAGTAACTACAAATAGTAAAGTTGATTTTTCAAGTCTAACCATTTCACTCGTAAACTCCTCAGATGATATAGCATATATACCACCAAACTGTTTTCTGACCAAAGTTAGAGATGACGAAGATCCATCTCCTCTCAAGTCAGTTATATTTGCATCTGACAGCTCACTGTCCTTGACCTCGCTGGGATTATAAAACAAAAAAGGAGAATAATTAAGTTTTAATTTTTGTACTCTATGCAACGGAAATGGCAAGTAAGATCTAAAACCTGATACATAATAGAAAGCTGATCAAATTGAAAAAGAAAAGTTCATCTGGAGATAATATCCAAAAGTCTGTTTTATCATGAAATAAAGAATTATAGTGTATAAGCATTTCAGGCACCATAAAGTTCAGGAGATAAGATTACTTGTAAACTATATCTGCAGGAGTAGGTTCCAGGCATAATAGCTTCCCTCATTTGCTTGCAGGTCAGCCAGAATTTTGGGGTCATAGCATGTAGCAAAGCAAACCTGCCACCCAAAAACGTTGACTCATTTCAATACACAATCATCCATCAAGAAGACGAGCAAAGAGAACCAAAAAAGTTTGAATGCCAATGTGAATAACCTACCTTGCTATTTCTTGCTCGCACAGAAACATGAGATAGGACATCTGGCATGTCAGGCGTAAGCACAGCAACTATACCATCTGGAATTTCTTCCTCTCCTTTTACACTTTTTGCTACTAAAATTGTTGGCCGTCCATAAGATTTATTTTGAACAGCAAGCAATTTATCCACAACAACAACATATCCAACAGCTTCAACCGGGCTGATAACCTGCCAACTGTTTCAGGCCAGCCAAAATTGCATTTAAATGGACTGGTATAACATATAGTTGACAAAATGCATGTTACAGTCCCATGTTCGAGTTTAGTCGGCAATAAAAATTGAAACTTTCGTAGACCAAAATTGTATAAGAATCTACTGCATTCTTAGTATTTATTTCAATTAGCTTTCTAAGTTTTAGGGGTTCCAACTGGATCAAATTACGTTGACAATGTATTCACCAACCTTCCCAGATTAGCTGTCTTTCGAAGTACAGGATCAAGTCGATTAAGAAGTGAGGACAAGGATGCAGCCGATCCAGCACGATAATTTCCTCGGTAAATATGTTTATCTGCATGAGGTGCTTATACATATAAATCAACGTACCTTTGAGCTACATAATTCAAAAGCAATGTCTGAATTTCAATATGATTATTCACATACAGCCCATTGGTCAACTCCAAGCAGCGATCCAAGGTATTCTGCCGATGGTTGCAGAATTTGCTGGTATTGCTCTGCCTTGCTTGCAAGCGATAGTCTAGTCCTGTCAAGGACTGATTTTGCATATAATGCCCAATGATCATCTCTACTCTTCGCCATGTTTAGGGCATGATTCCATCCCTTAAAAAAAGGAAATAAAAATACTTAAAGGAAAAAACATGTGAATGTTCCATCCTCATCCTCAGCAAACAAACCATGAAATGGATATACATAAACATAATGATAAATAAGCAACTCTGAAAGTTCAGATTCTCTATCAATTCAGCCCTAGCGCAGATAAAAGATAATCACAAAATTTATGAACATAGATGATGACAAATTTCGATATTTAGTAATTTTCTTTCCTGATTGTTGTTTCGTATAGGAACTGGCAACTGGGAAAGTGGTTGGGAGGGGTAGGAGGAAAGGACGGCTCTTCTTGCTGGATTTGGATGACTCTGTTACTCCAGCTTCTTGTTTTTTTCCTCCCTCTTCTGATGATATTTGTCATGCAAATAAAATTTGGAAACTTTGGCATTGTCGCCTTGGTCACCCACTCAGATAGATTATCCCATTTATTATCTTCTGGCATTTTGAATAAACTAAAAGTTAATAAATCTTCTCTTGATATTGCATGTTCTTCATGTTGTTTATCTAAGAGTAATTGTGTCATTTTCTCTTAGTACTTCTAGATCTATAGCTCCTTTTAAAATTGTGCATACTGATGTTTGGGGGGCATCCCCAGTATTATCCATGTATGGCATGCGGTATTATGTGATATTTATAGACGATTTCTCTAGATATACATGGATATATTTCTTGCACTCCAAATCGCAGGTATTCACAATTTTTCAACAGTTTTATTCAATGGTGGCCACATAGTTCGAGACAAAGATTAAGGTCCTCTGTTCAGATTCAGGGGGGGGGGGGAGTACATCTCCTTAGAATTTGAGGCATACTTACGTGATCATGGGATTATTCATCAAAAGACTTGTCCAAACACACCTCAACAAAATGATGTTGTTGAATGAAAAAATCGACACATTGTCGAGACAGCTAACACCTTGATGACAGAGACCTTTGTTCCATGCACATTCTGGGCCGAGGCAATGTTGCACTTTGTATATCTCATAAACCGCATGCCAACCAAACTTCTTGGTAATACTTGTCCATATTTTGTTCTCTTTGGTTTTCTTCCCCCTTACTCATTATTTCGCGTATTTGGATGTGTTTGTTATGTTCATCTCTCACCACATGAACAAAATAAACTATCTCCTAAGTCAGTTCGTTGCATGTATCTTGGGTTCGGAGACACCCAGAAGGGCTATCGTTGCTATGACCCCCATGCTCATCAAGTTCATAGTTCAAGAAATGTTGTCTTCTTAGAAAATGTCTCATTTCATGCCCAACCTTCACCCACTTTGATTGCTCCCCCTGTTGCACCTAGTAGATTAACATGGTTTCCTGACATCCCTCTTGTTTCAAGTGTTCTTCCAATTCCTTTGCAGGTTTATCAATGTCAAGCGAGAGCGATGTCTTCTCCTCCTCTTCCTCCTGCTGCTCCACCTAAAGCTAATCCATCCATTTTAGAGGTACGTCGATCTACCTGTACATCCCATCCTCCAGATAGACTCATATGCTCTCTGTTTTCTGGTCTCGAGTCTGTCTCTGTCCCTACCTCATATTCTCAGGCATCTACCCTCCAATGTTGGAGGGATGCTATGACAGAGGAGTTACAGGCGTTAGCAGGTAGTCATACATGGGATCTTGTCTCATGCCCCCAGGGACAACAGGTTATTGGTAGCAAATGGGTATATTATATAAAGCTAAAGTCAAACGGATCCCTTGATCGGTACAAAGCTCGCCTCGTGGCTCAAGGTTATAAGCAGGAATATGGTATCGACTATGAGGAGACTTTTGCACCAGTTGCCAAGATGAAAACCGTCAAGACATATGCTTTCCTTTTTAGAGGAATTCCCTTCCCCTTGTATTCTTTCCTTTTGTATAAATCTTCTTACTATGTATTCTCTTGTACATAAGTTATATAAACCCCATTGGGTTAAAGGAATAAGACAATTCAATATTCCTCATTATTCTAATTGTTATCATATAGGTCCTCCCCAAATGAGGAACTCAGGTGCATCCTTCAGTATTTTAAGGTGGTGTCGGGCTATTAAACTAAGCAAAAGCCCAAATCTTTGGAGATGTCAAAATCGCTAATGAATTAGCTATCAGATTTTATTGCGCGGGGGGGGAGGGGGAAGATTTTTATAACTTATTTTGGGTTTCCTTGAGGAAATTCACCTATTGGAAGGAGATGGGAGGAAGAATCACACTCATAAAAAAACTAATATCAAGTCCAAACACTTGTTTTATGGCCTCTCCTGCCAGTGTCAATAATCAATGCTCAAGAATTCGAGAGGTGGTTCTTAGGTATAGATTCTAGATGTTGTCCATAATGGCTGGCAGTCAACCATAGTATGTTTGTCCCGGAGACATCATCTGTCTCTTAGAATTTGGATAAGAGAAACAGAAACCTAAATCTCAAAATTTACTCTCTAATCGGTATATAGCATGTTCTAAAGACGAGATTCAACTTTTAGACCTCCTATAAGACCCTGGTTCACATCTTCCATAATTTACCCTTTATTTAGTACCACCAGTTCTATTCAGATGGCTCCTGATCCAGTTCAGTCTCAGAAGCATAGGAAACAGGTTGAAGTAGATTGTACTTCCTTCACATGAAGTACATGGATCATGGATGGCACTAATTTGTAGTATTTTAGAGAATTGAGAACCTAGACTTCCATTCTCACAATAATAACAGAAGGTAGAAACCCGCTCTGCTGAAAAATTATTGGAGAAAAAGTCCCTTGCTATTAAAAAAGATTCCAAATATCATGGACTTATCTCTAACATCCATCCTTTTTGTAGTAAATTTTTAGAAGGTAAATCTTACTGGTCTATGGTCTTCCTAATTCGAAATCCATAAAGTTGTCACACCGTATCCAACCACTTAATTTGCAATGAATGAAGCAGTTAAAAAAATAATTTTACTAAGACATTATTTACCTTTAAGCAATAGATGAGATCCTCATTATTGTCTGATGAAAGTGCAAGATTTTCAAGAACCAGAGTAATGAAGTACATAATTTTCTGAAAGAAACAAACAGGTTGATCAAAATTTATATGTAGTTTAAACTAAATTGCTTGAACCAACACCTATAAGAGAAAATAAAAGGAGCCAATAGAAAGAGATATTGTTAGTGGAAAAGTCCACTGCAGAGATGCCAATAACAAGATATACCTCTGGTCCGGCATTATTCAGCTCCTCATATCCCCTTTCAATGGCTGTCCTAACTGTAGAATCAAGGGCAATGTCTAAAAATAGAAGATCCTTGAGACGATCATTGGATTTAAGAAGCAATGGCCGAAGCTCTTCGCGAGCCTCCAGCAAACCCTGTATTTAAGAATTTAAAAATAAAATAAAATAACATAATGCAGCTTACAGCAGAGATGCAACAAAAAAAAACAAATGCCCATATCATAATATCACGCACCCCAAGAAGAGCTTCTACATTCTTATCTTCAACATGTTCAAGTACAAAATGCAGCAATTCCTGCTCAAAGGATTTGTGAAGTATATAAATGCAACTGCTTTTTGCAAGTTGGAACACACTGATGACCATCGGGACAGATCTTTAGAAAGAGTACTGTTACTGGAAATCCTGATGGCAAGCCTGATATAGGATTTATCTTCACCCCAACCATGAAGCCTTGACCCTGAAGGAAATTAAAAGTTCTATCAAATGCTAAGATCATGACACTGGTTTTGATTGACTCCATCCAATTGCCAACAGTACCTCAGATCTGTAGCCCATGCAGTTCGCAACAGCAGACTCCAGATCTGCACCAGAGTGAACTGCCTGCATGAAAATCACCAGAAATTTGTAGTCATGTAAAGTGACTTACTCCATGTAACTAGGTGAATTTTCTAACTTGATCACAGGTCAATCTAAACCGCAAAGGGCTATTCTAACCTATGGCAAAAGGGGAAAATGGCAAAGGAAATGGGGTTGAGAGCACACCAAGAATTTTGAGAGTACCGAGGATTGGCCGCCCTTGGCCTTGTCGTAAATGAATTGTAGTGTGTTGTTGTCGTGCTATCCCTTTTTGGTTGATAACCTTTCCTATTTATAGGATTTTGATTTGGGAGAGAATGATTGTCATTCTTTGTAACGGACACATTAAATATTTGTAACGCTTTTGGGTATTTAATATAATAACGTCTTTGCATTTATTATAAAAAACGCATTTGCATTTAGTTGTGCCAAAACAATCACAAATATTCCTTGGGTGCTTTACAGCGACTTGTTACTCGTCAAAAGTTCCAAGTGGATTGGTGAAGGTGGCTCCGCTTTACACATGATGGCACACTCTTCGACCAATGAACCTCTCATCCTCCAATCCTTAAGTCTCTTTTTTTACCCTTTTATTATATGCGAACGTTATGGTAAAAACACATAAGTTCAAAGTCAAAGGCGTTCTAGCCAAAAATATGGACAGCGCAGTTACCAATACAGGTCAAAGGCATCTTGAAATGTGTTGAGGGCGCAGGAGAATATTTTCTCATGGATCTAGTGGTCCACGTGTCCTTCTTAAAAAATCACCCATTAACATTACCCCCTGTCTGAGGTAGCATTATAATGTTTTCGAAGACACGCCTTTGCTTTCATGCTTGAAAATTTTCAAAATGAAATTTTCACCTTTTAATCGAAGCATTTAATGCATGCGCTTTTCGGGGTTTGACACGTGTCAATTTATGACGTTTGATAGCTGCCTTCATTTAATGCATACGACCATTGGTCATGATGACTGATGCCGCATCAGTCACAAAACGCCTATTCGTATTTTGATGTTTGGCCTCTCGCCTTTTGCCTATTTATTTGAGCTTTTGGCTCCTTTTTACTTCACTTGTTCTCATTTGCTTTTGTTCTTCTCCTTAATCTCTCGTCTTCCTGAAAATATTTTCTATTTTCTTCCACTTCGATGGCTTCACACGGGAGATTAGGAGATATTGGTGATTCATTTTTTATAGACGCTCAGCAAATACATCCAGACACAAGCACCCCTCCTGATGGATGGTGCTTATTACGGGAAGAACCTTCTGATTGCGCTGCGAGCCCTCCTTCAACCATAGGTGTTCCTCGATTCAGAGTGTCTAGAGGTGACTTTCTCCCAATGAAACCTATTTTTCGATCTCACTCAGGGCCTTCTGGAGATTGGGAAGGATGGGTACATGATATGTTGAGTGATGATGAATTCGTCGAGCTCCTCAAGGATGTTGGAGTGAAAGAGGCAGTTGAAATGACTTCTTCATTCCAAATAAGGAGAGATCAAGACACCTTGAAGCAACTCATTTATAGGTGGAACAATTCCACACATACTTTCATCACACCCTGGGGTGAAATTGCGCCTTCATTGGAAGATGTAGCAGCATTGCTGCAGTTGGAAGTTTTTGGAGAACATGTCATAGCCGCCATCAACTACAATGATCCAACTATGATGGAGTGTACAGAAGCATTGACATCCGCATTAAAGGCGTCTACTAAAAAGTCGATGAAGAGGGTTAACTTCAACGGTTGGGTTCGTTATTTTTGGAGAGAACAAGCCTCTAAGAAGAAAGGAGTTGTAACTTCACAACCATCAGTCTTTGGTGCAAGGATGCACAATCCTTTCAGGCGAGAAGCATTTATTGCTATGTGGTTATCGAGGTATATCTTCCCAGCCTACCCATACGAGAAGATCCAAGAACGCCTCTTTGGGTGCGCCTCCAGATTCGCTAATGGCGCAAGATATTCTTTAGCTTCTTTATTCTTGGGTAATCTCTACCACAACCTTGATTTGTTTCATAGAGACTTGGTCAAGTCTAAGGGAGAATGCCCCGTCGAGACCTTTGCGTGTGCATCCTTCCTTCAGATGTGGTTATGGGATAGGGTTCCGGAGTATGCGCCTTCGCCTTCATCTTTAGTTCAACTTGCCATAAACAAAGGGAACCCAGAAAAATTATTCCCCAGAGGTCTCCGGTGGTCGAATGTCAGACCAAAGAAAAATGCCAAGTTTTTTCATTCCCTTGATAAGGGATTTTTTACTTTCCGCCAATACACTCAGACCCCAGAAGGCGCAATTCCTCTGGATTTCTACACACCAAGAGATTCTTTCGAGCAAGTTGAATTTTCAGGTCATGTCACACCACAAGACCTTAACTTCTTTGCCATGACTACTGATAGTGTCTTGGTGGTTATAAATGAGTCGCCTTTCACATCGGTCACTTACAATCCAAGCCACTTTCAGAGGCAGTTTGGTTTTGACCAGGGAGTCCCTCTGTTGAACGTTCGTGTTTATCCTCCGCCAGTCGCAGGCAGAATGTATTTGACAAGTCGATGGCACGAGTATTTATGTCCTCACTTAGAGTCTTTCCTCGTGACCCATGCTGACCGAGAAGGGAGATATACTCCAGTTATGAAGGAGTATTGGGTCAGATCCATTGTGTCTTTTCAAGACTTTGTTAATTCTCCTTCTTCTATTGAAATTCTGCCTGAGGAGCCTAGTCCGCGGTTAAAGGGACAAAGGAAGACAGGAAAGGGAACCCCAAAGAAGACCACTGTTGGAGGTCCCAAGAGAAAATTAATATCAGCTCCTAAGAAGGTGGCTCCTCCAGTAAAGAGGAGTAAGAAGGTAAAACTTTATGCTTTTAACTTTCATTTCTTTACGCTTTTGACTTTGTTCCATTTCCGCCTTTGACTCGAAATCCCTCTTAATTTTTATCTTTTCAGACAAAGGCGAGTACTTCGGAAGAAGAAAAGACAAAAGATTTCTTAGCATCATCTTCAGAGGAAATTGAAGAAAATATTGATGAAGAGGAAGAAACTGAAGCCATATATATCAGTGAAAGTGAAGGGGATAATGATTCATCTCCCTCAACTGGTGAAGAGTCAGAGGCGTCAAGGGGCTCTTTTATCATGCGCCCTCGAAAGAAGGCTCCTAGTACTCCTGTTCATGTAGGGTCAGAGGCGAGAGAAGAAGCCCCCAGAACTCCCATTCATGACCTCACCCGTATCTCGGCTTTCTTCGATGGGATTCCCAGTCACTCCCTTAATGGGGTTTTGAGAAATGATCAAGAACTTCACGACGGAGCTGAGGTAATTGACCAGCCCTTATGTATTCCCATGGATTCTCTCTCCGGGATCGTGGGTGAAAATATCACTGGTCTTGAAGAAGATATGGCCATACTGAGAAATGAATTTGGTGATTTCAAAGAATTTACTCAGGCAGTGCCTTTTACAAGTAACCCGCCTTTGGTTACAATGTCTTCACCGCCTTTTCAGTCAAATGTTCCTGCGCCTTTACCTTCAGTGCTATTGACTGCTGCGCCCCAGATACCTCCAGTAGTCTCTTCGCCTTTAATAGCTTCATGTCTTCCGCCTTCAAGACCTCTTCCAGTACGTCAGGGTTCAACTTCGGCAGCTGTTCAAGGAAGTGAGTGGAGCTCGGCTACCCCTTCTGCTACAGCTCTGATTGGGGATTATAAAGTAAAGCTAGAGTTAGCGTCCTTTGGTCAGTTATTTTTGATAATTACGGCGACATCCTTGATGGCTGCTCTGTCAAGGCGCATTACTTCCGTTCTGTCTTCTTGGAGTCCATCTGTAAGGTCTTCTTATCCATGCATCAGAAATCTTTGACTGACATTTCTCCAGCCGATCTGAGGCATTGGAGAACAATTTTAGAAGATGCTCACGCCATAGGCGTGGAAATTGAGTCGTTGCTGGTGCGCCTTGATGAACTTTCCATTGCCCAAGAGTTCCAAGGAAGATTAGCAACGGCTGAACAAGAAAAAAAGGAGCACATTATAACATTGAACATGTTGACTGATGCTGAGGAAGATGTTGCTAATAGGGTGAAACAGACAAAGATAGAGTTGAGGGCTGCTCAGGCTAAACTCTACTCTTTGGAAGAAGAACAACAAATTCTGGCCAATAACCATGAAGAATTAGAGGAAGTTATTGTGAAAGCGCAGGATAAATTGAAGCCTCTCCAGGAAGAGGGCAAGGCATTCGAACATTTTATTGTAGGTGGACTCCTACAAGATCTTTTTGCCCCCAAAAATAGAGTGATGTACATGTACACCCCCTTCTCTTTTTTTTTCTTTTTTTTTGAACAGAAAATCTATATGTATTCAACAATATTTTTGAGAAATGAAAAGAAAATCTTTATTATATTTCTCCCTTTATTTCATGGATGATACAATTTTAGCCACTTCCCATTAATAGGACCATGTAAGATAGTACCATCAGACTTCTCAAGTTTATAATACCCGCTCTCCATTGCGTCTCGAATAATATAGGCTCCTTCCTAATTTGGTGTGAACTTAGAAACGGATGTCCCATTTCTAACATGTAGGGCTGTGCGAAGAACAAGGTCGCCTTTATTGAATAGCTGAAGTTGCACCATTCTGTTATACGCCTTCGCTATTCGCCTTTGGTAGTTGGTCATTTGTTCTTCCGCCTTCATGCGCCTTTCATCACCGACTTCTACTTCATTTGCCTTGGCTATCCCATTACTCTCAATTTTTGATTCATCGTTGAGTATCATTCTTGCCGAAGGGACAACCATCTCAACTGGTAGGATTACCTCTACACCATAGACTAAAGAGTATGGTGATACTCATATTGCTGTCCGAGGCGACGTCCGATAAGCCCACAGTGTCATCATAAAATTTTGTGACCACTTCTTGTGCTCGCCTTCCACCATTTTTTTCAATATTTTGAGTAAAGTCTTATTTGTTGCTTCAGCTTGCCCATTTCCCTTCGGATAATATGGTGTAGATCTGACATGCTTTATATGATATTTTCTAACAGCTCTCGAACAATGCTATTGACGAAGGGCGTGCCATTATCTATTATTATCCTGTTTGGTATGCCAAATCTACAGATAATATTTTCTTTGATGAAATTGAAGACTGCACCTCTAGTGGCTCGCTTCATGGGCACAGCTTCTACCCATTTCGTGTAATATTCAGTAGCTGCAATGATCCAAATATTTCATTCGGAAGGCAGATTTATAGGACCTATGAGATCGAGCCCCCATGTGTGGAAGGGCCATGGTGTACTAATTTGTTGGAGAGTTAATGCCAGAACATGAATCAGATCACCTTGTACTTGACATTGATGGCAAGACTTTACAAATTTAGTTGAATCTGCTTCCATAGTAGGCTAATAGTATCCAAGTTCAAGGAGTTGAATATACAACTTCTTTTTCCCTTGATGACTTCCACATTCGCCACTATGGACTTCAAAAAGCACTATTTCAGCTTCTTGTTGATTTAAACACCTCAGTGGAGTACCTTCTATCCCTTTCCTAAAAAGCTCACTCTGATGTAAGAAGAACTTCTGCGCCTTTCTCTGCAGTCGGGATGCATCTTTCTTTTTTAATGGCAATTCTCCACTTTTTATATATTCAATATATGGTTGTCTCCAATCCCCTCCATTTTCTACGAGATGGTATTCGATAGGATCAGGAAGCGATTGACATCTAGGACAATCTCTTTGTAAATTGTTAGAGTCAACAATCATATTTGGCCAATAAAATCCAAATCTCTGTAAACGTCTGAATAACAGTACTGAAAGATCTTGACCACAAACCTTGTCGTGTACTTCTTTCAGTTGTCTTTTTGCTTCTTCTATTCCTATGCATCTCATGAGGATTCCATCTGATGACCGATAATACAACGTGCCATCTAGGTGTAAGAAGTTTTTCAATGTTTTTAGAGATTCTGTTGAGTCGCCTTTGATGAGTTGGGTTTTAATTTCCTTTCGCCAATCATTATCTTCAACAAGCTGAGGGCGCAATATTTCATTCCAGGTAACTGGGACTGTTCTTTTCATGACACTGATATCTTTCACTTCTTCCTCAAAAACTAGTTTCGAGGCAAGGGTGGCTAAAGCATCAGCATGTTTATTACCAGAACGTCCTGTATGTTCGAATGTAATCTTTTCGAAACATTTTTCAAGTCGTTGCGCCGTTGCTCTATACAAAGCAAGACCGTGATCTTTGAGCGCGAAGTCGCCATTCATCTGACTAATGACTAAATTGGAGTGTCCTTTAACTTTCAATTTTTGCACCCCCATTTCTTTGGCCATTGTTAATCCAATAAGAAATGTTTCATATTCCACGGTGTTGTTTGAGCAATTAAAGTCTAGATTGAATGCTAGTGAGGTAATTTTACCTTCGGGTGCTTGCAAAACTATTCCGGCCCCACTACCTTTGCTAGTTCTAGAGCCGTCAAAGAACATAGTCCATTCTTCCTCTAAATTATTAACGAGAGCGACCTCTGGCAAGATTTCGGGGATTTCTTCTGTAACTTCCAGATCATCCTGGCTGAGAAAACTAGATAGAAGATCTGCTACCGCTTGCCCTTTTATGGCTTGTAATGTTTCACATTTTATATCAAATTCTGATAACATAAGGAGCCATTTGGCTGCTCGCCCTGACAGTACTGGCCTTGTTAACAGAAATCTGATTGGATCTGATTTAGTGAAAACAATTACCTTGTGTGACAGAAGATAATGCCGAAACTTCTGTGCAGCATAAATGAGTGATAAACACATCTTTTCAATCTGTGGGTACTTTAGCTCTGCATTCCTCAAAGCACGGCTGATATAGTATATTGGTTGCTCTTTTCCTTCGTCATCGTCTTGAGCTAATAGTGCACCAATGGCATGATCTATTGCTGCTAAATAAAGCTTCAATGTCTTTCCTGGGTTAGGAGCAATCATTGTAACTGTTGAAGACAAAACTTGTTTGACCTTTTCGAAAGCTTCGTAACATGCAGTCGTCCAATCATATTTGACATCATTTTTCAACAATTTTGAATAAGGTTTTGTAATTTCCGCCGATCCAGGTATAAACCTCTGGATGTAGGATATTCTTCCAAGAAAACTTTTGAGTTCCTTCAAGTTTCGCTGTGGTGCCATCGTGAGTATAGCCTTTGTTTTTTTTGGGTCAACATTGATACCATGACGATGAACAATGAAACCGAGAAATTTTCCTGCCGATACTCCAAAGGTGCAATTCAAAGGGTTCATTTTGAGTTGGTATTTTCGGCACCTTTCGAACACCTTTTTCAAAATGGCCTCATGGTTATTTCTTCTTTTTGATTTCACCACCAGGTCGTCAACATAATCTTCTACTTCTTTGTGAAACATGTCGTGGAAGATTGCGATCATTGCCCTCTAATATGTTGCTCCAACATTTTTTAATCCAAAGGGCATGACAGTATAATAGAAGTTTCCAAAAGGAGTCTGAAAAGCCGTTTTCTCCGCATCACTTGGTGACATCTTGATTTGGTTATATCCACTGTAACCATCCATAAAGGAGAATAACTCATGACCCGCTGTTGCAACGATGAGCAAATCCATGTTTGGGAGAGGAAAGTCATCTTTTGGACATGCTTTATTCAGGTCTCTAAAATCCACACAACACCGTATTTATCCGTTTTTCTTCTTTACAGGGACTATATTTGCAAGTCACGTCGGGTGTTGAATTGGTTTAATGAAACCTGCTTCCAGTAATTTCTCAATCTCAACTTTGATTTGTTGCTCTATTTCTGGACGGAAATTTCAAGGTGTTTGTTTGACTGGTATTGCATTAGGGTCGACATTAAGCTCATGCATTATTAAATTGGCACTTAAGTCAGGCATCTCATGATACGACCAAGCGAAGACATCTTTATTATCGGCGAGAAGATTACATAAAAATTTCTTTTCTATAGGAGACAATTTTGAACTCAAAAATACAGGACGTTGGTCCTTTTCATCTCCTAAATTGATTTTTTTTTAATCTTCTTGGACCACCTTCACACCGTCCTGCATGCATTCTGGGGTATTAGAGACTTCAGATATTTTTCCTTTTGATGTTCCACCAGTAACATCATTAGAAACTTCAGTTTTTTCTTCTTTTGAAGGTCTACCAGTAGCATCATTAGAAACTTCAGTTTTTTCTTCTTTTGAAGGTCCACTAGTAGCATTTCTTTCTTTTGTGTTTACTACTGGTGGTTGTGACCGTCATAAACGGTACGCTATTCTTCCATCGGGCAGCCTTACTGGGATCCACCTACTTCGATTTGTTGATTTGTGTGGTGATTGTTAGTGCCCGTCCTCCCCGCGAGGATTCTTCGTGATCGAAGTCTCCTCGGATCTTCGTTTTCCAGTAGAGGTGAGAGGAATGCCTTGAGGGACAGATAGGGCTATTTCACCTGCGGGTGCTAGCTCATCATAAAAAGCGGCATCAGTGATATGAGCTTCAGATCTGTCAAAAGGGACCGCAGTGGCGGCAACTCGGTGTTTTTTTCCTCCCCGAGTCCATTTAAGACATTGATGATAACTGGAGGGGACAACTTGATGATGATGCAACCAAGGTCGGCCCAGAAGACAATGATAATTCACCGATGCATCAAGCACATGAAAGCAAGTAGCACACCTGATAGCACCCACCTGAAGGTCGATGTTAACATAACCCATGGTGTGCTGGCTGTGATTGCTAAAACCTGAAACATCAATAGATTGAGGAGTAGTACGGTTCATAGGAAGGTTAATAGCTTTCACAGTAGAGAGGGAAAGTAAATTAATGGAGGATCCAGGATCGATAAAGACACGGCAAACTGTAGTGCCATTCAGGGTAGCAGTGACATATAAATGACGATTATGATCTGAGCGTGGGGCCATCATGTCAGCATTGGTGAATGTAATGGCGGGCATGGGTGGTGTGGTTTTCACAGTAGAGGGTTTCCAGATGGTGCTGTCAGTTTTGAAACATTCTTCGCCATGACGATCAACAATTTTGGTAAAAGCATGAGCAAGATCATGGCGAGCTGCTTCAGAAAAAGCCATATGATCCATAAAATGTTGGATAGCAGGAAGAAGTAAAAAGGCGGCCTCTGCTGAAGGTGCAATAGTCTCATCGGTGTCGGCAGAATGTTCAACCATGGCTACCCGCTCTGGAGGTTTGTGAATGGGTAAAGGATCAATATGGACAGAGGAATTGCCATCAGGTAACTGGACCTCTCCAGAGGCGACCTTCCGGTGAAAAAATCGTCGCAATGTCCAACAATTACTAGTAGAGTGACTGGTGTTGCGATGGTAGATACAATAATTGAGACTCTTTTTGTCCTCCAGAGTTGGACGGCGTAAAGGAGTGGGAGGGCGAATGACGCCATCGCGAAACCATTCGTAAAAAATATCATCAATGAATTCGATGTCAACGGGAAAAAGTGGAGGTTCATCAACCTCCGAGGGAGCAACTTTGGATTTCCTTGGTGGTACAGCGGTAGATCTGGACCGTTTTTTGTCATGAGTAGCATCTGCCGCCATTGATTACGCCTTTGGAGGACGAGGTTCCCGACGCCAAGTCCGTTCGTGCGACTTCACTGATTCGCTGGTGCGGCGAGTGGCTTGTTGAAGGCGGGAGAAATTTGTTCTTCCGAGGTTCTCTAAGTGAACGCGAAACTCCTTAAGCATGCCGCTGATGCAAGTTTGAACCAAGGAATCCTCAGTCACAGGGTCGCGGCACTCAAAGGCGCGTTCGCGAAACCATTTCACATAATCGATCAAACCTTCCGAAGGCTTCTGTCCCTCCCGGCTAAGATCAATAAAAGAGATGCGGTCTTCAACAAGGAAAAATTTCTTAGCAAACACCGTGACCATATCTTCCCAAGAATGGATGGAATTGGGCACTAAATCACTGTACCATGTATATGCACGGTCAGAGAGAGATTTGGAAAACTCTCAAAGACGTAATTCATGGTCAAAGGCGTGCATGCCTAAGGCGTCGATAAAACGTTTGACATGTTCTCTGGCGTTACCGTCTTTGCCATTGTACTGAGGAAAAGTGGGAATGACATAGCCTTGGGGATATGGCTTTTGCAGTATGTTCGTCAAGTACGGCGGGTTGGAATCAAAATGGAAATTCTCGCTCGACGTCTGCCGCTGTCGTTCTAGAATGGCAGCGACATCAGCCACAGTGACATAGTTGTGCTCCGAAGGGTCACATTCGTGTGTATCAGTCGGAGGGTTGGTACCTCGAATTTCTTGGAGAAAAAGCAGCATCTGAGTCTGAGCTTCTAAAGCCTGGGCTTGGGCTTGAGCTTGGGACTGCTGTAAAGTATGGAGCATAGGAGTCATTACGGACATTAACTCGGCAGCCAAACTACCAGTGATAGGAGTGGGGGTATCTTGGTTGGGGAGAGAGGAATCGTTGATATTTCCTTCATGGGATGCCATTGATTTTGCAAAATCAAGCCCAGTGGAGTCGCCAAATGTAACTGGGTGAATTTTCTAACTTGATCACAGGTCAATCTAAACGGCAGAGGGCTATTCTGACCTATGGCAAAAGGGGAAAATGGCAAAGGAAATGGGGTTGAGAGCACACCAAGAATTCTGAGAGTACCGAGGATTGGCCGCCCTTGGCCTTGTCGTAAATGACTTGTAGTGTGTTGTTGTTGTGTTATCCCTTTTTGGTTGATAATCTTTCCTATTTATAGGATTTTGATTTGGGACAGAATGATTGTCATTCTTTGTAATGGACACATTAAATATTTGTAACGCTTTTAGGTATTTAATATAATAACGCCTTTGCATTTATTTGTGCCAAAACAATCACACATATTCCTCGAGTGCCTTACAGCGACTTGTTACTCGTCAAAAGTTCCAGGTGGATTGGTGAAGGTGGCTTCGCTTTACACATGATGGCACACTCTTCGACCAATGAACCTCTCACCTTCCAATCCTTAAGTCTCTTTTTTACCCTTTTATTATATGCGAACGTTATGGTAAAACACATAAGTTCAAAGTCAAAGGCATTCTAGCCAAAAATATGGGCAGCGCAGTTACCAATACAGGACAAAGGCATCTTGAAATGTGTTGAGGGCGCAAGAGAATATTTTCTCTTGGATCTAGTGGTCCACGTGTCCTTCTTAAAAAATCACCCATCAACACTGCATAAGGCATGGAATGGAAAGTGAAATCTATTAAAAGATGAAGCCCATGTGAACTGGAAGAGAACATGTCCACCATTACATTTTGATTTTTCAGTGATACTTGATAATATTGAAAATTTTATCTGTAGGTATCATTATTGGAACACACAATTTGATCATTGTTAAATGTGCCTCACATGTATACTGGTTGTCATTTACACATGATACTTGAAGTTTAAAATCAAACCTTAAATGATGATACTGCATCTTCATCCACTCAATGAAGCTCCTCTATTTCATGTAAGGAGTATATACGTACAATAATGCAGACTTAAGCTACTATTTAAACACTTCAAGTTCAAAAAGATCTCCACTGAAAAATCTTCCTGATGTTTTGACTGGTGACCATTGCGCAAATTTCATGTCAGAAAAATGTTGCAGAGGATGAAGCTATGACTACAAAGGTTTCTGAAGCCAACCTTTAAAGTTCTCAAGTAATTTCCTAGATCACGCAAAAGACCATCCTTCTGATCTCTGCTGAAATTTGGTTCAGAATGGATAGCACGATCATAACTTAGAAGGCGCTCTTTTGTTAGGCCATTTGAATTCAGGGTCTTCCAGTAAATGCTGATATCAAAGTCACTTTTGATATAATCAATTAATGCCTGCAAGAAAATCCTTCATGAGATATTTTCTAAAAATGAATACTGATGAAGTCCACCCAGATTTCATTCAAATACCTGACAGATTACAACATCAACAGGACTAGTGTTATTATGTAGCTTTTGATGCCATTCCTCCATCATTCCACCCTTGCAATCATTCTTTCTCTGCAGACAATAAATAACCCTCACTGAAGCAAAAGTGTACATAAGAAAGAGAGTAGAGAGGTTAAAAGAAAATGAAAAATAACCCAGATACAGGTCCAATATCCACCTGGATAACCAATATTTCATCCCGAATGCGCTGTCCCACATCCCCTTCATCTCCACGAACTATAGTAGACATGATCATCCGCAAAAGTTCCCGATACTGTGGGTGAATTTTGTATATATTCTGAAACAAGTTTGTAAGCCTATCCTGGGCTCTACTGATCTCACTGCAGCAATTGGAAAATAAGAGTTTCTCTAGCATTTAGAAAATTATTGTGCTAGCTTCGCAAGAGCTTACAAGTAACAACTTGCTTATAAACAAAAAATGAAAATAAGCCCAAAATCAGGATTCTGTGAAGTAAAATATGCATAACTAGAGTTGTTTCATAATTCAGCCTAATTAGCTGGTATTTCAGTTGCTTGTATGTCAGTAGAGATGTACCGTGGCTTCACATTATAATTCTTATTCCATATGAGCTGTCTTGTAGCCATAAACCTCATCCACACAAGAATCCCTGCAAGGCCCAATTCGCCAGCATCTTTGGCCCACTCTACCAAATCTGCTGCAATGTTAAATCTGTGAAGACAAAAATATGGGTCATTATTGCAAGAATAACGAACTAAATAAACAGTCTCCAGGCCTCGAATATGAATTAACTGATAAACCCACGTAGTAAACCCATCTAATATAAGTAGAAATAGGAACTGGGTTTTCAAATTCCATTATTCGGCAGATGCTAAATCTTAACGTAAATTAGAATCAACCAGCATCAATTTCCAGCTTCCCCTCACAGATCATTAGTTTTGACTACCAAATAAAAAGTCAATTGTTAAACATTTGAAAAGATTCTTTTTCAAGACCTCAGTTATCTTCATTAAAGAATCTTCGATCAGGATAGTACCGTTGAAGACGACTAGATTGATGTCATTAGTTGGGCATCCAGAAAGAAGGAAGACTCATGGAGACTCTCCCACATTACCAAGCATAATTGGGAGCTGGGCTTATGTTTAGTCATCTCATTCGCCCTTGTACCAAGATGGCAAATGATAGCATGAATCTTGTTGCTAAAGGAGGTTTATCTAGGGTGGAGTTGTTTTGCGGCGTGCAATTCCTTTGAAACCTTTTTACTTTTATTCTTTTTAACTATCTTTTTTCCGTGGTACTCTCATTTCCTCTGTTTTTAAAGAAGATTTATCTTGTCACTGATTTTAATCTAACAATGGATATTTGTCATGTTTGAGCCAACACATATCAGGAACGAGAGCAATTGTGAATCATTATAGATTATGGATTCCTATGGGTTTGTTACAACTAATACCCTATATTTTGTAACTAAAATCAATAAAGAAAAAAATAAATATGAGAACATATAGGTCAACAAACGTATCTGTTTTTCATGCATTTTATTCATATTTTTAATTTAAGATAATTATAAGCATAAAATAATATTTTCCTTATAGAATAAAAAAATCAAATATAAAATTAAATTCATGTGTATATGATATATCCTAGCTATGTAATTAGCTATTATATAGCACTTTTATGATGAAATTTCTGGTTAAAACAATATTCTATTAACATTTCTAATAAAAAAATGGGAACACTATGAAACACTATTTTTTTATATGACATGTTTGTTGCTAACAATAACAAGTACAAAATGTTTATGAATATTCTTTATTTCTATGAATAAAAAGAATTGTATAAATAAAAGAAGAATATACACAAGGAGGGGATTTTTTTTTTAAAGTTATGCTTACATTATGTATGATGCTAGTTTGACTTCTTCATATGGATAAGGGTACCCATATAGCAGCCATGACAAACAGTTCCAGTCCTATGGATGGGCCACATCAGTAATGGACTGGCACTAACCATAACTGAATTATGACCCTACGACTATGGCTGTGGAACTGGGGATAATTATGATTATGGGCATGGCTCATCAGTTGTGAATTGTGATTACCGGTATAGTACAGCACTCAGACTACAAACAGTTGGGTACTAATGGATATAGATCCCAAAACAGTAAGAAAATTGAGAAGTATATCCAGGACGATATTAATACCACATCTACATGCCCTGGGTTCAGTAATGTAACTCCTTTGAGCACTAGGCTTCATCGGCCCCCTAATCAAGACTCTAGATATAGATGATGACTTCGAGCCACATTTTAAATTATGTGGTTATGAGGTTTTGGTATTACAATATTTTTCTCTTGTGGGGATGTATTACATTATGACCATGGCTATAAAGCATGCATATATGTAACTTTGACTTTTAGAGTTTTAGACATGCATGACAGGATATGCAACAAGTTATTAATCTCACTTTTACGAGTATAAACGTTTTTTTATACAAGTTGAGGATGAATAGATGCATATTTTAGCAGTTGCTAAAATAGTAAAATTGTGTCCTAAATTTTCAACCTTCTCATAGTTTCTGTAATTTTTACAATATTTTGTTACACTTCCTCAAATGTTTTCACTTCCTAGAGCAATGAAAATTGAAACCTGTTGAAACTAAAAAAATTCAACAATTTGAACAATGAACAGTTAATTAGCCACAAAATTGGAGCAAGGATAAAGAAAACTCAGTTTCGGGGACTGTATCGGCAATATGTATCGGTTTCGGGCCACTTTCGCCGTTTTTTCTTTTTCTTTTTTGAAAAAAAAATCAATAAATCACAATAAATTAAAAATAAATAAATAAAGGCAATAAATGAGTAACAACTTGATTTGCATACAAAATTTGGAGAGAAAAAAATACCCGATTTAGCCCTCAAAATGACTTGATCCCAAAATGAAGAACTTGGCAGAGATTTCCTAAAATTAAGGATTCAAATCCCAAATCAAGTTTTCAATCAGCAAAAATCAAAAGGATTTTCGGTTTTAAGACTTAGAATGGGTAGAGAGGAAGAGAAAAATGAAAGAGAGGGTTTTTGAGATTTTTTAGGGGTTTAGGTAACCCCTTTTAACTGAAATCGCTGAACGAGTCCTACGCCGAAACCGTTACGCATCGTAGGACTCAGGCGATACGTAATTGTTTCGGGCAAGTCTTATTTTTCTTTAAAAACTTGTAAAGGTCAGGTTTCGGGTATCACCTTCTACCGAAACCAATACCTATCGCACGATAAGTATTGGTTTTGGCGTTTTTTAAAGCCATGAACTGGAGAAGCAACTCCAAAATAAAGTGAGAAGCTATGAGTCAGCTAGTTTGCATGAATATATATATATATATACTTAAAACTTTTGGATGTTATTTTTATATCATGTAAGATGCTATTTTGACTGTTTCATATGGATATGGCCACGACACACAATGCAAGGTACCAAAAGGAGCACCATGGATAATGGACTAGCACTACTCACAGTTGGACTAGGACCTTATGACTATGGGAAGGATTCATCTAATGTGATTATCAGTACAACTCAGCACCAAGACTACCCACAGTTGGGGTGCTAATGGGATTGTTGCTTAAAGCCTTAAACAACATGAGCAGTAAATTATGGACTTATTTCTAATAATTGGTACCATGGCTGCATGACCTGCCATGGCACTATAACTACCTAGAGCTGTAGCTTCATTGACCCTATATCACGATATTGATGATGACTTCGAGCTACATGGTACTTTGTGGTTAGATTTTGCGAGAGTGTTATTGTGTAATACTTTTCCTTTTGGGGGAGGTAATATGTTGGGGCCATGGCTGCAGACCATTTATTACATGTAACTTTGACTTGAGGAGTTTCAAACATGCACAACAACTTATGTATTTTGTTAGTATCACACTTCCCTACTCCAAATGTAGTTTTTTGGTCATATAATTAATTTTGAGTGTGTATTGATGCTTTTCATCATTTCCTAAAATTTCATCCTAGATTTCCAACATTTTCATAATTTATGTAATTTTTAATATTTCCTCAAAATGTTGTCACTTCCTAGTTCCTAGGGGACTGAAGGTAAAAACCTTTTGAAACTCAAAAAAATGCAAATTTTCACAATAAATGATCATAAAATGGAGATGCAACTCCAAAATAAAGTCAAAAGCTGAGTCACCTAGTCTGTGTAAAAAAAATTAAAAAGAAGAAAAGACGTACACATAGAGAAACAACTCCATGCATGACATAAAAGTCCAAATCTATTTATTATGGGTCCTCATCTCTATTCTCTATTGAAGTTTTTTTTTTTTGGTAACAGAGGGTGTCCCCAACCCTGACAAGGAAGGATTAGTCCCTTCTCTATTGAAGTTGTGTGCTCCACTGGCGCATCACTAGCACATTAAGTTTAGGTTAGGACCTTATAAAAAAATCAAGTAACAAAGCTTTCTAGGGTTGATGTAGTCAAGTGATCGAGTGCTGAGAAACTACCCACCGGTGCATAAAGGACTTCTGGGCCTTACTCTCCATCTCTGATATTTTGTTCAACAAAGCCTTTGCAGTACCTTTGCCATCACCAGCACCCTTCTATAGGAATAGGTATAGTTATTAAAATATTGACAGTTGATATGAGATCAAGTAGAATAAAGAAAAATTAGATACATCTATAAGAAATTTTCATTGGAAGTTTAAACAGAGAGAAACCTTTTTAGCCAGCTTAGATCCAGTGCCAAATTCAATATAAAAGTCGGAGCCATTATGCTTTATCCAATTTCCACCAGACCGAAGGACAAACGGCATCCCTACAAAACCCTTTTCTCCAATCTCTATTTCTAAGGATTGGACCTGAAAAGTAAATTGAGAAAATGAAGACTTTCTTAGCACAGTGAAACACTGTGTCATTTTTCAGGATAATCTGACAGAAATATCAGAACATTATACTACTAAGACACAGAATCAGATCGAAATTTTACTTTCCAAAAAAAAGAATCAGATCGAAATTCTCCAGGCATACCTGGTAATTAGGATCACTAGAAGAGCTCTCTGCAAATTCTGTTTCACTAGCCTTGTCCATAGAAACTGAACCGGGGGGCAATACACTTGGAGGTGGTGCCTGCAAAATGTCCATACATCTAATATATCATTACGGACAGAAAACAAAGCCACGGATGGTATCAGAAGAACACAAATTTACATCTAAACATCTAGCCATTTTTAAGGATAAATGGATCTTTTTAGCCTTACCAACCACTGTCCAGGTTCTTTTGATAAAGCCCAGTGAAGGGTAAGGGGCTCTTTGAGATTTGTAGCCAGATGAACCTTTGTTTTACCAGGTGGATTGGTTACAAGTACCTTGAAAATGTGGACGGAGTCTAAGGATTAGAAAAGGATTCCTGGAAGTATGCTTTCTTGAATAAAGACATCATAAGCACTTCATTATCTCACCAGAAGTTCCATATCACCAAGCTTAAATAAATTCTTGTTTAGAATGGAACCAGAGTCCTGCTCTTCCTTGGCCTTCAAAAAAAGCTCAACTGCTGCTAGGTTTATGGATGTCAGAGGTGGTTTTTCTTCCACAGTTTCAGCAGCATATTTATTGAGTAGCTGCATAAAGTCCCTCTTCTTGAGCAGAGTCTTTTCAACAGTAGAATGTCTTTTGTGCAATTGTTTAGAAACTTTAGTTTGGGTCTCTTCTTTGGTAATCTTCTTCCGTATCTCATCAAGAGAAGTACCCATCTCTAATTCAATTTGCAACTCTTTTCTAGCTTCCTCAAATTCCATCTGTATGAAACATTATCCAAATCATAATTAAGTACAAGTAAATGAGAACACATCGTATCAATTACGTGAAAGAATAATTAATTGATCTGTATTTTATCTAACATTAATAATAAAAAAGAAATAGAAGAAATTACTAAGCCTAAAGGAGGTTTAAATTTTGCAAGTTGTTGATCTGGTGAATAAATGGGATTCCCCGCTTTCTCCAATTGTATATAAGCCTGAATTTGTACAAGATCATCCGGTATCTAGTTCTTTCTTTTAGAATCTTTTAGGAATAGACGGCCCTTAGTTTTACTTTTATCATCATTGTTTGTTAGGTCAAAAGCATATAAAAATTTATCAATGAACAACATGGATCAAAATATTGGTGCGTATCGATGGTATCGGTTCGATACGTATCGATTTTAGGGGTACCGATACACCTGAACACAGACTCACATTTTTCCCTTGTATTGAGTATTTATTGATCCTTATCGACTGTATTGGACTGTTGGTATGATACTTTGATACATATCGGTCGATACTATGTATCTTTTAACTTCTTTAAAAAAGAAATGATATTGTATTGACCGATATTGTTCAATATCTATCGATATTGTTACAATAGGCAACAATATTAATCGATAAGTTGGAAAAACTCTAAAAATGAAAGTTGGCTCATTTTGAGTGTAGGAAAATACTCTTAGAATTTTGGGTTCAAAAACAAACAAAAAAATCTAAGTGTTTGATTTCGGATTCAAAATGTTTTCCCAAAATTTCAAAGGTAACCTAAATTTTCATTTTTTTCCTGTTTTAGCCGCTTAAATTGATGTACATAGGTTATAAGCAACCCAAAATGAATAGATCTATTGATTTCATGAGAAATTCAAGGATCAAAAACCTTTTTAGGAGAAATCGCTGATTTTTCCTCAATTTAAAAAAAAAATCTGAAAACCCAATAATCTTCATTTTTTTTCAAAACTACCTTGAATCTTGGTTTGAAAAAATAAATGGGTTAAGTCTATGGATGATTTTGTACATCAATGTACTAATCTTAATTTTTTCCAAATATATATATATATATATATATATATATATATATATTTTACTTTTAAATTTTTAGGAAAAATATATTTTGTGAAAATTTTCAAATTTTGGATTTATTTATATTGTTAGAAAATTTTGTCAACAATTTAATTACCTACTCTGAAATGCTATATTAATGATCATTGTTTCTTTCTAAAAAGGTTTGAGATGCCACCAAAGAAGGGTGTAGAGTGCATCAAAGGTAAGGTGGCAATATGCAGACCCTACAGATGGTGATAGGTTAAAGACCAAATACAGATGTTGTGGGTTTGAGTCTCTAAGTGGTGGGATCACTCAATTGAAACAACATATGTCTGGTGGGTACACAAACATCCATAATTTCTCAAGAGAGATTAGTCAAGCAATAATAACACACCTGAATGAGAAGAAGGCAACGTAGCAACAAGCGGCTGAGGAGAAAGAAGCCTTTAGGGCTAATCTGATGGGTCGGTCAAGAGGGGGGGATGGTATGCTATTTATGAAGGACTAATACTTTGGCCATACCCCGGAGGACGCCAGTAACGGTGCACGTATGCCCTATCATGGTCATGGAAGCCAAACGTATGAGCTATGACAACGTGGTAGTGACCGACAGGCTAGACAGCAACATAGATGTCATGCTCATGCGGGTGACTATAAGCAACCATGAGGCATGGATGACATTATACATGGGATGGATAGAGACGGTGTTAATGAGTGTAGTCATCATAATAGTGACTATGGATATGAGAGTGCATCTTCATCTTCATATGGTTAGCCCACACATCTAGAGCTTATGGACATGATGCTCAGTCCCAGGCATCGAGTGAAAGTTGTAGACAGATTCCATAGTGCATAGGTTTGCACCCGATCAGGATGGTGAATGCTCTAGATGTCAGTCAATACCTAAGTCCAAAGTGTTTGAGCCAAGACGTAATTCAATGTGGTGTTGGGGTTTTATCATGTATGTCATTTACTTTAAGGTTGTAAAGTCAGTATTTTCTTATTGTATTTCATTGAATATAAGGATTTTATATTTAGATTGTACTGCTTATAATTAGTTGCTAATAGTACTTTTATACCTGATTATCAGCATGTTAGCCTTTTTTTAACTTCTAGAATTCTTACTGTCATATGTATGATTATAAATGTAGTTGAGGGGCTTTATATAGTTCGTTTTTAGCTTATACTTATATTAAAAGAAGTTTCCTATAAGTTATCTAAGTTTTTCTTTGCTTATTCAAATGTTTCTTAGCATTTTATTTTTTTTCAAGTGTAACCATTCATATCCAAGTGTATTCACAATATGTATCCTAAAATCACATAACCAATACGCCCTTTGATACCAAGATTTTGAACCATAGTGAAAGAAAGGTCAAAAGCATGAGTAGAAAAAAAATTGGTTCGTTAATGTAGGCACCCAATTTTGCAAGACCAAAGACCCATTTCGCTCCAAGTACCGAAAGATGCACTCAATGAGAGAGATCTGAACTCTGAATAATGTGACCGAAATCCAAGTCCGTACCCGAGACCAACCCAAGACCCGAGAGGAGGGGAGCCTTTATTCTCTCCGTTTTGAACGACACAGAGCCTATAAATACCTTCGGATCCCACCCTGAATCTTTCCTAAATTTTGTAACAATCCCCTCCTCCCCCTCCCCCTCCACAATTATAGCTAACAATAATGAATTCATGTTGCGCAAAGATCTCACTCCCAAACCCCCTTCCTTGCCGTGGGGCGACAAACCTCCTTCTATTTTACCAAATGATATTTCCTTGCTTCCTCACAATTGTTCCAAATAAAATTCATTTGAATTCTCTATGAGGAGCCTGCCACAAAAGCTAGAATTGTTTATAACGACATGAAATATGTGAGGATACTCACCCGGGGTGCTCTTATTAGGGTAAATCTTGACACCTTTTGAAAGCTAATGGGATTTTTAAGCTACTAGCCTTCTATTAACCCTCTCTATCACCGAGTCCCAAATCGATTTGGATTTGAAGTCGGCCTCCAAGGGCATACCCAAATATTAAGTAGGGAGGCTACAAATTTTGCGCTCCAGCACAACCGCTAAAAGCTCTGAGTTTAGATCTCCCCCAACCCGAACATCTCGCTCTTGTGGAGATTGACTTTGAGCCCTAAAACTGTCTCGAAGCATCTAAGAATACAACAAAGGTAGCCCAATTGCTTCTGCGAAGCATCACTGAGAACAAAGGTATCATCAACAAATTATACATGGGAGATCATCAACTCCTCTTTACCCACAGAGAAACCCTCTTAAAGACATCGTGTTCTGCCTTGCCAATTATCCTACTCAGGGCCTCCATAATTACAGAGATTTTCGCCTCTTCTCTTCCCTGGGTAACCACCTCTGATCAAGCCTTAGGTAGCTCCACCAAACAGATATCTTTGACTTGCAGTGAAGTGGGGCTAGCGAAATGGTGTTTGAAGATCGACTCCCCTATCTTCCACTACCCACCGGACCTTCGGGTATAATGACTGATTTAGCCCCTTGGTCTTGAAAAACTGCAATTTTCACAAATTCTCCCCTGGATTTGCTCCTCTTGGCGACCACTAACAATCACCTGTTAGAGAACCTAGAACCCAGAAACCCTTCAAAGGATGCTCTCTTTTGGGCTTCCCCTAATTTTCCACCACCCATGAGATACATCCTACTTTGATTACAATCTCCAATTAGTAACCTCTACCTCTCTCTATTATTCTTAGATAACCTTTGTCAACCTTCGATAGCTCAAAGGCTTTGACATTGAGCAAAATCCAAGATTCCTGGCCTTCTATACAAAATTACAAACTCTCTTAGTTGTACAGAATAAATTAAGGGTGGTGCTACCCGCACCTCACTTTTTGATGAATATACACCATAAGTTAAAAAAAACCATAGATAGACGATTATACCCTTCTTATTATCTTCTTCCACTTTCTCTTTTTTCTTTTCAAAACTTCAAAAGCAACCCCTCTCTTCATTGGGAACTACCTGAGACTCGTTGTTTAGGGTGGCCTGAAATACGGATAATTCTAAAATCTTCTGCAGAATTCTTCACTATAGATGCTAAAGTTTATCTTTTCCACTCATGTTCCTAAACCGAGAATGGAGTCACGAATGACAAGTGTTGGACCTCTCTTTTCTGCATCTTTATTTTAGGCAATTTTATACATATTTAAATGCTGTGTTGTTTTGAATTGGGTTAAGTTGCAGAAAAATAACAAGATGGATATGCTTGGCTCAGAGGATTGCTATCAAAGTTGATTAGAGTGGTGGTATTTCATATTGAGGTTCAAGGCTTCTATCAGGGACTACCTCAAGTCCCTTCTGCTTTAATATTTTTGCAATGACCAATACTTGGAAGGTCCAAGATCCATGTGTGGTCGAGATGTCAGTACCGGTTAAAATTCTTATTTTGAGAACCCGAGCATCAAAAGCTAACTAAATAGCCTATCTAAATATGAAAGGAATCATCTTTGGTGATACCCATATTGGGACCCTCCTTGCTATACACTTCTCTACAGACTCCACATTTTATTTTTTCTACCCAATAGAGAGAGAGTGACGATGGCGGTGAAATAGGAACCAGAAAGTAAAAGATGAGACTAGGATGAGGAGAGAGGGAGGTTGCCCAAGTTTGGACAGAAAAAACCAGGGAAAAAAATGAAGAGGATGAAAGGGTATTATTGTCTTATTGTTCTATAGATTGTGTTTTTTTCACTTGTGGTGTATATTCATCAATTGTTGGTGTGCGCCTAACACTACCCTAAATTAACCAGAAGCTTCAAACAACCATGACTATTCCTTTTCTACCATCCTCTTTAATCCCTTCCATTATTGAACTACTTATCCTGGTAACAAAAATATCCCTAGCATTTCCTTGCAGAAAAAAAGCTTTACAAAGACTAAACCGATTTTCCCTTCAGCTTGACTCATAAAACCCGTTTTAAGGCATCCTAGTCAAGTTAACTTTGTCCTTCAAAAAAAAAAAAAAGGATCAAGTATCTCCTATTTTATTGACGATAAATTTTCCAAAAAATAAAAATAAAGAAAACTGCATTTACACAGCTTAATTTCACTGATTTTCTCATTCAAAAAATCCATGCCTTACTTTTACTCAATAGCCAGGCTCAGATTTCTAGGCTCAGAAATCAGATCCAAATGTTTCAGTAATGCTAACTGAGTTAGATCACCTTGTTATATTGATGAGAATAAGTGTTCCCCAGGGAACCCTGTATCCTGGATAAGTAATTAGAATCGATATTTCTACGTCACTTCCACAGATTGAGTACTGACTGATGGCTCCAATAAACCAAGTCAACTTGAATTAAAGCACTGGTTGCTTTGATAAGACTCCTTACGATCCAGTTACATAGTCTTCCGAGATCCATCTGGTGCCAATTCCATGACCAGTTGAATAACCAGGACAAAGATCACACACAATTCATTTGGGAAACATTCTCCCTGCCACTCAAAAATGACATGAATAAGGATCCCAAAGGTGAACTAGGAATCTATGATGCTCTTTTAATTTCAGAAAGTGTAACAATTTCCTTCATCAGTTTCCCATTTACGTATATATTTTTCTTTCATATAGAAGACACAAAACCTTATCTCCTAGCACCACAATTTTGATGGACGCTTCTAGTTAAGGAAGTAAAGGGTCAGACACCAAAGATCTACAACTATGCAAGAATGATCCATTATAAAAGTCCAGAGTCCAGACACCCGAGATTATTCATTTCTTGGACAATGTTTGCAAAAATGGGATAGAAGCCAAAGTAGTCAATTATTAATCTTTAATGAACTACAACAAAAGTTTGAAAGGACAAAACCAATGAAACAAATTTATAAAGGTTGAAAATGTGGAGTGAATGGAAATAGATGGAAATAGATGCATGCAAAGACAATGAAGCAAACATTACCTAACGAAAGAAATTTGTAAAAGGACTAAAAATGGAAATGTAATTTTTCATGTTAACCATTTTACATGGTTGATAGTTTACACATAAAATAGTCTCATTCACTTGCCTTTTCTTGCTCTGGTGTATACATCTGTTTACCATTTCTTTCCCACCTCAAATATGCTTGTAGCTGTACAAGATCTTCGGGAACTGAAACATTTAGAACCAAATGCTCCTTTATCGGCAACTTAACACGGAAATTATCACCATTATATTTAAACCTACCAATGGAACAAATGAAGTTGAGTCATTTTATAAAACTCTACTGAAGTAACAAATCAAGCCAGGTAAAATTAATGAGAACTCGCCATTTACTCCGTGTCTCGTCAAGTATAAGAAACTCTATAGCTTGTTCTTTAGGATCATCAATCTCTATTTTCAGGAAGGAATTGGAGCCAGACTACAGGTAAAAAAAAACCAGAGCAGTTGAGAAGTTCTAACAATATTCAAATTGAATGGAAGGCATACTACAAAATGATAATGTACTGGTATTGAGTACTAACATTCACCAAAGGAGTTCTAAGAGCCTTGTTCTTGTATACTTTGGTTCCGTCAGGGCAACGAGAAGGAAGTACCCACTTACTGAAAAGAATCATAAGGAAAGAAAAGATATTCATTGGGGAGGGACCCAGAAATGAAATTAACATAAACTCTTGACATTAAACATAAGCTTACTTTTGTTTATCACGGATACTACCCCAGTGAAGAACAAGAGAGCTGCTACTATTTGTGACTTGAATATCTACTTGTATGATAGAACCCGAAGTGGGGGTACTAATAACAATCTGTTCGTGTCCAGAGATAAAGCTTCATATTAGTATAAATCATTTCCAGGTCAGATTCAACCTTGCAGTAAGTTATAAATACCTGTACTTCAGAATTTCCATCAAGGTTGAATTTTGCAAGCTGTGACAAGGCAATAAATCATCAAAACATATACACTTAAATCAAATTCTCTCAAATATCAACTCACATCATATGTGTCACATTCACTAATATTTTAGGTATCAAGCATTGGTTCAGTAAGTACTTTTTTCCAAGAAAAGATGCTACTACAATATATATATATATATATATATATAGTAGAATAAAGGATTGTGGGCATTAATTGTAGAAAATAAGTAAAACTTTGAGATACATCAAGAGGAACTGCAAATGGAAGAGAGAAAAAAGATAACACTATTTTTTAGGGCAAAATGGTTGGGAACAAAACCCATCAGTGTAGAGGCAAAAGAATGAAATTTTTGTTGTTAAGGTAAAAATCCATTTCTAACCTCAACAGAAGGGCATATATATTTTAAGTCAACCCAAAAGATACTCCATGAGTGATATTTTCCAATCTAATGCTAAAACCAATTAACCAACATCAACTACCCCTACGTATTGAATCCAGTCCTTGCTCCAACCTTCATTAACAGAGTTGTCGCTAGTTTAATATAAGCCTTTGAATCCATATCAAATAGTCACAGTGAATTTTGATATATTCTGCTTACTGGGAAGAGTTAATTAGCAAGTGATAATCTCAAAATTCATCTTCTTGTTGGATTACGACTTTGAAGGAGTCACATTTTGGAAAAGGTGAAATCAGATCAAACAAATGAATAACTTGTTCTGGTCTTCTAGAACACTAAGTTATTATTTCAGATTAACATAAGCATAAAAACCAATCCCGGTCTAGATCAGTTGGGAATGTGAGAACTTATTAGATTTAAAATCAATCAAATCAGCAGTAATTTCCAGAATTTCAGCATATTAGTATATTTTACTTCGTCAAAGTGATCTTGGTCAAATACAACTAAACAAGTAGTAGACTGTATCGTACAGTTGTTACAACCATTCGTAAGGTCAAACCCATGACTCAATTGGTTGACGTACTGCATCACTGCATAGAGGTCATGTGTTTGAGCCCAGCTTGCCCATAAAAGGAAAAACCATGTGACTTGATCATGCCTGTGAAGGTTCAATTTTTTGACATACAGCATCACTGCCAAGAGGTCATGTGTTTCGAGACTTTGAGCCCAGAATGCCCATAAAAGGAAAACCCATATGACTTGATCACGCCCATGTGTTGTTCTTTAGTGACTTTAGGTTGATTTTAATGGAGCCAACAATGTCTTTGGAGAATGTAAGTTGTATTTTTAACCTATGCATCATACCTTTGCTCTCATAATGTCTTTTGTAAATATTTCTAACCATTATTGAATGAAGGAGACATTCAAGCATCTCAAATGCAACCTAACACCCGTTATGTCATTCGTGACACGAGGAGAACAGCATCTCCATTAAGGATTTTGTATAATATAACTTGCATTAGCATTATTCATTATCCATCCTTAAACCTAGACGCAAAACTTTTTTTTTCTTGTTTTGTTACAAATTCTTTCAGCGGAATCCAGTCCCATTATTCCACTTCATCAAAACTTGCATTAACAGGGACATACTATCATTCCTCCATATATGCTTATGAATCCAAGTTATTGTTTCTTAGTACAATCCATGAGCTTAGTACACTCCATGAGATTCAAACTTAAACGGAAGAACTAGCACATCTCCATCCATGACGACGAAGCAAGTGGAAATCTAATATGAACACACACTTGATTTTTCCTCAATTCCATCTAAATAAACTAAATTTCAAAACCCGTCAGCTTAGAAAATATCCAGCCTCATGAGTATTCATCACATTTTCAGAAATAACAAAATGGACAGCAAAGGTGGATTTATAAACATTCAACCATCATGCCAACAACCACATAGGGATGTGGGCAGGAGAAACATAACAGAGCTGATAAAGTAATACCATACAGCTCAAGCTTCATAAGTAGTTGATCGAAAAATAGCTATGGATTGTGTTGGGTGTAAATGAATCCACGAACAATACACATTATGATAAGAAAAGGGAAAAAAAGAGGAAATACCTCAGAAACAGGATTTGTAACCAACACAGCCCGAGGAATTATAGAAACCATACGACGTGTTGCCATAGGTAATTTTGTTCTCCTCGCATTGAGACTGTTCTCACCGAAAGTTGTGGAGATTAGTGGCTTCCTTATCTGTAGTGCCGCTTGGTTCATCGGATCAGCTTGGAATAAAGAAATTCCAGAAACTCCTGGATAATTGATTTTACTTTGATGCTCAAGAAAAATAGTCCGCCACAGAGTGTGGTGGAGTAAGCTATGACCTACTGTATTGCTCATGTTCCTTGATCAAATACTCCTTATGCTGAAATGAAATCAAGAATCAGAGTACATACATATATATATATATTAAACAGCCATTGGAGATGCTGAAAAAGCACGACCTACTTGAACTTCCTACAAGAACAATTTTTGGCAGTATGAATCGCAAATGCTGAGCTTGAGAAATTTAAACACCAGAAGCGTCAGCAATTTCACTTGAATCAATGGAAGTCTTCTGTAGTCTCCATTGCGATCAGAACATAGATAAATAAAAGATCGCAGTTGAAATTTCTTACAAATCTAAAATTTCCGAACACGAATGCCATTTATAAGTGGAAATTTGAGAAAAGTATCACTGTATGCATTCGAATTTACCGATTTCTTCAAAAAAAAATCGATGCGATAACGCTAAATACCTTTGATTTAAGCTCCGGAAATGGAAAACGAGTATCAAATTTGTATCGTTTTCATTTTTCTTCTCTTGCCCTAAATATTCTGAAGTAGCGCGAATAAGGAACTGATGCAGAAGAAGCTCCAACTGCTATTCGCTCTCAGTTAATGGAACTCGGAAATTGGAAACAAACGACGAATGCATGGCGCTTTATCTTGATAGAAGAGTGCTAACCCTACTCTCAGCTATTTCCTACTCCCAACCTGAACTAACCACTTGTCCAAAACCCACTGTTGAAGTACACACTTGAAAATAGGGCTAGCACTCCTCTATCTTGATATTACTCAACATAAAAAAAAAAAAAAAAAAGCACGGGATTCTCCAATCTCTCTGGTTTGAACCCTAGAGGTCGCCACGTGTCTCCTTTGACACCCCTATCCTTGGTTTTTTTTATATATTAATTATTATTATTTAAATTAAAAAAATTGTTTTTAGAGTTTTTTTAATATTAAAAACAGTTTTTAATTTTAAAAAAATAATTAATATTTAAAAAAAAAACCAAGGATGGATGGGTGAACCTTACCCATGGTTAAGGGGTGTCAAAGGAGACACATGGCGACCTCAAGGGGTTCAAACCGGAGAGATTCTCTCGAGTTGAACTCGAGAGGATCCTGAGTCAAAAAAAAATCTTTGATATATGGCTCAGGATCCTCTCTAGTTCAAACCGGGGAAACTCTCTCTAGTTTGAACCCCTAGAGGTCACCACGTCTCTCCTTTGACACCCCTTAACCATGGATAAGGTTCACCCACCCCTAGGGTTCGCCCACCCATCCTTGGTTTTTTATATATATATTAATTATTATTTTTTAAATTAAAAAAAAATTTGTTTTTAGAATTTTTTAATATTAAAAACAATTTTCAATTTTAAAAAAAAAATTAATATTTTTTTAAAAAAAACCAAGGATGGATGGGTGAACCCTAAGGGTGGGTGAACCTTACCCATGGTTAAGGGGTGTCAAAGGAGACACATGGCGACCTCTAGGGGTTCAAACCGGAGAGTCTCCCGGTTTGAACTCGAGAGGATCCTGAGCCTTGATATATTACTATGGGTGACGTTACGAGCACACCATTATTTACTGACCGGACACTATTTATATTACTTATTAACTGTACACCATTAAAATATCACAAATTTTACGAGCAAACCAAGAATAAAAAAATACCTATAAATTTTCTACTTGTACACCATTTTAAGGGAAATACTTTTTCCCGCGTGCGCCTCTACACCCTCCCACGTGTCACTTTTTAACTCTCACTAATAGTGGTTAAGATTCACTCACCTCTAGAGTTCTATCATATAACCTTGGTTTTTATAAGGAAAAAAGAAAATATATTAACCTTAAAAATATTAACCTTAGGTAGATTGAGTTTAACCATAGTTAAAGGGGCTATATAAGCTACCATGTGTCAATTTTAACACTCATTAATTGTGGTTAAATTCACTCACCCTTAGGGTTCACCCATATAAGTCGCCACGTGTCCAATTTTATTGAAAGAGTACCTTAGTAACCCTGGGACCACTATGAAACAACTGTTTTTGTAGGATTATCAAAATGAAAAATAAGTACAAAACATATAGAAGGAGATAACAAATAAAAGGAGACGAAAAGAGAAATTAAAGGAGAAGACATTAAGAAGATTACTTCTATAAAATGAGAAAGGTGTTTGTTAGGAGAGTTTTTAATAAGAGTTTAGAGATTTTGGATGTAAGTGCGCATAGAAACACAAACTATAAAAAATAATATAAGTTATTTTTTTAAAAGGTGTCCCGTCAATAAATAACAGTCTGCTCGTAGCAGCACCCATTACTATTAGGTGGCTCAATGTTCTAACGCCACGTCTTAATAAACTCGGAAATACGAACCTCTCACATGCGAATTGCCGATGATAGAGGAAAAGACGAATGTGTCGGTCCGTGATTATCAGAATATTATAACCCATGTTATTTAAATGCCCTGAGTTTATTGAGAAATATAGGAGCTACCCCTTTCTTTGTTAATTTTTTTAAAAAATTATTTATGAGATATCATTTACCAACATTAGTAGAGTCAGCCGGCCTGTCACAAGTTAGCTTGAGCAGTGGAGCTCTTGCAACTCATACCCGGGTGGGATTAGATCCCTAGACCTCCTCTATGGAAGGTCACACCCCTATCACTAGGCGGGGTGTAAATTATAATAACCAGTGAATGTAGAACTTTGTTGATATTAGTGGGATTCGTTTTTTGAAACTCTTTTTTTTTTATTTTTTGGAACTCGGGGTGTCCCCGGGTAGCTGCTCTGTTATAAAGTTGCGTCTAAAGGTTTGAAATCGTATGCGTCCCGCAGTAGTTAGAGGTGGCAACGACCGGACCGGGTTTGAGTAGAGGCAAGATTGGACTGGAGGACTTTCAACAGGAGTGCTCGATTGGACAAGATAAATCATAACGATCACCATGAGTGTTAACCTTGCTAATCCCCTAACCCCTAAGAGCATTCCTAGCAGCCTCACCAAATTTCACTCACCAAAATAGCCAAAACCCACAAAAAGTGGTTTTTGTAAGCCACTTTTTTAAAACACTCCCAACAGCCTCACCATTTTAACCAAAAAAAAAAAAAAAGAGAAGCAATATTTTATCATTTGTGTGGGAAAACGAAAAAGGAAGAAAGATAAAAATATTATTTTATTATTTGTGTGGGACCACTAAAAAGAAAGGGAGAGAGAGAAACCTTATTTTATTATTTGTGTGGGCCCAAGGGTGAAAAGATTTAACTTTGGTGAGTCTACAGTACTCACCAAACTTGGTGAGTACTGTAGACTCACCAAAGGGATTTCTTCATTCTGTTGAGGTTGCTGGGAGTCATTTTAACACCTTTTTAGTCTTTTGGCTCACCAAAATAACCAAAAAGTTATTTTGGTGAGGCTGCTAGGAATGCTCTAACTGAGGTAGATAACTGATTATGACCAAGAAAAAAAAAATCATAACGATCACCCCTCTTTTTTGAGGGGTGTGTACGGTTAAAGGCTTGAGTTGAGATTGAGTGCGGTGTGGTGCGGTGTTTGTGTTTAATATACTATCAAAAAATAATAATAATAACCCAAAAAAAGAAAAGAAAAAAACGCAACCCCAATAACAAATCCTCGGTATTATAATAAAAGGTGGTGTTATATATGTGCACACCGATATTTGATTACCACACCCCAATTAAAAATTTTCTTATATTTAAAAGTTCTTTATATTTTTATATATGCACCTCATTTATAATTCTTTTAATATTTCAACCTGACTTCTTATCCGTTTGTCATCATCACCTTTTTGTGGGTCTCAATTACTCATTGTTCCTCCATTAAACAAAATTTTCTCATGTTCTTAGTTTAACAAATTTATTTATTTAATATTTTATTCATTTTATTGAAAATTAATTATATAATTTCTTATATACCTTTGATTTTCTTTATTTAATCGATAGCTATTGAAAATTTAATTATTTGTTTGACAATTTTCGATTATTTGAAGTTTCCTCTATTTAAGTCAGATAAATTGATAAAAATAGATTAATGGTAGTGAAAATTTTATACATCACCATAGTGTACTTGCATTGATTATTACCCATAAATATTAAATGAGAAATTTCAACTTTTTAATTAAATAAGCTGTGATTGCATTATTTATTCTTGAATAAAGTGACTCTTAAATGAAAGTGAAGCTAGCAGTACGTTCTATTCTTATAATTAATAAATTTAAAGTTTGGTGTGTAAGTATAAATTTTATATGTATTTTTTTTAATTTTGGTGTGCATTTTAAATTTTAAGAAACTAATGGTGGGCAATCATCAATTTTAAAAAATGGGATGTAGTCATCAAATATTATGGTGCACATAACACCACCCATAATAAATTACTATTCAATTAAAAGATTATTTATCTCTTAAATTACATTAATATTTAAACTTATAATTAATAAATTAAACATATAAGTCTATAATAAAAATAGCATAACATAATTCATGTTTTTACATTTTTTTTGTAAGTTTGAATGAAACATAACACTACACTATCACACGAGCGCACACACCCTTGTAGCACAGGCTACTACGACCACAACTCTTTCAATTCATGTTTTTACCTTAAATATTTGATATATGATGAAATTGGAAAAGTGTACGTATTAGAAGTGCATACGTTGGAAGGGTGTACATATTTATTCAACTTATCTTTGGCAACTCAAATCATAAGTGTAGACATGGGAAGACATTGATAAGCTAATAGAAGAGCAATACTGGCAAATACGAGAAAATGAGAAAAAATATCAAGAGCAAATAAAGCAATTAATTACTTAGACAATCATCTGCTGGTATCTCATTACAGATGATATGTAAATGATTTGGTTCAATAGATTTATTATTACAATATAATGTTTCAATAAGCTATACTATTTTTTTTTTCTAATTTTAAATATATTGTTTTTATATGTTGATGCAACTTGAGGTCTCGAATTTTGACCCATAAGTACCAGCTATTTTCTCTTCAAACCACCATACAATTCTTCTCAAATAAATAATACACATATTTATTCCACTTATCTATTAGTTATATTGAAATTAATGAGCTAATAGATTTCATTCATCTTAGGTAGAAGCTGTACAACCAATGAAATAATTCTTTGAGGAATTTAGTTGTTGGTTTGATGATAATCATTAATGGAGTTCAAATTTTAACATTGGATGAAAAATATTTTAGACAATGATGTGATACCTTGTTTATCTTAAATGAAAATGTCGCAAAATTGTGTACAGATAACGACATCAGTATAAATTTGATTATTTTATATATAATGTGAGACAACTCAAGAATTAAGGTTATTTTGTTTATTTTCTTATTATTATAACTTTATGAGTTACACATAGAATTGTTATTTATTCCTAGAAAATATCTGAAGTGTTAGGAGGTAGAGAAAAAGGCAAGTATATGTTTCTCGACCCTCAAGAAATAATACAGAGTGATAATGCTAAGGCAAGAATAATAAAAAAAATGATCTTAGCCAAGGATAACCAACTACTCATTATACAGTATAATGTTTGGTAAGTTTCTTAATACTTTTCTCATATTATTTTTATTTATCAAATATGAGTATTGATTATTTGAGTCGAAAATTTCATTTGAAATTAAATTTTACAATTCATTTTTCAATTGAAGGAGTCACTGGTACTTGGATATAATTCATTCAATAAAATTTCATGTGTACTGGTTGGACCCAATGTAGAAAAATATATTAAAACGCTCAAATATTAGAAAGGTCTTCAATGAGTAACATATTCTTTTAAATGTCATATTTTATATCTTCAACGAGTAAGTAAGAGAATGTTCTATTGAACTATTAAGAGCATTTTATATTTTATAATATTATTGTATTATACCTTGTTAATAGCGTTCTGCATTTTCAAACGTTGAATGTAATAAAATGTTTCATTTAAGACTTAAGAGCGTTCTATATGCCCTAACATTATTCTGGGTAAAATGATGTTTTTGCATTTTTATTTCCTGGTTACGAAATTGTCATTCGAATCCTGCATGGTAAATAGTTTGGAATTACGTCCGTTTTGGAGTTTATGATTGAGTCAAATCATTTTGCGGTAATTGACTCTACATAATGTAACCAATAACTATTTAGGTATTAAGAGATGTCTCGTCCTAAATCTTTGTCAAATTATTAACGGTTGATAAAACTCCATTTAAGACCAATCCAATAGTATAATTCCTTTGCTCTAATCCTTGAAAATCCTGATCACAAGTTGGCAGGTTAGGTTTGGAATTGGAGACTCATAGTTAATCTTGATGATACTAAGGGTAATTTAATGATAGCCACAATAGATCAGAGCTTTGTAACCCAAACCTCCTAACCTACTACTCACTTCCGCTCTCAAATCTCGCTTCCGCTCCTAAACTTCCAAATCTGTTACAAATTTCATTTTCTCTTGTATGGTATAAGATTCTTATAAGGTTTGTTAATTATTAATGATCTTATAATTGAATTCAAAAATATATCTTGTTTATCATGACTACAAATTTAAATGAAGAATGATTTTAACAATTATGTTATATAGTTTAGAAATTGAACATAATATATATATACACACATACCCTAATAGAGACCCGACCGACGCACGAATGTGAATCAAAAAAATAACTGTACACCCTTTATCTCTATCCCTCTTATCACAATCCCTTAAAATCTCTCTCATTGATTAATACATCTCTACATTCGCTATCTCTATCTCTCTTATCCCTATTCTTATCCCTCTTATCACAATCCCCTAAAATCTCTCTCATGGATTAATACATCCTTACATTCCCTCTCTCTTATCCTTATCCCTCTTATCACAATTTCCTAAAATCTCTCAAATTGGTCAAATCTCCTAAAATCACTCTCCTTTTTAAAGGTGTCATATCAACACTTCTAAAATTCCAATGATTGAACTTTAGAGATCTTTTAAATTATAGTATACTAGTGGGTGGCATGTGTGATGCACGTGAGAGAGAGGAGAAGGGGAGAGAGACAGGGAAGATGGACTTTAAAATTTTTCATTTTAAATTTAACTTAAAAAGAAAATTTTAACTAAAAAAGATGGAGTAGTGAGTTGAGGGAATCGTAGAGATATTGAGGGATTATTGTTAGTTGTAGTTGATATTACTTCAATATCCCTACTAACTTTTTTCATGTAAAATAAGATAACATAATATCTTTTTTTTATATGGAATAATGGGCAAAATAAGAAATAAAAAAAAAAAATTACCCTTACTAACTCTAAGATACCATGAAATTGGGACTCATTAGGAATATTAGAAAAAAATCAACAAACTTTTTAACCCCGCTTCTCTCAGTATAATAGTAGATATATATATATATATATATATATATACTGGCATTTCTGAGACGCCCTCGACTGTATCTTAAAATAAAATTTGACGTTCTCATGCTCTCGCTCTACGTGTTAACCTCACTCTCTCACTATTTGATTATCTTTGTAGGATAAAAGACGAATATTTTGTGTCCTACAGTTGTGGGCCCACCCTAATAACTTTGTCTTATTGTCCAAAAAAATTGATAGAGCGATAATGGGAGTGTGGATTAGCAGCAACAACTATCGTTGTGGTCGTTTGGTTATAGTTGGCATGCTATTGATCTCTGTCAATATTCTTTAAAAAATTCTTTTTCCATGGCAATACGTTTTGTAAATAATTTTTTTTTATTAATATGCTTATGTTGAATTGTTTATTTAAAATAGACCAATAGGATGCCTGTGTGCCCCCAAAATAGTGGTTACACATTCGCACAGTGCAATATGGGAGAGTGGGGTAGGCAAAATCTTAAAATATATCAACTTCCTTTTCATTTGGCATTTGTTTAGAAAAAGATAAATATACATATATATATATATATATATATATATATATATATATATATATATATATATATATGTATTTTAGGGCATTAGATTGTCTCTTGCGAAACCAAAAAGCTGTCTCGGACAACCATAAGATAGGGACATGTGGCGATAAAAAGGGAGAAGTCATTTCATTTTCTCCTCATGATTTTGATTTCTCCCTTACCTGAGTCTCTTCCTTTATCTCACCACCTTATCACCATGTGTCATGTAGTTTGTGGAGAAGTCAAAATCATGGGCCCATGATTTTGACTTCTCCACCACGTGTCCCCTATTCTATGGTTGCCCGAGACAAGGGCTTTCTAGCTTCACCAGAGACAATCCGAGGCCAGACTTTAGAGGTTAGGAACACACCATCAGAAGCTTGCAGATAACGAAAAGGATATCTGAAAATCTTAGCCTTCAAAAATGATATATAATGAAGCGGCTCAGGATCCTCTCGAGTTGGAACCCTTAGAGGTCGCCATGTGTCTTCTTTGACACTCCTTAACCATGGATAAGGTTCACCCACCCCTAGGGTTCACTCACCCATCCTTGGTTTTTATTTATTTATTAATTATTTTTTTTTAAATTAAAAAAACTGTTTTTAGAGTTTTTAATATTAAAAATATTTTTTTTAATTCAAAAAATAATAATTAATAAAAAAAAAACCAAGGATGGGTGAGTGAATCCTAAGGGTGGGTGAACCTTACCCATGGTTAAGGAGTGCCAAAGGAGACACGTGGCAACCTCTAGGGGTTCCAACTCGAGAGATTCTCTCGAGTTGAACTCGAGAGAATCCTGTGCCTAACGAAGCCTAACAGATTGGGGTTGGATTGGTTTTTTGCAAAAAGGGTTGAGTGATGAGACATTTACTTGGTTGGATTGGTTTTCTGGAAAAAGGATTAAGTGATTAGACATTTACCCCATTGTTGAAGCGATTCCTAGGCTTTGGTTGGAACACACTTGTGATGTTATTGCCTCGTAACTTGCCTCCGTGACATCTTTTGAGGAGCTGAAGGGCCTGAATTATTATCCAGATTCTTGTGTGGGATGACATGCTCTATGCATGATTTAATCCGTTGGTCAACGTCTAACGTTTCAACCTTCGACCAATGATACTTCCATTTGGGATGGCTTAAATCATCGTACTCTGCTAATTTCAGCTGATAACACGCACCGAATACAATATTGCCATAACTCATGGAATTTTAGTATGGCAAGGGGTCCTCATGTCATAACATTAATAACACTACGGGTATGTTTGATTGCCAACAAAAAAAATATAGGTGAAAACATTGAGAAGATTTGAATTATTAATAAAATTCTTAGTTGTGTTTTATTCAATTTTATTTTATCTCTTTTCACTTAGTTTCTCCGCAACCAAACATAAGAATGGTCTTTGAAAGTTATCACCATAACTCTCTTAATGCCGACTCTTAGCAAGTGTGACAGATGTCATTACTCATATCAGGCAAGTGGCAAATCTCATGCTAAAATACTTTTTACAAAATATTAATGGGGGCATTGTCAATTGGCAAAAATATTTTCATTTTTCTTGGAGATTAACCATGGACAGGAGTTCCGATTGAGGAGTTCCGATTGAAGAGATAATTGGAGCAACCTAAAAAAATACCTTAATAAGAGTATTTTAAGAATTATTGAAAAAGTTTAGTTGACATAAATATCATTCCTTTATATTTGTAATACTCAATTTAACTACCTCTTTTCTAAGGCATTTTTTGGATTACTCGAGTTATCCCTTCAACCGGAACTCCAATTCATAACTTTTTTTTCTTTTTAACTTTTTTTTTACAGTTTGTTTTTTAAAAGGAGAATATTAGCAGTGGTCGTGTTTAGCCGCCCACCATTGATCGCATAAAGGACTTAAAGACCAAACAATTCTTGGTGGGGGCACACGAAAGTGTCTTTTAATGCATTTGAGGACAGCTAGGAATAAGAATAAGATTATCATTCCCATTTTCAAAAAAGGATCCCATTCTAGAAAAGGAAACAATATTATAATGCTAACGTATATGAAACACACTTGAGCGGGCCTAACCAGACGGTCCTTTGTCAGATGGGCAATTCATAGATGTTAGGGGTTTAGTGTTAGTTTTGAAGTGAATGGGCTATCGTCACACCACCGAGGCTTACCCCTATCAATAAATTTGATAGTTCCCGAGAGGCAGTGTATTTTAACATCTATTGATGTCATAATTTATCTATCTATATATACTCTATACTAATACTATACGCCGGTTGGTACTCACACACAATATCTCAAATCGCTTCTTCCTCTCTTGAAGTTGATGTCACGGATCTGTTGACGTGCCAAACTCCCCTTAATTGATCAATAAGATGGCATTACATATACATGTATACTATTAATCGTGAATTAGACAATTAAGTATTCCTCTACTACTCCATGACTTTTGGTCCTCCATCGTTCATGTCAATCTCTTCCCAACTCTTCACCTTCCATCTCTTCCCAACTCTTCCAATTCCCTCTTGATAGAAAAGGGATTTATTGAGAATGGTCTTGGTTGATTACAATAACTCCTCATTGAGGATTATATAGAGATCATATGAGTCTCAACATAGAACCATAATCCCATCATAATCAAATCAAACTCTAATCAAATCTAATTCTAATCAAATCTAATATTTGATACTATTTTATTTCAAATTCAAATTTACCTAGAGATGAGTCTACCATATTACACCACTCTGTATTCTCTAAACTTATCACTAATGCTCTTCCGTAATTACATCATCTTTTGAAGAAGGATCTTGCAATTGTTACAAACAAAAAGGTAGCCCACGATCATTGAGCATTGTAGAAAAGTCGCCGGAAAATTCGATTATACATATTGGTTGTCACTGTCAGTCTGTGAAATCCAACACTATCGCATCCCGCTCATCTTAGAGTTTATCGAAGTCAGTAGTCCACTAAAACAAACTGTCATGATCTCTCCCAATAGCACATAAGGAGAAGTCGGCTAGTCGTTTGAAGAAGAAAAAAAAAGAACTCAAAAGTATTAATGACAGAGAGATTTAACTAGAATTGGTGATGACTACAACTTTAAAGAAAAAAGTTTAAACCGGATGGGCGGCACTGCCGCTCGCCGGAAAAACAATATTACAAGAAAGAAAAAAAATTCAAAATAAGGTCCGATTGACCCGCTCTGATACCATGATAGAAAAGGAATTTATTGAGAATGATCTTGAATGATTATTGATCGGTGCTAATTATTACACATTTATGCACCTTAAACTGTATTTGTTAATCCTATTGAGCCCCGTTATCCATCACATTACTTCACTTGGGCATGTTTATTATTTTAAGGTTCATGCAAGAAAAAGAGAACTAAAGTAAGAAATTGCAAGATTTAAGATTTTAAGAAAAATTGCAACTAAGCAAGGATCCGAGTCAAAGAGAGGGAAATGACGAAAAAGGGGTAAAAGTGTAAAAATCAGCACATCACCAATCGATCGGCCGAGGGTGGTTGATCGATCGGCAGACGCCGTTTTAGGTATTTGTAAACTCATGAAAATTGGATTTTTGAGCCCATTTTTTATGTTTCTAAATTCATACTTCACATATATTATTTCTCTATAAAAGGAAAGCCACTTGCCCTGAAAAGGGTTCTGAATTTTGGAGATTTGAAGGAAAATACTCTGGAGATCTGTGAATGTTGAAGGATGGATTCTTCACATTCTTTTTGTTCTTCATCGAAAGCGGTGTTCCTTACTCTCAGCATGAACTAATTTCATTTTCTAGGTTTTAGATGAAACCCTAACCAAGTAATTGTATCCCTTATATTTTATTTAGGTTTTCTCCCTTTTGTAAACAATAATTGCATAATGAGAGGGTTGTTCTTCAACCAAATTATTAGAGTTTATAATCAATTTCAATTTGATCTTATCTTTGTCTTAGGTTTTATTGTGTTGAGATTAAAATCATTCATATCATCTTTCTGTGATTGTTGGTATGGATTTTATGTAATGGTATTACTGTCGATGAATTAAATTATAGGATATTTTATACCTAGGGAAGACAAATGATTTTACAACCCTAGTTTAATGTGTATCACTCGTGCTAACCGAAAATAGGATATGCCTAGAGTTTGATCCCTCAAATAATTCTTGTTTTGATGAGTTGAGATTTGTAGTTAATCTCATCTCTATTGTTTGCGCTTGAGAGGCCTGAATGAATGTATGTGGATTTAATTATGAAGCTAGTGGTAGATTCAAATACCCTAGATCTTCTCTCACCAATATATCACTAAAAGCTTTTAGTTTAATTAGTTAAAATAAAATCTGTTAGTTTAATTTATGCTCTTCGGTTAAAATCAATCAATCTTGTTACCCATTGACTTAGAATTAATCTGGAGAAAAAGGCAACGAAATCAGCACAATATTCTGCGGTTCACCACCTCATACTAGTCACAATTCTATGGAATTGTAGCTACTACAAGGTTTAATAAATTGACGACCAATTACAATAACTCCTCATTGAGGATTATATAAAGATCATATGAGTCTCAACATAGAAACATAAGCACATCATAATCAAATCAAACCCTAATCAAATCTAATATTTGATAATATTATATTTCAAATTCAAATCTCCCTAGAGATGAGATGAGATACGGTGTATTACACCACTTTGTATTCTCTAAACCTTTATCACTCCACAAATCTTAGCCTCAAATCACTCACTAAGAAGTTAATATTATAGGTTCCACTACCTAAATTTTTAAGTCCACCTTTGCGGCTCTTATCTTTCACATAGACATAGAATAACGTCTCTTTAATTAAGGCATTTTCCTCTCTCCTTTGATACCTCGAAGCATTTCTTTCTTTCTTTTCTTTATTGAAAGTGAAACCAAATCATTACTCTTCATTACCTTGATTTTACATTTGGGGTCCCATTATCAGACTTAAATCTGTTAGAATCTCTTTAATGATAATTCTAATTTCTTATTTTTTATCCTAAAATAAATCTCCAAAAAGAAAATTTTTTATTGCCTATTTTATGAAGGAAAATGTATAATTGACCGAAAGTCAATTTGCTAGAGAGCCTTCCAATCTTCCAATTGGAAGACCACCTTCCAATTGGAAGACCAACACGTGGTAGTGAAAAATTTGTTATTTATTTTACTTCATTTTTACCTTTACTTTTTTTTGATAATTCTTGTTAGCTTGTTTAGTGGTAAAGATAAAAATAATAATTAAATGTAACCTATTGTAGATGCATCCAATTTCTTCCTTGACAAGTGTCGAAATTTGATTGGGTGATTGGCTAGAAAGAGGACCTTGCAGTCCTCTAACCACAACTCTTTTATGAACTCTCGAATAGAAAATGTCCATGATTACCAAAAAAAGAAAAATTAGAAAGATGCCCATTAAAGTTAATAATTTCAAGTTAGTAAAGCTCATTTTACCCACCTTCCCTATCGAATACTGATCTAAGACCTTACATATACTTCATTTTCTTAAAAATTATTATTTTGTTATTCTCCTTCTTTTTTGATTAAGGAGGTAAAGTAACACCTAAGGTTACCGCTAAGGTGCCATAAAGGTAAACCTACTTAATGCACTCCCAAAGGTTCTGACTAATGGAGGATTATTGGATCATTATACTGTCGCGCCCCAAAATCCCACCTAGGAGAATGTGAGACTTTGGCACGTGACTTACTTATCATATCATCTTGTTAGACACATATAAGGCACACTAAGAAGGTGAACCTGAAAATTTCTTCATTTAATAGTAACAACTGACACCTCAAATGAACAATAATCAACTCTATAATTAAACTGAATATAATTAAATCCTGAATCATCGATCATGTTCCCCAAATTAAATAATTTCAACCTAAACATAATTCTAATTTAAATCCAGTTGCAATCTCTTTCAACATAAATTAAAATTCTAAAGAACTAAGATCAATAATAGGGTCATTTGTCCAGATCTCTCTCTTATTCAGGATGATCACTTGCAGGTTCTTCCTCGATGTATACTTTCTCGACCCAAGGTTCTGGTGCACATATTTCAAATCCCAAACTTGTCGAAAATAACAGTTCGGCTGAGCATTGAAACACTCAGCGAATACAACTTCTAACTAACAATACCATGAGCAACAATATAACATACATATCCAAATTCAACGGATGCAAAAAATTCATGCATTAGAGTGCGGAAAACCATACTTTTCTTTACAAGTCTTACATGTGCTCATTAGTAATTTTTTTTTCTTTTTCTTTGAAGTCCTTACTTTAAATCCAGATGACTAGTACCCTTGGTAACCGAGACTTAAAGTCAGGTATAAAATATCATTGTAATGAAATTACTTAAAGCAAGGTAACTAGCACCCTTGTACAACTTAAAGTCAAGTGAGGCATGCCCTTGGGAAACTTTTACTTAAAGTTGGGTATGAATACCTTTGAGAATCTTAACTTAAAGGTAGGACATATCCTTGTATCGAACTTTGTATGTGTTCATACTTACGAGAAACTCAATCATGCAATCATACTAGTGTGACTCTTACTTCCTTGTGTTAGTGATCTCATAATGCTTGTGCATATATCATTATCTGGGTTGGAAACAAGCAATAGATCCTCGGTTAAATTTCACTTTTGATCATAGGTTAAGGGCCATCAGGAATCCATCATAGAAATTTACATTATCATGATAAAATCCTAAAGTCACCAAAACCATAACCGAGGATAGAACCGCCTTGTAGGACAAAATAATTAGGAGGCGATCTATTCACTCTGTTGTTAGGTGAAAAGCACTATCTTAGCATTTAATGATAGTCATCTCAGCCTGCTTTCGACCCAAGACCGACCTTAGAAATAGTAGGCTCACGCGTGTGACACGTATGCATGAAGCAAGTTGCATGGTCATGCATAGGCATAGATGGGCATAATGAGGCATCCGAATTCAAGCCTATAAATACCCCTGACCTCTCTTAAGGTAAAGACTACTGAAGGATTACAAAAGAATTATCTAAATGCTACTGCAAAACCCCTGAACTCTCTCTTTCAAAGTTTGTTCTTAGTACTTCATCTTCAACCTCATACTGACTTGATCGTCGGAGGACTTTGACATGAGGGGCCCCCATCCGCATCAACAAAGATGTGTTGTGAACCTACCTCCTTCCTCCAACCAAACAACCAGAAGCTAAGGAGCAAGTGATGCGTAGACAATCCAAGAAAACCCACCACAAATATTGGCATCGTCTTTGAGAAACTCATAAACGACCCCACCATCTTTCATATACCTTGCTCATCATGTTTGACAGGGCTCAGATTCCTCTCGCGGACGAGGTGGCCAGGCCAACAGTCTTGGAAGCTGGACAAACATCAAGGCCAGCTCCTGAAGAAGATCTATCTCATGCCAACTAAATCATTGCTCTGTTGCAGTAGCAATAGTCGGCATTAGATCGATTAATAAGTGACCGTCAGATGTTTCAAGAGAGGCTGGATGCTTATGAGAATGATATCTTTGAGTCCAAACTCGAACTCCCCTTGGAGCCAAAAGTCGGTGTTACAGAGGGCTGCTCTGTGCCATTTCCTTATTGTGCAACCAACTTTCTGGTTTTCAAAATTTGGGGTCAGGTAAACATGAAAGAGGAAAGTGGTCTTTTGGTTCTTGGATCTAACCCATGGATCATGGGTTTTAAAAATGGGCTAACGGGTCATGAAGCCTTGGCTTGGGTTTGCTTAATGGCTGATGGGCTTTGGCCTTTGATGTTTTAGCAAAATCTTAGCCTTAGGGCTAAGGCCTAAGCAAAGGGTTTTGGGCTGAGGTTGTGCCATAAGCTCTAGGTTAGACCTAGGGTTTGGTTGAGTTAAACCATGGTTAAGATTATTAACCATGGTTAAGGGGGGTCTAAAAATGGGGTGTTGACACTCTCCTCGATACCAGGCTTTACAGCTACTTTACCAAGATAATCCTCAACGTGGGACCAGGCTGCCAGAATCTCCACATCGTGATGCCTGAAGCGAGCCCTCACCAAGGCCGGATGTGCGACGTTAGCTCTTCTCATCCCCTCCAAGAGGCCCAAGGGCACGACAGGCATCCCCACTGTTGCATGACAACTTTGATGGAAGGTTCGTACCTCTCTCTCCTCCCCGTGATGCATTTAGACCTCATTCTCCTCTTTTTCAGTATGCTCGTACTAAACCACGAGAGCTGGAATATGTCCGTGCCGAGCCACGAAATCATTATGCTCAATTGCGAGAGCCGTATGCTTGTGATGATCTACTAGACTTCCAGTACCCCGTGAGGAGCCACGGGTTCGTGATGTCCGAGAGCTGAATGCACAAGCACATTACGGAGACCAGAGGACATGGATGACCCCTATGAACGTAGAGGCCATGATCAGTGCCCATATCGGAGACACAGGCGGAAGTACTCTGGACTATTTTGCTAGGCAAACGAAGTTGGATGTTGGATCTTCTCATTTCTCAGATCAGATCAATCAGTCCTACACCTCCTCGAAGTTCATGACACCGAACTTCATCATGTTTGACGGAAGAATAGATCCAGTTGACCATCTGTTCAACTTCAAGCATGCGATGACTCTCTGCAATCCTGATGATAACCTCCTTTGTAAAGCTTTCCCGAACAGTCTGACAGGGGCAATTGCGAGGTGGTTCTGTAACCTCCCCTATGGATCAATAAAATTTTTGATAGGACTAAGGTTAGCCTTTATTGATTAGTACATTGTTAACAAGAAGAAGAAGGCAGAGACACAGATTCCCTCTTTGCCTTAAAAATGAAGCCCTCGGAGCCTCTTAGGGATTTCATTCAGTGGTTCAGTGATGAAGTCTCGAATATTGACAAAATCGAGAACAATAGTAGCATAATTGCATTTAAAAACGCACTGCCAAAGAACTCTAAGATGTATGAGTCTCTTGCTCTCGACTATCCCACTATACTTGATGATATGCTGGTCCGTGTAGTCAAATTCGGAAGATTCGAAGACGATACCACGATCGTAGCACGACCTAGGGTGAGAGGAGCAGGAGTGGAAGCCGTGGAGAGGGTGGACAGAGCTTCCACCTCGAAGAAGGGGAAGAGACCGAGGTATGATTCTTCTTATGATAAGGGGTCACCACAGTATGAGCCATGGGAGAAAATTGTTTATGTAAGCCAGCGAGATCAGTCGGATCGGGGCCCGTATGAAGTAAATCAAAGTCAAAATCAAAATCAGCAGTAATAGCTGGATTGGCGACCTATTCAGTCAAATCAGCATCAGCAGCAGCAAGGACGGTCGGACAAGCGTCTTTACCAGCCCAACCCATATCAGTCTAGATCAGTGCAAGGTCCTAGGGAGTGAGGCAATCAAACAACAGAGAAGCGTCCATATTAAAGCCGAATTGACCAAATTCAAGTTAGTCCAGCAACGATAATGCAGACCATGGTGAATGAGTCTTATTTTGAGTGGTCAGCCCGAGTTTTCACTAACATCACCAAAGGACCCTTGAGCTCAAGAGTATTTCCATTATCATAAGTGTCGTGGTCATCTGACCAATCGATGCAGAATCCCGAGGGAGTACCTAGAGCGACTTGTTCGAAAAGGCTATCTAAGAGAGTATATAGTCCATGATGTAGCCGCGAAGCAGGTGTATAATCAAGTCCCCCTGAACCTTCCACACGTGGAAGGGCCCGTAAATCCAAATATAAATCAAAGAAGAGGAGGAGGAGGAGGAGCACTAACTAGCACGATTAAGCCATTCACTGTGCCCGTTCTCCAATGGCAGATTTGGAGCAGGATTTTTGTGCCAAGACCAGGAAGTTGTCCCATATGGCTGAGGTATGTCAAGTGCAGCCAGCATCAAGGGGTATCGAGCAAGCTTTGACCTTCATCGACCATGACATGGCAACCGTGTTCTGGCCTCATTATGATGCTCCCATCCTCAAGATGAGAATAGAAGAATATGATATCAAGAGGGTGCTTGTTGAATCAGGAAGCTCGGTGGATATTTTGTATCTCCTAGCCTTCACGCAGATGAAGTTAGACCAATCTTTATTGGTCTTATCACAGACACCTCTAATCGGGTTCGACGGAAGTTCAATGCAGCCCCTCAGAGATGTCATCTTACTAGTCCAAGCCGAGTCAATCATGCTCCAGACACGATTTACCATCCTTGATGCTCTATCCCCTTATAATGTTATTCTTGGACGATGGTGGACGCATGAGATGAGAGTCATCCCTTCCTCTTATTATCAAGTTCTGAAGTTTCACACTCAGGACAAACCAATGGAAATCAGGGGAGATCAATTACCTTCCTAGAAGTGTCACTTTACCATGTCAAGCACTTTGGAAATGGCAATTACAGTGCAGGGTGGCCGAAGAAGAAGACGTGACTGAAGTAATTGAAAGACCATCTGTTAAACCCACGAAAGCTATAAATTTGTGGATGGATATAGAGCCACGGGTGCTACTAGTAGGGATGAGTGTGACGACGGAAGAAGAGGCCGAGCTGTTGTGCTTTTTGAGAAAGAATCTTGATATCTTTGCTTGGTCGCACAAAGATATGACTGGGATCAGCTTGGAAGTCATTTGTCATCACTTGAATGTTGATCCCACTCTCTGTCATGACAAATAGAAGCCACGAAGACTTGTTACTGCTTATCACGATGCCGTTAATAAGGAGATTGATAAGCTCATCCACAACGGATTCATTCGTGAAGTCCAATATCCGGAGTGGATAGCAAATGTTGTGGCATTTCCTAAGAAGAGTGGAAAGGCCAGAGTATGTATAGATTTCACCAATCTTAATAAAGCTTGTACAAAAGACTCTTTTCCTTTGCTTAGGATTAACAGACTTATCAATGCAACTGCTGACCATGAGATGTTGTCCTTCATGGATGGGTATTCAGGGTATAATTAGATTCTCCTTGCTGATGAAGATCAAGTGAAGACTGCTTTCATCACAGAGCGTGGATTATTCTGCTACAGAGTAATGCCCTTTGGTCTTAAGAATGCTGGTGCTACTTACCAACGGTTGATGACAGTGATGTGTGGACCGTTGCTTGGCAAGACGATGGAAATATACATTGATGACATTGTGGTAAAGATTCCAGCACAGAGGACCCATGCAACTTATTTAATTGAGCCTTTTTCTATCCTCCAAGCTTTCAATCTCAAACTGAATCCTGAGAAGTGCATATTCGGCGTCACCTCAGGCAAATTCTTGGGTTATCTGGTTAGCCAGCGAGGGATTGAGGGTAATCCAGCTCAGACCCTTGCTCTTCTCGACATGCCCGAGCCAAGGACGAGGAAAGAGATTTAGAATTTGACAGGACTCAACAGGTTTATCTCAAAATCTTTTGATCGATGCAAGCCCCTCTTCGAGTTATTACACAAAGATTCCATCTTTCGATGGACGAAGAATTGCTCTCAAGCTTTTGCTATCCTGAAAGAATATTTGGGCTCTGCTCCTATTCTATTTGTACCTAATCCTAGTGAAGTGCTCTACCTCTACTTCTCTGTCTTGGAACAAGCAATCAGTTTCGTGCTTATCCGAAGTTGTGAAGGTACGGAAAAGCCAATATATTTTACCAACAAAACCTTTCTCAAGGCGAAATCTCACTATAGTAAGCTCGAAAAGGTATGCCTCGCCCTAGTATTTTCTGTTGAAAATTTTCATCCCTACTTTCAAGCACATTCTATCATCTTGATCACGACATATCCACTTAAAGTTGTGTTAGGAAAGCCCAAGCTAGCGGGACGGATGTCAAAATGGGTTGTCGCATTAAGTGAATTCGATATTCAATACCGAGCATAGATATTTGAGAAAGGGCAGGTCATGACAAGTTTTTTATCTAACTTTCTTGTGGATGATGTTGGGTTAGAAGTAGATCAAGATCATCACGAGCTCCTAGACGAAGTAGAAGACAAGAGAAATAAAGAGGACGGGATGCCCGTATGGAGCAATTGCGCTTGTATGTGGACGAATCTTCTAATGCGAGTGGGGCAGGAATCGGTGCTATACTCATCAGTCCAGAGAATATCAAAGTAGAGATGGTGGTGAGCTTAGGCTTCTCTGCCTCGAGCAATGAAATTTAATATGAAGCCTTGACACTTAGCCTCTAAGGTGCAAAGGAGTTGGGCATATTGAAGCTGCGAGTGTTCTATGATTCTCAACTCATCGTGAATCAGATGAATGGTGTCTATGAATGTCTAGATGATCGAATGCATCGTTAAGCTGCATTTCTCCGTGGTTTATGTGAGGCATTCGACATCGTAGAGATCAAGCATATTAGGCGAGACGAGAATAGGCATGCCGATGCATTGGCCTATATTGCTTCTATGATACAAGCTAATGTACCACGAACGGTCCTCGTGGAATATAAGAATATCCTTCTATCGAACTGCAGCCAGGATGAGAGAATTTACTCGTCAGCACGGTATCAAGCTGGATGACGGGGCTGATAACTTATTTGAAAGACGGAATACTTTTTATTGATCCTCGAGAATCTCGATGGATAAGATATAAGGCACCTCAATACGTCCTCTTGACGGAGAGCTTTATAAGAAGTCATTCGGAGGACCTCTTATGAAGTGCATTCATCCTATTGATGTTGAAAGAATCTTGACCGAGATCCACGAAGAAATTTAGAGGATGGACGATAGCTCACTGTGCTCTCGGACAGGGCTACTTTTGGCCGTATATGTAGGCTGATGCGAATAAATACATGTTGAGGTGCAGTTAGTGTCAGCGTCATGCCAAGATGATACATGCTCCAGCTCAAGAGTTAAATACCGTCTCTTAACCTTAGCCATTTGCACGATGAGGTTTGGACATCGTGGGACCACTTCCTAAAGCCCCTGGCAACATGATCTTACTCCTGGTGGTAATTAATTATTTTATTTGATGGATTGAAGCCGTCCCTCTCGCAAGGATCCGTGAACAAGAAGTGAAGAAGTTTCTATGGGAACATATCATTTGCAGGTTTGGCATCTCTCAATCTATAATTTCTGACAACGGGAAGCAGTTCACAGGCAAAGTCATTGCTGAATTTTGCAAAGAGCTCACGATAAAGCATATCTTTTCATCTCCCTATTATCCTCAGGGAAATGGACTTGCCAAGACATCCAACAAAAGTTTGTTGAGTGCAATGAAGAAGAGGTTGGGTGAATCCAAGGGGAAATGGACGGTTGAGCTTCACAACATCCTGTGGGGTTATCGAACTACACCCCGGAGCCCTACAAATGAAACTCTGTTCTCTCTGGCTTACAGGATGGAGGCTGTAATCCCTACGGAGATCAGCTTATCAATGATTCGTTCATGATGGAAGGCCAGCACGGACGAAAAGGAAAATGACAAGCAGCCCGAGTTGATGGATATTCATCTGGACTTAATAGATGAACGATGAGAAGAAGCTAGTATACAAGTAGAATGCTATCAACAGCAACTCAAGAAGGCTTATAACAAGAAGGTACGAGGGAGAGTTCTCCATGTAGGGGACTATGTTCTACGACGGGTCTTTCAGATCACGAGAGCAGTCAACAGTGGGAAGCTCGGACCAACATGGGATGAACCTTATATCGTGGATCGACTCGGGAGCCCTGGAGTATGCTATCTCAAAGACCTAAAAGGTAACATCATTCAAAAGTCTTGGAATATAATGAATTTAAGGCAATTCTTTCAATAGAAAATGTGCTCTATCATATTGTAACCGTCCTCAAGGACGGAAGGCTTCGTCTTATGAAGTGTTCAAATGAATGATCAATGAAATGCCCAATGCAATGTCTGATGAATGATCGATGAATTGTCAAATGAATTTTCTAATGAGGTGTCTTAAATGGAATAACAAATGATTTGTTATATGAGCACAGTGCTCACCACAGGACATGTATGGCTCGACCAAATGAATTGTCATCTGAGCAAATGTATCCACCACAAGGTACGGATGACTTATACTAATGAAATGTCATATGAGCAAAGTATCTCCGTAACGAGGAACCTAAGGTTCAACTGATAAAATCTCATTTGTCAAAATTACATTAATGATGTTTTACAGTAGAATGTTTTCGTGCTCAATTACTAATGTTTCGTATTGTTTCCATACTTTATAGCCTTAGACATAAAAGATGGATTCGTTTTCTGATTAGATGCGTTGCTGACTTATTACGTTGTTTTAATGGTATATGTACACTCTCGTGCTCTACATAATTGGACAAAGGATTGAACAAAGAAATTGTGGATTAAACAAAAGAAGGATGATATAAAAAGAAAGACATTTCTATTCATAAAGCGTCCAAATGGTCGGACGAGGTAATTACAAGAGAAAGAAAAAGAAATAAAAATTACAACGATTATCTGAGCTGAGTATACTTAATTACATCAGGAGACGGCCACGGCGATCAAGTTTGCTGCGAGAACAGACCTTACTCATTTGCAGGAATTTTCACGTGGCAGATAAATGGATGTGTCACAAGAAACTATTCCAGTTCTTGAGCAGGCTCAACAGGCTCAATGGGAGACTCGGGTCATATCAGCGCAGACTCTTGAGGAAGAGAGGGATTATTCACGGTTTGATCCCCATCTTGGGCAATCTCCCCTTCTTTCTCGAGGATGATGATGTCCTCAGGAGGACGGATGGGTCGAATATCTTCGTCTCGTGGAGGAGATGGAGTCCTCGTTAGACGTCCTAAGTCTCGAAGAGCCCTCAGTTGTTCTTAAAATTCCTTCTCCATCTCCTCTTGCTCAGCCTTGAGCATCTTCTCAACCTCATCTTAATAGTATTCCTGAAGGCAAACCTTCATAGCCTCCCGCTCGCGCTCCTCATCCTCAACTCATCTTGTTAAAGCTTCGGCTTTGACCTCCAGTTCACTGATCCGAGCCTTGGCTATTTTTAGATCTGCTTCAGACATCCTGAGGGTCTTCGTAGTTATACGAAGACGGCCCCGAGTGTCCTCACGTTGTTTCTTTTAACGTTCCACATCGGCTCTGCTTTTCTCGACCTTGTCCTTGCCCTTTTCGACCTCGGCCTTGCTACTTTCAGCCTCAGCCTTGACTTGCTCTACTTGAGCTCGAATTTCTTCGATCTCCTTGAGCATCGCCGCCTTCTCTGCCGCTGCCGCTGCCTCCGCCCTCACCGCCTAAGCCTTGCAAACTTCAGAAGAGTTGCCTAGACAATTGTAACGATCAGACAACCCTCAGAACATCATGCTGATTTGACAAAAGAAAAGAGGTGAGTGTCTGTGGTGCAACAAGATAAGCAAAACGTAATCAGGTACAAAATGAGAAGTTTTACCATTGCAACCGCCTTTGCATGGTGCAGGTCTAAGGCCAACTTATTGGCGTTCTTCGCCAAGGTCTCGTCTGCAGGGAGCCTAACCCCTCGACTGTAGACTGCAGCCATCTGAATGCTCTCCATGGCCACATCGGCGTATATCAAATGTCATGCGCCAGCTTTAGTCTTGAAGGACAGGATCTAGACTCGATCTGGGCCCTCGACCTAGATGCACTCCTGAGGCAGAGGCAGAGGCAGTGGTGGTGGCGGAGGCAAAAGTGAAGAAGACGGATCAGTCACACGCACCGTCGGTTGAACAACCTCGGGTTGTTGTGCCTCAGTGACTGGCTCTTGGATAGTTACCTATCGAGCCGGAAGATCCATGACAACCTTACCTTGTTCTTTGGCATCCTCCTTCCTCTTCTTGGTGGCCACTAGTTCGGCCGGCGTCGCCTGCCTTTTTCTTGAGTGAGCCTCTGACTTAGAGGCATCACTAGTAGCATCTGCAGCAACAGCTGCTTCTGGCACGATCGACAAAGCGAATTCATGCTGTCATCCTGACCGCCATGAAACGTGAGTTGGCCGAATTAAGGGAATGGGGTTGTCATCCGCCATTTCTTCCTCGAGCACTTCACTAATAGCAGTAGATATCTTTATTTCGGCTTCCATCGCGGAAGTTTGTAGTGCAGCTACCTCGTTGATTTCAGCCTCGAGGTTGTCAGCAAGCTCGGCCTCAATCTTGCATCGAGACCTCCAAGTAATGTACTCGTTCCCCTTGTCTACTCTGATGGCCTTCAGATGATGGACTTCCTCCAAAGGCAGGCACCTACAGTGCACCTTTGACGGCTCTGCAACAAAAGATTGAAAAGGTTGAGTAAAAGAAAAAATACAAAAATGTAGAGGACAGAAGAAGAAGGACGAGAAATCATTATAAGAAACCTACTTGGCTGGAAGACGTTAGGGACAAGGTGAGCACTTTTCATCCTCCATCTGCCAGAGATGATGAAGTGTCTCGACCTCCACTTCTGATCCACATCAGGAAGTTAGTTGATGAAGTCGGAGGTTCTGGCTTTGGAGGTCAATGTATAGTAAGGCCCCTCTTCTTTTGTCCTGGGGCACAGGACGAGATGTTTAAAATGGAAGAGGTGGCGGGGTTCTATGATGTATCCGTCCTTGATGAACTTGATCACCAAGGACATATACTTATAGAAATTTGGGTGCAACTGACCTGGAGCAAGTTGGACGGCGGTGAGCACCTCCTCAATGAAGGGTTCAAGAGGAAATCGGAGTTCGGCCTCTAACTGAGCAAGGAATACCGAACTGAACTAGGTATTGGGTTAGAGTATGATCTTGGATGTTCCTAGCTCGAGGGGAAGAGACAGTATAAGCCCATAGAGGGATACTACCCGAAGTGCTAGGACCTTCTTCTGGGTTCATGATTACTGGATTTGACGGTTTCGAAAGGCGGAAGTATAGAAGAAAAAGGAAAAATACAGGGAGACAGAGCACCGATGAAATAAAAATAGTAAAGATAAGAGAAATTGAGAACTTATCAAATTCTCAAAGAGAACCTGGAGGCTGAAGAAGGCGAGGTCACTTGGATGCTTGATCAAAGGTGAGGCTTGAGTTCGGCAGAGTAACAGTAGAAACAATAGCAAAGTGAGGAAGATGAAGTTTATCTCTCCTTATTTATAGAAAAAATCAAAGTATGTCAGGACGGGAATAACCTCCATCTTCACCGTCCACCAACGCATGCGCAATGACACAATGGTTATTGCAAAATTTGAATCAGTGTGTCAGAAAGAAATCTCATCAAGGCAAATTTAGATTTCATCTCCACCATACACGTATGCAAAATCAAGGGTATGATCATCTTCCGTAGACACAAAGTTAATTGTCGCAAGTTTATGCGTGCCTCGAGTCCTGCAAAAAGCAATGATAACAACTTGCCAACATTAAATGGGATGCGACGGTTCATCACGCGTGCGAAACGTCTGTATCCAGCTGTCACGATGACCCATATACGCATAAGTTTGTTCAAACATCATGTCTTCTATGGAGTGACAAGTATTTTTCCATCATCAATTGGTTTACGATACTTTGGACTACGTTCAAAGCATCGTAAAGGGGTAAATTGTAATGGATAAAATTCGTAATTAATAAGTGTTGCAAGGGCGAGTAGAATCCTCTTCCTTGAGAAAGACAAATGAGGTTTCCGTACTCCATTTGACATAAGCTCGTGCTTCCCAGGACGATTTCAGATATCGTCGCCTGAAAGATGATTTCAGATATCGTCGTCTGAATGACGATTTCAGATATCGTCGTCTGAAGGACGATATTAGTATCGTGCTCATACCAATGACAGACTTGTGATCACATTGAGGACGGAACCGCCTTGTAGGATGAAATAATCAGGAGGTGATCTATTCACTCTGTTGTTAGGTGAAAAGCACTGTCTTAGTATTTAATGCATTTAATGATGGTCACCTCAGCCTACTTTCGACCTAAGACCGACCTTAGAAATAGTAGACTCACACATTTGACACATCTGCATGAAGATTTGTCTAACATATTTGGTAATAATCATAAAGCAAGTTGCATGGTCATGCATAGGCATAGATGGGCATGATGAGGCATCCGAATTCAAGCCTACAAATACCCTTGACCTCCCCTAAGGTAAAGACTACTAAAGGATTACAAAAGAATTATCTAAACGCTACTGCAAAACCCCTGAACTCTCTCTTTCAAAGTTTGTTCTTAGTACTTCATCTTCAACGCATACTGACTTGATCGTCAGAGGACTTTGACAGGAGAGGCCCCCACCCGCATCAACAAAGACGTGCTGTGAACCTACTTCCTTCCTCCTACCAGTCAACCAGAAGCTAAGGAGCAAGTGACACGTGGACAATCCAAGAAAACCCACCACAACATTTAATTTAGAATTCTTAGAATTTTAAATTTAAAAAGAATTCTGGGCAAAACACAACCAGTTGGTCGACCAGTTGTGCAGGGCGGGTGACCGGTTGCTGATCTGTCGACCAATTTTGCCAGGCAGTTAACCGGTTTGGTCTGATGCCCCTGTTTTTTTTGTTTTTGTACACTTTTTGAGACAGTGGTCAACCGGTTTGAGGGACGGTAGACCGGTTTGTCCTGTTTTGGTTGGTTTTTTCATTTTTCTTTACCCCAACCCTTGGTCAATGGTCACACAACATGTATTAAGTCATTAAACAGTAATTTGGGACATTTGAACACAATTTCAAGGATTTATTAAATTTGTACAAGTTTCAAGACAAAAGAGTTTTGGGGCTCTACATCTACACCCCTGCAAAGTCTAGTACCCAACCAAGGTGGGACTAAAGTTGGAAAGTAACATCCAACTGCTAAGCAGAGTTTTGCTTTTTTACTTAAGGAAGTAAAGTATCACCTAAAACACACACACAGTTAGACCCAAGGTTACTGCGAAGTCCTTCATTCCTATTTTTTCCTTCCTCATTATAACCTTCCCGGGGAGACATGGGAGACACTTTCATTGTCTCTCTAACCTCTTTTATTATTTAAGTCCAAATCGTGTAACCCCCTCCCAAAATCTTGCGAATGAACTCGTTGGTCAAGGAAAGGTTTTGGTCTCTTTCGTTATTATTTTCTCTTAAATTTATTTGAGATTAACAATGAACATGAGCTTTGGTTGAAAAGACAACTGGAGCAACACCAAAAAACCTTTGGGTGAGGTATTTAGGGAAAAAAAAATTAGTACTAGAAAATATCTGTCTTTGTATTTGTAATTACAAACTATGACTGCCCAAAACTTATATTCGAAGCTCCGATTATCGGTTTCAACCAAAACTCAGGTTCATAGTTAATCCCAATTTATTTATCGTAAGTTTGAAAGTATTACAAGTTATGATATGGAAAGTTAAATATTATTATTATATTAATATAAGGGCAATGATTAGCCTACCACACATTTGACCATGTAGTCAAATGTCATGTCCATGGGTCAATTTTAACACCTCTTTAACTATGATTAAGCTTAAGAAAGTTAAGGTTAATCTTTTTTTTTTCTAAAAACCAAGTTCAGATTGCTTAACCTTAAGAGTGAGTGAATCTTATTCATAACTGATGAGTGTTAAAAGGGGGGCATGGATCAATGAGGACCGCACATTCACTACATAGCGGAATGCGACAATAAGTTAAACATTTCCCTTAATATAAATATAAATATCAAAAGGGAGTCTCTTTTAAAACTTTTTTAAATCATAGTTAAGTTAATTAACTTAAGGTTAATGTAATGAATAAAATTTGTAAAATGCACAAGTGTTGTGAAGACGAGCAAATCTTCGTTGTTATGACAACGGATGAAAGACCCGTATTCAAATTAAGTACGACCTCATGCTCTTTAGGACAATGGATTTGTTATCCTGAAGATGAGTATAGCAATCGTATTCTTGGGCAACAGTTTTTTTATCCATATTCACATGCACAACGAACTCGTGGTTAAGTCAACAACGAGACCGACTCGCAGGATGAAATAATCAGGAGGCGATGATTTTACTCTGTTGTTAGGTAAAAAGCACTGTCTTAGCATTTAATACATTTAATGTTAGTCATTTTAGTTTGCTTTTGACCCTAGACCGACCTTAGAGATAGTAGGCTCACACGTGTGACACATAAGGCTCAAGATCTGTCTGACATATTTGGTAATGATCATAAAGCAAGTGGCATGGTCATCCATGAACATCTATGAGCATGAATGGACATACAGAGTTAATCCCATAAATACCCTGAGAGATCCCCAGTACCCTTGTGAGGAGCCATGGGCTCGTAATGCTCAAGAGCTGAATGCTCAAACGCATTATAGGGATCAAAGGGTGTGGATGACTCCCAAAGATGTAGAAGCTATGATCAATGCCCATGTCAGGGGCACAGGTGGAGGCTCTCTTGACCATTTTGCTCTGCAAGCAAAGTTGGATGTTGGAACTTCTCCATTTTCAGATCAAATTAACCAGTCATACACTTCCTCAAAGTTCATGACGCAAAACTTTATCATGTTCGATGGAAGGACGAACCCAGTTGACCATTTGTTCAACTTCAAGCATGCAATAGCTCTCTGCAATCTTGATGATAATCTCCTCTGTAAATTCTCCCCAAACAGTTTGACAGGAGCAGCTGCGAGGTGGTTTCATAACTTGCCATCTGGCTCAATCAAAAGCATGGCAGAACTAAGGTCAGCTTTTATTGATCAATATATTATGAATAAAAAGAAAAGGCAGGTGCGGATTCCCTCTTCGCTCTGATAATGAAGCCAACGGAGTCCTTAATGGACTTCATTCAGCAGTTCAGTGACGAGGTCTCGAACATTGACAAAGTCGAGGATAGTAGCAGCATAGCCGCATTCAAGAATGCAGTGCCAAAGAGCTCCAAAATATATGAATCTCTTACTCTTAACTATCCCACCAAGCTAGACGATATGCTTGTTTGTGTCGCTAAGTTCAGGATATTTGAAGACGACATCACAGTCGTAGCATGGCCAAGGGTAAAGGGAGTAGAAGTGGAAGCTGTGGAGAAAGCAGACAGAGCACCCTCATCGAAGAAGAGGAAGAGTCCGAGGTATGAATCTTCTGATGACAAAGAATCACCACGAAGAGCACCAAGAGAGAAGATTGTTTATGTGAATCAACGAGATCAACCGGATCGGCGCTTGTATAAAGTGTACCAGAATCAAAATCAACAGCAGAGTAGGATGAACAGGCATCTCGTTCAGCCCAATCAAAATTATCAACATCACCAGGGCCAGCAAGATAGACATCCTTATCAGCCCAGTCAGGTGCAGCCCAGGTACAATCAAGGCCATCAAGAGCGGGGCAATCAGACAACGGAGAGATGTTATTTCCAGAATCAGATTGATCAAGTTAATTTCATGGTCAGTCTGACGACAATAATGAAGTTGATGAAGAACGAGTCTTATTTCAAATGGCCTACGCGTGCTGTTCGCGACATCACCATAAGACCACAGGCACAGGAGTACTGCCACTATCACAAGTGCTATGGTCACGTAACTAACCGTTGTTAGATCTTGAGGGATTACCTGGTGTGGCTAGTTCGGGAGGCCTATTTGGCAAAGTACGTGGTTCCTAATGCTGGTGCAGTGCATGCTAGGGTACCACCACCTCTACCCTGTGTTGAAGAACCTTCAAATCCAGACACCAGTGGAGGAGGATGGGGAGGAGCACCCATAGGTACGATCAATGTCATCCACCGTGCTCGGACATCGGCGATAGACTTGGAGCAGAACTTCAGGGCGAAGACGAGGAAGCTATCTCATATGGCCGAAGTCTGCCAAGTACAACCAGCAACGAGGGGCATCGAGCAAGCTCTTACCTTTTATGACCATGATATAATGACCGTGGTGAGGCCTCATTACAATGCCCTCATCCTCACTATGAGAATTGGCAACTTCGATATCAAGAGGGTGTTTGTTGACCCAGGGAGTGTAGTAGACATTCTCTATCTCCAAGCCTTCACCCAGGTGAAGTTGGATCCAGCTTCACTTGTTGCTGCTCAAACCCCGTTGGTTGGGTTTGATGGAAGTTCGATGTAGCCTCTTGGAGAGATCGTCTTGTCTGTCGAAGTCAGACTAATCGTCTTGCCAACACGATTTTCCATCCTCGATACACCGTCCCTGTATAATGTCATTCTTGGACGGTGGTGGACACATGAGATGAGAGCTGTTCCCTCATCCTATTACCAGGTGTTGAAGTATCCCACTTAGGACGGGCCAAGGGATATCAATTAGCATCCCAGAAGTGTGATTACACTCCACCTGACGTATCCAAATAGCAATTACAGTGCTGGACCGTAGAGGAAGAGAGCTCGGGTGAGATATTGAGCAGGCCGTCTGTTGAACCCACGAAGGCTGTTAATTTGGAGACGAACGAGGAGCCGAGGATGTTGCAAATAGGGACCAGTTTGATGATGGAACAAGAGGTTGAGCTGTTTTACTTTTTGAAGAAGAATCTCGATGTCTTTGCCTGGTCACACAAAGATATGACGAGGATCAGCTCGGAAGTCATTTGTCATCACTTGAACGTTGATCCTGTTGTTTGCCCCATCAAACAAAAGCCACGAAGACTTGCGCATGCTTATCATAATGCTGTTAACGAAGAGATTAGCAAACTCATCTAGCACGAGTTCATTTGAGAAGTTCAATACCTGGACTGGATAGCGAATGTAGTAGTCGTACCAAAGAAAAGTGGGAAAGTTAGAGTCTGTATTGATTTCACCAATGTAAATAAAGCATACCCAAAAGACTTTTTCCCTGTACCAAGAATTGATAGACTTATCAATGCTACTGCTGGCCATGAGATGTTGTCCTTTATGGATGGGTATTCGGGCTATAATCAGATTCTTCTGGTTGATGATGATCAAGAGAAAATTGCCTTCATCACAAAGCGTGACCTATTTTGTTACCGAGTCATGCCTTTTGGTCTCAAGAACGCCGGTGCTACTTCTCAACGCTTGATGACTTTGATATTTGAGCATTTGCTCAGCAAGACGATGGAAGTATATATTAATGACATCATGGTGAAGAGTCGAGTACGAACAACTCTCATGGCCAATCTGGTTGAGCCTTTCTCTATTCTTCGAGATTTTAATCTAAAGTTGAACCCCGAGAAGTGTATATTTGGAGTCACTTCAGGCAAATTTCTAGGCTATCTCATCAGTCAGCGTGGTATTGAGGCTAATCCTACTCAAATTTGTGCTCTGTTGGACATGCCAGAGCCAAGGACGAGGAAGGAGATTCAAAAGTTGACAAGACGTATTACTGCCCTCAATCATTTTATCTCGAAGTCCTCTAATTGTTGTAAGCATTTTTCGAGTTCTTAAGAAAAGACTCAATATTCAGGTGGACTAAGGAGTGTTCTCAAGCTTTTGTTGCCCTTAAAGAATATTTGGGCTCTACTCCCATCCTCTCCGTACCTGAGCCTAGCGAGGTGGTATATCTTTATTTATCCGTCTCTGAGCAGGCAATTGGTTCTGTGCTTCTCAGAAGTTATGATGGTGTGGAAAAACGAATATATTTTATCAGCAAAACCTTTCTCAAAGCGGAGTCCAATTACAACAAACTCGAAAAGGTATGCCGTGCTCTAGTTTTTTCTATTGAAAAATTGTGTCCTTACTTCCAGGCTCATACTATCGTTGTCATCATGACGTATCCCTTAAAAATTATGTTGGGACGACCTGAGTTGGCGGGATGAATGTCAAAATGGACTGTTGCACTCAGTGAATTTGATATTCAGTATCGAGCAAGGATATCAAAGAAGGGTCAAGCCATCGCGAGTTTTTTATCTGACTTTGCCGTGAAGGAAGTTAGGGCAGAAGTAGATCATGATCGTCACGAGCTCCCAGATGACGTTGAGGACGGAAACCATGAGCAAGACGGGATGACGACGTGGAATAATTGACTCTTGTATGTAGATGGATTTTCCAATGCTAGTGGTTTAGGGCTTGGTGCTGTACTCATTAGCCCAGAGAACGTTAGAGTTCAGAAGATTAAACGTCTAGGATTTTCCGCCTCAAACAACGAAGCTTAGTATGAAGCATTGCTGCTTGGACTGTAGAGTGCAAAAGACTTGAGGATCTCGAAGTTGTGGGTGTTCTGTGATTCTCAACTCGTGGTGAACTAAATGAATGACGTCTATGAATGTAGAGACAGTAGAATGCAACGTTATGCTGCACTACTCTGTGATCAATGTGAAGCTTTTGATGTTGTTGAAATCAAGTACATTCAGAGAGATGACAACAGACATGTAGATGCTTTGGCTTATATTGCTTCCATATTACAAGCTGATGAATCAAAGGCAGTCCTCATGGAGTACAAAGAGTATCCTTCTATCGAGCTATAACTACAACGGGAAGCATTATTCATTAACGAAAAGCCGAGTTGGATAACGGGTTTGATAGCGTATTTAAAAGATGGGGTCCTCCCCATCGATACAAGAGAATCACGGTGGATACAATACAAGACACCACGCTACATCCTCTTGCACAGAGAACTGTATAGAAAGTCATTTGGAGGGTCTCTTATAAAGTGTGTTCATCATGTTGATGTTAAAAGGATTTTGACCGAGCTCCACAAGGGAATTTGTGGGATTCACTCTGGAGGACGGACAATTGCCCACCGTGCTCTAGGGCAAGGACATTTTTGGCCTTACATGCAAGTAGATGCTCAAAAGTATGTGAAGAAGTGTAGCCAATGCAAACGTCACGCCAGATTGATCCATGCCCTAGCTCAAGAGCTCAATACTGTGTCTCAACCTTGGCTATTCGCACGATGGGGACTTGACAATGTGGGACCTCTGCTCAAAGCTCTAGGCAATATGATCTTTCTGTTGGTGGCCACGGACTATTTTTCCTGATGGATTGAAGTTGTCTCCCTTGTACGCATAAGAGAGCAAGAAGTGAAGAAGTTTATCTGGGAGCATATCATCTACAGGTTCGACATCTACAGGTTCGACATTCCTCAATCCATCATTTCTGATAACGGGAAGCAGTTCGCAGGGAAAATCATCACTGAATTTTGCAAAGAGCTCAAAATCAAGAATATCTTCTTATCTCCGTATTATCGGCAGGGAAATAGTTTAGCCGATGCAGCTAATAAAAGTCTATTGAATGCTTTGAAGAGAAGGTTAGAAGATTCCAAGGGGAAGTGGACGAGTGAGCTGCATAACATATTGTGGGCGTATAAGACAACGCCACAGAGTCCTACAAATGAGACCCGGTTCTCCTTGGCGTATGGAATGGAGGCCATAATCCCTATGGAAATCAGTCTGCCAACAATACGTTCACGGCGGAGCAAGAAGACATAAGAAAAAGACAAAATCTTGAGCTGATGTCTATTTATCTAGATTTGTTGGATGAACGACGAGAAGATGTCAGCATCCAGATGGGGAGATATCAACAACAGTTGAGAAAGACATATAACAAGAGAGTACGGAAGATTGTTCTTCATGTAGGAGATCTTGTCCTTCGAAGAGTCTTCCAGAGCACTCGTGAAGTCAACAGCGAGAAGCTAGGGCCTAACTGGGAAGGGACATACATCGTAGATCGTCTCGGAAGCCCTAGAGTATGTTATCTCAAAGATTTAGAAGGTAATGTAATCCAAAAGCTTTTGAACATTATGAATTTGAAGCAATATTTTCAATAAATATGTACAAATTACACAACGAATTCGTCTATATATTTGTCCTTGAAATTATTCATAAGGTTATTTAATGACAAGATAGGAGAAATGATCATGTGTCAAATAAAATATATTGAATGAAAAGTCAAATGATTTATCATCTGAACACGGTACTCATCACGAGACACATATAGCTTATTCAAATGAAGCAAACAAGCGGCTTATACTAATGAAATGTCATCTAAGCATGGTGTCCCACCACGAGTCACCTAAGGTTCAACAAATGAGATATCATTTGCCTTAGTACATTTATGACGTTTTACACTACGACGCATCCGTAGTCATTTACTATCATTTTCTTGAAAGTATCCATACTCTACGACTTGGTGGTTTTGCATCTTATAATCTTTCAAGTGTTTTTATCAAGTGTTCCCGTGCTACATGCATTTTCGCGTGCTTGAATAGTTGGATACATTATAGTAGGATGATTAATTCATTTTTCTTGGTTTTATGTTGCATGTACGTTTTACGTGCTATATACCTTATAAAATTTTCAAGTGCTTTATCACAAATGCTCAGTACGAGTAACAAAAGATAGTATGCAGAAAGAAGACTTTCATTAAACAGCGGGAAAGTTACTTTCATAACAAAAAAAAAATACATCAAGAGAAAAAGTAGAGAAAAGCTATGAAGCAGGCTCAGCGGTGACTTCTGGAGTAGGCTCGGGTTGAACATTGACATTGTCTTCAATGGAGATTGGATCAACGGGAGTCTCGGGCAGAGGAGGAGTCGGCTCTTCAGGTAGAGGAGGTTTTTCCACTCCTTGAACTTCAGCTTCTTCGTCCAGGAGGATGACTTCAAGACCAGGAATTTTGGAACGAGTGGTCTCGTCCTTTGACTGTTGAGGGGTGTTAATCAGTCGTCCTGCCTCTTAGAGTTCCTTCAGAAGCTTCTTCTCCATCCCTACCCGATCTTCAAGCACCATCCGATTGACTTCCTTCTGATAAAATTCACGAAGTTCGGTCTTCTAGGCTTCCTTCGCGAGCTCCGCCTCTTCGAGTTGCTTGGCTAAGGTTTTAGACAAACCTTCCAGCTCCCTGACTTGGAGGTTGGCTGTGTTGGCTGCTTCTGACGCTTTCTTCTCATCCTCAGCTAATTTTTGAGCAGCTTCACAGGACGTGTTCCGTTGTTTATGGTATCTATCAGCGTTGGCTTTGACCTTCTCCAGTTGAGAATGAGTTTCTTGCAACTCGTTGGCCATCGCTGTCTTCTCCGTCATTGTATTTTCAGCCGTGGTGGTGGCTTGTTGCTTCCAGTACCCAACCACCTGGCCGATGTTGTCGTAACATTCAAAAACCTCCACAAACGCATTGTTCAGCTAGTAAGAGAGAAATCAACAATGTCAAAACAACGACGATCAGAGCAATGTATACTGATTATAAAGTGAAGTATGCAAGGCGAATAGTAGAGCTTACCATTGCGGGTACCATAGTGCTGATGCTGTTCAGTGCTGTCTTTGATAGTTGCTTTGCTATGGCCACGTTAGTGGGAAACCTCATTCCCCGGTTCACAGCTATGGCAGTTGCGCCGTTGTTTATTGATGAGTCCGCCGTTGTCAGTAGGCGGGACCCAACCTTGAAGACGAGAGCCCAGACAGCGGTACTCTCTGTCATCGCTACTTCCTACGACAGAGGAGCAGCAGTAGGAGCAGTTATGTTGACCATTAGTTGCTTGCAACCGCTGGTTCAGCCAACGTAACAGGCTCTCGGACTTCTTGTTGAGCTGGAGTCGGAGCCACGACCGCCTTGCCTCTCTCTTGGCGGATTTTATCGTGCTCTTCCTCTCTCCTTTTCTTCTTAGCCATGAGTTCGGCCAAGGTTGCTGCCCTCTTCTTGGATTGGTGGTCGGCAGGGGCACCTGCTTCTGTTGTTAGGGGAGGGGCGAATGTGTGCGTCCTTGAAGTCGGAGGCAGTATGGGCGATTTTTTGGGAGCCTGAGGTACTCTGACTAGTGGGAGAGGAGTGTCTTCTGCCATCTCTTCTTCTTCTTCAAAAGTGGCAGGATGGGAAGACAATGCTCTGACTTGAGTTGCGACGGGAGCAAGCTGAGCTACGTTGTCGATGACACGATCTTGCTCCTCCTCCTCGATGACCTTCCTTGGCCTCCAGGTAAGGTAGGCTGCTCCTCTCTCCTTGGCGATAACATTCTGACGACGTTCCTCATCTCGAGAGATACCTCAGAAGTGTGTCTTTGAAGGTTCTGCATAAGAAAAGAAATTATCTGTGACAACGGAAAATATACAACAAAGAAAAGGGAACAGAGAACGGGTCAAGCACAACAGACCTGACTGAAATAAATTAGGGACAGGACGGGAAGATTCCGATCTCCAGGCACCGGAGACGATGAAGGACGAATCTTTCCATTTCCGGTCCATATTGGCTAAGCCCGAGATGAAGTCGGAGACTTTGGCACATATACTCCAGGTGTAGTACGGTCCATCTTCCTCACCACTCCCTCGACACTTAACGACATAGCGGAAGTGGAAAATGTGTCTAGTCTCTATGTGATGTCCGTCCTTGATGAACTTAGTCACCAAGGACATGTACCTGTAGAAGTTCGGGTGCATTTGACCCAGTGCGAGTTGTAAGGTTGAGAGGACAAAATCTATTATGGGTTCTTGGGGAAGATGAAGACCAACCTCGAGCTGAGCGAGGTGGACAATGGTCGAGGTAGGGCGACGATCAACGATGAAGTCGTCCCTCTTGAAATTGGACTTAGGGAGGGATTTGAAAGAGGGTTCTGTAATGGTCAAGGGTGTGTTTCTGGTATTTTTTGGTTCGAGGAGAAGAGATAATGTAGGCACCATAAGGGCCACTACCTGAGCAGTTGGTTTCATCAATCTCAGCCACTCTTACCTCTTCGACAGACATGGTGGACAATAAAAAAAAGTGGTGACAGAGAGGATGAAGAGCAGAAAAGACGAAGAACAGAGAAGGAAACCAGAGAATAGAGGAGAGACAAACAAAAAATGAAGAGTAGAGAAAAAGAAACAGAGAGTAGAGAACGAACTTACCACGTTCTCAACTATGTAAAGGGCTGGAAGAGCAATGGAGAACTTGAAGTCTTCGACTGAGGTGAGATTCCGACAGAGTAATAGTAGGGCTGAGAGTCAAGTGAAGAAGATGAAGTGATGTCACTCTATATTTATAGGCAATTCAAAATTCCAATACTAGAATGGCCTCCATCGCTATCGTACACGTATACCAGCACGAGGTCAAGATGATCATATGCGTAAGTTGATTCGGCGTGTCAGAAAGAAACTTATGCAAGACGGAGTTAACCCTCATCATCGCCATACACATAAGAGAGACCATGGGCATGATCGTCTTTTGGCAGACAGAGTAACCGTCGTAAGGATTTGCGTGCCTCGAGTTTCGTAAAAAGCAATGATGACAGTTTGCCAAACATTAATGAGGCGTGACGATTTATCACGTGTGCGACACAACTGGTACGACGATCCACATTCGCGTACAGCTCACGCAACGCTTCGATGTCTACGGATTGACAGGTATTCTCCACTTTATGTGCCGAGTTTTTTTATGATACTTTGAACTACGTTCAAGGCATCATAAATGGGCAAATTGTAATTGATAGAATTTGTAAAATGCACAAGTGTCGTGAAGATGAGCAAATCTTCGTTGTTATGACAATGGATGAAAGACCCATATTCAAATTAAGTACGAGCCCGTGCTCTTTAGGATAACGGATTCGTTATCCTAAAGATGAGTATAACAGCCGTATTCTTGGGCTACAGTTATTTTATCCGTATTCATATACACAACGAACCCGTGCTTAAGTCAACAACGAGACCGACTCGTATGACGAAATAATCAGGAGGTAATCATTTTACTCTATTGTTAGGTGAAAAACACTGTCTTAGCATTTAATGCATTTAATGTTAGTCATTTCAGTCTGCTTTTGACCTCAGACCGACCTTAGAGATAGTAGGCTCACACGTGTGACACGTAAGATTTAAGATTTGTTTGACATATTTGGTAATGATTATAAAGCAAGTAGCATGCTAATCCATGAACATTTATGGGCATGAATGGACATACAGAGTTAAGCCTATAAATACCCCGAGAGATTCAGTGCATAGGGATCGACAAAATTCATAATTTTACTATTTGTCTCAACCTTTTACTGTACTTCATCTTCTTCTTATTCTAACTTTGGCATCGAAGTGTAGTACAGGCCCTCCACTTCTTCCTTCTAAACCAGAATCTGAGGAGCAGGTGACGCGTGGACAGTCAGGAAAAATCTCACACAAAAATTGGCGCCATCTGTTGGAAATTCTTAAACGAACCCCCCCTTTGCTCTTCTTGTTCATCATGGCTGATCAAACCCCTATACCTCTTGTTGAAGATCTAACCCCTCAAACCACCCCCATTGCTCAAACTATATTGCAGACTCCTAAGCTGGAGGTTGGGCAACCTTCTGAGTATCTCGTAGGAGAGGCTTCTCAAACAAGCCAGATCTTGTTGTTGTTGCAGCAACAATGCAACAACAGTCCACTCTGACCCGTCTAACTAGCTTGCAACAGTCATTTCAAGAGAGGCTGGAGGCTCTTTTGACCATTTTGCTCAGCAAGCAAAGTTGGATGTTAGAACCTCTCCCTTTTCAGATCAGATCAACTAGTCATACACTCCCTCAAACTCCCTCAAAGTTCACGATGCAAAACTTTATCATGTTCGATGGAAGGACGGACCCAGTTGACCACATGTTCAACTTCAAGCATGTAATGGTTCTTCGCAATCCTGATGATAATCTCATCTGTAAAGTCTTCCCGAATAGTTAATGAATGTTAACTAACCTAAGGTTAATTTTCTAAAAACCAAGTTTAGATGGATGAACCCTAAATTGAGTGAATCTTAACCACGATTAATAAATGTTAACTAACCTAAGGTTTATTTTCTAAAAACCAAGGTTGGATGGATGAACCCTAAGATTAAGTGAATCTTAATCACAATTTATATATAAATATAATAAATATTAAAAGGGGCATGTGGCATCCGTGGAGGCCTCCGCATTCTGCTGGGTGGAACGCGGGCGCGCAAAGAATCATTCTCCATATCAAAAAATTATTATACACAAGTCAACTCCAATGAAATTAGAGTTGAATCAAATTGGGTTTGGATTGAATTTAACTATATTGAATCTTTTGAGTTCAAATAAAAGCTTTGCTCGATTTGTTAAATGTTGAAATACTAAGTTTGATTATGGAACAGTTAATCCCAACTGATCAGTAAAAATGCAAAAAAAATAAAAAAAATACAATACTAAGCTTGATTTGACTTGAGCCAAGCCGATGAACCAGCTTGGCTTGAGGGTAGCCCTTATAAGAAAAATATTCACCTCTTCGGCTCCCATTTTCTTGCCATGTGTCCCCCTTCTACCTCATTTAACTGTGGTTAAAATTCATCAACCCTTAAGGTTCATCCATCTATCCTTGGTTTTTAGAAAAATAAATAAAATAAATTTAACTAAAGGCTTAAAAAAAACTAACCCGAGTTAATAAGAGTTGAAGGGTCAGCTATGTGAGAGTGAGGAGCAATAGTTCGCTCCTGGTCAGTGGAGCGAACTATTGCTCTCCTTATAATTGCTTTAACACTTCAGATTTTCTACCATAACTACTAGTGGATTTTCCTCCGGTAGGCACACAAGCCGAGGTTCGTAAAACTCATACGATGGTAATCGTCCGATCAAGTAAATATCTCTTGTTCCCGGTTTTTGTTTTCATCTTCGGATAAATAGTCTATTTTTAATTAAGACCTAAAGCCGCCATTCGAGCTCGAGAATTTCAGCAATGGTAGTGGTAGAAAAATGGCGTACGCAGGAAGATTTCTACATCCGATTAGGGCATCTCTGTCTGCCGTCTCTTCTCCCTATTCATATATGTCTCATTCAAGAAATCAATGTAAGTCTCGGTTTCAAATATCGATTACTCTTTAATCTCATTTCAGTATTCTCTATACCGGTTTTTGAATAGAACATATTGTAGAATTCTGATTGTATTCCCTACTCATATAAGTCTCGGTTTCAAAACCCTAGTTTATTTCTGTCAATTGTTTGATATCTGATGCAAAATTCTGATAATCTTATTATGATAACTATTTTGTAATGAGTGAATTGAATTACTGTATTTAATGTATCTAACAAGTTTCAAGAGATGAGAAAACGGCATGATACATCGAATGAATATGCACAACCCTTTAGTTCTTTTTTTCTTTTGTCTTAATATAAAAGTAAAAAATACCAAGAATTTAAGAAGGTATAGGTGTGTCTGAAATAATCAATGCTTTTGCCAATTTATGGATTGAATGTTCAAACAATTCAACGGAGAGTTAGACGTGAGTATGTCTTCACTAAGTCAGTAGAATAATTTTCCATTATTCAGTATTGATTGAGTCTGTTTAACTTTTATATGAGCGGAATTTGGGTCTATATTTGATCGAGTTAAACACAGTTAACTCAATTCATTAATTTCAACTTAAGAGTTATGTCCGAAAAAATGCGGATATACTCTAGTAGACCATTTCATCAGTTGTTATATCGTTTATGTGTTGAAAATCAGCATAGTGTGCATGCCATTGAGACCAGTACTGGTATAAGTTGGAGTGGAAATGTACTGCTTATTCTTCACATCCCTACATTTGACGATGAAGTTATTTGATATGCACTTCGTTTAATTCTTCCCGCATGCCACTTCTTGTGCAGTTTATGGGAAATATGAACAGTTAAGGTCATGGGTAAAGGGCCTTGAACCTGTACTACTGGACCGTGCATCAAGATTCCAGTATAAACTATATATCCAAAGAAAACACATGCGGAATCCGTGTTTTTCAGGCAAGTTACTATATTTCTTTCCATCATCATTTGCGAGATTGATTTCAATCGTGTTCTAATTTATGGTTTAAATTTCCTATGACGGCACAAACCTATGCAAGAAGGCTTTGATTGTCTATGCTTATCTGTCTCTAAAATCTTGTTCAATCATAATTTTCTGTATCTTCCCATAATATAAATTGTTAGATTAACCTGCTTCTATTTTTTTTTGCCTGCACCCTCAAAAAGGTTTAAAAAAAATACAAGATTAGTCTAGAGTTATGTTATTTGCTTCCTTTGGAAGGGCTACATTGTCAAACTAAGCGTGGGTGCATATATATATATAGTGACATTCTAATGAGTCATGCTCATTGAAGCTTGTAATGGGCGGTCCCTAATAATATGACACGTGGCTAGTTGATTTGGAATCTGACCGTTTGATGTCAAGATAGGTTGCCCGAGAGACACGTGACAAAAAATTAGCTCGATTGGACATTTGTAGACCGTCCGATTGAAGAAGGGAAGATCAACCATTTATATATCCTAGGTAGGGTCTAGTAAACCCTAAGGGGTTAATGCTGTAAACTAGGGTCTAATCGGACAGTCTAAACAAGTCTGATCGGACTGATTTTTTGGACACATGTCTCCAATGAACCCAACTTGACATCCAATGGTTAGATTCAAAAAAGAATGCCACGTGTCATCATTCTAGCGGGACCGCTCACTACAAGCTTCAATGAGCATGACTCATTAGTATCCTTCCCTATATATATATGTACTAGCAAACACCCGGTGCGATGCACGGGACACGAATTAAGATGAAAGTGAAAAAAAGTGTAATATAAAAAGAAATATTAAAATATAAACTTTAAAAAAATCTCACACCTCTAAGATAGAGAGGTAAATATGTGTAGAGAAAGTTCACAGAAAAAGTTCTACTTAGGTGGTGTATGCAGGTCAATTCTATGCCAATGCCATAGATGTCTCATCTTTAAAATTTCTAAATTAACATTCTCAAACTGAAGGGTATTTGAATAGGACATTACAACTTACAACATTTTCAAATTGAAGAGTATTTGGATATGAAATTGCATAATTGTACACTGCTAGACCACCAACCAACATTAAACTTTTTATTCTTTTTTTACTAAGTATAATCTCTTGAAATTTAGTATATCTGTCTGTCCAGGCATTGCTTGATATTTTACAGTGAGGAGCTATTCTTGCTTTCTTTCAACTTCTAGCAGTATGTCATTATGTCGTGTGAACGGAAGCACAAATGGGGGATTGTACTGCAATCACATGACATTTCAAAATAGAGTTCTTATATATATATATAGCCTGAAAACCAAGATGTATCGAGTCAAGTCTTACTTGTGCAACTTCCATCGATCCATCCTGTTTTACTTGGAACTGCCTGTCACTCCTTAGAGCATCTCATAACTTCAACTCCCATTGTTTAACTTCTTCATCCTTACAAAACCTGATCCAAAATGGAAATGGAGAGAGCCACAAACTGTAACAATAAACATTCTGAAAATATTAGGTATAATTTTTCTTTTCCTAAACTGCATGCAGCTTTGATTTGTATTAACACTTTTCAGTTAAAAACTTATTTTACACTATATACCTCTTAATTTTCTTAGCATTAGTACATGATAATATGAATGTTATTACATAATATATTAACTTCCCAAAATTAAATAATGTGTATCCATTCAAGTCCACACATCCAATTTTTTGAGTTTACCAAGTGCCACACCCTAGGTGTCCTTTAACACTTCTAATTTTATTTGTACAAAACAGCTCCTAGCTTGCACGAGAAGAGAAACAAAAATACAGCAATAAGCATGCCTAACTGCACACCAATAAAGCTGTCAAAAGTTTCCAATGCTAATGGCATAGTGATAAACACGGAGCTAATACTGGATGGTGCACGCCACTATTTTGAAAGATCTATCGTCTGTGAGTTTGGGGGGATTATGTGAGGGGGAGGGCTACCCCTCATTGTGTAGTCCACAGGTTGGTGTTCAATACATCAAAAATCCTGTTGCCACTTAAAAAATTTATATTAATGCTTAATTCTAAGTTGCATATACATGTTCTATAGGGTTAGCCACCATATGATATTTGGGAAACTTGTGAGATTCATAGTCCTCTCTTAAATCTGATGTAATTAGGCAGGGGTTTTTCAATTTGGACACACAAGTAGGTGGAAGGTTATGGTGGGAGGCAAAATTTCTTTTTATTTTCAATATCAAACCTAACAAATTAATGAACCGAGTAAAAACACAATGGAGCTACTTAGTTCCTACCCAGACCAGATTCAAACACAAAAGCATCAACAATATCTCACAACATACATTTTTTTCTTTAACACATTAGGGAAAAAATCAACAAATCAGAAAAATGAAAAATTACATTAGAAGAAATTGAACCCCAAATGAGTCAAAACGAACTTGCAATCTCAAATTCAATGAGGATGAAATCAGTGGCAAGATCTGTAGGCGTTTTGGGTACCCTGAAAATTCAGAAAAACCCTTCCCATTTATCGGCGTCACGGGGATAAAACTTGCGAAGCACCATTTAGGCTCCCGCGACTCAAGCTCGTGCTGCATCCAGACCAGCTCCCAACTACGGACATTGTCGATTACGGGGAACCAGCCTAAATCCCTGCGTTTAAGAATTTAGAAAAGAAAAACAAATCAAAACTCTTCCATGAAAACCCCAATAAATGGAAAACACAACACAAAATCATACCTAAAACTGGATGCTACTTTGAGGAAGAATGAACTGCTTAAACAAAGTTGTTTGCTTCCGGATGATCAAGAGAGTTGTTCATAGGAAAAGGAATGATTAGAGAGAGAAGGAAGAGTATGTTTGCATTTAGGAAGATGTTCAGAAATTTTTAGGGAAGATGTACAGATATAGGTACAAAAGATGGATAGTTAGTCAATTTGCTTCCATACTAATTTACGTGACTTTAAGGAAGAATCTAAGTGGCACCTGGAGATATGGGCCGGGGACGAATTGTGGAGTTAATGAGGGGGTTACTTGGGGAGATGAATGGAGGAGAGGGAGTTACTTGGGGAGATAAAGAGGAAAGAGAATAAGGTGACACATGGGAGCTCAAATAAAGGCTTGTGGAAGAGCCACGTGGAGACCAACCAGGTTATAGTAGTAGTATGGAGTAGTATAGAATAATAATTTAATGTAAAGAGGAGTGTATGAACAACTCAAAATTAAAATAATTTAATGTAATTAATTGGAAAGAGGGAGGTTTTTTTTGAGTAGTTATTATTGGATTTTTTTTGAGTAGTTAGTCATAGGAGATGAAGGATATTGGATGATGTATAGTTTGTAGTGTTGCCAAAGTTAGCCAACCAGTTTACAGTATCCAAATTAAGGTGAAAGAAGGCCACATGGAGGATCTGCAATCACAATGTTTTTAGATTCATTCATAATAATGATAAAGATGGGTATTAACTCAGCCAAACCAATAATCAAAATTAAACAATCATACCCTTCAATGCAAAATAAAGCAATGAACTTATTACCAAGAAATCAGAAAGGAAGAAGACTCACCACATTAAGCAAGACGAACAAAGCCATGCTGCATGACAGGGTATCTCTCTCATCCCCAGTCGAACGAATCCACTTAATGTGCATGAAGGTGTCGGTATGAAAAATTATACCGGACATATTAATATGAAAAATCATTCAAAGAGTGAGACATGGTCAAAATAGCACATAGTGGTAGAACAGTAAATATGCAGGAAAAATAATCAAAATTAAACAATCATACCCTTCAATGCAAAATAAAGCAATGAACTTATTACCAAGAAATCAGAAAGGAAGAAGACTCACCACATTAGGCAAGACGAACAAACCCATGCTGCATGATAGGGTTTCGCTCTCATCCCCAGTTGAACGAATCCGCTTAATGTGCATGAAGGTGCCGGTATGAAAAATTATACCGGACCTATTAATATGAAAAATCATTCAAAGAGTGAGATATGGTCAAAATACCACATAGTGCTAGAACAGTAAATATGCAGGAAAAAAAATCTGTAGTAGCAAATTTCCAATAAGGAGGTACGATAGCCTTGAGAAGTATTTCAAATCTTGGATCTTGAAAAAATCAAAGTTTTCATTTGTAGAATTCGGCTCTCTGAATTCAATATGAAAAAGACTCACCAGATTGAAAGCCTACTGTTATATAATTCTAAGTGAGACATTTTGTCGAACTATTAGAGGATGATGAAAAATCAATATGAAAAAAGATGCAAAATAAAGCTCCAGTGGATCTATCTAAAATCTGAAATGTTACTATTATATAATTCTAATTGACTCATGTTGTCGAACAGTTGGAGGATGGTGAAAAATCAATACAAAAAAAATGCAAAACAAAGCACTGATATATCGTATTGGAGATCTATCTAAAATCTGAAATGTTACCTGTTTTGGCTGCTCTTTAACCTCTACCACCGGGTTACCTCTATGACGGACCTATTAACATGAAAATACAGTGGCACAACTGTAAATATGCAAGGAAAAAAAATCTGTTGTAGCAAATTTCCATACGGACCTATTTTAAACCTTGGAAAAAATCAAAGTCTTGGTATGAAGAATTCGGCTCTTTGAGTTTAATATGAAAAAAAAACTCACCAGATTGAAAGCCTACTATTATATAATCCTAAGAGACATTTTGTCGAACGGTTGGAGGATGTTGAAAAATCAAGATGAAAAACAAAGCGTCAGAGATCTGTATAAAATCTAAAATTTTACCTGTTTTGACTGCTCGGTAACCTCTACGATGGGGGTGCGTTTGTTGTGAATTGCAAGAGGGAAACGATGGAGTTGGAATCTACCACTTCTCTTCCCTACACTCTAGCCACACTCTCAGCCAAAAAACCAATTGCCTGATCCAGAAGATGAAAAGGGGAAAAAAAGAGTGAGGAGAAGGAGACGAAAAGTGAGAAGGGAAAATAAAAGAGTGAGAAGGGATGAACCTCAAAGGATTAATTGTGAAGAGTTAAGTCTCTTAACAGAGGAGGCGTATTGAGTCTTTCGACAAAAGGGGATGGAAGGGTTGGGACTTGGGAGCAAGAGAGGGATTTAATTATTCTTAGTGGGTGGGGCCCACAAAGTAATTAATAGGACAAAATTTTGCGTCACGTGGCAATGCTTTTGAGTTGAAATAGGAGCATTTGAAGGTATCCACGTGGATACCAACTGCTATATAGGAGTAGTATAGATATGTTGTGTGAATTATTTAAGGCAACAAGCATGTCTTGTGTTACCGGAAAAAAAAAAAACTGGCGTGTCCTGTGTGGAAATGTGTAGACATGGATTTGGACACAGACACGTCTGCTATGACTCATATACACAAAAATCAATGCATTTTGGACTCAGATTTACACGACATGGACACTAGACATGCCTAATACTTATAAACTTTTAGTGTATATTATACAAAACAAATATACAACTACATATAATTAGCTTAAATTTTAGTAAATTCTGTCCAACTCTAATAATCTAAAAAGAGAAGCCGGTGGGAGAAGAATCATGATCCTTTTGTTTTTTAACAAGTAAAAACACAAAGAAGGAATAAAAAGAATTACTAATCCCTATAACAGAAAAGAAAGGGAGAGAGAGACTAAGAGGCATGCTAACAGCTGAATTCGGGCAACAAAAACCTCTTTTAAATTAATCATCTTTAATATTAGCATTAACATTTAGAATTAATATATCTTTATACACTATAGTTCATGTCTTATTTATTTTGCTTAACGAACTGTAGTTTGTAATACATGACTTAGTGTTGTTTGCAATAATTTTGCTTTTATATTTAATTTGTTTTCTCTTTAATCTTATAGTATTCATATAACATTTAAAGTTTACCAATCAAAAAATATATTTATAGCATTTAAAATTTAATAATTTTTAAAATAAAAAATTAAAATGCCCTCATTTGTCTCCAAATCTTGCTTTTGAGATTCGTCATGTCTAACACCAACACCCGTGCCCGTATCTCTCTCTCTCTCCTTATATATATATGTGTGTGTGTGTGTGTGTGTCGTTGTGTGCAAAGCAAAGTTGATTTAACTCATTGTTTTAATTCTATGGTTTATTTTTATTTAGAAGGCACAAAACACTGTGAAAAGGCTTACATCTTCTACATTCATTAATCTCTTTACATATTGTATAATCATTAATTTATGTATGATCCCTAATATAAGTTATTAGTTGAACTGATTTTTGTATGTTTTTGTTATTTGCACCCTCCAAAAGGTGAGAATATATGATTAGTCTAGAGTTATGCTAAGTACTAGTTTTGGAAGTGTTACAAGGTCAATGGGTGTATATTCGTCTGTAGTTATATTATGCACTCCCCAAGGAAGTGTTACAAGGTCAATTTGTGAGTATTTATGAATGTGTGGGAAATGTATTGCGATTGTCTTTTTATCTTATTTGATTTTTTAAGATCCATTATCATCCAGTAATGGTGATGGATACATTTATGGATGAAACATTTTGGGACTTTGAGTGATGTTGGACGGAAGTGAGAATGATTTTGGATTTTCTAAGGGATGAAAGGTTGATAGTGAGAACAGAAATATTAGTTCAAATAAAGAATTAGAAGAGAGAAGGATATGAAGTAGAGTCACAACAGTTCTATGGAGATCGTAGAGTTGCAGTCTCACCAACCAAGTCTCCCAAGGATGGAGCGCACAACCAAAGCAAAGAATCACACCTTACTAAAAGATTTGCTCGTTCAATTTTCAATTTTGGAATGCCTGACACTGGCATAGTCCCTTTTTTTATAGACTCACAGGACTTTCCTTCATAAATGCTAGGACTTGGGGATCTAATTCACTCTAGTTCGAACGGAAACTAATTAAAGGCTGAATTGGGAAGACTAGAGCTTACTAGTTCCCAAAGAGAACTAAGGAATGACTAACAACTTCCTAAGACTTCTTAATGAACTTTTTAGAACTTAATTAATGTCAAGATTTTACAATAAAAATTTAAAGAAAAAAAACAGATTCTTGGTCTTTCCAGAAGACTCTTTTAATGACTGTACTGATGTAACAAATATGTGGGCCCATTTCATGCATCTCTTGGATAGCCATGGGCCTTCTTGGGCTTACGGCTATAAACATTGAAGCACATGGGCCTGTCTTCATCAATGAGTTTTTGGTTACTTATTTGGTAGAGGCTTGAGTTACTTTTTCGAGTTTGAGGTCAGTCTGTAATTTGGGCATACCAGATTAAGTGGGATGCTCTCCAACATATTTAGTGGATGAATAAGACTTGAGCCCTTAAAGTCTGAAAGATTGGCATCAGCTTCTTATGGCCTGGTTGTGTAGCTCTGCGTGTGCATTGTGACTCGTGGTAAACATGTTAGCAGATTTCCTTGTTAACTGGGTATCTAGTGGACAGGGACCACCTGTACCTTTATGGTGATATTATTTTGTTCATGGATGTTCCTTTGGTTCACTTTTGTCAAGGTGGGTCACTTCCCATTTTGCTTGCATAATGTTTTATCATTACAAGTTTTATGTAATTTCAATTCATAACCAGCTGTGTTTTTTGCTTTCCAATGAAAGTTCACAACTGGGCATGTTATTGTGGGTGCTACCACTTTTGTGGTAAGTAAATATGATGAGACTTACTTTGACCAGGAGACGAAAATATAATCAATTGACAACTTCCCCATTAGGGTGGCCTATTTCTGTTATTGATTCTGCTTGCATCTTCTTTCCAGAAGATGCTTGGAGCTTTTAATCTTGCACGTGGAGGATGCAGAAAACAAGTGAACCTAATACCTGTATTTTTTTTCCTGGTGCTCATTAGTATGACTTCAAATTGAAAGTCTGCATTTTATTTTGTTTTATTGACAATGCTAATGAGGTTGTAACTCCTATTACAATAGGAAATGATATGTACGCTATCACAGTTGCTCTTACTACGAGAAATAGATTACTGCTAAACACTAGGTTAAGTATGCACTACCAAGGGTTGGTGCAGTTGGCTAGCATCCCGGTTTTTCTCCCTGTGGTTGTGTTCAATTCCCACTCTTCGACTTACCCTGGTGTCAGTAGGGAAAATTCTGAGTGTGTCGGTGCGGACAACCGAAGGGACTAGTCCTTGCCTCAAAGGGTTTGGGACACCCTCCGTTAACCCAAAAAAAAAAAGTCGTAATATGCTTCATTGTATTACGTTTGTTATAAAAATGTTTCTCTGAATCTCGTTGTTAACCAACAATTAGAATGTTGGCATCCTTTCAGGAAGTAAATTAAGCGTGGGGAGTATTTTTGGTGTATCGGTTGTATATGGAATGGTAAACCTTTGGCCACGTGTTGCATATGCTATGGATGGTGAGCGGAACACTTCTGTTGATATCTCGTGGTTGAAACTACATTACCAGTTGTCCGTTTCAAGTTTCTTTGAAACCTATACCTGTAAAGAATCCTTTACCATTTGAATGTGAATGATAGGAACTGATATTTTGGTGGGAGAGCAACATGAAGATTTGCTTGGTGCTTCAGACCTCTTGGAAGATGATCCATGCACCATCTGGGCATTGGCAAGAAAATTCTGGCTGCCTACTTTTCTGGTTTTGACTGTCCTGGTGGGCTGGGATCATCCCATTACTCTTGTGACTAAAGTTATTCTATTTCTCCTCAGCACAAAGCCCAGTCCTTTATCAGTTTATCTTTTTGTTGAACAGGTCAGTTGGAATGCATCCTTTCTTATTTTCCCAATAAGTATAGAATACCAATAGATTAACCAAAAGTCAGGTGAGAAACTTTGTGAAGCCTAAACTAATTGTGAGTTTTCAGACTTTCTGTTTCTCATTGAAACATGGTTGATTAATTGGGGAAATTATATTTTATGTACACATGGAGTATCACAAAGCGAATGCTGAATTAGAGGAGGGCAGAGGGCTGTGTGAAGAGATACTTCTTTCCTTGAAAGATTACTGTCTGAAAATTCTCTCTAAGATATGGTTGGAAACTATTGGCATATTTATAACGACAGAATTTCAGTTCATATCTTTATTGTTTTCAGTTACTATTTATTAGTTCATATATATATAAGCCCCCCAACCCTTACCCATGCACGCACAACAACTCGCCACGTCAGCATTTTAAAAAACCCATAGGCAGAGATGCATTAACTCTAGGGAGTTGATGCTGGTGTGTCGGGCAGAGGCACGAGTACAGGAACTGTGCGTGCGTGTATTTCACATCTAAAACACACACACACACACACACACACACACCACACACACACACACACACACACACACACAGATATAAGTAGCACTTGAACATAGTATACCAGCCAATTAAAAATAAAAGGATATTTGAAGTTGTAACCATCAACCATTGAACTTTATTGACTTCTGCATTAAGAAAATAGAAAAATAATAAATAATATGATTCTTTTTATGCTTTATTTATTGCTATACTATCTTGTTTCTTTTGAATGCAATATATTTCTTTAATTACTCATATATTCTTCTATAGTTGTATGGAGGTATCAGCACAATGAGCCTCACGGAGATAACAGCTGACATGATGTCCAATACTGACACGCATTCCAGTGCCAAGTTAGGACTTAGGAGTCAGGAGTGGAGTGTAGCCCCAATTGACAACAACTGTCTCAGGACCAAATAATGAGGATAATAGCTTGAGCTCCGTTTTGCATGTGTTGGTTTTGTATTCGATTTATTTATAAATGAAGCACACATTATCAGATTTAGGAGTTGTACTTAATGAAAACTAACTAGAAAATGGAAATAACTCTATAAACTGTGCAATTGTTAAGTATGGTCTTGGTCGAATCTTGGTCTCCATAGATGGTGTTAGGAGATGGAGGATGTTAGTGAGCGAGAGAGATACACTATGGTTTCCCGCAATGTCAAAATTTTGTGGACCAGTGGCAGTGTCACCCAGTTGAGGTTTGATCTCACTACCAGAGGAGTGGTGGTTCCTTGCTTTTGGTGATTCCTACAACTAAGATCTGGGTGGACATGAAAATTACATCTAACTCTATCTATACATATGTAATACCCAATTCTAACTTATGACTTATGAGAAGAGTCTATTAGGGTTTATATGCATCAAATGTAGAAAGGCGGGGTTAACTGAGTAAATACCTTCTGTGCGTGATTGTTGTTTGGCAAGTCCTTAACTTCCTTCAAATTTCAATTCTGCAGTTGCGTCATCAATCGATACGTCAAGAGCCTCACTCATACAAAATAAAGGTGAGAATCCCGGACTCAATATTATATTTAAAGAGTGTGTGCTGCTGGACATAAGTTGCACAATCATAAGGCTTCTGTAAATTGTTTTGTTTTAGCAATCGCCTTCACTATTGATTTGTTTTCATTACTGAAAAGTGAAAATACTTGTTCTTTCTTCAAAGAGGAAGTTGGTACTATTCAATTCTCAGCCTTTAGACTCTTTAAGTGTGTTCTACTTACGGGTTACAGCATACCAGTACACATACCCATACATTCTGGTTTTTTTTTACCCACCTTTTGATAGGTCCCCCTCAGTATTGCTTATGCCAAAAAAAGACAGTCCAAATGGATGGATGCAACTTTCTGATCAGTTGCATTTGTTTTGGACCAGAAAAAGAAACGTGATAGTCAAGAAAAAGGTCTGTGGGATTAATGGCTTCGATAAACTTATGTTGGGCCTATTTTCTGGATGGCATCGGACTGTCTCTGGCAGAAGCCCAAAAAATGGTCTTGCGCTTCCACACATCATCCAACATGTGGCGATAAAAAGGGGAGAAGTCATTTCATTTTCTCCCCATGTTTTTAACTTCTCCCCACTTGATATCTCTCCCACTTTTTATTGCCACTCGTTGGATGATGTGTGAAGCCCGAGACCATTTTTCTGGCATCTGCTAGAGACAATCCGATGCCTTTCTGGATGTGAGAACTAGGTAGCACTTACTGGATGTTCCAATCAATCCCTGTATGTGTGCCATAACTACTGGAGTAGCATTGATAGACAAACAATTAGGTCTCTTATATGAATTATTAGATTCTCTTCTAGATAACTTGGGACTCTTTATGCATTCCAAATGTATGGTAAATGGTCACTTTTAGTGCTTGAAATTCAAAGTTTTCATATTTTTATTTTGGAGGAAGTTCAGTAATGTTCTTTTGCCTTCTTTTCATAATATTGCTTTCTGCAGTCACTCTATGCGAACAAAGTTGAAGTTGAGGACTATAAGCTTCTCTGCTTGGCTAGAGTTGAATTAAGAGATCAGAAGATCCTTTTGCTTGGAATTCTGGGTAGCTGGTGGGTTTTGCAGTCCTCGCCATGTCAGGGAGCATTTTCCATCTTTGGAAACAGAGCTCTGAAGAATAGATGAGAATCGAGGTAACCTAATTGTAATGGAAATTAGCTGCTAATTAATAATGAAATTATCATGAATACAAGGTTTCAAGTTTGTCTTTTTCTTATTTGGAACAATCTTCTTATTTGGAACAATCTTTTGGGGGTCTGGGGGGTTCAAACAAAGACCCATCAGGGCCTATGGGAGCAGGGACAAATGAAGATGGTAATCTTACACCCATTACCATTCTATTTGCCCACTACTTGCATATCTGGTGTATTCAATCTCCAGGGCCATCTATTTGGTGGGATAGCCAAAAATCAGATCAATCTGGCATATCTAACTACTCAATCGGACCTTCTATCCATATAATCTTATAAACTTCCAATCTGACTAATTTGGTTTCTGGATTAATTTAAAGGTACCAGTCGATATGATTTGTGGGTGCTGTGTCCTTACTGATGAATCACAATATTGGGAGCATCATCTTGGATGATAATCTAACGTCATTCTTGATCTTACTAGGTGTAATTCAAGCTTTTCAATTGATGCTATTTGTAAGCTCAAAACTGGAGTTTCAAAATAAGATATAATTAGCAAGATGAGAGAAATTTTCTTCTGCATCACTGTTGGACTAGAAGCATTCCATTGGACAGACAACTACAAATTGAATCCCCCCTGTTCTTTGTCAAGTCACCACAGAAAAACCATCCACCTGTTCTTTGTCAAGTCACCACAGAAAAACTATCCACCTCCATAACAGCACAACTCCCTGAGGCCTGAGCTAAGCCACCACATTACTAACAGTTAAGAAATAAAACCAGGGCTACTATCCCTCTGCTCAATCTTAGTTTTTCACCTCACTTGCCAATGCCAAGCTGCTGCAATAGCTCGATGACCTTGGCGAGAGCAGATGCCGATCCGGGGTTCTCCATGAAGCCATCATCACAATTCACATGAGTTGAAGTCGGACATGGCGTTAGAGAGGTTGATTGTCAAGTCAGAATCAGCCTTGTCCTTCCTCTACCTGTTTGATTGTTGAGAAAATAACTGAAAAGAGAAGCAAAAGAAAATTGAACAAAATACAATTAAGAATTGTATTAGAAATCTAGAATTTTCTTTTCCCGCAACCAAACATACTTAGGTTCTACATTGAGGTCATAAGGTTGCTTATGGTGTCGTCATAGAGACATAAACATCAGTGCAAACCTTGAGGTTAGCCTTTCCCGAGTCATCTTGAGTCCCACAAAGCTTATTGGCTATTGACTTTGCAGTATGGCCTGAAGAATGGCGGCGTGGATGGCTGATTGGGTTGCATCTGCTGCACTTGTGATGCCATTTACAAGGGCTGGGTAATTGGCGTGCTTGCACAATTCAGAGGCATCCATGGACGCTCCAACGTGCGTGGAGATGAGGAAGGTGGCGGCTGCCTTTAAATACAAAGCGGAGGTCTGCTTCACAGTAGAAAAGTGAGCTCTCCTTTTAGAGTAAAGGCGGTGACACTTTTGTAATTAGAAACATATTGGTAATTTTGCAAAATACTTTCTTTTCATAATTATAAGATTGCCACCGCCAATTCGCCAAATACTAAAAGAGGAGATCCAATTTAAATTCTTCTACTTATTGTTTCTTTCTTTCTTCCTTTCTCACAGAAACCACTTCTGTTTTTGACCTTTATCCGTTCACTTTTCGTTAAAACAAAAATTCAATCCTATCTTAACCGTTCTAAAACTGCAGATTATAATCATACAAATTTTTTGGTGTGGTTCACCTACATTATAGCAAGCTTGTGATGATTCTCTATGTTATTTTGGGAGCGGTTAAGCAGCTAAACATACTCTCATCTCTTATATGTTCACTAGTGGGCGGCACGTGAGATGTACGTGAGTGAGTGAGAGAGAGAGAGAGAGAGAGGGGAGAGAGATTGAGAAGATGAATCCTAATGAGGACATTTTGAAAAAAATAAAATAAATATATTAGGTATAGAAACTTAAGGGACTTTTTAGATTAAAAAAAATTTGTGAGAGACATGTATATAGAAAAAGGCATTTTGAGAATAAAAAAACCTTACTTTTTTCTCTTGAAAAATAGTTACCCCGTAAGAGGATGTGTCTATTCATTAAGAGAGACCAAGGAAGGAGCATGGGAGAAGATAAAGATGAAGATTTGGGAGAATCGTTGAAATATAGAGGCTAACTTTTCTCATGTAAAATAAGATAACATAATATCTTAATTTTTTTATATGGAATTATGAATAAAATAGAAATAATATAAAAAATTCATCTTACTAACTAAGTTCACAGTATAGATACCATAAAATTAGGACTCATTAGGAATATTAGAAAAAAATCAACCAACTTTTTAACCTCGCCTATCTCATTATAATAGTAGAGGAGATATTCTGGCTTAATATAGTTTTAACTTTCCTTTCACTCCTTTTTGACTCTCTTTTTCAAGTTTTTTTAATTATGATAAAAAAAGTCAAATATTAATATATTACCTATTATTATTTAGTGAATAGATATTTAAGAATATTAAACTCATTTTAAATCTATTAACTTCAATCCCCTTAGATAATCCTGATTCCCATCTATCCTTTACTCTCTTCAAGTGCATGTGGCGCACTAGTTAGTTATTATGACAATTGGATTACCGCCGGCCTCGAAAAAGTGTATTTTGAGTTCATTGGTAATAGAACAAGGGGAATGTCAGCCTTATCCATTGTATCGTCATACACCTCTTTACAGGCATCTCCATATCCACATCGTTGCTCCTGTGGTAGGAGTGTATAATACCTAACAGGGGTGTAGTCCATTTGGAGTCCCATGAGGTGATGATGATATGTCCACCAATTTACTAGCCTACCTACAAAGTTTAGATTTATAAAAAACATTAATATTAAAATAGTAGAAAAGCTCAATATTCTATACTCTTATCGTTTAGGCCTCCAATAGTGTTACGGTTAAGCATGTGAATTCGGCCATCATGTGAAGGTACGGGCCAGGCCAACTCTCAAAAGCCTATAAAATCGATGCCTTTTTTTTTTCATATATAAAACACACAAGCCTAGGTAGGTCCACAAAAACTAAGTTAGCTTACATGAGGGCCGGGCTCGGGTAACATCCTCTAAAGTCCGCCCCTATTATCTATATGTATACTTTATTTTAATATAAATTTGATATTAAAGTTTTTATTTGCTTGTAGGACATGCATAAAACAAAACAAAACAAAAACATATGAATAAAATTGAAACTAGCACATAGATGTCTAACAATAGCTCTAAGAGATGGTATAACATGCTTTGCTATCACATTATTCCAACTATGCATAACAAAAATTCAATTGTTAAAAATAAATTCTTCTAAACTAACATAGTTAGGTTCGCAGAAAAAATTATTAAGTGATGAATTCTATACGTGATGAATTCTTATACATATCGCAAGAAAAATAATGAATTTCCAATATCATTTTTCGGTTGAGAATGCCCCCTTATTTTGTAGCCAAACAATGCCAAAATGAACTCTAAGAGACCACAATAATACATGTAGAATTACACATTTGAAGTTCATATATGTGCATTCTTCATCTCAAACATCTTCAAAGCTATTATCCCTTATAATTCTTAAGTCTTAATATATCTAAACTTTTTTAGAGACCAGAAGGTCATACGTATAACATGTACTAAGAAAATGAATGAAGTCAATGCTAATTTAAAAAAAACTGATAAAAATTATGACAGTTTTCTTAAAATCTTCTTTTCATGTCTTGGCCTTGAGGATAAGGCTTAGGCCTACCCGATTTAAGTCGTACAAGGGCTTGGATCGGATCCTTACAAGTGAGGGCTGGGATGGGCTTGGACAGACTCCAGCCCTATCCAGAACTCGACAGACCTTGGCCCCACCCATTACAGTCTCGCCAGCTTAGCAATGTGTTCGATAGAAACATACTATATAGCGACATAGTAGCAGGAAACGTAACTTTTCATCAAGCGACTAGTCCTGCTATATGTAGGTAACTTAATCTTCCCGATTGGCCTATCTTCTTTCCACTCCTATCAAATCTTCAAAATCACATCACCCGTCTTACCTTCTCCCAATTAAACTGCTATCTTTGCTCTACGGGTGAACGGGTGAGGAGTGAATTTTAACCACAATTAAAGAAAGTTTTTAGAAAGGGAAATCCAAGTGAGATTGCAAAGGGCCGAGACTACAAAGACCATGCATGCGATAAACGGATCTCAAAAAAATAAAATCAGATTTATGAAAATTTTGAGATCCGCTCATCACATGTGCGGTCTCGGCCCTTTACGTTCTTAGTGGCAAAGTCCTTTAAAAAAAGGACACAAGACAAGAAAAGCAGAGCCGAGACAACCTCCTCGCATCACCACCGAAGAGGTGATTATTTTCCTTTAACCAAAGCCAATACATCATCTAGAAACATCTAATCAAATATCTCTCATCCTGCTAATTTTTGCAAACTCTTGCATATGAAGGGTCCTTACATTATTTTTAATATTTTTTTTTCTTTAAGTTCAAACACGCAACATATGCCACCCAACCACTCAACACTGATCATCGGACAACATTAATATGCTTCATGAATATAATTTTTTTCTTTTTGGGTATTTTTAAAATTTATAAAAACTTATCCAATGTGGGTCATTTGTGATATAGGGCACGTCCAAAAATAAGTATTTTCTATACTTTTGTTGGACCAGATGAACCTTAAGGATTTATGCTAAATAGGGTTAATGAACATGGTTTTGTCATCCTATTCGATGGCCTAGACGTCACGGTTGGGGTTGATATCATATGTTTCTCAAGAGACCTACAATGAATTAGTTTTCATCGATTTTCACAAACTTACACCACCATAGCGCATGTGCTTACGCTTGAAATTTGTGTGTACAATGTCCATTTTTTTTACAGGGCCGCTCACTATAACTTGTAGTGAGCGGTAGCTTTTAAAACCTCTCACTTTGTGCGTGTGTGTGAATAAGTAAGCAACTCATAAGTAACCTCACATATTTATGCGACACATTATACTCTATTGTGGCAACAAAAACCCATGATGCTGGTTCTGTTTCCACACAAGTAACAAAAAATCAATCCAATCAAAGATGCCTATCTTGTTCGATTGAACGGAACAAACATTTACTATTAATCCTAAGTTAGTTAGCATTAACTCCTAAATTTAATATGACTCAACTTAATTTATATTATCTGGACGACTGGTTGACCTGGACATTTTCTGTTTTGGGTTGATTTGTTGCCACGTGCTATGGAAAGTTGACTATAATCACTGAATTTATGGGTTTTTTTTTCATGGTTCCAAAGAAGTACTATGAATCACTCATGAGGCATGAGTAACCTTTTTATATATATATATATATAAAATTTGGGCCATATAGACGAACATTCTCAACTCAGCTCGAATCAGCAAAGGTGTGGAACACATCAACAAACAACAACTATAAAATTCCACTGGAATGGGCCTAAAATTGCAACCCTTATATTAATCATGATAACATACACAATGGTGTATGATTATAGTTTACCGCCTGCAGCTCATATGGCGAGGTGTGTCCTCATGAGGGTGTCATGAGAGCTAGTCCTAGGGACGAAATATATCACTTGGTGATGTTTTGGGAAATAGAAGAATATTAATCTAATTATTAATAGCAGGTTACCAAAAAAAAAAAAATCTAATTACTAATAAAATAAAAAATGATGCCTTGTTAAAAACAAAAAGGAATTTATAGATTGCTGCTCTTATTTTCTCACAAATACAATATTCACTTTTCATTAGCAAAAAGTTTGCTATTTATTGCGGGGCTTTGCCAGCAGGACCGCAAGGCCGATTTAACTGCCAGCCGTGGCTAAGAACATGTTAAGTTAGGGTAAAAAAATATACAGTGTTTTGAAATTGCATAAATTTTAGGACTTTGCTATTGAAACCCCATTAGGGCCGAGACAACCGAGACCATACTCTAAGAGCATGGTATTTCAAGTGGGGCCCATTTCACATGGTAGACCCCACCTGAAATCCCATGCTCTTAGAGCATGGTCTCGGTGGTCTCGGCCCTAAGGGGGTCTCAGAAGCTTTATCCTAAATTTTATATGCTTAGTAGCTTGCTTCAACTGATTTGAAAAATGCTCTAAGGTAAGGTCTTGTCTTGATTAGTCCTACGACGCTTTAAGGATTGTATGGTCATAACAGCAAAGTCCGGTCCTGGGTATTTACTGACACTGATACAACAATGAGTAGGGTTGTCGACCCGGTCCTCGGTCATCAAGGTGAGGCCCAAACCTAGATCTAGCCCTTAAATGACCTAAAACTAGCTAGGTCCAAGGCCTACTCTCATGGGTCAGGTCGGGCCAAGGCCAGAAGAACAAAAAAAATATATCATATTTTAACAATTTTTTCTATACTGATTGTCAACATGACACACTACCCTCTTCATTTCTTTATTTATTCGGGCTTGTGATCGATAATATAACTCATAGAGCAATATGACGAAGTTTTAGTACCATTAGATTATTAGTATTAGTATACCCCAATTATGATCGTTAAATTGTTAATATTAGAATCATTATATTAAAAGAAAAGAGAAAACCGTTGCATATTACAATTAGTAATATTAAAAGATTTTAAAAAGAGACTACACTATTAGTCTGTTACAACTTACACATACACACAAGAAGTCTTAGATTCTACCAAGAACTATATTAGAAAGATACTACAATAAAATGTTAATATAGAGTTATATGTTACACATATGTACAAGAAAGCTTAGCCAGGTTGTTATAAGTCTTAAATTATTATATTATGCATGATATAATAAACTTATAAAGGGATGATCCGGTCCGGATTAGGTGCCTACAAAGCCTGGCCCTCAAGTAAGAGGGCCTTTCAAAATTGGGCTCTGCCTCTATTTTACGGGCTTTGAAGGGCTCGGCCTCCTCGTCAAGGGCCGGATTGACTTGACCTAGGCCAACGTTTTTCTCACCCCGTTGCGGATATTTCACACTCCAGTACGAGAAATTGCAACATTGCTATAAAATTCGCGAACCGAAACTTGCTTCTTCAGATTTCTTTTTCTGTACCCTTCCCCTCTGCAAATCCTCCTTTATTCTGTTGCTTCTTCTCTGGATCTTCTTACGAGCTTTTCCGAAACCTGCGAGGCTTTGATCGCTGCTCTTTTCTGTCTGATCTTTAAAATTACATTTCTTTGGAAGAGATCGATCGTTCTTTCTAGGGCTTCGACAAACCGGATAAACGCCTCGGAGATCAGGCAAGTTCATCCAGGGGTGTTTTAGGGCCTTTGTTTGATGATTTTCTGGGCATTTGTTTGGTTTTCAATGTGAGAATTTAGGGGTTTTGGATACTGTTTTGATCCTTGGGGATTTTGCGTTTGGTTATTTTGGGTTTTGTTCGATTTATGTGAATTTGGATCTTTCTGGTTACATATAGTAGATTTGTTGATTTTATGATTATTCTTCTTCTCAAGATGGCTTTTCATCTTTGAATTTTGACTGTATATTGAGATTTTGTTCTCGTTGTTAGTTATGCATTTTTCTATGTGTAGTTAGATGGATCATGTTATTTTGTATCAGTTTGTTGAAAATTGAAAAAGAAAGAGTTTGGATCATTGATCAATGCTGCTAATTTGGAGAAAAATCAAGTATAGCTCTCTTTAATTTGTGTTATCTTGTTGAGCTTTGGTTCTAAGCGGCTGCTATGAAATTTTTTCCTATTAGCTTTAATAATTACTCAAATCAAAAAAAAAATGCACGCTTCCAGTTGAACTCAACAGTGTTATGTATAATATTGGATTTTTTTTTTTAATAACCACTTATGCTATCACCCCAAAGTGTATCACCTTCCAACTGTAGGGTCAAAACGAATCATCATGAGGATAGTTTGGCCCTTCCACAAGACTTGTAAGCTTCTTTGTTGGATTATTTTTCATCAATGGCCTAAGTGAAAACCTTGAAAATTTCACATGTATCATCTGGAAAATATACCTCTATACTATTTGAACCTGGATTCAAGAGCAGTTGTCAAAGGACTTGCTTCTTTCATTCGCCAGCCTCTTTGAGCCTGATACTAATTCAGGACCTTGAAACTCCATCAAAATTGATGCCCATTTAGAATCATATTTAAACCCATCCAAAGACTGCCATAGTGATAATGTTAATGCGAAAGTGCAATTGTTACTTTCTTTATACACACTACAGCAGTAAGCAAATGTTTTGTCTAATAATTTGTCCTCTAGAATCTAAAAGACACTGATTGGTTAACTTTAACAAATAATCCACCATGGATCCTAATATCCTATAAGTATCCAATTAGTGAGGATGCGAGTCAAAAGAAGATGGAGCAAGTGGTTAAATATAACTAATGCTTTGGCCTCTTCACATTCTAAACATATGTTAGCAACAAGCAACATGCTATACTAGATTGAGGGGCTCCAATTGCAATGGTGGGAGTTGTTGAGGAAAATTCACTCAAAATGGGAGAAAAGGAACTTATGAGAAACAAACCTAGCAGTACCAAATTCAAACCTGTTTATATTTCGTTTCCAATTTCTAAATAAACCCCATAAAGACAAGAACAACTGAACGAAGTGATAGAAATCAAACCATAATGAGTTTTACAAGACATCGTAAAATTTCCATCAGGCTGCCTAATTTATCATTAAATTTCCACCACCACAACACTACGTCTTCCATGGAAGCAAACCCATAAAGAGCGTACAATGCAAGGCAAATTTTCCTTTCATCACACTTATATCATCTCTAACAGTTTCGTAGCTCTTCATGGGCTTGAGGAGTGAAATGGAAAGATGAGCTCTACTCTCGTTGGGTGAGTACATCTGTCGGACCAAATGAAGCTTAGGTAAAGTTGCTCGTATTAGCAAAAGGGTCATCAGATGGTGACATTTTTTGGTGCGGGAGGTGAGGTGGATCAACATGCACTGGGCCATGTACATGAAGGCTTGGGGAGGATTCTATCCTACAGATGACCTAGACTTGGGTGATTATGGTGGTTGTAAGAAGATGTGGCCTACGTTATTTGGGCCATGTGGCTCTATGGAAATCACGTGCTATGGATGTAGTAGCCAAAGGGTTAAAACCGTTTTTAAGGAAACTTGCGAGCATGGTTGCCAAGGTGACTTGAAGCGATAGACCTCATGGATGCCTAAGTCGGTAGCCCAAGACGCTTGAGGCGTCGACTGGTGAACTATTTGCAGCCTCCTAATATGAGATCTATGTATGTTTCTCCCTGAATAAGGGGCCCTACAATTAAATTGTAAAATCCCCATTATCAAGATGCACTCTGATAGAATCATCATTGGAGATAGTTCTAGGCCTAATAAAAGGTAATTCCAAGCGTTGAGAATAGAAAAAATGAAACAAAAAAAGTCTAGAATGATTGTCGAAAGGGGGGAGAGAGGGGCTTGGGGGATAAAAAATAAAAAATACAACAATTTACAAAAACAAATGAACATGAGAGAGAGAAAGGAGAGGGAGAAGGAGAGGGAGAGGGAGAGGGGGGAGTCTAGGATTGAATAAAAAATAAAAAATAAAAAATAGTCTGACGTCAATGTGACTGCCAAACTAGGGAGAGAGAAAGAAGAGAGGGGGGGGGGGGTTGAGGAGGAGAGGTTGTATCTCTCACTCTCCTTTCTTTCCGATTATGCCAAGGAAATATAATAAAAAATTATATAATAAGTAAAATATATATAATTATGGAGCCCACACTTATTTGGTTTGTGAAGCTAATGAATACCTGTTGTTGGTTAACCTTAAGTATATTTTGAAATGGGTTTGAGATTATATCGTGCCTAAAATTAACTTGGAATAGAGTATCATTGTGGGTATAGATATAGTGGAGATGGAAGTCAGGAACTATGCCGATATTAAGGGATATGTATTGATAATTACCTAAAAAAAATAATGGGATATGACATTGGTAAGTGGCCAATCAGATATCTTGGCCCCCGAAGTTGCCCATCCTAAATTCATTGATCTATGGGATCAAATAATTGAGAAATTCGGGATAAAAATGATTGCTCAAAAAAGGAATTATATTATTTGAAGGATTATTAATACTTCTATAGTTTAATTTTTTGTCTCTCTTCAAAACTTCCGGAAAAGTTCTCAAGAAGCTTACAGATCCGAAGAAACTTTTTATGGGACAATCATGAGGCCAAAAAAGAGCACCTGGTGAGGTGGTAGGTCAATAAGCTGAAAAAGGAAGGGGGTTGAATTTTGGGGGCTTTACAGAGAGTATAATGGCTCTTTTGGGAAAACTTGTGGAGATTCCTCCTCGAGTCTAACAATATCCGAGTCTCACCAAAAAGGTAAAAAAAGTGCCTTTGGTTCTCGGAAAATAAAAGCAAATACGGCCTCAAAACCAATGTATCCACATACCACGTGTCGGTAAACTACAAAGACAATGAAATCTCTGATTGAAAGGCGTAACCAAAACATATAGGATAGAAATATCATCCTATAACTTGATGAAAATAAAATAAAATCATCCTATAACTTGATCAGGGTGCCAAAACCAGTGTTACCTAGGCACATGGTATGGGTGTCAAGTGTCTAGGTGTCTAGAGGTGTTCGGCACGACAAGCTTTGAAAATCCCAATACGGAGGCACAAACGTACAATTTTTAAAATATGATTAAATATATATATATACTATAAATCAAAAAGTTTACAAAATAATAATAATAGAGAGAGGGGGGACCACCTGTCTTTTTAAAAAAAAATAAAGTATATACCAAAGTTATAATAAATACTCATATAGTGAATAAAAATGAGCAACAAGAGAGAGAAGAAAGAGAAGAGAGAGAGACACATATTGATCGTCGTTGTTGCCGTTGCTCTCCTAGTAAATTTTTCTCTATGTTTCTGAAAAAGCTATACAACTTAGCAAAAAGTTCCTACCAATCCAATATATATATATATATTGTATTTTTAAAATGACAACATATTTGAAGCACCATGTGCCTAACCATATGTTGACGCTACCATGACATGGTATAGGCATGTACCAAGGAGTGTCGTGCCGTGTTAAAATGTCGGTACAACAAAATTTGGAAAAATTGAAGTGCCTAGGTAACACTGGCCAAAAACCTATATTAAATTTGATTGGAGGATAGCAAAGAAGGGAGGAGGCTTGGTAAGTTGGTTGGTTTAAGTGTTAACCCTTTCAAGCTAGGAGTTCATCTATCATCTTGTGGCATTTTCTTGAAGTTCAATTTTCATAGAGCCCTAGGGATTTAGAAGCTAATGAGCTTACCATCCTTCAAGTCCTTAAATGAAGTTTACACATCCTCAGAACCTGATTCAGAGAGTGATTTCAAATTCCTAGTGGCAAATTTTCTTCAGATTCTTTCATCAGTCAGCTCTTACTCTTTGCGGATTGTAATGATACAAATACACGTTCCCTTGTAAAGCCATATTGAATCCAATTTGCCCCTCCAAAGGATAAAATGTTCACGTGCACTCTTGCTTCAGGGAAGTAAAAGACATAGTTCTCTCTTCTAATATGTGTTTGATCATTGATGTGCAGACAATATGGTAAATCAATCAATCATTTCTTCATTCACTGAAGGATAGCCTATAGAATTTGGAACTGCTTCCTATAGTTCGCAAAACTGGACTGGGCTCCTCACTCCTCTCTTGGGACATTATATAAGTAATGATTCATTGGACTCTGGGTTACCTCAGTAATACGGAGAGACTTGCGATGAAAAGTTTGCTTCATGCTATTGTCGGTCGATTTGGGAAGAGAGGAATACAAGAATCTTCAACGATAGAGCTCTAGCCTCTAAGCCTTTCCAATATTATTGACAAGACTGAGTATGGGGTTTTGCATTAGGTTGTTTCGTCGTCTTCCTTCAAAGGTGTTAAGGATGGTGACACAATCAGGGACTTTACTTTATACATGTTAAAAATATTTAAAATATATATATATATATATATATATATATATTATAGTTTCCTTTGGTACTCTACAATGATAGAATGACACTATACATGTTATGAAATCTTGGAAGTTGACGATACTTTATATTCTATATTGTAATTGAGATAATTAAACCAGCAATCTAATGTAATATTAGTGAATCTCTATTGTTTGACTCCTTGACTTGGTGTTCAACCTAGGACTTGATAGGCTGATATGATACATGAAGGATGATGATCATTGCACTCGAAAAATGGGTTGAACAATGATAAGACACGCAACATAGGGGTGCAACCATGCAACTTGGGAGGTAGGTTGGAGTTTTTGAACATTGAGTTGGACATGGGTTTGAAAATCACTACCTGTCTGAGACTCAATGTTGTTCGAGCTTTGGGTGAGGCATTGGGTGACCTGACCCACTTGACCTAAGATGGGATAGTGTTTAAATAATTTTTATTTGAGTTGATCACCTCTACGCTCAGACGATGGAGGAGAGTTCTTCTCTAATGTTTTGTTGAAGAATTTCATACATCATGAATTCTTCATCAATCAGACCTCATATATAGATCCTCCTCCAAAATACTGTGTTGTAGAAGGGAAAAGTCGCCGACTGCCATTTTCTCGGGGAAAAGGTGATTGTCGGAATAATCACAATACCAACCACGATGGGATTGGGAAGTATTGCAAGTGTTCCCTCATAGGGAAACTCTCGAATATGATCAATTACTCTTTGTGCTTTGTGAGCATGATATGGTCCTTCATTTTTTTTTGTGGACCTGAAAATGATAACCCCGCTTCAGAACCATTGTTAAGACCATCAAGACTTATTCTTAGGTTAATTTGGTGCAGATTAAGTGCTTAGGTTAGGTTCATTTCAACCCCAATTGGGTTGAACCTTGTCCTAGTCACAACCTTACATGGAAGGCATCACTGAAATATGACAAACTTTGAAATGAGAAACAGATGACCTAGGAAGATTTTTGAAGCGGAGAGTAATAATACCACCCATAGTCACAAAAAAGTGCTTTTTTTTAAAAACCCCATTTAAAACGCGCAATAATACCCTGCCGTAGAAAACGGCGTTTAAAACCCGTTTTTTGAACAAAACACGTATTATAGTTTTAAACTCGTTTAAAACGAATAATACGAAAAAAAACATGTTTAAAACGAATAATACGAAAAAAAACGGATAATCTTTAAATTTTTTTGGAATGAAGATTATGTAGACATTGATGACTTTGATGCGCTTTTGAGCGATTGATGATTATAAATGTTGGTCTTATTAATATACGTTTTTTAGTCTTGTTTTTAATCTTGATAATTGATGTTTTAATGAAATTTAATGCCTTGATGGAATGAATTTGATGTTAAAATAATGTTATGAATTTATTATTGTTGCTTATAGTTACTCTTTTTGTATATTATCTAACCAAATTGTTAGATATATTAATTAGCATCGTTTCTAATTTTTATAATTATAAATTTTTTCTCCGTTTTTTTCCCAAAGTTTTCCCGAATTTTTCCAATTTTTCTGTACTTGACCCTTGCCGAATTATTCCTGAACCCCGACTTTGTGACTATGATACCACCTGTCATCACTAAAATATGACAAACTTTGAAGTGAGAAATGGATGACCTAGGAAGATTTCTGAAGCGGAGAGTAATAATACCACCTATGCTTTAAATTTACACTCAACCTATGAAAAGTGAACAATTTTTTTTTTTATCATCGGTAATCATCAAAGTTGTATATATGAAGAGAAAAGTACAACAAGAGACGAACCCAGAGAGTTTACATGGCAGTAAACCTAAAACAAAAGGAAAAATAAAAATGCAAACCTATCTACTACAAGCACCACCAAAAAAGCAAGCTTATCTACTACAGACACTCCCATAAGCAGAGCTGGGGGGAGAACACTGTTCTTAGTCTCATCCATGTCCATGTCTCCTCGCTGAATAGAGCACCATTGAAAGATCAGATGTCTAATGTGCAAGCAAATACGAGGATGGGAAGAGTGAGAACCTTTGAAACACATTCATCTCTTTCCAAATTATCCACGAGATAGCTCCAGGCTGAACCACCCAAAATGCCCTCCTGAGCATTGCCCACACTCACCTTAGACCAACAAGATAAAAAGTTCTGAAACGAAAAAGGGTAGACCCAAATCCACTCCTAATCGGGAGAGAAAGTGAGCCAAATTTCAAAAGCAATAGGGCAATGCAAAAGCAAATGATCCAAAGATTTTGTTGCATGGAGGGCACAAAAAACAATAATTTGCTATTTTCCATCATCTCCTTTTCAAATTGTCACAACTGAGGATCTTATTTAGAGATGTAGTCCAAAGGAAGAACGATACCTTTGAGGGAATATCAGAATTCCACACAGGCTTATGAGGAAATTGTTGTGAGAGAACTGAAGCAAAAAACCGTAGTAGTGATTTCACTGAAAAACCACCCTAGTGGCCCCTAGACCAAATCCCTCTGTCCCTAACTTGGATTACAAGGTAGGGAGGAATTAAGACTTTGAAGAGGGTGAAGCAATCTTCGAGTTTCTAATCATTCTGATCACGCCTTAATCTAGGACATCAAACCACCTCATTGTTAATCAAACTCAAAGCACTCTGAAAGGTATTGACTTGTACATTTTGAGTAAGTGGTCAGACTTGGCGAAGTCCTTTGACATAATTTACTCTTTTTGTGGTGTCATTTTACCTCGTCAGTGTAGATTTTAAAGTTGTTAAAGTCTAATAGCCATGGAGAGTGTTTTGATGCCTTCCCATTGATATTTTTCCCATTGTTTATTCGCATCTCTTCCTCATCCTCAGTAAATGACATTTCCTAATGTAAAATAAATGGACTTGGCTGATCCTGTGTGAATTTAGAAGTTTTCTAGACGTAATGAAATTATTTTGAATCTATGGCTAGCTCTTTGCACTCCTGGTTTTGGATCTTTTGGTTATACCTAGATTGACGAGACTCTCGAGTTCTGCTATTTAGATGGATTATTGTATATTTGTATGTCTTAATTAATTAAACCTTTTTCTTGATACTTATACCCACTGTCTATTATTTGCCACTGTCTGATGGAATATCACACTTATTTTTATCTCCAGCCCCTACTAAAATTGTTTGGATGTCCTTGCAACTGCAATTGAACTATGGCTTCAAGTATGGTGACTGGAGAGCGAAGGTACGATATGGTTTTTTTTCTTTTGTATCCTTTATGATTTCTGACGTTGCATTAGCAATATTGTGGTTTTCTTTTCTTTGAGATATAGTCGGTCGTAGAGTATGTGCGGATTGACATTCTACTTTGTTGTTTAATAGACCAAGCTCTTTTTTCTTGTGATAGATTTGGATTACAAAACAATTGTTTTTGAGCTTGTCATTGCTTTATGTTTGATTGTGTTACAACACATTTTCTTCAGGCTTAAATGATATAATTCTTGGTCCTAGTTCTCCTACAGTATGTTTTGGAAGAATGTCTCATTTTCCTCTTCAAGTATGTTGTATCTATGATGCGTACATTATGCGTCCTTAACTTCATGTCATATGACCATTATAACTTTTTCCTGGTGCATATTTTGTTGGCCCTGGTTCAGCTTTTCTGATAAATGCTGGCATGAGTGCTTCATGAAAATTAGACCTTTATTCCTTTCTATAAAATTTTGAGCTAATTACTGCCAAAATCAGAGCAATGCAGACAGTTATATATATTCGTGTAATTGTACAGATTATAGAATGCTCAGTAAGTCTTTATCAAGTTCCCATTGCGCCTGTAAACTGGCAGCTGCTGCCAGGGTATAACCCAAGAACCACAAAATGCTGTAGAGGGTCCTAGATTTTACTAAAAATCCCTTCTTCATGGATGTGGATGCCCATTAGATGATACTGCATAAATATTTATAGGTTTACCAGAGGCCTGGAATGAAAACGTGAGAATATATGGAAAAATACCAAATTGTGTTAAGTTCCAACTCATTTATCCACATACATTTGGAGCAAAGCATGATTCTGCTGGTGTCATCTTGGCTATTAATGATTGCAATTGACAGTGATTAGAGAGTGATGCGGTTGCTCTATGATAGTAAGCTTCTATCAGATTTATGATCATGATACTTGAGGAATTCTGAACATTGAAGTACTCTTTCATATATGTATAATCATGATACTTAAGGAATTCTAAGCATTGTGTAGGAGGATGCATTGTCAGCCTGTTTTCTGGCATTTCTTTTCTATCTATCCTTCCCTTACCACACTTATCTGTTTATGATCTCCAAGTTAAATGCTCTATAACTTCCCATATGTGATCCAGATATATTTTCTGTTTGTAACTGTTTCGGTTTGCATATCGGGTTTAACCGAAATCTTTACGTAACAACTTAACATAATGGTTTCTGCCATTAAATCCGACCCCACCCTTACCATTTTGTAGATAATTTTTTTTCAAAAAATGAAAAATGATTGCAAAATATTTAAATTTAATAAACAAATAAAAACACATGCATTTCATGTATGAAAAAGACAAATTTATCACAATTAACGTATAATGAGATAAAAATATAAATGCATAACCCAAATCATCACAGATTCAACAAGACCATAGAGTCCATAATCTATGGTCTAAACTTGCTAATATACATTAACTAACAAACAATGATTAACAAAATTTGAGAAATCTTACCTAATAAAAAAGCTTCAATCCTTTTTTATAGCCAAAGGTGAGTTGTGAAGATGGGTAGATCTTGTTTATGATCCAAAAATAAGATGGAGTGATTATATTTGGAGAGTGGGAAAAAAGTGAAAATTTGAAAAGAAGTGAGATAGAATGAGTTTTTAAAACTAATGGTATGTAATATAGTGTTAAAATGTGTTGTATTGGTCTTAAGTAATCTAACGCGGATTGTATTGGTTCGGGTATTACTGAAATCTTTACGTAACGGCAGTTTTGTAACAGAATTGACGAGATTTTACCATGTTCTACACCCCCCCACCCTACAAAAAAAAAACAATAAATAAATAAATAAACATAAAAATTGGTTAACTTGTTATGTGGCAGTTGATATGCCCATTCGCTAACTATAAGTCTTTAACAAATACTAACCTAATTAACCGGGGTTGCGACCTAACCGTGTGACATGTACAGTTGTACTACAAAAAAGGTTAGGTTATTACTTTTTGCAATGGATGGGTCTAGAGGGGCTTTTATAACTTCCCTCCCATATGTGATCGTGAGATAGTGACTCTTCTATTTCTTTATCTGTTCTGTTTCCAGCATAAAAAGTACTAAAAAAGTGTAAGATTGAATTGTCGAGGTGTTGTTACTTGTTGCAATGGATGAGTCTAGAAGGCTAATGAAGGTTTGCTTGTGATTTTTATATCAGCAAGCTGTTGTTGTACGGTAAGAGATTGTTAGGTTCTATCTTTTCTGGATAGTGCTAAGTTGATTAATTGCAGTCTCAAGTCTCAACTTATGCATTGATGCAAAATTGCATACAGATTTTTGGAGCCTCATAGTAAATTATTAATTTCTGAACTTGTATTTTTGTTTATCCCTGTAAACAATTTATGACAGGCTCTGTCCTTCCATCATCTATTGCATATACTAACGTTGAATTAACTCATCATGTTAATGTTTTTGTAGGTGGGTTTCTGCAAGAAGAGGGGGCATGACTGTTTTGGGGAAAGTTACTGTTCCAAAACCTGTTAATTTGCCCAGTCAAAGGTATTTGCTTTCCTCTTTAATTAGTTTCAGTGCCGTGTATTAATGACTATGTTGAACAGATACAGACACGATTGTTGGACTCGGATACGGGGTGTCAAACACAACGAACCCAAAAAAGATTCAAGGACACTGGAGGATATTTTATTTAAAAATTTATTATACTTAAAATATTATATTAATATTATTATATAAGATAAAAAGAAAAAAAATTAATTATGAAATCAAAATTATTGCAAACAACACTAAATAATATTATAAACTACAATTCATCAAACACTGTAAATTAGACATGAATTAAACTAAGAAACTAATGAAGTAAAGAACATATGCTAATTCTAAATTTTAATGCTAATCTCAAAGATGATTAATTTAAAAGAGGCTTTTGTGGCCTAAATTCAGCCCATTGATACTCCTATTTCTCTCTCTCTCTCCTTGCATTTCTTTTCTGTTACAGGGATCGGTAATTCCTCATATTCTTTCTCTATTTTTTTTGTTGAAACCGATGGATTGTGGTTCTTTCCCTCGTACCCTATCGGCTTCTCTTTTATAATGATGAGAGTTAGAAAGAATTTTCTGGAATTTATGCTAGTTATATGCAGTTAAATGCCTTTTTTGCATAATAAACAATAAGAGTTTATGGCTATCAAGCGTGTCCGTATTCAAAATGCATGGATTCTTCTTACACGACTCACAACAGCTGTGTTTGTGTCCGTAGCTACATGTTTTAACACAGGACATACTTGTTGCCTTAAAGAATCCATAGATTGATTGGCACCCTTTGTTGGTTTTCTGATGTTATTCTTTTGCTCTCTGCTGTTTAAGGTTGGAAAACCATGGTCTTGACCCAAGTGTGGAAATTGTTCCCAAGTGAGTTCATGCTTTCCTTGCTAATGCTTTTTCGTTAATTATTTTTCTATTTCTATTTTGCTGTGTTTGGTTTTTTATTATCATCTTTTTTTTATATCGTTATTATTTTTAAATGTTTTGAACTTATTCTCAGTATTTTAGCCTGTTAGCCAAGAATGTGGTTTTTTGTTTGGCCTCTTTTTATTTTTTTAACCTTAGATAGATGCATGATGAAGCTTCTGGTACGCTTGTTATGTTAGGGGTACGCTTAGCTGGGGCAGCCGTTCATCTTCATCAGCGCCAAATGCATGGGGTTCCCCAGCACTGTCACCACCTAATGTTGATGGAGGTGCTGGTTCACCAAGTCGTCTTAGTGGCCGCCCTTCATCTGGTGGAAGTGGCACTCGACCATCAACAGCTGGTAGTGATAGATCCCATGAACCTTCTAATGTGTGGGGCCCAAATTCTCGGCCATCATCAGCTTCTGGAGTATTGGCATCAAATCAGGCATCATTGGTTACAGGACGCCCTCGCAGTGCAGAAACAAGACCTGGTAGCTCACAGCTATCCCGGTTTGCTGAATCGACATCTGAAAATTTAGTTGCATGGGGTGCATCTGGGACTGCAGAAAAATTGGTATCTGTCTTGTAGTTGAGTTCATTTATGATTCTTCATTTTTAACAACAAATATTGATAATCTCTTTCTCATTTTTTGTAAAATTATGATACCTTGTAGTGCAGTGTGACAAATATATATAAGATTAATATGCTATTTTTGTTAGGGTATGCATTTCTTTTAATGGTCATACTTTGCTTTTTTTGGGATTTGCTGCATTATTTCCCAAGTGTCCTGATGCATTTTAGTTGTTCACTATTATACACGTAGGGAGTGGGATCTTCCAAGAGTAATGCGTTCACACTGAGTTCTGGAGATTTTCCGACACTTGGTTCTGAAAAGAGCATCGAGTCACATGAACGACAAGGTGCTTATGCTACTTAATTTAGAACTTATAAATTAAATGCCTATAGTTTGACATTTCCTTGAACTTTATTTTTGATTTGTGATTTTCATCTCTATGATTGGTGCAATGCTTGAAAAAATGGTATACGAAGTAGATTCATTCTTATGTACATTCTTTTTGAGCTTTCAGCCTCCGACTATTGGAAACCTTAATTTAGGTTTTTCTTTCTTAGTTGGTGCAACCGTGATTTATATTCTAAGTCATGTGTGTACCAAAGGATCGACTATTGATAGTAGTAGGATGCATTTGAATTATCCAACTCGTGCCTGCTAAATTTTTTGTTATGTGTACGAGGATATCAAAATTTATCGAAGACTTGTGCTGGGCTGTTGTCTTCACAGAGAAGAAAACTTCAATTTATTAGTGTTCTTTGTTTCTGGCATTGATTTTGTACTAATTATTTGGGATTGACGTATTTTCATATATCTTGATATAGTTTTGTTATTTTTTGCTGTTTCATCTGCATTTAATGGTATATCTTTTATTGCTATCGTAGATAGTAGATTGTACTCTGTTGGATTTTCCAGGGAAACAGTGTCTACACTCTACACTTCAAATCGAGCCTCTGAGAGCCATGCCTGTCTCTACATAGCACACAACCATGGTTCAAAATATTGGTATCGGAATTGAAATTTAAGATACATATCACTGGAAATAGTTTTTAATATACACTAAGAAACACATATCCTTAAAAGAATTTTGTAATGCAAAACAAATTAACTAAAGTCCTTGGACTGCCATTAAGACCATCATACGAGACATAAGAACACAATATGTCATAAAATGTATATGAAAATGTGCGTACATTGATAAATCAATATGAAAAACACAAATCATAATAGACTTGAACGACTATAAGCATAACTCAATTTTAAAAGTTAAAAACAACAAGTTTTAGGTAATTTTTTTAGTTTAAAATATCCGTTGTATATGAAAAACAACACAATGTTTTTATAGTTTAAAATTACAAAAAATAAAAATATTTATTTCCTTAAAATATGTATTAGTCGACGGATATGGTAAATAACCCATATACTAATCTCTTTTATTATTAATAATATATTTGTTTTAATATGATTGGTATATGATATTAAATTATTTTATTTTCAAATAAGATATTTTTAAAGTTAGATTTCGTTTATAATAGATCACCTGTAGACTAAACACATGTTCTATTAGATCTTATATGATTAGTACTGATACAATAAATTGGTTTATTTTCAACAAAAATAGCTTTTAAATAATTTTCCTTTAGCGTATTGGTGTGTATCTATAGCTTATCGTTGCGCATTGGTCGATCTTGAAGAATTCTAATGTATCAACATGTGCATCACCCAATATCAACCTATATCATGCATATCAGTATTGCTAGAATTTTCTTATTCAAGTGTTATTTGTATTGGTATCATTAAATATGGATGTGTATTGTATCAACACCATGTAAATAAAAATCGCCGAAACCGATACGAAATGGGCGATACGTATAGGTATTGGTAGCCTCCTGTATGATATTTATACTGATACGAAATGGGTGATACTTATCATTTATTAGTTATGTATGTTTTTGTTAATTGTAAAATTGTAATTGTGTTTGCTACTTTGTCTTTGAGTCGCATTATGACTTTATATTTTGTAAATTTGGTTCTTTAACTCATTTGATTTTTTAAAATTTTAATTTGAATTTGAATTTGAATTTATATTTTTTTAAAGAAAAGAAAAAAATTATATTTATCGTCTAAAATCGATACCAAAACCAATATGTATAGGTATCGGTTGGGATTGATACATCCCCTGAAACCGTATTTTTAATCCTTGATCAACACACACGGTATCTATTGATGTTTTATACCATGCATGGAACAATGTTTAACTAGAAGGTTGTCTTACTTCCCCCAAAAGAAAATCAATGTTCTTTGCTGTCATGAGGTGAAGTTTTAGTCATTTTATTAGTTTTGTGATATTCTTTGCTGTCATGAGGTGAAATTTCAGCCATTTTATTAGTTTTGTGATGGTTTGACTCTCTGTTACATAGCTTATCAATTTCATTGCAGTTCACCTCTTATGGACATAGTTATATTGTATAAATTGTACTTAGATTTTTGATTGCTTGATCAACTTCATGGCAGGTCACAGTTCTCAGGGCCGTCCTGGCTCAGCTTCCGGTATAGTAGCAACAGCGAAAGCAAGGACAGGAACTTCTCCAACCGGTGGGTATTCATATCCTCAACTCTTATGAGTTTACTGGAAAGACCATGCAATTGCTATCCTTTTGCTTGATCCAAAGTTCTGAATTGTAGACTTTTAAGTCTTATCTCACTGAAAAGGTATCAACTTTCTTTCTCATTTTCAGGAGATGATTCTGTCGATGCAAATGCTGAGAGAACTGTAAATACTTTTAAAGTTAGTTCTTCTTATGTTGGAGATGGGGCCCCACCAAGCACGGAGAAATGGCAGAGGGAATCCTTACCATATCCTCATTCCAGTTTCCCACCTCAACATTTTGACCCTTGGCATGGTGCTCCTGTACATCATTCTCCTGATGGAGTTTGGTACAGAGGTCCTCCAGGCGGTCCTCCGTATGAAATCCCAGGCCCTCCTGGTAGCTATCCAGTTGAACCATTTCCTTATTATCGTCATCAGGTTCCAGCTAGGGCTCTAGCCAACTCCCAGTCAATTCCACACCCAGGAGCTGGTCCAAGAGGCGATCACCCAAAAAATGATTTATATCGTCTCCAGATGGCTGATTCTTACATCCGCCCGGTTATGCCAGTTAGGCCTGGTGTTTACCGAGGTCCTGTGCCCTATGAGGGCTATTACGGTCCTCCCCCTATGGGTTTCTGCAATTTTAATGATCGAGATGCTCAAGTCAGGGGAATGGCAGCCGGTCCTTGTGTTTATAACAGATACCCGAACCAGAATGTCCATCCTGAGTCTGGCAATTTCCATGCCATTCTCGGAGGATATGGTTCTGGTAGCTCGACAATGGCCAAGGAACAGGTGGAATCTGGTCTCCCGCACGATACTCATCGAGCACCATACAAGGTTCTTTTGAAGCAATGCGATGGTTGGGATGAAAAAGATGGGGAAGAAAAGATGGAGCACGCTGTGACAAAAAATGCACCATATCTTGAGAGAGCGGAGCAACCAATAACATCAATGAGGGAGAGTGACTGGGAAGCAGATCACAGAATAGAAGAGGTGGAATTTTCTAAAACAGCATATGGTGGGGAAGCTTTTTCTCAACCCGCTGACAATCGGAGAGCTTGTTCTTCAGTCCCTGTTGGCATGAACTTACCTGAAGTTATGAACATTACTAGGTCATTTGATGACAGTTTGGTAAATAAACCTCAAAAAGCAGCTATTCCAGGGGAAGTTGCGCAAGTATTCGCATCCACCAAAAGAAATCCCAACCTGATACACAAAATAGAAGGTTTAAATACCAAAGCCTGTATTTCCAATGGCCAATGTGATGATGGACATATTTCTAGTAGAGAGGAGCAGATGAAACGGTTCCCAGTTGTGAATGCTGAGGCCAATCATTCCACTAATGAAGGTTGTACTGGTGCTGTCTCCATCGAAAAAGCTTACACCAGCGGTGAGCTCAACCCTGTCTCTCATGAAGTGGGTGCTTCTACAGAAAAGAAGAGCCTTGAACCCATAACTGCCGGGGCAACAGCAGTTTCCATGTCGATTTGTGAACTGCAAGCTTCGACTGGCAGTGTATTGGTTTCCTCTGAGGCTGGCAAAAAGGTTCATTCTCAGATACACAAGAGAGTACATGATGTGCAAGGTAGAATGAACTACCGAGATAAAGGGAGGTTCAGTACTCAGGAGAGCGAGGAGTGGCGAAAGAAATCCCTTGTTCCAGAGTCTTCAAGTGTAGTTTCAGTTGCAAATGTTGAAATTTGTCCTGATGTTCATGTACAAGATGGCCGTGCTTCTAAGGAGGCTCCTGAGAAGTCCGACTCAAACTGTCAAGGCAAGACGGGGGTGCAATACACATCATCCACTTTTGACCAAAGTGATTACAAGGCGCCGGTAATATTCTTGTGTCGTTTTGTATGCTTGCATAATTTTTGTCATTTTGGGAGTTATTTCTGATACTGTTTTGGGCCTTTTGCCAGCGTGCTAAGATGAGAGAAATACCTACACAACGTGCAAAAGAACGCCTGGAGGAGGAAGAAGAACGGACAAGAGAGCAGACACAGGTAATATTCTTGTGTCGTTTTGTATGCTTGCATAATTTTTGGCATTTTGGGAGTTATTACTGATACTATTTTGGGCTTTTTGCCAGCGTGCTAAGATGAGAGAAATAGCTACACAACGTGCAAAAGAACGCCAGAAGGAGGAAGAAGAACGGACAAGAGAACAGAGGGCCAAGGCCCTTGCAAAATTAGAAGAATTGGACAAGCGAACACTTGCAGAGGGCTCGATTCCGAAGTCAGATCATACTTCATCACTGACTGGTGGTATTGAGCATAAGCAAGAAGAATCCTGGTCTCATGCAGCACCAACAGCGGATACAATCAATTTTGGATCACTGAGCTCTGCTTTAGTTTTGAAGTCCGATCCAATTGCTCAGGTAAGTGAGAACAGCACCAATATGGTTGGAGAGTCAACAGATTTGTCTAGGGACTTACCTTTGGAAGCTATGAAGAGTGTCTCCCAGGAGACTGTTGTGTCACAAAACCCGTCTTTTCCAAAGGACATTAATACTGTGGATTCTGCTGACCATAATACTGCCCAACAAGTTCATTATAGCAGTGTTTCCAAGAAGAAGCAAATTGTCCATAAAAGAAAGCACAATATTCCGCTGGAGAAGAATGCAAGTGAAAAGTTGATACCCACTGGGATCAGTGTGGGCCCAAAATATCATGCTGATGTGGCCTTGGATGTGGTTGCTAATGTAATTGTCTCAAGTGGTGAGTCAAGTTTGGCCAGTGAACCTAATATTATGGGTGACCCCTTGCTACATCACAAGAAGAAAAGTAACAGGAGTGGAAAGAACAGCAAGCACATGATGGAGGAGTCTTCATCTGGGCCTGCTTTACCATCATTGGTGCCAATTAATGAAAATCCTGCAACAGTTTCCAGTGAAAATAATAAATTAAAGGCTTCTGAATGTGTGTTAGAAGTTAGCTCAGTGCACACACTGACCTCAAGGGAGACTGCACAGGGTCAAGAGTCTAAGGATGTTGTTCCATCTGCAGACCAATGGTGTTCTTTACCAACTGAAGAAGCCCGTGCTAGAATGAATAACCAGTGGAAGCCTCAGCATCCTCGCAGGATGCCTAAAAATTCACAAGCTACTAGATCAACAGAGAAGTTTCAAAGCAGTGAGGCTGTTGTCTGGGCTCCTGTGCGGTCACAGAACAAGACTGGTGCTTCCGAAGAAGCCAGCCACAACACTATCCATGAACCTGACCCTCCCACAGTAAAGAATGGCCATGGAGTTCAGAATACTCTGAAAAGTAAGAGGGCTGAAATGGAGAGATATGTTCCAAAGCCTGTAGCCAAAGAACTGGCCCAACAAGGGAACTCCCAACGACCATTGTCTCCAACTAACCAAGCTACATCAGATGAGATCACTGGAAGAGAATCTGCTTCTCTGAGTAGAGAAAGTAATGTGCCTGATGACTCGGCTGTTGGGAAAGCAGGGTTTTCTGTGGAGTCCAAGAATGGGGAGAGTAAGCAGCATAAGCAGCATGGTAAAGCACAAGGATCATGGCGCCAACGTTCAACCGGATCTCCCCCAGCACAAGGCTCCCAGGAAGGATCATCTTTTCATTCAGATCTAAACAAGAATGTTCAAAAACCAGCTGAGCAACACAGACCCCTAAAGCCTGAGACACACTCACCGAAAGGGCAGATTAAGTATTCTGACAACTGGAGTATTCCTAATAATCCTGTCTCAACTGAACTGGTCACTGGTCCCATTGCTGTGAAGGGTCATGGAGTTACGGGCAGAGGAAAGCGGCATCCATTTAAGGGACACAAAAGCACAGGTCATAACTACAACCCTGTTGATTACAATGATGTAAATAGTGTGGACACCGATAAAATTGATACTCAATCTTCAGCCTTTGAGTTGAGTCAATCAGAAGGAAGAATTGCTTCTGGAGGAAACCGTGGTGTTGGGGACCATACGCCATCGCATTGGCAACCCAAATCTCGGGCATATGTGGCTGGCAATCAACAGGGAAGCAGGGCCAGTGGAGGTCCAAGAGTAACAGCTGAAGTTGGTATGTCTGCTGAGTTTTTCCCTCCCAAGAGTGGGGGGAATCTTCCATCACAAAATGACAAGGATACCAGTGCAGCTTTGGTCCAGCCTCATTCTCTTGAATCCAAGCCTCGGAAAACAAATATAGCAGAAGTACCAAATGTAGGACACCAACAAGCCAAGAGAGAAAGGAAGAGTGCCTCATTCAAAGAAAGCCCTCACTCCCCATATGAAGGTCATTCTAACCTGGCTGAATTAGCTCCGGAAAATGTAGATACTCAACATGAGCAACCCTTTTCCCCAGGGTTCCGCAAGAATGGACACCAAAATAGCCGCTTTGGCAGAGGGCATGAAGTGCCTCTTGGCGCCCGGAGCCCACCAAGGCAAGATAACAGCAAACAACAGCATCTACCTGTAAACCGGGACAGGCGGAGGCAAAATCCGCATTATGAGTACCAGCCGGTTGGGTCTTACGATAGTAAACAGAGTAACTCGTTTGAAGGAGCAATTGATGGTTCACGTCATACAAGTTCGAGGTACAAGGAGAAGGGTCAGAATCACTTGAGGCGTGGCGGGGGAAACTTCTATGAGCAGCACAGTGGCACTGTTTGAGTTGCTGCCGGTTATGTCAGTTCAGAATGAAGATCTGAAATTGTGTTTTCTTTTTGGTTCGAAAACCATTCCTCCAAAAGACTTGGTTGGTTGTGGCTTGATCATGCATTTTCACAGGTATATTGCTAGTTTAGAGAAAAAAAAACATGCTTTCACATTTTTTGATTGTTGTTATTGTCTAATTTGCTCATTTGATTACGCTCGTGTGCTGAGTGATTCAGGGTCGAGTAAATCAAATGAGGAACAGGTGAAAGATATGCTACTGCTAGTGGGTGGTCACTATTTGATTAGAGGTACGGATGTTATTGACTTTTGATTTTTAAGATGTATTTGATTCAAACAGCTTGTTATGATCATGGTTGGTGTACTGTGGAACCTTTGGAATTTTTTCTAAGGTGCCTGTATTTAGTGGCCATCAGCCCTAAAGAAGGAATCGGCAAGGGAATGAAACAAAATTAAAAAGTGACAAAGAAATATCGGATTCTCCCATCCGTGAAGAAAGTTTTTTATTTATTTTTTAACAATTGAGAAAAGAGGCAGAGCACAATGTGCTCCTTCCCTAGTAAAGAATTAGTTTTGTATGCTAAGTTATGCTGAGATTTGGAAATTGAAACCTAGTGGGCAGCATGTAGAAGTGATGATACAGATTCATAGCCAGAACAATGCAGGAAAGATCTTCAATATCCTCTCTTACATTTCATCTCCATCTTTTTTTGGGGTTGTCTATGTTACGAACCTAAGCGATACACAAACACTGTTACACAGCATGGATGTGAGCTACATCCTTGCCGTTCACTGCTGCTATTGAATCCATGAGAGGAGAAAAGGCAAATGCACAAAGCCTGTTTTGTTCTTTTGGGGCGTAGCAAAAACTACAGCTTTTGGTAGGGAGTTTTCAGCACAATCGATTTTGATAGTTAACTTATGTAATGTATGCTTATTCTTCGCATACGTATGGTGCATTGTGTTCCTAGGTGTCAATGGGCCGGACCTGGACTGGACTTGCATGATCTGTGCCCGTATATTCCCAAATTTGGACTCTTGACACCCCTAATCATTTTCTTATATGCTTCAATGACAATAACTTACGCATGATCGAGTAATCATCAGTCTAACCAATTCCCTGAATATTTGGTATGTGTCATGAAATTTGGTGGAACACATTGTGAAATGTACTATTAGAAATTGTAGACCAAGAAGCTATTTCAGCAGCAACTTCCATATTATAGTTCAATTGAAACATCCAAAATATCGGTCAATCAAATGAAATACTTTTCTTGCATGTTCTTGATAAACCCACGTTTAGGTTTTGTTGGGACTCCTTACAATGGATTAAAGCTATGCCAGCCCATTGAAACCCTAGAATTGGCGGATTAAAGAACCGTTAGCTACTATGTACACTTTAAGGCCATCCACACTCTCTGGCTGTTTTTACTAATTTAAAACAAAAGGCAAAATAGAAGTGGTGGGACCCGCACAAAAGTATCACATTATTTTGTTTTCTTGTATAAAAGTAAGGGAGATTGGATGGCCGGAAAGTGGACCTAGCATTGCGTGAGGGGGCATTGAATATGATGTTCACTTTCCTTCTCATCCATTCTCATTTTTCAAACAAAAAGACTGAAAAATGAAAATGCTTAACTTACTGTCTATTTTCACTCTAATGAAATACCAGTCCTCATTGGTCCCCACCCCTTTTTTAACACTCATTAACGATGGTTAAGATTCACTCACCCCTAGGGGTATAATCGAGTTGAGCTTTGAGCTTGGCTTGAACATGCCCGAGCTCGGCTTGAGCTTGATTCGAGCTCGAATGTTTAGGCTTGAGCTTGGCTTGAACAAGCTTGATTGAGCTCGAACTTTATTCAAGCCGAGTCGAGCCAAGCTTCGGTTTGCTCAAGTTGGATTCATAGAATTATTTTGTTTAATTTTACTTAATTTTAATAAAAGTGTATATTAATAAATTATAATACAAGAGACAACAATAAATTAATACATTCACATACGAAAATGAGATTTGAAGATTGTCCCTTGGTCGAAAGAATAGAGTTAGATCAAAGTTTCTACTTTTAACTATTTGACCATTTTTTGTCATTATTTTATTTTAAATTATTTATTGAAAATTGTTACAATCATCTATAATAAAAAAAAAGTTTAAAATACTATTTTGTATTAATATAAATAATATTATATATATCTATCTATCTACTATTATAAAACACAGTTGGTGTGTTTCTATGGATGACACCTAATTCTTTCTCTTGATGCCACCTGGGACTCCTCTTCATTTGTGAGGCCACATATTAAAATCAACAAACCCACTCTTTATCTCTCATTTCTTCTCATTAGCCTCCCTTACCCGTTTCATTCCTCCTCATTAACCTCCACTCACACACATTTAGTTCTCTTGCATTCAATTGGACGTTTCCAAAATCCAAGGGAGCTGCACCGCTCTTCTCTCTCATTAACTTCCCCCTATGCACGTTACCACAACGAGTCTCTTTTCTCTCTGCCAAGAGTTTTGCATCTCTTCTTCAAACTGTGATTGCAACTCTTCCTATATGTTTCTTCTCCCCAAAGTTACCACCAAATCTGCAACTCCATACAAACCATGCATATTCTCCACTTTGAGTATTTTACTATCCCTAAGATAGTGCTTAGCCGTTAGAAGGGGTTGAGACGTGTCTAGCCATGGTTACTCTTCATCGGCTCTTCCCCTTTGTTATCCTCTTCTTTTCCTATTTTTATCACCATTACTCACCATTGCCAGCAACCCTTTTAACTCCTTACACGTACGTTCTCCCACTTCCTCTTCTGGCCATTCCTCTCATGCCTATATGGGTGGAGTATCAAATTGGAGAGATAAGCTCTCTTTCTCAACTGACTTTGCCATCAAGAGACATGTTCTATTGATGATAATAATTTGGATTAAATTTTTGAATGTTTTATAGGTTTCAAAAATAAGATTTTCCTTGATTATCTGAATTTAGGTTTTGATTTTCTTTATCAGATTTTTTGGGGATTGCTAGGCAGGAAGAAGGCAGTGAAGTTGCCTGAATGGATTGGTTTGTCGTATGCGAGACCGGTGAAGGATACGAAGAGGTGGGATTTCGTCAGATATTCTAACGACAAGAGGAGCGTACTCTGCCACAATTGATGAGCGTGCATGAGAGGAAAAAAAAGTGGTGCCCCCCCTTATTGCACATGAAAAAATCTCAGAATCTAAAGAAGTGGTAAGTCTCTCTGCCACTCAATAAAACTAATAATTTTCAAATATTAGTTTTCTAAATGTGATTGGTCAACTTATTCACCACGTATAATTTCAGAAATTTGTTATAGCCCCAATCAAGGAGTTGGCCTTGCATTCTTTTTTTTTTTTTGGTTAACTCAACTACACCACAAGGTGAAGCTGAAGGCAAAACAAAGGAAAATGCCTTGCATTCAAGGGTGACCAAAAGATGGTGGTTGAAGCATTAGAGGTAAACTATAGATTATCTTTCATGAGATGGAAAATGTTTACCCTGCATTTTCTGCTTGCATTGTTTGAAGTTTGATTTCCTGTTTTTGTGTGCACTGTTTTTGTGTGCGGCCGTGCAGGCCATGTGTGAAAAAGAAGCTATGGAAGATGCAAAACTCATCTCCTAATCATTGATTGCAGTTGGGATCTCACATACAATTGACATACCAGATATGAATGTAAAAGAATGTGCAATAATAACGTGTTTTACTTCGTTTGCGGGGTTTTATTTTTATTTTTTTGTAGAGTGGATATTTTATAAATCTTGATTTTTTATTCCACTTTTTTCCCTCTTAGAGTTCCTATGATAATCTTGATTTCTTTACATGTTTTTGGAATTAAAACTTATTTTTTTGAATATTAGTGTTCCTCCGACATGAAGTTATTCTGAAGTATAATATTATTTTGATCTCAAATTCACACATTTCGGCACAAATTATAATTTATGTCCAGTCCATTAGGGTAGTTTTTGCAATCCTTACCTCTTGCTTCTACTGTGGCTAATCACAACTGAAGTGGTTTTTTGAGGGTAAATTTTGCATTTACAACGAATATGGCTATTTACAACTCAAGAACATAATTAGGATGCTTCCTTCCCATATACATGCAGTTATATACCGAGATTACCGATAGACACTAAGACATCTCTTTGCATGGCCATTTGAGGAATAAGAGAGTGGATTTGATGTTGGGGAAGATAGTTGATTATTTGATCTCTTTCTTTTTATATCTTTTATGTATAACTTTCTATCCAATTAATTGATCAATTTTATTTGAATAATCCAAATTGGGAATAATAATTGGGTAGGTGAAATATGAGCGTTTTTTTTCCTATACCCTACAAATGTTTGGTATGAGAAAGCTATTTTCCATGATATTTGATTATTTACATACTAGAAACACTCACATACGTAGATTAATCAAGGCAATCCATGAATGTAATTTTTTCATACCTCTCATTTTTTACTCATTTATTATCCCGTGCATCGCACGGGGTCTTTGCTAGTACTAATACTATATGCCGGTTGGTTCCACGTGGCACACTTCATTGCTCTTCATTCTCTTCAAATCGGTGCCATGTGGCACACCCTATAACCAATAGCTTTATCCCATGTGGAAACTATTCTCTTTCTTCCCTTAAATTAATGAGATGTGGACCCCACTCAAAGATTGGGTTGTGGACCAACCTTTATTGGGACCACCACTATTCCTAATTATTTGTTTCGATTACAAATATAAAGAGTGGGAATTAATTTAGTAATAAATATAATTTGAGAGGAGCTCAAGAGTTGTGGGGTTTTTGAAGATGTGAATCAGTTTCAAATGTAATGAATGCAATATGAAGGAGCTCGGGAGTTATGGGGTTTTAGGAGATGGAGAAAACATTTTGTATGCCTAAGAGACACCATCGATTCTCTCTTCATTCATCTCCCAAAAAAATCTTTATGCCAATTACTTTCTTTCTCCCCACTTCTTTCCATCTTCCAACCACATCTCCTTATACCAGCACTTAATTGTTATTTAATACTCTTATTCAAGAAAGGACTGTAGAGACTCTCAACCCTTCTTTACACTGCCCCTCAGGAAGCTATGTAGAGTCTCTATATAAACCCACCTCCCATGTGGCTTTTTAGGGTCGTCAGTGTATCTCTAACACCCTCTCTGCAAATCTTGCATATTTGGAGTCTTATATCAGTGCAGGAAACAAGACATTAGATGGGGTTTGGTAAAGGAGGGATCCGACTACAGAGATGTGGCTGCGTAGGGCATCAACATTGAGAGTTTAGCCATGGAGGATGGATTCTTATTGTTCAAGGTAGTTAAGGTGAATGCAGGCCATGACATTGTGGCAATGGGAGGCTTCATCAATTCCCAGCATACTCTAATCAGACTCATCTCACCAATGGGTGCGGAGACCATGAAGTTGTGGGAATGGAAGGCATCATCAGTTCCCACCATCCTCTATCAGACCCATCTTGCCAACAGGGAAGCAACACCTCCTTGGGTCACCATTAACCCTATTTTTTTGAAAAGTCCCTTTGACAGATAAGAACTTGAGAATTATGTTGTAAATTCCAACCTACTGTTGCATTGGTTTTGATTCTTTTTATAACAGTGGAGAATTACAAAAACATAGAATATATTACTGAATATTACAGAAGATATATATGGTTGGATTTGGGTTAATCATTATAAGTTATGGATGGATATCTTCTTACCTTATTAGGATGCCAGTGTTTATCCAATAACATCTCTCTCTCTCTCTCTCTCTTTTTGTGGAACGTGAATGTTTGTGAAAACATATCATCTCCATCTATCTCCATCTATCCATATAATTATAATCTTTAATAATAGCCAAAACTCTCTGCTCTCATTTCAGAGTCCATATTTTTGGTTCATGAAACAAAGAATTTCGATTCAGCATCTTGTGTACGCGTTTGAGTTACTCATGTCTACTGGGAAGCCAATCAGTTAGCTGATTGTCTCGCCGAGGCACATCTGCCCAAGACCAGCTTCTATTCCAACTGTTGGAAGTGAACAATTTTCTTGGAATGAATTTTTGAAAGTGCAAGTTTACTTTGAGATATGTGGTAGTGTTCATGAAAGATTTGTCTTTGTTGTACTGCACGACATAGAAAGAAATCTGGGTGGCTGGTCTGTCATAAAACCTATAGTAGAAAGAGAATCAAGATCAAATAAGCATTTAGGAATCAATGATGAGTATCGGGTGCAGCCCTATAGTTTTGCCAAGTGGTGGGTTTGTCATTCATGGAATCAATTGGCATGAATATGTAGGCTTGGTCTGTTGTTAGCCTGAACTAAACCTACACTTCTAAATCTTCAATGAATGATAGGTTGTCCAACTTGAATTCTTGAAGGCAAAGTGTTAGACCGCGAGCTAAAATCGTCTACCCTATTCTCTCCCAACTCCTCATCTCTCCCACTAAAGAAAAACGTTAAGCTTCTCCTCTCCTCTCCTCTCCTCTCCATCTACCTTATTTTGTAATAATAATGCAAAAATCATTAAACACACACTCTCAATCCCAATATCTCTTTCTCTCATCTCCCTTTGTAGTTGGAGAGATGATGACCCAACAAGCTGAGACAAAAATGGGCAAGTGTTTTAATTTTGCTTACCATCATGCTTTACACTAAATCATTTTTTTATTTGTTTATGATAAAAAAAAATGCACATTTTAATATTCAATAATCATTTTAAAAAGCAATTTAAATTATTTTTAACAAAAATATAATTTATTATTTTAAAACATCCTTTCACCCGTGCATCGCACGGGGTATTTGCTAGTACTAATACTATATGCTGGTTGATGCCAAGTGGCATATCTCAAATCTCTCAATTCTCTCTTCAGGTTGATGACATGTGTCATCTTATATGGCAAACATTCCTTTGATCGATCCAATGAAAATATGCCACATCTTGTATTTAGTAAGGACTACTCTAATTTAATGGGTCATGTAATGACCTTATTAATTGTCTTTCTCCTCACGTTTATCTTTCATTCCTCTCATAAATTTTATTCTCTCCAAGAAATCTTCTCTCCTAACCATTCCTCTTCCCATGTGGCCATGTAACTCCCCTCATTCTCTCCCTTCTGAATCATCTCTCATTATCAATTGAGCATAGATAAATGAGGAGTGTTAGCCCCAATCGCAAATACCCCTTGAGACCTTTTTGTGTTCCTCTATTTCCTTTCACGAAATCTCATAAGCTTCTCTCATAATTTAAACCGTTTGAAATTGTAACAGACCTTTGGAAAGATAACCCACCTCTTCAAAGCATTGCAAGCTCTTTGAAAATATAACCCCCCTCTTTAAATCTCTCTAAATTAAAAATGATTGAATTTGTAACGGCACTTTCAAAGCATTGCAATTTTTGCAATGCTATCTTCCCCTTAAAACCTTATAAAGGGGTGAATCCATTAAAAAGAGTGTGGGTGGTGGTAAGATCGGATGTGGCTGGGTGAGGATGTCTAAGGAAACAAATGGGGTTCTCTGTAGGTGGTCATAATCCTATGCAGGTGGAGACGGCTCCTTCGAGACGTGTCTATGATGCTGTGTCAAATCTGGTTTCTTAGAGGAAAGCGGTAGGGGCATTGAGGATGTGTATGTGAGAGGCCCATGGGTTTCTAAGTTGCAAGTTGCCTTTTTACATAAATTTCTCCTTAAAATATCGACGGCGTTTGGCTCGGCACAGTTGGACTACTGGCACTGCACGGCTGAAGTTTGGGGTGATTGGCTAATGACAATGGTATCGTCGGATGTTACTGTTATGGCTGTCGTTCCTTGGTCTTGCTTGTCGTTGCTTAAAGATTTGAAAAGAAAAAGAAAATGATAGCATGCAAAACGGAAAGATGCTACTATGAATATTTTTTGTGTTCTTCGTGTGAAAGCTTTGAGGGCTAGATCAAATCCAATTTATTAAGGAAACAGAGTCTTTTTCCTGTGTTTGTGGTTAGTAATCCCTTTGAAGAAGATAACTTCTTTTGAACGATATTGAGTACTGATTTGGTACTCCTTAGCATGATGTAGTAACATATATCTTCTTTTAGGATTGTCCTTCTTGGATCTTATGTAATCAATGGTATAATATGGATTATGTTACCATTTCAAGCATTAAACACATATAGTGCAACTATTTGCTACTCCTACTATAAGTTTCAATCACTTACTTCGTATTATTATACATGGAATTTCCTGTATAATAATTCCCTGTGTAATAACACTACTCCTGCTTCATGAGGGGTCACATCCTCACTTGTCGACTCTTCTTCCCTAACTTGACCTTATCTCTCTCCCCAGCTCTTCACCTCTCATATTGAGACCATTTTAAATGATTCCTTTGCAGTAGCCACACCTGATGTTATTGATCGAGATATGCCGACGATTTCTAATTAATACTTTTTTTAGATGGAAAGGCAGACCAGTTATGGGAATCCTAAGTGTGCCATTGATCAAGTGAATTTCTTTCTTTTACTTTCTTACTAATGTTTATGATTCTTTATATTTTTCTTAGTGGCTGTAGTTCTCCATGATGAGTAAGTATATTATGATTTTTTTAGGTAACACATTAATATTGTTGATGCGATGTCTTTCATTTCTGTTTTTGGGGATGCTCTTTAGAATAAGTTTCCACTTCCAAATGCTTATCAAGGAGAAGGATTTTTACCCATTTTCTGATAATTAAAAAATTAGCAAGCTACTAGAATTCCCCTCACCTCTTGATCAACAACATCAGGTGAGGCTAATGACACCTATTTAGTAAAATGGTCTAATTTATTGAGGAATCATTTACCAAGAGGTGAGGGTTTTGAATCCTAACTTTGATAGTCCATGCATTGCAATAACTCTATTATGTGATAGGATACAACATAAATGTTTTTTTTTTGGGATGTACTTCACCATGTTTAAGATAGTATACATATATATATATATGTATACTATCTTAAACATGGTGAAGTACATCCCAAAAAAAAAACATTTATGTTGTATATATATATATATAGGGAAATGCTAACGACACTCAATGTGTGAAATTGTTAATGACCGCCAAGACATTTTTTCATAGGAGACATATTCCATACTTTTTGTAGCATAATGCCAAACAATGGTTAATATGGTTTTTACTTGAACACTTATAGATGTGTACTTGAATCATTTGGAATAGTTATATACATTTTATATGACCCTACTTGTGAATTTTCTAGACACGAGGAACCTAACAAGAAAACTCACCTTATGACCATAATTGTTTTTTTTTTTAAAGCCCCATTTTCTTCTCCAATAATTAGATTCTAAATGTGCTCCATTAAAAATAATTTGACCATAATCTAATTCTCTTGATCATTTATATTTTCCTATCAATTTTTTTTTGTATTAATACTTGTGCATTTATATAAGGCATTACTTTTATTTGTGAAATATTTTGTTTCTATAAATACATTTTCTCTCTTTTATCATATTCATTTTTTGGAGTCTATCTTATCCCGTGCATCGCACGGGGTGTTTGCTAGTATATATATATATATATTGAGTTGAGTAGAATCAAACAAGGTCTGACTTGAGCTTGACTTGTTTAAACATTCGACCTCAAATAAAAAACCTTAACTTGATTCATTTGAACTCAAATAAAAGCTTGACTTGATTCATTCGAGCCTGAAATGCCAGTTTAAGCTTGGCTCAAACGAGCCAAGTGGAGCCATCGAGCTATCTTGGCTTGTGTGCAGCCCTACTCACCCCAGGGTTCATCTATTTAACCTTAGTTCTTATAAATAAAAAAATAAAAATAATAACTTTAAGTTGATTAAGTTTAAATACAATTAAAGGGAATGAAATGAGAAGACATTTGATTATGTAGTCAAATATAGGGTATGCTAATTACTACTCTAAAAAAAGGGTGGTGTTATGTATACGAAACACCGTAACATTTGATGACTACACTCCATTAAAAAAAGTTCTTATATTTTGAAATTCGTTACATTTTTACATGTGCACCTCAGTCATAATTCTTTTCTTAAACCGACTTCTTCTCCATTTGCCATCACCTTTCAACGGTCTTAATTCATCATTATTCTTCCATTAACTAACATTCTCCCACATTCTAGTGTTTTTTTTTGGGTTGTATTCTTAATGTTTGTTTTGACAATTTTATTTATTTGATATTTTATTCCTTCTGTTGACACTAAAATATATGATCTCTCATATGTTTTTAACTATCTTTGTTTGATCAATAGGTATTAAAAATTCAGTTATTTATTTCTTTATTATTTAAAATTTTCTTCATTCTACTCAGTCAGCAAAATGAATAAAAATAAGGATTAATGGTACTAAAATTTTGCATACCACAACATTGTAATGTACATCAATAGCTCACCTCTTAAATGGTACCTAACAGTGTCAAGTATTGGAATGCACCTAACACCGTCCTAAAAAAAATGTGTCACTTTTTGTGAATCTCATTCTTTTTTTGTCTAATGACTTAAAAAATGGGAAAATAAATTAAATGAAAAGTTAGACTACCATTATCCTAAATAAACAGAAAAAAAAATGCTGGAGGCTAGGCTGACATTTGCACTAAGCTTTGCAGCTTTATAGCGTGTTTTGCATGCATCTCAGAATCGGAGACCCAAGTATCCCAAGATTTTGAATAAAGCTGCTAACAAAACTTGCCGTAGAGCCATTGTCTCACTGCTATGCATGTTAAATGTTATCTCTGTGTGTTACATGATAACATTTATGTTATTTGTGTATGTTACATGATAACATTTCCACCAAGGATGGATTGTTGAACGTTAATCTTAACCATGGTCAATAGGGATTAACAAAGACACATGTTGACTTGTGGGTACGATCGAACTCTCTTTGAATTCAAATTCGATCGCAATTGGCTCTGATTCGATCTCATATGAATTATATGGGTAATGCCTCTTGCTCATAGCTATGCCTCCATATAAATAGGGTGGTGTTAGGTGCACACCAATATTTGATGAATACACCCTATTTTTTAAAATTGATGACTACACACCATTAATTTCTTAAAATTTTAAATGCAAACCAAAATTAAAAAAATATTTATAAAGTTTATTATTACACATCAAACTTCAAATTTATTAACTATAACAATAGCGATTAATGCTAGCTCCACTTTCTTTTAAGAGTCACCTTATTCAAGAATAAATAAGGCAATCACCACTTGTTTAATTAAATCATTGAAGTTTTCTCATATTTATGGGTAATGTACTATTTCAGAGTTGATCCATTGATGTATAATGCAAGCATACTATGGTGTATAAAAATTTCAAATAATCTATTTTTTTTCTTACTTTTAGAATGAATAAAATCTCAAATAATAAAAAATTGTCAAACAAATAATTAAATTTAACAACAATCGATCAAACAAAGAGAATTCAAGGCATATGAGAAATCGTATAATTAATTTTTCATAGAATGAATAAAATCTTAAATAAACAAAATTGTCAAACTAAAAATTGAGAATGTGAAAGAATGTTAGTTAATGGAGAAGTGATGATGAATTGAGACTGTTAGCATATGACAAATGAAGAAGTCGGTTGAAGAACAAAGAAATTATGAATGTGGTACACATATATAAATATAGAGAACCTTAAAATATAAGAAATATTTTTAATGGGGTGTAGTAATCAAATATTGGGGTGCACATAACATCACCCAATAAATAATGGGTCAATGATTAGCCCACCATGTAGTCAAATGTTGTGTCCATGTGTCCCTTTTAACACCCCTTTAGCCAGGGGCGAAGCCAGGTGGGGCTTGGGCACGTCTCCCACTGAGTTTTTGAATTTTTTTTTCTTTCTTTTAGGCATATCCATGGGGATGGGCCCATGCAGGTGAGATCAGATTACTCAATTGAGATTGGACTTGGAGAGTGTTCAAACAAACCCACAAGTCAACACAAATCCATTTTAACCTATGTTACCTATGGGTAGGACTTTGGTGTTCAATAATATAACCTTGGTTTTTCTAAAAAATAATAATAATAAATATTAATCCTATGATTTAATATAGCAATAAGGCTAGGGAGTAACGTTCTTGAACTATTAAAAACAAAATATATCTTTTATATCATGAAATTATTTAATGAGGCATAGTCATGGTGCAAGAAGACATCTATCTCGTAAATAAGGAGAAATAATACCCGTAAGATATGTACAAAATGTATGGACGAAAGAGCCCAAAAACTTGGTCATTAAAAAAAATATTTGGGGGCTATGCCCCCGAACCCCTATCGACCATTTTCCGTTAACCATCGCGTGTCCTCTCTACTAGAAATCCTGACTCCGCCCTTGCCTTTAGCTATGATAAGCTTAAGAAAATTAAGATTAATATTTTTTATTTTTTCTTTCTTTCTAGAAACTAAAGTTAGACGGCTTAACCCTACGAGTGAATGAATTTTAACCACATATGAGTGTTAAAAAGGGGGGGACACCAATGAGAACCGCACATGCGGTGGTAAATTAAACAATTCCCTAAATAATTAAAAGATATATTATAATTTTTTTTCAAAAGTTCAAGACTAGGCCTGTCGAAATAGTCTTGGTCAAAGGGTATCCGGCCCGACCTGTCCTGTCCAAACCCGCCCAAGCCCTGCCTTTGGACTGGGCAGGGCTGGAAATCAACAAGCCCTTCTTCTGTGGGCCGGGTTAGAGCATCCCGACCCGACCCTTCCTCATTAAGCATTGTTAATTATAAATGGTAATTATCAATTTAAACAACTCCCTAAATAATTATAAGATATATTATAATTTTTTTTCAAAAGTTCAAGACTAGGTCTGTCAAAATAATCTAGGTCAAAGGGTATCCGGCTCGACCTGTCCCGTCCAAACCCGCCCAAGCCCTGTCTTTGGATTGGGCAAGGCTCGAAATCAACAAGCCCTTCTTCTGTAGGGCCGGGTTAGAGCACCCCGACCTGACCCGACCATTCCTCATTAAACATTGTTAATTATAAATGGTAATTATCAATTTAAACAATTCCCTAAATAATTATAAGATATATTATAATTTTTTTTCAAAAGTTTAAGGCCTGTCAAAATAGTCTGGGTCGAAGGGTATCCGACCCGATCTGTCCCATCCAAACCCGCCCAAGCCCTGCCTTTGCACTGGGCAGGGCTCCAAATCAACAAGCCCTTCTTCTGTAGGGCCGGGTTAGAGCACCCCCTGCCGGCCCGACCCGACCCGACGCGACCCTTCCTCATTAAGCATTGTTAATTATAAAAGGTAATTATCAATTATTATATACCGTATGAGATAAAGCACACAAAAGGTTCGTGTGTGTTTGTTATGCACATGAAAAATTTATCCCTCGCGATTTCCATATTTATTTATATAATATTTTTTTTTTCTTATTTTGTTAATTCAACCGACCGCCCTTCTCTACCCTTACCCTCTGGTATCTGTGGTTTATCCATTGTTGAAGGACAAAAGGCTCTCTTCAAAACCCTAACTTTACCTTTCATAGCCCCTTTTCCCTTTCTTCTTTCGCTCGATCGATTTTCTTATAAAAAATTCAATCTTTTTCCGTCAGAGAAACATGAATCAGGTCGTGTGTTCTTTCGTTCTTCTGAATTTTTTCTTTGAAATTACTCCTTTTTATTGAAATTCTTTCGTTTTTTGATGTTTTCTGTTGGTCCTTTACCGGGTGTTTGCATTTTCTTAGGGTTTTGCCCGTCAGGTATACTAGTTTGGGGCTTTTCAGCTTTATGGACTGAAATTCGTTTTTGTCATAGATTTCCTTGCGTTTTTTTTTCTCGATATTTTGGATCAAACTCTCTCTCTATTCACATTTTCCTGGTTTTTGCTTGTTACTTGTATGTTAGGTATAAGAGAACTTGCCGAGCATATTTGGTCAGCTTTTCTGCAATGGTTGGTTGCTTTGAAGATATAATGATATAATGTTTTTCTTTTTTGTATTTTATTTTCTGTTTCCTTTGGGGGATTTAAATTTGTAATTAGTTTGTTTCTTACTTTGGTTTTGGGCATTGTTCTTCCTTCCTTCCCTTTTCCTAAATATTGATAGATATAATGAAGGAGGAATGAATTCCTGTTGAGAAAAAATAGTATTGGGACAATTTTTGTGATTTGGTGATGTTGGGTCATTTGAATTCTTATACCTGAAACTGGGTTTGTTTAGTTGGTACTTGGTAGATGCCTAATGCCTTCTGTTTCTTATGCTTCTTGGAAAATTAAATGATTTATGGAATGACTGTTTTCCTTTTTCATTGTTGTAATTGTGATCTTTTTGTGCGATTCTGAAGTTCTCTTCTCTATGTATAGAGGATATTGATTGAATGTTTCTTGAATTAGGCCTTATTAAGTAGATGATTGGGTGTCTAAGGTGGAGACGATGGCACTGATAGCCCACCATACGCAGGTATTTCTTTCTAATTTTAATATACATTATTTACAGATATTAAAAAAAAAATATGACTGGATTGCTTTGTTATTTATTCCAATGGAATGTAGAGGTTTGTGGAGATGCCGCACTGTGAATCCTGTCATTTTTTGTGAATCATCTAATATCTCTACATTTAGATTAAAATAGATTTCTATCAGTGTTACCTACGCACGTGGTATGGGTGCCAAGTGTCTAGGCCCTAGGGGTGTTCGGCACAGCAAGCTCTGAAAATCCCACTACAGCGGGACGGGCGTACAAATTTTTTTAAATGTTTTTAAATGATATATATATATATATATAAATTTTTAAATAACAACAATAATAAAATTCCTCAATTTTTATTAAAAAGTATATACCTAATTTATAAAAAATACTCATATATGGAGTAGAGATGAGCAACAAGAGAGAGGATAAGATAGAGACGTACATATTGATCGTTGTTGTTGCCGTTGCTCTCCTTGTAAAATTTCGTCCATGTTTCCAAAAAAACAACACAATTTGACAAAAGTTCCTTATAATTTTATTTTAAAATGACACGACATACTTGAAGCACCATGTGTTTAATCATAATGTTAATGTTACCATGATATGGTATAGGCACGTACCAAGGAGTGTCGTGTCATGCCATGGAGTGTCGTGTCGTGTCCAAGTGTCGGTACGACAAAATTTGGGTAAACTGAAGTGCGTAGGTAACACTGATTTTTATGCAGTGGAAATTATACTAAATCCCGGTTATTAGGTAACATAACATGTATGAGATCCTCCAATTCATGGTATTTGAACCATGAATACTTAGACGACCCAATTATAGCGTGTTCACATTTAGCTCATCCAAAAAAGGGCCAATATTGTTGGAACCTGTGAGTTCATGTGATATTGTGGCTCACCAGCTACCATGTCTGATATTCATTTATATTGTTAAGGTAAACTATGATCTTAATCTTAGACTCATAATTCTTAGATTGAGCTTTTGTGTTTCTTCTAACATACGCTACTTTGTGGCTAACTGTTGTTTATTGTGGTTCAGGGTTCTTATGCTACATTTCCTTTGAGGATTTCATCATGGAATAAAGGAGTGAAGTTGAAACAATTTGTAGCTCTTCAGCTGGTTGGGAGAACGGATAGACATACCTCATTGAAGCGCCGTTGCTGTTTAAGGTGAGAGCATATCCTTTTCTGCTTATTTAATTGCTATATTTATTTTTCAAACCATATTGTTGAATTCACAACCAGAAATGTGTCTATTGGTATTAAGAATTTCAACACCGAAGGCCCAGTTGGCTGTTTTAATTGGTTTGGGTTCATGATGACTTAGGTGAGTCATCTATCATTCAGTAGAGTCATTGCGACTTCACTAACCGTTAGACTCCGCTTAGATTGGCTGAGTCTTCCAATGCAAAATTTCCCTGGGGGTTTAAGCATCTGAATTTGGTTCATACCTTGTGCTATTGGTCTTTTATTCCACCACATCCATATCTCATCCCAATCATGGCATTTGGTTGAGAATATGATGGCCTCTTTTTAATATTCTTTTGGTAATTAACTATTTAGAAACAAGAAGAACACTGGAAGGGAAGCTGTGCCCACATGAAAATAAAGACAAACAAGAGGGAGAACAACAAAATAATAAACGTAGAGGGGTTTATCCGAGAGGAAGAGAAGTTTCAACAGAAATGGCTCTCTCTGTGCCCTTGGCAACATCATTGGCCTCACGTGAACATCTCTAAATAGCAGTCTTATTGTCCGCTCTCTCTTATTTGATCGAACTGTATCTTCTCCTTCAAGTTATCAATGATGACATCTTAATGCCATTGACCCCGAGTTTGGCTTGATACCCATCTTATCGTGTTTTCATAGTCCCTCTTAATGATAAGTGAGTTAACCAGAGAAGTTCCAAAAATTCCTTTTTCCTCCAAATTTCTTATTAACTTCAATAGTTGAATTCACCTCATTCCTCACAACAATACTTTTTACCCAATTCACTAGTTGACCCAAATCAATGACCACTGGACTCATCTTCAGTTCCATTCAGTGTTTTAAAAGGCGTGAAAGGCTTACGCCTCAGGGCTCGCCTCGGGGCGAGGCTTAAGGAAAACGCCTTGAGGCTTAACCTTGAGGCTTAAATCTCATGAGGTTCAGTTTATGTCTGAGGCATGTCTCATGCATTAATAAAAAATAGAGTTTTAGCCACATAACTCAGACCTGTACATTAAATATTTTTTTAAGGTGTGTGCCTCACATTAATAAAAAAAATAGGATTCTAGCCACATAACTAAGAACATAAGGTATGTGCTTCATAATTTCTTTTATCAATAAAAAAAAAGGGTAGTGATTAGAACACCCTGCATTAGAATAGGTAATCTAATGCCATGGCCATGTGTCCCTTTTAACACTCCTTTAACTATGGTTAAGCTTAAAAAAATTAAAGTAAATATTTTGTTTTTTAAAAATCAAGCCTAGATTGCTTAACTATAGGAGTGAGTGAATCTTTAACTACAGTTGATGTGTGGTAAAAAGGGGGCATTAACTAATGAGGACTGTACATTAGAATAGGTAGTCTACTGTGGCACTAAGTTAAGTATTTCCCATAAAAATTAATTTTTTCTTTCTTTTTTCATTTTTTTATTAATCTAAAATAGCACTTAACTTATTATGTCTGATATATTTAGGCTTTTTAAAATCTTGTTGAGTATATTTCACTCCAATTTTCATAGTATACATTGCAAAGGCTTTGAGTTATTGTTTAACATATGTAGTTGGTAACTACTTTGTAATTATTTGTTGGAAACTAAAATCAATCACATAATGATTGAACATTATTCGTCTTTTAATATGCATATGAACAAAAAGTAAAACTAAATAGTAGCCTTTTTAGCCTCGTAATTTTTTTTAATGGTAGAATAATTTATATAATATTTTATATATGTATATATGGATGTATTACCTTTACTTAATTTTATGTATCTTTTTATAATATTCTTATTTATTTATTTGTTAAAATGAGGTTGCGTAAGGGTTTCTTGTGAGGCTTACTCCTCACGCATGTTGAGGTCCTAATGTCTCGTCTCACGCCTTTGCGTTTTAAAACATTGGTTCAATTAGGGTTATTTTCAGTAAACGTACCACATTTTGACATTCAACAGGTAAAGCCTTAATTTTTTTTGATCGGTAATCAAGAGGATATATTAGTCAAAACATATAGGTTACATTCAATTTGGTTGTAGAAAGTTGAGCATATGTTTTGGTGGAGGTTGAACTAATGGCAGGAAAGCCTCCGGGTTAAAACCTTTTTGTTTTTAAGTAGTATTTGCTTTATTTGGAAAGAACAAAACATCCTGTTAAAATTAACAAAATTTAGTGGTTAATCTGGAGTCATATGGACATTATGCTTGTTCTTGTCATTATGGAAATGAGTTGCTGCAATGTTCAACTTGTTGAACTTTTGCTCCTTGAAAATATTCCTGCCGCGGAGAACGTGTTAGGCACGTGTACTGTGTAGACTTCATATAAAGAAATTTGTTTAAGATATATCGTAATTCATCATATATCATGTTTTCAGTTGTTACTTATATATAGTTTTTCGTTTTTGGTGATTACTTCTATATAGTTCATACAAGCTTAATGTCCATCAGCAAATCTAAATACTTTTTTTAAATATTGAGAGAGATAATCAGCAAATTTCAATGCAGTATCTTCCTATTGTATATTTATATGACTTATATTCAGTATCTCCCTATTGTATATTTATATGACCTAAAACTATTATATAATACTTTCTATACTGAGTCAACTGTAAAGGTCATCAGGGTGTAAGCCCTCAAATCGTAGTTCATTCCAATTATTTGATGTTATAAAAGCTCTTTAACTACCATCACTTGAAATCTAATTAGTGACTAATCTTGTAATCAAAAGACTCAAAACTTCATTATTGCTGCTTGCATGTTTTTGAAGTTTCCTTTCGGCACTTGTTTTACTTAAACAAATAAATTTGGATAACATGTTTCCACAGCACAGGAGCCCCTCATATTCTTGGACTAAAGCGGAAACCGATAAAAATCGTAGCCTTTAAAGGCAGTGCCCAGAATGACGAATCAGGAGGAAGATCAAGCGGAACCAAATCCCCCAATAATTCTGTTAAAGTTTCATATGTATCGCATGAGGGTGAAGAAACCACAACAAGACCTCCAGAGATACAGAAGGCTCCTATCTCCTATACTTCTGAAAGAGAAGACACCATACCAGGATCTCCGGCAATACAGAATTTATTCAAGAAATGGTTGATGATGTTGCGCACACAATCACCAAGTCAAGCAACAGATGAAATTTTTGTGGAGGGACCACCTCAGATGGAAATCTCTGAAAGTCAAAATGAGAGTCAAAAACAGGAAGCAAATGGGATTCTGAAAGCGGCTTGGTGCCACTTTCTGGGACTGGATGCAACAATAAAGATACCGCCACTTATATTGTAAGTGTCGTTTTATACAATTGCATTTTATTTTCTATGCTTAGTTTTGCAGTTGGTTTGCATGACTTTCCAAGTTACCCTTGCTTTTTCATGGTGTTATCAGATAGGACATTCTTCTGTTCCTCCTTCCTGTCTGAAAGATATTTGAATTTTGGGATTAATAGTACTTTCCCTTTCGTATTCTCTGGAAAGTCATTTGAGTCTGGTATCAGTTTGATGTGGAAATGTGTGTGGTTCCACAGCATGTCATTATCGGGTCTCATTGCTTATCAAACAAAGAATATTGAAGTTTAAAAATATTAAAAAATTGTTTTTAATTAATATATGTGAAGAAAATAGAAGTACTAAATTTGGATTATCATCACCATCTCACTCTTTTGTTTTACAGAGGATAGTAGAAAAAAAAGAAATAAGAGAATTTGTTTTTGTTATGATTCAGGGAAGAAATTATAGATATTAAATTTAGACCATGTTTATCATCATCATCATCATCATCATTGGGGTTGGCCACACGCTGACGCATCACACATCCTGCTGAATATTCCATTTTGTCTAAAATATTAAATTTGGATACAAAGCATAAAACAATTCAACATATAATTTAAATGTAGCCAGTATTCATTTTATTTTTGTTTGGTAAAAGAAATATAATATAAAAAGAAGAAAGCAACTTACAAACCCCAAGCAACTACAGAGGTTCATAAAGAACTCTCAATATATAACATTTGGTTTTGATAATATATAATAATGATGTAAATTTTCTCTTGTACTGATTGATGTACATGTTTGCAGCATCCCTTGGTACCTAGCAATTAATGTGGTTTATGGGGCCGAAGTTTCGAAGGAGTTAACTCCTTTGTGGATTTTTGGGCCGCTGATTGTTGCTCTTTACATCCAGATTCTCCGGGGGATCTGTGCTCTTTACGTTTTCAGCTTCAAGCAGACGGTTAAAGTGGTTACAAACTTACCCACCTACTTCCTGTTGACCTATAACTATGTGGCACAAGGGAAGCTCAAGGAATACCTACGAGACCTTTTGTGGCAACCAGTGGTTGACATTAGGAACTTGGATTACAAAGAACTAACGAGGAGGAAACTGAAAGCATTGGAAGAGTGGGCGTTGGAGAAGTACCTTGATTATGTGGAATCTATATGGCCATACTATTGCAGAACAATCAGGTTTCTGAAGAAGGCTAATCTCATCTAGATTATGAAATTGTATTGCTAGGACTTAGGAGAGACGTCGGTGAGCAAAGGTGGGATGAATTGAAGAGTTCCTTCTTGAACCCTTTCAAATGGCGGCGGAGCTTGGTTAAACAGAGCCAGAAAATCCCATTTTAGTTGGGGGGGTTTTCGGGGTCTCTCAGAAGTTTTAAAATTGGAAGAAGCTCCATCTGGCGAGGTCTGCAACTTTTAAGGCAATTGTGTTCATCTCCTTTCTTCTGTATTCCATATTAATTTGTTTCTTCTGTATTGTATTCGCATCTTGCTTCATTGAGGTTCCATAATGTTATGGAAATTGTTCTGACAATATTAGTGAATTATTGATGAGCACTGTGCTCATTAATCTTTTTGTTTTATTAATTAACTAATAACCATTTTGGTCTCTTTTTCTTTAATCAATCATCTGTATCTGTTTCTTGTTTTTAGTAGCCCTTCTCTGAGTGTTGATGGGGAAAGCAAGGTTTGGAGTTTAGAAGGGCATGCTAATATAGCCGGCAACCTACCTTACTGCTGTTCGCTATTGTTGATGTTATCATGATTTTGCACACTTACCTGCCATCAATTGGTTTGTCTAGGATCGTGTGATGTGGGATCAGCTTCTTGAGCAGTGATTACATAAATGACAGATGAATGCTGAGCACTTGAATGAATTTTTATCTTCTATTTTTGTGGGTGTCAGTTGTCATTTACATAACTCATGTTAGTATTAATCGTTAGTTAGTCGTTAGTAACGGAGAGTGGAGCTCTTGTAAGCCATCACCTAATTCCGATTAGATCCCATGACCTCTCTCATTAGAGAGGTTTATACCTTGGGGTAGTGTTAAATGTCAAGTTATTCTACAGTAAATAATCACCTTGTTTAATCACCTTGTTAGCCCAAGGAGGTGATTTACCATCTCGCCCCTCTTTTTGGTGTCACGGGTCTCCTTTTCTATTCCCTTTAACCTTTTTTTTTTTTTGGGTCAAGAGTCATTAACCCTTAGGGTTAAAGCTTCTAACCTTGGTTTTTAAAAGAAAAAAAAAAATTTAACAGGGGTTAAAAATTTGTTAACAATAGTTCAAAAGAACTTTGTGAGGGTGAGGAGGGGACTATTTTTTTATTTTATTTTTATCAGTAATTGCTATTTTATAAACAGAAAAGAGATTCATAAATTATGAATCCCCTAACATACAATACAGAAATTACACTAAGCATAACACAAAATCAAAAAAATCGAGTTGGGTCTTTCCCCTTATTTGTATGAGTAGCCCCTCCCTTGGATGTTTGGATGACAGGATGAGCTATCCGAATACTGGATACCATATATAAAAACGTACCTTTAACCCTTTATTCGTGTTTGGCTAGGTGAACGGGAATTAGAGTTAAGGCATTGACAGCATTTTGTTTCCATCCCATGGATTGGTTCACTGGCAGGACACCCCACCTCTTGCGCCAGTGGTGGGGTGATCCAATCCCCGGGGTGATGAGTCGTAAGAGCTCCAATTCCCAAGCTAACACTAACGCAGAGGTAATGATATCTCAAGAAAAAATAACAATAAAAAATAAAACAAAAGCAGGGACAGGCATTCCCAGGGTGGGAAAAGGAGCTGATTTCAGGAATGACTTTTGACTTTTGCGTGTCCGAGCGTCCAAACACCACTCAATGTCTGTGTTTGTCCCTGAGAAACGGAAATGACCTTAATAGGTTCAGCCTAGCAGGAAAATATCAGGAACGGAACTCAATTGCTGGGTAGGCATACGTCTGTGGCATGAAACTGTTCAGACAACCCACTTTATGCCATCTTTCTCTCTTGTACAAGCAGCACGAACATGGCAGAAATATCCATCATTTTGTCGTCAATTTCTCTTCAAATTCTCATCAACTACCTTAACTACCTCTTTCAAAACCGACAACATGAAAAGAGCCGTTGGAAGTCTCTCTTCTATCAACCCAAGAACAGCTTTCAAAGCTTATGTAGAAACTTGTGTCTCTCTTTTGAGCTATTGTTCTAACCAAGGCTCCATCACAGAAGGAAGACTCCTTCATCGCCATGTGATCAAAATGGGTATCTCGTCAGATAGATATATAGCCATTAAGCTCCTGATCATGTACTTGAACCACAAGAAATCCGTTGAAGTTAATGAGATCCTTAAAGACTTTGGTGGGTTTGACCTTGTTGCATGGAATTGCATGATATCTGCTAATGTCCAGCATGGCAATCTGGAAGAAGCTGTTCGTTTGTTTGACGAAATGCCAGAGAGAAATGAGGTCTCTTGGACTGCTTTGAGCGCAGGTTTCATGAAATTTGGAAGAGTGGAAGAATCAATGTGGTATTTCGAGAGGAACCCATTTCAAAATGTGGTTTCTTGGACTGCAGTGATCAGTGGATTCGTTCGAAATGGGTATACCTTGAAAGCCTTGAAGCTTTTTCTGAAAATGCTTGAGTTTGGAATCATGCCAAATGATGTTACCTTCACTTGTGTTGTTAGAGCTTGTGCGGGTTTGGGTGATTATGGATTAGGGAGAAGTGTTTTGGGATTTATAGTCAAAGTTGGCTTCGAAAACAATTTATCAGTTTCAAATTCTTTAATCACATTGCACCTTAAGATGGGTGAGATTGATTTGGCTCAGGAAGTTTTTGATGGGATGGAGGAGAGAGATGTTGTTTCTTGGACAGCAATCCTTGATGTCTATGTTCAGATGGGGGAGTTGCCAGAAGCTCGTCGAATCTTCAATGAGATGCCAGAGAGAAATGAAGTTTCTTGGAGTGCGATGATTGCAAGGTATAGTCAGAGTGGTGATTCCATTGAAGCACTGAGACTCTTTGGTCAGATGGTTCGAGATGGGTTTAAACCAAACATTTCTTGTTTTTCTAGCATTCTTAGTGCATTGGCATGTCTTGAGGATTTACGAGTAGGGATGAGCATCCATGGACATGTCATAAAAATTGGAATTGAAGGGGAAGTTTTCATCGGTAGTCCTCTAATTGACATGTACTGTAAATGTGGAAAGACTGAAGCTGGACGTTGGGTGTTCGATTCGATTTCGGAGAGGAATGTAGTTTCTTGGAATTCTATGGTTGCTGGGTACAGCCTGAATGGCCAATTAGAAGAAGCTACCGAGTTGTTCGAGCAGATACCCAAGAGGAATAACATCTCTTGGAATGCGATTATTACTGGTTATGTACAAAATGAACACTGTGATAAGGTGTTGGAGGTCTTCAATGAGATGCTTTTGTCAGGGGAAACACCAAATCAATTCACTTTCTCAAGCATCCTCCGTGCTTGTGCGAGCTTAGCCTCATTAGAGAAAGGCAAGAACCTCCATGGGAAGATTATTAAACTTGGGATTCAGTATGAAGTCTTTGTGGGGACTGCACTAACTGATATGTATGCCAAGTCTGGGGACATTGAGAGCTCTAAGCAGGTCTTTGATAGAATGCCTGAGAAGAATGAAGTTTCTTGGACTGCGATGATTCAAGGGTTTGCAGATAATGGGCTTGCGAATGAGGCACTTATTCTGTTTGAGGAAATGGAAATGACATCAGGTGTGGCTCCTTCTGAGCTTGTGTTCTTAGCTGTTTTATTTGCTTGTTCACATTGTGGATTGGTTGATAAAGCATTGTTGTACTTTAAATCGATGGAGAGGGTTTATGGTATAAAGCCAAGGGGTAGACACTACACCTGCGTGGTTGATGTGCTTGCTCGATCAGGGCGTCTTACTGAGGCCGAAGAGTTTATTAATGCCATGCCATTTCAACCTGAAGTTAATGCATGGGCAGCTCTCTTGAGTGGTTGTAATACTTATAAGAACGAGGAGGTAGCAGAGAGGACGGCAAGGAAGCTTTGGGAATTGACGGAGAAAAACTCGGCAGGTTATGTCTTGTTGTCAAATACTTATGCATCAGCTGGGAGATGGAGCGATGTTTCAAAGGTAAGGAAGTTAATGAGGGAGAAGGGATTGAAGAAAAATGGTGGGTGTAGTTGGCTTGAGGTTAGGAATGAAGTAAATTCTTTTTATTCTGAGGACGGATGTCATTCACATTCAACCGAGATTTATTGGATTTTGGAACTCCTGATGTCCGAGATGATGTCTGTTAAGAATTCTGAGTAGTGAATAGTGATTTGAAATTCAAACTTTGAGGTAAAAACCCCAAAATGTCGGACTATCAGGAATTGTCAAAAGTTGTTATTTATCGAATTTGTTATTGATTGGTGAGTTCGGAGAAGCCAACCAGGGGAGTTTTTAGAGACCGGTGTTTTCAGATTTTCCAAGGGAACCCAGAATTCAAAGTGCATTTTAGTATCATCTGTTGTTGGAGGGTTACCCTTGCTGACACAGATTTTTTGCGGAAAGATCTTCGAAGTGAGTTTCTCTAGAAAACCCATTTTCTCAGTCGATTTTCTCGGCAAAAGAACACAGACTTAATGATTTATACAAGATGTATGTTTCCACCGTGGGAGGTATTCTTCAGTACCAGACTTTGAAAGATCTTCAAAGTAGCTAGACTCAAGAAACATTTAAATCAACTGGAAGATGTTTCTAACTATTTTCCCATCAATGTCTTAACATGTACAACTGCAGATTTACAGAGAATATAAAGCAAACAGATCCCTCATTGTTTGGTCTTGCATACATTCATACTGTTGATATAATAAATTAGTAATAAAATTTTCTATTACTAGATGCTGACTTGCATATCTGCATCCTTACTTGCATATGTTTATATATACGGGAAATTAGATATATAGATAGTTCATATATAACTAGTCAATGTCTAATCCGAGTCAATATCTAATAACACATATACATGTGTTTCTACCATAACATAAACCAACTATTCATATCTTATATTCAATCGAATTCTAGAATCATTCTTCGAAACATCCACAAGAGTTGGCTTATAACCATTACATTACATATACCTAATTCGACCCTGCCCCCTAGTGTGTTGACTCCATATGCATTCATATATTCAATGACGGACCTGGCCAATGCTATGTGACAGAAGAGCAGCCCATGGGAGCTGGCATTGGTATGGGAAATAGCTTCAAAGGAGGTGTTCAGTCAGTTTTACAGTCGATCAAGAAATTGTACCTCCCCTTCTTCATTTTTCACAACTCTGCTGCAATTTTAAACTGTTCATAATATTTTGGGGTGCACAAGCTAGGAATTGAATCGCTCCAACAAGAGCAATGTCTCTTGGGCTATAGTGGAGATGATAGAGTCGGCTCTGTCGATGTTTAGCTGCTCTTCTTTTACTTCAAAGTCAATCTTAGTTTGCCAAGTGGCAATAAGTGTCTAGTTTGGCGTCTGGGAAACTTAGAATAGGTGCCATGTGCCTTTGTAGATAGAGTTCCACATGGCATCTGAAAAATGTGGCACATCACCAGATGTCCACAGTGGCATGCAGTAACAGAAACTCTAGCTAAAAGAAAGGGGTCTGTAAGTGCCCGAAAAATTAGATTTTGTATACAAATGCATTGGCTGAATGATTTGAATAAAGCTGTAGAAGGGGAGAAAATAGAAGGAATTAGAAGGTTACAGCTTCAGGATTTTCCTTCTAAATTTTGAGGCCATGGCCGTGCAGTGAGATTAATAAAAGGGAATTGGACGGTACACACCCCACTCAACCTCACCCATGCAGGAAAATTGGATCGCAGATCATTGAGAAGAGGCGATCCATGGATTTACCAACGATGTAGGTCGATCCCCTGGTGATGCAAAGCTTCTATTTACCATAGATTGACTTCCATGCTCATCTTTTTATATAACCTTAATACCTCTTTAATAGAGAGTAATCACCCATAACGCCTTTATGGCTGCCATTGCACGCAACTTGATCAAGAGTTTCAGATCCCTTCTCAAATGGCTATAATAGCCAATATATTCCAACAACCTCCCACCCAACTAAAAAGCGAGTGAACCAACCACCAAAAGATGAGATGAGAAGAACCCAATATAACTGCTCGTTACAAGCATTTTAAAATTCTCAACTATCACAGTTTTCTAACAATTGCTAAGCCTGCTGTATTCACATATTTTCAGTTCTAAGACACGTTTTGGATTAGCTTAATTAAAGTGATTTAATCCCTCTTAGTCAGTTAGATCGTTTTTCCGCTGGAAGTAGATAGTAGTTGATTTTTTTTTGGAAGTTATTGAAAATCAAGGTTAAGCTTGGCTGGTTTTTCCGCTAGATAGTAGTTGATTAGCACATAGATATCCATTTTTGCAGTAACTGATGTAGAAAAAATCACTTTTTGGGGCTCTAATAGTTTTATCTAGAAGTTGTACTCTGGTTTAATCGTTTCATGGAATCTTGAGGTGGCTTGAACACAGTAGGTCTGATGGCCTTCGATCCTTACATGTAGGCATGCAAATTGGGCGACAGGAAGAGGAGCCAGATAATTTGAGCCTTTTGTGCATTATCTCTGCCGTGCATTGCACTGTAAGGGACAAAAATTACCACGGTTGAGACTTTTCAGGCCGTCTAGTGCGCATGTTAGCAACATCAGGAGCAAACTAAGAACAATTACTTGTTTCATCTCACTTTCATTGCTCTGTTGCATTCTTGTCCATACAAAGGAAGCCCATGTCCTCCCTTTGAACTTTGAAGGAATATTTCTGTTCATGTCATGGTAGGCTGTACCTAGGGGTGTTATTAAGCTGAGCCGAGCCGAGTAGTGGTGTGTTCAAACTTGTTTGTTAATTATCCAAGCTTGAAAATCAAGGTTAAGCTTGGTTGGTGTTAGTAAATGAACTCGAGCCGAGCTTTTCGAGGTCTCAAAGCGGTGTGGAGACACATAAGAACTCTTGAATGGAAATGAAAAAGAGATGTAACTTTAGTTCCTTTGGAACTGGTAAGACCTTGGGCGCAAGAAGAAGTGATCGATCCATATCATCTTGACTTGGTTCTGCTTCCTCTTTTTTTTTAACAATAGCGATTTGGGTTCTTCTCCTACCCATATCAAATAAAACATGCTGAGCCAAATTTTTTTGCGAGTAGCTTGGTTCATTAGATATGACTATTTATATTAGGTGAAAATTGATTATTATCATAGGTAAAGAAATTATGGTGTTAACTAAAATTTTATTATAAGTTTATAGTTGTATTCAAGATATTATTCTTATTAATCATTACTAATATACAATAAATATATATACTTAATTTTAGTATTTAAATGAAATAAGTATAATATAAATATTTTAGTATGTTAAATATATATAATCGAGCTAAGATTTTAATGAGCCAAGTACCTCCATTCTCAAGCTTTTCCACTACTCTTTAATCTAATGCCTAATTGGGCTGGCCCTCATCGATGAGTTGGTTTAAAGAATAAGAAAAAATAGGAAAAATAAATTGAGCCATTGTCACTAAGAAATTCTTGTTTATTTTGAAAAATCTCCTTGCTTAATCAGTGTTTGATTTTTGAGTTCTTTTTCGCTACAATATTAACTAGGCATTTGTGGAACCATATTAAGAATAATAATAATTTTCAGTTATTTTAATAGAGAACAATGATCTATCGTAAGGCAGAAAACCCGACTGGTTATACGTATAAAGACTCTGATTAAGATCATAATCAAATCATAACTACATTAGGGACTCAATCATTAAAAGTGTATCCAAGAAGTTGGATGTATTAAATGAGACAGGGCTAGAGTCTTTATCTACCTGTTTTCTTGGTTATCAATGCCTTTTCACCATTCATTCCCAACAGGCCAACACAGGCAGCCTAAGCTGGTTATGGCCATAAATACCATCCATGGTCCCAACAAACATCACCCATAACTGTAATTTGTCTACAACAAATAAAGCTGTCTATTGATTCAACAATGTCTCCTTAGCATGTCCATGTTACATAAAAACCACATAAACAGCTAGCTCCATGCATAATCATAGGCATGTGATTTGCTTCTGCTGTCGCGCCAATCATGTATTTCCAAGTAATCACATGTATGTTGGTTAGTGCATTTGCTAAAAGAGCTTCAAATTTAACATTAGATTCATCGTTCCTTTGGTCCTAATTTTCTACTATCAAAATAGTAGTCATCGCCGTCACAATAGACCAAAATAACACCTAATGATCCAATCTGTATTAGACAATGAATATTAAATTTGAACAAGTGATATATGATAGTTGTAGTTTCTATGGGGGCGTTTGGATCGGATATTTTTGGCCAAAAATCAATTCTGGTAAAATTGATTGTGTAGAAATTAATGGTCAAATAATCATTTTTTTCAAATAATAGTATTCGGAGAATACGTAGATGAGTCTCTCAACTTCGTGTTCTCCGAACACTATTATTTGAAAAAATGATTATCTGATCATGAATTTCTACACAATCAATTTTATCATAATTGATTTTTGGCCAAAAAAATCCAATCCAATCCAAAAATTCAATTTCTTCCTCTAAATCATCTTAAGTGATTCCCTTACCATGTATATCAGTGTGCAATTTTTTAATATAAACCCCATTAAGGGTAAAGAAATAAATAATAAAATTCTCCAAATCTCCTTACAAAGATTATGACGATTGCCGAACACTCTTTTACAGTCTACAAACTGTTGCTGGTTGATCACTAGCATCAGTTTTTTATTGAACATCGTTATATAACTAGCATCATGAATCACCAGTATCGTGTTAGATTGTATATATACCCAAAAAAAAAGGTTTATCTAATGCTAAAAACATGATAGTAATCTATTTCCATGCTCTACTACAAGGACTTTGCTACTGAGACCCCTTTAGGGCCGAGACCACCGAAACTGTGCTCTAAGAGCATGGGATTCAGGTGGGTCCCATTTCACATGGTAGGCCCCACCTGAAATCCCATGCTCTTAGAGCACGGTCTCGGTGGTCTCGGCCCTAAAGGGGTCTTAGTAGCATTTCCCTACAATTTAACAATCATAACATGTGTCTACCAAAAAAAAACACACACACGCAACATGTGACGAGGCCCCATAGATTACACTGAGAAACTGGGTCTAAAGCTTCAGAAAGAAATGCCTGTTTGTGGCTAGAAATTCAGTTGACATTCAATCAGGTAAGAAGTATATAAACTCACCAAACAATTTCATGGGAATCAGCAGAATCAATAGAGCAAATGGATCCCAACCAATCACCCAAATGAATGAACTTTCGAGATTTATAGAAGCATCAAAATATGAAGAAAGGGACAATAATTACACAGATATTGCATCATATATAGTAAAATTACTATTCAAATCCGCTCCGACCTATACCTATTCAGATAATTATCCGAGTAAACCGATTCTGATTCGTTTCCAGCCTTGCAGAACAGCTAAATAAGAACTTCCCCTCAATGATTTCATCAGAATCCAATTCACCTCATCCCAGAAAAGAAGAATGCAATAAAACTTTTTTAAGCAATTAAAAAAATCCATAAACGAATTCACCTGTAGGGGAAAAGAAATCATGAGAGCACCTGATACTTGGAAAGACTATATATTATCTTCATTAATTTAAAAGAATCATCAATGTGACCTAAAACCTGCATGACTTCCTCAATGTGAGAAAATAAATTAAACGAAGAAACAGAAAAAAATCTATACCAATCAGAAAACTACTATTAAACAGACAACCAAACCACACAAATACCCAATTAAGCCTACAAAAAAATATGAAAAAAAAATCAAACCCAGAATTCAAATTCAAAAACCCAAATCAATTCTACCAAATTTAAAGGGGAAAGAAGAAAATAAAATTCCAAAGCTGTAATTATGGTAGCGAAGGAAGCACCCATCGAAATATATTCGAGCTGAAATTGCGGGAAGGAAACGAGGAGGCTTGGTGCCGAAACAGAGGAGGCAAACGGTGTGTGAGAAGGCATAGGGTTAGGCCGTAAAACTATGCTTTGTGACGAACTTTCATTTTCATTGACAAAAAGTTGCTGCGATGTGGGGTCGAGAGGTGCCACAAAGAAGGCCAGCTTTGAAGATTATGGGGTCTGAGAGGGAGAGAGAGAAAAACCCTAAAAGAACAGTAGGTCATCATGTAAGCGAGCATTGAATTTCAACTTTAAATGTGTAATACGAGACGTAAACCCTAAAACAATGTCATACAAGAGAGAAACCTAAAAAAAAAAAACCCTCCTTAGGGTTTCTCTGCATCCAAAGTCGAAATTCAATACCCGCTTACATGATGAAATTGTCGCATGCTCATTATCTCTATGATGCATTCCAATATAAGGAAGTCTTTGTTTTATATCATCAAGCTGGCTACTCGTTTTGAGTCTATTCACTGGTCTCATGTGTATAGGAAACCAATAAGACAGCGGATTATTTGGCTGGATTATATTCAGTGTATGATATTATCTTTTTGTCTCTACCTCGCTCCCAAATGATCTTATGTGTTTTATTGCTGAGGATGTTTGGGGGGGGGGGGGGGGGGGGGGGGGGTTGTACATATGCTCGGATGTAATCTTTTCTTTTCTTTTTTCTTTTCCTTTTAATATTAGCAAAGACCCCGTGCGATGCACGGACTAAAAGTAACTATTTTTATTAAATAAAAATGAAAATATCTTAAGAAATGCTAGCCTCAGTTTCTTTTTTTTTTCTCTCTTTTAGTGCAAACCACCACGTGCCATTTTTGTCCATGGCAGCTTTTGTAGCCATTAAGAGTTTAACTTCGCTGTAAAGGTATCCAATGAAAGTATTGACACTTGTTAGTCACGTGGGAAAGTGAGGTAGAGAAAACAAAGGCTAGCATTCTCAAAATATCATTATCATCAGTTGTACCTATTTAGATAAATCATAGCGAGAAACATGGTGTCGATTTGACACCTTTTTTTTTTCACTACGTGGTGAAAAAGAAGTAATGGACCTAAGTAGGTTGTGTGAGAAGTGGCCATTCTCAAGACAGTATCCACAAACATAGTTAGAAAATTAGTTGAAATATAAGTCTTCAAATTTCTATCAACATGGGTCCCCATAACCAAGAAAATTTGACTATCCTTAACAACAAACAACCCAAAATTAATAAAAAAATTTATGCTTTGAAAACTTGAATTTGGGTCTACGTAGAATCCGAAAGCTCATCCATATAAAAATTTCATGTGTACATTATAAAATATGAGTTTCATAATTATGAAAAGAGCAATATTTCGCTCAACTGACGAGGAGCGAACTATTCCTCCTCACTCTCACAAAGCCAACTCAACTCCATGAACTCGTTTTGATTTTATTTTAACTCTTGTTGTTAAAAAAAATTATTTTATTTTTCTAAAAATTAAAGTTAGATGGTGAACCCTAGGGGTTAGTGAATCCTAACCACAGTCAAATGGAGCCAAAAGAGGGACACATGGCATTAAAATGGGACCCGAGATGCACCTCCTCGTGTCAACGATTGAGGAGGTGATTATTTTCCTTATGAAAAATGTGGTTTCACATCATATCCAAACCATAAAATTAGAACCCTTTTCACCCCAATAGTGAATATTCAGTGTCACTGTCTTATTTTGCTTAAAAGATCATGCATTAAAAGACAAAAAAATTACATTTTATTTTGGTGGGTATTCTTGATGGTACACCACAATACATGGGATATAAATCTCTTCTTATTTATCAAGTAAGCAAAGAGAGAGACCCCAATATTTGAAATTATTTATCAAGTAAGCAAAGAGAGTTGGTTTTCTAGACCCCATTGTAAGAGTCTGTACTCTGTATAGATCAAGGTTATGGGAACCGGCTAACGGCAAGTGGTGCTGGTATTGCGTCGATCCGGCCATGGGTGGACGCAGGCAAGGGCGGAGCTAGGATTCTCTGGAAGGGGGGGCTAACAAAGGAGGTTTGGGGGCGTAGGACCCAAATTATTTTTTTTGAGGACCAAGTTCATTAGCAATCATATTTGTTTGTGTTCATTTGTAAGAAATATATTTTTTGGGTGCCAAGTTCATTAGCAATCGCGTCTGTTTGTGTCCGGGTTTAGGGGGAGCTAGAGCCCCCGTCCCCCGACTCTGCCCCTTTCCCAAGCTCCGCCACTATGAGTAAAAAACAATTCTTCAAAATTTCAGGGGGGACTTCAGCCCCCCTGGGCCCCATGTGGCTCCGCCCCTGGATGCAAGCATACTACTGGTGGGTGACGCCTTCAATCAAGGAGGGGCCCGAATCATGGCAAGCAGGAAATTAGACGTGATTATGCTCTCCCAAATTATAAGAGATGCCTGGTGGAAGAAGACCCTCTACCCATTTTCTCCTTTAATTGAGATGGCTGGTGGAAGAAGTCTCTCTATCTATTTCTTCATTGATTTTTCCCTTATTCTTTTCCTAGACCATGAACATCTATTTTGAAGCCGTTGAAAGATACAACTTCTTTGATTAGAATGTGAGATAACTGAGTTGTAAACTGGAAAAAAATAGCGTAAATATATTAGAAGTAGAACGTCCCTTGCAACAGAGAAAAGGAAAAATAAAAAATTTAGTAAGATGATACTTGCCTCAAATATGGAATGTCAGATATTGATTCTGAAATCACAGAAGAGGACGAAGTAGAGGCAATGGGTGTAGGGAAGTAGAGGGAGGGATTAATTTATAAATTGAGGAGAGTTGAATGAAGTTGAACGGGACTCTTGGGGAGACTTGTAACGGGTGTTGGGGAAGATAATGTAACGTGTGGTGAAAGTTATTGAGGGAGGAAAGTGGTGGTGGTCTAATACTTTGAAAACATACATGTGTAGGGGACGGTTACTATGAGAAAATTTATGGTGTGAGAGAAGTTATTGAGGGAAGAAAGTGTTGGTCAAGGTTATTATGAAAGCATGTAGGGAGGAAAGTGGATGGTGTTCCAACACTTTTGGATACGTGTGAAGACGAAATGAATGGATGAGATTTTTTGTTTAGGTGGCTTAACATATGAATAATAGGCTTAGGTGGCTTCACATATGAATAGCGGGCTTAGGTGGCATAAGGAGGAGAGTTTTCACTCTAGCATAGAGGAGTAGTATAGATAACTTTCCTATTCTAAAAATAAAAATAAAAAACAAACATGACTACAAGTGAGCTTTCTCGGGTTACCTCGTGCGCATGTTACTGAGATCCACGGTCAATTACGGGACAATTTGGTGATTAAAAGAATAATTATTATGGGAGAAACTAAGAACAATTATAATGCATGAGCATTGGCACTAGGGCGGAGCCAGAAAGTTTTGCTTAGGTCGAACAACATATCCTAAGGTATTGGATTGTATCTGTCATATGCCAGAAAAATCCTCTTGGACTTCATAAATATCATCTCACGTGTGGTGATAAAAGGAGAGAAGTCATTTCATTTTCTCCCATGTTTGAGGATGGCAACTGGCTAAGCGAATTAGATAACCCGCCCGCCACTATTGGGACGGGTTTGTGGAACATTTAAACGGAGTAGGGGCAGGTTTGGAAATTTGATGTTTAACCCAAGTTGGGTTATAGCCATTTACTCTCCCAACTTGATATCTCTCCCCCTTTTTATCGCCACATGTTTGATGATGTGTGGAGCCGGAGAAGATTTTTTTGGCATATGCCAGAGACAATCCAATCCCTATCTTTACTAATATAATGAGGATTAACCTCTTCAAAACAATGAAGTTTTGTTAATTCTGAAACTACCAGTCTACCATTTCTTTGGTTTAAAGCTTAATTGAATTTTAGTTAATTCCAAAACTACTCTTACGCATAGAGGTTACATTTTAGTTAATTCCAAAACTACCCATACACATGAGTTGAATTTTAATTAATTCCAAAATTACCCTTACACATGGGTTCAAAACGTTGTCAAAAGATGATTCAAAAGTACCATTTCTTTGGCTCAAAGGTTGATTGAATTTTAATTACTTCTAAAATTGCCCTTACACATATGAGTTGAATTTTAATTAATTCCAAAACTATTCTTATGGGTTCAAAATGTTGACTACATTTTACTTAATTCCAAAATATCCTTTACTTTTAGCTTTTATTAATATAGATGACTTTTTCATCAAAAAATAGTGGACTTAAAAAGTTGATTGAAATTTAATATAATCATAAAACTATCATTTATTAATATAAAACAATATTTTCATAACTAGACCGACCGTCGAACTGGTTCGATGACTAATTCCCGGTTCGACAGGTCCAGTTTGATCATGTTCTTTTATTATTAAAAGCATATATATATATATATATATATATATTATTTTTTTGACCAGAATATCCCTATAGTTTTTTTAAGTCTCAAAATGTCCTTAAATTAGGTTTTTATTTATAAAATGCCCTCAAAATTTTTTCTTATGGTCAAAATGTCTTGAATATTCTTTAGTTACCAAAATGTCACCAAGTCAAATTTCTATACTCAAAATGCCCCTCCCAAAATTTTTAATCCAAAATACTCCTCAAGATTGCTCATATTTCATGTTCTTTATTTTTACGATGTCTTCTCAATTTTTTCTATACCCAAAATGCCCTCAATTATTTACCTAAAATGCCCCTAAAGCTTTTGGGTTCTCAAAATGTCCCTACGGCAAGTTCCTACACGTAACGTGTCCCTCTTTTTTTTTTTTTTAAACTAAAATGTTCCTTAAGATTTATACTCAAAATATTCTTTAAATTTTTTCTAAAATGCCCCTCACTAGAGTCTTTCTTCCCTATCTCTCTCTCCCTCCCCTTCCCCCTCACGTGCATCGCACGTGTGACACACTAGTATTAAGAAAATTAATGGGATTGAGGTATGGGGCCTTGGGGGGTTGGGGGGCATAGTCTCCAATTTTTATTTTTTTTTGAGTGATGAGTCCATTGTTGTCATAAAATTCATTAATGTTGAATTCCAACAAGGTGTCCAGTAACAAGAAAAAGTAAAAAAACATAAAAAAAACATGGGCAAGTCTTCATTGTCTCCTGACCACTAATTATGGTTAAGATTCACTCGCTGTTAGGACTTATCCATTTAACTTTGATTTTTAGAATAAAATAAATAATAACTTTAAGTTGGTTAAGCTTGGATGAAATGGGAAGATATTTGATTATGTATTCAAATGTGGAGTGTGCTAATCATTACTCTAAAATTACTATATTTTTATATTATGGTGATTATTTTTTCACATGTGCGCATGTCTCTTTTAACACCCATTAACTATGGTTAAGATTCACTCATCCCTAGGGTTTATACATCTACCCTTAGTTTTTATTTAAAAAATTAATTCCTAAGATAATAAATCTTAACTATGGTTAAAAGGCAGAACTCCTCTTTATATTTAAATTGTATTTTTTTGGGGGGGAGCGGGGTGCATGCCCCTCCTCGCCCCTTATTTGCACATCGGGCTCGAGTGGGGCAACCTACGTGAAGTAGAAGCACACTCAGGTTGGGTGGCCTTTGTAACATGGCCCACGAGGAGGGTTCGGCTAGGGGTGGTTATCAAACACAAGTGCTCGTGAATAGCTCAAGCTTGGCTCGTGAAAAACTCGAGCTTGATTCAATCATCTCTTTCTCGACTTGCCTATTTGAATCATATATTTCGGATACCAAGTAATCCGGGGTTGACGCATGCCCAGTGCCGAAAGGTCAAAGAAGTTGGTGACCTAATGATAGGGGAACTGACAATCAAAGAACCGATGAATGGCAGTTATAACTATTGATATTTGCTTAAAAGTGTTTATTTTCACTATTATCTTTTGAGGCGTTGTCAAATTCTACTATGTAAACTTTTAATTTTACAAATTTTTCTACATAAGGGTTCCCTCTATTGCATAGCACACATATGTTTGATAAAAATATTACATTTGCATAAATTTGACATGTTTTTGAAAGATTAGATACAAAGTTATCTTGATGAACTCTCATTACATATTTTAATGTTTCAGGACCACTGATTAGAAGAATTTCAAGAACCATCAATGCCTATTATTAAAAGCTAAAGAAACGGACTAAGTAAGGCTGAGCTAATGACTGAAGAATTCCAAAGGGCTAAAGAATGAATTTCCAAGATAAATGAACTCAATTAAAACATATTCCCCTACAAAACAAAGAAAGAAGTTTGTTCAGTTGGTGAAACCTATGTGAGATCATGTTAGAGACTAGAGTTCAAGTCCCTTTGCTTCTTTTCATTATTTCTTTTTCTTTCATTTCTAATTAATCTTAGTCATTCATTCTTCTTTTATCCTAACTATCTATTTCAAATTCCTACTTTCCATCTCTCACATGGTAACTTTAATCCCACAATATCTTCCCGTATTTTCTTTCCATCTTTAGCTCTCCATAAATTTTTCATTGTATTAAAACCTTAATCTCTTTCTCTACAAAATCTTAACAATCTATCTCTTCTCTATCACCAAACCCTAATCCTAACTACTCATCTCTTTCTAAGAATCCTATCCCACTTTTCTAACCCCAATCTTTATAAAATTCTAGCTACCCTCGATAAATACTCACCACACTCTCTCCCTTATAGATGGTTCTCTTCCTTCTAACTTCTCTTCTCACATTTCTCTCACGTTCTCACCCCTACGCCTAAGGAAATAACATTTCTCACCTCATCTCTATAACCCACAGTTTTTCTGACCACATTCTATGTCATCTGGACGTCCCACCATCTCTCTGCACACGTTGGTGCAGGCACTGGTTCTCGAAAATTGAAGAAGGTCCGTGTAAGCTCACAACACCACCACTGTCTCGCCATCTCTTCACGGTTGGCCTTACGCCTAGGGCTCTCACTATTTTCTTTCTTATTATTTGATGTTCTTGCATTTACTTTTAATTCAAATTTTGAAGGTGACTTTTTAATTTAATAAATAAATTTTCATGTTTGTTATTTTATGCTTGTTACCTTTCTTTATTTTAATTTGATGCTTTTATTTCATGTTATTAGTAGATCTTGATAATCTTTTTTTTTAATTCACTCCATCCCTCCATCTTTCTCGAAGCATTCTAATATTTTTATTTTCTTTATTGCACTACCTAATTAACCCCGAGTGCCGAATTGACATCCGACCAACCATTGTGCTAATCTATACATTAATTTCATCTTTTGCAGGAAAAAGAATCGGATTCAAAAGAAATATTGTTGAAATAGGGTGATTCTAAACGACGGAAAAACCTTGTTTCAATTATAACATTCCTAAGGTAGCGAAATTCTTTGTCAGGTAAGTTTCAACCCGCAGAAAAGGCGTAACGATCTGGGAACTGTCTCAGAAAGAGACTCAATGAAATAGATATGCCTGTGAAGATGCAGACTACTTGCACCTAGATAGAAACATGATTTTTGAGCTCATTTAGTTATCATGCCGAGCTTGAACACACCCTTGCTCGGCTCGTTAAGATGAATACATGTTATTTGTTAAGGATGGATACATGTCTTGAATGACATGTGAAGTAATTATATAGGATTAAAAAGTTAATAAGAAATGTAAATGTCTTAATGGTAGAAATGTAATTATGGTAAAAACAGTTAATAGAAAGGTAAATGAACAAATAACACTCATAGTCAGTACACTTTATAGGCAAAACTCCTTGAGCCTTTCATTCTTTAGGAACTTTTCCCTTAGTAAAGTGTTTTTTAAAAAAAATATATCAATTGTGAAGTAAACTTTGTATGAGTGTGTCCCTTTGCCCAAATATAGTCCCACATTGGATAGATAAGGAAACCCCCAAATTTGGTTGGCCTATAAAACAAGTATTGAGGCTTGATGGAGAGTTTACAACTGAGCTCGAAAGCTCTTCATCCCGAGCTGAGCTGAGTCGAATTGGCTTTTTTTTTATATATAAATAAAATTTTATTTTAAATTAATCATGTTCAATTAAGCATGTTAAAAGCTCATGCTCGGGCCGTACTTGAGCTCCATTCCTTCATTTGCAAACGAGCTGAGCCGAACTTGAACATTCTCAAAGAACATGATGCTCGATAAAAGTTGTGCTCGTTGAGCTCGGCTTGAGTATCTCCATTATCTGGGCAATGAGATAAAATGAATTTACTCTTTTGTTCATTCTAGTCGTAGCTTTTGGGAGTATTAGTTAGATGTCGTGCATCAAAGTGATATCAGAGTCATAGGTCTCATGTTCAAGACTCCTCACCAGGGTGATTAATACAGAAGCATTGTCACATCGGGTTCGAGTGGGGTGGACTGCGTAAAATAGGGGCACACTCGGGGTGGGGTGGGGTGGCTTGTGTAACATGACCCGCGACGGGATTCAACCGAGAGTTTAGATATGAGGTATGAGATAAAAGAAATTTAATATTCCACTTTTACTTGTACTTTTGAGAGTATTAGTTAGATATCCAATGTCAAATTAAATGTTTCCTCTATATTCATTAATTTTTTTTAGGGGCCTTATGATTTGCCAGGGTCCATGCTAGTCCATCTCACATTCAGTTCTCTATTGCATTCGTGTCCGATACAATGGAAGCCCGTGTCCTCGCTTGATATTCACAAAGACTTTTGGGCCTTCTTTTGCCAAATTACAGAGAGCTTGCTTAGAGGATTCCATCCCAGCATCTCTCTCTCTCTCTGAACTTAAGTAGAATGACCTCAAAGCTTCAGTAAGAAAATAAGCAGAGAAAAGGCTATAAATATTCCGCTATTTATAAAACCAGATGACTTACACTGTTAAAAAGACTAATCTAAACCATCATTTTCCACAATAATCAAAATTGCATAAGTGAAGCATATTACTACATTCTAGTGAGCGGCACATGTGAGAGAGGAAGGGGAGAGAGACTGGGAAGACGGACCTATGAGGGCATTTCAATTTTTTTTTTTTTTTAAACAGTTTAAATATTAAGCGGAGCTCTGCATCATGCGGAGCTCCCCTTTTACACTACATGGGGTCAAAAGTGTAATTAATTACACTTTTGACCCCATGTAGTGTAAAAGGGGAGCTCCGCATGATGCAGAGCTCCGCATGAAAATTAATCTCTTTTTTGAATATAGAAATTTAAGGGACATTTTGGATAAAAATAAATTGTGAGGAACACGTTGCTTATATAAATATGACATAAGAATATTTTAAGAACCAAAAAAGTTATAGAGATTTTTGGGTATAACAAAGAAAGGGGGCGGACGGGGGCCTTGGCGAGACGTTTTTTTTTTCAGAGCGTTTTGTCAAGAAAGTGAGGAATCTAGTTATGCCACTAGGTTGGCATATGTCCCTTTTAATAATCATTAATTGTGATTAAGATCACCCACCCCTAGGATTCACCCAAGAATAAGTGGGTGAACCCTCAGAGTTGTGAATTTTAACCAGAGTTTTAAAAAATTAATATTCGTTTTCTAAAAACTAAGAATAAGTGAGTGAACCCTAGGGGTGGGTGAGTCTTAACCACAGTTGGAATCCGGTTACGCTCTTGAGGTTGTCATGTGTCTCTTTTGACACACATTAACTGTTGTTAAGATTCATCTACCCCTAGAGTTCACCCACTTATCCGTAGTTCTTTTTTAATATTAATTTTTTTAAACCATAGTTAAAATTCACTAATTCTTAGGATTAAAATTTTTCCAATTTTTTTTTTCTAAGATCCAAGGGTAAGTGAGTGACCTTAGGAGTGGGTGAATCTTAACCACAATTAAAGAGTGTTAAAATGGACACATTGTGACCTCAGTAGCGTAGCATAACCGGATAACCATAGAGGATTTCAAGCCTTAAAAGATAGATAAATGAGGGGTAATATGAGAATTAAGCAAATATTCAAACAAGTCTTTGTCATATATAATGATTATGGTAATGGTAGTTTGGAAATTCTAACAAAATTCATTACGTTTTTAAGAGGGAAGATGAGATAAGGACAAATGGTAGTTTTGAAATTAAAAAAAAAAATTGAATCATCGTTTTGAATAGGGACATCTCTTTATATTAGTAAAGATAATGATAGAGAAGATGTGCCACTATAACCATCTCCTGAACTTTTTTCACTAGCAAGTGTACTCAATGGGTCCTTGAATGAGTTAAGAACGTTATTCATTTGGTATGAATAATACAGTCTCTATTTTCACACACAAATAATGCCTCAACACAGCTATAAGCTAAGAAACTCCCAAAGAACAAAGAAGTACAAGTATGTAACTGACCCAGCGAAGCCCTAGAACATAAGTATACAATGAGATCAAAATCATAGCAAATAATATTCTCTTAGATGACAAATTCAAGCCCAGTATAACAGATTTTTGGACTTTCAAGATCTTTCGCAGAGAACCAAACCCATCTTAGCACTAGGTAACTCAGTCTTAGTTTAATTTCTACAAGACAAACTAGTTATTACCCACTTTTGTGTTGAAGTGTAGGGCATGTCAGGGTGGGGCGGGTGGGGCGAGGCGGGCAGGGTAAAACCTAACCATGCCCTTATGTACAAGGGCAAGACCCTAATCATGCCCTAGCCCTTCAATGGCATGGATTGATTAGCCCTAACCTTGCACTCAAGGGTCAAGATAGGATAGGACCACATGTAGAGCTGTAAACGGAACGGATAGTGGTATATCCGAATTCATATTCAATTATATATTTGAATATCCGAATCTGACTAAATATCCAGCGGATAGTGAAGTATGATATCTATATCAGACTCCGATTAAAATATTCGAATTTGGATGTTATTCGAATTACCCGATTACTTTTAAAAAGTTTTGAAAAATGTAAATTAATATTTAAAAAATATAAAATATATAAATTTTATTTAAGAATAATAAATTAATATTTTATCTCTATCTATATTAAAAATAAAAATTCAATCTATTAAATTATGTTAAAACAAATATTCGGATAATTATTTAAGTAAACAGATTCAGATACGAATTAAATACGGATAATATCTGCATTCGTTTACAACCCTAGCCACAAGCAGGAAAATAAAAGCGAGGAATTTTTTCTCATTTGAGATAACCAGATTTTTTTCTACACCAAATGCCAACTCAATAGATAATGCAATTAAAATTATTTAAAATAAAATAAATATAAAAGTAAAGTAAAACGAGTATAATAATAAAATTTGATAAAATAGAACCTATCATGGCAACAAACTAGGGCTGTAATCAAAGTGTGAGAAGTAAGTTGGGTGAAGCTTCATGAGTTGAGTGTTTGTATGTGGCGTGTGTGTGTGAGTGAGTGTGTGTATGTTTCTTTCTAATGACTACGGCTTCGCCTTGTGGTGTTGTTGTCTTGACCAAAATACAAAATCAAAGTGTGAAGGATAATCATAGTATTAGGGTTAGGTAATCAACCTGACTTAGGGTTAGGATATCAAGAGATTATGATTTTAAGGGGTTGGAGTTAGGGTAGGGCAGAGGTCAGCCCTAACCCTCCCTATACTTATAAGGACATGCAAGACCCTAACAGATGGATCATGGTGCTTCATGATTGGTACTTGGTAGTTACCTCTATGTCGCGGTTGTACCAAGGCCAATGGTGTCTCTAATTACACAAATATAAAAGAAAAGCTATGCAAAAAAAAAGAAGGAAAAAGAATAAATTTCACAAATATCATTTTCAGACCATGTTTTAATAACAGACCTGATAAGGATGGCTATGAACTATCAAAGCCTACTTTAATGGCCTCTAAGCGAAGGTTTTATGCCATTATAAAGCTCATTTGTTACTTTACAGTTCTATAATTGCTTTCTACAATGGCAATCTAGATAGTATCTTTCCAGTATACTATTGTTAAATCTGTTATTACATGTTAAGTGATTAGTTTTTCAACCAAAAAAAATCTGTTATTACATGTTAAACAGCAAAAACACGAAAAAATTACTTAAAAAGATATAAGTGTAATACAATCTTAAACTTTTCAACAGCACTCTGAGCTCCTCTCCATCAGAGTCCTCCATGATCTTGCTTGGTTGCTTCATGAAACCCCTCCAGTTCCAGCCAAACCAGAATTGCCTAGACGAATCATGTCAAAATCGAGTTTAATCCACATTTTCCACTACTCTTTGACCCAATGCCTAATTGGGCCGCCGCCAATTGATGAGTTGGTTTAAAGATTAAGAAAAATAGGAAAAATAAATTGAGCCATTGTCACAAAGAAATTCTTGTTTCTTTTGTAAAATCTCCTTGCTTAATCAGTGTATGATTTTCGAGTTCTTTCGCTAGAATATTAACTGTAAGGTATTTGTAGAACCATATTAAGAATAATCATCATTTTTCAGTTATTTTAGTAGAGAACAATGATCTATTGTATGGCAGAAAACCCGAATGGTTATACGCATAAAGATGATGATTAAGACCGTAATCAAATCATAACTACATTAGGAACTCCATAATTAAAAGGGTTTTCAAGTAGTTGGTTATATTAAATGAAACAGGCCTAGAGTCTTTATCTTCCTGTTTTCTTGGTTATCAATGCCTTTCACCATTCATTCCCAACAGGCCAACACAAGCAGCCTAAGCTGGTTATGGCCACAAATACCATCCATGGTCCCAACAAACATCACCCATAACAGAAATTTGTCTGCAACAAATAAAGCTATCTATTAACTCAACAATGTCTCCTTAATGTCCATGTGACAAAAAACCACATAAGCAGCTCCAATCGATGAGCATTGCATAGCCACATGGGATGTGATATGCTTCTGCTGTCGCCTCAATCATGTACTTCCAATTAACCACATATATTCAAATTTAACGACAGATACGTCATCGACTAGTAGTTTTTATTAAAAAAAAAATTGAAGTTCTGTTAGCACTAATTTTCTACTATTACATAGTAATCATTGTCGTCACAATGGACCAAAATAGCACCTGTTGATACCATCTGTATTAGACAATAAATATTAAGTCTGAACATGTGATATATCACCAGCGTCGTGATTCAATGGTATCATGTTAGTTGTACATATATAGATAAATGGTTTATTTAATGCTATAAACATGATATTAATCTATTTACATGCTTTCTTCATATTTAATCTATTTTCTTTTTGCTCTCTACTTACAGTTAACATTCACAACATGTGATGAGGCCCCATATATTAAACTGAGAAACTGGATCTAAAGCTTCAGGAAGAAATGCTTGTTTGTGGCTAGAAATTCAGTTGGCATTCAATCAAGTGAGAAGTATATAAACTCACCAAACAATTTCAAGAATGGGAATCAAAAGAATCAATAGAACAAATGGGTCCTAAACAACCCCCCAAATTAATGAACTTTTGAGATTTATAGAAGTATCAAAATATGAAGAAAGGGACATAAATTACACAGTTATGGCATCATGTATTACTATATCGTGGGAAGATAATAAGCAGGAAAAAAAAGGAAAAATGAAAAGGAAATACAGATCCCTCTCCTGCTCCTCTATCCATGTAAAAATTCCTCAACCATAAACTCCACCTACATGAGAGCTCCTTGGCTTTAATACTACAGGTGAAAAAATCTCCTTCAGATCCTCATTAGCTTCCGCGCCAACTCGTAAATGATTGGAACTTACGAATTTCGAGGAGATTAGCTATAACCACTGACATATCCGATGGATTCACAGCTCTTCTCCCAGACCCGCGTCAATTTGATACTGGTGTTTACAGCAATGATGTCTCAGATTCTACTGAGGAGTTTAAATTGAATTTACCTTGGTACTGATAATTTCAATTGTTGAGGACTCATTTGATGCTGAACTGGGCATGCTAGAAGACTTGGTGCAGGTGTAGGATACTTCAATTGTCGTGGGCCCATTCGATGCTAAACTATCATTACTAAAAGACTTGGTGATGTCTGGGTCTAGCACATTAGCATTCAGAAATGGAGGTTGCTTCGGCAAAGGAATCACACACACTTCATCAATTAACATCTGAACTACTTCAGACATGGATGGTCTTAAAACAACTGAAGCTTGTGCGCATAGAAGCCCAACTTGGAGCACTTTCGATGCTTCTTTTGCTGGAAAATCATCTCTCAGGCATGGGTCAACAGATTCACACAGTTTGTTTGACATGTAATGCTTCCATACCTGAGGACAGAACGACAAAATTTATGTTATCAGACATCATGACTGCCTCATACATGTGTATATAATAGCTGGGAAAAAAGACTTGAGATTCTTTGATAGTAAGCATATAATGGAACAAATCTTACTGTTTGTAAAACTGAACCGGACTCCTGTATGTAATCACTGTTCTTCCTACCAGATATAACCTCAAGAACCAGCACACCAAAACTATAAACATCTGCTTTCTCTGTTAGTTGTCCCCTAACTAAATATTCAGGAGCCATGTATCCCCTGCACCAAAAAGATACAATTAACAAAAGGATGGAAATTCAATATGCACGGTCTTTGGGAAAGTATGCAAACACAGTGGATAAATAAAATGATCTCCAGGACTGAGTTATCTGACATGCTTTTACAGTATACTAATACTGTATAAAAGATGATAATTCATAGCCTTAAATGTATAAAGAAAAATCAAGATAGATTACACTAAAGATGTAAATTATAGCTGAACATAAGAGGTGAAAGAAACTAAAGATCTGTGCGGATGATATAGTCGCTGTGTGACAGATATGTGTTGACATGCACATACAACAGGGCTCTCACCGAAAATAGCAAAAGAAAAAAGAAAAAAAGTTTTCTCCTTGTTAATGGGGTCAGCATGAGACCTGGGAACAAGGAGGCAAACACATTGACCTCTAAAAAAACGACACACCACCATGTCCATACAATTAATATAATCATATTAAAATGTTTATAATCATACAGAACTAGTTAATGTAAGTATCTAATCAAAAAGGAAAGGCATTTTGATGAGTAGTACAATAACTGTTGTGACTAGTAAATTTGACAATTCAAATAAATGTGGTGCCAATGCTCTACAAGTTCAGCCACTTCCTTTCTTCCTGTTTGCATTTCTTTGCTTCTGCCATAGCCAATAGATGCTCAATTCTTGTGTTTCCTGAGAAATCCTTTTGAATTTCTCATTAGCCAAACATCTATAGTTTACATTCTCACATGGAATTTGAGTTTTCTTTAATTACATAAGGGAAAGCCATTCTCTTTTTGTTATTTTACATGCAATTCTGGAACTACTGCATTCCTTAGATATGTACTAAGAAATATAAAATGGCTGAAAGAAGTGAAAGACAAAAACTAACTATATCAAAATTTTACTTACAGTGTCCCTGCAATTCCGGTACTAAGATGAGTCTTATCAGCAGCAAAGCATCGAGCAAGGCCAAAGTCTGCTATCTTTGCGGTGAGATTCTCATCGAGTAGAATATTGCTGCTTTTTATGTCCCTGTGAATTATTCTTATTTGAGAACCTCCATGAAGATATGCCAGCCCCTCAGCCGTTCCAACAATGATATCAAACCGCTGCTGCCAGCTTAAAATTTGGATCTTGTTTGTATCTGCATGCAAGAAATAATTGATTGCCATTTTGAAAAATACAATGGTAATAACTATAGAGATATCTCACTGTTTTCCATGCAATCTCAATCTAAAACATATTCTTAATCTCAATGAAAACTGTAAAGAAATTCCAAGTTGGATACTGAAGATACTCAGATTTGGGTCATAGTTTTCCTAAGGGAAAAAAAAAATTAAGATAGGTGTAAGATGGTAACTAATTCTATGTTCATCGATGAAGAGACCCAAAACTCGGATACTAGAGGAATTCCAAATATGGGTATCAAAGTAATCTGCAACTGGATTCATCAAAGGACTTACCAAAAAGGAATTGATCCAGGCTCTTGTTGGCTACATACTCATAAACTAGAAGGCTCTCTGGGCCTTCAATGCTACAACCCAAAAGCTTTACAAGGTTCTTGTGTTGAATTCCACTGATCAAGTTTACCTCGTTGAAGAACTCATCCACCCATTGTTTGGTATTAAAAATCAATCTCTTGACAGCAACAGTCCTCCCATCAGGGAGAATCCCCTTGAATACTGAACCAGCACCTCCTTGGCCTATTTTTCTCGAGGCATTGAAAAAGTCTGTTGCCTTCTCAAGTGTTTCATATTTGAAATTCAAATCGGATTTGTTCAAAGAATTTGAAAGCCGGCTGAGATTATTGCATCCTAGGAGATGCAAAAGAAGATGATCATATCAGAACAATGATAGAAGAGATAAAGTTATTCTAGAAGCTAATTGTTTGGATTCAAGTTACTATTCTTGTTGTTATTACCATTTTACAATTCTATTTCTTATTTATTGTAATTTTACCTTTTTTCATTTTCGATAGTCTTGCATAGCCTGCATAAGCGCCAAAGAGAGAGAGCACAGAAAAGGCGATCACTGAAAAAGCAATCGCTACGACAACCCCTGTTCCAGAGAACCCTGTAAAACATGAATGAAGAAAGAAAATTTGATAAGATTAACCAGAAACCAAATGCCAGTACCCCCTGATAGATAAAATGCAAACAAGAACTAAATAAACCCAAGAGTGATATAATCCGTACAACAAAGAAGAAGACAGAACAGAGGAAGGAAATCCCAAAATAAGAACTCCCCTTCATCAGAATCCAATTCATCTCATCCGAGATAAGAAGAAAGCAACAAATCTGTTTTAAGCAATTAAAAAAAATACATAAACCAATTCACCTGTAAAAAAATGAGAGCACCTGATACTTGGAAAGAGGATATATTTTATTCATTAATTTTAAAAGACTCATCAATATGAGCTAAAACCTGCATCATTTCCTCACTCTGAGAAAATTAAAAATAAATTAAATGAAGAAACACAAATCAGAGAACAGCTACTAAACAGACAACAAAACCACACAAATACCCAATTAAGCCTATAAAAAATGAAAAAAAAAAAATAATACCCAAAATTCAAAAACCCAAATCAATTCTACCAAAGGAGGGAAAAACAATAAAATTTCAAACACCTGAAAACCAAATGCCTCCAACAAAAAAAGAAGCCACAAAACTGAAACACCCAATGGAAGTACAAACATCAAGAACATACAAGATAAAAAAAAAATCTCATTCAGTTCACAAAACCAAAGAATGAAATCAAAATTAGAAAAATAAAAATAAAATTAATTACCATTATCACTAATTTTTTCCACCCCATCATTATAAAACTTCTCTGTTGAATACCTCAAATAACACCCAGCATTCAAACCCCTTCCTTCTCTCCTTGGCAAACAACCTCTCACCTCCTTCCCAGCCTTCTCCAAGCATATTCTACATCCCTCCTTGCTCACTTTTTTCCAACACTGAGCTAAAGCAAACACCCCAATTACATCTCCCTTCAATTCTGCCACTCCAAATCCTCCATTAATCACTGCAGTCTTAGTAACATTCCTAATAACCTGATCGACCATCTTAACAAACTCCAATTTCTTATGTTTCTCTGTAACAACCCCAGTTGTTGAATTGCAATTCACAGTGTCTTTCTGGGGGTCAATGGATTCATTGAAAAAGCTGTAATTATCGTAGCGAAGAAAGCACCCATCGAGATAGATTCGAGCAGAAATTGCGGGAAGGCAACGAGGAAGCTTGGTTCGACTTTCGGCGAAACAGAGGAGGCAATCGGTGTGAGAGAGGTCTTGAAAACATTGTGCTAGGCCGTAAATGGCCGGAGAGGTGTTCACAACATGAGATCCCCAACTATGCTTCGTGACGAGCTCTGCGATTACTTCCATTTCTTTGACAAAAATGGGGATGTAGTTGCTGCCAGGAGGGGGTCGAGAAGTGCCACAGAGAAGGCCAGCTTTGGAGATTCTGGGGTCAGAGAGGGAGAGAGAGAAGAAGAGAGAGAGGATATGGATATGGAAGAAAACCCAGATGAGAGATTGGGGAAGTGGGGTTGAGGAAGGCATTGATTTCAGTGTTGGTTTCTTGAATTTCGTTTCTTCTCTGTGTTTCTCTTTGTATTTTGGGGCTCTTTTGGAGTGTTCTTTAGCAGGAGTTACAGGCGAGATGAATGGGACATCTGAACTGGGATTTTTCTCTTTTTTACTGTTTTGATTCCTTCTTTTATTTTGTCCTCTCTTTTTGGAGGATTTGGAAGGAGAAAGGTTGGGTTTTTGAGGATCTCGTTTTGGTTAATCTTTTTTCGTCACATATCCTATGCATGATGATGTATTTTATTAGATAGCGAGAGAGAGGGAGGGAAAATAAGTAGGAACGGGATTGAATATTGATGACTTATTTTTATGCTAAAAATGAAATAATGTTAGGTCGGAAGCCCTTCAGTTGATGGGTCAGTGGTCGGTGGGTTAGGAGTAAAGTATGGTGTTTTGCAAGTTTTATCAATGGATAATATGCAAAAAAAAAAAAAAATAATAAAAAAATTTAAGAACTAAATATATTCATGCTTTTCGTCTATTAGGTTGCAAATATCGTAAGACTTTAAATACAACAAAAAATGATTTTGATAGGTAATAATTAATCTAGTTAAAAACCTTGACAAAACGACTCATATTTCTTATAACTAGCATGAGTATATAAAGTATCAAGCCTTCAACAAAAAAAATTAGAAAAGTTTGTGTTTAGAAGGAAAAATTGGAAAAGTTAAGTCATACAACATATAACTCTCACATACTCATAGATGAATCACAAACAGTAATACACAATGTCACTAACATAAGCAGGTAAGTGTGAAGATTTATTTATTTATATTTTTTTGTTTACAAGAATGGATGACCTTACTTAGGAGCATGGATTAGCAACAGCCTACTATTGGACAAGCTAACTAAAATATTTAAAAGAGAATATTTAATACTTTTAATTTTTATTAAGGAGATCAAAAATCATTTTTTTTTTTTTTTAGCTAGACTACAACCCTAATTAAATTCAGTTAGCCCTAATTAGTGGGATAGAGCTTGAGTGTGGCTAAACGATGGACCTATCAATCATCACACAAAAAGGGGATCCCAAACCTACATGAGAGGAGTTTGGATTTACTCTAGCCCAATTAGAGTAAAGCACTCTAACTTAGCCACTAACATTAAACTATGGCTAACATTAAACCAATATTAGAATCCTTAAAAAAATTAGTAAATTTTAATCACAATTAAAAAGAGTTAAAAGAGACACATGACAATTAGAAAATTTTAGTTTGGCCCCAATTTGAATAAATCTTAATTCTTCTTTGTTTTTATAGAAATATTATCATGTAAGGAACATACACTCTAAACCCTTACACACAGTCAAGACCTAAAGTACCCGCTAAGGTTCCATATAAGGTAAGTCCAAGCAAAACAGAACAGAGATTTGAACTACGGCTGACATAACCAGACAGGCAGCAGATCTCATGCTCTTGTAGCCCAAAGTGTGTCCACACTCACTTTGTAGCTGCCAAGAAAGTCTTTCAAATGGTAGGAAGACAAAGTGACACGTGTCCATTTTATTTATTAGGTTTGACCAAACCTCACTTAGTGGACACAAGGCAGTATTTTTTTTGTCGGCGACAGCAACCGTACATGTGCCATACGTTTTTTTGTTTTTTTCCCTGGGTAAACAAATTTTTTTGGGTGCAAATCCTCTCCAGTGATAACCGGATGTGGCACATCCGGTTATCACCCCTAGAGGTCGCCACGTGTCTCCTTTGACACCCTTTAACCGTAGGTAAGGTTCACCCACACCTAGGGTTCACCCACCTATTTTTGGTTTTTTTTTTTAAATATTAATACTATTTTTAAAATTAAAAAACTGTTTTTAAAGTATTAAAAAAACTTTAAAAACAGTTTTTTAATTTTAAAAATAGTATTAATATTTAAAAAAAAAAACCAAAAATAGGTGGGTGAACCCTAGGTGTGGGTGAACCTTACCTACGGTTAAAGGGTGTCAAAGGAGACACGTGGCGACCTCTAGGGGTGATAACCGGATGTGCCACATCCGGTTATCACTGGAGATGATTCGGCACCAATTTTTTTTTGGTTTTAAACCATTATTTAGGTAAGTTTTAAAGCATGCCACTCACCAAAGAAAATTTTCTTCTTGACCCGCACGAAGGAGCCTAGCTTACATCTCCATCAAAAGGGTGTTGGTGGCCGATTTTGTAAATTGTTATAAATTCCACCTTAATGTGAGTCAGTGAGTAGGCTTCGTATTGTACCTTTTTTCCTTCTACTATAATTATGAGAATATATTAATCATAAGAAATATATAAAAGATAAAGGAAAATAAACGGAAAAAGTTTAGACGAGGGTAAATTTTTTTTTTTTTTTTTTTTGGATAAGTGACAACTTTTCAAAACCTAAGGATCCTGTCCGAATGGGCCAAGGCCCGTACAGAAGAGAGTGTGAATGCTATCAAGAAGAGCCAATTGCGCTAGGTTGTGAGCCATGGCATTAGTAGTGCGATGACCATATCTGAAGCCCAATGCATGGCATTTGTGTCTTTTGCGCTAGGTTGGGACGAGGGTGAACTCAAAACAGAAAGAAATAAGGAAAAACTAACTAAATGACCCCAAGGTCTTTACAGAATATATATGTGACCCTTAAAGTTCAATTTTACTCTCCCATAGTCCCATGTGAAACCAACATGTGTAGGGATCCCAATTTTTTTTTTGAATCCATATACCCTTAAGCATTAAGTTAAAACTAAAGATAGCAAGTGATGTATGGATTTAACGATTCCAAAATTTAGGGGTTCATTGTCTTCAACCTAGGTTCACCCCCTTTGAGGTGCTTCTGGCGATAATCCAACATTGTGGTCCAAAATTTGTAATTAATGGACTAGGGATTCATCATCCCCATTGGTCCCTACCCTCCCAAATATCCAAATGGTACAATGCACACCGTCCTAGTCTAAGCATGTTTGGTAATAAATGCATTCAGTTAGTCAGGTTTGATCCCTTCTCTCACAAACTAAAGAGCAGCGATTAGCGGACCCATGGGTCCGCTACTTATCTTACCATGTGTCCTTGTGTCCCTTTTAACCCCTATTTAACCTTGGTTAAGCTTACCGAAATTAAAATTAAGAATTTTATTTTTTTCATTTTCTAAAAACCAAGGTTGGATTGCTTAACCCTAGGGGTGAGTGAATCTTAACCACAGTTGGTGAGTGTTTAAAATTAGGACGTGGACCAATGAGCAATGAGGACCAGCCATTCTGTTACATAATGGAAACCATGGGACGTTAAACCCACTGCTTCTTTACACAGTATCCCGATTAATATTGGACTTAAATGAAATACTTAATGCTTAGGGGTATATGGGTTCAAAAAATGGGATCCCCACACATTGGTTGTTTTCATACGAGAGAGTCATAAAAGTTAAGTTAAATTGTCAATGGTCAAATATGTACTTTGGAAAAACCCAGGGGTCATTTAGGTAGTTTTCCCAAGAAACAAACACAACTCATAACAAAACTCATGCCAATAACCCCATGTGATGACGAATATTGTACCTTGTTGGCCATACGGAGTAGAATTAGGATCTTCTCCAATTTGTGCTAGCGAGGAGACCGCCAGCACTCAATTGCAAGGTGCAACATATGTTGTGCACATCTATTAGCACTGGTATAGGCATACAGTCAAATACCTACCTCGAAGTCTCGTTAGTTGAGTGTTGTCAGTCAGTCTTCTCAAATCCTAGATCCCAAAGTCTTAGATGAGTGGAGGACGAAGGATTTTTCGGCTTTTCAGCCAAAAGAGCTCCTGTGTACGAACATCTTGGTAGGTGTGCACAACGTATGTGGCTCATTCTCACTAAGTGTTGGCGGTCTCCTCATCAACATGAATTGAAGAAGGTCTTATGTCTATTGATCGAGTACTTATATTATCACAATCTTTGGTTTTGTAGGAATGTTATGGTCATAAAGTCAAATAAACCGTTTCTAATAACCTTCCATACCAATGCTCCTTCTTGTAATTGCCACTGTAACGAGCCCAAAACCCCCCTAGACATAATGGGACTTTGATTCCGTTACATTTCTTAAACCTGTCAATCTCATACATGCAAGACAATACTTGATATGAGTCTCCAAAATAGCAATAATAAAATTCGATATATAAAACTCAAACCATCTTGCTCATCTGAAATATGTCCAACATAACCCACTATACTCAGTAATCCAATGACCACTAATAAAAATAAAACAGTCTAAGCAACATCTAGAAGTAACATAAATCTATTACAATCATTTTCAAAAGTAAAAGAAATCTTAATGATATGGCCACCTATCCAACTCTCGAGCTTCCTCAACCGGTGGCTCACCTTCTTCTTCTTCCTCGACGTATGTCTCCCCAATCCAAAGCTCCGCCGTGTATTCTTGCTCTAAACCTGCCGACAATAACAGGTTGATTGAGTATTGAAAACACTCATCGTATATACAGTCCAACTAACAATATAACATACATATACATTATCAATATCATAATTTGACTCATATCTACATAATCAATAATAGTTTCATATGACATAAACATAATCAGAGTGCGGAAACATGCTAGCATACATGTCATCATCTTGACTCGTGTACTGGTGTGACTCTTAAACATATACATGTGCGAAATATATGTATGACTCATACGTATCCATGATAACCAATTTATCTTGTAAATGGATGATACATGGAGTGTGGTCCCGTCAACGCATAATTCATAGTGTTTGTCCCGTCAATGCATATCGTCATTGTGTGTTCATATTGAATAACATAATCACGACAACACATAAAGTGAAATGTTCATAACTAGGGTATCATTCTTTTATAGCATAATACGTATCATGTTTAAGTTCATTGCATGGCCTTGTGGGACACATGGACTTGTGGATCTTACTTCTTACCATGCATGTGAAAATGTGCTTCAGTGTCGTGATTAGAATCTAAATGGGTGGTTATCCCTTAGATTCTGATCTTCTGCCAAGAAACTCCGTTAGGTTACATCTCTCTGGTTAGAGAATTCTCAACGTGGAAGACTTCCTCTATGTTTTGATTTACCCAAATACCGATCACCATGCAAGGTAGATAGGGCATAGTTTAACACACCAAACATTAATATTTCCTTATTATAATTATGCATTTCTTCTCAACATAATAATAACATAACATCACAATTTACTTCTATAATCTCTTCCATTTCATCATTCACCCATAAATTCATATCATCCATAATTAAAGCTCATTCACCACACACATCATCCATAAACCACAGACATTCATTGAACTCATCTTCCATAGCATTCTCATCCTCCATTCATCTCATTTATAGCATTCAATTACAATTTTATTTCCATAATAATAAAACATAGTTAATAAAAATCCTTAAATCACCTAAAATTACCATTTCATATTCTAATATCCATAATCTAAGCATAAAACATGAAAGATATGCATAGATCTTCATTTCCATCTTTTTATAACATATAGAACATATTAATAGAGTTAGAGTAAAAAGTATATCGATTTATTCATGCTTCATAGTTCACCATATTTCTATAAACATGTCAAACCTCTCATATCTCTAACTTATTCAAGCTTAAATATACATAAATCATACTAGAGTTGAGTTGGAGAGTATATCAACCTTAGGGATCGTTCCCTTCAATCCAAAACGCTCCAAGAAAGCTTGAGGAGTGATCTTCAAGCTTCCTTTATATCGCTTGACCAATTTCTTCCTTTACAAGCAAGCTAACACTTAGAAACTCTAGGTTTCTCCTCTACTTTACCAAATTAGGGTTTGAGGGACTTAGGGATCTCAAACCCCCAAAATAGAATGCTATTTATAGACCTAGAGTGATGAAAAACTCATTTACCCTTAAGAATCTCGCAAAATGGGTTTTAAACCCAAGTTTTGCAAAGGTTGGTCAACCAGCCAGGAGGGGACGGTCGACCGGCTGTGGCCACAAACCCACTATTGGTCCTTTTTTATACAGTTGGTCGACTGGGCAGTATGGCCGGTCGACCGGCTGTGCTAATTTGCTCTGTTTTTCATCTTTTTACTTGTTTCTTTCCGATCTAACCTTGATTAAAGGTTTTTAAACATCTTAAACCTACCATAACCTTAACTAACACACTACACACCTATTAGCAAATCCAAATGACTAAAATACCTTTGAAGAGCGGAGTAATTACACGGAAAGAAATCTGCGTCTTTGCAGCCACCACCTTGATGGAGGGGCTTTTCTTCGAAATGTATAGTGGCATTCAACCATGATGTATGGGTCTATAAATAGACCAGATATTGGTGTTGGTATGCGCTAACCCGAATGCCCAAGGTTGCAGAGCAAACCTTTCATTCCGACAATATCAGCCTCATGACATTCCTCTCAATCATCTTCCTTCTTCTTCATCTTGTATATTTCAGTTTCCAACATGTTTGATTATTCTTGAGTATTCCATGGTTGTCGTGGCAGATGTATGGCGCGCGCGCACACACACACACACACACATATATATATGGTACTTAAGTCATTAGTTTTTATGGTACCATGGGACGAATCGAGATGTAATACTGAATGTAATAAGATATTATTGTCTTTTTTTTTAAGAATCACATCTAATTCACAACAAAAAAAAAATCTCGAAAAGAATAAAAATTCTATTGATCAATAACTCCAGCTCATTAAAACAATAGCTTGAATATATTACAAGACATAATTCAACTCAAACTCTCCAAAGAGGTGAATTTTACCAAAATTAGTAAATTATCATAACTAGCAAAAATTACTAAAATATGATCAAAGTAGTTTTAAAAAATCACTTCAAACTATGCTTTGACCCTATAAACGACCTCTTTTCGCGATAAAATCGGGGTCAGATTAATAATTAATAGGAATCAATCACTAGCTTTCTAACGATATATACTCATAGTCATTTCGATAATTGAGTGCAAAATTGCACTTGTTAAAAGTAAAATTGCACTTGTTACAAATTAACTAATAGTTCCAGAATTTCACCAGTCACATGTTCTACATTATACTAGTTCATGACATAAATGTCTTTAGTTTCATGGCATAGAAGTTGAAAGTCTTGACATGAACGTTGTGGGAATTGATTAAATTAGTGTTTGGTGGGCGTATATTGGCTTTGTCGGATGCCTTTACTAAGGGACTTACCCTCGTTATCTCTAACTTGATCTAAGCTCCACCATTGTTAGCAAATTTAGAGATTGGAAGTATGAGGGGAAGATTTGAGTAAGGCAAAGCCTCGCACCCTAATGTGACACATTTTGATAGTATACATTTAATTGATAGTAAATCTCGTGAGAGAATCTCTGAATCTCAACTTATAGACACATGACACGTATCCTATTATTGTGTCGCGCCCCAAAATTCCACATAGGTTAAAGTGAGACCTTGACATGTGACTTAATTATCATAACATCCTGCCATAAGCATTTAAGGCAATCTAAAAAGTGAACTTGAAAATTTTTTCTCAACTAATAATAAACTGATACTTCAAAGAGCATTTATAAAAATCCACAATTAAACAAAATAAGAAAATCTAAATCATCCTTGTGATTCTTAACCATCAATTAACATAACCATAAATCTAAATTCAACTTCATTACAATTTCTTGAACTCAATTTAAATACTAATAAACCAGTTTCCGAAATACGGTCAACGATCCAGATTTCATTCACCCTCGGGATAACCACTTGTTAGATCTTCTTCCTCTTCGTATTCTTCCTCTTCCCACGGTCCAGGTGTACAAATATCGAACCCCGAATCTACCGAAAATAATAGTTCGGTTGAGTATTGAAACACTCAGCATATATGAATTCATAACTAACAATATAATAAACATTGATATAAAGCATAAATCATGGATTGACAAATCATGTGTACATACATAAATAAGAGTGCGGAAATATCTTTCTTTTCAATTCTTACGTGTGTTACTTGTACTTGTTTTTCTTACTTTTTTGGCTTGTCTTACTTCTTTGACTTGTCCGTGAATGAATCAAACAATATGCACTGTGTATTATGTTAACTTAAAATAACTCTATCTCATATATGGGTAGAGATTAACATATACTCTACTTACCAATGTACCAAAACTTGTTTTTGCACATTATCCAGTGCATACAGCTTAGCACATTATTCGGTGCGTACGGTTTGCTTGTGATTAACTTGTTTGACTTATTTTGCCTTGATCTTAGACTTATTGATACTCGAGCAGTATAAAACTCAACTTACGCATGCTTGTGTACTTATATACTTGCGTAGTTACTTGTTATCGTGGTTTTTGTCATGCTTATACATATTCATTATCTTGAGTGATTGTGAGTGAACGATGATAACCCTAAGTTAAATTGTACCTTAAACTATCGTTCAAGGGCTCTCGAAGATTCATTAGAACGACTAACGCCGCAATGATAATACTCTAAAGCCACACAATCATAATTTACGGTTTGTTTAAACCAAACATATATCATTCATACAACTTATACATCATGCATAAATTCAAAACATATAATAATTCTCATGGTTGATTAATTTAAAGCATGCACTAGAGAGTTTTCACAATAAAATAATGAAACCAAGCAAATAATCATGCATCAATTTCAAGCATATAATCTTATATAATTAATTTGACAAAAACCCTAATTTCACAAAACATCACAATTTTTGCATCAAATCATAAGTATCCCACAAATCCAACATTTATCGTTTCCTTCATTCTCAATCCATACATACACCACAAAATTTATTCATTTTCCCTTTTGTTGATATACATAATGAAAATCATAATGAGAATATCTCTAAAAATCATGATAATCTTAAATAAGGGACATACATTGTATAAATATGCTTAGATCTGTTTCTTACTTTGAATCTTAACATTTTCTTCTTATTTATATTAATGATTATCTTATTGATAGAAGGAAATTCATATTTACCTCTCATGATCGTTTCCCTACGATCAAGCGCTTGCGAATGTCTCGATCTAGGTCTTTACTACCTTTTTCTTTATTCCTCAATCCGATCTTATTATTTCCGAGGCCTTCTCTCTTTGAATCTCTCTCAATCACCTCTTCTTTCTCTTTTAGGTTTAAAAAATTCTGGAAACTTTAAACTCACGAATTCAAAATTATTTATAGGGTTTGGAACCCAAGGGAGCTTAAAAGTCAAAAAATTGTGAAAATTCCAGAAAATCATCGCAGGGCGATCGATCGCTGCCGGAGGGTGATCGATCGTGCCGGCGATCAATCCCACCGGTGGGCAATCGATCAGCCAGTGCGCCGATCTCCTTTTTTTTTTTTTTTTTTGAGTCTTTTGCTACTTTTTAATCTACTTCTTTTTCATGCAACTTATTTATAAAAACGAGCTAAATTAAAAAAATTAATTGGGTTTAACATTCATACATTTCACATTAATTTTTATAAGAACAACGTATTAAAATTTGATGACATTCTTCTATAGAATTAAATAAATTGCACGAATGTCAAGAAAATAATTTCGGGTCTCTACATATTAGGAGCACATGATTCCTTTCTTGCAAGTTTATAAAAGGAACGTTTACCCCCCTTAGGGCAAAAAAATTATTAGATATCATTTTAGGTCACATTAGGGCTTTGAGCATTTTCGTGGACTATTTTATTTCTCATTAACTTGTGTTTTTTTTTTGCTTTGGATATCATTTACCGACGTTAGTAGGGTTAGTAATTAGCTTAGGAATGGGAGCTTTTGCGATTCATACCCAATGGATTCGATCCCCAGACTTCCCTCAACAGAGAGGCCACACCCTACCATTGGCGCAAGAGGCGGGATGTTTTTCCCACTTTCACTTCTACACTTTTTGGTGAGATATAGTGCCGCCCGTACGGTGGGCCACCGACTTAAGCGGGGTGGTTGGATGATCTCAGCCCATCAATAAGGGCATCTACAAATGGTATCAAAGTTTTTTTTTGGTAGAAGGAAACAACAGTATGGTATCATAGTTCACGGTACAACCGTGTTACCTTACAATAAAAATCCAAACCGTTGGATGGATAAATTTGAGTATCTCTCTCACCAATAGCTGAAAGTGCCTCTTGAAAGGATGAAAAAAGGTAATCGAGAGGGACCCAACTGGAATCACCTCTCACATATTTCAAACAGCTTACAATTATAATTGTCCACCAACAGACACAATAAAGTATTTTTTTTTCAGATATCCTTGACTTTGAATGCCTGGATAAGGACCCCTTCTTAATATTCAAAACAACACAGAAAAAACATAAGATTTTTCAGTTGAAAACTTTTTTTTTTAAATTCTTCAAACTCAACATCAAAATTTGTTGATTGATTTAGTCAGTCTTTACTAAGAAAACTTTATTCAAGTAAGAAATTATTTAAATAAAATTTTAAAGATGCTTTTATGAATCCACTTTCATCTAAAAATTAATTTAAACTTGAAGTATATATATATAGTAGCATTGTAATAAGTCATGCTCATTAAAGCCTTTAATGGACGGTCCCTAATAACGTGACATGTGGCGGTGGGTTGCTCTAAAATCCAACCGTTGGATGTCAAGACGGGTCTATTAAGAGAAATGTGACAAAAATTAGTTCGATCAGACATTTATAAACCATCCGATTGAAGATGTGAAGATTAACAATTTCTATAACCTAGAAAAGGGTCTAGTGAACCCTAGGGTCTAATTGAACGGTCTAAACACATCCGATCAGACTAATGTTTTGATACATATCTTTCAATGGACTCACCTCAACATCCAAATGTCGGATTAAAAAAAATGATTGCCACATATCATCTTTGTAGAGGGATTGCTCATTAAAAACTTTAATGAGCATGACTCATTAGTATCCTTCCTTATATTTATGAAGACTTAACCGGAAAAAAAAAAAAAAAAAAAGGAAAGATTTACTGTTTCTGGGATCTGACACTACACCAATCTCATTACTGCAAGTAATTGAAAAACCATCTCGCCTCAACGTCTCTCAGGAACATGTGTTTGCTGCAGCATATTTAAACCTTCCCTGCCACAAATGCAGCCAGGACATGTACATAAAATACATGTTCCTCCCTTGGGCTTTGTTTGATATGAAGGGAAAACTTTGGAAAACAGAAAATAAAATCTAACAAACAATTTGTCCTCCTAATTTACAAAAATGTTCACTATAAATGGAAAATAATCACTTCCTCGATCGGTGACGTGAGGAGGGGCATCTCGGCTCCCATTTTCTTGCCATGTGTCCCCCTTTTAACCCCATTTAACTGTGGATTTGTGGTTAAGATTCATCCACCTTCAGGGTTCACCCATCTACCCTTGGTTTTTAGAAAAATAAAATAAAAAATTTTAACCGAAGGGTTAAAATAAACTAACCCAAGTTAATGGGAGTTGAAGGGTCGGCTATGTGAGAGCGAGGAGGAATAGTCCTCTCCTCGGGTCGACGAGGGTACTATTGCTCAAAGTAGAACAAGCGAATTATTTGCGGTAAAAGATTTATTTTGTAGTATGTCAAACACAAAAAATAGTTTTTTTCCCTTAAATAATTCAGTGAACCTATTTTTTCTTCAAAGAAACACAAACTCATAAAAAGTGGGTAGAAAGTAATTGGGACTAGCAGGGGCGGAGCCAGGATTTTCTAGCAGAGGGGGCACACGAGGATTGATTGAAAATGATAGTAGTTTTTGATGGATTTGTGGAGAACTATTAGCCTGATACATAATATTATGGGTCTAGGGTTCAGGGCGTAGCCCCGGAATTTTTATTTATGACTAAGTTTTTGGGTTAGTTTGTTCATGCATTTGGTATCGTTTCTCCTTGTATACGACCTTTGCCCCAAGAATATGCCTCGTTAAATAACATGATATAAAAATTACATTTTGTTTTCAAAAGTTTAGGGAACCGTTGCCCCCTTGCCTCATGGAGATCGAAATACAACCAATTGAGATTAAACTTAGGGAGAGTTCAATCGCATCCACAAGTTAACATGTGTCCCTATTAACCCTATTAATTGTGCTTAAGATTAACTAACCCTTAAGGTTCAAGAATCTAACCTTGGTTTGTAAGAAAAATATTTTTAAAAATCTGGTTAAGAATTTTTAACTCTTAAGGTTAATTAATATTAAGAAAAGAAATGTCATATTGTTAACTCCAAGGATTAGTGATTCTTAACTACAATTAATAGAAGATAAAAGCGATACATGTTGTAGTGTGGGTGCGAACTTTCCCCTAGTTCAATTGCAATTGACTGATCTACTCTGACTGCATGCATATCCCTATTCCCATTTCTCATGGCTAAGCTAAAAGAGGGAAAAAAAAAACTTGCTTTCAAAAGTTCAGTGGGGGGCACGTGCCCCCACCTGGCTCCGCCCCTGCCGGACTAGTATTTACCTTATTTTTTTAATACATGAAGACTAAAAAGGATGATAATGACTATCAGGGCGATTTTGATATTGCAAGAAAATGTCGTCTTAGTATGAGAGTTGAGTGTACTTGGTGTGTTCTTTGGGTGAGCCTTTTCTGTGTTTGGCATGGTGAAGGTTCCATGGACTTTTAGAATTCGAAGGCAATGGTTGAAAGAAGATTAGGTGTGTATCCGAGCCGAGCCAACTCAAAGGCTCGGGCAATGGTTGAAAGAAGATTAGGTGTGTATCCAAGCCGAGCCAACTCAAAGGCTTGGCTCGGCTCGATCAAGTCGAGCTCGAGCTAAGACTTGTTTGATTTAGCTTGGCTCTAATAATTATATAAAATAATATTTATTATTAATATTTTTAATTAAAAATAGGTTTTTAATGAATCAAGTTGAGAATGAGCTTGAATGAAGTCAAGCTTCAGCCAAGCTGTTGTATTCCAGCCGAACTTTTCGAGCTTGAGTCGAGCTTGAGCCTTGCTTGAAACAGTTCAAGCTGAGCTCGAGCTTGAATCAATTCGAGCTTGAGCTAAGTTGTTGTATTCGAGCCGAGCTTGAGTTGAGCTTGAGCTTGCCTAGCTCGAGATAAAACGGACCCCACAAACAAGTAACACCCACCTGTTAGACTTGGATGTTACTTTGAAATTGAAATGTAGTAGAATAAAAAAGAAAGAGACAATGTGCTTGCTTTCTTCGTTGCCCACAATTTTTGAAATTTGAAGTAAACTTCAAATTTCTATATGCATATGAGAAGATGCTAAAACCACAGGAAAGTGCTAATCAAATTGACTAGGAAACTTGCCATGCCCTTGGTTGACACTAGTGGGGAATGAAATGATCTCTCTCTCTCTAAGTTGAATGCAACCTTGGAGGTGAATCTCTAAACATTGTCCAGTGACTGAGAATTCAAACCAAACGGAAGAATAAATTACTAAAAAGGCACTTTTGTTTTCCTGTCTTCTGGGTCATCACAAGTGCAGTTTCAACGCCATTTTCAATTGGTGGGTGGATAGCCTTTGGGATCCAACCCACAGAGAGTTGGATAAGTGAGGAAACCATCGTACCACCATGAGGTACAAAAACCTAAATACTTTAAACTTATAAGTCAAAAAGGAGGCCTATCAAGCTTTTAACTGGTGGGACAGCTACCTCCTTGACTGGTTCCACATGATCTGAGTAGATGCCCAGGCTGGGTATTCCGAGCAGTTTTGAAATGAAGTGTTGGAGACATCAAAGGGCCCATTCAAAGAAAATGAGCACCGCCTCTAGGACACTGCGCGCGTTATGCAGCAAATCTAGGTGTCCTAAGATGGGTATTGAGTTGCACAGTGCAGTGTACTGTTCGACACATTTTTGTTACAGATGGTCCAACTCCAACTAGTTCTACTAGTGTCCGTCCGTCCCCCCCCCCCCCCCCCCCCCCCCAATCATCTTAACCATTGTGCAATGTTTATTATTTTTTCTACTCTCCACAAAACTCAATCTTCTGATTGAACTAGATAATGCCCCCAGTATTATTGACAATCTTGTAGTATTTTGGCTCGTTTCTGAATAAATTCAGGAGGGCCAATCGATCGGCCACTTATGGCCGATAGATCGGTGGCACGCGACAGGAATAGCTTGGACCGCCGATCGATCAACTGGGGTACGCCGATCGATCGGCCGGGGTGCACTGATCGATCGGCCAAAGCGGGAATTTTATGGGAAATTCTGAAATTAAGTCTTTTATGCTTTAGGAAACTCATAATTCGAGTGGGGTCTTTCAAATTGTCTAGGACTCCGAGTTTAGCCTTATAAATAGGGGATTATCGGTTTAGGGTTTGAATCATCTTAAAGATCATGGGAATGCAATAGTATTAGGAGTGAGAAATAATAGAAATGATTAAAGCATACTAGGGCTTGGTAAAGGTTGAAGAGATGATAGATAAGAATTCTTCTTTGGGTTTTCATAAAGAAGGTGAGTTGAGTGCTTTTGTTCTGATTCCTCAAGATTTTTGTGAATAAAGAAGTGATCGGATCTTTACCCGTGGACGTAGGCAGGTTGTTGCCGAACCACGTATATCTCTTGTGTTCTCTTGTGGGTGTGTGTTTTAGTTTATTCTTTTCCGTCGGGTTCTATTATTTCCCCAATAATTGGTATCAGAGCTTCGGGTTAATTATTTTTCAATGGCTTTGAAAAATTTTGAGCAATTTTCTCAGGAGAAGTTTGACGGAAAATGGAGTTTCAATTTGTGGCAAAGGAGGGCAAAAGATCTCTAAGTTCAATAGGGTCTCGTAAGGGCGGTAAACCGAAAAAAATGTCTGATGCAAATTGGGAAGACATTGAGACGAAGACAGTCAACACAATACGTCTCTGTCTTGCAAATAACGTAATGCATAGAGTTATGGATGAGGATCTTTGGAAGAAATTAGAAACACTCTATATCGGAAAGAGCCTTACCAACAGGTTATACTTGAAAAATGAGTTCAATACTTTAAAGATGGTAGAGGGTGCAGATCTCATGGAGCACATTAATGTGTTCAACTAGATCTTGAATCAACTGCAGAAAGTTGATGTCAAGATGGATGAAGAAGACCATATCGTGGGGCTTCTTACATCACTTCCCGACTTATATGATTACTTAGTGACAACCCTCATGAATGACAAAGAGACATTGCAAATGGAGGAGGTCACGACGGCGCTACTCTCTTACGAGTTTAGGCGGAAGTCATCGCATGATGAGAATAATCATGTCATGAATGCTCGGAGAGGAGAAAGGAACTTGGAGAGAGGATCTGGAAAAGGCAGGAACATATCCAAATCCAAGGGAAAAGGTGGGGTTCATTGTTATCATTGCAAAGAATTAGGAAACTTCAAAAGGGAGTGTCCGAGGCGTATTGATGGGAAGATGAATTCTTCCGGAAGAGATTCTTCGGTGGCAATAGCAACAGACAATGAGGAATACATTGGAGATGCTTTCACAGTCTCTAAAGGTATGAATAATTCTTCTGGTAAGTGAACTTTAGATTCAGGGGCTTTATGTTATATTTGATCGAATATAGAATTTTTTGATACATTCCAAAAGGGGACGGGAAAAGTGTTTTTAAGTGATTGATATGAATTTAAAATCACGAGGTTTGGTAATGTAAAGATAAAAATGTTTGATGAAACTATTCGGACTTTGGGAGGGGTAGCTTTTATCCCTAAGTTGCGAAGAAATTTAATATCCATCGGACAATTAGACTCCAAGGGCTATTGCTACACAATTACAGGTGTAGTTATCAAAATAAAGCTGGGAAAGCAGGGATGCTTGGTTTTGATGAATGGGAAGAAGTGTGGTGAATTATATCTCCTGGAGGGGAATACGGTGGTAGGTGGAGCTACTACAAGGTCTGCAGGAAAATGAAAATCTGATGTTGTACAGATGGTAGAAAGTTCACCTAAAGTCTTTTTCGCAGTTGGTGCAGAGATGGGTATTCCGATAGGTTTTCGTAAAGGTGGAGATGGTGATGATGTGCCTTTGACGGAGAGGACAAGTCTGTGTCCTCGTCTGGGGTTCTTCTAGAATGAATGATGTTCTTCAGGCTACACGTGTTTTGACTATGTTTTATTGAGTTCGGTGGAGCGCTTTCTAGGGTTGGATTCGAGGGTGTGTAGCTGGTGGGTCTCTTTCGTAGATGGTGCAAAGGCGGGCAAGGTCAAAAGAATTGTTTGCGGTATTTACAAACAAGGTGAGAGAGGTTCTGGTTTAAAGTGGAGGTGCTTCCCAGATGTAGGTGACGCGGTGTTCTATCTTGGAGGTTTACTTGATGATTAGCGAATCGGTTCTCTTAGTTCATGGTGGTGTTGCGGAATTCTCGCCAATGTGGAGATTTGTAATATTTTGGCTCATTTCCGAATATATCCGGGAGGGCTAATCGATCGGTGGTGCGCAACGGGAATGGCTTGGACCACCAATCGATCGGCCGGGGTGCGCCGATGGATCGGCCAAAGCGGGAATTTTTCGAGAAATTCCGAAATTTAGTCTTTTATACTTTAGGAAACTCCTAATTCGAGTAGGGTCTTTCGATTTGTCTAGAACTCCGAATTTAGCCCTATAAATAGGGGATTATGGGTCTACGGTTTGTATCATCTTGAAAATCATGGGAATGCAATAGCATTGGAAGTAGGAGATAATAGAAAGGGTTAAAACATATCAGGGCTTGGGAAAGGTTTAAGCGAGAATAGATAGAGATTCTTCTTTGAGTTTTCATAGAGAAGGTCAGTTGAGTGTTTTTGTACTGGTTCCTCAAGGTTTCTGTGAATAAAGAAGTGATCGGATCTTGACCCGTAGACGTAGACAGGTTGTTACCGAACCACGTATATCTCTTGTGTTCTCTTGTGGGTGTGTGTTTTAGTTTATTCATTTCCGTCGGGTTCCATTATTTCCCTAACAAATCTTCTCAAAACTAAGAAACAACCAAGCATTACAAAGTAACACAAATCAGATACAAAGTTACACCTGTCTAGTGAAGTTCTTCTCAGAATCAAACCTTAAATGCAAACTCGAAAAATACATTTTTTTTAGCGGGGGGATCTCAACTTTGAGATCAACTAGGTGAGTATCAGTTCAAAAGGTTAGTGGGTAGATGCCTAGCTTTAGAAGCTTGGCTAAGAGGGTAGATACACTGATCACACACACCCTTGGGATCGAACCTGGAACATACCCATGTGTGGGGAGATACACTTGGTAGTGGAATAAGCCCAAGGTGTGGCAACAACCTTATTTCATGACTGTTTAGTAATTAACAGGTAATCTATGATCGATCCAGTAGTATTTTTCATGAACTTTTAATGAATGTACTAAAAATTTTACAATGGAACACCACAACCATGATACATCAATGTAGATTGCACATCTACATTGACTGGAAGAACCTTATTTCATGACTGGAAGAACAGAACTCATCAAATCGGTGCCAAACAACTTGCACATCTACTGGGCAAGGCTTTTCCTCATTCCTAAAAAGACTTCGAACCGTGTAGAGAAAATCTGCTGCAAATTCCTTTGGGCTGGTCACGATCTACACAAAATATTCACCTAATAGCATGGATAGGGGTCTGTTGCTCTAAAGAAGAGGGTGGTTTGGGATTCCGTAAGCTATCAGACTGGAACAAGGCTGGTTTACTCCGTTAGGTTTGGGATTTAGCAGCTCATTCGAAGGGGGTTTGGGCTAAGTGCTGTCGGGCCCGGCTTATCAAAAGTAATAACTTCTGGACATTAAAGATACCATCAGATTGCTCATGGGTTTGGAGGAAGATTCTGAGTTTACACGATTCGGCAAAAGAATTAATTTTTCACTCCATTGCTAACGGTCGTCGAACATCCCTCTGGTTCGACCCTTGGCATTCTTTGGGGATCCTTATTGAAGTATTTGTCTACAGGATTCAGTTTGACTCAGGGTTATCCAAAAAATGCTAGAGTTTGCAATTCTGATTGGAGCACTCCTCCTTCCATTCCAGCGGATCTGTTGAGGGCTTGGAATGAGTTGAATAACGTCAACATTAACTCCCACTTGGATTCCGATGAGGTCATTTGGAAGCCTAACAGCTCTGGCATTTACTCCCTCAAGTCAGCTTGAAGTCATGGTCTTCTCTGGTTTGGGGCTCTAACCATATCCCTTGTCACTCTTTTATTTCATGGCTTGCAATGTCCAATGGTCTCCAAACCCAAGATCAATTGATGAAGCACAGAATCATTCCATCCTCCAAGTGTATATTCTGTAGGTCCCATCCAGAAAACACACATTTTTTTTTCGAATGCTGCTTCACCAAACCGATCTAGAAATTCTTTCTCAATCAATGTCGATACAGTACCAGACTTATTCAATCTTTTGACCATGAAATACAATGGGCTGCCACTGAACTTCAAGGTAAGAATCTTATTGACAACAAGAGACATTGTCTCTTTGGGCCACTATCTACTTTATTTGACGTGAAAGGAATAACCGTATTTTCACAAACACGTTCAAACCTCTAGAGCAGATCATTCAAAAATTTTCGAGAGACACAAGGCTCAAATTTCTTGGCGGAGACAATCTCATTGAAGACTCTGCTGATTATTAGAGAATATAGTAAGAGTATTGTAATAAGATGATTGAGATACACTATCATTCAAGTGTATCTCATCACAATATTAGATTAGCATTAATCAAGTGTAGATTAGATTTGTTTAGGTGTGATTAGATTAGTTGATTTACTTTCCATAAATTCTATCTTGTTAAATCTATATAAACCCTATTTAGGGTCATTGTAAATCATCCAATCTATTCAATAGAATCCCTTTTCCATCATGGTATTAGAGCGGAAGATCCACCTGTTTTGATAGTCTTCCCTTTCATCTCTCCTTTCCGGTGGGTGGCCGGCAATGCCGCACGTCAGATTCAAAGAATCTTATAGTTAGTATTTTAAGGTTGTTAACTTTCTTTTTTCAGCATTTTTTTCTTCCACTGCCGGACCTAGCCCTTCGCCATGTCCCAAACTTTTTTTTCTCATTGCCTTCCCATGTTTGCTTCATTGGATTTTAGTCCTTTTAATTGATATTTTAATAATTGATCTTGCTTGAGACTGCCCTCCATGTGCGTCTACCAAGAAGATGGGAACTTTACAAACCAAGTTCCTTTGGGGCTACTTTATACAACTATGATCCTCTTGTCATCTTACATATATATCAAACTTGGAGAGAAGAACCTTAGAGGACATCTTGATGCCCAACTTCTTTTCTTCCTCCGAGACTTCCTCCGAGACGCTTTGCAATGTTGAATGTGTACAACAACTTCTTCTTTTTTGCGATGGATGGATCATGTCGTACCTCTTCAATTGCCTTGTTTGACTTCGTCTTCATCTTCCTCTTTGTCAAGCTCCAGAGTGATTACGACCTGATGCCTGATCTTACCACTCTTGCATGAAGCTCCTTTTCACATGGCACCCACTGGCAGGGAGATTGCTTGCTACTGTGGCACTCATGCTGTCCAATTTTCTTCTAATTGAGTGCGGGAGCTGCGTTGTCCTTCTATTGAATGGGGTCTTCTTTCCATCATTGTTGCTTTTCACCTTAGTTGCTGCTAGAACTCTGAATTTTCATTTTCATTCTTCCAATTTCGTGGTATTTTTAAATAAAAAAACAAAAAGCTTTAAGTTAAGTGAATTAACTCACTAGGCGAGACCCTTTTCTGCCTAGTTTGAGCCTCGTGCCTATTTGAGGCATCTTTTTCTGGCCATAGAGGCCCCTCCTTTTTTATCCCAATTGAGGTCAATTTATCAAGCCCATAGAGGCTTTGTTTTTTAGTCCATAGAGACTAATTTTCAGGCCCATAGAGGCCCCTTTTCAAGCCCATTGAGGCTCATGCCCATTCAAGGCATATTTCCCGTCTCATAGAGGCTCATATTTCAAGTCCATGAGACTATTGTTTTCAGGTCCGCGTGGCATTTTCAAGCCCATGGTTGCCCCTTTTTAGGCCCATTAGTGACTGTTTTCAAGCCCATTTGAGGCATACCTTTTTGGTCCATACAAACCTTTCTTTTTGCCCATTAGAGGGTTATTGGTTCAATCACATCCATCAACAAAGCAAGCAACTCGCCAACTCAAACAAGCGTGCAATGAAGATTAAAGGTGTCAATCATAGATAAAAATATGCCAAGCAAATTTCTACTAGTGGCAAACACATGGAGATTTTTCAATCCTCATATGTTTGAGGGGGAGTATTAGAGAATATAGTTAAGAGTATTGTAATAAAATGATTGAGATACACTATATCATTCAAGTGTATCTCATCATAATATTAGATTAGCATCAATCAACTGTAGATTAGATTTGTTTAGGTGTGATTAGATTAGATTGATTTACTTTCTATAAATTCTATCTTTGTTAAATCTATATAAACCCTATTTAGGGTCATTGTAAATCATCCAATCTATTCAATAGAATCTCTTTTCCATCATTGATAACAAAGAATTCTTGGATCGATGGCAAATCCCTGGGAAATTTGTCTTGGAGCCCTCTGTTTGGTGCTCTTGGACCCCTCCATTTCGCAATAAATGGCTCCTAAACTGTGATGGTTCGGTTAGGCCAAGGGTAGGTGGGTTTGGTGGCATCATTAAAGACTATAATGGTCATCCAATGGTCGCTTTTGCGGAAGGGGTTCCATACAATGATATTTTGAAGATGGAACTCATGGCTATTGATAGAGGCCTTGATCTAGCTAAAGAATTTGGCCTACTATCTATTTCTATAGCATCTGATTCCTTGGATGCCTCGAGATGCCTTTCTAAGAAAGAGAGCCCCCCGGCATCTTCGTAAAGGGAAAAAAGGGAAGGCTTAAATGTCACCTCAGAGAAATATATTTGGTGTGAATCAAATGGGGTAGCAGGTTTTTTAGCAACATATTTGGCGTGAATCAAATGGGGTAGCAGATTTTTTAGCTAAATTTTGTATCTCTTCCAGCTCTTTAGTTCTTTCTCCTTCAGAAATTCCACCTGAACTGGCCTCCATTGTTCTTAAGGACAGTAGAGGATATAAATATCTTAGATTGTAACTCTTTTCATCTTTTATGCATCCGGTAGGGGTCTGCCTAACCCCACCTTACTCTCCAAAAAAAAAAAGGAAAAAAATGTAGATCGAGTAGTTCCTATATTTATGCTGTCACATTTAAGGGACCGTCAACTAAAATCTCTGGGGCCCTGGCATTCTGTTGAGTACAACCATGAAGGTAAATAGAGTGTCATGTAAGACTTGAATGTGCATAATCTTCTCTATTATGAACCCCAAATATGACAACAGCCAGGAACACAATTGATATCTACAATCAACCAGATCAATATAAGCCCAGTGATCACAAAGCACAAGTAATAATAAATTAGACAATATTTTTTTACAGAGTAAGTGATTAGACAATTGCACTATGTAAACATTTCATCGGTATTGGCAAAGGTCAGGTTCAAGAATATACATAAGAAAAATAAGTTGGAGCCCAGCCAATTTCAGTCATCCATAAAGAATGATCCAGATAGATTGTTCATAACAGCAAATTGCATATTCTCAGATGGTTTCCAGTGGCGCTTTCGTTGGTTTATAAACCAATTGTTTATCTGTTTCTGGTCTAGGCCCGTAGATTCAGCCAATGCAATTTTATCTGCTTCCTGAATGATTAGAAAAAGCATATTAAAAACCTGAATGCTTGGTGAGGATCTTGATATGTTTATGCCCTCCCATGCGTGATACACATATGGTAAATACAAAAAAGGTTCTTGCTTCCAATCTACCATACAAGCACACACAAAATCTATACTAAGGTGACATAATTAAAAATGAACTTTTCACCTTTAGAGAGCAAAATATGTCTGAGAAAAAAATTAATAACCAAGCTCCAAAAAAAATCGAAACTTAGAAGGTAATTGGTTACCGCTTCAGATTCTACACTGAATAGACTTCTGCCCAACGAATGAACACCTGTTTGGAGGATAATTTTTATGCACTCTCTAAAATCAGCATCTATGTGCCTTAGAGGCATAAAGTATCCCTCACCAGATAAAACATTGAAGCCAGACATTTGTCTTGTTGGGCAGTGAGTTTATTCATGACAGACTTGTAGCCATCACCATACACTCCCCTTAGGCAGTAAAAGTATTAGTCCTTCCAACAAAGAACTTTGTTTAATAAGTAGTAAGCTTTAGAGTTCCAAGGTTTTATCATTGTTCAAAAGTTTACACCAAGTGCTTGGAAGTATTTACCGTTGGATAAGGCCATTTATGGTGTATGCTCCACCAGTCAAGCAGTGTTTGCCTTGCTTCTTTCGGCAGCTTTCCCTTCTTCTTCTTCTTTGAAAATTCCTGTTTCAGAGTACTGATATAACCACTATATTTACGTAAGAGCCTATCCTTAAGCTCTCGGTCCTCACCTGTCCGGTGAGACTCTTGGACCTCTATCTCTCCTCCACTGAAATCCTCCTCGGAAGATCCAGCAGCTTCATTTGGCCAAACAACTGGAATAAGTAAATGCGAAAAAAACCACATTCCGAATTGATTATCAAATTATCCAGACTTAACCAAGAGAAATAAGCATAATTTTCAAACAGATTTATGCATACATCGTTACTGATAAAACAAGTCATATGTAAGCATATGGGTATGACTGTATGAGTACAAATACAAATACAATTTTATGTGCAATTACAGAACCATGAGCAATGCATATAGTAGAGTTGGTTCTCTCCTGGTAGTGGAAATTTATCATGGTAGAGTTGGTTCTTTCTTTCCACAAAAAAACTGTAACAAAAATATATGAGATGCCGATCGAAGGACAATGATCCAAGTCTGATGTGAGCATTTTAGCAAGCTTTCACAACAACAGTGACAAGAAATCAACATTTCACCTTCTTGAAAATGATTCCATGATTCAAGTTTGATTCCCTAATAGGACAGAAGCATTTCCCTAGGTGACTAAAGAATAACAGGGAAACTATAAATAAGATTCAGCAAATCTCATGGGCTCGTCGCCAAGGAGCCCAAAATGGAGGGCCTTTTTTTTTTGCCTACAATGCCTGAGGGCTGAGTAGGCCCAATATCTATAGGTCCTCTAGCACGAGGGCCAAGGTCAAGCAACACCATGTAGAATCCAAACTGGGCCTTCTATAGTATATATTAAATAAGGTACATAACATATATCATATAATAAATTATAGAATATGATAAATTTACATCCATATCCTCACTAACCCTCTCCTACGAATTAATAATGAGGGTATGGTATTAGTAGTAACTCCGTTCCCATACTCTTCATTATAGAAATCCCATCCCTCATTCTCTCTCTCATTCATCTCATCGACTCGGCTCTCCTTTCTATCATCTCTAGCATTCTATAGCCTATAGGTTTCAATAGTTCACTCCTTCCATCAAGTCTTAGAAGTTAAAACTGCATATTCACCTCTCATAGCTCCTCTCTCTCTCTCAGCCTCACAAGTCACAACATCTCACACCTCATTCTCAATAGTAAGCTCAAAATCACAACACCTAATATCAACCTCTTACACAGTTGAACGTCCTTGAGGAAGGCCATCACTTCAATTGTGTCGACAACCATCAAAAGTAGGCAGTCAAGGGTTGTTTATAGAAATTGAACTTAACATTATGTTTTGTTCTTCTTTTAGGCCATGGCCCGACCCTGGCCTTGAGAGTATGGCTTGGGCCCGATTAATTTAGAACCTCCAAGGGCTTGTGCCGGCTAGGGGCCCGTTCTTACAAGTGAGGGTTGTGCTTGAAAAGACCATGAACCTACCCAAGTCGGCTCCATTGACGGCCCTATTCAAGGGAATCTAAGTAGAATGAGCACGACTAAATAATTGGCTTATAATTCACACTCAGAAGAGACTTTTTTTTCTCAAACATTGTCCTATGGACAGCAAGGGACACGTGAGCTCATTCCAGGCAGGGTTATAACATATAGAATACAGAGTTGTATATAAGATGATCATTTACACTTTATTTTTTCAATACTAAGTACTCAAATTACCAAAGAATGTCGGTCAGCCTCAATGGACCGACCCTACCATCTGAATCTGATATGATTTGCTTGCGTACCACGAAACACGGTAAAAGTATGGAGTTTTAAACGGCAACCCCCCCTAAAAGTATTATACGAGTAATATATGAGTATAATATGGGTGTTTGGTAACTATGATCTACAGTGAATTTGTTTCAAATCTAAGGAGAATCAATCCATCTTGGTCCATGTTTAGCAAACTCTAGATTATGAATCATCCTAAATTAGAGAGTGTGTAAATGTATATATTGATTCTGACATGATTTAGATAAGAATATAGTAAAGATTTGTTTTGGATAAAATTGGATTAGATTTAGGACAGTTTGTTAATTTGATTAGGTTTCCATTACTTGTCTCCTACTACTTTTAAACTCATTTTGTATTTTGACTAACGGAATTCAAACTTAGTTTATTTTATTAGTAAGTAATAATGACCTATTCAAGGCGGCAGATCCCCCCAATCCAAAGTGAGGTCCCAAAAAAAAATCCTAAGTGTTTTTATGGGGAAGTACAAAATATTATCTTATGGTTCACTTGAGACATGATGATTTTCTCTCTTTATGCCGAGTTGCTAAGCCTTTTATATATATAGGTGTTTATTGAATTGCAAGGCAATGAAAAACCAGAGAAGTATACCATCCACAAAATAATTGGCTTATATTTTACACTCAAGACTTTTTTTTCTCTCAAACATTCTCCTATAGGCAGCAAGGGCCATGCAGTGAGCTCATTCCAGGCAGGGTTTTCACATATAGAATTCAGAGTTCTATATATGATGAAACTTTGCACCATCTTTTTTCAATACCAAGTACTCAAATTACTATAAGGAACTGAGGCCAAAATACTACCAACGAATGTCAATCAGCCTTAATGGACCGACCCTACAATGTGAATCTGCTATGGTTTGCATGCGTACCACCTAATATTTAAAACTACCATATGAAGGTTTCCAGGCCCATCTTCTAAAGTAGGGCTATGTTTGTAATTGCGCCAACTAAAGACCTTATAAAAACCAACCTAACACAGACCAAACCCTAACTTGTATTCACATTCTAAGACTTTGCCTCTTCGTTCTTCAACTTCAATCGCACAGGCCACATACCACTTCGGCTCTTCATTGATCATCTCTCTCTCTCTCTCATATCTTACTCTCTACTTTCAGTTTTATATTTAAACATATTTTCAATTTTGTTCTATATAGTTTTATTATTCTACTTGTTTACCTATACTATGTTTTGGTTTATTATGCATGACTGTCACTGATAAGGAAATTTTTTTTTTAACTCTGTCATTGCTCTTTTTGTTGCAATGTTTATCCCAAACCCGAATAAAAGAGGAGAGTATCCATTTCCATGTAAGGTTGACAGTCGGTGTAGTAAAAAAAAATTTATTATCTTAGATGAAAAAAAAAAAATTCCGCTCTTTCTTCCAGCCCTTTGGCCGGCCCGGCTTGGCCCCGGCCCTTGAGGGGCTTATGAAGAGTCCATATTGAATCCAAAACTGTCTGACATATAAAGAGCCCTAATCTACCGCGAATCTGTATTAAATCTAGGGAGAATCTATTCACCAGGATCCATGTTTAGCAAACTCTAGACTATGAATCATCCTAAATTTGAGAGAATGTGAATGGTAATGACATGATTTAGATAACAATATATTAAAGATCTGTTTTGGATATAATTGGATTAGATTTAGAAGCTTTTTTTAATTTGATTAGGTTTCCATTATTTACTTGTCTCCTAGTACTTTTCAACTCATTAGGTATTTTGACTAATGCAATTCAAACTAAGTTTAGTTTAATTAGTTAGAAATAATAAACTATTCAAGCGGCAGATCCCCCAAAGAAGAGGTCCTCCAAAGTGTTTTTTTTTGGGGAAGTACAAAATAATATATTAAGGGTTCACTTGAGAGATGATGATTTTATCTCTTTAAGCCAAGTTACCAAGTCTTTTGCACTTTATCTCCAATTAGCTTTGTGTCTCCCATTTATTTATGGGAATTAAGAAGCCTGTATATAAAATGGGAGCTTGGGAAGCAATGAAAAACCAGAGAAGTATACAAATCCAAGAAGACAAAAAGGGTTTCCGAAGGAAGGAGGGAGCCACAAGCTTATGAGTAAAGCTTGGAGCATGGTCCATGGAGACAAGACCCACGGCTGCATCTCTCATCGGGATTCGGCAGTAAAGCAAGGAACTGACGGAAAGAGCAAAGGGACTCAGTCAGTGGCCGACTTGACTGTACGGCCATCAAATCAATTCCAGAAAAGTACCCGTAAGACACGCACTACTGCCTCGCCTTTTCTCTTCTCTTGAACCGGCAAAAGTTTTCTCCAAATGGCGAAAATATCCTGAAATTCATAAATCCCGAAAACACCCTCTACGTGGAAAATTCCGAATACTAGAAAGCATCGAAATAGGGAACAAACTACAAGTCCATTAAAACACTACAACGACTCGGTAATCGGCATAGGAATCTTAAATGCTAAAGACGTTCTTGATTTGGAAGGCTGTAACCAGTTGGATCCAACCAGTTAGACCAATATGGCTATCTAATGGAGGGACGGGACCCCAATGACCTCGATTAGCCACCTCGGAGGAAGATAGTGGAATGTGCCAATATCACTTTCGTAATTAGATTAGATGGATCATAAACAAGCACCAGAGCAATCATCAAGATCGGATAGGCCTATTTTGAGCATTCCAAAAAATTTATGTCAATTAATTAATAATAGCTTGCAAAGACAGCAACCTCAACTTTATAATATATATAAATATATATACACTAGTGGGTGGCAGTACGATGCACATGAGAACAAGGGAAAGGAGCTAACCACAATCAATAGGAGTTAAAAAAGACACGTGTTAACTAGCAGGTACAATTGAACTCTCCCCGAGTTCAATCACAATTGGCTGTGATTATGTTCTTTAAATAGATAGATAGATGAGCCCAGAGTAGTTTGGGAATTAAAATAAAACATTAACTCAAAGTTTTGTTTTATATAAGGGTAATTTGAAAATTTCAGAAAAATCAGGTGGCGTATAATAATAATAATATATATATATATATATATATACTTTCGCGTGACACGTGAAAGCGAGGGAAAGGAGTTAACCACAATTAATAAGAGTTAATAGGGACACGTGTTAACCCACAAGTGTGTTTGAACTCTTCCCAAGTACGAACACACGATTGGCTGTGATTCTATTCTTTAAAAGATAGTTTGGGATTATAATAAAACATTAAATCAAAGTTTTGTTTTATATAAGAATAGTTTAGAAATTTTAGAAAAATAGGGGTAGCCGCATCTCACATTATAATAGTAATTATAATATATATATATATATATTAATTAATTATTTAACAAAGATATCTTTTTAAAAAAAATAACAATAATGGGAACCAAAAGTACTGAAGAGAGATGGCACACTAAATCCTTTCAAAAAAAATTACCGTCTTGTCAACTCTCTCAATTACCCAAGAATTGAACAAGTGGGCAGGCCTGCACTCTATGCGAATCCATATCCCTGGCAACGCAAATGACTTGAATGCCCTTAAAATTTAGAATTTTTTGAGCATATAAACGATTTTCACTGCTTAATTTCAACAGGGATAAGGGTATTTAAGTCTGACAAAAATATAGCTAAGGTTCATAGAATAATAGAATATCGAAACAAAATTTGATTCGACTATATCTTAAAAGTACTTGTTATTGGTTTGTTGATTTAACTAATTGCTTTTGCGAGGAGAAAATTATAACTTTACCCCTCTTTGTAAAAGTAAACAGTAAATGGAATAAACATTTTTATTTTTTTTGGCAGTGCTACAGTTGATGGAATAAACATGAACTTCGAAAGTGAGAGTTTTGAAATTTTGTTAATTACTGGACTATCCTCAAGGAACATTAGCAAAGGGACCCACCAGAGAGCTCAAACAGCATTAAGACTATTTCGGAGACGTCATCCGGCCCGAAGATCCATGCCATGGAAATAACAAAGCACTAGGAGCAGTTGAGTGCAAAAGAGCATGGAAGCGGATACCACGGGGGAGTCCATGTGATCTACGACCACCCGCTTCACCCGGGTTTTCAAAACAGACAACCCATTAACTCCTCCATCCAACACTCCATTACACTATACTGCCCTTCGTAATTCCTTTTAAATCCCTAAATTGTCTGTCCTCTTTTAACTTTAGTTTGGAGAAACAGATTAACAATGAGAATAGGTAACTGAAGAAAATCAAAATGCGTCTTTGATAGTGGTATTTTGCGAAATACAGGAAAAAAAAAGTTTTAAAATGATAGAAATACCCTCTGTATATTAACAATTTCCAAACTATCCTTATTTACTCAAAAGATGACTTTGGTAGTGGTATTTTGGGAATTACAGGTTAAAAAAAAATATAAGATAATAGAAATACCCTTTCTTTATATTTACAATTTCCAAATTACCCCTTTTTACTCAAAAGATGCCTTTCATTGTGGTATTTTGAGAATTACATAACGAAATTTGAAGTCAGTAGAAATACCTTGGATACGTTCATTGCACCACTCGTGAGTTCCGGGATCAAGTCGCTTGAGGGTTGAAAACTCCACTCGTTACTAACCCAAACATATACTAACCTTGCTAACTAATGAATGACTAAAAAATAAATAAACGGGAAATGAAAAACGGACCCAGTATCAACTTCTAAGTTGACCCCGTGATCTGATTCGTCCACACCCCTTTTTTTTACCATCCATCATCTGTGATTAGGATTCACTCTACCTCCTAGGGTTAAGCAATCTAACCATGGTTAATAAAAAAAAAAAATATTATTTTTAATTTAATTAAAAATAACCATGATTAAAGAGGTGTTAAATGGAACACGGGCACATTGCGGTCAGTTTAGAATAGGACCCTGGGGTCCTCTTCTTAGGACTCTAAATAAACTAGAAACATCCTTTATATAATTCCTAAACTACCCCTGGTTTGGGTTGCTCCTATCTCTTCAACCACAACCCATAGTTAATCTCTGGGAGAAAACACCCAAAAAAACAAACAAACAAAAACCCAAGCTTTGTGTAAAACGACGAAAGAAATTAACAGAAATGGATGAAAAGATCACAAATTTCAGCTCAATACATGTCTTTAACCTATATATTTTACTGATGAAATAAAAGAACAAGCAATGTCACAAGAAAAAAAAAATGCGTATATCCATGCTTGTCCTGTCAGAAATTACTAATAAAGAAAGTAAATCAAAATCTTAGACCTTACTATGTTGTGAAATTCTCCAACCTAGTTTCTTTTCTTTTGCAATTTTCTTATAAGCATAACCACTATCATAATACAATCACATTATTGCAACTCAAAAAGATGACTTTTTTTTAGATTGTAAATTCGGTCAAGTCATGGTGCACTATTATAAAGCTTGGAAGTATAGTCCAGTATTTGTGGAGCCTACGTTAATGGATGATAGCAGAAGAAGAAATCTCATAAAATATTGTGTTTTATGAGATTCCATGACGCATCCATTAGTGATGTCAGAGGAGAATTACGGCACTATCCAGTTTCATTTACACTAACCCTCTTGGTTATTAAGGCCCGTCTACTTGGATGTTCCGAAATACATCACAAAGTCACACCTACTAAGATAAATATAAAGAATCTAGGAGTCCCTTTTGTGTGTGCAAGCCAGCACACAGATCTCGTGTGCTCCTGCCACTATACAGTATAGTAAAAATACAAGTTAAGGAGGGCAATTTCGCCTCGGCAGATAATGGGTGTTCTTATTGATATACCACAACCACAATTGGTGTACGTGGCGCACTATCATGGGGAGGGGAGGGGGCACAAAATCTGTGTGCCGACTTGCACACACAAAATCGACTCGCACTCCTAAGGATCATTGCAGGTTATACTCCAACAAATAAAAACTGCACAAAACATAAAACGGATTGCACGGAATTCTAAAGGCCATTTGCTCCCTCCACAAGATCTAGTAGCACATAGTTTTAAGCCAAATAACATTACTACTAATTGGAAAACCATCAATCTGAAAGCAAATGAAACAAAAGCAGAGAAGAAACAATTCTTATGAGGCTACTAGAGCATCATTAAGGAGAAATCCAAGAACACAACATCAAAAGAACAAGCAACTTTAGGGAAATGGAAGGAGTTAGGGAAATGGAAGGAGCAACATCATCAGAGAACCTCAATGAGAACAAAACAATTAACAAGAATAGCAATCTGAGAGAGAGGTACCAGAAAGGGCGCAAATATAACAAAACTTATCTAACTCCATCAAACCAAATGAAGATATGCATATAGCATGCCCACAGAAATCTGCATTAGTGGCATATCTAAACCATTGTAGTGATACACGAGAATAAGGACAACCCACATGAGCCTGAGATCAAACCAAAGGAACATGAAACCAGCTAAAGATAACAGTAGCAGCACTGAAAAGGTAAAACGTATATCATACTATCAAATATCGATAATAATAGTTGACCGACCGAAAACCTTCTTCTTCAGGATCTACCCCCTATCAGTTTAGTTTCAAACCAAACCAAAGTAATATATTTTAATCTTTAATTTTGCACAACTAGGGGTTTCAAAACATCCACGCCCACCCAACCAAAAACAACAGAGGGAGGAGCAGCTTTTCTTTGAAGGAGATGCTTAAAATAGTATATAACTCCATGAGATATGTTCATAGTCTTGTAGTCTTAGTTAATAATTAAATTATTCGTGGCATCATAAGAAACCAATGCAACCTGTACTTTCAACTCATTTTTTAGAGTTTAAGCACTATTTTATAGCATACACAATTACAAAGCCTAGAATGAAGGGATCACCATAAATCAACAAAATAAAAGAATACTAGGAATGGATGTGAAAGGGAGAGAGTAACCAACATTAATCCTTTAAAAAAAAAAATAACAAGTACTTGACTGTGCATGATATCACGTGTGCGTTGTGAGATTCGTATGGGAAATAATTGTTATTTCTGACAAGGATGATTAAGTCTAAAAAGAATACTTGTATTGAGTTCATGTTATTTTTATTTTACATTTAAAACTGCCCACGACTTCCTAGAGATCTCTTTTTTTAGCAAAGAAAACAAGTCTTTCTACATTTTTCTAATCTTTGCCTGGAAGAACCAATTCAGTCCTACTAACATATTTCCCAAATTTTATTTTCTATCTCCCACCCATGGCATACACCACAACAAAGGCTCTATTAGAACATATATGAAACTCTCAAGTCACCTGGACCAAAAACAATTACATACGATTACTATCACATTAACAAAATTTTAGCAAGCTCATTTGCTTTAAATCAAGTAAGCTAAAAGGAAAAATTATAATCTTATGAATGGGAATAATTTAAAACTACAATTTCAACTTTTTATTTCTAATTTTAAAAAAATCCAACTTTACCTTTATTAAAAGTTTCTGTTACGCCTATGTTTTCTTGTTAATAGTTCCGTCAAAAAAAATCAATTTGGTATAATTTTTTTATTAAAAAAAAACTATCTTTTTGGAAGAAAATGCACTTAAAATTGTTACAAGATACAATAGACTCACTATACTCAATTAGGAAGAACAATAAAGGAAAGTAAGCACAGTTAAACTTGCCCAAAACATAAGGAAAAGAATTGAACATGAATTTCAGTGTGATGACAAATGACAAAATATGTAAACTCTATGCAAATGTGAGGTAGATTATATTGAACACGAAAAAAGGCAACATGACTTCCATTCCACATGGCATGATATCGGGCACAACTCTCTAAATCTGAAATATTCTTGTCAAATAGGCAGCTGACTTCTACGCTCGATAGATTGATGCAACGGATCCAATCTAAAAATTGAAATGACAATCTTTATTATCTTAGGAATGTATTCCATAGCAGAGGGTAAATAGGTGCAACTTAGACAAACATAAACATACTTATCCCACCAAGCACGATATACCGACATGTCCATACACAGTCTTAGATATGGCCATATAGACATTATTTTATCATGATTCTTTGATAAACAGTTTCAGCTGAAAATATGTTTGATAAAATATAAATAAAAAAAAGAATCCCATTTCCAGCGAACAGTAAATTAGTTGTCCTCCCTACCAGTGCAATACATGCCATTCAACTGATCTACCATGAAGGCTTATGGTCATAATGACCATAACCCTTTACAGTGGTCATAAGCACTCAATCAGGTTAAAATCTGCCCTAAGAGATTCCTGGATATGATCCATTTTCCGACTAGGTTTAACTGGGTTTTTCCACCTTCACTAGGTTCAGTTTTATCAAGATACAACTGGGTATGTCATCACACAAAACTTTGAAATGTCAAAATCAGGATCTCTAATATAAAATGGGCTATTTTCAAGTCAAAGTTTTCTGACAGTAAAAGAAACAAAAGAATAAAAGGAAACAAACACAACAAACAAGCCGAGTGGAAAAATACAATTAAGCATAGATCCAGCTAACATTGAACTGAAAAAAGAAAAGGTTCAGTTACTGTTACAAGGTCCATGACTGCAGAGACCTTGTCTTTGAGATTATTATTATTATTATTATGAGACCTTTAATTTTATGTTAAAACAACTAACAGATAGAGAGAGACTAGCAATCAAGCAAAAAGCAAATGTAGCATTTAGTCATTTCTTTCTCTGCTACTGAAGTGAAAACAAACATGTTTCAAAGAATAAGGGTCTCGTTCATTTCTAGGGTTTTGTTGCTGATTTATGTTTTTTTTTTAATTGCTATATCTGAATCTTTCGTTTGTTCTCCAAGCATAAATGAAGTTTTTAAGATGTGTGTCTTCTTCAGAAAGAAGAAGACTGCTTCTACGAAAGCAACAGCAGTTCCCACATGTGAGTTTGTTATGCTAAAGTGAGCACTTGCTATGATAAGGAACTTCATTTCTTCTTCTCCATGTAAGAAGTTTTAAAGAAACTCCCAACTAGCAAAAACTGTGATAAGAGATGAATCCAGGAAATGAACCTAGAAGATTAACAAGATATAAATGCCCCAGAAATTAATAAGCCGAATAAAAAAATGAAACAATTGAGAGAGAGAGAGAGAAACGAGAGAGAGAGAGAGAAACCAGAAACGCAGCTTCTAGAAGCACCCTTGGAGAGATTGCTGAGCTGCATTTCAATCTTGTTCAAGAACGCGGTTGCTTCATCGAAAGGCCTCGTCAGATCCGATTTATACTTCAACAATATATCACAGTACGTTTCCTGATAAAAAAGAGAGAGTTAAAAATGGAGCATACAAAAGAAACTGGAGAGAGAGAGAGAGAGAGAAACCATGAACTCGTCGAGCTCGGGATCTTCCCCTAAGCGAGTCGAAACTGTGGTTCCGCTAAAAACGTCGTTTTCTCGCCGGATTTCATCTAACAGACTCGCTATCTCTGGAGGCGCTCCGACCTAAACCACGAAACCGTTAAAGACTAGTAAAGCAAAATAAGCTTCAAAATTTCAAAAAATTTCATGTTAGAAAAAAAAAAACTAGAGAGTTGAAGAAATTAATGGAAAGATACCAATTCTGCGGACTTCAATGGAATTTGAAGATTTTAAAAGTCACAAAACTGTTATAAGATTTACTGTGAACAAAAGCTTCATGAACACAAAAGAAAATGGATTGAAGCTTCATTGGAAGCCAAAGCCATGAAATTGTGGCTGAACTTCTCTATCCTGATGATCCGACAAAGGCAACCGAAATATCAGCCTTCTTTCCAAAAAAAATCTTACATCGCCAAATTTTCGAATTAGCTTATCCAAAACTCATGCGAAAAGAAAAATCCGGCAGAGAACACGCAGTTTCAGCGCTCAAAAGATCAACGACGGAAAGAACAATCGAGCAAACATCTCCGATTCCGAGCAAAGCATACATGGAAGAAGAATTTTCAGCGGAAGTAAAACCTAGAGTACTGAAATTCACAGGAAATCCCTAGTGACTGCACACGAACAGACTAACTAACACAGAGACTGAGAGTTACGTAACAGTTTCAAAGCTGAAAGCGACTAGTCACTACACTACGTAGAAGCTAAAGAAAACTCAGAATTTTTTGAAGAAGAACAAACAGAAAGCCAAGAAACAACAAGAAATTCAACACAATTTCTTCAGATAGCTAAAGAAGAAGGAGATTTCAGCTTTTCTGATTTGCACCAGAAGTAGAGTCTCCGTCGCAAGAAATTCCGACGTAAAAGCGGCTTTACCTTCTGGCAATCGATGTAAGCTTCGAGCAATCTAGGGTAACAAGGATGAGAAGCGATTTTGGCTTTAATCGCACTGGACATCTCGTCTTCTCGTTCAAATCTTTGAATTTCAGGAGTGATCAAAGCAGACTCAGATATTGCCGAAGCCTCCGAGAACAACTGATCCGATCCGAAGATCGGAATCCAATCACGAAAAGCTCCTGTGGAAAGCAAACTCTGGTAATCTGACGGAGAAACCACATACTCCGGCGACATTGAAGCCAGCTCCGAGCTACCAATCGTCGGATGTAAACCGTACATTTCCTCCATCATTATCTTCGAAAAGGAAACACAAATTGCACAAAATCAAATTCTCTAAGATACGGAGAAGAATTTTGTATCAAAGAGGTATTTATTTATTTTTTTGTAATTTAATTTTTCTGTGAGTTTGATTTTACTGGAAAGACAGAGACTGCAAGCGTTTTTGGGGGTTGCGATTTTAGCGTACAAACAAGGAGAAGCGGAGGAGGCTAAATTTTTATTTTTATTTTTATTTTTATTTTTATTTTTTTTTCCTGTGGAGTCTAATTTTTTTTATTTTTTTTGAGTTTTACTATACAGCTCTGGTTATGACATAACCGGAGCTCCCGAAAGATAGGCTTGACACAGGCTTAATTAGGAAATTTTAAATATAAAAATATGTTTATCATACAAATACTTTAACATAATTGATGAAAGACGGAAATGCCCTATCAAGGATATTTTTGGAAGCTCAGGAAATTTTAAATATAAAAATATGTTTATCATACAAATACTTTTACGTAATTGATGAAAGACGGAAATGCCCTATCAAGGATATTTTTGGGAGCTCCGGTTATCGCTTAACCAGAGCTCCAGTTTTGTAGAACTCATCAAAAAAATGCCCATAAGGTCATCACGTTTCCCTATTTACACCCGTAACTGTGGTTAAGAAATATATTTTTGGGAGCTCCAGCTCTCTTAACCAGTGCTCCTGTTTTGTAGCTAAACTCATTAAAAAAATGCTTGTAAGGTCGCCACGTGTCCCTTTAACTGGGGTTAAGATTCACCCACTCTTTCATTCACTCACCTATCCTTGAATTTTAAAAAAGAATATTGAAAAATTTTAACTCTACGAGTCAGTAAATTGTAACTATAGTTAAAAATTAATATTTTTTAAAAAAACCAATAATAAGTGAATGAACTAAGAGTATGTGAATCTTAATCACAGTTAACGTGATCAATAGGGACACGTGGCGACCAGTAAGGGGATAACCGCACTCTAGTTACAACCTGAGAGAATTTCAAGTCATAAAAAAAAGAACACAACACGGATTGGATTTCTTGACGACGAAAATACCCTCCGTGTCGATATTATTCTCCAGGTTTAATTTCCCATTCCGATCGCGTTTCTTATTAACGAGCAAACATAGCCTGCTTTCCATACTATCAGATTAAAATGCTACGAATTCATAAACTGCAAAATTGCAGATGAACTTTCAATCAAAACCGTCCAATAAGTGGAAACTAGATTAAAAACTATCCTAGATAACGAACAGATGATCCTAACGCTCAAAAAAGGTGATTCTTACGTAACAGTTCAGATGATCAAAAGTCATAGTACTTTAAGTATAATAGAACCGTTAGTATGCAGAGTTTAGTGAGTGGCCGACACGATTCTCGATGTCCGATAGTTCCGATGCAACCTGATCGCTAACATATTAAACTGCATTATATCATGAGGAACTGATTCGCTGTATCTAGTCCAAGTGATTAAGATTGTATTACTTGTTTCATCATCGTCCATTTTTATGACTAGTCCACCTATTTGACCTGGCAACTCCCTGACTCGGTTGGAGTAGGTCTTGACGAAAACGAAGTACGCAGTTTGATCCTGACCATTGATCCTATTCCAATCAGAAGATACTATTATAGAAAACGACGATCACTACCGTTCATCTATGGTGTTTAAGCTGAACAATATAGAAAGATGGTGTAGATGTTACACCATATCACCCCTGTTAGCGGCTCTGTAAAAAATGTAAAACAGATTCTCGTGTCACGAAGGTCTTGGTCGGCCTTCATAAAAGGAGAGAAATAGGCACGCGATACCTATGCGCGTTTCTTGAACTTGACAAATTTGGTAACAGGTTGTTCTTACGCGCGCGTGCTGCTCGCAATCCCTAGAAAACAAAAGAAGTGAAAAGTTCTCTTTGGAAGTATTAACTTTGGCACGTGTACAATTTTTAATGGAGCGGGACCCACCACTAAAGTGGCCACGATATTGAGATTGCCCATCGATTTCTGATAGGTAGCCATCGGAAGCCAGTAGAGATTTAAACTTAATGGCTACGAAGAAAGAATCAAACAAATGATGAAAAATTTTAGATGCAATATTTTAAATTAATAAAATATGAATGCAGTAATCTTTTGAAAAGTGTTTATATATGCTAAATTTTTCTTATGTGTCATCATTTTGTATCTGGATTTTGTGAGCACCAGTCACAAATCTTCCAAATATGCAACTGGACCATATATAAATGGCAAACTTTATTTGACTTTAGTATTTTAAATTATTAAAAAATATTAAAAAAAGAAAACACCTCCAAATATTAGGCCTATCTTGCATCTAAGGAATGAATTGGAGTTAATGCGATTGGTGCCAGCATTCCTCTTTGTATTTTTCATGTGAGTCCCACATAATGGGTCAAAATCCGATCGGCCCTCAACCATAGGTTGACACGTGTCCTTATTAAAACTTGTATTTGTAATTAAGATTTACAAACCTTAAGATTTGAGCATGTAATCTTGGTTTTTTAAAAAAGATAATAAACAAACTAAGCGCATGGGTTAAATTTTTTAAATTAGAGTTAAAAGGGTAATTAAAAAGAGCTCAATGTGTGAGACCTGTTTGGTTTGGCGAGGTCAGACCAAATCCATCCTTAAGAGGCTACAATGGTCATTGTTGTTAAAGAAATGTTAGACAGCCACTCTGGTAGGATGTCTCTCTTCTAAGAGAGATCATGAGATCCATTTTCCTAAAGTGATGACTTGCAAATGGTCCATTCCCTATTGTTAGCAAAAAATAATAATAAATAAATACATAAATAAATAATACTAATTCCGACACTTCCAAGCTTTCGAGGTGGTAAGAGTGAAATTTGGTAATGAAAGTCTTTGTAGCCCAAAGAAATAACAAATTATTTGTCGTCAACACAACATAAAAATTGTCAAAAATAATATTTTAATAATAAAAATAGATCTGAAAATTTTATTTTGAATACCGTATAACACAATTTTTTTATATAAGCGTAGCAATTTGTTGATTCTTTATAACCTTGGACTATAAAAATTTTTGCAGACAAGTTTTAATCTACCAACAACTGTACCTATTTTTCTCTATTATATTGAGAATTGATATAAACTATTGATTTCTCTTTAACTTTTTTTTAATTTCGTAAGTATGTTAAAATGATACTTAAAGTGAGTATGGAAAAAAGTCGGATATGAGGAGCCTAACCAATGTTATCTAATTCATCACACCCTACCCTCTTGCACCATTGGTGCGGTGTGGCCTCTCTATTGAGAGAGGTCTAGGGATCCAATCCCCCAAGGGTGACGAGTCTACAAGAGCTCCAATCTCCCCAGCTAATCACTAACCATTGTTCTGATCAGTAATTACCCTAAAAAAAATCATCCACAATTCGTATTCGGGTTTGCAATTTATCATTCGTCACTTCAAAATAAACCTGATTCTCTAGGGATAAGAGTAGACAATTTATTTCTCAGTTTGTTTAAGTTTTCAGTTTGATCGGCTTATAGATATATATATAATTAAATGCTTATTTTAAAAGGTATAAACATATTCGCGAACGGAACATTTTAATTCGTCAAACTCAAACTATAAATTCGTTGAACAAAAGAAAATAAACCCAAATAAGAGATCACATCAGGGTTTAATCTAACTAGCGAATTAGGTAACCTTGGCCTAATACTCTTAGTTTTTGCTTCGTTTTTCTTGACAATAGAGTTACACAGGAGTGAAACTTCAGCATTGTTGCAAATTGACGAATGGACTAGGGATGGAATCGGGTTGGGGCACCCCCCAACCTTACCCCGCCCATAATGGAAAACTCTTATCCCAATCCCAGGGTTGGACAGGGAGATTGGTTTCAATTTTTCAAAACACTTCTTAACCTCGTCTCCGTCTAGTCAAACACTAGACGAGACGGGTGACGACTATATTTCATATTATAAGTAATATATTGAAATAATTTTAAGATTCAATTATGAGTGAAATAGTGATTTCATAATATAAACAGGGTGGGACGGCTTAAACTCCTCCCCAGCCCAAACCCAACTTATATTTAACATTTCATTCTCAAATCCACCCATACCCCGTTTAAGAGCTCCCTAAACTCATTGCAGGCGTGGTTACCCGATTAGCCTAGCCTAGCCGTCGCCAACCTTAGAATGGACGGCAAGTATCATAAATTAACTTCTTTTTTTTTTTTTTTTACACGGGATCTTCTCTCGTAGTAACCGGCAAATGAAATTACCAGGTTTCTCTCTTCAACCCAATAGCTTTCTCTCACAAATCGTCACGTACCTATGTTTGTGTAGGCTTATAAAAGACGTGTACATGAATACATGGCCAACATTCCGTATAAATACTTAGGCAAAGGAAAAGCTTTGTGGACGCACGAGCTGGGCGCTCGGGGGATTCACAAGTTAGTGGACATGTGGCGATTAAAACGGGGGAGAAGTCTAATAAGTTAATATTTTAAAAAAAAAATTATTAGTCTTAATCTTATAAATAAATGAATCTTAACTACAATTAATAAGTGGTTAAAAGAGGATCATAACCGATGAAGACTGCACATTAGACCACATTAGTCTAATGTGGCAGTAAATTTAGCAATTCCAAATCTTAATTACAGATAAAAGTATTATTAGAGGTGATAATTTTTGTTGCGGGAATTCAAGCAAATTAAGGGCGCGATTTCTTTTCTTGTCGTGTTACGGACACATGTTTGGCTTCAAGCTGTAACCACGAGACGTTGGCGTGTCTTCTAATTTCTGTCTGATCTAGCTACTACTGCCTTGCTCTGTTTGATTGATTGATTGACGGGGAGGCTCAAAAGGAGCGTCTTCCTGCTCCTCGCAGAGAAAAGCTACACTTTTACCTCTGTTGAGTTTAACAAGACTAATAATATCCTTAAATTACAACAGTTGCCATTGTCATTTATTAGAATTTGGGGAATGCAAAGTTGACTCATTATTAGCAAGCGCACTCGCCTCGTTCAAGATCGAATCACAGCCAATTAATCGCGATTGAGCTCAGGGAGAATTCAATTGTATCCACACGGCGTGCAATAGCTAAGATATACTAACCGGTTGCCAAGAAAATTAATGAAAACATGAAAAGGAAAAGAAAATTTTTAATTTTTAATATAATTTTTAAGTTATGTTTTGTTTAATTTTCTTTTTTTTTCATTTTTTATTTATTTTCTAGACAACCAAACATAGGATTAGATCCGTTCGTTTTGTAAGAAATAGGTGAAGGAAAGAAAAATGAGAGAAAATAAGAAAAGAAAGTGATAGAAAAAAAAAAAAAAATTTATTTTGGGTGTTTGGTATCAAAGAAAATAAAGTAAAAAAAAAATAGATTGATATTTCTAAATTACCTTCCTAATAATTCATTTTTACATAAAATGTAATAAAAAATGTGACATTAGTTAATGGCAAAATAGGAATTCAAAACTTTTAACATTATTTAAAAGAAAATAAAAGAAAGTTATGTACTAAAAGACAAGAATCAGTGGGCCCCACAGATTCTTGCAATTTCTTTTCTTCTCAACCGAACACTTCTCTCCCCTATTTTCTTTTACTTTTTTTTATTTTCTCGACAAACGAACACACCCTTATCCTATGTTTAGTTGTCGATAAAATAAATTAAAACATGAAAAATGAAAGAAAATTAGACAAAACAACTAAAACTTGTATTAGAAATCCAAAATTTTATTTTACTTTTCATGTTTTCATCGATTTTCTTGACAACCAAACATAGCATTAGGGTTTATATCAATCAATACTTTTAGAAAAAAAAAACTAACAAAATATTAACCCTAAGGGTTAAAAATTCTTAATTAGAGTTATTTATTTTTTTAAACTAAGGTTAAATAATTGAACCATAAGGGATAGTGAATCTTACCACAATTAATCAGGGTTAACAGGGACCTGTGAGTGTGATTGAACTCTCCCCAACTTCATCGCAACTAGCTATGATTTTTGCCCCATCACGGAGAAATGCTAATGGGACCACAGATCAACTTATTTTTCTAAGGTAAAATATTAGCTCTGGCAGACACCCGAGTTGGGGCATCCACAAGTCTGTGGGGGCATCTAACGATAATCAAGGGAGGGAGATATCAAGTGGAGAGAAGTCAAAATCATGGGGAGAAAATGAAATGACTTCTTCCCCAAATTATCGTTAGGTATCCCATGATTTGTGGATGCCTGAGTGCCCAACTCGGGAGTCCATCATAGCTCATCTTTCGCCTTTTTCCAATGAATAGTAGCCCATTCTCCATCGCCCTCACAAAGTCCCTACGAACTATGGTTAACAAGTTTTGAGATTTGTGGCTAATTTTTTTTTTCTAAAAACCAAGGTTAATTAGATGCCATAATTCTAAGGGTCATGAATCTTAACCACAGTTAAAAGAAATAAAAAGATATACATGTAACAAAAAAAAAGGGGATGAGAGGATAATTCACCTCCTCGGATTGAGGAGGTGAATATTTTCATTTTTTATTTAGGATTTGAGCAATTCGTCCTCTTCGCAGCCCACCCTCGTCAAGTGTCTTTTTTTAACTGTGGTTTTTTTAGTTTTGCTTAATGTTTTAATCATAATTTAAAAGAACAAGATTAAAAATATGAACATTAAAAGTTAGTAAATCTTAATCATAGTCAAAGAAAATTTTAAAATAGACATGTGGTAAGAAAAATAGGCATGACGGAGGATGAGACACCCTCCTCACAGCACCCTGTGAGGAGGGGATTATTTTTCGTAGGGTCTACTCTTGTTGCAGAGCAAATACTCTGGCCTACATCTCCAATTTGTCATGTGTCCCTTTTGACTTTACCCATCGAACTCGTCAGGTTTCCCTTTTAACTAGGGTTGGTTAATGAATCATGTTGCTCGTGAATTGAATAGCTCAAACTCAACTCGTTAAAAGCTACTTGTTTATTTAATTTAAACCTGAACTAGATTTTCAAGTTCGTCAAAATAACAATATCCAAGGTTAAGCACTCAAGTATGACTTGTTAAAAGCTCGACTCGATTATAAATATATACTCAACATATTAAAATATTTAAAATATATTTACTTGATTTGATATATTTATTATATACTAAGTAAAGATTAGTTGTACATAATCTATTTTATATTTACATAATAAGTATAACCTTTTATACAATTAATTATATATTTACATTAAATTTTAGTTTACACCATAATTTCATTACCTTGGATAATAAAGTAAATTTATCACATAATATAAATAGCTAAATCCAGTAAACCTAGTTGCTCATCAATGGCTCGAGATCACCTCGAGTTCGTTAATTAAAGATCATTTATTTAATAAGCGTAAGCTTGATTTTCAGACTGGTTTAATAATTAATAAACAAGCTTCAACCTGTCACTACTCGACTCGACTCGATAACACCCTCAGTTTTAACTCTTATAGGTGTGGTTATGATTTATTAACCCACATAATTAAAGAATCTAACTCAATTTTTAGAAATAAATTAATTACTAAGGTTAAAACTTCTTAACCAGAGTTAAAGAGTACTAAGAGGGGCGGATTATTTTACTCTGCCCGACTCTATTTTTTCACCAACTGTTCCACACAAAATAGTCTATCTAGTGTTTCCACAAAAATAAAGAGATTTGGGAAATAGTGAACTTTATGGCGCTTTAGACTACGTATTCACAAGGGAAATAGTTAACGTACTCGGAAATGGATTGTAAAATCCAAGGTTGGACCTCATTGGTCCACGCCCTTCTCTTAAATACCCACTAATTGTGTTGGATATTTAAGAAGGAGGCATGGACCAATGAGGTCTAGTCTTGGATTTTAAAATTCATTTCCCAAGTATGCTAATCACTACTCTATTCACAATTTGCAGTCTTCATTGATCAATGTCTCCTCTTTTACCACACATAAATTATAGTTAAGATTCACTCACTCTTTGGTTCAACAATCTAAACTTGATTTTTTAAAAATAAAATAAATATAAACTTGAATTTTCTTAAATTTAACCATAGTTAAAGGAATATTAGAAGAGACACGTGGCTACGGCATTAGACTGCATAGTTTAATGCGTGGTGTGCTAATCACTCCCAATAAATTTAGAGCAGGGCTTCAAAGAAGAGCAATAGTCGCCTCCTTGTGCCGAGGAGGGGACTACTATTCGCTCTCACAAACCCTTTGAACTATGGTTAAAAAATAACCACCTCTTATGATTAATTTTAAAAAAATATTTTTTCTAAAAACCAAGGGTAGATGTGTGAACCTTAGGGGTGAGTGAATCTTAACCATAGTTAATAAAAGTAAAAGAGAGGACACGTGGCCCAAAAATAGGGGACGAGACGGTAAGTCACCTCCTCTGCCAAAGGAGGTGACCATCAAAGAAAGGGGAGATTTCTCGGAAGACCATCTCACCAAGGGATGTTGCAAAAATCTATGCTAATGGAAACCCTCTCTCATCGGAACAAGGTAAATTATGACGGAGTTGTGAGTTCTTCTAAGGCACAAATGATTACTAAGATTGATTATTCCTCCTACGATCGATAGAAGCAGTAGCTATTTTGGGGGGTAGGAATTAGGTTTGGTCTCGATAGAAGGTGGGACCAAAGTCAGATGCGTTAGCACTGATCAAAGCTCCTGATGGAGAAGACGATGCTCATGCTCTAATATGTTCAGATCTACTTCTGAGTAAAATCCACTTTACTCTACAGTAAGTCGATTGAATTTGCTGTTCACGTTTTTAACTCCATGTGCCAAGAAAGTAAGAAAAAATCGTAATCAAGGCATCCTGTTTGGTGCTTTTATTGAATATTGGAGAGTACCAGTCACACTCTCCCCTGTTACACTCTCTTTCAGGGGTATTAAGAAGAAACTTGTAAATAAAACATCTATTATTTTTAAATGTTTAGTAACAAGGGATTAAAACTTTTTAATCAGAGTTATTCCAAAGTTACCAGAGTTATTCCAAAGATGTTCGAGTATATTCTTACAAAAATTAAAAGGAAAAAAAACAGAGAGTGCAATACCAAAGAAATACCGAACAGGAAAGCCATAAGCAGATTCCAACCAACAAACTTCAAACTTAAACATAATAACGTGTTAACTACCTACACTCATGAGCGAATTCAAATAAAAAACAGATGTAACGGTTGCAACAGGTAAACCAAGACGTGCCACGTCAGCAGACTTCAGGATCACCATATGACTTTGTTTGCTGACATGGCACGTGTTGGACGGAGTCTGTCGCTGATCCGCAGTTCTCATAAATCAACCTCCATCTCCCCTCAAATAATAGAAACGTGTTGGCTAAATCCAACGAAATTGCTGGGACTTGGGATCTTCGTCGCTAGTCAGAAGAGGAGAGAGAGAGAGAGAGTGACATTAAAATTTGTATATACTAATCAAAGCTTTAGTTGATATACATAAATTATATAACGCATTTATTTACAACCACGGGTAAAAATCCTTATCCTTATATAGTTCATCTCAGCCAGCACAATGACTAATACATGCGCTGGCGTGGCTACATGCCATTGATCTCACAGCACCGCTTTAGTAAGCGTGGCAACTGAGTCAGTTCTTGGCACACCACTTGTTATTAACACCACCTAAGCAGGCTCGTGAACTGTCCCAAGCCTAGCTTCTAATTATAATACAAAAGACTTAAAAGAATAGAACCATACCTCCGAGAGTGTTTTCGCAGCAGCACCGTTTCTTTGCAAGTTCAAACCTCCTTATTGAACTTAAGTAGATATAGAAGCACTGTGGTAATCACATTCACCCTTTGAAGTTACATACATGGAGATCTCCAAGACATGGAATGTGAGAAGATACGTTATATCAAGTTTCTTCTAGGAATAAAGGAACTTACTCCAACCTTTAGCCTATTTATAGACTACCATTCCAAGGAAATCAAAGCATCCTTTTCCTATCTGTCAGCTTGTTTAGTTGGTAAAATCTCTTGACGTCGTACGGGAGATCCGAGATCGAATCTCACCTATATCAGGATTAGGGGGTTTATGAGAGAGAGAGGACTACCCCTCATTGTATAGGCCATAGGTCCATGTGGCCTCTAATGAACCAAAAAAAAAGGCACCCTTTTCCTTACTTAGGTTTGTGTTACAATCGTAGGGTAAGTGAGCCTTCCGGTCACATTATCCGACAAAAACTTGTATCAATCTATTGGGAGAAAATTGATTGGGGGTCACCTTCACCGCCGTCTAAGCTGAAACCTTCACTAGATGAGTTTGTTTAAAGCTACAAACTCATCTTATTAATATCAATAAACCTTTTCTTTTCGTTTTAAAAACAAGCATTGTCTGTTTAGTGCGTAGCAAATTGCTATCTTTGAACCGAAAATCGTCGTCTCGTGTTCGATAAATCCTTGGAACTGTTAAGTCAAAAGGAATACATTAAGAAATTTAGAAGAAATTCCCTCCACGTGTTTCTTGCTGATAACTTACTCATCAAACCTTTTAATGAAATTCGATCTTTAAGCGTCATTGTCGATTCAGTGCGAAGTTGAGATTAGTTAGAAAGTAAATACAAAGTCAAACCATACGTGGCTTGTAGTTGTCCCTTGAAATGCCTAGTAGTAGTAGTCGTTATTCCCATCACTAGATGAAGCCTAAAAACTAGAGGCATCTCACTGATTTTTTTTTCCTTGGTTGAACACAAAAATACCACAAGGCAAAGCTGTTGGTATGACTAAGCAAACTAAACCCTAAAAAGTTGCATTTTGGCCTAAAGGAGGAATATCTTATCAAGATTAAAGATAGCAATTACAAAATAATATGCGTATTCGTGCATTGAAATTTAAGTCAAATAGATATCATTTGCTAGATAAGCTTACGAGTTATGTAGTGATTGGCTTGGTAGGGCTAATCAAAACCCCATTTCATTAATAACCGACCACGCGTTTCTCATAGGTACCTATGAGATTTCAGGCATACCCATTAGCTTAATTTTCGAGGAATGCTTAATGTCTAGTAAAGAAGAACACTATGGAAAATTAATCTTGTGTATGCTCATTGACATTGTAATTTGGTCGGTCAAAAAAACTATAGGTAATTGGTGACACGAGGCGGACGTGAATTGGAGGGGGTGGGGGACAGGAATCTAGAAAATGGGACGGCAAAGATTTTTTTTTAATATTAGTTATTAAAACATAGTTTAAACACAAGATTATAGCTTACTAATCTACCATGGCCATGTGTACTTGCGACAAAAACTCGTTTTAAAGATAACAAGTTTTAGTAAATACTATAGTTTCAATTTCAAAGTCCAAAACTACTTTTAAGATAACTGTTTTTTTTTCTTTTTTCTATTTTTTTTTCTTTTTCTTTTGAAATTCTTAGTAGAGTCGGATTGTCAGTAGTAGGGGTGTAAACGAGCCGAGCCGAGTTGAGCCGAGCCAAGTCGAGCCGAGCCGAGCTGGGCACTACTCGGGCTAGACTCGTTGGAATTTTACAGATGCTCAAGCTTTGCTCGGCTTGGCTCGTTGGAATTTTACAGAGGCTCGACTCGGCTCGTCCACAAATAGTTGAGCTCGAGCTCGGCTCGGTTCAATAATATATATATATTTTAAATGCATTGATAAGTACTAAATTCAATTAAAAAATATTAAATGGGCATTGTTTTGTTTTTGGGATGTCATGTGAAAGCTTGAGTTAAAACTTAAACGAAATAATTATATTAATGTATACTAAATATATTTTACCAAAAAAAAAGGTATACTAAATATATAATATAAATTTAACTTTTAAAATATATTATTATAAAATTAATCGAGCCGAACTGAGCTGAGCCACCTATTGTCCAGGCTCGGTTCATTTATTTTTCGAGCTCATTTTTAAGGCTTGGCTTGGCTCAACGAGCCCAAAGTAAAAGCTCAAGCCTGATTATTTCAAGTCGAACCGAACTAGCTTGCGAGCTGGCTTGGCTCGTTGACACCCCTAATCAGTAGGGGTTAGCTTCTTACCCGGGTGGGATTAAATCCCTAGACCTCTAACATGGGAAGGTCACACCCCTACCACTCACGCAAGAGATCCGTGTTTAAGATAACTATTATGAGTCAAGAGAACTTGGAATCTCTTTCTATTTTTAGATAAAGTAATATTTTAAAAGGACAGTTTGGGAGACAACAAATAGAAGTGTAATAAGCTTAGAGGGTACTTTTTTTTCAATGATGTTGATATGGAACAACTTGCCTCCCTGTCTTTTGACCAGCTTAGGAGACTCCGGATTTTCTCTTCCACTTGCCTAAGGAAAACCTATCTCACACTCTAAAAACCAATGTGGGCAGTTTAACCCTTGAATTAAAGCTGTGTAATTAGGGTTAAAATTGTTTAACTAAGATTGAAAGGACACTAAACGTAATTATGAATAAGCCAGACAGGTTTTCCTCCTGCAAGTGCCAGAGGAAATCCCACCTATGAAATTATTATCACGTTTTGAAAGGGGGATTGAAGGAGCTCTCTCTCAATCTTTATTTTTTTTCTTTGGGTAGACAATGGTGTTGTGTCGTAAGAGATTTTAAAATAAGATAAGATGTACTATGGGTGCATTTATGAATAGATTGCGGACAAGTGGCTAATCGTATGCCCTTTTCATGGGAGAAAACTGGGTTCTAACTTCAAATCCGGGAAGCGTACGTGCGTATACTATTGTTGTGCTTGACACTTTTTTGGCTTAGATGATCATCGAATTTAAAAGGGAAATAATTACCAATAATTACTCCGTCTTCTTGTCACCTATTTCCTTTTTAATTTCTTTTAATTATGATTAAGATTCACTAAGCATCTAAATTTTATTTTAGAAAAAATGAATTATAGAGGATCAAACTTGTTAATCATGGTTTAAAAATAGTTAAAGGACTTTGTTAAACCGAGAAGCAATAGTCCGCACCAACCCGAGGAGAGGATTATTGCTCATTTTTAAAATTCTTTGTTTTGAAACTCATTCAATAATACTCAAAATGAGAATTTAGTTTGAAGAATAGAAACAAGACAAAAAAAATCAGAATAATCGTAGACTAAGTAAAAAAAAAAAGAGTTGAGGGGGAGGTAGTGCCAGTGGTGACATGGCGATGAGTCGAGGTGAAGTGGCGATTACGGTGGAGGAGGTAGAAAGTGATCGTGATGGAGGTAGTACGGTGAGGGTTGTGGTCAGGGAGTGCATGAATTTCTTGTATGGGCTAACTATAGTTAATTGATAATGTTAATAATTATTTTTTATAAGTTAGTGAAGAATGATTAGATGAGTCTTAAATATTCTTGGTCCAGGGTAGGGTTCAAGGGTGTAGTCTCCCAAATTTTTTTTTTTTGGACAAGTTGTACCAACTTGTTTATTTGTGTCCATATGTACAACCAAAAAAAAAAAAGGCATCCCTGACTCATGGTTTTGTCCTCTTATATTAACTAATATAATATAAAACTAAGCTTTATTTTTTCGGAGTTCAGGGGCGATTGCTCACCTGCCAAGACTACACCTCTATATTATCAATGAAAATTTTTTTTCAAACATTCAGAGGGGCTACAACCCTTCGGGCCTCATGTTTCTCCACTCCTGATTGTGGTGGAGGCAAATGAAGGTGGTGCGGGTGGGAGGTGGTGGCAATGCAGGTGGTAATAGTAATGTGGGTATTATGTGGAGATAGTGGTGACTGTTAGAGTAGTAGTCCGGGGGAGTTATGATTTTCTTGTTGGGGGCAAGTGATGATTGTTTGATAAATTAGTAGTTATTGATGGGTTTGTGGAGAATAATCAGATAGATACAAATATTCAATGTTTGGGGATTTAGGGGCGTCGCTCCTGAGTAAAATTTTTGGTGACCAAGTTTCGTGGGCCATCTCGTCCTTACCTTATGGTATTTGTTTTTCCTTGTTTAGGGTAAACTCATATTTATAGCCTTGTAATTACTTGTATAATGATTAATGTAAAATTTCAATAAGACGGGGTGAAACGATATTTTCTTGTAAAAAATAAGAAAGGTTGTTCATCTCGTTTTCAAGGTTTAATTTTTTTATTAGAACATTAGTGAATTAGTTTAAGTCTCTATGAACATAGTCCACAATGGGTGAATCATGAATTGCTTTGTTACACTTCATTATAGCATTTACAAATAACAAAAGAGAATAAATTATATTTATAAATGAAGTTGCAATATATATATATATATATATATATATATATATATATATATATATATATATATTTTAAATCTAAATAATTAAATAAAAGTAAAAATCATAATTAGTAAATCTCAATTTTGTTAGGAAGTTGTAATTAATATGACCCGTCCGATGCGACCCATTCCATTTGGGTATTTTGACCATTTTTGTCTCTTATGTTGTAACCCGAGGTATATAAGGGGTTTTGGGATTTTTTTTTATGAGCGTGAAGAGAGAGCCAAAAAGAAGGGTGTAAAGGGAAATAGGGTTTTTGAGTGTTTTCTAGAAATCTCCTTACTGATTTAATAGATTGATCATCGCTACTCATAGACGTAAGTATCTTTCCGAACCATGTAAATCTTGTGTCTTCTTTTGTGGTTTGTTTTTTTTTTTTTTTTCGCTTTGTTTGTTTGCTGTTTTAGAATCATTTCATTGTCTTAACACAATTCCGCACAATAAATAAGATAATAAACGAAATATTAAAATAATAAAATCTAACTTAAATATAATTCACTAAATTTATAAGACAAATACAGATAAAATTTTTTAATTCCATGAGGGACAGATGTAAGAGAGTTTGAGAGGGAAAAAACAAGAAGCAAGACAGAAACAATGGAAATAAAATGTTTGAAAGGATGAAAAAAAAAGTTTATTGAAGTTATTATATTCATTTTTTAAATATATATATACAATATATCAGAAAAATATTTGTCTCAAAAGTTAGGGGGTAACTGTCCCTATCCCATGACTATGTCTCGTTAAATAATTAAATATTTTTATATTATAATAGACATTTTTTCCGAAAGTTTCGGGGCAGTTGTGACCTTGTTCTGCCCTACCTAGCTCCTCTCACTCCTTTTATATATGATACCTTTGTAAATGAGAAATTTGAATTTTTCAAAAGGTTAGGAGACAGCTGACTCTGTCCCTCATGGTGGTAGTGGGGCGACGATTAGTGTGATTGGTGTTGTGAAAGATAGAGTTATAGGACTTTTGCTTTTGAAAATTAATATTTAAAAATAAATATTATCAAAATTCTGTTCCAAAAACATTACTTTTATTGTAACAGTTTTATTGATTGATGTATTCTATACCAAAATGATCTATTCTTGTCACGGCTAGTAATGGTTGACTGATAATATTAGAAATTATTCATCAGTTAATTGTGAAAAATGATTAGGTGGACAGAAAATATTCTTGGTTAGGGTATAGCTCCCAAATTTTTTTTTTAAGGGCCAAGCTCATGAGCCGCCATATCGTTAGCGTTTTTTGTTTTTTGTGTGGGATGGGGGGAGAGATAGCTACCGCTTGCCATGGCTCTGCTCTCTTTAACTTAATAATATCTATCTACTATTATAAGCCAAAGTTTTTTCTACTTATGTGGCACTCTTCAAAGGCTTCAACACCTTATTCTCTTCCGTTAGAGATGCCATGTCATCCTGTGTGTGGCCCATGACAATGAGAAAATCACTCCCCAACAAAAAACCTTTCCATCTCCCAAGAAAACCCTCTGAAAATCTCTCATCGTTTAATTTTTGTTTTTGTTTTTTTTTTCTCTCTTTCATCTCTCCTTCTCTCATTTCACTCCTTTTCATCTTCCCCAATAAAGCCATCTCTAACATCCAAGTCCTCTGTTATCCATTAACCTGTACCTACCTATCCATTAATCGTCCATCCATTTGGCTCCCTCCCATTTAATCTCTGGTCTATTTCAAGCATCTCCAAGCCAACATGCCGGCTGGTTCCATGAGAAAACTCCTATGATTCATTTTCCACTTCGCCTACTACCCACGATTATCCCATTGAAAGCCCTATGATGACGAACATCTAATAGTCTATGCAAAATCTCATTGTTGATTCAATTGGGTAAAATCCTCTCTTTTGCAACAACACAAGAATCAGACCCCATATTCGCATATATACACCAAAGTCTATTGTAAAATTTTGAGGGAATATAGTTCACATTTCTAAAAGTTTTAGAATTGTCTACAAATCCCCAAGCCAACACTAAGAATTTTAGTGCACATGGAAAACCTGCAATTGGTTCCTCGGCTTTTTGGCATTCTCCACTATTGCTCTTGTGAGTTTTGGCTCAAATTCAGAATATGGGTTTTTTGTTGGGAAGTCGATATGGATCTTACCCGGATCCTTGATGACCCGGTGTGCGACCCGATCCGTTTTACTTTTCGTTGTAACCCTAGTATATAAAGGGTTTTCTTTGAGGCGGCGTGAGTAAAGGGTTTTTCGAGGGTTTCGAACGAGGGTTTGAGAGAGCTTCTGTACTCTGTATTTCTCCAGTGTTCTTAGTGGATTTCTTGCCGTTTTCTCCCGTGGACGTAGGCACCTTGCCGAACCACGTATATCTTGTCTCTTTTGTGCGATTGCTTGATTTCTTATTTTCGTATTTCTCTAGATTTGTCGAACTAGTTATAACAGCTCTTTGGTTCGATTCATCAACCATTTTTCGTGGGGTTTCGGTTTGCAACAAGTAAGTTCCTCTCTGCATATTGTCTTCATTTCTTTTCCTAAACCATGAAGGAAAAAATGGATTGTTTGGTTTGGTTTCTCATTTTATAGTTGTTCTAAAAACCTACAATAAAAAAAAGATTTCCTACTGGCGAGATCCTCCGACCATTCCTCATGTACGTCCCCGAAGTACTCAATTCCCTGGCTTTCTAATTGCCACCGGAGATGACTCTAGCATAGTCTCTACCATCCCAGACACCATGTTGAATGATACACAAGTTTTCTGAAAGTATGTCTCTTTTTAATTTAAAAAAAATAGTTCTTGAGGGGCATACATCGAATCTCAAAATCTGACTAAGATTCTAATTGATTTTTATTCAATGAAGGTTGAAATAACAATCACCTTTGTGACTTTGAAATTGTTAAGTCAAATCCACGTTTAAAATAATGTTTGCAAAACTTCACAAGTGTAAAGTCTCATTCGCGATCCACAGGAACCTTCTTTTTCCTTTATAGCTTTCTCTAATGGAAGCTAATGGCTATTCCAATTCATGCTCTATGATCTTTGTTCTTGTCTTGAATCTCAAGATCCTTTCTTGATTTAACAAGATTGGTTCTGCTTTTGCTCAAAAGAAAAACTAGAACCAAGAAAAGAAGGGATGGATGATCATACAATATCCAAGGGAGAAGAGAGAAGAGGGGTGTGAGATTGAGGAGAGGAGAGAGAGAGCAAAAACCATGGAGAATAAAGTTATCTCCAAGGGGTGGGCGTCCACCCTTTAACTAGAATTTGCTTGGATTGCTTTTCTTGCAATCCCAAGACTCTCTCAACCTTATCCTACTCCAATTAGGATTCCTCAAAATTTCATTTCTTGATTACTCCTAATTAATTATGATTAATCTTTAAGAAAACTAACCTTATTTATTAGTAACTAACTAATCTTATCCTTATCTAATAAAGAATCTCAATTAGTAACAAACTAATGAAATCCCTTTTAATTAAGGAATCTTTAATTAGTAACTAACTAACCTTGTCCTTATCTAATAAGAAGTTTATTAATTAGAAACTAATTAAATAAGAGTCTCATCTTGAAGTGGGCGTCACATCCTAGGTGGGCCCCACTTTCACACACCCCTTAGGGTTCATAAACCCTTAGGTCAACATTTTGATCTTTATCAAAAATTTCCAATGGGTCCTACTCATTTGCTTAATCACATCCAATGTGATTTTACCTATTAGAGTTTCATTATACCATATAGTGATTACTTAGATAAATTAATTAATTTAATTAATAATTAAATTAAAAGCTTTAAAAATGTGCTAGTGTGTGGGATCTAAAGGGATCTCCTATTTCTGGTTGTGGGACTAAGTACTTAACCTTCTTGGTTAAAGCATTGTTACTGGGAAACCATTTCTTATAACTCCATTAGGATTATAGAATTTTATCTATGTCCCTAGACTTCCACTAATCACAATAATATCCATTAATATAATGTGACTAACCCCCAGAAATTAGAGAATTACTTGCTGGTATTTCTATCACAAGATTTATTTACATATGCATCCCTCCACTTCCAATATTGTTATAAGTTTACGGGACAATATCTTATACTGTCCTTAATCCCTAGCTTATATTGAGAACCCATTCTCTTTGATATTTTTAGTCAAATTTGGACTTTCAAAAACATTTTAGAAATTCTTTAAAAGAAATAATAATAATTATTATATTTCTTTTATATAGAAAATAAATTTCTCGATAAAACTATTTCATCGATAAATATCAACGCTGAGTTTTTCAAGTCTGATTTTGACAAGTATCAACTCAATATTAATTACTTTAGAAGAGTAGTGGAATCCTTGTTAAGCGTACATATACTTGTTCTAATATAGCGTACATAACCCAACGAGCCCGTATTTAGTCCGGTGTGTTGAACAATGACGATTGGCTACATCAAAGCTATATAGGCAAATACTAGAGAAGATATTGATCTCTCAGGTTAAGGACAATTTGTCAAATGGACTACCCTAAATATATAGACAGTATATTTCTAAGGATATCCACTGAGCGATCCAGTTGTAATATAAGTACTTCTTACTTATATCTACATCTTAGTCAAGAGACACTTCTCTCAGTGATTGAGATTCATCACTCCATCATATAGAACTAACAATATGTAAATTAGTAGGAATACATTGTCCAGATGTATCCTGAATAACTTAGAACAATACTAGGTTTACAAGGAACTAGAAAACCATATCTCCTTAGCAATTAGTTAATAACTAATTGGATGGTTTTCCTACAATGTTACCTAAGGGACAGAGTAGTCTCATCTAATGAGATACTTTTAATATGTTACCCAATATAGAAGACAATGTGTGAATGTAAAATATGCTTTTACTGATTAAGTAGACTAATACAATTCCAAAATGACTTTCGTGGGCATATATGTCTCACATTGTCTACCCAAGTCCAGTGTCATAAAAGTCATAAGTAGGGGTGGTTATTGAACAAGATGTTCGTGAACTACTTGGGCTCGGCTCGCTAAAAGCTCGAGCATCTTTCGTTTATTTAGTAAACAAGTCGAGCTTGAACACAATTTTCGAGCTCGTTTAGTAAACGAGCCGAGTGTAAGCACTCAATTTTTACACCCCTAGCTAACCATGGTTAAGTCATTTAACCATGGTAATCCCCAACCAAGTCCTCTTAATCGTAGGAAAAACCCTAGTAAGCCCTAGATATCACCCTAGCCGAACTATAGGGGTTAACCCTAGTTAAGACCTAACCCTAGGTAAACCCTAGCCTAACCCTAGTTAAGACCTAACCCTAGGTAAACCCTATCCTAACCCTAGGACTAGACCACTAGTTAACCCTAGGTAAACCCTAGACAAGCTCCAGCAAATCCAAGCCCTAGACCTTTTAGGCCATAAGCCCTAAAAACTCCCCAAGAGTCCAACTTCTTGGGCCCAGGCCCAACAAATTAAAAAAGAGCCTCAATACAGCGTGCCTGCAGCAGGCCAGGAACTATTTGGGCAAAACCCTTGGGTGGCGGTAATACTTTTACCGACATTACCAAATTGCACAAGTTTGGTAATGGTGGTAAAATTATTACCGCCAATACCTGGATCTTCTTCCTGCAGCACACAAAACCCCCTACGGGTTCAGGCATGCGTGCAGCATCCCCACTCCGGCCTTAGGCGACCTCTCCACCTCATGATGGTCTCATCCACCACCGTCCTAATACTAGGGGTGTCCCCAACCCTTGGCCTATAAAGGGGACACCCCCCATGACTGTAAACAGATTGCACAGACCCCACTCCGAATCCCTGTTTGAATCCAAGCGTAAGCCCTCTTCCAAGCACTTCCAGGAGCTCTAGTAGTCATCAACAGTTGTCTCAGCTCTCCCCTTTGCGCCTGATCAACACCACCGTACTCCATCACGTGCACCACCACCTTCGACCACCTCCTCTTTGCAGCAGGGTAATCAACAGGGTAGGGCTTCCCCCTACCCAATTTTTTCTGTTTTTGCAATCTCATGTGAGCCGCTGGTTCATTCCAGGGGACTATTGTTTTCTTTTTTTGCAAAAAAACCTATTAAAGGGGCTCCCCCATCTTCACCATAGGTGTGAGCAACCCCCTAAGGGTAAAAACACCACATCAGGTAGCCTCAGGATCATCTGGGGGTCCCTCACATCATAAGGGAACCCCTGGGTTCACCCTCATTACAGCCCAGTGGGGCGTTTTTTCAAATTCTGAAAATTTACAGGGTGTCGGTAAACTCAGTACCGACACCCCTGATGCTTATTGTTTGAAGGCTTGTGGGCCCCACCTAAGAATCCCTTGGGCCAATCCAAGGCCTGGGTTGGACCCCTTGATCTCCCCTACATCTTACTTGAGCACCTCAGGTTCTGTGGTTAAGCCTAACCATGGTTAAATTTCTAAAAAAGAGAAACTGTCATAGTGTCGGTAATCAGATTACCGACACTTATTATTTTATGTAACAGGGGCTTTGAACCCACACCAGGCCCACACCTGGTCCATTATCTTCCCCTCATCTTGGGCTTCAAAACTATAGGTTATAGGCCCCCTGAATCATCTCCTAATTGGAGTTATGAGCACTTAAACTTTGGTAAAAAAATGTCACCAAAGTGTCGATAATCTCTTTACCTACAATGTAGAATTTTGTTTTTTTTGGGCTATACAGTGAGCCCACAGCCCATGGGGGCCCTCTACTAGCCCTTACTTGGCCCGTGGGACCTAACCCAAGCATCTGCAGGCCCTGCTTTGCCTTAACCCATGGCTAATCCAACCATGATCAAGAGTTAACCATGGTTAATTGGCTAAACCAACTTGAAAAAATCTGAGAAAATTCTTTAAAATCCAAAATATTTCAAAACTTGGAAAAATGTCACTTTTGGACTGTATGCTTATGTCTAACTATGGTTAGATGAACTTAACCATGATTAACACTTGGTTTAACCATAGTTAAGCCCATTTAAGCCTTGGTTAAAATTTCTAAAAAAATCAGGAAAAATCTCAAATGGCAGTATAATTCTAAATTTGACTTTGTACACGGCCTAACCTTGGTTATCTAGATTAACCATGGTTAAGCTCATGTCTTAACTATGGTTAGCCCTTTTTTGACTGGGAAAAATTTGGGAATAATCCCCAAACATGTTCAAACAATATTAAACGACCATAAAGCATACTTTGGACCTTGCCCAACCCCGGTTAGCAATCTTAACCACGATTAAATCTTTTTTGGCGTACCGGGCTAACCTAAGCTTACCGGGCTTACCCATGGCCTACCGAGCCTAACTCCAAGCCTACCGGGCTTACTCTCGACCCACCGGACCCAATCCAAAGTCTATCGGGCTTACCCTTGACCTCTGGGTCCAACAAAGGCCTACCGGGCCTAATCTTAGTCTACCGGACTCAACCCTAGCCTACTGAGCCTACCCTTGGCCTATCGGGCCCAAAACCCAATTTACTGGACTACCCTTTGGCCTACCAGGCCCAATCAAGCATAACCAAGCTCTAAACCAATCCAATCAACCACCCCTAGCCTCCTGGCTACACCCTAAGCCACCCTTGGTGCACACACAACACTCCCCTAGCCTTGGCACGGGCTCATGTGTCAGAACTACGCTCGGTCTGATCTCACCCCAATGTGAGTACGTAGGCAACTCAACTCAGGTTCAACCCTAGTGTAGCTTTTCCTTTCTTAGATTAGTAGACACTGAACCTAAGACATTTGACTAATCATTGACATTAATTTGACTTAAACCTAATAAGTAGGGAACCGTTGTAAAACGGAAGTGCCGGGATGCCTAACACCTTCCCTGGGCTTAACCGAATCTCTTACTCAGAACTCTAAGCAGATCAAGACCTTATCCATTATCTGAGACTTATCCCTACCGAATTAATAAGTGACGACTCTAAACATAACTTAACATAATCACGCAAAAAATGTGGGTAACCGGAATCCGTGCTGACACCGAGCTTGAACACACCCCTACTCGGCTCGACAAAAGCTCGGTTTGTTAATATTGTATAGATGTATTATGCAGAATGGCATGAGACGTAAATATAGATGAAAATGTTAATCAAAACGTCAAATGGTCAATGACATCAAACGTAAATGTAAGTTAATGGAATGGGTAAAAGTAAAAGGTACATGAAAACTTACTTTAGGCATTTGAGTCTTTAACCGAACCATGGATAAACCTTTGGATAAATCTTTTATCCGGATAAAACATACCTAGGGCTATCAAATCTCCTTTGTTTCTTTTCAAGGTTTCTTCTACCTTCATGTGTTACTCTCGTTGATGATTCAAGCTGCGATTCCGGCAAAAAAAAGGAAGATATGGTTCGATTTTCATGCGATTGTAAACAGGTATATTCGAGTACTCATAAAACCCTCTTTCTCTTTCTAATTCTTTTGCAAATCCGTCTCTCCTGTGAATCTCTCTGTAACTCTTATGCAAATTTATGTTTTTTCTCATGGTTCCAAGCCGGATTTGTTTTGTGTTCCACCATGGTAGCAACTCTTGAATGTTGGCCGAGCGGGGCAAGCACCGTCGAAGACATGGTTGAGCAAGTTTTGATGAAGACCCAAGAAAATCATATGGTATTGTGTAAGCTCGTTAAAAGCTCGAGCTCGTTTATGTTTTCACGATCCGAGTTCGAACAATAGTATTAATGTTTGAACTGAGCTCGAGCCGATCTTGAATAGTAGTAAAATTTAGCGAGCTGAGCTCGAGCTCGAGCACCCCACTACTTGGCTCGTTCGGCTCTAGTATCACCCCTAGTCATAAGCATATTCTGTCAAGAGATCGAATCACAACCAATTGCGATTGAACCCTCCTGGTTCAATTGCACCCACAAGCCAACATGTGCTCCTTTTAACCCTTATTAACCATGGTTAAGATTCACCAACCCTTGGAGTTCAATAACATAAACTTTAGTTTTTTTAAAAAAATATTTAAAAAGTACTAACCTAAGGGTTATATTTATTTTAAGTTGATTTAAATATTTTATTGTAAAAACTAATGTTATTATATTGTTGAACCGAAAGGTTAGTGAATCTTAACCACACTTAATAGGGATCAAAAGGGACACGTTTTGACCTATGGGTGCGATTGAACTCTCCCGCAATTAGTTGTGATTCGATCTCAACTCACATAGATTGGATGATATCTAGACTAATATACAGAAGATTTTACCATTAGTGTTTTTATTTGGTGAAGACCATGAGTTAAATGTATATGAAAAATTTCCTATCGTTTGGCAAGTTCACCTGGAAAATATTGGCATATAAGTGGTTGGTGATTAGCACAAAATGTAATCCATAGTATTTACAGATAATAATTTTTTAAAAAACAATTGTAGATATTAAGTTATCTCTAGAGTTGTAAAGCTCACATTTTAAATATATAAGTAGGATTTCATAGAACACTTGATCAATCTCCCCTCCATTTGTGCATTTCACCTGCTCTTTATAAATCTTTTTTTACATGATGTAATAGAATTAGATTATCTTCTCATTCACATGTTATACAGATTAATCCCAATGAATATCAAACAACACTTCTCGGATTGTTGATTCTCCACCCCTTGCCTCATTGTCACGTCGATATGCTTAGTCCCATATCGGTGGTGTAATGAGGGTTATTGGGGCTATAAATATGAGAGTAGGCAGCACTTACTCATTTTGGGAAGGCAAACGTTCTGTGACAAGTGGTATCAGAGCCAACCTCAGGGATGGGGACAGATTCAAGGCACATGGGGTCCACAAAAGGAGGAGTTCCCTAACAAGGGCACCAGGGTCTAAGCAGGGAGCCTGTCACGCAGGTGCGTTTAATCCCACATCAGCCATGTATTAGGAGTTGCTGGGCTATAAGTGTGAGGATATGGCAGTACCTAGTTATTTTTGGATGACGAGCGCTCCATAATACCATGCCTGTACCTTCTTAAATTAAATAATAAAATATAAATTTAAAAAATTAATTATCCATCTCAATCGGTTTTTGAAGATAATGGAAAAATAGCGACACATGAAGTGAGATTTTGGAAGTTTGCTTCTTAGAGCTCGTATTCCTCTCATGGGTTTATTTGGTAAAGCACTAATAACATATCATGTGAAGTGTTGGGTCTCATAAGATCAACGTGTCGTCTTGCACACACAAAACAAGTAATACTTGTAAAATGAATTTGTTTATTTATTTTTAAGCAACAGATTTTCTTTGAGTATTATACTTGAGTGGCGCTTGGGAAGGCATTTAATAAAGAAGGGATAGCATGCATTACATGTTCCATTGGGTGGTACACACCTTCCAAGCTTGCCACATGTCCTTTTTAACATCAATTAACCATGATTAAAATTCACTCATCCCTAAGATTCAATAATTTAGCGTTAGTTTTAAAAAATAATTAGCCATGCTTATAATTCACTCACTCATGTGATGAATATGTTTTAATATTTATTTCTAAAAATCAAGTTTATATTATTTAATCTTAGGATTTGGAGAATCTTTTTTTTTTGACGGCTGGGGTAGTGGTGAATCTTAATTACAATTAATGATGTCAAAGAAGAGATGTGGAAAAACTAAAAGATGCGAATGTACCACTATACATGTGCATGCATGCTATCACCTCTTTAATTAAATGTCTTCTCACATGTCATGCAAAGAGGGATGCCTAGTGTAATCAGGCATCGATCAGCCACAGAAAATCCGCTGCCTTATTTTTATGGTAGTGACTTCTTCCCGATGTGGGGGCACACCACCATCCTAGCTAGTAGCTAGAGGGCGAGGTCGCTTATGGGTGTGGGGTTGGCTTCATTATTGAGAGTGTGACTAGCAATCACCATTCACCACTTCTCTATCAGCTATTTAAAGCCCACGACCAGATTCTATCTTCTCAACCTACTTATGTAAGGTCCCAATAATAGATCCACATAAACCAATCCAAGAGCTTCTTGCATCTTATAGGAATGGAAATCTTTTGGCAGGAATCCATCCATGGGCCTTTTAAATCATGAAATTGTTGTGCGGAAGAAATGGGGCTTGAGGTTCGATGATAATATAATAAATAAATATCAAAAGAATACAAAAGTGAAAAGCAAGATATACATTGTTTACTCATAATAGGGTTACATTGACGGGTAAAGAGAATCAAGAATTTTTACTAGCAAATATTACATAGTAAAAGATATTCACTCTTAAACCAGAAAAGTTTGATCTCTAAGATGATATTACCGCAAGCCCACTAATCCATTCGGCCAAGAGCCACCACTCTTCTTTTCGAGAGTCACTCAAACTTTTACCCTATGTTTGGTTGTCGAGAAAATATAATAAAAACATGGAAAAGAAAAGAAAATTAGACAAAACACAACTAAAATTTGTATTAAAAATCTAAATTTTCTTTTCTTTTCCATGTTTTCTACAATTTTCTCGGCAACCAAACATAGCATTAGAGTACTCCAGCTTCCCCAATGGCAACCCTACTCTCCCTGAGAATGTTATTTACTTACATATCCTCAACTTATATAATAAGCCTCCATTCTATGCTTCTTTATTAGATTTTAAAAAATAAATTAAAATCATAAATCAATTAGGATTTTTCCAAATTCTAACAATGAAAAATGAGTACAGAATAAAGAATAACAGAGTTTTAACAATAAATAAAAATTTTAGGCAAATCCTAATATAAATTTAAAGCAAGGGATTTCATATAGGGTTGTCAACGAGTCGGATTCGAACCGGATCTGTCTATATCCGAATCTGATCCGATTACAAATCTAATCCGATACCCATTGGATTTTGAACTGCCCAATCCGAATCCGATTATATTTTAAAGATCCGAATATGATCTGATTTATGTTAATTTTTTAAATATTAATACTTGAAGCATAGAAAATCTATGTAATAAATCTAAAATGTTTAAAATTTTTATTATAATCGGATTGGATCACCCTATATCTGGATCCGATTATAAACGGATTCCACCTTTGTGATCCGAATCCGATATGACGGATCACTAATAGGGTCCAGAATCCGACTGATCCTTATCCTGATCCGATCCATTGACAGCCCTAATTTCATACCCTCTTTAAATTCAACAGTTTGTCTATGCTTAGCCATCAACTCCTCTAAGTACCTATAGGCATAAGCTATAACTAAATTTAAGTTGCTTGGCTAATGCACAACAAACTGGCAAGTCATAGAACACGATTGAGGACTCTGTTTTGTTTAGAAGTAAAATAAGAGAAAATAAATGAAATTCTTAAAAATGTCATCTTTTATGTATATGTTTGCATGTAAAATCTTTGAGAAGTAATTTTTTTTACATTGAATGAATAGTTATGCTAATATTGACACATTTTAAAATTGTGTATTTTGTTTTTTTATAAAATCATCAAGGTCTTTACTTACAAAGCTTGACACTTGTAAGCCTCGAGACTTTGAGTATCAGGAGTCTCATCATTGGACAATATTTTTGTTCTTTTCAACGTGAGTACAACATCTGAATAAAATAATTTTGTACCATCACAAGATTTCAAGTTCCCTCATTTTTTATGACACTTGAAATCCGTTGTTTAGTGGCTTTTGAAGTCTTGTGGAAATTGCAATCCCAAGAAATGATAAGCGAAACAGCATAAAAATTAAAAATCCCTAGAAATTATGACTTCTCAGTTCCAATTCCAGTGAAAAGAACATGGCCTAAATGTAATTTCTAAAATGAAAAAAATGCTCCCCTTCCCATGCATTTTTCAAAATAACAAAAATATCCCTACCCATTTGTATTTTCCAAACGACGACAAAGACACCCCTAATTACATTTTTTTTCAAAATGACAAAAGTACCCATCTTCACATATTTTTTATATGACAAATATGGCCTTCACCACTTATTTTTCAAAAGAAAAAACTTAGTTACATGCATTTTGATAAAGATACCTTTGTTCACATATATTTTCAGGATGACAAAAATACTGGTATCTACATATATTCTAAACAATGGCAATTGTTCAATTAGGGAGTTGACAAAGATACCATCTTAACATTTTTTTTTGTCCGAAAGATGAGAACACATTTATTTGCACGTGAAAAAAAAATACTTCTTTGTATGTATTTTGATAAAGATACATCTGTTCACATATGTTTCAAAATGACAAAAAGACTCGTATCTACATGTATTCTACACAATGGCAATTGTTCAATTAGGGAGTTGACAAATATATCATCTTTACTTTTTTTGTCCAAATGATAACAATACATTTATTTGCACGTGAAAAAAAAAACTTATTTGTATGTACTTTGATAAAAGATGCCTCTGTTCACATGTTTCAAAATGACAAAAATGCTCGTATCTACATGTATTCTAAACAATGGCAATTGTTTAATTAGGGAGTCGACAAATATACCATCTTCACTATAAAAAAAAATTCCAAATGATATAAATACATTTATTTGCACGAATAAAATAAAGCAATTTTTCAGCTTATTTCCTATGTAACCAAATAACAAAAAATCAACGGAAAATTCATTTTGCATATTTTATCATAAAGACATTTATACTGGAAATAATATATGCTGTAAAACCATTTACATAAAAACAAACAGATCCTCAGTTATTGTAGTTCTTGTTTAAGGAGAAAATAACAATTAGTTTTCTGAGCAGAACTTCTGCTAGACTTAGCAAGGTGTGTGATTGTAATTACCCGTCTCACAGTTCACTTGATAAGCCATGGTTTGCTAAATCAGTTCCTTTAATATGTGTGTGCACGCGTGGAGAGAGAGAGTAGAAGATTACTATCAGCACAGGTCCAGGTTCAAGCAGTTACATTAATTTAAAGAACTAACAGAAAATCACACATGATGAAACTATAGATAGTAACTCCTTTTGAGTAGGTAAGTTGGGATCAAAACCGAGTCCTCTGCATCTATTCTCAGATTGCAAAAAGACTAACATAAACAGTGGCCATATTCTCTTGCAACAAAGGCTCAGTCAGGGATGTTTAAGATTCATTTAAGAATAAGAGCTTTGGTAAATGAACAATTTAAAGGATAACCCAACAGTCTGTAGAAAAAAGCAACGAAAAACGAAACAAAAATACCAAAGATTCACGCAGATTTACGTGGTTTGGCAAGGTGCCTACCCACAATCGCAGACAGATCCTTTCACTAATATCCTTTGAAAAATGGGTTACAATTCTCTTTACTCTCCTTTTCTCCCAATTTCTGTGTAATGAAGAAAATCTAATCATAATGCATTATTTATCCTGTACAATAATGTAAAATTACAAAATTGCTACTACGTAACCCTCTAAATTTTTTGGCAATAACAGTCCAAACTCATGATCAACCAGAATACAAGGCACAATCGTAAGTCTGGATGGTCTCAACAATGGTGTCACTGGATCCATTTTACATCATATTAATACAGTTCGTCAATTTGACGATTAAAATTGAAGGGACCCACTGGTGGGCCAGTCAATGGGTTGGATATTAGCCAGATGATCGTATTAGATCCAGCACATTCATTTTGATGATCAAGCATATAATGGTCCACTTAAGCAGCTGATTAAATTACAAAGATGTTGCATAAAAGCGATCTTTTGGCTACAGCTAATCCTACATTTAGACCAGCAATGTAAACCAATTGAAAGAACAGATGGTTTACTTTATGAACTACTCTTAACTCAAATTGTATGACCAAAAAGAAAAAAAAAAATAGCATTACTACGATATGTATCTCCAAAATTTTGACAAATTTTCAAACAAGAACAGAATACTTATGCATTTTCCTTTTGTACAGATGAATACATGCATTAAACAACTATGAACACTATTCATATTTCTCATTTTCCAAGCTCTTCAACTTGATATAAAAGAGGGGTATAGAGGTAATAGAGTTGTGTCACCTTGGACCAGAGAGCTCCATTGCTTCCACTATGAGAGAAGATTCTTCTATGAAGTCTGAATATCTTTGAGGTGGGTTTTCAGACGATCGGAACCTCGGCGTCTCAACTTTCTGTGAGGCCTCCCATTTCTCTGCTAGGCCATCACCTTCCAACATCCTTACGACTTCAGACATTTTGGGGCGCTGAGATGGGTGAAATTGTGTACATAAAAGAGCAACTTTAACCATTTCTTCTAACTCAACCCTGTCCAAATTGTTCTTTAGATCTTTATCCACCATTAGATTGAGTTTCCCCTCCTGATGAAGCTTCTTTACCTGCACAAAAAATAAACTACAATGTGAGAATCTTATGGAATAGACATGTGAAACATAGGCTTCTGCGGGGAAAATAGATCTACAGTTCTTCACCAGTAGAGGGAAATTTCGTAACATTAATGGATTTATGGAAGTTATCTTCCAGACCTATCAGGTCATCTGCTAAAAGTAAATTTTGGTTTCTTGTATGAAAATCTAAGGTCCAGAGTACTACGAGTACACAACTTCTTTACAAGCAAGGTGGGACCTGCCATTTAATGCGCCCACGGCCCCCACCTGTGAGATCTCCAAAAATAAGAATACACCCATTTGGATAATTCTAACCTTAAGATCTTTTGGACTGCTCTCCATTTTTTTTTAATGTTACAGTTCACATTGCAAGGATCATCCAATCAGGTCAATATCTGACAAATATCACCACAAGGTGTAAACCAGAGAATGGTGGATTCAACCCCCTGCATATGGGACACAAGTAGACTGCCATACAAGGGAGCAAACATTCCTCAACACTGTCAAGAGAGAGAGAGAGAGAATTTACCCAATCAAGCATTACACCCTTCTGGTTTGCTGCCCGTCCGAAATCCAAAGCCTTCTGACCTGTAATCAGCTCGAGGAGCAAGATTCCAAAGCCAAACACGTCTGTCTTTTCCGATGATTGGCCTGTCGATAGATACTCTGGAGCTATGTGGCCAACTGTGCCACGCACTGCTGTCGTCACATGTGAATCCCGGTGATCCAAGAGCTTTGCCAACCCAAAATCTCCAACTACCGCTTCGAAGTCTTCATCGAGCAGGATGTTGGCCGCTTTCACATCACGATGAATAATTTTGGGATCACACTGCTCGTGCAAATACAGTAATCCCCTTGCCGTCCCTAATGCAATTCTCTTTCGCCTAGACCAGTCTAAAGCCGGCTTACCAGGAATATGTTCTGGTAGAGAAAAGAAAAACAAAAAACAAAACAAATCACTGAAACTGAAGTATTTTCCTGATTTACATATTTGAGTAGATGCCAGGACTCAAGATTCAGACAAAGATTATCACTTTTGAAGAAATTAGATCAGAGACAAGGTTTGTGAGTTGAAATTTCCATTAAAAAATTTACACAATAAAAAGTTGGAAGCTCTCAATTCGAATTCGACAGTCCAGCTACACAACTTAACTAATGAAATCGCCAGGATTAGGCGAATTTAAGATTTATTGGTATTTCTAGATCTATATTTTTAGGGTGCTACTACGAGCACACCACTATTTACTGACTGGACACCATTAATATTACTTACTAACTGGACACCATTAAAATATAACAAATTCTACAAGCACACCAAGAGTAAAAAAAAATACCTAATAATTTTCTACTTATACACCATTCTAAACTTAAAACCATAAAACATGACATCAAAGAAAACTTCTACCATGTGATGGAATTAAGTCCGAGCACCTCCCTCTATACAAATTTAGAGGATATTATCAGATTCTGAGTCCAAGAAAGTTTTGGCATTCTTATCCATCTGAATTCTTTTAGCCATCTGTTTAAAGCGGACTTTCACTTTTCACCAAAAACAAATCATTAGCTGCATTGATGACATTGTGAGGCTAACTTGGCATCTATACCAAAGGGAAAATTGGGAAGAAACTATGCTTAAACCTTCTTTTCAAGGGATTGCATGCAACATCTTATCTAAAGTTCGATTAATTAATAAAGAATTCATCAAAGATTATTGAATTCAGCAAAACGTGCTTTCATTCCTCTCTGTGCAGCTGTGCGCAGAGGTGTGTCAAGTGAGGAAGCAATTAAAGAAAAAAAAATACATATTTTGTTTGGCATCTATACCAAATAGCCGTCTTGTAGATGCAGTCAATCACCCTCCCATGGCTTCAATTCATGTAGTTATAATAGTATATAAACACTCAATTCCTACAGGCTCATTATCGAAAAGACCCCTTTGGATGAGCATAATCGTGCTGCATTAGTAGATTGCACTCTAGCTAGGATAGTGGTTTCATAGTGGTCAGTGTAAGGACAGTAAGAACTTTCAACAAACAATGGGGATGATACACAGTTCGGTTTGGTGAGAAGGAAATTGGGCTAAATTAAAACCTCCACCAGGGGAAGACGCTTCTTTTTAGCTAGAAGGAAAAGAACTTGAGAAGATGGAGAAGGTGATGTTTTTAGAAGAAGAAGTTTTAGAAAGGCTTTAGGGATTTGGGGTGTGTGGGTGCGCATAGAAAGTTGAAACAAATAAAAAAAATAGTAAGTTTTTTTTAAATGGTGTCCAATCAGTAAATAGTGGTGTGCTCGTAGCAGCACCCTATTTTTATTGACATAGATATAATAACATTCAGTAGTCATAAACAAGGGTGTGGGTGTATCGTGCTTGGACAAGCTGCTTCATTGACACAGAAACTCAAGGAAACTCACCCAAATTGGGCATTTTCTGAACCTAGCAGTCACTTGATTTTTGATCCATAGGACTAAAAGTGGCTGGACTAAACCATGTCATGAGTTGCCAAGCAAGTTACCAATACTATGGCACATAAACTAAGAATTTGCTGACCTTAGTTGAAGGTTTTAATAAACTCCATATCTTATCCATCCGAATAGGTGATAAACTATATAACCTCCTTGGTGGTAGATGTTAATAACACAATCTGTTACCAATTTGAAGGCGTGAGTGCAGTAAAAATGGATTCGATTCAGACCTAAAAATAGAGTAGCTGCTAACTACTAACCACATAATTTGCTAACCTCTTAATCGGGACGCAACACTTCCGTTTGGCATAAAGGGGTAGACAAGGAGTCGTTCATTCTCTGTTGTGCAGAACCCACAAAGCCGGAGGAGATTCCGATGGACAGCCAAACTTATCATCTCAACTTCTGTCTGAAATTGGACTTCACCACCAACTGCATTATAATCCTTCAATCTTTTAACAGCCACAAGAGTCCCATCTTGCAAGCATCCCTTGTAAACAATTCCAAATCCACCCCTCCCTAAGATGTTCTTCGAGTTGAAATGGTCAGTGGCAGCCCAGAGCTCCTTAAACGAATACCTCTTCAAATGACCCAAGCATACTTCTGGATCATATTGATCTGCCAAGCAACATGATAGCTGAGAATGCAGGCACGATCATATTCATGCACAAATGTATAAGCGCATAATTTTTTTCCAATAAATAAAGAATGGGAATTACTTGCATTCATTAAACGGCCTGATCAACAATTTTTTAAAAAATGAGTTCACCAAATAATAATACCTAATATTATTTGAGGATGCATTAGATATTGTGCCACACATGAGAGAACCAAACTTGAAGGGATCCAACCTAGATTAAAAGAACCCCAAAAAAATAGAGGGAATAATACAAGAAGAATCCCACATCAGTGGGCAACCAAAACAGAGACGATTACAAGGGCAATATCTCGCAAAATAGATCATTTCTAGATTTTTTAGCAAAATGATCAGCCTCCTCATTTACTGATCTAGGAATCTAAGAGAATGAGACATTCTTTTGGATTAATAAGTCGTGAATCTCTGTGATAGCAAAGTAAAATTTCCAGGGACCTCTCTCTGCCCGAGGCCCATCTAATAGTGTTCCTCAAATCCCCTTCAATAATGATGGAATCCAAAGAAGAAACCAAGGAAATAACCTTCTCAAAGCTAGAATCTCACCACAACTGGCCCAGAAAAGCGGATGAAAACTTTTTCCTCACTGTCTCTAGCCAATCCCTACAACATCAGCTAAACCCGGGATTCACAGAGATTTTCCTTCAAAGTGGAACTTGTTCACGCTGCTAGGCAGAGGGCTCCAAAGAACAAGACTGGGGATAACATAAGGGGAAGAAATGCAACTGAAACCCAATCTCTACATATGTCTACTCTTTACCCCTTTAAAAAGAGGAGGGATAACCACCCAAGAAGTCATCCACAAAATGATACAGTCAGTCAGAATGAATACTGTGGACCTGCGGTGCCTGTCATTGAATACCCTATTATTCCTCACATCCCAGATGGTTCAAAGGACCTGCATGGATTAATTTTTCTACATGATCTAGCCCCTAACACCAAGGGGACCAAACCTCCACTGAAAAAGAAGCACATTAACATGCTTGGGAGAGGCCCATGAATCAGCATAAAAAAGGAAATGACACCAAATGCTCCAAGCTAATCTGTAGTTAATAAAATTATGACTACTAGATTCCCTATCCCTCATTCAAATCAGACAAATATGGGGGGATGAGCATCTCTTCTTCCTTCTCCTATAAAGCAAGCCACAATTATTAATCGTATCATGGGTTAAGGACCAGACGAAGGTCTAACCTTAGGAGGCGCCATAGGCTTCCAGAAAGACTTATGAGGGGAAGACCTCGATTCTATGCATGGAAAAGAGAATTTAGAAGACTAATTTAGAAGAGAAGTTGCCATTGGGATTAGACCACGAAACTATAGAATTTGGATCTGAGGAAGATAAGTAGACATCTTTGAGGGCAACTAGGAGGTTGGAAACATCATCGATCTCAATAGACCTAAGACCTCTACGGAACATGAAATTGCATGCCACCCCAGAGGACGGAGGGAAAGCCCGAGTAGATATAATCCTATTTTTCATCCGGTTAATGACAAAATTGAAGGAAAGAGATGCTAAGAGGGCAGCCTCCCCACCACAAATCTTCCCAGAATCTAACACAGGACCTTTTGCGCTAACATCAATCTAACATATTGACTGAAAAAGAAAGATGTTGGAAATGACTTTCCACCAATATCGAAGGATTTAAGAGCCAATTTGGAAATTGGAATCCCACCCGTTAGGGTTCATCCCATATTGCTTTTGATTAACCGTAACTGACTGCCAATATGTGTAGCATAGGTACAAACTACAAAGTGCTTGCACAGATGGCTAATTCTGTGCCATAGACATGTCATTCCAAGGGCCATAATTCTTGAAGGAACCCACATACTGTAACGCGTACATAGCATGCCGACTCGGACTTTTAAATTGGGCAGCCACCTAAACATTGTTAAGACTTGGACAGGTCAAAGAAGTACAGTTAATCACTGGGACATATTTAATATATCAGTCAGTTAGAGATATCTTGGGCTATGCCCCTATTAAAGAAGTGGCCCACGACCTGACCAGTGTGTCATGTGTATGGTATGGCCGTATGGGATGTATGGTCCTTTGCGGATGATAGACCTCAGGTCCATCATAACTTTTATCATATGCATTCATCTATATACAAAAATGAAAATCGGTGGGTGGATTTGCATTTACTGATACGAGAAATGGTCGTGAAAATTAAACTTTGAAGGGAATGCAAAAAAGCACTAACCATTGAAATCAAAGAAAATCTGCTGGTTGTGCCTGTGTCGCCACCAAAGAAGCAACCCTACAGCAACGATGATAAAAGAAACAGAACCGATGCTTGAGCCAAATGCAATAGCTACACTCTGCCTTTCTATTCCAGGTTCTGATTGAGCTGAAATACCGGAGATGCCAATCGCTTAGAATAGACATCAAAGACAAGCCATAAAAGTGGTCTGAAAAACTATTATATGGACAATATAAATCAAAATATATATATATAACTTTGTAAAAGACACCTCTTAGAGCATCTGGTGGAAAGGAAAGTGTCTCTGGAGACGCAGCGGAGCAGTTGTTCTCAGTATTTGGCCCACAGATTAAAGGGTTTCCAATAATTCTGAAACAAAAAGAAGAAACAAAGAGAGAATCTCAATAACAAAACATAAGTTCAAAAGAGAAACTGAGCACTATGAGAATGAGAGAAACAACAGCTTACTTAAAAGTTCTTGCAGATATTTTTGGCAAGGAACCACTTAGGTTGTTATAAGAAAGGTCCCTATACAAGCAATTTTAATATAAAATAGTGAATTCAGCACCTTATGGGACGAAAGGAAAATTTACTCTGTCCACGGGTTATCTACATATAAGGTGAAAATAGAAGAGTGAATCGAAGGAAGGATGCAGTGACGTACACGAGAGTGAGACCTTCAACATTGGATAGTGATTCGGGGCAGGATCCCGAAAGGCTGTTATTATTTAGTCGCCTGACTTGATCAAAACAACAGTGTAAAGGAGTTGCCGTTAGCATTAATTTAGGAAGAAAAGGAAACTTATGCAAGAGACAATTTCTAACAGAAGAAACATTTCCTTGTGGTCCATTTTTCTCCCAACCAATCCAAAAATCATCAGTATCGGAGCAATTATTAGTCACATGACTTGCATAATGCATTACAAAGTTCAGCGAACTTACAGATAATTCAGGTTCTTAAGGTCCCCCAAAGAACTTGGTATTCCACCTGTGAATTGATTGTTTGAGAGATCTAGAGTTTGTAGCTTCTCCAGCTTTCCAATGTCAGCAGGAATTGGACCAAAAATAGCATTATTCTGCAGTAACCTACAAGAATAAACAAACTATTAAAATATTATATATTATAATGTTAACATATTTTACTTCGCATTCATGATCAAGATTGTGATTTCTGGGCTTTCATAAGGATAGTTTTAAAAATTACTCCGAGAAGGAAAAAAAGGTAAATGATCCACATAGCTGAGAAACTGCAAAGCCAAAGTCAAACATTGGGAGCTTGACACTCATTATCCTTTAATATCCTAAATTGAGTTCTGAGAAGGAAGAGGGAATTTCAACTTACACGGATTGCAGGTTGGTAAGGTTTCCAATCCCGGGAGATAAGGTCCCGGACAAGCTCTGGCTAGGCATCCCTCTGATTAGAAAAAGAATGTTCCGACGAATGAGATCCAACCCGAAATTCGCTGAATGATGAAGGATTTTCTTTTTATATTTTTCTTATTAAATCTATCGGAAAAGGTGATCAATAGATAAAAGGATTATAGCAACTCACAGAGCAGAGACATAGCGGTCGACAGAGCAGGTAACCATCCTCCAGCTACAAGGATCTACAGAATTAATATCCCAGTTCTCCAGTACATTATATGGATCGTTTAGATTATTTTTTATGGCCATCAAAGCTACAACTGCATTTAGATCAAAAGAAGAGCAGTTAAGGATAAGCCATGTTTGCAGTCTTTCTATAATTTCTGTTTCCTGATCAAGTAATAGGCTAGTAACCAAAGATAGCAGTTCTTCATGAAATCACTGAAAGATTCAAAATTAAAAGTTAAACAAAAATGCTAAAATGTGGGTACTTCAAATATTCTTGTGGGCCATGAAAGCATTAACTAGAAGGAGAATAAAGAAATTCCCACTTTATCAAAACCAGATTTTAAAAAAAAAAGAAACAGAAGAAACAGAAGATTTTGACATAGAAATGATAAAGCAAAAATAGCTTTAATCTTCCCATTAATGAAAAACAGTAATTAGCTAATCAGGAATATCTGCAAAATCTTTGTGGGTTGCAAATTTTTTTTTTTTTCATATCAACTAATAATACAGAGAAAGAAAAAACTAAAAATCCCAAGATCTACTGACCTTCATAGTTTATTCCAGAAGGAGAAAGAGTTGCTGAGAATCCTTCCATCCATGCCAAAACCAGTAAGCCCACTCTCCAGAATATGAAACCCCTTCTTTCCATGCTCTGTTTCTTAGTGCAGAAACCCACTTAATATCTCCTCAGAACCAGAACCCAAGTATCAAAGTCCACCATAACCAAGTACTGAAGCCATTTTCACATGAAATCACCTTCTCAAAACCACCATATCAGCAGTAGAACACAGGAGAAAATGTTGCCTTATTCTAACAAACTCCACAAAAGACATCTCATAAAATCAAAACCCAGATGGCAAAACCACCACTACCACAAAAAGCAAGATTTTTTTTTGTTTTTTTCTCGCTTAACAGCCTCTCATGGTCCATACCCAGATGCCAAAACCACCATTACTCGATAATGAAAGCTTAACCCAGATGAGATTGGATCTCGAAACCACCATTGCAGAAGGAGAAGTCCAAACTTACTCACCCAAACTTCATCAGAACCTCTCGGATGTCAAATACAGAGAAAGAAGTAAGCAACAGAGATTTCAATCGAACTCAGTCATCTCGGCACCATTTTGATCCAAACAAACAACAGAAAGAGTAGAATTTTTTCAAGAAACAAGAGTCCATCATCTCTGAAATTCTGAAATCCTAGAGATTTGAGAATGCTGGCTGTGATTTCTATTCCATTTACCGGAACCCCACAAATTCCATGTGGGTATGTTGTTGGTTTTAATCCATGCCTTGCTCTTCCCCAACGATTCTCTCATATTCCCTTTAACCAAAAAGAGCAAAAACACACACAACACCAAACACGCAAAGGCCAATACAAAAGGCCAAGTCGACACAGATACAGATACAGATGCAGAGCAAGAAAAAATTGGGAAAATCAGAGAGGGAAAAAATGTAAAAAAACAGGTTTCCTTTACATTTTTATTTTATTTTTTTGAGTGATTGGACTGAAAGATGAGGCTATGATCAGAAAGAACAATAGGATGTGAAGGAAAGAGAGAAAAAAAAAAGTTGGTAATGGGTAGATCACGTGCCTGGGTTGTCCCAGAGATACAGACCTTTTGGCTTTTTTTGGCTGGAAATGTTTTTGTTTTTTTAAAAGCGTTCTGTTAAAGTTCTTGCAAGATGTCCACGCTAACATGCGCCGTATATTTAAAATGTGGCGCGGGGGCGTAGCCCAGTAGCCGAAGGAGTAAAACCCCGGTCTCGATGTCGATTCCAGGGCACCCAACAATATCGGTTGTATGAAATGAGGGTATTCCTTATGCAGTACGTGAGATTAATACGAGTCTTCAAGGTTTAAGATATAAGATAGATACATTTATCTTAAAAAAAATAACTAAAGACATATTTCACGTGCAATAAATGTTTTCTAACAAAAAAAAAATACACCCCTAGTCTCATCCCTATGGTGGGGAGTGAAGTCCTCCATTAGAGAGGTCTCGAGACCCATCTCTGGTATGAGTAGTAAGAATTCTAATCTCCAATCCTTACTACTAATCCCGTACTAATATAAGTAAATGATATCCTCTATAAAAAAAAAAAATGTTCAAAAATTATTTTACCTTCCATTTGAATATCAAAAAAATTAGATATTTTTAATTCGATTAACAATAGTCTAATTAAACAATTTAAAAATATCTGATTATTTTTGTCAAGTCTTCAAAAGGACCCATCTTGATATTCAACTATCGATTAAAAAAAAAATGTCATATCTCAAATTTCCAGAGGAGTGCTCACTAGAACTTCTAATGAGTGATGCTCATTAGAATCTCTAATGAACACCACCTAAAAATTATTTTGACATGTGATAAGTTATTTTAAAATAAACCATTGGATGTTAAGGTGAGTCTATGAATGATAAAAAATAGGTCGATCAGACTTTCTAATTAAAGACCAATGAATTATATACTTTTGTGGCCTAGGTAAGATTTAGTGACCTTATGGGTTAATGTTTACAAACTATGGCCTTATCACATAGTATTGAAACATATGATCAAACTAATTTTTTACTTTGTATCTAAGAGATTCACCTAGACATTCAATGGCTAGATTCAAAATAACTTGTCGCATATTGTCTTTCCTAAGGTGCGCTCACTAAAACTTCTATTGGGCGCATCCATTAGAACCTTTTTATACATAAGGGGAACGATTCTCATTAGCGGTACACGTTGGAGGTTTTAAGGACTAAGGAGCAGGTCATCTTGAATATCAAAACGGGGCATGTCTTTTTGAAATTCGACTGTTGTATATCAAAGTGGATCCAAAAAGAATCAAGCAAATCGATTGATTCTAAACTATCCAATTTGAGCTTAGTTTGTCAGTATTTTCTCCCTAGGGTTCATTAAACCTTACCCAGGCTACAAAATTGCTAACTTTTTGGGCTGAGATTATACAACCAAGGCATTTCGATTGATCTAATTTCATATCATGTGTCCTAAGAGACCCACCTTGACATCAATGGTCTGATTTGAAAATAATCTATCATGTGTTGAGATTTAGGAGGGTGCTCACTAGAACCTCTAGTGAGTACCACCCCTACTAGAACGTCACTATATGTGTGTGTGAATAGGTCACGCATTTGAGCAATAAGTGACACTCTTTTGGTAGAGGTGTAAACACATAGGAGGCGTATATAGATCCTATCATATCCAAATTCAATTCGAGATCTGGCGGATTGTAAATTAGTCAATTTAGATTCTAATCCAATTATCTAGTTAATATTTGAATTCAATCCGATTAATATTAAATTACTAAATTAATTTATAAGCATGTAGAAAATTTATAAATGACTGAAATCAAAGTAAGCATGGTATTCTAATGCATTTATAAAACATTATGTATAAATAAATACATATATGCATTCACATTACTTACATAATCAAATCGGTTCACATCACCATAAATTCAAATCTGATCCAATTATAATTGAATTTAAAAATCAAGTTTCATAAAAACATGTTAAAACCCGTTGGAGTGTAGAAAAGAAAAAAAGTAATTATGAAAAAAATTCTAACTCATTGTTCTATTTATGCACAATGTAAAATGCATTATATTTATTTTTTTGAGTTCTACGGTGGCAACCCACATATGCTGTGTAAGAAAAAATTGAAAGAGGTTTAATGTTTTAAGCTTATTGGATTAACAATATACAACTTTGGGTATTATCTAACTAAATTTATTTTTAAAACATCCTTTGGTTGAGATTATTTAGTCCATAATCAATTAAAGGAAAAAGTCAATTATTTACACTAGATCAACATGGAAAGAAAAAAGTCATAAATATTTTAAAAAATTAAAATTTTTTTTTAATACAATTGATAAAACAAATTATTAATTACTTATAGTTTATTATATTAGATGATAAATCAAATTTAATTACTAAGCCCACAATCAGTTATAATTATTATTGGTTTTGCAGAATTGAAACCAATTGGCACATTGAAGTTTAAAAATTATTACCTATTACATTAAAAGTTAATGTTGATCAACTAGAATACTTAATTTTAAGTAGGGTTATAGTGATTAATGAGAATAAATCAATTTACACATGGTATCTTTTTTATTAAGAAGGATTGTCAATGGGTCGGACTTGGGCTGGGTCGGGGCTGTCTAGACCTAGCCTTGACTCATAAGAATTCATCCTAATCCCTTGCAGGCCTAAACTGGCTAGGCCCAAGTCCAACCCTCAAGGTCAGGGCTAGGCCTAATGTCACAAGCATATGTTTAGTCCCACACCACCCATGTATTGGGCATTGCTGGGTCATTGGTGTGGGAGTAGGCAACATCTGAATCAGCTAGTCATTTCGGTTAGCAAGCGCTCTGTGATAAGTTGTATCAAATCCAACCCAGGGACATCGGGAGCTGGGACGGGTTCATTGTGTGTTGGGATCCAAAGAGTGGATCCTCTTGACGAGGACGTCAGAGATTTAGGTGGGGGAGCCTGTCACATGCGTATGTTTAGTCTCATACCAGTCATGTACTGGCATTGCTGGGCCATTGGTGTGAGAGTAGGTAACATCTGAATTGGCTAGTTATTTCGGTTGGCAAGCGCTCTATGATACTAAGCTTGAAAAAAACATATACAAAAAAAATTGTCATACTATTTATCTTTTGTTTGAATTACCTCCTACTATATGTAGTCATTTTCTAGTACATGTTGTTCGTATGGCCTTCTAGTAGGGCTATTAAAGGACAGAGCAAGAATTAGCCCTAAGCTTGTCCTTGCTTATAAGAGCAAAACTTTAACCATGGCCTGACCCTTCAAGGGCATGGATTGACTAGACCCTAACCTTGCCCTCAAAGACAGGAAAGAAAAGCAAGAAAGTTTTTCTCATTTTAGATTACATGATTTTTTTCTACACCGACTGCTAATTTAATTAGTTATTCAATTAAAATTCTTTAAAATAAAATCAATTAGTAATCACACGGTTCAAGTTACTGTGTTAGGGAAAATTATAAAGAATTACAATGTTATTGACTTAATGTGTTATAGACAATCACAATTGGTAATAAAATTAATCATAATGAAAAATTAATCACAATGTTCTATGTTATGAATAATCATAGTGTTAAGGTTATGGAATCAGTCAATCAAGTGCTTAGGGTTAGGGTTTCAAGGAATTATGATTAAGATTTTAAGGACTTGAAGTTAGGTTTGGGTTGTCAAAGAGTAAGGTGAGGGCAAGGGTTAGCCCTAACCTTGCCCTTATAAGGACAAGACCCTAACCCTGCCTCAACCTTTCAAGGGCATAGTTGACTAGGCCCTAACCTTGCCCTAAAGGGATGGTCGGGCAGAGTAAGAGTATGAGTACTATTGTTAAAGTTTTTTTTTGTTTTTTGATAGTCCTAATTGTAACACAATTGGGTAGCAGAACAGAAAAGGCACAATAAATTCCCCTTCATCTCATACATGATAAATTTATCTTTAATTGCAATTGAATAAGAATTACACCTTATTCAATTGCACCTTATTCAATTGGGTGTCGACAGTCACACCAAGACTCGAACACGAGTCACACTTCCCCAAAGGGAGATAAAGAACCACTGAGACAAGCCCATGATGTGTTGATATTTTTAATTTTATTTGTGTGCTTTTGTTGTGGAAAAGTTTTCCTGCAAACAATAGTAATCATAAAGAAAATTTTATAACATGTACTTAGAAACCCATTAATATCCAATTTATATTAATATATATTGGTAATTGAGGGCGGAATTTAGGGGATGTTGTTTAAGCTCGACCATAATGTCTTATACCTAGATTTTTTTAGGCCTACCTTTTTTTTTTGTCAAGATAAAAACACCACAAGAGGAAGTTGTAGTCATTTTGAAAGAAACACAAACGGACTCACACACACGCTACACACAAGTACACACCACATGAAGCTTCATCCATGAGACACCTCAAAACAAGTACCAACTATCGCAAGGCTTGCGAAACTTTATTTTACACTTACGTAGACTTATGGATTAAAAACACTTCCGCCAGTTATGTGAGTGGTAGGGGTGTCACCTCCAATGATGGAGGTCTAGGGATCCAATCCCCCCAGGTACAAGTTGCAAGAGCTCTAATGCCCAAGCCGTCCAAACTTTTTTTTTTTAAATTATAAAAGATTGAAATTTTATTACTAAATGAAACCAAAGATTTACATAGAACCATATTCATGGACAAATGTGAATATATTTCATTCAGAAAGAAAAATAAATAAACCAGAAGACTATCAATTGAAAATCTATTCTTATCTGTTAGCCGTAATCCCCACTCAAATAAAGTTAAATAATAACCACAGGAAAAAAAAATCGTTAATTTTGTGAACTTTTGACTGTCGGGCTGGACCTGTACTCTCACATGGGTCCCGGATTGTCCGCAGGAGAATTTTACCCACGGAAACGCTCACTGGTAAGCGGGGTTTTGTTTTTCGTGGGGAGAGAATTCCATGACACAAAAAACGGTCTCTAGAAATCAGCCATGGTTATTTATTTATTACTATTTTATTTGTGAGAGAGAATAGCTAAAATGCGCCAAATTGGCCCAGAGCCATGTGCACAATTCAAGAATTCCTTGGACTATACAAAGATCCCCTCTACATTGTCTGAAATATTATATAATTTGATCATTAAAATATAGGAATTTGTGTGGGACCTAATATAAGCTATTTATGAAAATTAGGACCGACAAATATACATTACCTTGATATGAACTATATGATTGGTGGGACCACCTCTTAGACGGGCCTGAGATAACTATTTGTTAGATAGCTCATGAATCTGGTGAAATGTTTTAGATTGGTTGGAGTTCCATGCATGATTGGAGATCGAATCAAAGCCAATCGCAATTGAATTTAGGGAGAGTTCAATCGCACCCACAAGCCAACAAGTGTCTCTTTTATCCCTTATTAATTGTGGTTAAAATATACTTACCCTTAAAGAGTTTAACAATCTAACTTTAGATTTTTTTTTTAAACCCAAAGGTTAAAACTTCTCAACCTTAGGGTTTTTATGTAAAAATTAAGGTGAGATTGTTAATCCTAAGGGTTAATGAAACTTAACCATAGTTCGTAGAGATAAATTAGACACGTGTTGATCATTGGGTGTGATTGAAGTTTCCCCAAGTTCAATCACAATTGGCTATGATTCAATCTCGCATGATTGTAGTTGTGTAGTTTATATATTTAACTTTGATGCATAAGATGCACACCTGATATAATATAATATATATATATATATATATATATATATATATATATATACAAATACATGCATGTCATAAGATTAGGTTACAATCCCAACTACGAATATTAGCAGTTAAGTAATTAATTAGTGGATAAATCAATGGCCTCACTCTAAAGAGTCTCGAAATCAAGTTCCTCTCCCCCCTCTCACACACACACACACACAATAAGGTTACACATTAGGCATGAGAGGCGTACTAATATAGATTAAAATAGTATATAATTGAAAACAGAACTTAATCCCTAATCTCAAAATAAAACAAACTCCAAAACCGAGCACTCTTTCATATAACATCTCCCTCTATGTTTTTTTTAGAATGCTAAGTTCATTTTTTCAATTGTCTACTCTCTCCTATTTTATAAAAAAAACAAAATATTATGACATTATATTTTTGTTTAAAATTAGGAAAAACAATTGAATAGTGGACAACCAGAAAATAGACATAACATTGCTTTTTAAAAAAAATTAAAATTCACTTAGATTTCAAAACCAACCTTTTTTACTTTTTGAGTTAAGTACCATGTTATCGCCCTAAACTTAAAATTTCACTACTTAGGACATATATTCCAATATTACCCGTATAGTGTTTGACTTTTATATGCATAGCTAAGGGTAATTATGTCAAAATTCTAGTAACAAAAACACAAAGGGTACCTTATTTGATAAATATGTAAAAGCATTCCTTATTAGGTAATAAAAATGTAAGGCATGCCTTTTAGGTGAATGCCCTTATTTTTATTTTTTTTTCATTTAAGAAATTTAAATGTTTTAGGTGAAACGCCCTTTTTTTTAAAATTATTATTTTCATTTAAGAAATTTAAATACTTTAAAAACGGAATCACAGGGATGATTCTTTAATTAATTTAATAGCAATGCCTTGATGCGCTCACATGTGGAACCCCAAGCCCGAGGGCATTTTTGTCGCATTGAAAAAAATGAATAATCCCCTAGTATTACTCAATTCCCAATAATATCCTTTTGAGATGAGGATATGAATATATGACAAAATCAGGGCCACCAAAGATTGCTCGAGAGTCGAACCCCAACTCCCAAGGGTAATTTGGTCGCTTGGGGAAAGTAAACAGTCCTTAATAAACCTAAGTACGTTATCTGTGCGGGCAGTTCTATTGCTGCTTCCCTATTTGCTTCCTCCGCTACTTCGACGGCATCAGATTTACTCTGGCCGACACCTGAGGTGGGATTTCGGGCATCTACAAATCAAAGGAAACGTGGCGATAAAAAGGATAAAAAAAGGGGAGATATCAAGTGGGGAGAAGTTAAAATGGGGGAGAAAATGAAATGACTTCTCCCCTTTTTCTCTCCACATGTCATTTGATTTGTAAAAGCCCGAAATCCCACCTCGGGCATCTAGAAAATTATGAACATGAGAGTTTGTCACCAGTATTTTGAGTACATATAGCAATAAAGGAACTCAACCCTTTCCCTTTCTCTCTCTCTCTCTTCAATTCTTTTTCGCATTTCATCGAGCAGTTCATCCTCATCAAACTTCCGGGGAGTTTTTGCCAGACTTCACACCGGAAATCCAGTCCGGTCGCTCTCCGGAGAAGAACTTATTGAATTGAGAGAGAATTCACCGGAAATCTAGTCCGGTCGCTCTCCAGAGAAGAACTTATTGAATAGAATGAGAATGGTTTGAAGGATGTGGAGAATAGCTTCTTGGGTTGGTCTTTAATGGAGACAGAGAAATGCGAAAGGTAGGTTCAGGATTGGCTTCTGAAGGAGGGAGCAAACTCAAGATGAACAGAGGAGGGGAAGAGGGAGAGAAACACGCCTGAAGTCAAGTCGCCGGAGTACAGTTGCTGGAATACATGAGGAGGGAGAGGAAGAAAAAGAGACGAAGAGAGGTGATTCCGTGAGAGAGCCCCTGAAATCCATCGTTTTTGTAAAGATTTTAAATCAAATTTTTGAAAGTTACTTTTCTTTTCCCTTTTCCATTTTCTTGATAACCAAACAACATATAATGAAATTTTCTTTCTATTTTCTTTCCCATCTCCTACTTTCTCAGCAATTCTCTTCCAAAATAATAGTAAAATGATCAAATGAGAGAGAGAGAACCTGACTAGGGTCCGTTTGGAGGCATCACAAAAGGTAATTGGAGCATTACTTATAGCGGCATATAATTTGTACTAGACAAACGATAAAAAAATTGGCATTGGTGGTTATGGTACCATACCAACTCCATGAGAAAAAAGTGTTTTTTCTCAACATTGTTTTGGGCTTTTGGGCCCGTCCAAATGACGGAATTCACGTGGTGTGGTGTGCTTGACTGCTTGCTGCCTTCCCTTTGTTCTTGTTAAAGAGGATTGTCTTGAGTCTTGACTCTTTGTGAAATGATCCCATGTTGCAACAAACACTGAAATACTTGGTCTAACCCGATGATCACAGTAAACCAACGGTCAAATGGTCAGGGGTGTAGGATTCATTGCTCATATTAATGGTGTCCACACACACCAAACTATAGATTAAAGCAATCGACTTGGAGGAAGATCATGAGACTAAGGGCCTGTTTGGATTAATATTTCTAAGAAGATAAAGATTTTGGCTATATTGAGAAATCACTTTACGGCTTGATTTCGGAGTTCCGGATCCAGGCCCCCGCTCCCGGGGAAAATCAACGGATACTGATTCATCTTCCTCAAATCCCTTTGAGATCCCGAACTTTTTTTAAGAAGTAACTTTCAAAAAACGTTTTAGTAAAAATAAAACAAATCCCTGGAGGCTGCCTTTTCAAAAACGGCAGCCAGCCCTTGTATTGCCTGTTTGCTACTCCAAAATTCGGTTCTTCACGGGGCCTTATCTGGGCCTCTCTTACACCAATTTGACTCTTTTTCAAAGAAGTTTTAGTTCAAATTTAAAATATTTATTGCTTTTAAAGGTTAAATCTTTTCTTTTTTTATAATATGAATTTAAAGTTTATCCAAATTTCTCTAAGAGACACATATCATCCTCCTATTGGCCTATTACCAATTTTTCTTATTTAAGAATGCTTACGGAGAAATGAAAAAAATGTAGATTTTCACCACATTAATAACTTTGATGAAAATAATATAAAAATACATCACTTTTGTTTCGAAATAGGTCAATGATATTTAGGTAATTTGTCACATATAGGCATTTTGTTCATTTCAAAAAAGTTCAAAGCATTTTACAAAAGTTCAAATATGAAATATATATAAACTCTTAAAATCAAAGAAAAGAAGTTTATGTTTTTATACTCATATTGGCATGAGCTCCCTCTCTATCTTTAATCTCCTCTCCATTGTTTTTACATAGATTTTTTACTTTCTCTAAGGTTTAAATCTCTATTTTTAATATATTGTATATAGTAATTAATATTTTAGTTGGAATATTAGGCCCATGAAATTTTAGAACGGATAAGTGAAAATTAAGCTCTAAGGTTTAAATCTCTATTTTTAATATATTGTATATAGTAATTGTAAGGGCTAAAATTCGTAAAAACTAATTAACGTTGGGGAACAAGCTGGCTTTTGTTATCTTGTGCACGAAAGTGACACGTGGACATATGTTTGAGTCACGTGCATAAAATAGAAGGATAAACATTGTCTGATGCATAGCGTTCACATTGTAGAAATTACGACGTATCCGTGGTCTTGCGAACAACGTTCTCGTTGTGGGTTTGACAACGGGTTCGTTGTCTTGTGCACAACGTAGACGTTGTATTCTCGACAACGTTTTCGGTGTTAATTGAACAACGAGTCCGTTGTGATTCAGATAAGGATGTCCAGGTCATATTTTAAGACATATATAACGAACCCGAGCTCGGGTCAACAACGAAACCGACTCGCAGGAGGGGGTATTCAGGAGGCGATCGATTGTTCTGACAAGTGGGCCGAAAGCACTGCCTTAGCATTTAATGCAGGTCACTTCTGTGTGCTGTCAGACCCAACCGACTGAACTAATGGTAGGCTTTCACGTGTGATGCAACAGGTGGTAGATTTTACTGACATATTTAGTAATGAGTGCAGGGCACGTGGTATGGGCATCTATGGTCATCTATGGCCATACCAAGGTTAACCTATAAATACCCCGAGAATTTCAGTGTTACGGGGATCGAAAAGAGACATATATTTTTCAGTGCTACTGTTTGCTTTACTGTTCATCATCTTCTCCATCTACTTACTTTATCATCGGAGTACAGGTCAGGGTATCTCACCCTTCAACTTCTACCTTCTACCAGTAAACCAGAGGAGAACAGTTGCAGCTGACGCGTGTCCTTTCCGGTGTTTTCCCCCCTCAAAAATTGGCGCCGTCTGTGGGAAATAATAAACGAACCTCCCTTAGCTCTTTGTGATCATGACTGATCAAACTTCTGTGCCCGAGCGTGAGAATCAAACCCCTCAGGCCACCTCCTTCGCACCTTCTGTTGTGCAGACTTTCATTCCTGGGGTCAGTCCATCGTCTGACCAGCCAGAGAGGACCATGCCCCCCCATCGAACCTTCTGTCTCTGATCGTATTTTGATGATGTTGCAAAGGCAGCAATCTGCTCTGGATCAGATCACCAGACACCAGCAGATGATGCAAGAAAGGCTTGATGCAATCGAGCATAGTAGGCTCGAAGTAGATGATGGGCCATCTCAGAGATCATCAGTGAGACGTCAGCTTGACTTCTCTTCTCCCCCATTAGCACCAGAGAACCGCGACACCAGGTTCGTGCTTCCTCCTACTGAGAGAGAGGCAGGACAACTTCCAGTTCGTGTGGAGCAGAGGGTCCCTTCTGATCGTATTGATTTACGAGAAGAAGCAGGACAAGAAGATTCGAGAGGTGCTGCCGAGGGAGCGGTTGTTCAGAAGACTTGGATGACTTCCAAGGAGGTGGAGGCTATGATCAGTGCTCGTGTCAAGAGCATGAAAGGAGGGATTCCTGATCACTTTGCTCAGTCGGCAAAGGACAACGTCGAGAACTCTCCTTTCACAGATGTCATCAATCAGTCATATACTTCCTCCAAGTTTATGACTCCAATCTTCCCCATGTACACCGGAAAGACGGATCCGGAGGAGCACTTGTTTGACTTCAAGCATGCGATGGCAGTTCGCAATCCAGATGATAATCTGTATTGCAAGGCCTTCCCCAACAGCCTGGCAGGAGCGGCATCGAGATGGTTTCGTAATCTGCCTCCTGGTTCAATCAGCAACTTCGCCGAACTCAGGTCGGCTTTTATTGATCAATTCATTATCAATAAAAAGAAGAAAGCAGGTGCAGATACTCTCTTCTCTTTAAGGATGAAATCGGCGGAATCCTTGAGAGACTTCATTTCGCGCTTCACTGATGAAGTCCATAGCATCGATAAAGTCGATGAAGGGAGTTGTATTGCTGCTTTTAAGAATGCTATCCCCAGGCATTCCGAGCTTTACAAATCCCTGGCTCTTGACTATCCTGTCAAGATGGATGAGATGATGGTTCGTGCAACCAAGTATGGAAGATACGAAGATGATGTCTCCGTTGTGCCGAAGCCGAGGACGAGAGGGGTGGACGTGATAGAGAAAGCACACCGGTCGTCTAGGAGGAAGGAGAAGAGGCAGAGGTATGAGTCTTCATCGTCTGAGGACTCACCACCTAGGAAGCAGAAGGAGAAAGTAGTGTATGTGACTCAGCGGGATCAGCCGGTTCGGCGCCCGTATGAAGGTAATTATAATCAATCCCAGCAGCAGGGTAGGACGGAGAGACGTCCTAGCCTGAACTTTCAGCAGCAGGCGAGGCCGCATTATCAGCCTCGCCAGGAACAGCCACAAGTGCAGCGAGAGAGAGGTGTTCAGCCTAGTGAGAGGCGACCTTTTGCAACTCGGACAGATCCCATCCATTTTACTGCTAGTCCAGCGACCATCATGAAGACAATGGAGGACCAAGCGTATTTCGAATGGCCTACTAGAGCTGTACAAGATGTTACGTCGGGACCACGGGCACATGAGTATTGTCATTATCATAAGTGTCGTGGTCATCTTACAAACCGATGTCGCATCTTGAGGGAGTACTTGGAGAGACTGGTCCAGGAAGGATACTTAGGGGAGTATCTCAGTTTTGATAACGATAATACGGTGCGCACCAGAGAACCGTTATCTCAACCTCGTACAGGAGAGCCTGCCAGTAATCCAAGTACCAGTGGAGGAGGACGAGGGGGAGCCCCTTTAGGCACTATCAACGTCATTTGCCGAGTGCGAGCACCAGAGGAGGATGTGGAGAGAGATTTCAGAGCAAAGACAAGGAAGATGTCTCACGAAGCTGAGGTTTGTCAGGTACAGATGCCTGCAAGAAGCATGGGACAGGCGCTTACTTTCGCTGATCATGATTTGGCAACGGTAATCCGGCCTCATTATGATGCTCTTGTTCTCACCATGAGGATAGGAGATTTCGACATCAAAAGGGTGCTCGTGGATTCCGGGAGTGGGGCAGACATTTTGTATCTTCATGCTTTCACTCAGATGAAGTTGGATCCGTCCGTTCTCATCTCTGCTCAGACCCCGTTGTTTGGGTTTGATGGCAGTTCGATGAAACCGTTAGGAGACGTCGTCTTACCCGTTGTGGCAGGACCCGTTGTCCTACAAACCAGATTTTCCGTTCTGGATGCTCCATCGCCTTACAACGCGATTTTGGGTCGATGGTGGACCCACGAGATGAAGGTTGTTCCCTCCTCGTACTACCAGGTATTGAAATATCCGACGCAGGATGGACCCCAGGAGATCAGAGGAGATCAATTGGCGTCGCAGAAGTGTGATTTCCCTCTTTCTGTTGCGCCGAAATAGCAATTACAGGTCGACTCCGTTGTGGAAGAGATCTCGGAGGCCCCGTTGTGCAGACCTTCCGTTGAGCCCACGAAGGTAATCAATTTGGGAACGGAAGAAGAGCCAAAGGTGTTGCAGGTCGGGACGAGCTTGACAACGGACGAAGAGGGCGAGCTGCTGGAATTCTTGAAGAGGAACCTTGATGTCTTTGCATGGTCACACAAAGATATGACAGGCATCAGTCCGAGCATTATCTGCCACCACCTCAACGTTGATCCTGCTGTCCCTCCGGTGAAGCAGAAACCTCAGAGACTTGCCCCTGCCTATCATGATGCAGTGAATGAAGAGATAGACAAGCTGATCCAGTTTGGGTTCATCCAGGAAGTGCAGTATCCTGCCTGGATAGCTAATGTAGTAGCTGTACCCAAGAAGAATGGGAAGGTAAGAGTTTGCATTGACTTCACTGGTGTCAATAAAGCATGTCCCAAAGATTTTTTCCCTATGCCAAGAATTGACAGGCTCATCAATGCCACTGCTGGCCATGAAATGTTATCATTTATGGATGGTTATTCGGGCTATAATCAAATCCTCCTGGCGGAAGAAGATCAAGAGAAGACCACTTTCATTACAGAGCGTGGCTTGTTCTGCTATCGTGTTATGCCATTTGGTCTGAAGAATGTCGGTGCCACATATCAGCGTCTGATGAATCTCATGTTTGGGCCACTCCTCGGCAAATCGGTTGAAGTTTACATTGATGATATCGTTGTGAAGAGCCGATTTCGGAATACCCTTGTGACGGATCTTGTTGAGCCTTTCTCTATTCTGAGAACTTTCAATTTGAAGATTAACCCAGAGAAGTGTACTTTCGGGGTTACCTCTGGTAAATTCTTGGGGTATCTTGTGAGCCAGCGGGGTATTGAAGCTAATCCAGCTCAGATTCGAGCTCTGCTGGACATGTCGGAGCCCAGTCGAAGAAGGAGATCCAGAAGTTAACAGGGCGTATCGCTGCACTCAATCGTTTTATCTTAAAGTCATCTGATCGTTGTAAACCCCTTTTTGAGCTCCTGAGGAAGGATTCTATTTTCGGGTGGATGCCAGAGTGTTCTCGAGCTTTCATTGCTTTGAAAGAGTATTTAGGCTCGGCCCCTATTATCTCCGTCTCTGAATCAGTTGAAGTCTTGTATCTGTATCTTTCTGTCTTAACGCAGGCCATTGGCTCAGTCTTGGTTAGGTGTTGTGGCGGCGTCGAGAAACCTGTGTATTTCATCAGCAAAACTTTTCTTAAGGCAGAATGTAATTACAGCAAGCTCGAGAAGGTGTGTCTTGCTCTTGTCTTTTCTGCTGAAAAGCTTCGTCCTTACTTTCATGCTCATTCTATCGTTGTCATCACAACGTATCCTTTGAAAGTCGTATTGGGACGACCCGAGTTGGCGGGGAGGATGTCGAAATGGTCTGTAGCTCTGAGTGAGTTCGATATTCAGTATAGAGCGAGAAGTTCAGAAAAAGGGCAGGCAATGGCAGGATTCCTTTCAGACTTCCCTGTGGAGGAGGCAGAGGAGGTGATTGCTGATCTTCGTGAGCTCCCTGATGAGGTTGACAACGATGATATCGTTGTAGATGGAGATAAATCTTCAGGATGGGTTGATTGGCTGTTGTACGTAGATGGATCTTCTAACTCAAGTGGTTCAGGACTTGGTGTTGTGCTCATTAGTCTGGAGAATGTAAAAGTACATAAGATGTCACGTCTTGGGTTTACTGCCTCCAACAACGAAGCTGAGTACGAAGCATTGCTGCTTGGCTTGCAGAGTGCGCACGAGCTGCAGGTCTCTAGATTGAGAGTTTTTTGTGATTCACAGCTTGTAGTGAATCAGGTGAATGGAAACTATGAATGCAAGGATGATCGAATGAAACAGTATACTGCACTCATTCGTTTGCAGTGTGAAGCGTTCACCGTTGTGGAGATCAAGCATACCCGAAGAGATGAGAATAGGCATGCTGATGCTCTGGCTTATCTTGCTTCCATGATGCAGTCTGATGAACCCAAAGCCGTTCTCATGGAATACAAAGAATACCCTTCGATAGCACTCCAGGCTCAGCGGGAGGTATGTTTTGTTAATCCAGTACCAAGTTGGATGACAGGGTTGACGGCCTACTTGAAAGATGGAGTTCTTCCTATCACTGCAAAAGAGTCAAGACGAATCCAGTTCAAGGCACCTCGTTATGTCCTGGTGCAGGGAGAGTTATATAAAAAGTCTTTCGGAGGACCTTTGTTGAAGTGTGTTTATCCTGTAGATGTGGAGAGGATTCTTATTGAGCTTCATGAAGGGATTTGTGGTATACATTCAGGTGGGAGAACGATAGCTCATCGAGCCCTGGGCCAAGGATACTTCTGGCCTTACATGCAAGCTGATGCTCAGAAGTATGTTAAGAAGTGCAGTCAGTGTCAACGATATGCTCGTTTAATTCATGCTCCAGCTCAAGAACTTAACACTGTCTCTCAACCTTGGCCATTTGCACGGTGGGGCCTAGATATTGTGGATCCTTTCCCTAAGGCACCAGGGAATCTCATCTTTCTCCTCGTGGCAACTGATTACTTCTCTCGTTGGATTGAAGCCGTTCCCCTTGCTCGTATCAGATAACAAGAAGTAAAGAAGTTCATGTGGGAGCATATCGTCTGTAGGTTCGGCATACCTCAGTCCATTATCACTGACAACGGGAAACAGTTCACAGGTCGTATCATTGCAGAGTTTTGTAGCGAATTAAAGATCAAACATATTTTCTCGTCTCCATATTATCCTCAGGGGAACGGATTGGCTGAAGCAGCTAATAAAAATATATTGAACGCCTTGAAGAGAAGATTGGAAGACTCGAAGGGGAAATGGACTACCGAGCTACACAACGTATTATGGGGATATAGGACGACACCGAGGAGTCCTACAAACGAAACACCTTTCTCTTTGGCCTATGGCATGGAAGCTGTCATTCCTACTGAGATTAGTTTGCCCACAATACGCTCCTGGCATAGCAAGAAGAAGTGCGGAGAGAAAGACAGGAACGCTGAGCTCATGGCCATTCACCTCGACTTGTTAGAAGAAAAGCGAGAAGATGCCAGCATTCAGATGAGGAGATACCAGCAACAGCTAAGGAAGGCGTACAACCGAAAGGTACAGCGAAGAGTCCTTCAGGTCGGAGATCTCGTTCTCCGAAAAGTATTTCAGAATACCAGGGAGATTAACAGTGGCAAGTTGGGACCTAATTGGGAAGGACCGTATATCGTAGAACGATTGGGGAGTCCTGGCGTTTGCTACTTGAAAGATCTGCAAGGTAATCTCATCCAAAAATCCTGGAACATTATGAACCTGAGGCAATTCTTTCAATAGAATCTATGGTGAATAAATGAGTTGTTACAATAAAAAGTTTTCCAGTGTTATTACATGAGCATTTAAATCACTGCTATGAAGTTTTACATCAACTCGTTGTCTAGTACATCAGTGTAATATTGTGAATGTTCTGCAAATTCGAATAAGATTTCGCTCAAACATCATACTCACAACGAGACACTAGTGGCTTATCCTAAGGATGTCATCTGAGAAAAACCAGTGGCTTACCCTAATGACATCCTCTGAGTAAGTGTCTCTAAACTAAGTTACTTTATATTCATCTTATGAAATTTTATTTGTCAGATTACATTCACAGTGAACTACATAGTGATGTATCTAGGCATATTTCTCTTTTTCGTTGTGTGTATGTTTTCGTTGTGTGTATGATTCAGAGTGCTTTGTTCAATGTGTATATCAAATCATTACGAAGAAGAGTCATTTACATATACTCAAAGTGCCTACGTTGTGTGCTATAATGTTCATGTCTGATTCTATGATCCGTAAAACATGTCCATAAACTTATATTACATTCTTTCTTGTATGCATACGTTGTGCGAGCTCTGCAAATTCCAGTTACAATACAAAGATGAAAAAAAGGTGTAAAGAAAAGAAAGAGAGAATGATCATTCATTTAAAGGAACTCATTGTTGGGTAAAGTACAGAAAACCCCATGACACGGGAAAAAAGATGATGCATTACAAGTAACAAGATAGAGAAACAAAGAAAGAAGAAACAAAAGGTCGGCAGCAGTAGCAGGGACAGCAGAAGGGGAGACAGTAGGGTCAGCAGCATCAGTAGCTTCAGCAGCAACGGGAGGATCTTCGGCAACAGGAGGAGCTTCAGGAGCAGCTGGCTCAAAGTATGGTTCAGCTGGAAGAGGTGCAGGGCCTTCGAGGGGGTGTGGCTTCTTAACTCCTTCGACTTCAGTCTCGTTGTCGAGGTCGATGACATCCTTGCTCTGGAGCTCGGAGAAGGTCGTCACGTCCTCCTCGTTGTCCTCATTTAGACGACCTTGTTGGCAGAGCATGTTGATCACCTCCTTCTCGGTCTCTGCCCTGTCCTCGTCGAGAAGGGTGTCCAGCTGAGACTGATAGTGTTGTTGCAGTCTCGTGGTCACCACTTGCTCGATGGCCCCTTCAGCTTTTTTGGCTTCCTCGAGCTCCTCCATCAGTGTCGCTCTCGTTGTCTCAGCTTCCTCCAGTTGTCTGCTCAGAGCCTGGGAGACGAGCTCCAACTCGCTAATACGGAGAACGGCGTTCTCCACTTCTTGTTTGGCTTTCTTTTCTCCTTCCTTGGCTGCTCGAGCTTCGCCTTCAGCCTTCTCTTGCCCCTTGAAGGCGACAATGAACTTCTCCTCCACCCGCACCACTTCAGCTCGGGCTTGAGACAGATCGAATTCGATCTTGAGTCGATCCTCGGCCAGAGTTTTCTCCAGCGCCTCAGTCCTTCCTTGCCAGTAGCTGATAGAGTCTTTGAGGTGATTGTAGTGGTAGGAACTACGATCACATAGCTCGTGGAGGAGGACGTTCAACTATAATACACAAGATCAGGAATATCAGTATATCACAACGAGAATTAAAGAAGTAAAATAGGGAAGAAAGAACAGAAGTCATACTGAGGCCATGGATTGGCAAGCTGTATAAGAGACCTGGGGTAAGGACATCTTGCCAGCATCAGCAATGTCCTGGGGAAGCCTCATGGAGTGGGTCAAGGCCCTAGCAACCTTCTCGGAGGTCTACACCGAGTCGTGGATGGTGGGCCTCCCGAAACGCGTGAAGTCGGGTGATCAGTTGATGTCATCTGAAGGTGGTGCTCCAAGCGGCAGACAAGGTGTGGTCGTTTCTATTGTGGCAACAGTGACCAGAGCGGAGCTTGAAGCAATTGGGGCAGCCATAGCTTGAGTAGCAACAGGTATTGTGCTGGCTACAGGCGTTCCCGTTGTAGCCTTAGCTCCTTGGTGTATTGCAGGAGCAGAAGGAGAAGGAGTGGCAGCACGTGCAGTGTCCTTCTCTCGGCGCTGTTCTTCTTTTCTTTTCTTTCTGGCCTCGAACTCGGCCTGGGTCAGGATCTTCCGTTTCGGCTCGGAAGGTGCCGCTCCCGTTGTGGAGGGAACTGTTTTTAGAGGAGGTGGAAAAGGGGGCAGCGCAGTTGCAGGACGAGTTGTCCTTGGCTTTCAGATTAGCGCAGGAGGGTTGGTGCCGGCCATTTCTTCTTCCGAGCTTAGCTCAACTGCGGGTGAGGAGGAAGAGGTGCTTTGTTGCCTTTGTGAAGACGGGTACGAGCTACTGAAAAGACTCCAAGTATCAGGCGGTAGTGGTGTCCACCGGATGTACTCCCCACCTCGTACGCGCTTGATGTTTGTAAGAAAACTTTCCTCTTCGGGCGCGAGTTTTTTGAACGGGAGTTTCTTCCCTTCAACTGCAAAGAACAGAAACAAAAAAGTGTGAGACAACGGAAGTAAGCAGGACGAATAAAAGTAATAAGCAACGGACGCTGGGATCAAAAGACAGAAGAATTAATGGACAACAGACAACGGACAACGGTAATGTGTTACCTGGTCTATCTTGGAAAACATTGGGCACAGTGGAAGTCTCTGCCTTCCAGCCCCCAGAGATAACGAATGGGGTTACCTTCCACCCTCTTTCTCTGTCCAAGATACCAGAAACGAGGTCTGGGTACAACGGCTTCTTGTTCCAGAAATAGTAGTTAAAGGGGCCATCGTCAGTACCTCGGCATCTGAAGGCATGGCAGAAGTGGAAGAGGTGTCTAGCTTCTATAGGGTATCCGTCCTTGATGAATTTAATCATCATGGACATATATTTGTAGAAGCTGGGGTGCATTTGCCCCAGGGCAAGGTGTAGAGTGGAGAGGACATCGTCCAGGACGGGATGAAGAGGGAATCGAAGACCAGCTTCGAGTTGGGAGAGGTAGACAACGATACAGGCTGATCGTTTGTCAATATAGGCGTCTTCCCTTTTGAAATGAAGGTTGACATGGGAAGGAAACTCAAAACGCTCCCTGAAATGGTTAAGATATGCTAATTTTTGTTGGCGTAGGGCAGAAGATTTCTCGATGTAGGCACCATACGGTGCGCTACCAGTACAACTAGCCTCATCTTCGGTTTGGCCTCTAACTTCATCTAGCCTAATGGATTTTATGGGGGTCTCGGCAGCCATGGATTGAGGGGAACGAAACAAAGAACAGTGGGTAAGAAAAGGATGGGCAGACTGACGATAGAGAAAAGAGAAGAAGAAGCAGAGAAAGAGAGAGAAGAAGAATCAATAAAGAGAGTAAGAAAATGATACCATAAAGAGAAACGAGAGAGCCTGAAGAGAACTTGAACTTTCGCTTGAGACGCAAGTGAGGCAGAGTAACAGTACTTCAATGGCGAGATAAGTGAAACGAGGCAACCAAGAGGGATTTGTATAGATACCTTAAAGAAATGAAAAGACGAGAATACCCTCCATCAGAGCCGTACACCTGTGTCGAAGCAGTGGTGGCAGGATCGACGTTTTACGTAAAGAGAGTAACCGTCAGAGATATAAAGCGTTTTGAATTCCGAAACGGTAATGATGACAGCCTGTCTTGCATTAATGAGGCATGACGGTTCGCACGCGTAAACCAGCTGGTTTGGGCGTTCTATCTTCTTAGCGTAAACCACGTAACGATTCAGATTCTGGAAGAAGAGTGAGGTATGGACTGTCGCTCTTTTGTCCGTTTATGATACTTCGAACTACGTTCTAAGCCTCATAAAGGGGCAAATTGTAAGGGCTAAAATTCGTAAAAACTAATTAACGTTGGGGAACGAGCTGGCTTTTGTTGTCTTGTGCACGAAAGTGACACGTGGTCATATGTTTGAGTCACGTGCTTAAAATAGAAGGATAAACATTGTCTGATGCATAGCGTTCACGTTGTAGAAATTATGACGTATCCATGGTCTTGCGAACAACGTTCTCGTTGTGGGTTTGACAACGGGTTCGTTGTCTTGTGCACAACGTAGACGTTGTATTCTCGACAACGTTTTCGGTGTTAATTGAACAACGAGACCGTTGTGATTCAGATAAGGATGTCCAGGTCATATTTTAAGACATATATAACGAACCCGAGCTCGGGTCAACAACGAAACCGACTCGCAGGAGGGGGTATTCAGGAGGCGATCTATTGTTCTGACAAGTGGGCCGAAAGCACTGCCTTAGCATTTAATGCAGGTCACTTCTGTGTGCTGTCAGACCCAACCGACTGAACTAATGGTAGGCTTTCACGTGTGATGCAATAGGTGGTAGATTTTACTGACATATTTGGTAATGAGTGCAGGGCACGTGGTATGGGCATCTATGGTCATCTATGGCCATACCAAGGTTAACCTATAAATACCCCGAGAATTTCAGTGTTACGGGGATCGAAAAGAGACATATATTTTTCAGTGCTACTGTTTGCTTTACTGTTCATCATCTTCTCCATCTACTTACTTTATCATCGGAGTACAGGTCAGGGTATCTCACCCTTCAACTTCTACCTTCTACCAGTAAACCAGAGGAGAACAGTTGCAGCTGACGCGTGTCCTTTCCGGTGTTTTCCCCCCTTCAGTAATTAATATTTTAGTTGGAATATTAGGCCCATGAAATTTTAGAACGGATAAGTGAAAAATAAGCTTTTTCCATAATCATGGCGGTTCAAAGAAAATCGTCTAGGTCAATTGGGTCATGACGGGTCTAACGGTTTTAAGTTTCACTCAATCTATGTTAGACATTCAACCCATGCAGAGTGAAACCAAACCCATTGAGGGTCTCAGTTCACTGGTCAACCAATCTAACCAAATGGGTTGGTTTGCGAGCCGAGCTTGGCCCTGCTCAACACAGCTTCAAAGGGGTTTACTCTAGGCTCGAGTTTGGCTCAACTGGAAATGGTACTCGAAGCTCGAGTCGAATTCAAAAGGCTTGGCTTGAGCTCGAATTGATTCCAGCTCAAGCCGAGCTTGGATTGGCTTGGCTCGAGCTCGGCTTGATTTATTTAAAAAAATATATTTTTAAATAAAAATAATAATATTTTATATTATTAATATATATAATAATGATATATATAAATAATTTGTTTTGCTTTTTTAACATAATATTCAAGCCAAGCCGAGCTTAAGCTGATACTCGACTTGAATACATTTCAAGCTTGAAAACTCAGCTCGGCTCGGCCCGGCCCGGCCCGGCCGATCGGGCCATGTATTCGTGCTTGGGATCCGCTTGTGGGCACCCCTAAGTTTGTGAAGCCAGCAAGTCCAAACGCACTCTAATAACGTGTCTAGGGTGTGAGAGAGAGATAAACCAAGGAAAACAAATACATCAACCAAAGGGTGGTTTAAATAGCACTCGTCCTGATTGGTGAAGACAAATTAAACATGATGAAGGCATCAACCGTGAGTGGTCTTGTTTGATTCGGAGCTAACACTTGGACTCAACAACCCTACCAAATGATGAAAACTCGGTTACTATATAAACAATCACAGTCACAACCTCTCTCACACACAAAAAGCCTACTCTCTCTATCTCTGCCCATTCATCATCCACCATCTTAACCCATACATAGATATATAAAACACTAACAAGGGGACAGAAGACAGTCTCCAGGGATCTCTCTAATTCATTCATATGCACAGCGGAATCCAAAGGAATCAACAGCAGAATCCAGAATCCAAAGGAACCAATTATTGCTCATCTTCTTTCTCTCTATCTCTACAAGTACAAGTAAGATTACTTTCACCTTCATTTATTTATTTAGTCTAGTATTTCTTTTCTTCTCGGGAAGAATTAAAGCTTACACTTGGGCTATTAATAATTATGAAATCTTTCTGCATCATTTTCTTCTGTCTTCTTACAACTACCTTATATCTATCATCCCCCAAGCACCAAACGTGCTTCATCATCTTCTTATTCTTCTTCTGATCATTCTTCAAGATTTGTAGCAGGAAGGCGACCCATGTGAGAACTCAGCATATCAATGTTCGACCATGCATCCCCGGAAAGTCAAGGTGGGTACTTTAGAACTACAATTATGCACTCAGATCATCATGACTTTTTCATCATTGTTTAGTTTAGTATTAGTATTAGTAGTATTCTACTTAATTAGAACTACAAGTGTGGTTGCGTACGTGCTTGATCTAGGTTGTTAAAGAGAGGATTAGATCCAAATTCCAAGGAGACGACCAGAATGGAGATCAACTGCTTTACCAATTAGTTGATTATCACCGAGTTACAACTCATCCAACACCATGCCTCAGGAAGCGGAGGTCCTGATTTCGAATCCCCTCCCTCTGTTGGCCACCCTCAGGAGTACTTCGTTTTACCTGGTGTGTGTAGCTTGGAGGGTGTTGCACGTGCCCGAGGGAATAGTCAGGTGCACTAAGAGGCCTGAATACCCTTGTTTCAAAAAAAAAAAAAAAAATCTCAAACAATAGGAATTAATATATGGGTATTAATTCTTCCTGAGAAGAAAAGAAATACAAGACTAAATAAATAGATGAACGTGAAAATAATCTTACTTGTACAGGGAGAGAGAAAGAGAAAGAGAAAGACAGAGAGAAAATGAGCAATAATTGATTCCTTTGGATTTTGCTGAGCATATGAATGAACTAGAGAGACACCCCTGGACACTGTCTTATGTTCCCTTGTTACTATTGTATATATCTATCTTATATACTAATCCACAGCTTGTGGTGCTGATGTGTCAACCTCTAATGCTTCTATTTGATTTTTCTCTGCTATTCGTTGGAACAGACATAGTGCGAACGGTTTCCAACTCGTTCGAGTGGCTTTAGCTCTGTGCGAATACAAAACCTTAGTTGTTCAAATTAGACCAATCTAACGAACTTGATGTTGTACCACCGAGGGTGTAGCCCAGTGGCCACTTGGACGAACCATAAACCCAGAGGTCTCGAGTTCGATTCACTGGCTCCCCTCAATATTGGCTGCATAGTGTCACGGTCATTTTGTCCAGTGCTCAGCACATGGCCATGACCCGTGTTTTGTAAGCCTTGTACATATGAGTCATGTAAAGTGTCCCGGGGTTTATTGTAAATACCTTTTGTAGTCAAGGGTAGTTTAGTAAGGTAATTTGTAATGGCAGAGTTGTAAATACCCCAGTATGACTCCACTAGTAAGGAGGATATTTCCTTCTGTAAAAGGGTGAAATGTTTATTTTCCTACCTTAAGGAGAGGTGAGCAAGGTGAGTCCTTAGTCCATGTCCCTTTGAGTTTCTAGCAAACTCAATCTCCTCACTAGTTGTAGTCTGTAAAGAGTTGCTTGGAAGGATCGATAAAGCTTAAAGTTGCTTTCAATCAGTGTTGCGTGTTGCTACGTGTTGCTTACTTTGTCCCTTACTGACTTGGTGTGCATCTTACCACTTGGGAATATTTCTCGGGTGAGTATCTTGTGGTTGGCTGACTCGCAAGTGTAGCCGAGTGCCGCACTGTCGCTTCGCTTACAAAAAGGTTGGACCGTGACAGTTGGTATCAGAGCGGTCATTGTGATCCTTTAGAAGTTGGAATCATGCCACCGAGACCGGAACAGACAAACAAAGAGCGGATCGAGGATCTCGAGTCGCAAGCTTTACAACTTGGCGGTGTTGCAGACGGACTTGCACAACTTGCCGAGCGTGTCGATGTGATCGAGATGGAACAAAGGAATGTTGCTAACACTATTGATATGCTCAGCGAGGACTTTAGGGCTACAGTGGAAGCCCTACAAGCCGAAATTGGTGACCTTGTTGCTAAGGTGAATGTTCTCACTAGAGCAATGGGAACAACTGGCCCGAATGCAGGTGAAACTTCTAGGATCCGAATTCCTGAACCTAGAAACTGTGCTGGTGCTCGTGATGCAAAAGAACTTGAGAACTTCTTGTTCGATATGGAACAATACTTCCGGGCTGTTAGAACTGACTCGGAAGAGACTAAAGTCACGATGGCTACTATGTATTTGGTGGGTGATGCCAAACTGTGGTGGCAAACAAAGTACGATGATATAGTTAGGGGTGTTTGCACCATTGACTCATGGGAGGACCTAAAGAGGGAATTGAAGGCACAATTCTTTCCCGAGAATTTCGAGTATATGGCTCGGCAAAAGTTGAGAAACCTTCGACAAACCGGTACTGTTCGCGAATATGTGAAACAATTCTTGGCATTGATGCTGGACATTCGAGATATGTCCGAGAAGGACAAGCTATTCTATTTCCTTAAAGGCCTCAAACCTTGGGCCCAAACTAAGTTACAAAGACAAAGGGTACAAGATTTGGCGTCAGCGCAAGCTGCGGCTGAGCGCCTAACCGACTATACTACCGAGGATGGTGGGAAGAAGAAAATAGCTTACTCGGGAAACTCAAGCTCGAGTGCTGAGTCAGGGAAGTTTAACAAGCCCAAGAGTGGGGGAGGTGATAAGAGACCTACAGGATCCTCACAATTCAAAGGATCCACAACGTCTTCAGCTGGGTCGAAGACTATTAGTTGCTTCCTTTGTGGAGGGCCACATCGAATTGTTGTGTGCCCATAAAAGCAGGCTTTGAATGCCTTACAACAGTCTTCTCAAGCTGAGATAGTGCCTGAAGAGGATGAAGGTGAGGAGCCAACTCGGATGGGTGCTCTACGGTTACTTAATACTGTGAAGAAGCAAAGTGTAGAGAAGAAACCAGCCCCTACCAAAGGTCTCATGTATGTTGAACTGAAGATCAATGGTAAGCTGACCCGTGCTATGGTCGACACAGGGGTCACTCATAACTTTGTGGCGGGTTCGGAAGCGAAACGCTTCGGCTTGAATCTAGAGAAGGATTCTAATCGAATGAAAGCAGTAAACTCAGAGGCCAAACCAATCCATGGTGTGGCCAAGTCGGTACATGTGAAGTTGGGCAACTGGGAAGGAAGAATGAACCTTACAGTTGTTCCGTTGGACAATTTTCAAGTCATTCTTGGGATGAAGTTCCTAAGAGAGACTAAGGCGGTACTGATGCCATTCTCAAACTCAGTTTGTCTACTCGGAGATAACCCTTGCATGGTTCCTGCCACTAACAAAGCAAGTGAAGAGAAGTTTCTATCAGCCCTCCAACTGAAGAAGGGTCTGAAGAAGGGGGAACCAACTTGTGTGGCTTCCCTTGTGGAAGTGCAAGAGGAGTTGAGAGAAGCTCCTATACCAATAGCTATGCAACAAATCTTGAAGGAGTTCGAGAATGTGATGCCTGGTGAACTCCCCAAGTCATTGCCTCTGAGAAGAGGCGTCGATCATCAAATAGAGTTGGTTCCTGGAGCTAAACCACCTGCAAGAGGGGCATATCGTATGGCTCCGCTAGAGTTGGCAGAATTGAGAAAACAATTGGATACCTTGCTGGAGTCAGGGTTTATTCGGCCATCAAAGGCCCCATTTGGAGCACCTGTGCTATTTCAGAAGAAGCAGGATGGAAGCTTAAGGCTATGTGTGGATTATTGTGGTTTGAACAAGTTAACTGTCCGGAACAAATACCCTATCCCTCTCATTGCAGATTTGTTTGATCAGTTGGGAGCTGCAAGATATTTCTCTAAGCTTGATTTAAGGTCAGGCTATTATCAAGTCCGCATTGCTGAGGGAGATGAACCAAAGACTGCATGTGTAACTAGATATGGTGCTTTTGAGTTTTTGGTCATGCCATTTGGGTTGACTAATGCCCCTGCCACATTTTGCACCCTCATAAATGAAATCTTTCACGAGTATCTGGATAAATTCGTGGCGGTGTATCTTGATGATATTGTTGTATATAGCTCCTCGTTGGAGAAGCATGTTGGGCATTTACGCACCGTATTCCAGTTACTCCAAAAGAACCACTTATTTGTGAAGAGAGAAAAGTGCTCATTTGCTCAAGAGCACATTATATTCCTCGGACACCAAGTTGGAGGAGGCCAAATAAGGATGGATATGAAGAAGGTGCAGGATATCCAGGAATGGAAGGCCCCAACCAAGGTGAGTGAGCTACGCTCATTCCTTGGACTGATGAACTATTACAGGAGATTCATTCTGGGGTACTCCAAGCGTGCTGTTCCACTAACTGACTTACTGAAGAAAGATCAGATTTGGTCTTGGTCACAAGAATGTCAAGACGTATTTGAAGACCTCAAGAATGTTGTAATGAATAATCCAGTCCTTACTCTGCCAAATTTGGGGAAAGCCTTTGAGGTCCAAACTGACGCATCAGACTATGCTTTAGGGGGTGTACTTCTACAAGACGGCCATCCAGTTGCTTATGAGAGTTGAAAGCTCAATAATGCCGAACGAAGATACATTGCCCAAGAAAAAGAATTATTGGCTGTTATTCACTGTCTCCGGGTGTGGAGGCATTATCTACTTGGTTCAAAGTTTGTCGTAAAGACAGACAACTCTGCAGTAAGCCACTTCTTGACCCAAAAGAAACTCACTCCCAAGCAAGCTCGATGGCAGGAGTTCCTTGCCGAGTTTGACATCGAGCTAGAATATAAGGCAGGACGTACTAATCAGGTAGCGGATGCCTTGAGCCAGAAGATCGAGTTTGAGGCTTTGAAGTTGGTGGGTCACTTGACGGTGAGTAAGGTGACTGATAGTATACGGGAGTGAATTAAAGAAGGGCTTGACCAAGATCCTATAGCCAAAACCATTATTCAACTTGTCAAGGAAGGCAAGACGCGTCGATTTTGGTTGGAGGATGGTTTCCTCCTTACCAAGAGAAGGTGCTTGTTTGTGCCTAGAACGGGTGAACTGCGCAAATTACTTCTAAAAGAATGCCATGACACTTTGTGGGCAGGTCATCCTGGCTGGCAACGCACCATGGCCTTGTTGAAACAGAATTATTATTGGCCAAATATGAAAGATGATGTGATGGTGTACACTAAGACTTGCCTCATCTGCCAATAGGACAAAGTTGAGAGAAAGAAGGCATTAGGACTCCTGCAACCGCTACCGGTACCAAAGAGACCATGGGAGAGTGTCTCAATGGACTTCATAGCTAACCTGCCTCAAGTGGGGGAGTATGGGTCAATATTGGTGGTTGTGGACAGGTTTTCCAAGTATGCAACTTTCATCCCAGCACCAAAGTACTGCTCGGCAGAGGAGGTAGCTTATTTGTTCTTCAGACATGTTGTCAAATTCTGGGGAGTGCCCTAAAATTTGGTAAGCGATCAAGACACTCAATTCACAGGACGGTTTTGGACCAAGATATTTCGACTGTTGGGGTCGAAGTTAGACTTTTCTTCAAACTACCATCCACAAACTGATGGGCAGACAGAGAGATTCAATGGTTTGCTTGAAGAATATTTACGCCACTTTGTAACTGCTAATCAAAGAAATTGGGTTAATCTTCTAGATATAGCCCAGTTCTGCTTTAATATTCAAAAGAGCTCCTCCACTAACAAGAGTCATTTTAAGATTGTTACAGGACAACAACCACTGTTACCTCACACAGTGGCCCAGCATTATACAGGTTCAAGCCCAAAAGCCTACCAATTCACTAAGGAGTGGAATAGAAACGCTGATATTGCACGTGCCTATTTGGAGAAAGCATCAAAGCGGATGAAGAAATGGGCCGACCAAGATAGAAGACCAAGGGAATTCCAAGTGGGAGATCTAGTCCTTGTCAAGCTTCTTCCGGAACAACTGAAATTCTTTCGGAAAGTCCACAACAAGCTTGTTCGAAAGTATGAAGGTCCAGTTCCTGTTGTTGCTCGTGTGGGCAAGACCTCCTACAAAGTTCAGCTTCCGTCATGGTTAAAGGTCCACCCAGTATTCCATGCCAGCAACATCAAGCCGTACCATCCTGACATGGAAGATTCAGCTCGCAACATCCCTGTCAGAACTGCACCAAAGGCGACAAGTTCGAGTGTTCGTGAAGTGGAGCGCATCTTGGCAGATCGTGCAGCGCCAACACTCAATCATTCGCAGCGAGAATACCTTGTGAAATGGAGGGGCCGAGGTGATGAAGATACAAGCTGGGAACTAGCCGAAGACCTACGCCCCTTCGAAGACAAGATTGCAGAGTATCAAGCCTTAGAGTCTATGAGGGCGTTGACTGTTTAAGTGGGGGAGTCTGCCACGATCAATTTGTCCAGTGCTCGGCACATGGCCATGACCCGTGTTTTGTAAGCCTTGTACATATGAGTCATGTAAAGTGTCCCGGGGTTTATTGTAAATATCTTTTGTAGTCAAGAGTAGTTTAGTAAGGTAATTTGTAATGGCAGAGTTGTAAATACCCCAGTATGACTCCACTAGCAAGGATGATGTTTCCTTTTGTAAAATGGTGAAATGTTTATTTTCCTACCTTGAGGAGAGGTGAGCAAGGTGAGTCCTTAGCCCATGTCTCTTTGAGTTTCTAGCAAGCTCAATCTCCTCACTAGTTGTAGTCTGTAAAGAGTTGCTTGGAAGGATCAATAAAGCTTAAAGTTGCTTTCAATCGGTGTTGCGTGTTGCTACGTGTTGCTTACTTTGTCCTTTACTGACTTGGTGTGCATCTTACCACTTGGGAATATTTCTCGGGTGAGTATCTTGTGGTTGGCTGACTCGCAGGTGTAGCCGAGTGCCGCACGGTCGCTTTGCTTACAAAAAGGTTGGACCGTGACAATAGGTTGGTGGTTTACTTATGTCAGCCCGTGGGTCTTAGTCTGAGTTTTCAAGGCTAAGGATATCCACGGTTATCAAAAAAAAAAAAAGGAACTTGATGTTGTAACACTCTTTTGGCCCCTCATACCTATCTTAGGTTACTTTTAACCATGGTTAATTTGTTAATCCTCTATTTGCTCCAAAATGAGCTTAAACTATTATAAAAATTTATGAACATTCAAATATGACAAAATGTCAAAAAATACAAATTGCAATCAATTTAAAACCTGTCTTTCAAGAAAATTACACTAGCCTAATCTCACAAAGCCGGGTATGTAGGCAACCTTACAGGGTCTGACCTCTCCCCTAAGGTATGGCCTTGGATTGTCTCGGGCGAAGCCAGAAAGGGCTTGTCTCGGGGTTCCGCAGAATAGGTGACAAGTGGTGGAGAAGTCAAAATCATGGGGCCCATGATTTTGACTTCTCCACCCATTATAAGACATGTGGCGATAAGTGTATGAGAATAAGGGGGAGAGATATCATATGGGAAGAAGTCAAAATTATGGGGAGAAAATAGAATGACTTCTCCCCACTTTTTTGCCAATTGTCGCACAATGTAGGGAACCCCGAGAGGGTTTTCTGGCTTCGCCAGAGACAATCCCAGGCCCTAAGGTATTCTCATTCCCTCATTGATTTACTTTTAAAATTAACATAATTACAATACTTAGGCAATTTCTTTTAATTTTCGTGTTGCTTGGCTTAAACTAGAGCGTTGGTCATCTTTGAATGGAGGTCCTAAGGTGCCTAACCCCTTCTTTGGGACTTAACTGAATCGCTTATCTAAAACTCCAACCAAAACTGTAGGCCATTGTCCATTTTACCCAAGATCCAATTTTCCTCATATTTAAATAGGCGACTACTCCAATTTAGGAATTTAGCATTGGGCTCACAAAATGTGCAGCCCAAAATATCAGGGATATCGATTTCAGAGGGGGAACCGATAGTGAAAGTTTTCCGAATTTAAAAACCATACCCCCCCCCCTATTGGCATTATTTCAAAATCCTAGCCTGACCGTATTTAGTTTATAATTTTTTACCCGGTTTGGTCACTATCCAACAGAGGAACACAGGAACCACATTTCAAATGAAGAATAAATGGTATTAGGTTTTTCATAGATCAAATAATTATTCTTGCCTGGGATAATTTTGACCAATGGAATCCTACTGCTGTAGGAGACTTGACATACTCCATCTGCTGCCACTAGTTAAAGACTAGAATACCCTCAAGTAGGTTTTTAAGAACCAAATGGGACAGGATGGTTTCAATCGTTGCAATAGAAAATGCTTGCATTCTTCGAATTCAAGAGCTTCATCTTTGATTTTGGTGCTCATATTTCAGCTCCTCAATTTTTCCAAATCTTGGTCTAGCAAACACCAACCATTTCTTGGTATATGGATGCTGTTCTTTTTCTTTTTAAAAAAATGATTTTCATATTGTTTTATGATATTTCAACAAATTTAATAATATTATAAAATGTGTCGATTCAACCAGGTTGGACTGACTCACATCCCTGAACAAGATGAAAAAACAGGTACCAACTTGAGTAAATATTAGGTTAATTGGTGCATTCAAGTGACCCGAATGAGAAGAACGACCATGATGAAAATACAAGTCATGAAAAAGATAATGAGCCAAGTGAAGCACGTAGTCTTAGAGGTCTCTGAATATATCCCCACGGCTCGTGCATTGGTATGACTGGTGCTTGCCAAGCTATGCTCCACCGCCTTCTCTGTAGAATCGAGTATCTGCACTCAAAACCATAAACAAACTGAAGTAATTAATCCATCACTAACAGGAACACACAAGACATCAACAACTAGCAAAGGCAACACAATACATGCAGAGAGAGAGAGAGAGAGAAGTAGCCTGCATTCACCCGATCACACATAACCAAATGCCTTGAAAGTGAAGTGTTACTAATCATTCACATAACCCACTCAGTTAGAAGGACTCGGCTTGAGAATACTCCCCATTGAAAAACCTTTCTGATCTTTTGAGAAAGTGTAGAAGAAAATAACATTATGGTTGAGTGAAATGGAAAATAATGTTAAAGTGAAAAGACCATATAATTTAATGGAGCATCTAACATTACAAACCCTCAGTAGCTATAAAAAGAAAAATAGAATAAAATAATTCTGTTTATGCATTGGTTGAAGCCAGGCCATAATCAGTTCAAGCTTAATAATGTTGATCGAACAGCTAATGGAAACTCGCGTACGTGGTAGAGACGCCTTTGAGAACTGAAGAGGGGGTTTACTATCCGGATTTCCAAATTTTTATGATTCTATGACTAACAACATTGGAGCTTGTTCTTCTAGATGTTTGCAGCTGTTTAGGAACATGGATATTTAATGGGGAATGGTTCTCAACTAATTTATATGGTTCAGTCGGTTTCTCAGACTGCTTGGTCACTTTGGTATGTGTAGGTAAATAATGGACCCTATTAATCTGCTATATGCAAAAAATAACTAATTGGTAGACAGTTTAGCAACTGCTATTACAATTTTTTCAGTGACCAAATCCATTTATCAGATTTAAATCTTCTGGGGACACCAAAGCATGGACTGTTTCAAGATAAACTAGGTCAGTTTAGCATCAAACAGAAAATTTTATTTGTTTTATGTTTTCATTTTTTATTTTAATTTAAATATATTGCTATTGCAATTACATTTTTCAGGGGTACGGCTTTTACATCCCCCATCTAGGTTGCAATTTATTTATTTTTTACTTAATAAACTGGTACATACTGCCAAAAACCCCAACCCTTCGGACTAATTCTTCAGAAAAAGAAAGTTTCGGAGAGTTAAAAATGAATTGCCAAACTGGTCAACCCCACATGCTCCAGAACATGTACAACTCAGTGATCCTAGTAATTCTTTTTGCCAACAAATAAACTAATCTTAAAATTGTGCATCATTAACACATAAACACAATTTTGGTGTCAGAAGCAATGATTGGTCTTGAATTAAATTTTGAGATCTTACCTTTTCAGTGTCTTGCAAGGATCGATTCATCATGAGGCTACTCTCCTTGAGTTGTTGTGCTAACCCAACCATTTCATCTGTCAAATCTTCTTGAAGCTTTCTGTTAAAAGAGGGAGAAAAGTAACAAGGGATTGAAACAAGTTGTTCCAAAGAGCAAACGTAATTGAATTTCAATTCTTCTTGAAGCTTTAGTTGTGAAGGTTTCCTCTTTAAGAAAATCGATTTCAAAGTCAAGCCAGCAGTTGCTAACATGTTTTGAAGGTAGAGAAATACCTGTGCTTTTCAATGTGTGCCTGTGCCAAGGCATCCAACTTGACAGGCATTGATGGATCAGTCTCAGTAGTCTCATGAATTCTAGCTTCAGCTTTTGCAGGAGGCCTGTGCAATTGAGCCAAGCCATTCAACTAAAATATGGCATAAAAGAAGACGAGCAAAAAAGAAATACATATTGTAAGACCCAGCACCAACCGTGTCAATCTACAGTTTTACTTACACTAATCTCCTCCGCAGTCCTGGAGAAGGGGAAATATGAGTTTCTTCATCTCTTTTAGAAGGGTTTTCAATGACAGAAGGCCCATCAACAGCCTCCAGGGATCCTGGCATATAAGACTGACAGTGTTTGCTGCAAACTGATTAGGAATGATAATCTCCATAGCCAGCTTAAGCATAAATTTAAATTGGAAGAGAGAAACAAGACAATTTCGTGAAATACAAAAAACAGTCCACAAAGCATTAGACATGACCATGTCAGGCAGACAAGAATAAAGCCAAGTTTTTGCTGCGTTTTAAGAAAATAAATAGCAGCAACCACATGGTGCTATTAAATATATATATATATATATATATATATATATATATATAGAGAGAGAGAGAGAGAGAGAGAGAGAGAGAGAGAGTCAGTCTAGGGGTAATGGCTCTTAATATTGCTGATGTGGACTCCTTTAACAAAAATTTTATTTCCAAAATTAACCCTTAAAAAAATGGACATTCTAATTCTAGTCTCTCACGCCACTCCGTCTCTTCCTCTCGTTCCCTACTTTGACAGCTTTTAACCACCCCCCATCTCGTTCGGGTTTTGGGGAATGCATCAGATTCTCTTGTTTTTCTATCTTCTCTCCTCTAATGTTTGGGGCTCGTACAGATGATATTGAAGCTTTGAAATCACTGCTGGAACAACCAGATATTAATCTTGATGATCAAGATGATATCATGATAATGGATTCTCAACCGTCATGGTTGCCGCCCTAGAAGGCCATGTGGAAGCCTTCCGGTTGCTTGTTTATGCCGGGGCTGATGTAAAGTTGTGCAAAAAAAATCTGAGGAGTCTGCAATTACCCCATTTGAATTGAATCAGAATTGTGACGTTTTTTAGAAGGTAATGCTTGCATTTTCCCTCGAAAAGGGACGCTGGAGGTTTTTATGCCCTACATTGTGCAGCCTGCCGTGGAGACTTGGCTATAGTTCATCAATTGACTGGTCAATGCAATGATGTAAACATCCCTAAAGGAGACTGATACACCCCGCTCATGTTAGCAACAAGGGAATGCCATGGATTTTTGTGGGAGCTCTTGATCTTGAAAAGGGCCCAATATATCATTAAGAATGCAAGGGTTGAGACTGCACTTTTCACTTGCAAGGAAGAACATGGTGTTGGGAGATGCAGGGCACCTTGCTCTCAAGCTTGTTTTAAGTGGGTCCCATGTGCAGAGAGAAAAAGGGAGGAAGGAATGGAAAGGGGTGAAGAGACTAGAATTAGATTGTAGATTTTTTAAAAGGGTTAATTTTGGAAATAAAATTTTTGTTAAAGGAGTTAACATCAGCAATATTAAGAGGCATTGATCTTTTTTTTTAAAAGGCATAGATATGGTGTAAAAATAGAGAGTAAGAATTGGGAGTACCCCTAGACTGACTCATATATATATATATCAAGAGTAAATCCGATAAAAAGAAAAGTTTGTGGCAATTATCCAAGCGCATCAATTTGCATGTTTCCTAAGCAACACCCATCTAATGGTAGCATAGACTGCATAGTTGTAGGGAAACCATGTCCAAGGTGAGAGACGTGCTTCCTAGGAAGCGCGTTTGACCCGGGTTTTCCCATTTTCCGGGAAGTGCCTGGGAAATGATTGGAGAAAAGCCTGGGAAACGATTGGAAAACGACCGGGAAACATTTAGGAAGCGACTTATAATTCAAGATTCTTGGTTACTTGCATAATATTATTTTTTTACGTTATTTTGTTATAGTGTACACGTACCTCTATAGTGTAAACTTATAGTTATTTATTTCACATTAATAATCATTTATCAACCTATGATTCTCATTTCACTTCTTAGGCATAATTTTTTTTTTCCAATAGCCTTAAAATCGTTTCTAACTTGCTTCTTAGTTTCCCAATTGTTTCTTGCTAGTTTTTTTAAATTCATTTTTATTCGCTTCCTCAAACCTTTCTTACGCACTTCCCCAATCGTTTCTTTCGCGCTTCCTTGGTCACTTCTTAATTGCTTCACGCTTCTCGTTTTCCAAAGATTTTAGGAGCCTTTCTTCCCGCTTCTCGCTTCATTTCTCAATTTCCACTTGGCGACACTGGTGGCAAAATCACTAGACCATCCTCATGGTCTACCTCATCAGTACTTCCAAGACTGTCCTCTTCATCTATACTTTCTCCACTGAAAATAACTCCAAAAGTCACATAACTGACCATAGAATCATGGTGCATTACAAAACCTAGACTTCAAATTGGGGTGACAAATAACTATCGTAATAAAATGCGTCATCAAAAAGAAGGATGATAAGAAAATTCAGTGTAAGCATTGCTCATTCAATTCTCTTCAAGAAAACCTTCAAAATAACCTTCTAATTTGTGTGTTTCGCAAAGGAGTTAATCAAACACGCACCGGAGGGGCAGCTAATTTGGAAGCAATGGTTTCAATCTTCTCTGAATAATCATTTGCCTTTAATTTTGAGATCCTGCAGAAACAATTCCAAAAAAGAGTCCCTTTGTTACTAAATGAATAAGTGAAGAGCTCTACTACTACTTCTACACATGCACAGCATTAATAGAACATGTAAAAGCTAGTAGACTACAACTTTATGTGTGTGTATGTATGTACAAACATAAGTGAAAGTGTGTGTGGATATATATGTATGTATGCATGTGCGTATGCATTTGTTAGTATCCTTGCTTGCATTCTGCTTCCTTTCATATGCTCACATTACACGTTTCTTTTTTTTTTTATATCACTCCTGGGCTTTACTCTTCTATGCTGTAAATATTTTCAAGGAGTGTCAAAACACCCACATTAGCTGATATGTGCTTATTAGAATGATCATGAGGCAATTAGCCATAAATAAAAGCAATCCCTGTCATGCATATATAAGTGTTCTTTGCATGCATGTTAATCAACAGGGGGTTGGTGTGCTGGCCAAGACCACGCCTCAGGCAGCGAAGGTCTTGAGTTTGATTCCCTTCCTCCTCTTCCTCCTGTTGGCCACCCTCAAGGATTTATCCCTACTTTCCTGGTGCATGTGGTTGGGGGCTGCACGGGCACAGGGGATTAGTCGGGTGATCTAAGAGGTCCGAACAGCATTGTCACCAAAAAAAAAAGTGTTCTTTACATGTTGCAATTAGCCCATGCAGAATTCGGTAAAAATAATGCAAGCCAGTAAAAGAGTTATTAAATATTAGGCTTATTAGCACTTACATAAAGCTCCAGGTTGATACTGAGTTATAAAATCAAATATTCGCCCACCCAGTTTGACTGGAATAATCAAATCTTGAACCAGAAACATCATATAAAAAGCTTAAATAAAAAGAATTTCATGCATTGGATCTCAACAACTACGTGGCCCTTATAAGCACCCGATTTCTACTACAAGGGCTGTCCCATATGGCCATATCTAAGCAAACCAAAGTGTGGAAGGGAGAAAATGTGTACAAAGACAAGTATTGCCATGGTAGCAAAATATGAGGATAGTGTGGTCAATAGCGCTTTTATTTGAACTTGGAGTATTGGAATATGCCTTTAACTCCTACGATAAAATTGGAAATGGTGTATGCTTGGCAGCAACAAGATTTTAGGAAGTGGATCCCATGACTTGTGGGTATAGTTGATGCTGGACAATAGTGCACACTAAGGATTTTTAAGGGTTTGAGCAAAGATATAGTGATCTTTTTTACACAAGTGCTTGTATGGAATCAACACCATAATAGGGAAGTGAGATGTTTCTTTAGAAAATGAAAAAAACAAAACAAAACAAAAGAATGGGATACATTCTTCATTTCTCCTCAAGCTAATTCCTTTAATAAGGAATAATGAAAAACAACAAAAATAGAGTCACCGCCTGTTATAATTTAAGGGAAGAATAGGAACCCTTATCCAATAATGAATAAGGCAATTGTCTAGCTCAAAGATATGGGTAAGAAATTCGATTGAGCTAAGGGAAGGTGTTAGGCACTCACCCTTTCGTGGTTACCTACCCCCTAAACTTACTTTATACAACTAAAAACCTAATTAGAATTCTTATTTTAATGCATATTATTATGGAATCATACATCAATATGGAAAAATGCAATACAAATAATCAAATCAAATTGGAAACATGCAGCAAATAAGAGATTTACATCACATGGAATTGGAGACATTCTAAATTCAAGTAAGGATGAAAAAAAGGGGAAAAAGAGGGTTTTTGGTTGTTGGGGCTGCACCCATAAGGATTGCCTACGTATCCCATGAAAGGAGAATCAGATCAGCGTAGTTCAATTTTTCATGCAAGAACACAAATAAATAAGCCAGCAATCAAATATGATATAAATAAGCTTGTGTAATAATAATAAAAAAATACATAAGAAATCAAGCAAAGAAAACATTCTTTTGATTTTTTTTTTGTATTTTTACATTTCTGATTTTTCTTTGGATTTCCTAAATGGCCTAAGAAACTAAGCTCATGCAAAGATGGAGCATCTATCATGAAAGCAAGCAAGAATTAACATCCATTAAAAATCTGAGTTACACCCCCTACTACCCAAGCTCTAGGCTTATAAAAGCCTCAAAAACTTCTTCATTGTTCGCCCTATTAAAGATCAAATCTTGGGGTGATAAAAGGCCTTAACAATCTGGGTTAACAAGCTTCAAATTCTGGGTTTAGAAACTCCATCACAGTCCTCGAAAATTGGGTCTAACAACCCCCGATAACAGCCAGGTTTTAGGCCTATGAAAGCCTTGAAAAACCTTAATTTTGAACTCATGATTGGCTGGATTCATGGCCTCAAACTACACGAAAAACTTGAGTTCTGTGAACCCAAAACTGGCTGGATTTGCAGCCCCTAAACACCTTAAGAATCTGGGTTCTATGAACTCAAAGTTGGCTGGATTTGTTGCAGCCCTCACGCAATTAAACACCTAGGTTAACTGAACCACCCTGGCTGAAGACCTAGGTTATCTTGGTTGTTACCTGGGCAACTTGCTACTGAAATTCCATAGATCAAAACCAGCATGTTACTTTAACTGACACCTTGGATGATCCTAAGGTTCCATCTTCTTTCTGAGAATAGAGAGAGGCGTGGTCCATGAACGGACGAGCAAAGATGGAGATGAGTTGTAGACGTCCACAAAGGACTTTTCTTCCTCCTCATTCTTTCTTGATACTTGTATGAATGTGCTGCTGAGATACATGTTGTAGAACCCCAAAACTAAGTTCATAGTGCTGTGAATAATGTTTTGAGGCATTGATGCCTTATGTGTTTTCCTTGATTTTCATAAATGAAGAAAAGGTTTTTTTGGCAATTGATGTTAGTGATTAATATGTTGTGAAGTAGGAAAGTGGCCTAAGTAAGAGAAATGGGAAAAACAACAAAACAGGGAAAATACAGTCTCACTCGTCGACGAATGCATCAGAAGGGTTCTCACTTGTCGATGATTGAACAAGACAGTGTTGAAACAGAGAATTTTGTAGTCTCACTCGTCAATGACTGGATTTGGGGTTTTTGACTCGTCGACGAGTCAGACACAGAAAACGGTCATTTTGACCAGATACGTGTAATTGACCTTGGGAGATATTTTGCAAAGGGTCTTTTGAGGTTTTGGAGCTTTAGCCTATAAATAGAACCCAAATTCATGAGTTTGATTTACTCAAACCCTAAGAGAAGATCATTTGGGGAATTTAGCAAGGAAAGCTACGATTCATCACTGTGTTCACCGAGTGTTCTTGGAATTCGGAAATTGAACCACAAGAAAAGTCCTTCTTGCTTCTCAACTGTTCTCAAGCTCCAGACTTAAGGGAAATATTCTTTGAAAGGTAGATACACTCTACTAGCTTTTGTTCTCATAATCTCAAATTGGATTCTAAATGGAAATTCCTCTGTATTGGAGGTGGATTAGTAGGAAATCCTACTAATTCAATTGTGATGTATTCTATACTAAAAATGAATTATGAAAGCTATGTGATGATGAAATTCAAGTGTGTTATTCCATGTTTTAGATTATGTGATGGTTTCAAATGAAATAAAAAAGCATGTGTATGTGTTTATGTGAAGTGAATGAAATAGACAGCATGTGTCATGTGTTTATGTGTTCCAATTATGTACCATGTTCACTCACAATTGTATATGTGCATGTGTATTGCATAATCGAATTTTATGTGTATGTGTATCGACAAAGCAAAGTAAAAGAAGATGAACAAAGTAAGATATATCGGGAGAATGATAATGGATTTCTACCACCCTAGGTAGAGCATTAGTCATTTGGTCCCAAATGAAGTTATGTGTGGGAAGAATGCAAATGGACTTCTACCACTCTAGGTAGAGCATTTGGCATTTGTTCCGGATGAACTATGTGCAAAGATATCCACGGGGAGGTGGATGAAGCTGCTAATGGACTTCTATCACTCTAGTTAGAGCATTAGGCATGCTCCATGTGTATGTGAATGCTAATGGACTTCTACCACTCTAGGTAGAGCATTAGTCAAAGTCGTGTAGACTCCCATAAAGCTATGTGTAAACCAAGTGAAATGTTCCATGTGTAAAGCAAAAGAGATGAAAGAAAAGAAAAGAAGAATATGATTTGAAAGATAAGTGTATGAGTTTCACCGTATCACACATGTGTATTTGCAAAGAGGTTTCATTATGTGTTTCAGTGCATATGTATCCTATGAATTGCCTATGTGAGAGCATGTGATATTATGACATATTATCTAGTGGTTTGTATATGCTGAGTATTCTGTACTCAGTCGATATTGTTATCATCGGCAGGTATTGTTGACACACATGCTCCTAAGCCTTGGATAGAGGAGCATTATAATCCGGAGCCTTCCATGGATCACCCACTAGAGGATCGAGCACTAGATAGGTGGCCCTATCTAGACTACTATTGAGAGGGTGAGAGAGAGATCTGTGTATTTTGATAGTGGGCATGTCCACTTTGCTTTCGATATTTTGTTACACTGTTGGTTCAAACTTGAGAGGTATATACGTTTATGTTTTTAGAAATTTTCAGTTTCCGCCATTTGTATGTTGTGTATTTCACAGGATGGTATGATATGATTTAGGTTACGAGCCAAAAGTATCCTAAACTTCTAAGGAGTATTTTGGGTTGCGACATATGCAGTTGCCTTGTTCCAAAAGAATATGATATATCTTCATAACCTTTTTACAGACCTAAAGGAACATTCACACGGTGGGAGAGATGAGATCTCTTCCATTTTAGAGAAGGAACTGCAAGAGAGATTGCGGCAGAGATGATAGGGACCATTTATACATTGTGCTTGAAGAGAGAGAGACACGATAATGGTGGGGGTGGTCAGATACACAAGGACTTTCTTCCTCCCTCTCCTCCTTCAAAAGAACCAACAACCCTCTAGTTATCAACTGGACTGAGAGAGACGTGATCGAAAGGAAAAATAGGTAGGGGAGACGTGAGTAAAAGGGATGTGTAGAGAACTGAATATTTGAGGGAAAGAGAGAGAGATTGCTAAGAGAAATCGCCCTCCCACTGTGAGAGAACCTTTCCTTTTTAACCTATAAGCATCCTAATGGGTGTGCGATAGCTGGCCCGGGTCGATCTCCTCCCCACATCCGTGTTTTTCAACTGATGAGAAGATGAGATCTGTTAGAGTCGCTGTTACAACTTAATTTAATCCAAATTAATGGACATAAAATCAAGAGTAAAAATAATATACTTGCAAGTGCACAAGTGACACAGTTGATGTATCTGGTGAGCACAGGGTCGAATCCACAGGGATTGACTATTGTGCAACAAGAATTAAGGAAACGAAATCTAGAGAAAAAAGAGATTTAAAATCAGTTTTCCACTCAATGAGAATGGAGCAAAAATCACTATTACTGTAAAGCAATGAAAAAGAGGTCTAAGGTTTCAGGAAAATCCACCTACCCCTCCTTATGCTTAGATTTGGATGAAAACACATCTAGAATTAAATAATAATTTAATCTAGATGGAAAATTATACGAATAAAACCACTGACCATTAAATTCAATTGAATAATTAGATAAATAAAAAATCACTTTGTATCCAACTCACAGGGGATCCAAGCATTCCATATATCATTCGATCATATGAAATCAAAGAACATATAGAGAGGAACAATTAACCAAACTAAGAAAATTATTCAATTAAAATAAATAATCAAACCATCCACATCGTCCACATAAATTGGAAAAAGGTTTCAAATCCCTAACCTTAGAAGGGTGTTTAGCCAACCATATTTGGAGTTGTCATCCTCCTTAATGGTTTTCCAAACACTACAATAAAATAACTCCAAAAAAAACTAAAAGAAGAAGAGAGAAAAGAGAATGAGAAAAGATCAGAGAGCATCAGAAGTCTCTCACTTTAGGTTTATATAGACTAAAGGGAAGAAGAGAAGGGAAAGAAAAACAAAAGAGAAACTTCTAATTCCAAAATTCCAACCAAAATTGCACTTCCCTCTTCTTGATAACATGTTTTGACCCCTTAAACGTCCGAATTAGGAGATCTTCATGAAATACAATTTTGTTCTCCTTTAAGTCTTCTTTCCAAAACATCAAACCTTGCCTTAATCCGAATTTTGAGTCAAAAGTTATGTCCAAATTAGTAAGTACTGTCCAGATTAGGCGGGAATCCGGGAAATCCTCATTCTTTGTTTGGGATTGGTTGCTAAATAATAGCACTCCTCTAACCATCCACGAAATTTCTTGCTTTTCTTGTAGATTTAGTTGACCTCCATTAAGCTCCTTGCTTGAATTCCAAAATTCACCCAAAATAAAGAGTTCTTGTGACCAAAATAGGCTTTCTCCTTTTTTCTGAAATAGAAACATCAATATAGCACACTTCTTCTTTCTAATTCAAGAGAGTTCCACCCTTTTTATGCCAAAATCATATTAATCCATATCTTCCTAAGATTCTCCAGCCATGTTGTAGAATCTTTCTATACTTGGTCTTGGGCTTTGCTCTTGGGCTTTGATTCTTTGACTTGAGACTTGGCTTCTTGGACTTTTGGCTTGGGCTTTGCTCTTTGGGCTCTAGCTCCTTTAGATCTTTGAGTTGAACATGGGTTATTTAAAACTTTGGACTTCTTGAATCTCGAGAGTAGTCTGGGGTTAGGATTCTTACAAAAAATAAATACACGTAATAAGTCTCTCTTAAAAATATTTTGCATGCGGCCTTCCAAGACATGTATAAATACATGCAAATGTATCATGAAAATTAAGAGAAAGAGGACAACGCAATAGTAAGAAGAGAATACACCATTTTACGTGTAAAAATGAAGATATAAACCAAAGACCTATGATAATGCTTATTTAAATGAGGATAATTAAGCAAAATTAAGCACTTATCAGTCGCCACCAACCAAGATTCCGGGTGTGATTGGTCACCCACAATTAAGAACCCTCGATTAAAATAAAAACCGAGATTGGGTCCGGGGATTCTCTTATGAGTTGGGAAAGGTATTAGGCACCCCACCTCATCCGTCGAGCGACGGTTACCTCTTAACTTTCTCCGTTAAATTAATTTAAAATCATTTTCTCCTTTTTTATTATTTCGAGATTGAAAAACCGCCCCTCCTCAACCGAGTTAAGGCGATTTACTCTCTACTTGTTTTCTTTTATTTCGAGATTGGAAAGCCACTCCTCCTCGACCGAGTTAGGGTGAGTTTCTCTCTACTTGAGCGGCAAAATCCCTTTTCCCTAAATCGGCGAACGGCCACACTTCTCTCCTCGACCGAGTTAAGAAGGGTCCCGCCTACCTTTGGGTGGAAAATGGACAAAACTACTAACAATAAATAAAACTAAAAAAAAAAAAGTCGAAGATCTGATCTTCCGGCCCTTTCCTTCACCCGGATTTCCTCGTCCGTACAACCGTGAAGAGGGAAATCGCCGAGCTACTCGAAGAAAGTGAGGGAAGAAGAGACTTGGATGGGTAGAAGTAGAAGATGTGGATGTTGCATACCTTTTCCCTTTTAGATGCTCTAAGTATTTGAAGAAAGAAGAAACTTCGACGAGATACGAACTCCCAAGATTTTTCCCCCAAAGTTGGTGAAGATCACTCTTACGTTGATAGCTTGGATGGATGGAATTTCTGGATTTTGAAGGCTCACACCAAAGTTAGAGGGTTCTCCAAGTTATGGGTTGGCAAAACTGGGTCTCTTCAAAGTTAAGGAATGGGGTGGGGTGAGACTCATTTTATAAGGTGAAAAATAAGGATTTTGCTTTTTCTGGGCGATGTGGGACTAAAAAATAACCTCAACTTACGTTGGCACGCAAAACGAGGTTGTAATTAGGGTTTTCGGTCGCCGCGCCTTTTTAAAAGCCGCGGCCTAGGATTTAGGCAAAAAATCGACCCGCGCCCTTTAGAAGGGCGCTAGTTTATGTTTTCTAAAAAAAAAAGGCTTGGGATTAGTTGGTTCGGGCTTGGCTTGAACTTCGATATTTTGGAGTCCGGATCTCATCGTTGTTCTCCTTCAATACTCGGCACCAATGAGCTTTTCAGGCCCATGAACTCATGCAAAATAGGGTGTCTACTACGGGTACTGGGTGCTTATAGGTTACATTCTTCATTTCTCATCAACCTCATGCCTCTTGACCTCTTCCTCTAATTACAAGTAGAGAGAGGGCATATATTTCATAAATCTAGGTCACATACACATCGGCTATAAGCTGCATCATCAGCTACAAGAAGATAAACACTGCCTACTAGCATTGCATAACATATTGCATTACATACAATAAAACATAATATCACCATCCACCAGCTCAAAACCAAAAGAAAAAAGTTAGGATACAAATGCCAAAACTGCCGTCAAATGTACGCCATTATTAGAGGCATTGTGTGGGAACATCAAAGATCTAGAGGGCCTAACAAACAGACCGAATTGCAGCAGCTACGGAAGGATCATAGGAAATCAAGTGGTTGTTTAGTAAAGAAAAGGGTAAAGGAAAATAACGGATTTTAAAAAAAAAAATCGGTAATGCATCATATTATTAAAAGAAACGAAAGAAACAAAGTACAAAAGCTCCTTAGGTTCACAATGCAAATGAACCAATAGACAAAAAATATAGTCTAAGGCTCTAAGCATATAAAAGAAGACAAAAAGTGCAAGACAATAAAGCAACATGACTCATACTTGCAAGGGCTTCGTCTATGACTGCCTTCCCACTTCTCTCCTTCAGCCCCCTTATAACCATAGTCACAAAAAATTGCGTTTTAAAAAAAAAAAAACTCGTTTAAAATGCGCATTAATACCCTGCCGTAGAAAACGGCGTTTAAAACCCGTTTTTTGAATAAAACACGTATTATAGTTTTAAACCCGTTTAAAACGAATAATACAAAAAAAAACACGTTTAAAATGAATAATAAGAAAAAAAATGGATAATCTTGAAATTTTTTTGGGAATGAAGATTATGCAAATATTGATGACTTTGATGTTATTTTGAGGGATTGATGAATATAAATGAGTGATTTTATTAATATACGTATTTTAGTCCTGTTTTTAATCTTGATAATTGATGTTTTAATGAAATTTAATCCCTTGATGGAATAAATTTGATGTTAAAATGATGTTATGGTCTTATTATTGTTGATTATTGTTGCTCTTTTTGTATATTATCTCATCAAATTGTTAGATATATTAATTAGCATCGTCACTAATTTTTATAATTATCATTTTTTTCTCCGTTTTTTCCCCTAAGTTTTCCCGTATTTTACCGATTTTTTCGAATTTTTCCGTACTTGATCCTTACCAAATTATTCCCGAACCCCGACTTTGTGACTATGCTTATAACAACGCTCTTCATCCACTTTGGAAATCAACAAAACTTATCATAGAAGCTCACAAGATTGAAATGTTTTAAAACTCGGGCAAAAGATCGATAATTTGGTCGAACTACCGTTAATTTGTAGATCAATGAAATATTGGTTTAGGGTATTTTTTTCAACATTAATTCGGCAATTTTTAGCAGTAATTCGCAAAATTTCATGAATTATCACAAAATTGCAAAATATCACACAAAATTAGAATATCTAAGTTATAAATCCTAAAGTTTCGATAACTGTCAAAACTTCAATAGTTTGACGAAACTTTTAGAATTTTAGGGTTAGGGTTCATCTTCCATTTCTCAACCTTGTTTTCACTTGATTTGAGTCTCCTGAATGAAAATCAACTCAAAGAGATGAATATCAACTCAGGGACCCCGTGGAGAAGACTTGTTCTGGGAAAAACTTTCTTCAACTGTAACTTAGTGCTTCTTCAAACTTCTTCAACTCAAAGAAATAAATATCAACACAGGTACTCTGAATCTTATTTTCATTATAAAATTATAGTTGGTAGTCCGTATTAGTTGTAATTTTAGTATATTACGTATGCTTAAAAAAAATCCCTTTTCAAAAAAATTTAATTAATTTTGTTTAATATTTTGATATTAAAATAATTACTTATATATTAGGATTAATAGTCATAAAATTAATATTCAATATAAATAATTAAATAATTAAAATACAAAAACATGGTCTATTTATTATAAGTTAATTAACTTTATTAACTTTAATTACAAAGAAAATAATATTTATGATTAAAATATTTATTAACAATCAAATTAATTAGATATTGCATATCTGGCAGAGTGAATGACATTTATATACTTGTTAGTAATTAAAAGAATTTTTAAAAATTAAATTAATGAGGATGTTAGGAGTGAGGAAACCTGACTGCGAAGCACAAGAAAGAATGTAATTATTGCAGACACATTACCTAATGCGACAGGGTGACACGCCTAAAGGAGAACCTAGCCAAGGGTTACCAAGATATGATGAACAGCCCGAACATTTCAAATTAGATTAGAAATGTTATGAAGGAGCATCTACCTTCCACAAGATGTCATTATGGCACTGGGACGTCAGGTGTTGTTGTTGTGACGTTGAGGGTAGGGAAGAGATTTAGGAGACCTATAGTGTCACAGACATTAGGTGTTGCTTATAGGTGTACCGTGTATAGTGTCGCAAATTGCGTGCTTCTCATCAAAGAAAGATCCCGTTTTCAAGGAGATTGATGAGGAGGATTTGATAGCTACAAGACTGAGTATAGATACTTTTCAAATAGAAGAAGCCCAAAGTTGGTCAACTTCTATCAGGATAGTGCTGATTGAGTACATCTCATATGAGGATGATACCAACGTATGCTTTAAATTAAAAGAGAAAGTTACAATTTGTTATTATTATTCTAATTGTTTGATTTGGTACTTAATGACTAAACATGGTGTGTATTGTTTTTAGATTTATTAAACACTTGATGTATATTGTATTCAAAAATGCATAGTGTCAAAAATCGACTCAATTCCACCGAAGGACCAAATTGAGTCGACTTTCGTGGTGTCCGAAGCGAAATGCACTTGTATTTTAAAAATACTGGACTTCCGGCTAAACTTCAATCGAAATAGAAAAAAAGTATTGGGAAAATACACAACTTCGGTAGAAGTTAACCAAAGTGTACAGAAAAAGTCTATAAATTGAAGTGCTAGAAAGTTTTAACTTAAAAGGGTAATGTTAGTTCTACTCACTTTAAACTTACTTTCTTCATAAGGAAAGACATGTGTCCCTAGCATTAACCTTATTATAATTATAATTAGCTTTAAAAGAGAGTATTGCTAGCATTAACCTTATTATAAATTATAATTTTATTATTAGAGTGTGGTTAACATTAACCTTATTATAAATTATATTTTATTATTCTAATAATCTTATTATTAGTATATTATTCCCCTAAGGGTTTTTTAATAATATTAAATAATTTTCTAATAGTATTTCATAAATTAAAAATTATTTAACTACCCATCTCCTCTTCACATATTGATTCAATTCTGTAAAAACATTGAGCTTATCAATTGCAAATTGAAATAGCTTTAGAAACTAAAATAAATTTAAATTATTTATCAACTTTAATGTTCATTAATAAGTTTCTCAAGTTTCAGAAACAATTATCATGGATAATCATTGAAAAAATAAAGAGAATAAAATGGTCTTACATATCCGTTTCACTTATCAAGAAGAAATTACAGCTTAGACAAGCAGACAACGCATGTCACTTAACATGATTCTAACATTTGAGTACAACATACTTACATCAGTAATATATGAATTCTAGATGTGTATTTATACTTAAGTATTGAATCTTTAAAGTTTAATCTTAAATTTCAATATTCCCTTAATGTTTTCCAGACTTCTTTAATTTTTACATAATTTCTTTGGACTTTTTTAAACTTCCCTGAAACGTGTCAACTTCCTTAACGACCGAAGTTTATATCGAAACCGAAATTTAATACCTTGCATGTATGAAATACGATATACCGCTGTCAGTGCTTGTCATAGTTATCAAAGCGACCAAGTGAGCAGGCGACTTGAGGCAACAAACCCCATGGACGCCTGAGGTGGTAGCCTGATGCGCCCGAGGCGTCGCCTGATGAACTTTTTGTTGCAGAAATTCCCCCTAATATGAGATCTATGTATGCTGCATTTTCTTTTATAAGAGACCCTACATTCATAAAAATTACACCATTGTCAAGATGCACTTTGATAGAACTATCGTTAGAGACAGTTCTAAGAATAATAAAGGAGGATTTCAAGTGTTAGAAAAAAATGGAATAAAAATCCAGGCTACAACGATTGCTATAAAAATTAAGTTACTGAAAGTGGGGGAAGAGAGACGGATTGTGAGGGATAAAAAATATACAACCCAACATGAGAGAGAGAGAGAGAGAGAGAGAGAGAGAGGGAGAGGAGGGAGAATATAAGATTGAATAAAGTAGAAAAATAGCCTAACAGTCAAATGTAATGCTGGATAGGGAGAAAAAAGAGGGGGGGGAGAGGAAAATGCCGCAACTCTTATTCTCATTTCTTTCTTTTTCTCGATTACACTCAAGATAAGTAATAAAAATAATATTGATAAGTAAAATATATAACTATAGGGTCAGCATTTATTTCAATCATAAAAAACTCCTTTAAATATGAGTTTATCAGAGTTTTGGGGGTCCTAAAAGGAATTTGGGGCATTTAAAAGCTCTTAATTTGTTATTGGGCTGCCTGAGCTAGCTGTAATTTAACAACCATGAAAAAAAACAAATGGGGACTATATGGTCCACCCATAAACAAAGGGAGAGAGACCAATTGGTCCACCCATTGATAGAGAAAACAAGTTAACATGAGAAAAACATACTTGACACCATTCGCCTCTTCTTTCTTCTTCTATCTGCAAACTTTTTTTTATTAAATATACAAATCCTAACATATTATATTGTAAAAGACATGAGAAGTATATAAAATAACATATTTTTTGTTTACCGAATAATCATATTCAAATAAAATTATATTTTTATATCCTTAAACAATAATACTACATATATCAGATTTTTAATAATGACCGCCTAAGGTGGCCAATAGTCTAAGCCCAGCAGAGCGCCTGGTCACCTAAGCGACCGCCTGAGGCGACGCCTTTAACAACTATGGCACTTGTTTTTTCTCCATTCCAAATGCATTCTTATGTAATATAGTTACCTTTTGTATTTTTTTAATCCCTAATTGTGTATTTATGTTTACTCTAGCATTTCCTGGCAAAACATCCTAATTTTTCCTTAATTTTACTCAATTTTTTGAATTTTGTAAATTATCGACAGGGGAAAAAAAACTTCGGTGTAAAACTTTGATAATTCGGCAGAAATTTTGTTTTCCCTAACCTGCTAAACTTCCCACGAACTTATTTTTTAAAACATAGAAAGATTGAAGCCCACTTCAAAAATTTTAATTCACTGATCCTATTCCAATATCTGTGAGTCTGGTTCTTTTTTTTGTTTCATATGATGAAAAATGATTGTCCAAGAGTTATGAGTGCAGAATGGAATTGATAACTCAACTGTGTTTGGACACATTCTAAGGAGCAATACCTTTCTGTGAATTGTGCTGGGAGGATAAGAAAGACACCTATCTAGAAAATAATTGATTAGTAAAATGAGATTGTATTAAGACAAACAAGACTCTCTTCCTACCAAAAAATCTGAGGAAAAACTCCCATGTAGCACTTACGTTTCAATAACCAATGAAGAGCATAAATGTCCGCTATGAGATTTTCAAATTAGACAAATATTGCAACTGATATGAAGTAAATTCAGATTAGAAGTATTCCAGCATAATGCATCTTCATACCCAAAGAGACCACTTAATGAGCTCATCTGTATGACTCATCACGTACAAGTTGGTGTGCCCTCTCCAGTCAATTACCCTAACCCCTCTTCAGGCCAGGATTGACTATTAGAGGATAAATACTCTTCTAAATAAGCAGGTTAATAATTTATTCTATCCTTAAAAGTAACTCATGAGTAACATAAATAAATATATAAATAATATAAGCTTATGTTAGTGCAATGAGAATTAGAACAGCTCTTGAAAACTTCTATTATAGATGGACATCGGAGACACTTTGCAGCATTTTTCTCCTATGAACAAAATAAAGAAGACAGTTTATATGCAAATACTTATTAAAGAAACTTATACTACAAGAAAGAACGGCTCAGAAAGTATGAAACCTTGGTAAGCCTTCTGGAGTAGTCTCTTCCACCAGTTGTTCTAATTGTTCACGTAAAGTAGCAACATACTGCAAGGTTGAATTTATGGCATCATTCAAGGATGGTAATTGAGTATGATATCAGCTCCAAAACAGTTCCAAACAAGTTCTCCACATAAACTCAATAATATCACACAAAACTTGACTTTGTTGATTAGAACGTTCTAAATTTGGAGACCAATTTGACATGAAGACACGAAAAGAAAATCCTCACATACAGATAGAATACTCTCACAATGTGTCATCTAGACGACATTTGAAGAGTTAAAATTCATTAAAAACAATACAAAGTTCAATTCATTTATCAAACACCAAAACAATATACACACAAACCATTACAAAATTCGGTATAAGATAGATTCATGGGTACAGCAGACAACTATGAACGTACATGTATAAGCTTTGCCTGATTCTGCTGTTGAGGTGCCGCCGCAAGCAACCTCCTCAAGTTTACTTCAGTTTTACTGAATCCCATGACGAGATCCTACAGCATTGAACAAACAAACAAAATTTAGTCCAACAATCAAATCATACCCAAACCCAAAACTCACCATAAGCGTCTCCTATGTTACATTGATACTTTGAATCCATCTAGGGCTTGGTTATAACAGTAGCAACTGTAATGCCAAGATTATTAGTGATGTAACTTTAACAATATATTTACCCACATATAATTGTTTTTAATAATAATGTCTTCCATTGACCGCTACACCCAATGTAGTGACCATTATGGACAGTTAACATAAATTATATAAAACTTCAATATTTTGATAATAAAATATTCAGAAAATAATTAAAATTAAGAAATCAGTACAAACCCGGTTATAACAGTGATTATACCCATTTTGTTCTCTAAAACTTTGATCTGAGATGTAGGCACAACATATATGGGCATGGGTACAGTTCAATGAGCCTATCTCCCTGATTGTGACGATTCTATATTGTACCTATAATAGATGCACAAAACTATTCTAGAAGAACCCAAAAAGTGGCAAAAGAACTGTATATAAACTTCTTGATGTTCATCACTACCTTTCTCATTCAACAAAGGAATAACAAAGTTGTTATTCCATCACAATACAAACCTTATAATTCCACATTTCAATTACATTTGCTCAGATGAACATGGGATTCTTTTTGTGGGTTTAGTTTTGGGTTTTCATCAATTGCACATTTCAACCCCATCTCTGTTCAATTGATTTTGTTTTACAAAAATATGTTTTACAACTGTGCGTGTATTATCAAATAATATACATAGTTCTACACTTGTATTCATGATTTATAGCATGTAACCAAATAAAAATCTACAACATGGGGGAATAGTTTGTCATGAAAATGTGAAAAATATATGGTTCACGCATATTCATAGTAACAAACCATAATCATTAAGTTCTGAGTACCTGATAATCCTCTATAACAAAAATGTCCAAGCAATAATAGTAAACAAAATAAACTCAATCAATCTAGTTCAGATTTTATATTGCGCGTAGATTGTGAAATCACTGATTTTAACAAATTGGGTCACAGATTCTATAGACATACCGCTTGTTCGGAAATTAACAGGAAAATGCAATTTCATAAACCGCATAAAGGTCATGATTTATATCATGATACAAGCAAAGCCTGATGAATTTAGTCTACATACTCAAAGTGATTATATTGGCGCCAATTTGATACAGAAACCAGTGATTAAAATCTGTCCTAAGTAGCTTTCCCCCACTCAACTCGGATTCTCAATACTTTCAACTTCAGCAGAAATATTCTCCTTTTCAATATTCTTAATATACTGGAAATCCATATGGGCTGCATTCAGATTAGATCACTAACTCGTTCTATTTATCATAGAGGTATCTATCAAGTAGGGGCATACATTATATTCTAAAGCTAATAAATAATTTTAAAAAAAAAACTATTTCAAATATCATATGCAGTTGTCTTTTGCTCAGCTCAAATGAAGACGGCAAAAAAGAACCCATGACTTCCTTTTCAAATAAGCTAATAAAGATTTAAATATTGTTTTTAAACCATCTGTTCTGTAATATTGTTTTTAATGGTCGAAAAACTTGTGAACAATCCCCTCAGAAAACACAAACAAAATAATTCATAATTCTCTGTTATCCTCTATTTCCATTAAACCATTACACACTGTAAAGAAAAACATTTACTTCTCAACATATGACTGACTTGAAATTGATAAAGGGAAAGCTTGAAAAAACTAGAAATTTCTAAACTCTAGTGGGATCTTCCATGTTAAATCCTTTGAAACCCCACCTCCAAAAAAAAAAAAAACAAGTGTTGGTGAAGAGAAATAAAACCCTATTTCGTAATCATATCAAAATCGAAAAAAAAAAAACGAGGAGGAAGAAAAAGAAATGGATCTGAAAATCAACAAGACAGAACACGGCCACAGTTTTTTGTAACCCTTTCGAAGAGGGTTTCCAAAAAATCCTCTTTCGAATCGAAACCCACCATGAAAAAAAATTGTAGAAAGAAGAAGAAGAAGAAGAAAGGGAGGAGTAGGAGAAGGAGGTACCTGATGGTGATCCAGGCGCCCTGTTTTCCACAGTCCACAGTGTCAGTTTCGTTCTCCCCTTTGAGGCTGAAGGATGAAAGCTAGGGATTATGAGTAAATCGTTTAAAAGTGATTAAATCACCTCAGATAATCCGATCCAAACGGACCCTTACAATGTCGACTTCCGGTAAGAGTTTCCTACAAAAGTGTTTTTTTTTTACTTTTACTGACTTTTGATTTTCTCAAAAAGTCAAAAATTATGCAGATAACTAAATCTGATTTTTTTAATTGACTTTTATTTTTTTTTTTGTGTCAAAAGTTTATTTTTTTAATAGACTTTTAACTTTTGAAAGGCCAAAAGTGACTAGAAGTCGCCCCAAAAGTCTATCCAAACACAACCTTAACTTTTTTTTATGTCAAAAGTTGATAGAAGTTAGTTTAGAAATTTAAATTCGCGCAACGTAAGTGATGGTTTCAAATGTAGAAGCGTTTAGCGTGATTGAATGGTGACTTTGAAGGGGTTTTTGAGAGGAAATGGGGAAAAAAGATGAAGAACTTTAAGTAATGGTGAAGAAAAATGTTTACTGGTTATGGGAACTTCAAAAGAAAATAAAAGTGAAGGTAGTTTCAAATTCAAGGTAAGCCGACCATGTGTTTGCTTTCTTAGCTGGAGCAGATAAAGCTCTCTTTCAAGGGTGGATTGTGACGTTTAAGATTATGTTATCTGGGCCCATTACTGGGGCCCATAAGTGGTAGGTACCTTTGAGGACTTTCAATTCGTGCAATGTTGTTATCTGGTTCGCTCGCTTGGTTCACAGTTCGCTATTCTAGAGGGTAGGATGAGATAATTCATTTTTTAGTTCGCCTAAATATTTTTTAGTTTAGCTTTCTACTTAAGCATGTAAAACAAATAAATATTTTATATTATAAGAATAAATATCTTTTAAGTATGTAAATAATATATAATAAATATTTATTTATAAAATAATTTTAAAAATGTCTTTCTAAGAACAATTTGTGAACTCATAATATAAATTTGTCGAATCCAAAGAAAAATATGAATGAATATGAATAAAAAAATTGACAAATCGAGATTATTTTGTAATCATTATGTGGTTTGTTCATTTTCATGAACCAATTCAAACCGAACCACGAAATAGTTCAAGTTTGCTCAATCCGCTATAGCATGTAGGGAACTTGGTAACACTGATTTCAAGGGCTTGAGATTTGTGGACAACTTCAAACTTGATAACTGAGGGACTTATCCTTATGACACTTTAACTAATTGAGTGGTTGCTTTGACTTACCCTTATGGCACCTTAGTGACTAACTTAGGTTTGGCTGTATGTTTTAGAGAGGGTGTGTGTTACGTGATATCATTTTCAAAAAATAAAAAGGGACGGTTATCCAAACAATGCCCTTCTGTTATCCGAATGATTGCATCTTAGATTCCTTTATAAGGAACGCCAGATCATGTGGTCCAGAGTCCAGACCTCACCATGAATAGGTCAGGATATCTCTCCCATAATAATATACAGCCTCAACTTAGGGGTATTAATGGGCCGGTCTTTTGCCTTTATTTTTGTATTTTTAAAAGAGGAGTGCTAGCGCAATCACATTTACTCTAAATTTTTCCACATACGCAAGATTAGGACTAACACATGGAGATGTTCAATATTTTACCAGTTACACCCCCACCTCTTGCATGAGTGGTAGAGTTGTGGCCTTCCATGGGGAAGGTTTGGGATCTAATCCCCTTGGTGTAAGGGCTGCAAGAGCCTCAATGCCCTCAGCTAACTACTGACCCTACTGTCTCTACTGATGTATACCGATACAAAAAAAAAAATTAATTAATTAATAGTTTAAAAAATAGAAAATCAGGGGAAAAAAAAGACATTTGTAACCGAATTAGTCTAGGGATACTCCCAAGGTGTACTCTCAAATATATTCCCAAATCCTAACTGTTTATCTCATTATTAAACGGTTAGGATTAGAGCTGATTTGACGTTAGAAAAGACAAAATAAGACAATTCAAATCTTAGCCTTTAGTGGTTAGTTATAAACAATTAGGATTAGAGAATAGATTTGGGAGTACCTATAGACTGACTCAGGCCTGACACATTTATTTCACGGTTTTAGGGCCCATTCACACCCCTACTTCAGTTGTCAAGCATTCATACCTCCCGGATTCACATGGTGCATACGTTCATAAATTCAGCAAAAGCATTGGATGCACTCTTGTATTTATTAGGACTTTGCTGCTAAAACTGCAAAAGAGCCAAGACCACACCCACGCCGTGCTTGTGATGCATAGGCCTCAAAATTTCATTAAATCTATTTTTGAAATTTTGAGATCCGTACATTACATGTACGGTCTCAGTATGGTCTCGATCATTTGTGGTCTCAGTAGCATCTTCCTATTTATTAAAGGATAAAGCTTCTGAGACCCTCTTAGGGTTGAGAGCATGATTTCAAGGGGAGCCCACTATGTGTGTGTGGTGGGCACTCCCTGAGATCATGCTCTCTTAGAGCATGGTCTCGGCCCTAAGAGGGTCTCAGTAGCAAAGTCCTTTATTGAAACAACCCGAGGGACAAATCGTACAAATATTTCATTTCTGCAATAATTCAACAAAGCACAACGGTCAAGCCAAACTTTTTATCCCAATTAGGCACATACCCATACAATAAAGCAACAAAAATCCAATCAATTTCCGGTCAGTTTCACCGACAATTTCCGATTAATCGACCAGAAAGCCTTATGAAGATCATCGATCCCTACTTTTGAGCACGTAAACACGAACCAATTCATCCGATTCCGATCATTTAAGATCAAATTCCGAAAATTTCCCCACTGGCAGACTCCATTAGTAAATTCACAATAGAAAATCCATACAGGGTCTGAAGGATTATAAATATAAATCAAATCTCCGGCCGAAGAAACATCGATCGATGAAAGCGGTGTATTTGCATTAGTCAGTCTTTCGAGCATCTCCGGCGGCATCTTCCCCATCTCTTTACAATTAAAAGTGTCACAATTCACATCCCAGATGCTTAAGCTTTCGATATTCTCCACGTCTCCGACCAGCCCAACTAGGACTAGCCGGTCGCCGGAAATTGCGATCACGGAGAAGAAAATAGGTAAGTTAGGACGTAATTCACATGGATCTTCCCATCTCTTAGTCTCTGGATCAAATGAGCAAATGATACCTGAATTCTTCCCTAGTGCATACATTTTTTGATTGGTAACAGCAATTGAGAGCCATGTACTCGCTGCAAAGTCCTTCATGACGGCAGGCATTGACTGACACGTGTCCCACTTGCCGGAATCTATGTCATACATCTCAACCGCGACTGGATCATCCTCAAAGTCACACGCGCCGCCGGCAATGACAACGCGTGAGCCGACAACCGCAACGACCGGGTCGGATCGCCATATAACCGGTGCACCCACATTATGCCATGTCGCATTGAGTGGGTCGAAGGAGAATGTGAATTTAGATGGAGAGAGCATGTAAAGGAAGGTTGAATGGGAGGATTTGAGGGTGCAGGAAAACTTAATCTGTGTCTGCATGATTTCAATCCACACGTGCGAATGGGGATCATAGGCATGTATGGTTGTCATGGATGGGTTCCTACGGCTCTGGGTGTGGACGATGAGCCATGGTTTGACTCTAGGCGAATTATACAGATGTGAAAAGACAGCGCTTCGCCATGTCTTGGACACGTGAGAAGCTGGCATGAGATCGATGAGCGGTACGTGCGAGAATACGGCCTCCAAGAGATCTCCATAGAGAGGAGCTGTTTGATCTTCGTCTTGGTTCTGTCCAGCCATTTTCAAAGCTTGTTTGCTGGTGAGAATAGATATGTTTGGTTCCATATATAAAGAAAGAGAGAGGATTAGATTCCCTGACTCGCTTATTGGGGGGTAGGTGAGCTGGCCACGCCTTAGGGGCCTTGGATTGTCTCTTGGCGAAGCCAGAAAGGCCTCGCTCGTGGACAAGTGGTGCAGAAGTCAAAATCATGAGCTCCATGATTTTGACATTGAAACATGTGGTAATAAGTATATGAGAAATATAGGGAGAGATATTAAGTGAGGAGAACTCAAAATAATGGGGAGAAAATGAAATTACTTCGCCCATTTTTATCAATGAAATTACTTCTCCCTTTTTTATCACCACATGTTGCCTATCGTGTGGTTGCCCGAGACCATTTCCGGCTTCGCTAGATACAATCTGTGGCCCGCCTTAGGAAGCAGACTTCAATTCTCTTCCTCTTGTTGGCCACTCTTATGAATTTATTATCTTTACTTGCCCTATGCGTATAAATGAAGGATATGTCTACGTGTGGCCGCATAATTAGTCCTATGCTTTAAGATGCTTTAAAAGGGTCGACACATGTTTTCAACTAACACTCTATCCAATCAAAAAGAGAGTGGTCTGTCCTCATTGGTCCATGCCCCAATTTTAAATATTCACTTATTGTGTGGTTAAGATTCACTCTCCTATTATTAAGCAATCTAACCATGGTTTTCAAAAAAAAAAGAAGCAAAAGCTTAGTTTTAATTTAGTTAAGTTTAACCCGTGTTAAAGGGGTGCTAAAAGGAACACGAGGACACGGGGTAAGATATGAACCGGACCCATGGGTCCGCTAAGCATTGCTCAGGTAAAGTGTGAGAGACTCATATCGTCCTCCATCACTACAGAGAATAGGAACCCACGTCTAATGGGCACCTAATTTATAGTCTAGAAATTTTCAAAGTGGGACCCATATGGTGGTGGGTCCAGAGCCGTTATATAAGAGACACGTGTGTGGATCTTGAGTTTTAAGGATGATCTGAGAAACTGCGTACCCACTAAGCAATGTATTGGTTGTGAATGGAAAAACAGATAAAATCTGTCTATATAAAAGAGTAATGAAGAGATGGGCCAACGCGTTTAGAATTTTAGATAAGAGACCCAACTACCGAAAGGGAAGTTGGTGGATTGGAATATAGAAGTCTTAAAGTGGAGGAAATATCTGGAATATGTGGATAATATTCATGAGTGTATTTATTCACCTATGTTTGGTTTGGTGATTACAGATTGCTTTTCTCGGTGGAAATGACAATATTTTGGAAGCCCCACTTACCCTACCAAATAGCGTAATTAATAAGGAAAGGGAAATAGCGTAATTAATGAGAAAAAGGAAATGTTTAACTTACCGCCTCATTTGATTAAGTTGTCAAATGTGCAGTCACAAACTCTTAGGGTTAAGCAATCTAACCTTTGCATTTTTTTTTATAAGTAAAAATATTTACCTTGATTTTCTTAAGTTTAACCATAATTAAAGAGGTGTGAAAGACTATATCGTCAATCACCCACTCTTAGGATTAAGCAATCTAACCTTTGTTTTTTTTTTAAAATAAAAATATTTATCTTAATTTTCTTAAGCTTAACCATAATTAAAGGAGTGTTAAAGGACAAGTAGACACGACATTTGACTACATAGTCAAATGCGTTGTGGGGGTAATCACTGCCCATGAGAAAAATTAATCTGAGTCCACAAGACCACAAAAAACGTGACATGTTTCTCCACTTTCTCGCCAAAGGAAACACATAGCAGGTAAATTCCAATCTTAGTATAGTAGGTTTTTGAAAAGAGCAATAGTTTGCTCCTCGCCCCTCCACGGGGAAGTCCCTTCAACTGTCCATTAACTCTAGTTAAATTGTTTAACCCCTATGGTTTTTTTGATTTTTTTTCTAGAAATCAAGGATAGATGAATGAATCTTATCCTATATTTAGTTGCCGAAAAAATAAGTAAAAACATAGAAAAGAAAAGAAAAATGGATAAAATATAACTAAAAATTGTATTAAAAATCTAAAATTTTCTTTTCTTTTTTATGTTTCCACCTATTTTCTCAACAACCAAACATAGCGTTAGGGTGAGTGAATCTTAACTACAGTTAAAGGGAGTTAAATAGGGGCACGTGACAAAAAAGGCTCCGAGACACCATCCATGCGTCACCACCAATGAGGAGGTGATTATTTTCCGCATGAGAGAAATTGGGAGACCCTATATTCCTCTACCCTTTTTGGGGTAGAGAATTTGCACTCCCTTATCCTGTACCAACCAATAAATGATGGCTTAAAAAAAATACTACTCATGTTTGAGCCCCACTAACCCTAACAACTAATCGTTCAGAGGAAAAGGTTTGCGGTTGAAGTCAATAAAACCCGTTCATTAGTTGGCGAAAAATCAAAACTTTTGCACTTCAATTAGGTTGATTTTTGGTAGGGGACGGTCTCCTAAGTTGACAAAGGGAAATAACATTCAAATAACCCATCTTGTTTGGTCACCATCCTCTCTTAAGATGGAGATTTTGACTAATCTATAAACGGATGATAAAAGAAACAAAAGTCAGCAAACCAATAGTTTTGCTTTTAAAAATAGGAAAATAATCACCTCCATGGTCGGTTACCCAAGAGGGGCATCTCAGCTCACCTTTTCTTGCCTCATGTCCCCTTTTAACTCATGTTAAAAGTGGTTAAGATTTATTCACCATTCGGGTTCACCAAACCTTTTCTTTTTAGAAGAAAAAAAAAATTAACTATAAGATTAAAAAAAATTAACCCGAATTAATAGCAATTGAAGGGGCGCAGCTTTGTCAAGCGAGGAGCAATAATTCACTCCTCGCCCATGGAGTGAACTATTGCTAAAAATAACCCTTATTAAGATATTCTTTTTCAATTATATCCCATCCAAGAAGGAGTGTTAGCACTACTCTCAAGCCTCTACTACTTTCTGCCTAAGCCAACCATTTATTCATTCTCACAGTTAAAGCAGAGAGTGAGAGTGTGAGTGTGAGTGTGAGTGAGAGTGAGCAAGTGGTGAGTAGGACTAGCACTCCTCTATCCCTTATTCATTCCTCAAAATTCCCACGGTCCCACCGATTCGTTCAAACCAGGATATGACACCTCTCCTATCTTCACTTTATTCTTTGCCTACCCGTTATCTACCAGATATTTTTTCAATACCCATAAGGTATCCAATCATACAATACCCATAGATCTGAACGGTCTATTCTAATGAACAATATATTCTAAAGATAGACGGTTTAAATGCATTCATGTGCTAATTACTTATTTATAAGTGTTTTAAGCCAATAGATCTAGAGGTAACCTATTAGAGAAAAAAAGTGGAGAAATCGTGGCCTGATGAAGGGCCACGATTCTTAGGTTGTTGACCTACCATGCTTCACTGAACTAACTACGTCTCCTCAACGCCCCTACAAATGCAGATATAGGGTTATTTTTCCCCCGGGTTGTAGCCCAGTGGCTAAAGGATGAACAGTAAACACGGCAGTCTTGAGGTCAATTCCTGGGCTCCCCTCAATATCGATTGTATGAAGTAGGGGTATTCCCTATACAGCACGAGACTAGTATGGGTCTTTTAAGGCTCAGGATATCACGTTTATCAAAATAAATAAATCTCCACTCTTCCATTTTTGATAATGTTGAGCCTCAATGGTTGAAACTGACAAATTATATTGTATCTTTTTTGATATATTTCGTTTGTTTTAATTTCTTGGGGTTTCTATGACTTTGCTAGCTTTAGCTTAAAATTTTGTTGGTCTACAGCCTTTTGAAGGCTTTTCGACTATGAGTTCTCACCTGCTATGTTTCATCGAGCGAACTACCTCTCTACCGAAGCCCTACGAATGCATGTATAGGGTTATTTTTTCCACCCTCTTTGAATCTCCTATCTTGGATTTTTGACAATGTGAGCCAATGGTTAAAGCTGACAAATTGTATCTTTCTTCGGTGTATTTAGAAGCCCGAGTATTACCCTCGGGCATAGCGTTGCAATTGACAAGTGGCGAGAAATAAGGGAGATATCAAAAAATCTATTTCAATTTCTCTCACGATATTTTGATTTCTCCCTTAATTCACTTCATTGTCCTACAAATGCCCAGGTAGGCAGGGGGCCTATAATGTTCATGGAGGGTGTAGCCTGGGAGAGGAGCAGAACTGGGGAGGACTAAACTCTTGAATTAAAAAAATTTCTTTATAAATGGATACAAATAGAGGTGATGACCCATGAACTTGGCGATAATTTTTTTTTTTTGGGGCTACTCCCCCAAACCCGCATTGTTAGCCCCCCTATAAGAGAATCGTGGCTCCCCCTCTGCCGGTAGGGTTATTTTTTTTCCTCTTTAAAACTCTCCTCTCTTGGATTTTAGACAATGTTGAGCGATGGCTGAAGCTGACAAATTGTGTCGTCTTTGGTATATTTTGGGGATTTCTTTAATTTGCTAGCTTAACCTTTAGATATTGTTGGTGTGGGAATTGTTAAGCGTTTGGTGGATGGTGGTGTATTAATTTGATCTTTTTTTTTGTTTTACTATAAATAGGGCTCTGATTATAATCAGATCTCCTAAAATAGGCCTTATGACGGGTAATTTGGAAATTATAAAAATAAAATAATGATATTCCCATCAAACAAATATTTTTACGTAATTTTTAAAACGCCCATGTGAATGCATATTTAGGGGAGCTCCGTTCTCTCTTGAACCATGGTCATGTTTATATTTGAACTCATATAATTAACTCTTTGTTTTATGATAAAATCAAAAAGTTGAGACTATAGAAATTAAGGCATGGCTAGCAAAATTCTTGATCAAATGATTGATTCTCATTCCAGAAAAATGCATCAAATAGGAGGAAAACAGAAACAGTTTCAGTTTAAACATTGAGATTAATCTAAGGTGTTAAAGTGGACAAATTCATTTGTTCATATGATCATAACCTCCCTTTTACAGTATTGCTTGCCTCTTGATTTCTGCACTATTTGTACAAGATCTCATGATTTCAGGGTTTGTACAAGATCTCATGATTTCAGGGTCCCCCAAAATTGCACTTGCCGCTCTTTCGCACCAACTGCATTTGGTATTCTGTACACATGGCTCGTGATCATTTTAAGATAACGCTTGGGGAAACATGTGCAGATTAGGGAGGCTTGGTAGCTAGCTTTTTTTTTTTGGAAAATAATTAACGAACTGATGATATCTATTTAGAAACCTAAGGCTGACCATAGTTGGTGAGTATTTAAGGGGGGTGCTGGACCAATGAAGTCTAACTTTAGGTTTCTAAATGAATTTCATGGGTATGCCTATCACTATTTTTTTTTAATTTTTTTGGTAGTAGCCAATTAGATCATTTATCTATCTATGTTAGAGCATTCCTAGCAGCCTCACCAAATTTCACTCACCAAAATAGCCAAAACCCACAAAAAGTGGTTTTGGTGAGTCACTTTTTTAAAACATTCCCAACAGCCTCACCATTTTAACCAAAAAAAAGAGGAGAAATGAGCAATATTTTATCATTTGTGTGGAAAAACGAAAAAGGAAGAGAGAAAAATATTATTTTATTGTTTGTGTGGGACCACAAAAAAAAAGGGAGAGAGAGAAACCTTATTTTATTATTTGTGTGGGCCCAAGGGTGAGAAGATCTAACTTTGGTGAGTACTGTAGACTCCTTCATTCTGTTGAGGCTGTTGGGACTCATTTTAACATCTTTTTAATCTTTTGGCTCACCAAAATAACCAAAAAGTTATTTTGGTGAGGTTGCTAGGAATGCTCTTAGGGGTTAGGGCTCATGGTAGGCACTCAATGGCCACACCAAGACTCGAACAAGAGTCACACCTCCCCCAATGGAGATACACAACCACTGGGATAAATCCATGGTGTGCGCGGTAGCTAGCTATGTTTCTATGTTGCACAACCACTATCAAAGTCCATCACTTTGTGGTTCGTATCCCCATTGTACGATTATCCTTTCCCCTTCTTCCTCACCATGTCTTGTTTTGCTTTTTTTGGTTAAGGAGATGATCTAAATACACACATCATACCTAAGGTAGCCGGTAGGATGCCATAAGGTAAACCACACAATCACTCCAAAACGGTCTGACTTAAGAAGGGTTTGTGGTCCCTTATACACACTTGTGTAGGCTTGTAGAAATTAGAATACTAGACTCAAAACAATTGACTGAAGGGGAGAAAATATTCAAGCAGCTTAACTTCCAAAAAAGAGGCAAGCTAGTCATACTCCCAGTCTCCCTATTCTCAAGCTAAAAGCTAAAGTTAACATCTCTTAAAGATATTTTGGTTAAGGGTAAAGAATGTTTGAGAGTAGAGCTAGCACGGCTAGGGATGGCAATTGGACTGGGCTGGCCCAAAGCTTGATTGTTCGGCCCAAAGTTTGGGTGGCTGAGCCTTCCTTACTTTGGGTCCGGCTGAGTTTGGACTAGAATGTAGGCCCAAAGTAAATTTTGGGCTAACGTTGGGTTGACCTTAGTTCAGCCCAGCCAAAACTAAAATATTAGATAGAGAGAGATAGAGAGAGAGTATGCCCAAATCTTGTCCATTCATTTTATTCTTGATCTAGCGGCCGTTTTCCTCCCTATTAATAAGAAAAACTCAAACGCTCTTCATTCTCCAATCCCACGAGGGGACCATCTCTCTTATCTTCCCCTTTTCATCTCCTTCCAATTTCTCTTTCTCACTTCTTTTTTCTCTTCCCTAAGTTGTTGCCGTGAGGGTGAGGGTTAGGGAATTCATAGCTTCTTGGGGTAGTCTGAACTCAACCCGAACTCGGCCCACAATCTGCTTTATTTGTGTTAGATCGAACTCGGCCCAAAGCCCAATTTTATTTGTGAGCCAAGATTAGTCTGAGGTCCTCAAACTGAGCTTTGGCTAAGGGTTTGAACTGTAGGCTGAGCTTGAGCCAACACCAGTCCAGCCTAATTGCTACCCGGTTCACCCAAAATAATGTTCACTTTTTGAACAGAAGCTCACGTAGTTTCTTTCTAAACCTCGATTGGTGAGAGAGAGTGTACAGTGTACTCCTTGAAAACCTAGTCTCCATCTAACCTGCATAGCACCATTGGTGAATATAGTTATCTTTGCAACCAAACATTAGATTCAACCAAATATGATTGTCAACCGCCGCACATCGTGTTTCTCTCCGGTTGTAACCGGACTAAGGGGAGTCTGGTTATGCCACTGATGCTGCCACGTGTCTCTTTTGACTCCCTTAACCGTGGTTAATATTCAGCCACCCCTAGGGTTCACCCAATTATCCTTGGTTCTTAGAAAAAAATATTAAAAAAGAAATTTAACCCTAGTTAAAATTTACTAACTCTTAAGGTTATTTTTTTTTTAAATAAGGAGAATTGGGTAAACCCTAGCGGTAAGTGAATCTCAATCACAGTTAAGAATTGTCAAAAAATGGGACACATGGCAGCATTAGTGGCATAACCGGACTTCCTTGAGTCCGGTTACAACCGGAGATGATTACAAGTTTGTCTTCTTATCTTTGGAGTGTGGGCTAGCATAGCATTCGCCTAATAAGAACCAAACAAAGATCAGGATCGCCTGCAGTCTTGGAAAATAATTCCGCCACGTAACGCCCAAACCACCTGGGTGCGCATTTTAACCTGGTCGGCGTTTCTTGCCAGCGAAGAGAGAGAGAGAGAGAGAGAGATTATATTGTTGAAATCGAAGGGATGGGAGCGATATTCAGTTCGAGCAGAGAGGACGGAGCGGTAGTCAGTTCGAGCACAGAGGGCGGAGGAGAGTTAGAAATGGCGCTATCGAAGGCGAAAGAGATCGTTTCATCCACCCCAGTCGTCGTCTTCAGGTCTCTCATTCTGATTGTTTCTCCTTTTTTTTTTTGTTTTGTTTTTATTCTGATCTTGATATGTTTTTTCTTTTAAAACTTCTAGTTTGATTTCTAACTTCTCTTGATTTTCCATTTGGTTCAATATCTTTTTTTAAAAAATTTTTTATCTAGTGTTAATTTTGATCGATATATGTTAGAAATTTCTCGGATTTTTGTTTGAATTGGTGCTGCGAAGCTGATGGTGAAATTGCTGTAGAATATTAGACCTAATCTTCACAGAGAGATGGGCGTTCTCGCCATTTGTTAATACCCTTGATTCTTCGCTTGAGAACCAACCATTTTTTATTGTGGCAAAATTGTTGCTTGAGCTCATTACTAGTAACCAGGGGTGGAGCCAGGATTTTCTTGTAGGGTGGCTAACAATGGGGTATGGGGGCTCGGGGGTGTAGCCCCCGGATTGGTTTTTAGGCCAAGTTGGTGGGCCATCTAGTCTGTTTGTTTCCGTTTGTAATTTTTTTTTTCTAAAGTTAGGGGCTGTTGCTCCCTTGCCCATGACTATGCCATATTGAATCAAATAAAATAGCAGAGATCTTAGTGTATATTTTTTTTAAAAGTTCAGGGGGCAACTACCCCTTGCCCTATGTCTATGCCCTCTTAAATTAAATAACATAGTATAAATTTAGTTTTTTTTTACCTCAAAAGTTCAGGGGGCTAAAACCTCTCATCCCCTTAAAAATACAGTTTCGAGGGAATGTATCGGTCCCAACCAAAACCTATACGTTTCGGTTTTGGACGATGCATATAATTTTTTATTAAAGAAAAATTAAATTAAAAAAAAATCAAATGAGTTATAGGAACAAAATTTACCAAATATAAAGTCATGAGAAGCGACTTAAAGACAAAGTAGCAAACACAATTACAATTACACAATGAATGAGAACATAAATAACTTAATAAACATTATGTATTAACCATTTTGTATAAGTTTAAATATCGTATAGGGAGTTATCAAAACCTATATATATCGCCCGTTTCGTATTAGTTTCGGCGATTTTTATTTCCATGGCTCCACCCCTGCTCATAGGTTTACCCCTTTACCCCATATAGCTCTGCCCCTGCAAGTAATTGAGAGGGGAAAAAAAGGAGTATTTTAGTATAGGAGAATTGAGGCTTAAGGAAACTTAGTGAGTGCGTAGATGAGAATTGTGGAGGAAATTACCTCGGATGACAAGGAGTTCCACATGTCACTGATTGAATGGAAGAAGGGAGAGTTGGGTTTATTGTTGGGCGGTCATCGGTTGTCCAACCTGTCAAAGACACTCTGAAGAGAATAATCAGTGTTTTAGAGGTTCTGTCTAGATGTCAAAGTGTTTCAGAAAAAGATCATCCTTGTCTCGTCTTATCCACATATTTATAGGCAAGTCTTTATCTATATTTCCATACATGCAAAGGACGGTTATGCATGCTATTCTGTTTATTGAAAACTCTTTGTACTATCCATTCGATTTATTCCATGTGTTTAGTTCTCAGGCTCATTTGTAATTAAGAAGATAATAATGCAGTCATAAATGCATGTCTTAGTCAGGTATCAACAAGCTAGAAGGTCTCATAAATGTTGAGTCGGATGGTCTGTCCAAATATCTGGGATATTTCGTAGGTCGGTCTTAATAACTGTAGAGTTTGTCTTATATTGCTTTTGTCATTTTTTAGAAAGGTCAAAATGTCCTAATTGTTGTTTGATGATCTGTTGGCTTATAATAAAGCCGAAAATTCTTTGCAGATCAATAAGATATGTTGAGCCATTTGGTTGACAAAGTCAATATTTTAAACCATAGTTACTAAAGCGATAAGCGGAAACAAGAAGTGATGCGAAAGAAGCTGAAAACGAGGCAAAAAAAATCCTTAGAATATGAGAAGCGAGAAATGAGATGTGTGTCTCATTCCCATTATATTAGGATGACTAGCCATACCTTTGATTTTAACTTACATGGGTTATTTGTGGAGAATTAAGTTTCCTAGGTTTCAATCCAACAATACTTGCTCAGGATTTACACCCTAGGTTTTGGACTCGGGTCTATCCAACTGGATCCTACATTCCCCGTTTATCACTAAATGAGACATGATGGAACCGAGTAGGAAACGAAACTTGGAAACAAACTTCTGGGGAAGCGAACTTACCACCACGTACATAGCTTCCCTGCAACTATGCTTCAAATAGCCAAGGTATGAGAGGTCGAGATGTACGGTGTTGACAATTGTCATGTGTGGTCGTATGTCATTTTTTATCCTTACATTTTGACCCCTCTTAGGGCCTTGAGCTTTGTCCAGGTTCCGAGAATTCGATTTAGGTTTGGTAGCCAGCTAATGCGTATACGAATTCGAGTTGTGCACATGCGTATGTAATAGCACGTCTTCATTAATGATATACGTGGGCGATACGTCTGGTACGTCGTCGTGTTTTTTTTTAGGAATCATGATTGCATGTGAGATCGTGAAAGACATGAAGTTTGACGATTGAGCTTCGAGGAAAAGACCATCTGGTCCTCTTGTACACGTGTACGAATGATAGGCAAGGTACTATGATTAATTCATGGATTTTGAAATCGTATAAAAGGGAGGAGTTAGGGATTTCGAAACTTTACTATATCTCCTTTTTCCTTCGTGTTTTCCTTGTTCTTGCTCTATTCGTCATTGTTGTGACTTTGAAGCTCTGATCTTGAACTTTTTAGAGTAATCTTTGGTTAGACTTTCTTCTCTTCATTTTTTATTTATTTTGTAACCTCCATCTTCTTCCTTTTTGCTTTTCTATGTGTTCTTGGTCCTTGTTACCATAAGTCAGGCCAGTTCGTCTGGTAGTGGTCCTAGACCCAGAAGGAGTCAATAGATTGGAATATTGGATCAAGGTACATTATCGTATCTCAGAATCAATCCAAATTTATCCCTGCAATGAAGATAAGTGTTCTAATTTCCATTTAGGTCATGTTGTGGTTTATGACACAGTTGGTCACTGGTCTTTGTTTTCTTTTGGAACCTCTTGTGTAAGACACTTTAAAAGAACTCCAACTTGCTTTGGGACAAATGCATCCCAACTTTTATAGATGTTCAAGGTTATTTAGTTTAACAAGGTTACAAAGAAATTTACTATTTTCTGTCATGCTAAAAAGTGTTTGAAGAAAGAAGACGACCACTTCTACTGGGCAAGCTTATCAATAGGTCGGTGAACTCGTTCATGATCATCCTGACTTAGACAAGATGTAGAGGGATATTCCCTTATCACAGGAGCGTGACAAAGTTCAGGAGCTTGAACAGTTCCTAGCTTGTTGAGGTTGTTCCAAGGGAACCAGTTCAAGCTCGGACTTGTGGTTCAAGCAAGAAAGTGAAGAGTGCTCGGGGAGCCATAGTTTCCCTCGCTCAAGCCTCTGCACCAAAATCTTCTAAAGTTTTTTAGCTTCCCCCAACCTCCTGGACGATGGAGGGAATTTTAGCCGAGACCACGGCTTGCGGCACTACCTTTTCGTGCTTCCACCTCAAGTAATCTTCTCCCATGGTCCTTGCAATATTACATATTACTTCCTTTTCATGCTTGTTCAGCTTTTGTCTTGTGATGACTTGGGCTGTTGCACAAGCTCAACACAAGAAATTTAGTTATACATGTTATTATAAGACATTTTGACAAACATATTACTATCACATTACCAGACCAAGAAGACCTTCCTAATTGGAACGAGCAAGGAACTGTTTGAGCTCCCGAACTTTGCCATGCTCCTGTGACAATCAGGGAATATCCCTTCACAACCTGTCCAAGTCGGGAAGATCAAACGAGCTCACCGACTTTTTAACGAACGACTTGCCCAATAGAACTATAGAAGTAGTCGTCTCCTTTCTTCAGGCACTTTTTAGCATGACAAATATAAATTTTCTTTGAAACCTATCCTAAACTTGTCCTTGTTAAACTGAATAACCTTGGACATGAATATATAGAAGTTGAGATGCATTTGTCCCGGAGTAAGTTGGAGTTTTTTTGACAATCTCTTCAACAAGAGGTTCCAAATGAAAACGAAGACCAACGACCAACTTTGTGTCATAGATCACAATATGACTTAAATGGAAATTAGGACACTTATCTTCATCATAGGGATAGATTTGGATTGATTCAATAAATGTTTGAAATCTCTAACTCTTCCATTTTATACACTTTCAAAATCTATGAATTGACCATAGTACCTTGCCTATCATCCGCACACGTGTACAAGCTGAGGACCTAAGGGTCTCTTCCTCGAAGCCCAACCGTCAAACGTCATGTCTTTCCTGCTCCCCTATGCAATAATGGTTCCTAGAAAATCGCACGACGACGTACCAGACGTATCGCTCCTGTATATCATTAATGAAGACATGATTGTTATATATGCATGCATACAACTAGAATTTGTATGTGCCTTAGCTGGCTGCAAAACCTAAGTGGAATTGTGTTCTCAGAATCTTGGACAGAGTCCAAGGCCTCGAGAGGGGGCAAAATGTAAGGGTAAAAAATGATATACGACCACACATGACAATTGTCAACATCGTACATCTTGACTTCTCATATCCGACCTGTTTAAAGTATTGACTTTGTCCAACCAAATAGTTCAACATAACATATTGACCTGCAAAGATCTTTTGGCCTGATTATAAGCCAACAGCTCGGCTTTGATCTTTCGACCTGATTATAACCCAATAGCTCGGTGCACCAGATCATCAAACTACAGCTCATATATTTTGACCTTTATCGAAAACAACAAACACAATATAAGACAAATTCCGCAGTCATTAAGACCGACCTACGAAGTATCCCAAATATTTGGATTGAAAACATTTATGAGACTTAGCTCGTTGACACCTGACTAAAACATGCATTTATAACTGTATCATTATCTTCTTAATTACAAACGAAGCTGAGAACACAAGACGTTAAATAAATCGAATGGATAGTACCAAGAGCTATCAACAAATAGAATACCATGCATAATGCCATTTGCATGTATTGACATGTGGACATTAGCTTGCCTATAAATATGCTGATCAAACAAGACAAGGATGATCTTTTTGTTTTGATGTACATGAGTTACCTCCCCTCAGAGGCCGTTTCTTAATGAAAATTTCTTTTTGTCAATCCGAGCTAACTGATCATGTTTATTGTTAATGAGGTCGATATAGTCTAAACTCGTTTACTTCAAGATTGGTTGCAGAAAACCAGTCATTTTCTGGGAGGATTTTGACACAAAGGACAAGGAGCAAGGAGAGGACCAAGAGTTGAGAGATTTTTCACAGACGACGCCCAATTTTTTGGGGGGAAATTACCTCGGTTGGCAAGGAACTCCATGTGTCACTAATTGAATGGAAGACGGGATAGTTGGTTTGTTGTTGAGTGGTTGTCCGACCTGTCCAAGACACTTCGAAGCTCAAGTTAGGATTGGGTTCAAGAGATTGAAAGGCCAATTAGAGAGTAGTCAGAGAACAATTAGTGTTTTAAAGATTCTGTCTAGATGTCTCAAGAGATTCAGAAAAAGATCCTCCTTGTCTTGTCTGATCCGCATATTTATAGGCAAGACGATGTCCACATGTCAATACATGCAAATGGCCGTTATGCATGTTATTCTGTTTATTGACAGTTCCTAGTACTGCCCATTCGGTTTATTCCACGTGTTGAGTTCTCAAGTTTGTTTGTAATTAAGAAGACAATGATATATCATATAGTCATAAATGCATGTCTTAGTCAGGTGTCAATGAGCTTGAAGGTCTCATAAATATTGAGTCGATGGTCTGTCCAAATATCTGAGATACTCTGTGGGTCGGACTTAATGACTGTAGAGTTTGTCTTATATTGTGTTTTTTGTTTTTGAGAAAGGTCAAAATGTCCGAGCTGTTGTTCAATTATCTGGTGCACCGAGTTCTTGGCTTATAATCAGGTCAAAAGATCAAAACAAATGAGTTGTTTGTTCAGAGATATGGTATTCCGAGCTCTTGACTCATAATCAAGACGAAATATCTTTGTAGGTCAATAAGTTATGTTGAGCCATTTAGTTTGACAAGACAATACTTTACACAGGTCATGTATGAGAGGTCAAGATGTACGGTGTTGGTGTTGACAATTGTCGTGTATGGTCGTGTATCATTTTTTACCCTTACAAGAACCTTGAGCTGTATTGGCATTCTAGATAAATTATATTTCCCCCTTCTAGAGCAGTGTCTTTGAGTTCAAATACTACACATGCAATTGATTTCCAGGATACAGTCATCTCTTTTATGACCACAACAAGTGGAACCGAACCACTTCACAACTAACTCGAATAAAAAATATAAGGACTATAAAATATAAATAGTAAATTTTTACAAGAGAAATAACCTTGAATATGTGATTAAAAACTTGTGTAGTGATGAAGGAGGGGTTGCCTTTCTATAGGGACCATCATACCTCTTTACAAAAGACACAAGCATTGGAAACGCTAATGGTTTTCAAGAGGTGCAATCCTATGGAAACTTCATGTTTCTTAAAATGCGTGACAAAAACTCTTCTAGGCGGGCTTGTAAACTTGTTGGAGCCTGGGCTTCACTTAGGGGTGCTGCCAAAGGGTGGGAGGCCTTTGTATTTCCTCCCTAAGGAGCGCCTCCAGCCTTTTCTGGTTTTTTGCTTTGTTTAGCTGGGTTTCTATTTTCTTTTCTTCCTTCGGTTCACTCTTTGTGAATCTCTGTTTCTATTTTTATCTGTTATTAATATGACGAGTTAGTTTACCTATTAAAAAAAAAACTCTTCTCAAAAGGATACAACTCTTAGAAAATTTAAATCACAACACTAAAAATAACTCATTGTCAGGGATCACACGGACCAATATATACACATCGTTAATGAGACACGGTCAACAAGTACTAGTATGCCACCTCTTAGCATTTCACATAGGTGATTGAATATGAGGATAGCTAGTAAGTGCAGAACACAGAGGACTAATGGATTAAAAAAACACACTTTGGGGGAAGCAAATCCCTTACTATTGTAGTTTACCATACACCCTTAATCTTCTCCAATGTTACCAACCACTATTTCTACTCTCTTAAGTATATTTCTATTTGCTTTGACTTTTGAGTGCAAATTATTATAGCTATGTGCTGTAATTTTATGTTGTAGCATTTCCTTTAATTCAACATGAAAGACACATTACTTACTGATTGGTCTGAGCAGGCCTTGCATGAACACAAGGTAATGAACAACTGTCATTGTGGGAAATAATGAAGCTGTACTGTTTGTAATTCAGTACCACATGCCATCATCCTGATAGCAGTTACCTATTTTTGAAAACCCTGTGCCAAGCACATGTGAATAGCCAGAAGTTCCATCTTGATCTTTGTTGTCATGATTCTCTGTTATATGAACAACTCTTTTCAGCTACTAATTTCTCTATTTTTCTTTGGCATCAGTTTTGACTTTTGGCCATAAATGCAACCCTTTACAAAGACTAATTGTTTGGAACTTTGGATTAATCCAACAACTCACTTTTAGCTACATAAAATCCCGATGTTTTTTAATATTATGTTAAACTGAAATATAGATCTAATGAATAAATGGAAATAACTATTGCTGAAAATTTCTTGGGTAGTGTTCTCCGCTGGATCCATTTTTTGGTCAGCAGGAACTTAAATTGGAAAAGTATGTGCTGAAATTTTTTTAATCGTTTTATAACCTCACTTGAAGTCTTGGGGAGTCATCTCTTGAAATGAAGAGAAGACATTGAATTTATTGCTGCAACATATTTTACTAGTAAATGAAACAATCTAATAGTAAAGTTGACTATGTGATCCTCAAAAGGTTTTATCATTTTAATATTTCACCATTTTTTGGAGAGTTGAAAAATGGGACTTAGTTTGGGCCATGCCAGCTTCCTTTTATATCAGTTATATTTTTGTATTTTCTTTTGAATCTTTTCTCTAACGAGTAATGAGTAATGACCCATATGTTCCTTTTTTCTTTCTTTTTTTCCGAGTGAGCCTTTATGTTTTTAAACATATACTTTGATGATGTTGCTAAAAATCTTTGTTGTTATTAGGCTTGCTAGTTTCCCATGAAACATAGCTCAGTTTCTGAGTCCAATCTGATATATTCTTTTTTGCAGTAAGACATACTGTGGATTCTGCAAGAAGGTTAAGCAGTTACTCTCACAGCTAGGTGCAAGTTACAAGGTCATCGAATTGGATGTTGAAAGTGAGTTTTCTTCTCATTGATTACATCTAGAACTATAAATAATCAATTCATTTTTTTTCTCTGCCTTGTTTGTCATTTCTGTGTTTCGACCAGAAACTAGCCATTCACAATGGAGTATACCTTCTTCTTTTGGGTTCCCGCTGTAAAAGAATTTGAAAAAGCTTCAGGAGGATTCTTTTCTTGCCTTCTTGGGGAACTTGCTACATCTTGTCCTTCTTTCTGAACATGTTTTCCTCTACATTTTCCAGTTGGATGTAGAGGCTTTTAAATGGTTGTGAACTTCTTAGTTGACTTACTTGAGAGTTTTAGACACACAACTTGCAATTAATAGTCCAGTTAGTTTGTCAAGACTGTTGATCCTCGCGTACTTCGCTTGAGGAAGACTCTCATTGAATACCATATAGATCGATTTGTTGGAGCTTATTATTAAACTATGCACATGGATGAGATTGGAAATTGAAATGAGAATCCACAATCCAATGCTCAGAACCACCACATTGGATGACTGATGCAAATATCTTTCAAGAAATGTTTCTGCCTTGGTCATTGTGTTATTAACATTTATGAATGGTGTCTTTTTCTTTGAAGGTGATGGAGGTGAAATTCAATCTGCTCTGACAGAGTGGACTAGACAAAGGACTGTCCCTAATGTGTTTATCGGCGGCAATCACATTGGTGGTTGTGACAGTAAGGCCTATCGTTTAGCTGCACCTTTTTCTTTATTCGGTTTCTTTGTGGTCAAGTACCAAAATTAATTTCCGGTATTCTATATCTGGGATTTCTGGTGGTTGCAGAGGTTATGGCAGAACACAAGGCAGGGAAGCTCATGCCCTTGCTTACTGATGCCGGTGCCATTGCTACCAATTCATCTCAGCAGTAAGTGATCGAAATCAGAAGCATATATGCATAAGGTAGGGGTGTAGGCCACGTTTCATTGTAGTATATCTCAGGTTGATGACAGACCATTTGGTGCATTGTGATGTGTAGTTAAACATGGTGTAGTGATCAAAATCTTTTCGGATTTTTGTTTCACCATTATGGAATTTTCTTTTTTTTGTCTGTTCTATGACACGATTTCCATGTTTCCCTCAAGTGAGGCCTACGATCTGGGAGCTCATCATCCAACTCTCTCAGATGTTGGCTTGGGGAGTATTTTGCTGAAGGGTTGGTTCTTAACGTGCTTCAATCTGCTTCTCAAGCTGTCACTTTGGTGATCGGCATTTGGGGCACTGGACGGCTTGGTCTTTAATGTGTGAAGTCAAATTTGGAGGAATGGGCTTTGTATGTTCCAACGATGTTCTTGCAACATGGGGTTGGTGCCTAATTGCCGACCTGATACCCGTTGGTGCATATTGATGAAGGGGTTATACTACCCCCATAGTGTGTTCCCCCCCCCAAATTTTTTATTATTAGCTGTATTATAATTAAATTTAAAATATGCTTTTACTTTTATCTCTATACTAGCGGGTGGCACGTGAGAGTGAGGGGAAGGAGTTAACCACAGTTAATGAGTTAAAAGGGACACATGTTAACCCGCGGGTGCGATTGAACTCGCTAGTGGCACTTGCGATGCACGTGAGAGTGAGGGGAAGGAGTTAACCACAGTTAATAGGAGTTAAAAGGGACACGTGTTAACCCTGTGGGTGCGATTGAACTCTCCCTAAGTTCAATCGCAATTGGCTGTGATTCTAAATAGATAGATGAGCAAGGGTTAGTTTGGGAATTAAAGTAAAACATTAAATCAAAGGCAAGGGGTAGTTTGGGAATTAAAGTAAAATATTAAATCAACATTTTGTTTTTATATAAGGTTATTTTGGGAATTTTGAAAAAATCATTTACGCATGCCTCTCTCACATTATGATAGTAAAGATACAAGTGTATACAAGTGTACTATGAGGGAAAATTTGTATTTTTTTTTAAAATTAAAAATATCGTTAATTTTATTTAGAGTAGTGGTTAGCAGACTGCATTTGGCTATCACACCGGTCCACATGTCCCTTTTAACACTCCTTTTTACTATGATTAAGGTTAATTTTTTTAAAAAAAACCAAGGTTGGATGGATGAACCCTAGGGGTGTGTGAATTTCAACATCTTAACAACCGTTGGTGGGTGTTAAAAAGGGGGTTGTGGGCCAATGAAGACCGACATTAATTGAATGCCAAAAGGGACTTATTACTTGACCTTTATTGAAATGTAACATTAACTAATTTAATGACCACGATAGATTCCCCTGAACCCAGGACCATACCTTCAAATCCATTAATTTTCTTGATAAATGTATTTTGCCTCCCCAAAAATTCCTGGCTCCACCCCTGCATGGGCTAGCTTGGTATACTGTCCCTCTTGGGAATGGTACAATGTCCCACAAGGAGAATCAGGAAAGGGATTAGATAGCCAACTCTCCTTGGGATCACTTCCAGTCGGGAAGCCTGCTGCTATTAACTGACTCCTAGCACTAAAGGTCTTAACTTTACAGTCCATTGGGAAGCCTGCTGCTATTAACTGACTGCTAGCACTAAAGGTCTTAGCTTACAGACCATTGGAAATCAATATGCTTACGGACCTTCTTAATTCAAGAAACCGAGCCTCTCCTTTGCTGCGAAGATTGATTTATTCCTTTCAGTCTTCACTGCTGCTATCTTAAGCTTCAGTTCATCAGGATAAAATATGCTTGCTTATAAATTAGCTTCGGGAAATTAATGTCTATTTCTATTACTGGGCATTGCATTTGGTGATCCTGCTATGTGTACGTGTCCCTGCTCTAAGCATTCCTTCTAAGGGGAAAACAAAGTTATATACGAACAATTTTATTTTGTTTTTCATAATTTGACCAAAATTTTTTTATCTCAACTTAAAAAAAAAAGAAAAAAAAAGAGGCAGTTCGAATAACAGACAAACCGTACTATACTCTGATCCAAAATGCCAATTATGCCTTAATTATGTAACCTCTTCGACCAAAAATCAACACAAAACGGTGCCTGCATATCTAAGCTGGGCAAGGAAGCGGCTTCCATTCAAAGCTCATAACACTTCTTTCGACCTGCGAGCAGTATACATAGTGTAACCACTTAGCACTTAGCAGGGTCCTGCCTTCTTAAGAAAAACGTTTGAGCCGCTTTCCCAATCAGACACCCTGTTGTTTTTTTCAGCTAGTTGATTAAGGTTGGCAGCTACATTCACTAATCCAGATCTTTAAGTGGAGTGCACAAGCATGGAACATCATGCTAATAACAATTCAACTAAAATTATGGATCTTGACAGAACTAAAATTATGGATCTTGACAGGAGAATTGATGTTCTAACAATTCAACTAAATTTTTTGATCTTAACCGGAGAACTGGTGTTCTACTCCAATCACAAGTTTCATGTTGGATGCAGTACTTTGCGCAACTTATCTATTGGTATATTTATGAAAAGGTAGGTCCAGGGTTTGTGGAGTCCACAAATTCGGCATTTTGAGTCTTTCGACTCCATATACCAAAAATAAGAACTGTTCCAATGTGCCAGCCATTTAAGCAAATATTATAAAAATAAAAACACATAAAAATGTCCAGACATGCTCACAAGGTGAGTGATGACTAGTTTATTTTCAACGAATCCTTCTCTACCTTCAAAATTCTCTAATCAGTCTTCAAGTCAGAATTCATACAAGAATTATGGTAGTTTGTCTTTCGCCTTCTGAAATGTTAAGAAACGAGAAACGAAGTTATAAAGGTTGGTGGTCTACGAAGTTATAAAGGTTGGTGGTCTTCAATTACCGATTAAATCAACAATCCAGAAGCAGATTTCACTTACACTGGAGATATCTATCCAAGATTCGAGTGTCTTGAGAGCCTTCCCTGATAGATGAGTTTCACGAGCCAAAGCTACCCCTTCGGCTAGTGAGCTCACACACCCGCTAACTAAGAGGGCCGCTGCTGCGTTTAGAACCTGAATGAATTTTTAGACAATACATAAATCTTAGAGAGAGAGAGAGAGAGAGAGAGAGAGAGAGAGATGACTAATGATGTTGGTATCATGAGATAGCTTAGGTTCAATGTCCTTTGATTCACAAGTGAATTAGAGAATTTGGAAGAAAATCCAGTACCATCAATTAAATACACTCAAGATAAAAGTGACATTGTTGAAACAAAACACAGGAGCACAAAAAGAAAATTACACTACCATCCAACCTGTGACTCCCTCAACAGTGGTTTAGTTAGCTAGATGTAATAATGTTCCATCATCCATGCCCAAGTATATTTTCAGGTTTTTAATTAGCATATAGCTGAATTTGAAGCGTGCAATTTTTGTTATTTCGGTGACCAATACTGTTAAAACACGGGCATCTTGAAAGATAAGAGGGCATGAGACAGTGAGAGAGAAGACTTACAAATGCATCTGCAATGGATCCTCCCTCACCCGATAGTACACGCTTTAGTACCTCTGCGTTATACTCTGGGCCTCCCCCTCGCAAGCTTTCTAGAGTACAGCGAGAAATACCAAAATCCACTGTACAGTACGAGTTTGGGTTATTCAGAATCTAAAATCTTGAGTACAATATATAATTAAAAAACAAACATGTGCACCATTTGATTACTCAAGAACACGTGCAATGATGCATCTAGGTTTGAAGGTAGATTCCACAGCTATTTACATGCAAAAACACAAACACATACAGAGTCCTCCTTCAAGTGCGGTGATAGGTTGCAAGTGAGCTGTATTAAAATAATTGAATTGAATATGAGAAAGTGGCAATAAGATTGGTACATGGATCGAAGGAGAACTTCTCAATCTTTTCAGGAGTAACGTCAAGGACTAATCCAGGTCCTGTCAACATTGGTACAAATCATTCTTTTGTAAGTAAGACGTCTGAAACTTCGAGCATAAAGAATGAGGAATAGTGACATGGAAAGATCAGAAGAAAATAGTTGTCATGGTAAGATAAGTCTTGATGAAATAAGACACATTCTGAATAAGCATATCCCGAAGTACAAAAAGAAAGGGATCTTACCGAGGGGACTCATTTCATCTAAACCCTCTGAATGAACAACTAAGGCTCTTTTCATTCCAAATCTTTGTAGAGCTTTGGCCATTTTGATTACCTATCCAAGAATGAACAAGCTAATTTCTTAAACATAACATTAGGATATCATGGGAAGAATACCACTGAACCAGTCATGCAACCAGAGACTCTAAAATACGCATTGCCATTCCACAGAACTCAGACATAAATCCCCTGGTAGGGAAAGACATCTAAAAATGGATAGGCTGACGTTAAGTTGCTTAAGTTTGGCCGTAGACACTGAAGTGCAGCAGACTGGTCTTTGTCTCTATAATCTAAGCCAGGAACTTACACTTAAGTCTTAACAAGAACCAAGGAATGGTAGAATCTAACAGTGATCATCTTCCCAGAAAAAAGAAACCATCCTTGAACAAATCTACCATATAAAAGTAGGGCTAATGACAAATCTATCATCGCTACACTCCATTAGTAAAAGAACTTACTATATCTTCTTTGTATACACCAACAACTGCAAAAGGTACCCGTGCTGGATTCAACATCGGACCCAAGATATTGAATACGGTCTTCACTTTAAGTTTTTTCCTCACAGGACCGACAATCTTCATTGCTGGATGGTATTTTGGAGACATCATAAAACCAATTCCTGCTTCTTTCACACATCTCCTTACCCCCTGATTCCACGAAATAAATGAAAGTTTTACTCTATGTGAACAGAAAAATTTAGGACAAGCTGATTTTTAATAAAAAAATCCATATTTTTTAATATGGAAAGAAGACCTTCAATGGTTTAAAGAGAACATGCAACCGTTGCATTTTAGAATATGTATCATAGGTGCAATCAACTGACGTAATTTAGCTTAAGAAAACTGAAAACCAGGAATTCTCAAGCAACCCAACCTATTAAGACATAAATGAAGTATTCCTCAAAAAGTGAATATAACACTCTTAAAACAGAAGCAAATTTTTTTTTTTAAATGGCAACATAAGAATGTGTTTTTTTTAAAAGATAAAAATGTGTTCTGATAGCTCTTAAATGATTGAAACATGGTATCCTGTTTGCTATAACTTGTGAAATTATTTAAGATGCTTATTAGAAACTGAAGCCCACACAAAGCCTCTGTTTTTTCTTCTTTTGAATTTTGCTCCCCATTATTATATTCTATCCATTGTTTATCCCAAAAGGAAAAGAAGAAGAAGAAATATGTACATGAGGATGAGGCAGTGATTAAAAAATTCTTTGTCCATAATTTACCAAGACAAAAAAGATACATTTAGTTTTCCCAGTTTATCATGTCCTAGAATATTTACATGGAATACTTGCATGGTCTCCTCAAGGGAACGAAGGGAACAGGAGCAGGAAGTTATGGTTATATGTGAGAATCTTCTCTTTAGTCAAGAAATCAAATAATAGTCAAGTGGACTTCACATCACCAAGGAAAGAAAACAAACATACAGTATCTTTCCTACCTCACCAAATCAAAATACCAAGTGATCCACAACTGAACAATTAAATTGGGCTACAAAGAAATCTAAAAGTGTTCTATGTTGCAAGTTTGATGGCTGCATTCGGTTTATCTGGCTAGTTTTAGGAATGGGAATGCAGAATAATTCGAAAATTTACTTCCTATTTATTGTGTCTGAAAATCGTTGACTTTCATCATCTAGCTTCTGGGAGCAGAAAAGGCTTAGCAATTCATAGTTGGATGCATGAGGAGGCTTAGTTTCTTAATAAGTTGATCCAAAACTCGACTATGAATTGTAGAATTAACTCAGGAAATTCTAGCTTGATACATTATAGATCTTGGTAAAGGTGATGTCTCTGTTATTATGGCATTTGACATGTGCTTCTTACTTCAGAGAAGGTTGCCATTAAATCCAGCAGCCGACACATTAGAATGATGAAACATAAGCACCTAACTTTTGACGCACTAACCTCAGGGTCCAAGTCAATGACAACTCCCAGGGCTTCTAATACATCGGCACTTCCACAGGCAGAAGAACTAGAACGATTTCCTTGCTGCAAGGCATACAGCGTGTCAGTGCTATTTTCTCGGTCTAGCTCTGACTAATTAGAGATCATACAATAATTTCAGCCATCAAATGTTACCTTTGCAACTTTTGCACCAGACGCTGCAGCAAGAATAGATGCCCCTGTTGAGATGTTTACTGTGTTTGCCCCATCGCCACCTGTTCCAACAATGTCAACTACATCAGCCATTCCTTCAACCTTCCTACAGCATTTGATCATCGCCCTTGCCAATCCAACAATCTGCACATCAAAAGGCCTATAAGTCTTTAGAAGAGAAGTGGAATTCATCTAATTTTGCAAATTATAGGTTCCCTTAAAGTTAAATCAAGCTTAGGCTCTTAGCTCCAAAATCTAAGCAATTCCATAGATTTCATTCCATCATAGAAGATAATTGCATCATCCGGTATGGAAAAGAAAAATAATAATCATTTACTTCTTCAAATGTCTCTCCTTTGGCTCTCAAGAGAACAAGAAAAGCACTGATCAAGGCTTCATTAGCTTCATTCAGCAAGAAATCAAGAGAGGCTTCGGCCTCCTCTTCAGACAAATCCACCCCACTTATGAGAGATTCAATTAACTGCACAACCACAAAACATTCATAATGACAAAACCCTTCATTAAGAAAATCCATAGAAGACTCAACAACATTAAATGATAAATTTACTTCCAAACCTCATTAAAGGATGCTATAGAAGAAGTTGTTGAAATCCCATGAACACTGGGCAAACCAGTAACCGGAGTTGTTAAACTACTTTGCTTTATCCGAGCAATTGGCGCCGCGAACAAGCACTTTTGAATTTCAAGACTCCTCTCGAAAGTCCTGTAAGTACACGCAGAAGTAGAAATTGGAACACAACGTCCAAATGCTGCCATTACCACCTTGTCGAAAGATCCTATCTGCAATGCTACTTCAAAAAGATTCAAGCTTTTACAGAATCTGCAAGATACACAAAGATTCCTTGAATACCAACTACGATATACAAACACAGAATTCAAAAAAGCTTTCACTTTCGGATTCTTCAAATCCCTCGACAACCACCATAAAACATAGCAAAAATCGCCCTTTCCAGTTCCTCCTCCTACTTCCAACAATTAAGCTTTACAAACAGTTTTATATATATCCTTTAATAGAAATAAATAAATAAATTAGACAAAAATAGGCCCTAGTTTTACAGCAATGGATCATAAAACAAAATCTAAAATGATTCTACTCCATTATTCTCGAGATTCAATATCGAAATCGAGATATCTATGATTTTAAACCTAATTTTGAATAGGTTAATCAATAGACAAGCAAAGAAGAAGAAATGGATGAGATTTACACGAGTACCAGAGAAGAAATTACAGTCTTCTTATCGATTCGTAGCCTCTTCTGGAGGTTTTTTTTCCGCAAAAAGAAGATCCGTACAATAATTTCGAAACGAAGACAATGAAAGAAGAGAGAGAGAGAGACATCGGAGAGAGAAGACAAATATAGAGCTCGAGAAATGGAGCCTTCAAATGGAAGAAAAAAATAACAGAGGCGTTTCGGCGCCAAGCTGGACCAGTGGAGTTCCTTTTTTTTATGGCTTTGAGGAATGCTAACCTCACTCTCCAAATTCACAAATTTCCATACCACGGAAAAGGTTGGGATTTTGTACTAAGTGTCCACACCCTCCGGGGGTGTAGCCCAGTGGTCGGAAGAATCGAGTCTCGCTATCGGTTGCCAAGGGAGGGTATCCATTGGCAGCACGTAGGGATTAGTCGTAATCATGAGCTCCGGACACCCTACGTTGACAAAAAAAAAAGGTACAATGTGTCCACACCCCACTTTTTAACATTCATCAACTGTTGTTAAGATTCACTCACTCCTAGGGTTAAACAATTTAGCCTTATTTTTAGAAAAAAAAAATAAAAAAATCTTAACTTTAATTTAGTTAAAGCTTAATCAAGGTTGAAAGGGTGTTAAAAGGGACATGACATGACGGTAAATTAAGCAAGGACCGCTAAGTCTGCTAATCAGTGCTCCCGGTTTTTATATAAACAAATAAAATAAAAATTTTAAGACAGGTTTTCCTTTTATTTTTGCATCCGGTTAATTCAACAAGAGTTAGGTTAGCATACTCTAATTAAGTTACTGCTTACTGGTCTTCTCTTCTATTGAGAGCAAGGAATTTTTCTCTTGAGCGAGTAGGTTGCATTCCTCTTAACATGAGAAATGCTATGACAGTAAGGAATATGATTTGTAAAAATAACTTAATTCAAGCAAAATAGTTTAGGCTCGGTTTAATTGTATTTTTATTTTTTATTTTTAAAAACAAGATTTTGAAATATTTTTAAAGAATAATAACAATTTTTTTGAAAATCAAGATAACATATAATTTTTGTTATCTCTATTCTTAAAATAGAAAACAAAATTACAAAATACGGAGTGCTCAACACCACTACCACCCACCACCAAACAACACCACCATCGCCCACCACTACTACCTACCACCCACAACCCACCACCATGAATTGGAATGGTTCACCAAATTATTATGTTAAAAGATAATCTTAAACCCCTCCTTTAAAAATAAAATAAAATAATGAATAGTAATGACTAGTGAGTTTCCTGTTTAAAAATTTTTAAAAACAAAAAGTGATTTCCAATTTTTAAGAACAGAAAACAAAAGTGTAACCAAATGTATGGGTAGAGATAGGAATTTATGGCCTGGGATTGTCTCTGGTGAAGGGCTTATCTCGGGGTTCCATAGAATAGGTGACAAGTGGTGGAGAAGTCAAAATCATGGGGCCCACGATTTTGACTTCTCCACCTATAATAAGACATGTGGCGATAAGTGTGTGAGAATAAAGGGAAGAGATATCATACGGGGAGAAGTCAAAAAAATGGGGAGAAAATAAAATGACTTCTCCCCATATTTTTGCCAACTGTCGCACAATGTATGGAACCCGAGAGGAGTTTCTGGCTTCGCCAGAGACAAGCCAAGGCCGGAATTTATTGCGGGGGAATATTTGGTTCAAGGGATGCCCCTAGAAAAATATTTTGACAACTAAGGGGCCGTTTGGATACACTTCTGTTTTTCTGTTTTTGTTTTTTGTTTTTTAAAATTGGAAACAACTTTTTGTTTTCAATTTTTTTAAATAGGAAACACGTTTGGTATTTGGTATTAGTAACTGTTACTTATTTTAAAAAATGAAAAACAAAAAAACACGTTTGGTAAATATGATTAAATAATTTCAATTTATTATGATGGTAGTGATGAGTGATGGCAGTGGGTGTAGTGTGGTAGTGAGTGTTGGTAATGGTGGCGGTGGTGTGGCGGTGGTGTGGTGGTGGTGGTGGTGATGGTGGCGGCGGTGGCGGTGGTGGTGGTAGTGGTGAGTGATGGCGGTGGGTGTAGTGTGGTGGTGACTGTTGGTGATGGTGGCGGTGGTGTGGTTGTGGTGGTGGTGGTGGTGATGGTGGCATTGGTGGTGATGGTGGTGATTGTGGCGGTGGTGGTGGTGAATGTGGTGGTGGTGGTTGTATTGTGATGGTGGGTGGTGGTGGCGGTGGAAGTGATGGTGGGTGGTGAGTAGTAGTGGTGGTGGTGGATGGTGGTAGTAGTATTATGGTGGTGGTGATAGTGGGTTTGTGTTTTCTATTTTTGTTTTTTGTTTTCAAAAACAGAGGTAGTAGAAAATTTTTGTTTCCTTGATTTTCAAAAATTTTGTTACTAATTTTTTAAAACAAAAGGTAGAAACATGTTTTACCAAACATGTTTTGTGTAAAAATTTTCAAAATTTTGTTTTTAAAAACAAAAAATTAAAAACGGAAATGCAACCAAACGGGACCTAAATTTGTGGATTATTTCGTCTATACATTTTGTATAAATCGAACATGTATTGTTTCTCCTTATTTACTGGAACAGCTGTCCCCTTGCCTTATGTGCTAACCTGTGGGTTGTAACCGACTCTAAGTAGTCCAATTATAATAGTAGAGGATTTTAAATCCTTTGTAAATTATATATATATTTTAATTCAAAGCTTAGGGGGCACCCACCTGAGATCGAATCACAACCAAACGTGATTGAACTCGGAGAGAGTTCAATCACACCCACAGGCCAACACATGTCCCCTTTAACCCTTATTAACTATGGTTAAGATTTAATATCCCTTGGGGTTCAACAATATAACCTTAGTTTTTAGAAAAATATTACATAAATATTAAACTCTAGTTAAGTATTTTTAACCTTTAATGTTAATATCTTAAAAGAAAAACTAAAGTTATATTGTTATCTCCAAAGGTTAGTGAATATTAACCACAATTAATAGGGGTTAAAAGGGACACATGTTGGCTGTGAATGTGAATGTGAATGTGAATGTGATTGAACTATCAACCCCGAGTTCAATTGCAATTGGTTGTGATTGGATCTTCATCCACCTCCATTAAATGTCATAAGATTTTTGACAGTATTGTATCTCTTTGGAAGGAATCTAAGGATTGTCATGAAAGTACATGGATCACTCATTAAGAGGACCTCCTCGGTTTAATTCAGGAAGAGGGATATTTCAGTTCCAATTAATTGATAGAAGTTTTTCTCTCATCATCATGTTGGATTGGATTGAAGATTTTGACTCAATATCTTTTCATTTTTCACATTCTTTTTTTTTTTTTTTTTAAATATCATTTATCTACAATTAGTTGTTAAGGTTAAAAAGTGAGCAGATCCTCCAATCATCACACAAGGAAAAAACATAGCGATATTATGGAGTTGAGTCATGTCGAGCCGAGGTTAGTAGGGTGTTCAGGTTCCGCTTGTAAACTTATATGTGTTTAAACTCGGTTCAAGCTTGATTCGAGCTTCAAAACTTCTTTCAAGTTTGGCTCTTCAAACACCCCGTCTCTTGTGTGAGTGGTAGGGGTGTGGCTTTCCAAGGAGAAGGTATGGGGATCTAATCCTCCCGGGTACGAGCAACAAGAGCTCCACTACCCAAGCTAACTTCTGATCGGCTGACTCTACTACAAACGTAGGTAAATGATATCGACTACCCAAAAAAAAAAAAGTTTGGCTCTTCAAAAATCTGACTAGAGCTTGGTTCAATTTGACTCGACTTGTCTTTAGAGATATTGTAAAAGATACCATTGCTTTCTTAAGTTCATGGCCTTTTCAAACCACAAACATCGGAAAGACATGTATAATTTTTTTTGGAAGGTAGACGTGTATAAATATACGACATTAAAAAGACAAAACAAATTTATTTGTACCTAAAAAAAGGGACAAACATTAGAAACATCCAAAAAAAGAAAAAAGAAAAAGTGTTTCACACACACATATATATATATATATATATATATATATATATATGGAAATGATTATCTTTTTCTCATGTGCAAAATTGTACAAGTGATTTTTATTTTTTTGTTGAAACACAATAAGACCATTAGGTGTTACCGTAGGCAAATGAAAGGAAACACACACGGTACACACCACACATCATGCAGACATCACACACATCATGTAGACCACACACACCCACTCACCTCATGAAGCTTCACCCAAGTGAACCTCAAAACAGGGTACCAACCATTTGAGGCCCAATGGTATTTTATGTGCAAAATCGTACTAGTGAGTTTTATTAGTGTCGTACTATTGATCAGGGGTGGAGCCAGGAATTTTTCATTGGAGGGGCCAAAATACATGTATAAAAAATAATTTGAGGGTATAGAATTTGGGGGTTCGGCGGTGTAGTTCCCGAGAATTTTTTTTTGGGTTGTTTTTTTATTTTTAGAAAAAAATTTCCCGGTAATACCTTTGAGGTCGCTACGTGTCCCTATTAATACCCCTTAATTGTGGTTAAGATTCACCCACCTATCCTTGGTTTTAAAGAAAATATATCAAATTTCTTTTCGAACTCTAATTTAAAATTCACTAACTCCTAAGGTTAAAATTATTTTAAATTTTTTTAAAAAAAACCAAGGGTAAGTAAGTGAATCCTGAGATTGGGTGAATTTTAACCATAGTTAAGGGGTGTCAATAGGGACATGTGGCAACCTTAAGGGCATAAGGGGACTCCATTGGGGGGCCCACTATTTATATGACAAAAAAATTGGGGAACCACTATATATATAGGACACAAAAAATTGGGTGGGTAGGAGGGAGGGAGGGAGGGAGGGAGGGAGGGGGGGGGGGGGGGGGGGGGGCAAGTATACTAAAAAAAAAAAAAAAATTTAAGGGGGCCCGAAAAAAATTGGAGAGGCCCTGCTAGTGATTTCAATAGGTGTAAAAGTGAGAAAAATATTTTAATTAAAATAAGTATAATAATAAACAAAGTAAAAATATTTTATTGGGAAAGACAAGCAATGCAAAGACTTACCATTTCACGTATACGTCCTCTCATCACCAAAACTAACAACCATCCAACAACCAAAGCGGAGCCACATGGGGCCAGGGGGCTGAAGCCCCACCTGACCTTATGGGAAAAAAATATTAGTATAGTTATTAATAGGGGTTTGCCTCGAGAGTGGCGGATCTGGGACTAGGAGGCTCTAGCACCGCAAACTTCTCAGAAAAAATATTTTCTTTATAAATGGACACAACAGACATGATGGCCCATAAACTTAGCCCTCAAAAACAAAATTCGGAGGCTACTCCCATAAAACCTCATTGTTAGCCCCCCTGCAAGTGAATCTTGGCTCCACCCTACCAATGACTAATGAGTCAATTATTTATTAAACTAAGCACACATACATGTGTGCTAGAGCTCGACTCATTTATTAATCAAGCTTGAAAATTATGTTCAAGTTCAATTCATTTGTTGAATGAATCAACATGAACGAGCTGAGTTCGAGTTGTTGGTGATACCTAGTCCTAGAAACATATAACAATCTATTAGGAGTTACTTTCTTTCTCTAAAGCTTGACTCAGGTCCTCTCAAGGAGAGACACACCTTTAAAAATGTCCTACAAACATATAACAATATATTGGGAGTTTAATTTTCTAAAGTTGGACTCAGGATGGCCAACAACACTCGTTGTTGTCCATTTGTATCTTAAAAGATGGGCCCCACATTCAATAGAGGGCAGCCCCACATTACAGACGGTGAGACCCCCAAATCTTAAGACACAATTGAGCAACAACGAGCATTGTTGCCCATCCAAACTCCTTAACCCAGATCCTCACAAGGAGGGACACGCCTGAGCTCTCCCCAAAGCAGGCAAAATGCAGGGTATTTTAACAAGTGCAAAAATAAAAAGAGTACTCCAATTCTAAGATTTTTATGTACCCCAAAACACCATGTAGCCTATGTAGCCTGGATATCTTTTGAACCAGAGCTCCTGTGAATATAAGAAGAAGAAAAGAAGATTAGGATAATACAAAAACTATCATATCATACTACATAAATTTTTTTTTTTGGGGAGGGGGGGGGGGGGGGGGGGGGGTGGTTTTGGCGGCATAGCCCCAACGATTTTTTTTTTTTAATACTAGATTCATTGTAGTCATAAAATTCATTAATATTGCATTCCAAAAAAAGGTCTTGTAATAAGAAAAACATGTGCTTGCCTTTTGATAGAGCCATTATATAAATAAATAAATAAATAAATAAATAAAATGCTTAACTTGCCATGCATTTTCACTATGCAACAAAATGATCGGTTTTCATCGGTCCCCGTCTGCCTTTTTAACACACATTAACTGTGGTTAAGATTCACTCACCCCTAACCGTAGCTTTTAGAAACAATTAACATTAAGTTGTTTAAGCTTAACCACAATTGTAGAGAGGTAGGGTTTAGTGTTTTAAACAACTTCAAAGTTTAAACCTCTACTGCGTTATAGTTTTAAACTTCTACAGACCTCTTACTAAAAGGTCCAAATTGATCACAAGTGTAGGGGGGCCACTATATAAATATATATATATATATATAAAAAATTAGGGTCCCACTATATTGAAAAATAACTAAAAAATCATGAGAGACCCACTATATAGTACTAACTAAGAAAGGAATTCCAAAAATTATTTGAATTTAAGGATTAAGATTGGGCAGTATATTTAGAAGTTGTTTGAGTACTTATAGACTGATTCATATGATATTGATTATATACCTTCTTAAGCTACTACATGGACCTGGCCGGTTCATTAGGCAAGACAATACTAACAAGCAGGCTCGCACTAGATTGTTCCTAATTTAGGATCATGGCCCACAATGACCTTGGTCGGTCTGTTCATTTCACTATTTCAACTATTTGAAGTTCAGGGAGTGAGAATCACGCGCGCTCCCACAATCTGTCCTAGTCGATTAGGGTTCATGTTTCAACCAAAAAAAAAAAAAGATTAGGGTTCATGTCCTAAAAGCAGTGATAGCAACCAGTGCACTGAACCATGGCCCTCTATAAGAGATTTATCACTAGGAACATGATCTCATGTTTAGTTAGGCCATAGTCAGTTTAAGATTTTGACCAAGAAATTCTCCCCATCAAGTCAGACTCAGGCTATCGTTTTCCATTTTCTGGCCACCCATGTATGGCTAAGAGTTCGGATGAGCAATGTGGCCGAGAACAAAACCACGTCGCCTAGTGATGTGGGGCCAATCCGTGTTTGGTCGACGTGGTTGTATTCCGGCCACAATCAGACACTGTTGTTATGCACCAAAAATGCTTGGGCATAGCACTCTTGTGCACCTTGGTTGCACCTAAAGGTTGGGCTTAAACTTAGGGACTTATTTTTTTAGAGCAGCACTAGCCCAGACGCACTAAGTTATTTTCTACAGACACAAGGTGCAACTAAATTTGTGGATTATTTCATTTATACATTTTATATTATATCAAACATGTATTGTTTCTCCTTATTTACGAGAGCAGCTGTCCCTTTGCCTTATGTGTTGACCTGGGGTTGTAACTAACTTCAAGTAGTCCAATTGTAGAGGATTCTAAATCCTTCGTAAACTATATTTTAAAAAAAAATTCGAAAGCTTAGGGGGCACCCACCTCACAACCAATCGTGATTGAACTTGGAGAGAGTTCAATCACACCCACAGGCCAACACATGTCCCCTTTAATCCATATTAACTGTGGTTAAGATTTAATATCTCTTGGGGTTCAACAATATAACCTTAATTTTTAGAAAAATGTTAAATAAATATTAAACTCTAGTTAAGTATTTTTAACCCTTAAGGTTAATATTTTTTTTTAAACTAAAGTTATATTGTTATCTCCAAAGGTTAGTGAATATTAACCACAGTTAATAGGAGTTAAAAGGGACACATGTTGGCCTGGGAATGTGATTGAACTATCAATCCTCGAGTTCAATTGCAATTGGTTGTTATTGGATCTCCATCCTGGGGGGATGTGGCCCCCCCCCCTCCTCGGGGGCTCTGCCCCTGACCAAACGACCTGTTGACTCTTAAATTTTGTTTTTTTTTTGTAAACTCAATCATACCACGAGGCAATGACCGAAGGCAAAGACAAGGGAATACTCACATCACCCAAGCAAACACACACACACACCACATGCACACACACATGCAGCCCATGTAAGCTTCACCCTAGAGCTCCTCAAAACGGGTACCAACCGTTTGAGGCGCCAAGGAACTTAGATGGGACAACATGCTCGGGTAGAACACCTCTAGGGTGAGAGTTTAGACTCTTAAATTTTAAAGAACAAACACTTTAAATGCCATAAGATTTTTGACGCTTTAGTATTGCATCTCTTTGGAAGTAATCTAAGGATTGTCTCATGAAACTACATGGAACACTCATTAAGAGGACGTCCTAGGTTTAATTGAGGAAGAGGGATATTTCCAGTTCCAATTAATTGGTAGAACTTTTTCTCCCATCATCATCTTGGATTGAAGATGTTGACTCAATATCTTTACATTTTTCACATTTGAAAAAAAAAAAAAGATATCATTTATCTACAGTTAGGTGTTAAGGTTAAAAAATGAGCACATCCTCCAATCATCACTCAAGGAAACACATAGGGATATTGTGGAGTTGAGTCATGTCGAGCCGAGGTAAGTAGTAGGGTGTTCAGGTTCGGCTTGTAAACTTATATGTGTTTAAACTCAGTTCAAGCTCGATTCAAGCTGCAAAACTTCTTTCAAGTTTGGCTCTTCAAACACCCCGTCTCTTGCGTGAGTGTTAGGGGTGTGGCCTTCCAAGGAGAAGGTCTGGGATCTAATCCTCCCGGATACGAGCAGCAAGAGCTCCACTGCCCAAGCTAATTTCTGATCGGCTGACTCAACTGCATAGATAAATGATATCGACTAGCCAAAAAAAAGTTTGGCTCTTCAAAAATCTTAGACTCGAGCTTGGTTCAATTTGACTAGGAAAGATACCATTGCTTTCTTAAGCTCATGGCCTTTTCAAACGACAAACATTGGAAAGACTTGTATAATTATATGACATTAAAAAGACAACAATTTTTTTGTACCTAAAAAAAGGACAAACATTAGAAACATCAAAAAAAAAAAAAAAAGTGTCCTTTCTCTCTCTCTCTCTCTCTCTCACACACACATATATATATATGGAAATGATTATGTTTTTCTCATTTGCACTAGTGATTTTTTTGATATCGTACTAGTGATTTTTTTTTTTTTTTGTTGAACACAATAGCACCACAAGGTGTTACTGTAGGCAAATGAAAGGAAACACACACCCACACCACACACACCATGCAGACATCACACACACACACTCACCTCATGAAGCTTCACCCAAGTGAACCTCGGGTACGAACTATTTGAGGCCCAATGGTATTTTATATGCAAAATCGTATTACTGATTTTTATTGGTGTCGTACTAGTTATTATTATTTTTTGGTAAACTCAATAACACCACAAGGTGAATACTGAAGGCAAAGAAAGGAAAACACACACACCCCACATGCAAACACACACACACACTCATGCAGACCACACACGCAGCCCTTATAAGCTTCACCCAAGAGCTTCCCAAAAGAGCACGCATGTCCTTATAAGTTCCATAGCATCCCAAACGGTTGTACCCGTTTTGGGAAGCTCTTGGGTGAAGCTTATAAGGGCTGCGTGTGTGGTCTGCATGAGTGTGTGTGTGTTTTCATGTGGGGTGTGTGTGTTTTCCTTTCTTTGCCTCCAGTATCCACCTAGTGATTTCAATAGGTGTAAAAGTGAGAAAAATATTATAATTAACCTAAGTATAACAATAAACAAAGTAAATGTATTTCTTTTTTTGGGAAAAGACAAGCAATGCAAAGACTTACCATTTCACATATACGTCCTCTCACCACCAAAACTAACATTCATCCAACAACCAAAGCGGAGCCACATGGGGCCAGGGGCTGAAGCCCCACCTGAAATTATGGGGGAAAAATATTAGTATAATTATTAATGGGGGGTAGCCTTGAGAGTGGCGGATCTGGGGACCAGAAGGCTCTAGCCCCGCAAACTTCTCATAAAAAATATATTGTTTGTAAACGGACACAAATAGACACGATGGCTACGCCCACGAAACCTCCTTGTTAGCCCCTCTCAAGTGAATCTTGGCTCCACCCTGCCAACGACTAATGAGTCAATTATTTATTAAACTAAGCACACATACATGTGTGCTAGAGCTCGACTCATTTATTAATCAAGCATGAAAATTATGTTGAAGTTCGGATCATTTGTTAAATGAATCAACATGAACGAGCTGAGTTCGAGTTGTTGGTTATTTATACCTTTGATCGTTATAACTAGTCCTAGAAACATATAACAATCTATTAGGAGTTTCTTTCCTTCTCTAAAGCTGGACTCAGGTCCTCTCAACGAGAGACACACCTTTAAAAATGTCCTTCAAACATATAACAATATATTAGGAGTTTCATTTTCTAAAGTTTGACTCAGGATGGCCAACAACACTCGTTGTTGCCAGTTTGTGTCTTAAAAAGATGACCTCACAGTCAACAAAGGGCGGCCCCACATCACAGAGGGTGGGACTCCTCATTCTTAAGACACAATCAGGAAACAACGAGTATTATTGCCATCCAAATCCTCACAAGGAGGGACACACCTTTACAAAATGTGAAGAGCTCTCCCCAAAGCAGGCAAAATGCAGGGTATTTTAACAAGTGCAAAAATAAAAAGAGTACTTCAATTCTAAGAATTTTATATATCCCAAAACACCATGTAGCCTGGATATCTTTTGAACCAGAGCTCCTTTTGAAAATAAGAAGAAGAAAAGAAGATCATATTATACTTAGATAATAGGATTGAGGGTATGGGTGTTAAGGGTTTGGAGGCATAGCCCCTGATTTTTTTTGTGGTATAGATTCATCGTGGTCATAAAATTCATTAATGTTGTATTCCAAAAAAGGGTCTTGTAATTAAGAAAACATGTGCTTGCCTTTTGACAGAGCCATTTTATAAATAAAGGAAAATAGTCACCTCCTTAGGCTGAGGAGGTGACTTACCGTCTTGTCCCCCCTTTTTGGGGCTACGTGTCCCTCTTTACTCACATTAATTGTGTTTAAGATTCAATCACCCCTAGGGTTCACACATCTACCCTTGATTTTTAGAAAAAAATTAACCACATCCTATGGTTAATTTTTTAACCATAGTTCAAAGGGTTTGTGAGAGCAAGGAGGAATAGTCCCCTCCTCGGCACGAGGAGGTGACTATTGCTCATAAATAAAATAAAGAAAAATGCTTAACTTGCCATGCATTTTCGCTATGTAACGAAATGATGGGTTTTCACCGGTTCTGTCTGCCTTTTTAACACTCATTAACTATAGTTAAGATTCACTCACCCCTAAGGTTCATCCATTTAACCGTAGCTTTTAGAAACAAAAATTAACATTAAGTTGGTTAAGCTCAACCACAATTGTAGAGAGCTACGGTTTAGAGTTTTAAACAACTTTAAAGTTTAAACTTCTACTGCGTTATAGGTTTAAACTTCTACAGACCTCTTTCTAAAAAGGTCCAAATTGATCACAACAAGTGGGGGGGCCACTATATAAATTTTTGAAAAAATTCGGGGGTCCCACTATGTTAAAAAAAAAAACTAAAAAATCATGGGGGACCCACTATACAGTACTAACTAAGAAAGGAATTCCAAAAGTTATTTGAATTTAAGGGTTGAGATTGGGCAGTGTATTTAGGAGTTGTATGAGTACTCATAGACTGATTCATATGATATTGATTATTTAACTTCTTAAGCTACTTACATGGACCTGGCCGGTTCATTAGGCAAGACAATACTAACAAGCTGGCTCGCACTAGATTGTTACTAATTTGAGGATCATTGCCCACAATGACCTTGGTCGGTCTGTTCATTTCACTATTTCAACTATTTGAGGCCAGGGAGTGAGAATCACACGCTCTCCCACAATCTGTCCTAGTCGATCAGGGTTCATGTTTCGACCCAAAATAAAAAGATTAGGGTTCATGTCCAAAAAGCAGTGATAGCAACCAACGCACTGAACCATGGCCCTCTATAAGAGATTTATCATTAGGGCCATGATCTCATGTTTAGTTAGGCCATAGTCGGTTTAAGATTTTGGCCAAGAAATTCTCCCCATCAAGTCAGACTCAGGCTATCGTTTTCCATTTTCTGGCCACCCATGGATGGCTAAGAGTATGGATGAGCAATGTGGCCGAGAACAAAACCACGTCGCCTAGTGATGTGGGGCCAACCCGTGTTTGGTCGACGTGGTTGTATTCCGGCCACAATCAGATATCAGCGCAACAACATTGTTGCGCTGTTGTTATGCACCAAAAATGCTTGGGCATAACACTCTTGTGCACTTTGGTTTCACCTAAAGGTTGGGCTCAGACTTAGGGACTTATTTTTTTTAGAGCAGCGCTAGCCCAGACGCACTAAGTCAGATATTTTCTACAAACACAAGGTGGGTGTTGCACAGGGTCGGTGCAACACGTGGTGTTGCTACCCTATAACAGAAAGATGGTTTGACACTTGTTGCTGCCATTTTGCGTCACTCTTTCTTAGAGATTACGACTAGGACTAGTATTTTTGAATTTTGTATATCATGTTGGATGACATTTATTATGATAGGGATAATACAACCAATTGAATAAAGCACTAGGGACAAAAGATATTTACAAAAATATTAAGGACATAATTTTTTTCAAGTGAATCAAATCCATAAATGCATGAATAAGCCTTATATCCGATTTAGCGAAATAAACTTTGAAAGAAAAAATAACTTCGAAATAACTCCAAAAACATATAATGCTTTGCAGCGCATACCAGGTCAATTCCCTGATAAATGAGGAGTATTCCAATAGTACATTAGGATAGCAATCATTCTAAAAGACTAGGATCACCTCCGATGTTAACTGGTTGGGAGCCCACCAACATTAACTCTGACAACAGGTAGCTGATGGATAATGTGGAGCCTGTCTAGAGATTCCACACTGAACTGTTGTACAAAAGAGTGTAAATAACAGTGTAACGATCTAGAAAATAATGAACAAATAACCAAACGGAAGAGAGAAAACAAACCAACAGAGAGACGATTTACGTGGTTCGATAATATGCCTACGTCTATGGGCAGCAGTGATCGATCACTATATTCAACAGAAGATTTTACGATGTTCACTTAGAAAAAACTATGTCCTCTAATCTCCAAAAAAAATAATAATATGGTTTTCCTCTCTTTCGAAATAAATCCTAAAAAATACATTATATCATTAGGGTTACAACATAAACACAATATAGATAAAATACCCAAAAAGGGTCGGGCCCCACACATTGCCCATTTATCAAGTCATCCGGATCATTATGAATCCGGGTTGAATTCATGACAACTTCCAACATGAACATCCTACCTCTATTTGATAAGTACTTAATTTTGCTTAATTATTCTTATTTAAATAAGTATTATCATACTTCTTTGGTTTATATCTTTATTTTTACACATAAAGTGACGCATCCTCCTCTTACCATTACATAGTTTCTTTCCTCTAATTTTAATAGTATATGTGCATATAATTATGCGTGCTGGGAGAGGTCAATGGTAAAACCTGTTTGAGAGAGACTTATTATGTTTATTTGTCTTTGTAGGGAATCCTAACTCAGACCATTTTTGGAATTGGAAAAGAGTAGTCAAAACCTTAAAGGACAAATCTTCAAGAAGATAAAGCCCACAGGTCAAAGAAGTTCCATAGAAGACAAAGTTCAAAAGTTCAACTCCTAAAGCCTAAGTCAAAGACTCAAAAAGTTTAAGTCCATGTCCAACTCAAAGAGCTAAAGGATTTAGAGCCCATGAGCCTAAAAGCCCAAAAGCCCAAGAAAGGAGAAGTGGACGTTAGCTTTGGAGGGGGATAAATTTGGTAATCATGGGTGAATAATTCTAAGTTTGGAAAAGTCCAAAAAGGTGGCTTTAGAGTGTTTCCATTATACAAAGAAAGAAAAGGAAAAGTCAAAAGTAAAAGGTGTCATCTCATGTTTCCTTCTTAAGAGAATCTAAGAAAGAGAAAGGAAATGGAGAAATTTCAAAAAGAAGAAAATGGCTAAAAATCCAGCCCTATAAAACCCTTGGGGACGTCTCCTCTCATCCCACTCTTGGCTTGAGTTCTCTTCTCTCTCCACTCCCACTTTTGGCTTGGCTTGAGTTCTCTCTTCTCTCTCCTCTCTCTTGCTCTCTAGTCCTTTAGTGTGTCTTCTTATTTTAATTTTTTATTTGAGTTATTTTATTGTAGTGTTTAGTAAACCACTAAGAAGGATGACAATTCCAATTATGGTTGGCTAAACACATTTCTAAGGTTAGAGATTTGAAGCCCCAACTTATGTGAACGATGTGGATGGTTTGATTATTGATTTTAATTGAATAATTTTCTTAGTTTGATTAAATGTTCTTCTTTATATGCTCTTTGAATTCGTATGATCTATTGATATATGGAATGTTTGGATCCCCTATGAGTTAGATACAAAGTACTCTTCAAATTTCTCTAATTATTCAATTGAATTTAATGGTCAGTGGTTTAATCGTAGTATTTTCCATCTAAATTAAATCATTATTTAATTCTACATGTGTTTTCATCCAAATCTAAACATAAGGAGGGATAGGTGGATTTTCCTGAAGCCTTAGATCTCTTTCTCTTGCTTTATATTCTCAGTGATTTTTGCTCCATTCTCATTGAGTGAAAAACCGATTTTAAATTTCTCTTCTCTCTCGATTTCGTTTCCTTAATTCTAGTTGCACAATAGTCAATCCCTATGGATTCGACTCTGTGCTCACCAGATACATTAATTGTTTCATTGTACACTTGCAAGTATATTATTTTTATTCTTGATCTTATATTCATTAATTTGGATTCAATTAAGTTGTAACAAGTTTTTGGCGCCGTTCCCGGGGATTGCAACGTGTGACGAGAACACGGGTTACGAAATTCTCTCATTCCCCATCCCCTTCTAATTCTAACTTCTAACATTTATTTTCTGCACCTAACTTTTAATTTTTACTTTCTTGCTCCTAACTTCTAACTAACTTTTACTTTCTTGTTCCTAACTTCTAACTTTTACTTTCTTGCTCCTAACTTGACTAGAAAAAAAAAAAGTCTGAATTGTTATTTTCATTTTTTTTAGTGGAATGTTGGAATTCCGTGCACCCTCCCATGGTAGGAAGTCAATTAACTTGCTTGAAGAGTTTATATCACATCTAGGTGGAAGGTTGGAACTCCGTGCACCCTCTCACGGTAGGTAATTAAGAGAATTGATATTGCTCGTGTAAAACAGGTACATCTATTGCTTGTCTACTTGGTAACAGATATTGCTTTACCTAAGCTCGGAATTTCTTCACTCCCGGTAAACTCACTTCTTTACTCTCGTTATTCTCCTACTTATTTTACATCTGCTGTCAACTTGCAACCTAGTGGGGAAGCTCAGCGTATACTCTGTATACTTGCCTTGTCTGTCGCCCCCTTAAACTAGGTTGTTTGTATAGAAGACTTGTACAAGGTGCATGTATTCTTGTTTGAATCCCTGACTTTCCTTTTGAGTTCTCTCATTTGTATGATCACGTGGAACCGAGATCACACAAGCCGCTTGAGGAGAACAAACTTTGAGATTGAAGACTTGTCTAATAACTTGTTTGAAGATTCTTATCATTCTTATTCATCAGACACTATGACTGACAATGAAAGTGATCGGGGGGATAATGGAGTTCATAATAATCCACCAATGTTGACCTTGCGTGAATATTTGCAACTAATAAGGACGAGTTCTCCGTCTTGTATGGTTTTTCCCACTAACGCAAATACTTTTGATTTAAAACCGGGAGTGATTCAATTACTTCCTAAGTTCCATGACTTAGACTCAGAAAGTCCATGGCTCTCAAGAGAAATATCATGAATTTCTCCCAAAAGGAGAATGAAACTTTTTTCCAATGTTGGGAACGTTTCAAGAAATTATTGTTGACTTGCCCCCATCATGGCTACGAGACATGGCGCACCGTTAGTTTTTTCTATGAAGGTTTAACTTTTCAAATGCGCCAGTTTGTAGAGATGATGTGCAATGGTGAGTTTCTAAATAAAGATCCCAAAGAGGCTTGAGATTATTTTGACCAATTAGCTGAAAATGCCCAACCTTGGGATAACACTGACAGATCTGATAGATTAGATAAGACCAAGCCTAATGCCATGAATAAATGAGGTATGTATTTCCTGAAAGAAGAAAATAATGATGTGAATGCCATAGCCAGTTTGACTAGAAAAGTAGAAGTCATGGAACTTATGAAAGTAAACTCAATAAAGGCCACTGAAAAAGTGGAAGATGTTTGTGGCATATGCGAGACTAATGTATACCGACCTCAAGATTGTCAAACAATCCCAGCTTTTCAAGAGATGTTACATGATCAAGCAAATGTCATTGTGAGCATGGATTTTTCTACCCACTTTCACATTTGTGGTTTTGACTGAGAGTCACCACCTATTCATTATAAGGGATAGGTCCCGAGTGATTTGGATAAGGCAAATGGTCTATCAGAGTTAGGGTAAGCGGTTCGATTAAGCATTGGGGAAGGTGTTAGGCACCCCAAGACCCCCGTTTTACAACGGTTACCTACTCCCTAAATTTAAGCCAAATTTAATCTCAAAATTATATTAAAATACCTAAGAGTTTAATCAATGCTAATCCAAGAGAAAAAGGAAGCTAAATAGGCTAGGGTCGAACCCGAGTAGGGTTGCCTACGTACTCACAAAGTGAGATCAGACCGAGCGTAGTTCTGGCACATGAGCCCGTGCCAAGGGTAGGGGTGTGTGTGTGTGTGCATAGGGTGGTCAAGGGTCTAGCACAGAGGCTAGAGTTTAATCGACCAGGTTGGTCAAGTGCAAGGTCAGGTCTAACCGCAGTTAGAGGGGAGTTAACCATGATTAGGGGCTAACCAAGGTTAAGAAGTCCTAACAAGCATGTTTTTTTTTTTATATATATATATTTTTCTGATTTTTTTGGTATTTTTGAATTTTTTTGATTTTTTTGGATTTTTTTTGAATAGTAGTTTAGGCTCGTTGCGGAGCAACGGGCCTAAACTAACTATGGTTACTTAATCCTAAGGATGGTCCTAAAAGAGCTTAATTAATTCAAGAATTAAACTAACCTAAGTTCAAATTTTTGAAATTGATTGGGAACTAAGCTAATTTCTAGGAACTAATCGAAATAGATTTGAAGCTTGCCAAAGAAAAGGGTTTACTCAAAATTAGAACTACTCTTTTAAAGTAACCACAAAACAGAATCTAAGCTAATTTTAGTACAGACTTAATCTAAACTAAGATAAGTTTTAACACAAACATAGATTTTTTTTATTAGCCTAAATATAGTCCCAGAACTTATTCTATAACCTAATCTTAAATTTGTAAAAAGTTATAAGTTAAGCAAACCTACAAATAAGTTAAAACATAAATCCAGGTCCAAAGGGTGATAAGAGAAAAAAGAAGAGGGAAAGAAGATCTCACCTACTGTCCTAGCCGTGGAGGACAAGGGCTGGCCGAGTCAAATGGTGTGGCTGTTCGGGAATGCTGGAGGGCATGGAGGCACTGCTCACGTGTAGCAGATTGGAGTTACCGTTGCCGGAGAAGAAGGTGGAGTTGCTGGTCGGACTGCTGCCACAGGTGGTGGCACGATTGCTGGGCTACTATGGGCTTCTAATGCCAAGGCTTGAATAGGGGCGAGTCCACTGCTACCATGTCGGAGAATGGTGGATCAAAGCATCAGGTCGGGCGTGTGAGAGGCCGCAATGTGACTGATCTATATTTGTGCAAGTCCCCTTTTGCTGAAATCGCAACCGTGGAGATGATGGAGGTGTCCGGGACGTCCGTGGTGGCACCGGTTCGTCGGAGGTGTTGCCGGAGATAAAGGGATCTCTTCATTTTTCACCCGAGACCTGAACTGACGTGAACTATGGGATAAAGGAGAGTTCCAGTGGTGATGGGAGGGTTGCATCTACCGGTTGGTTCAGATGTGAAGGTGGGGACTGTTATTGGCGATGAGTTTGCAAGGACTTCATGTTGCTGCCACCGAACTAGGAGGGATGGGAAAGGGTCTAATCTTAGCCAAGGGAGAAGTGGAGAGGGATGTGGGGCTAAAGATAAGGACTATTGCTGGCCGGAGTTCTTTTTTCTATTTCCCTTTCTTCTTCTTCCTCTATACAGTAGATATCCGACGGAGGATTGAGAGGTGGGTGAGAGCTTGTGCCAAAGGGTGAGAGAGCTTAGGAGAGGAGAAAAAAATAAAAAATCTCCTTCCCATTGCTGGAAACGAAGACGAGAAAGGTAAAGGGAGTGAGGTCTGTGGCTGCAGCTCCTCTCCACTGTTTTTTTTTTTTTCAAAAACCTCTCCATGAACAGTGGCTACTGTGAGAATTTTATAGACGAATAAAAGGTGGCCGAAGGGATAAGGATGAAGGGAAGAGGCGTGGGAGACCAAAGCAAGAGGGGCAGGGCAGCAGGGGCAGGCGGTCTGTACGCTCGTCCCCATGGCAGGGACGATGAACAGTATTTACTAAATTTTTTTTTTTTTTGCTTGTATGGTGTTTGGGTTTCCCTTTAAGGCCCAACCCACATGTGTGCGTGGGCCACGCATGCTGGCCTTGCCACATGGGGTTGGCGCCCAAAATTCAAACTTTTTTTTTTTTTTAATTTCTTCTTTAGGTGGGTCCCACCCTAAAAGGCCTTGGGCCTTGGTTTGGCCTTTTGATTGATTTTTTTTTTTAGATTGTTATGCTATGTGCTTTGAGCCCAAGGGCTTTAGCTTAAACTAGGGGCTCACCTAGGGTTTGGGGTTTTTCCTAGGGTTGGGTTGGAGCTAACCATGATTAAGTTGATTAACCATAGTTAAAAAAAGGGTGTAAAAATAGGGTGCTGACAGTCACGAATACCTATAAAAATGCTTTTTTCTTCTCCCTACTCGGAAACTTACAATCCTGGTTGGAGGAGCCATCCCAACTTTAGTTGGAAAAATGGTTCTATTGCAAACAACCCTCCTCAGGGGTCTTCCACTCATACTCCTTATGCGCCTTCTCATAAGAAGACCATTGAGGAGGCGTTACAACACTTCATGCAAGGTCAAACAAACATTAATAATCAGACAATGCAAGCTATCAATGATCTGAAGAATTTTGTCTAAGAGTTGACCTCTTCGTTGAGCATTCAAGAAAATGGCAAATTTCCTGATCAACCTCAACCAAATCCTAAAGGTCAATTTGAGGTAAGTAATTCAAATTCTTCAGATTCCCAAGTGAAACATATCAAGTCCATCACCATTCTACGAAATGGAAAAATAATTGATAAAGATATTCCAAAGAAGGTTCACAAACCTAAGGAATCTTTAAAATCAAAGAGTGATGATGAACTTGTTAAGTCCAAATCTGATATGGCTTTGCAATGTCCGATACCTGCTCCTTTCTCCCAAAGGTTACAACCTCCTCAAAAGTTAGTCCAGAATGCTGATATTTTAGAAATCTTCAAACAAGTGAAGATCAACATCCCCTTGTTAGATGCTATCAAACAAATTCCATCATATGTCAAGTTCTTAAAAGATTTATGTACAATCAAGCGTAGACTTAATGTACAAAAGAAAGTTTTTTTGACAAAACAAATGAGTCCAATCATTCAACATAATATCCCACCAAAATACAAAGATCTAGGGTGCCCAACAATTTCTTGTATTATTGGGAACTTCAGGATAGAGCAAGCTTTGCTTGACCTTGGGGCTAGTGTTAACCTCTTACCATACTCGGTGTATGAGCAGTTGGGTCTTGGTGAGCTAAAGCCCACTAAGGTAACACTATAACTTGCTGACCGTTCAGTGAAAATACCGAGAGAGGTAGTTGAAGATGTGTTGGTCCAAGTAAATAAATTTTATTTTCCTGTTGACTTAATTGTTTTGGACACACAACCCGTGTTGAATGCATGTACTCAAATTCTTGTCATTTTAGGTCGCTCATTCCTTACAACGTCCAATGCTTTGATCAATTGTAGGAATGGTATAATGAAACTCTCGTTTAGCAATATGACTTTGGAATTAAATATTTTTAATATCTGCAAACAACTCGGGGATGATGATGATGTGCATGGGGTAAACTTGATTGAAACTCTTGTTCATGACCAATTTCTTCAGTCTTCTTTGTTTGATCCTCTAGAAGCTTGTTTGGCATATTTTAATGATTTTGATGAGGACATTTTAATTAATTCTGTAAACTCTTTGTTAGAATCTATTCCAGTGTTAGATATTAACAAATGAAGATCACGTTTTGAGGAATTGCCACCTCGCGATACCCTACCCCTCCCGTCAAGTATCCAAACATCAAAGCTTGAGTTGAAACCTTTGTCAGCTGAGCTCAACTATGCATTCTTGGGCCAAGCAGAGACATTCACAGTGGTCATCTCCTCACAAATGAATGAGACACAGGAAGAACAATTAATTAATGTTCTCAAAGAACATAAAGGTACAATAGGGTGGACCATAGCTGATATTAAAGGAATCAGTCTCTTAATTTGTACCCATAGGATATATTTGGAGGATAATGCTAAACACTCTAGAGAGATGCAGTGCAGGTTGAATCCCAACATGAAAGATGTGGTTAGAGCAGATGTCCTAAAACTTTTGGATGTTGGGATCATATGCCCTAGTTCTGATAGTCAGTAGGTAAGTCCTACCCAAGTGGTACCTAAGAAATCCGGTATAACTGTAGCCAAGAATGCTAATGATGAATTAATCCCAACTAGAGTCACAACTGGTTGGCGTGTGTGCATTGACTATAGGAAGTTGAACTCAGTGACTAGGAAAGACTATTTCCCTTTGCCCTTCATGGACCAAATTTTAGAAAAAGTAGCTAGTCATAAATTTTACTGTTTCCTAAATGGGTACTCCAGATATAATCAGATAGAAATTGCACCTGAGGATCAAGAAAAAATCACTTTTACATGTCCATTCGGCACTTTTGCTTATCGAAAGATGCCATTTAGGTTGTGTAATGCCCCTACCACGTTCCAAATATGCATGTTGAGAGTATATTTAGCGATATGGTAGAGCGTTTTCTTGAAGTGTTTATGAATGATTTTTCTATGTTTGGTGATTCTTTTGATGATTGTCTGTGCAATTTAAAGAATGTTTTGATTAGATGTGAGGTGAAAAACCTCATTCTGAATTGAGAGAAGTGTCATTTTGGTCTCTAAAGGGATCGTTCTTGGCCACATTGTCTCCTCTCAAGGAATCGAAATGGATAAAGCCAAAATTGATTTGATAGCCAATTTGCCCACCCCAAAGACCATTAAGGACATTAGATCTTTTCTAGGTCATGCAGACTTTTACAGAAGGTTTATTAAAGACTTAGTGCAATATATAGACCATTGTGTAACCTTCTCTCAAAGAAAAACTCATTCAAGTGAACTAAAGCTTGCGAGGAAGCTTTTGCAAAGCTGAAAGACATGTTGACTTCTGCTCCTATTATGCAACCACCTGATTGGAGTTCACCCTTTGAGATCATGTGTGATGCTAGTGATTATGCGGTTGGAGCCATGTTAGGGCAACGAAAGGATAAGAAGCCTTGTCTCATTTACTATGCAAGTAGGACCTTAAACAGTGCTCAGATGAACTATTCTACTACAGAAAAAGAACTCCTAGTCATAGTCTTTGCACTTGACAAGTTCCAATCTTACTTGATTGGATCCCGAATTATTATATTCACTAACCATGCAGTTTTAAAGTATCTTCTTTCTAAGAAGGATGCTAAACCAAGAATCCTTAGGTGGATCCTCCTACTCCAGAAATTTGATTTAGAAATTAAAGATAAGAAATGAGTAGAAAATGTAGTGGCCAATCATTTATCCCGTCTTGTGCTCTCTGATTCTTTGGAGACAATGCCGATCAAAGACACGTTTCCCGATGAGCAACTTTTTACTGTCTCCCAATTACTTTGGTTTGCGGATATTGCGAATTATCTTGTTACAGGTAACCTTCCTATTCATTGGAAACAACAAGATAAGAAGAAATTTTTGACCGAGGTACGTAGATTTTTTTGGGATGATCCTTATCTGTTTAAATATTGTTTTGATCAAATTATTAGGAGATATGTGCCTGATTCTGAACACATGAATGTCATCTCCTTTTGTCACTCTAAAGCATGTGGTGGTCATTTTTCAGCCAAAAAGACAACCGCAAAAATTCTGCAATGCAGTTTTTATTGGCCCACTCTTTTTAAGGACACTCATGAGTTTTGCAAAACATGCGAGCGCTGTAAAAAATTAGGAGGAATCTCCCATCGGAATATAATGCCTCTCAACCCAATTTTGATTATTGAAGTCTTTGACTATTAGGGCATCGATTTCATACGGCCATTTCCTCCTTCTTTTGGGTATCTTTATATCTTAGTAGCCATTGATTATGTGTCCAAATGGATCGAGGTTGTTCCAAGCAAAACCAATGACCACAAAACGGTCTTGCGATTTTTAAAAGAAAATGTTTTATCGAGGTTTGGAACACCTTGAGCCATTATTAGTGATGGGGGTACGCACTTTTGTAATCGGCATTTTGAGGCCTTGATGAAAAAACATGGGATAACTCACAAAGTTTCTACCCCTTATCACCCACAAACAAGTGGACAAGTGGAAATATCCAATCGGGAGATTAAAAATATTTTACGAAAAACAGTAAATCCAGATCGTAAGGATTGGTCATTACGACTAACCGATGCGCTATGGGCTTATCGTACAACTTTCAAAACTCCGATTGGAATGTCTCCATATCGACTTGTCTTTGGAAGAGCTTATCACTTGCCTGTTGAATTGGAACACAAAGCTTACTGGGCGATAAATACGCTCAATTTTGATTTAGAGAAAGCAGGCTCACTTCGCAAACTCCAACTAGATGAGTTAGAAGAAATCTGATATGATGCTTATAAGAGTGCCAAAATTTACAAGGAAAGAATGAAGGTTTTTCATGATAAACATATTATTCGAAAATCTTTTGAGCCTTCTCAAAAAGTTCTTTTGTAAAATCTCGTTTGTATATACTTCCTGGTAAGTTTCGATCTCGTTGGACTGGTCCTTTCATTGTGAAAATTGTCTATCCTTATGGAACTGTCGATATTGAGAATCCTGAAAACGGTAATGTTTTTAAAGTTAATGGTCAACGATTGAAACCGTTTTTGGAGAATTTTACCCCGGATGTTGAGTCCACAACTTTGGAAGATCCTATTTATCCTGATTGATCATTTCTCTCACTTAAGAAGGATTTTTGTGTATACTATGCATTTTTGTTTGTTTTTACTTGTTTTATTAGTTTGATTGATTAGTTCATATCTCTATGATGTTTCATGCCCTCTATCTCTTTTTGACCTCTCAATGTTATATTTCATAGAAAAATCTCTATTTGCAACATTGAGGACAATGTTCGATTTAGGTTGAGGGGTGTAGATTTGTGCTTTCTTGTTAGGATAATCTCTGTTAATAGTAGACTATTGCATTCCTCCTTTACAAAGAAAAATAAAAAAATTATGTTTCTGTCTTTGCTACTTTCTATTTCTTTTTTTTCTTTCGTCTATTGAGCTATCGAATTTTGGATTATAAAGGCACACGGTGAAAATCTTTAAGAAGCTCAATTCCAGCTGCTTACAATGAAAAGTCTTTGTTACTAATTCATAGTAGTGAATTTTATAAATAGCTGAATTTTTGAAGCACTACACATCTGACTCAATATTTGGAGCTAGGTTGAATTTGGTAGTTGTTGACTTGATAATTGTGTGGAATATAGGGAGAAACCAAGTCTGATGAATTATGACTATCTTGTTCACTTGGTTTGCTGGTAAGAAGAAAAACAGAACTGGGTTATGATGAAGTTATGGAAAGAAATCAGTGAATTAGACCAGGTACTTTGAAAATGGCTACCTCTTGTCAGGTTAAAAAAAAGGACAGGAAAATTCAAAAATGCGCTCTCAATGTTGAAATATCAGTTTGTTTTGCTATGACCTTGTTAAAACAAGTTGGGTGAAAGCCGTCTTTATAAAAAAACCAATAAACTGCAATATCACAAATAAAGCCCACGAGGTATTAAGGTGAATATCCACAACTTTCGTGATCCTAGACAGATTAGTTTAGTTTTGAATTGGATCCTTAGGCCAACCCGACCATTCTGTGGTGATTAAAAAATTGGCTCTGCTTAAGGAAATTGATACTTTGGATATTTGTCAGACTGCATATGCACTCAAAATTTTCTAAATGGTGACTTAGTGATTTGGACTTTATTTAGAGTGTTGGAATATATGACTGAAATATAATGAAAACCAATGCCCTAATAATTTTAAATTTGATACCTTGAATAGAATGTGCCACATGAAGAAGTTTATTATGAGTATTTTTTGTTCTTCTTCAATTGTTTGAAAAGATAAACCTATTTTGAAAAGAAAGAGAATTATCAGTCATGCTTTACAGTTATTATCTTGATTAATTGATTGATTGTATTTTGCATCTTCAATTTAAGTTGAAATCATTGTCACAACTGGGTGATGCTACTGAGAGATGAACTGAGATTCTTTGAAATTTTCTTGGCTGTTATACACGATGAAAGTTTCTGCTTGTCTCATTGAATTGAAATAATGATACTGCTTCTTCACATTCTTTTTGCTTGAGGACTAGCAAAATGTTGGTTGGGGGGTGTTGATAAGTGTTTAATTTTGCTTAATTATCCTTATTTAAATAAGCATTATCATACTTCTTTGGTTTATATCTTCATTTTTACACATAAAGTGACGCATCCTCCTCTTACCATTACATAGTTCTTTTTCCTCTATATGTGCATGTAATCATACGTGCCGGGAGAGGTCAATGGTAAAACTTGTTTGAGAGAGACTTATTATGTTTATTTATCTTTGTAGGGAATCCTGACTCAGACCATTTTTGGAATTGGAAAAGAGTAGTCAACATCCTAAAGGACAAAGCTTGAAGAAGATAAATCCCACAAGTCAAAGAAGTTCCATAGAAGACAAAGTCCAAAAGTTCAACTCCTAAAGCCCAAGTCAAAGACTCAAAAAGTTTAAGTCCATGTCCAACTCAAAGTGCTAAAGGAGTTAGAGCCCATGAGCCTAAAAGCCCAAAAGCCCAAGAAAGGAGAAGTGGACGTTAGCTTTAGAGGGGGATGAATTTGGTAATCATGGGTGAATAATTCTAAGTTTGGAAAATTCCAAAAAGGTGGTTTTAGAGTGTTTCCATTATACAAAGAAAGAAAATGAAAAGTCAAAAGTAAAAGGTGTCATCTCATGTTTCCTTTTTAAGAGAATCAAAGAAAAAGAAAGGAAAGGGAGAAATTTCTAAAAGAAGAAAAGGGCTGGAAATCCAGCCCTATAAAACCCTTGGGGACGTCTCCTCTCATCCCACTCTTGGCTTGGGTTCTCTTCTCTCTCCACTCCCACTTTTGGCTTGGCTTGAGTTCTCTCTTCTCTCTCCTCTCTCCTCTCTCTTGCTCTCTTGTCCTTTAGTGTGTCTTCTTATTTTAATTTTTTATTTAAGTTATTTTATTGTAGTGTTTTGTAAACCACTAAGGAGGATGACAACTCCAATCATGATTGGCTAAACACCTTTCTAAGGTTAGGGATTTGAAGATTTTCCCGACTTATGTGGATGATTTGATTATTGATTTTAATTGAATAATTTTCTTAGTTTGATTAATTGTTATTCTCTATATGCTCTTTGATTTCGTATGATCTATTGATATATGGAATGCTGTGAGTTAGATATAAAGTACTCTTCAAATTTCTCTAATTATTCAATTGAATTTAATGGTCAGTGGTTTTATCGTAGTATTTTCCATCTAAATTAAATTATTATTTAATTCTAGATGCGTTTTCATCCAAATCTAAGCATAAGGAGGGATAGGTGGATTTTCCTGAAACCTTAGACCTCTTTCTCTTATTTTATATTCTCAGTGATTTTTGCTCCATTCTCATTGAGTGGAAAATCGATTTTAAATCTCACTTCTCTCTCGATTTCGTTTCCTTAATTCTTGTTGCACAATAGTCAATCCATGTGGATTCAACCATGTGTTCACCAGAGTATATTATTTTTACTCTTGATTTTATATCCATTAATTTGGATTAAATTAAGTTGAAACACTATTCTCACATATCCAACCATGTAAATTTGATTTTCTTGTGTGTGTGCTTATTATATGTTTGTGTCTATTTTTTGTATCTCACAGATCTTGTTTAGATTTTATTACCTTTTTTTTTTTTGGTTGTGAGATAAATTTTCCTTAATCAGGAGAAAAAACTACAGGAAAAGACTGGGAAACATCCCTTACATCCGTTGTGCGAGGAGATTTTAACATTCTAATATTATCATTTAGAGCAAACTGTGTCATGTCATGTGCTGCCGAATTTGCCTGGCGAGGGGCGAAATTCCACTGGATAGTTCCCCCATTTGGCTTTAGTCGGATAATATCTTCTATAATCGTGTGAATCTCCCAATGAGGCAGAGGGCCTTTATCAGACAGATGGTCTATAATCTCCTTAGTGTCAGACTCAAGGATAACCAGCTTCCACTTCCTTCTTCAGATCAATTGTATGCCTAGTCTGATCGACTCAGCTTCGGCAATTCTACTAGATCCGCCTCTGAGAGCCTTCCCAAATGAGGCTAAAAAGGACCCATGATGGTTTCTGGCCACCACTCCTGCTCCTGCTGCTAGACCCGTAAGGAGACAGGCCCCATCCACATTCACCTTAATCCAGTTTTGAATCAGTGATACCCAAGTCGGCATCAAAGGGGTTTTATTCGGTTTCCGATCTTCCAAAGTTGCACATATCTATGTGATCTACCTCTCTATCTTGTGTATAATTTGGACCAGGTTTGGAGCTATCGCATTAAACACTGCCTTGTTCCTCATCTTCCAAATTCCCCACAAGGTTAGACAAAGACGAACTGCCAACACACTATACCAGTTGCGAAACTCGAGGTGCTTAGTCCATCTACACCACCAGCTCAGAAAAGATTCGTCAAGCTGTAGGGTGGGTATGGAAGAAAACTAAGTTCCAAACCATATGCTCCTAGAGCACGAACAAGAGAAGAAGAGATGACTAATGGACTCATCCTCTAAGTGGCACAGAGGGCATGTAGACTCCACCACCATCTTCTTTTTCCTTAAATTGATTGTCACTGCTACCGCATTATGACACACTCGCCAAATAAAAGTAAGGATCTTCTGAGGGATTGGTATGTGCCATAAGGCTTTCCAATGTTTTTGCCATTGATGGGAAGACTGTGGTGCTGGAAGTTCCAAACCATATGCTCCTAGAGCACGAACAAGAGAAGAAGAGATGACTAATGGACTCATCCTCAGAAATGGTTGCTTCAATGAGGTGGGCATCTGCTGATATAGTTGTTACCTGAATTGCGTCTGACCAGAGAAGGGCTAGACCACCCAAATGTCCCACTGGATCAACCGAAAACACATTTTTGAGCTGAATTCTTATAGCTACCTATTGCATCATCTGAGCCTTATTCTTCGTTTCCACTAAAAAGATCACCATCGGCCAATAACGGAGGGAATGCTCCGTCAACATACAAACTGTCTGGGGTCGACCTATCTCCTGACAGTTCCAAGATAGGGTACTCATTGAGATTGGGGTGGCTATTCCATGGCAGGCACCCCGGACAGTTTAGAGGAGTTTTCATCTGAACCTGAAAGGTCTTCAAAAAGAATGGTGGGCTGGTTTAAATGGTTTATGAGTGGGCTTGGATGTTGATAATGTGATAAGAATGGCTTGAAATCATGGGTTGGGCTTTGCAATTTTGGAGGGTGGGTTCGGTTCAAAACTAGCCCTGGGCCCACACTTACATTCGGTTTATTAGATATTGGATTCGGGTAGGTGGATAAATTTGGGTAGGAAGCTTTTGTAGTATCAGGGTGTCCCATCGGGTAATTTTCCTCTTCAACATCAAAAATCATGGGATCAGAGTCGGTCGGGTAGGTACCTGTCGACCCTTTTTTGGTGATGGGCTTCTCGAACCCTCCGGTTGGTTTCGTGACAAAGATTTCTTTGTTTGTGGCACCGCCTTATGGATAGTGTTCTCTGTGGCACTTGCCAGCAACGTCCATAATCTCTGCTCCACCTTCTGTAGGGGTACAACAGGCATAAAATCCTCTGACCAGATATTCTTGTTGCAAGGGCTAAGGTGTCTCTCCGTTATTGAATGATCGCTAACGTCTCTTGTCCTTTTGCATGTAGGAGGAGTGCTAGCCTGTTGGGAGTGGTCGGCGACGATGTTGGCCATGGATTCTAACACCGGGGTTTGTGGGGTTTGCAAGAACTGATCTAGCTCTTCAATGGGTAAGGAGAGAATTCCAAAGAATGGCCATGAACAATAATGGAAGGATTCTGCGCAGAGCCATGGTCCAAAAAGATTCAGCTGAGGAGGGGAATGTTCACCACCCTCCATCACCTTCGGCCTACCTTGGCAATGTCGATCATCGTGTTCGATGCACCCGCAAGAATAGCAGAAGGTCAGTAACTTTTCGAATGTAATCGGATAAGGGGCCAGTGGGTTTGGATTGAGGCTCAACACCTTTTATTTTAGAATATGTGTTTTTGTATTCTTGGTATTTAAAGGTCAAGATCGCATGAATAGTTGGTTACAACTGTAAAATCCGTACAGACAAGAGATTTTGGCCTTTAAAATTAGGACTTTGCTACTGCAAAGGGCCGAGACCCTGCTTGTGATGCACAGATGCACGGATCTCAAAATTTCATTAAATCCGTTTTTGAAATTTTAAAATCCGTGCATCACATGCACGGTCTCGGTGTGGTCTTGACCCTTTGGGGTCTCACTAGCATTTTCCTAAAGTTTAAACCTTCAAGAACACAGGGAAGCCACACGATATAACAGAGGATATAGTTCCTTACGCGAAAGCCACCTCTCCTTTTTGAAGCTTTCATTTAGCAGGAAATCCAATGGAGCATATGAATAATGCCAGCAGGCTCCCCACTACTTAACCTCGGAGGTGATCCCAACTCTTAGCTACAACTCCCCAAGTGGAACAGTAATGAGAAGGTATATGTGGGGACCTCCCAGCATTTATGGAAAGAGAATTTCGTACGTATAATCTTGATCCAGGATCCTCGTATTAAAATTTTTAAGTTTGAGACCAAATCCTCGTCTTCCTGTGACCCACACTCTTTCTTTAACTGTTGTTAAGATTCATCAGGGTTCACCCTCTCATCCTTGGGTTTTAAAAAAAATATTAAATCTTTTTTAAATATTAAAAAAAACCCTAAAAACAGTTTTTTAATTTTAAAAAAATAGTTAATATTTTTTTTAAAAAATCAAGGATGGATAGGTGAACCCTAGGGGTGAGTGAATTTTAACCACAGTTAAGAGGTATCAAAAAGGACACATGTCAACCTCAAGGGGGCTTCGGATTCTCTCTGGCCATGCCAGAAAGGTCGGGCCACCACACATTAAGCGCCAGCTAGCTGGAGAAGTCATTTCATGGGTCCCATGATTTTGACTTCTCCAACCTTTATTTGACATATGATGAGATAAAGGGGGAGAGATATCAAGTGGAGAGAAGTCAAAATCACGAGAGAAAATGAAATGACTTTTTTTTTTTTGTGCCACATGGCGCTTAATGTGTGGTTGCCCGAGAGCACTTTTCTGGCACGGGCAGAGAGAATCCAAAGCCCCTCAAGGGGGTGATAACCGGATTTACTTGTTAATATCCAGATGTACTTGTTAAAGTTTTAGCCCCGTCACGAATATCCTTAGAGCTAGAGAGAATGCTCTTGGGCAACCACAAATGAAGCTTTAGCTGGCTGGAGAAGTCATTTCATGGACCCCATGATTTTGACTTCTCCAGCCTTTATATGACATGGTGAGAAAATGGTGAGATAAAGGGAGGGAGATATCAAGTGGGGAGAAGTCAAAATCAGGGGAGAAAATGAAATGACTCCTCCCCTTTTGTGCCACATGGTGCTTCATTTGTGGTTGCCCGAGAGCACCTCTTTGGCACGGCCCAGAGAGAATCCAAAGCCGACGAGTAGCACTTGTTCACATGCACTTTTCTCCAAATTCTGACTTTTTCGTTTTTTTGGATAACCGTGGATATCCTGAGCCTTGAAAGCTCAAGATTAGTCCCACAGGCTACATATGGAATACCCCTACCCCATGCAACCGTTAGTAAAGGGAGCCAGGAATCGAACTCGAACTCGAGACTTCTTTTTTTTCCTTTGACATGTTACTTTTTTGTTTGAAAATTCTCTTTGTCAGCACCCCATTTTTACACCCCCTTTAATCATAGTTAGCTTGACATCACCCTAGGTAAACCCAAAACCCCAAAATCCAAGCCCATTCAGGCTCAAGGCCCATTTTAATTTAAAAGCCTAAACCGTAGACCAAACCCTAGGCTAACCCTATCTAAACCCTAGACCTAACCCTAGTCCTAAACCCTAAAAAAACCCTAGGCTAGAAGCATTTTGGGCTCAAGGCCCATTAGCAAGTCCAATCCAAAACCATAGTAAACCTAGGCTCCTATAGGTCCAAGCATGGGCCCATGACCTTGTGGAGCCCATTAGGATGGAAGCCACCTCAAGTTTGAATTTTAGGGCACCCAAATCCCCAATAGGGCAAAACCCTTTTTACCTTCCCCACATGTGTGGTGGTTGGGCCCGAAACAAGAACCCAAAAAAAATAAATTCGGTAAACACTATTCACCGTCTTCTTCCCTGAGCCAAGATATTGTCTGCCACACCAGTGGCTCCTGCCCCCTCCAGGCCGTATCCCAGCTTGTCCCCCACGCCTAAGACTTCCCTCCACGCCTTCCCTCATTCCTTATTTAAGTCCCCACCGTCCACGGTTTGAGAGGGGAGAGGAATTTTCAAGAAAAAAAAACGCCACAGTGAAACGCTGCCAGCCTCACTCCCGCCCTGTCCAAACCCCCATCTCACTTGAGACCTTCCCTTAACCCAGCCTTACAGCCCCCGAGTTTGCCTCAACCCTTGAGCCATCCCCTCTGCGGTCCAAGAAAAATTCTGCGAAAAGAAAAAAACCACAGTAAAAAGAGTTGGGAAACAACCACACCTGTGCCGCCACCACATACCACATACCCCCTACCCCCTATCAACTTCACCTCCGGCAACACCATCACTAGACGATAGATCACCAAGCTCGGTCAGCAACTCCACCTCCAACAGCCGATCCAGCAAGTTAGCCTCCATGAATGTCCCCAACACCACTCCATCAAACCCCTCTAACAGCTCCAAAATAACTCGTTCAAAGCCACACGTTTGGGCCTAAAAGCAGCAGCTCAAAACCCTTGTTTTCATGCGCAATAACAGCGTTCAATAGCAGTCTCCACTACTTACACCAGCAAGAAGCACGCCCAAGATCAGCGGCAGCAGCTCACCATCTCCCTTCTCTTCTCAGTTCGTCCAAGAGGCTTTGGTAGCCTAGTAACACCTCCTCATTTCCCACCTCTTCCACGACAACAGTGAGTAAGCCTCTTTCATTTCTCTTGCCTTGTTAGTTTAAGATCACTAGGTAGTTTGAGAATCTATTAATTCCTATGTTTGTTTTATTAGATAGCTTTAGATTTAATAATTAATCTATGGTTCTTCGGCCAATCTTTAAGTTTTAGGTAGAATATGTTTTTAGGACTTAACTTAAATCATTTTTGCTTGACCTGAAATTAGTTAAGATTTTCTTTTAGATTACCTTTAACGTACTCTAAGACTAGAATAAGCCCGTCTTTATTTTAGTTTTTTTTTTTTATTTTATATAGATTAGATTAAATCTAGATTTTGCAGGTTAGTTTTAATTGAGTTTTAACATAGGAAAAATCTGGTTTTGAATTAGCTTTTAGATTAATTTTAAATTAGACTAAATCTATTTTTGTAGAACAAAATCTGTTTTGGGTTAGTTAAGTCTATTTTAGTCTAAAGATGTTTTGTAGCCTAAATTCCTTTTGGTTTATTTTTTAGGTTGGTATTAAGCTATAATAAATCTGATTTTTGGATTAGTTTTTAACTTGTATAAAATATGTTTAGGTTAGTAATGGCCTAGAGTAAACTTCACCTTTGGATTAATTTTTAGGTTGGTCTTAATCCGATTAGGTTATATTTTGATAGGTTAGTGTCAACTTAGAACAAATCGGACTTTTATATCAATTTTTAACTTAAAGTTTGATTCCATTTGTAACATGTTTTTAGGTTGGTCTTCAATCTAGTTTGAAATCTGTGTTGATCATAAATACCTTTCTTAAATTGTTCTTTAGATAATATTTAGGTTGATTAAGTTTTGTTTTGGTTAATAGTAATCTGTTGTTTAGATCATTAGGTTAATTAAATCTATTTCTTTAGGATAGTTCTTAAGATAGTTTTTTAATTCTAATCTTTAGACTAACTTCTAAATTCTTTAGGATAAGTTCTTATTAGGGCATAGGGCAATACACTTTAATTCTAAAATTTTCAGGTTGTTAGTTAAATCCTAGTTTCTATGCTAGGCCTAACTTGGTAAAAATTTGTTTTGGTTAACATTTGTAGATTAATCTTAACTTAGTCTAAATAATTTTTGGTTAATTTTCTAGGCAAGTTTTAACTTGGTTAAATATGGCTTTAAGTAACCCCTAGGTTTGTTTTTGACCTTAGTTAGTCTTGACCCATAGTTAGTTTAAGCCCGTTGTTCCGCAACGAGCCTAAACTACTATTCAAAAAATCCAAAAAAAATGAAAAATATTCAAAAATATCAAAAACATTCAAAAAATCCAAAAAGACCAAAAACATGTTTGTTAGGACTTCTTAACCTTGGTTAGCCCCTTAATCATGGTTAACTCCCTTCTAATTACAGTTAGACTTGACCTTGCACTTGACCGTCAATTAAACCCTAGCCTCCAGGTTAGACCCTGACCACCCTATGCACACACACACACACACCCCTAGCCTTGGCACAGGCTCATGTGCCAGAACTACGCTCGGTCTATCGTAGGCAATCCTACTCGGGTTCAACCCTAGCCCATCTAGTTTTCTATCTTTCTTGGATTATCATTTGTTTAAACACTTAGACATTTTAATTAATTTTGAGATTAACTTTGGCTTAAATTTAGGGAGTAGGTAACTGTTATCAAACGGGGGTCCTGGGGTGCCTAACACCTTCCCCAGGGCTTAATCGAACCGCTTACCCTAATCTTTATTTAGACCATCTGCCTTTGGCCCTTAGAATGAACAGGTGGCGACTCTCGATCAAACCATATTGTGAAAGTGGGTAGGAAAATCCCATGCTCACACTCTTGAGAAGTCTTGTCTCTTCGTTTCACATAAGCATGATTTTGTAGTCTATAAAGTCATCAACAATTTGAATATTTTCTAGAAGACCTAGGGTCTTCTTCTCCCATTGGTGCTGCCTGGCAAAGAGACAGCCAGTACCAATCGGAAGACACCACACACCCTTTCGCACGCTTATCAAGCATATGCACACAAATTAATGACTTGATTGGTGTGTGGCGTCTTCCAATTAGATGCTGGCAATCTCCTCGCCAGAACCAACTACAAAAGATCCAAACTCCTTCCAATAAGATAAAAAACACACTTAAGAGAGTTATTTCTTTATGTAACCATTTGCATATTTTTCAAAAACAAAAATTTCTACATTTTCCATAGATTGTTATCTCTAGACATCTCCTTCCTGTGCTGTTCATTAGCTGCCCCTCTAAAGAGTAAGCACCATGTTCAACTACCCACAGAGAAATCTGATTGATCCACAAATTTTCTGGGACCATGAAATGGTTTGGCTATGGATGACCTCAGGCCCCAAGATATTTTCTTACCTAAGAATCCGATAAGACTGAGGGAACCATCTTGACAACAAGAAGCGTTTCATCGTCATTATTAAAGCAAAGACGCCATAGCATGGGATTTGCATCAATGCCACTGACAAGTACCTGCGAATCCATTTCGGCAACAGAAATGGGTCAGCTTGTAAGCTGAAATACATTGGCATGAAGTATTGTGCATATCTTAAACAAGTTCACTAGTCAGCCTAATCAGTGATCAGTCAGCTATTTGATCGATCATAGCTCAAAAATTCCACTGTTTAGTTAATCCTTAATTTTAGCTAACCATTTTCGATTATTGATCGGCCAAAAAGGGCACAAGAAATTGGAACAAGAATCATTCAGGGGAGCACTTTCCCAGATTTTGAGGGCACATGCATCCATAGTAACAAAAGTCAAGGTTTGGAAATAATTCGGTGAAGGCCCAGTTCAGAAAAAATTCGGCAAAATCGGGGAAACTTCGGGAAAATTAAAAAAATAAATTTAAGAATTATAAAGATAAAGTAATATGATACCAACCATAGTTATCAAGTTGGAGTTTGGGAATTATTCATCTAGGGTGGATTTCTAGAAAAAAAATTCGGAATTTGAAAAAAAATATAGGAAAATATTTGGCAAAGTAAGAAAAATTATAAAATAAGATTAATAATTATGAAAAATATAAACAAACATATATTATCTATTAAATATTTAATTCGGAAATTTTCAAAAAGTCATGAATAATTTGTGAAATTCATGACTTTTTGAAAAAAAGTTGTGATTTTTCAAAAAATCGCAAATACTTTGTGAATTACTTGTTCGACAAAGAAGTCAGGTATTATTCGGGACTTTTTGAAAAAATTGGAGAACTTTGTTATTATACATCCATCAATAGTGAGTTCAAATGGTTTTATATATAATCTTTTTTTTCATTTTGTAAGACAAAAGCTGGATTTACTCTCTCACAATTCAGCAAGGCGGTGATGGTTTATACTAACATACCATATTGGAGCATATGAGGATGATAAGTCAAGAATTGGGTATGGCCACCTGTGTAACAAGGAGAATTCTCATTAAGCAATGAAAGCTATATTTTCTGAAATGAATAATAAATAAAAAGAGATAACTTTACCAGATTGAAACAAAAGCATGGACAATCCACTGGAAAATGACGAATATAGCTGTCCATAAAGCGAAATATGCGATGCGAAACCAAGGGAACCGCTGGAATGGGAAAATAATTCAAAGATGATCATAAGGAAATTGAAAAATGAAAAATAATTGAAAGCATGAAGAAAATGCACCTTACCAAGCAATTCAAAGCCATATCGCCAAGGAGGAAAAAAGCATTGATTGAATGCATACTAATTATCAACTGCAATAGAAGGGAAAAACACTGTTCAGATAACAAAAGGATAACTATTAAGTGTTTGTTAACTGGTCACAACCTTAGAGGTATTACTATGAAGTATGAACATGGTCTTATGTATCCCACTTGCTCAACCACAAAATACAAGGTATGAAGACGCGACCACGAAGTTGATATTTTCATTTCCTATTTTAAGATATATTTATGGAAATGTCAAAAAGTACTTTTTAATGGTCTCTTATATTAAAATTAAATATTGAGATCGGAATGAGCCCTACCTGACAGGAATGCAATGCCTAAAACCCATGGCATTGGTAGCAAATTCTAAATAGGTTGCAAGCCAGCCAATTAGGCCTCATAATTTTAATTTATTTACGGACTAAAAATAAAAAGAAAATTCTAGATACATTTCCTGGATCCTATGATTTATAATCTCATAATATGACCTTCAGTGAGAAGTGAACTCGAGCTTGTACTGGTCCAAGACTCCAAGTTATCTGCCCAAGGGAAGTGAACTGGTACAGAATGATGAGAATGAGAGATCATTGCCCAGTATAAAAAGATTTCTTTTGATATTTATTCTTAACTCTATGGCTATATGTTGGAATGGCCATATTCAGCACTGGTGCACCATCCGAGTCAGTTAAATATCATTGAAGCTCGAATTACAATTACAGTATGATACTTGGAGGAAACCACACATTTGATTGCACAGATTTTGGACAATAATTTCCAGTTACATTTTTTTGGGGGAACAAGGGTATTCTGGCCTCTTAGAGGACCCAACTATGTCCCTCGGGCAGCTTGAAAATAGTCCATTATGAAGTTTTCCAAGTTGAGCTTTCCATCTAAAACAAAACATAATAACTCAAAAGCTTCTAGATGGGTAGAAATTTACGTGTGTAGTTATTTTAATATAAATGAGACTTTCACTGCATCAATTTAGAACCAGACCACCTTTTAAATTAATAAAAAAGAATATCATTCAGCTGCAACAATATGCATGTCTACATGCACAACTTGAGGCAAGGTTGTTGGGTGGGAATTATATGGATATTGATATTAGTACAACTCTCTCTACAACCATATGATGCTAAACCCACCTTTAAAATTAATTGAAAAGGGTATCATCTAGCTGTAACTTAAGGCAAGGAAATAAACAAACAAATAGAACTAAAGTGCTCATTTTCAGTATGTGGAACTTACAAAATTCAGATTGTAATCTTCAATAGTAAGAAATGGAACAATTAAGAACCAAAAGACACAATCAGTGAGCATCACAGCACCTGCATTCATCTGTGATGAAAAACCAAAAAATAAGAAAAGGAAAGAGAATGTCAACAACTTGCCTGTAAAATATGGAAGTAATCAAAATAGTAAATCCCTTAAAAAGTGCCTTGCTGATATTTCAACATCAAATTCATGTCCAACAGACATACAGTACTTAGAAATAATTAATCAAACTAACCCAGTTTAAATTTGCATTAGAACCAAGGATAATATTCAATTATTAAAAGTTAAAAGAGTAGAAAGATTATAAGGTCAATATCATCCAATTTTGCCAATGTCCAAGAAGGAATCATAGATTGATGATCATCGAATGTTGGGTCCCACCCAAATGGGTCCATTCTTGTTTGTATTTTCACCGTAGGACTGTCCTTAGGTCTACCAAACAGTTACCTTCAATTTCCTCAAGCAAAAACCTTTATATAATATATATATTTGCAGGTCTAGAAAAAAAAGACATCTTTTTTAGAAAAGAAAAAGGGAGAATGAGCTCATGTGCAAGAGGATAAAGAAACACAGGACTTCATTGATTTGTAAGAGGCAGACAAATTAGACTTTCTAAACTAAACCTGTCTAACTCGATCCTCAATTTTAATAAAACACTGCATTTGATTCTTGAGAGAGAATTTACCTGGAAAATTACTTGAAAGACATAACCCCAAATGCCTGCAGTTTTGCGAACATGATGTTCCAGGGAATCCAAACTTTTTCCCATTTTTGATATATTTGCATTTCCCCCAAGTGGGGGAGCCACATAGGTGCCTCGTTCTGCATCTAGCCCCACCTGATCAACCTTATCACCATCAACTCTATTGCGGTATTTGTAACATCCATAAATGGAGAGTAAGGAGCCCAGCTACAAATAGAAGTTGAGGCTATAAGCAGCATACAGATGTAAAGTAGGAAGAGATTCAAATAAATATTAAAACCACAAGTTGGATTACGTCAAACAAGAACATATAATGGAAGCAGACTGTGATATACGCATGCAAACAGACACACACACATTCATAAGTCATAAAGAGGTAGTGTCATAACAAATGACGAATTTTGGATAAGAGACTCTAAAGTTAGAAGACATACCCCAAAATAAATGGTAACCAACGTAAAAGTCCACCTGTCCAACACCCAAAAACATAACACAACCAGAGTTACAAAAGATAAAAGAAAGATTATTCTTCACAATTAACTTTAAAGCTGCCATTACTCAAGGATTCATTTATAATGAACATATTAGATGTTCTTTGGCTATCCTTCATATTCAGGGAAGTCTAGCAAACCCTCCAATAACAAAAGTATTTAAAACAAAATTGAGAGTTATTCCAACTTCTGTAAGAAGCTGCCTATTATAGACAGAAGAAACCTCGATCTTTTCTATTCCAGGGAAGTCTTGAAAACCTTTTAATTTGCAGAAGCTGCTCTGCACTATAATGTCTAATATTTGTGTATTTTTTTACTTTGACATTTGCTCAGACATTAATCCCCTCTATAAGTATTTCAGTTTATAAATGAACCCTCTTGCTTATGTATCTCACATATAACTTCATTAGGATAGCCAAGTGAATCTTTTCCCTCACAGTACAACCAAAGGGGAAAAAAGGCTAGTCAATTATGAAACCAGTCACAAGATTTTTTATTTTTTTTTGATCGGTAATGAAACCAGTCACAAGATGCCAAAGTCAGGAGCCATGCTGCACCATTATTTTGGCACTACAGTACAGAAAGGAATTCTTCCGACAAAAGCTACACTAATCAAGAAAATAGAGAAGTATTTAAGCAAAAATACTATATGAATTTTAGCATTATACAAGTAGTACTAGTTTCTCTCTCAGTAGAGCCACCATACATGTAAGTGTTCTTAATTAAAAGATGAATCCAAGAAAAGGAGATGCTTACTGAGTGTAGAAGTAAAATATGTCAACTCCCTCAACAATGACATTGACGATGAGCAGTGCCAAAAGTACGAAGAAGGCCATAATTCGGAAAGCCAGCAACCAAGCGGGATGGATTTCTTTCAGACATGGCATCCAAGCTTCATCCTCGTACAAAGACCCTGCAGTTTCTTGCTGATTTTCTCTTCTGTCGGGTTTCAAATTGCCCGTACCTTCATATTTCCATATCAAAATTGATGCTAGAACCATAGAGATTAAAACCCAAATTGCACAGAGCAACACCCTCCAGTTCAACCAATAAGTGGGGGTGGTTGTATTGGCAGTCATGACTGGCTGCCAAGTATGTGTTGTGGATCCTGTTAAGAGATTCATAGGGTTATTTCTGTTGTTTCGATTCTTCACTCTGTTTGCTCATGAAATGTTGATCTAATTCTGAATCCCTATGTCAGGAAGACTAACTTGGATTCACCAAAATCCAAAAGAATCAACATAATATTTTTTTTTTTAAACAACTCCAAAAAAAGATCTAATTATATGAAAAATGAAACAAATATCTCATAAGACCATTAGCTTGTTGCTAATGTTAAAAAAGAGAAGGGAAAAAAAATTCAAACCAGATGTATAAAACTGCTGGAAAATGAACCCAACAGAAATCCTAATAAATCAATCATCACTGTCTCAGACTCACACAGAAAACATTGACAAACTGAAACCCACCAACCCAAATGGCAGAAGGCTCGATGAAACCAAAGCTTCAAAATTTATCACCCCAAACCAAAATTCTAGAAATTTAATTAAAGAAAACATTAAAAAATAAAAAACACAAAATCTCAAATGCTCAAACCAACAATCAAATCTCTCAGAAACCCAGAAATTTAAATAATACTGGAATGAAAAGGGAAACCCCAAATCCCAGAGTTCATTCACCAACATTCAGAAATGTAGTCAGACCAAATTTATGAAAAAATAAATGATGGAATGGTCCTATAATTAAACTATAACTGGGATTATCATAACTCATAAGCAGAGTCAAATAGCTAAACTTGGGAAATAGGATTCAAACACCAGAGCCCCAGATGAAATTGGAGTCATTAATGGATGAAATTAAGCAAAGATTCCAAACTTTAGATGGGTTTTGCACAGAAAGATTATTTAAGCAAAGGAAAAGTGGGATACTTACAAGGGAAAGCAGGGGAATGGGGTGCTTTGCTTTTTAGAGAAAACTTAAAAAAAGGAATGAGAGAAGATAATGGCAATCTTTGAGCATAAGCTTCTCTCTTTCCTTCTCTCCAAATATTGTTTAAAGAGAGACCCAATTGCAGTCTCAATCTCCATATTCCCATACAAATTAAATAAAGAAATGCTAGATTGAGAGGTTTTAGGCACTTTTTCTGGTAATTTCAGCTTTCTTTGTTTGATATCCCGAGATTGGAGGGACAAAAACAGAGACAGAGATCCACAATAGAGAGAGCAGTCTCTTATTTGCTGCTTTCGAGATGCTGTCTCTAGACTCTAGAGAGAGGACCATGAGACCAACATGACATGAAAGAGACGGCTACGGATTGGATTACCTCTGGCAGATGCCCGAGATTCAACTCGGGATCCACTCTTCAGGTGACGCGTGGGAAGTCATTTAACTAAGGAGAATGATAACATGTATTGTACATTCGTTTAGTGGTACACGCATACCTTCCAAGCTCGCCGCATACTCTCTTTGATATCTATTAACCATGGTTAAGATTTACTCATACTAGGATTAAATAATGTAACCTTAATTTTTAAAGAAAAATATTTTTTTTAAATTAACCATGGTTATGATTTCACTATTCATGTGGTTATTTCTAAAATTAAGGTTAAATTATTTAACCCTAAGAGTAAAGATGAATCTTAACCATAATTAATAAATGTCAAATAAACACTGTAACTAGCTGAAAAGGTATGCCAGGACAGTCCAGCAGAACATACACAGGAACACCATTCCACGCGTCTGAAGAGTGGTGGCCGAGTGTGGATCTCGGGCAACTGCCATAGGAAATCCGTTGCCGAAAGAGACTGGAGTGGATAAAGTGGACCAAGACATCTTGCTTATATTATTACTAGCGCGGGTGGCACGTGCGATGCACATGAGAGTAAGGGGAAAGAGTTAACCACAGTTAATAGGAGTTAATAGGGACACATGTTAACTCGCGGGTGCGATTAAACTCGCTAATGACACGTGCGATGCATGTGAGAGTGAGGGGAAGGAGTTAACCACAGTTAATAGGAGTTAAAAGGGACACGTGTTAACCCACTGGTGCGATTGATCTCTTCCGAGTTCAATCACAATTGGCTGTGATTCTAAATAGATAAATGAGCAAGGGGTAGTTTGAGTTTTAAAGCAAAACATTAAATCAAAATTTTGTTTTTATATAAGGGTAGTATGGGAATTTTGGAAAAATCATCTGCGCCAGCCTCTCCCGTTATAATAGTAAAGAAAGATGTTTTTCAAGTGGAGGGAGAATAATATGGTGTAATACAGTACTACCATAGCAATTGTCTACAATGCATCACTACTGTCCATGATAAGTGAAGCTAACAGGTCAATCTGGCCATCCAACTGAAGGGGACCAAACAAAGCCCATCGTGGATGACTGGCCACCTATCCCTATCCAAGGAAAGGACCCGAGTTCCACATGGAAGAGAGCGCTCGCTATGGTGGAAATAACGCATTCACGAACCTGGTACATCTAGGGGTGGCAATCAGGTGAGGTTGGATCAGAATAGTGTTAGCCCAAGCACATCCCAAAGTTCAAAACCTTAGCCCAAACTCAGCCTAGCCTAGCCTAACCTAATCTCAGCCTCAGCACCCCAGGCCAAGCTCAGCTCACAAACGACATTGGGCTTTGGGCCAAGTTCAGGCTGGCCCAAATTAAGCAAAGTTCGGATAGAGCTCGGGCTGGTCCAAAAGAAGCCATGAATTGCAACGTAAATTAATGGACGAGATTTGGCCCCATCCCACCCAAACTTCGGGCCGAACAATTGGGCTTTGGGCTAGCCCAGCCCAATTGTCACCCCTAGGTCCATCCCTTAACTGCCTTGTAAGGATCATGTGAGAGCCATCCAATAAATATAGGATAATGCTAGCATCACTTCCTTTTAAGGCTCACTCTCTTTTTGATTAGAGAGAGTGACATTCTCTTAATGGAACACAATAGAACGTGTCTTTCCCACAAAGAAAGTGATTTTGAAAGTTATATATGTAGAGAGAGAGAGACTAAACATACCCTTTTATGGGGAGAATTTGTCCATAATTTTATCAGTCATTTAAAATCTAGTGATTGATCATATCTTTACGAATCACTAACCTGTGCAACTTTCTATGGCTAATTTAAGAGATTGGGCGTTGATCAATGGTGTTGAATGATGGGAGGGTAGGAGATTGTGATAGTAATTTCCTAATTTTTGCTAAAGCAGTGATTAGAGAACCACAAGATCAGCTTAATAGTTGAATACAACTTTCTATTGACAGAGAAAATCGAATATCCCGTATACTTAGTTACCTTTAAGTACTATTTGATTTTAACACATTTTTATAACTGACATTGTGAAATTTACTGAATTTAGAATAAATTAATTGAATATGTTGAAATGTATCGGAATCGTGTGTGGCATTCCTATAGAGTAGTTAGGAGTTAGCAAGCTGACCCTGCGGTCAGTTTTTTACTTTCAATTTCATTTTTTTCATTTTTTTGTTATTTTGAGAGTTGGTATCAGAGGAATTTGTTTCCAAAGGGACTCAAATGTGAAATGAAAATTGACATGAGGGAGAATGATAGGGTCAATCGGGTCAATTCTTTATGGTCCTAAAGTCAAAAGTTAAATCAATTTTGGATGTCCACCGTAAAGTAATTTGATTTTACAGAAATCATTAATATTTAACTCGAAATTCTCTCAAGTTATAACTGATCTCCAATGAGTCCGGTTACGTTCCACAGGTCAACAAGAATCCCTTTTAAATACCTCCTAACTGTGGTTAGGATTCATTCATCCTTAAGGTTCAACCATCCACCCATGTTTTTTAGAAAAAAAATATTACCTCTAAAAGTTAAAGTTGTTAACCTGAATTAAAAGAGCAGTTAAAGTGACTTTTATGTTTAACCGGACTCCTTGAGTGCGGTTACAACTTGAGAAAATCACGAGTCTAATAGTTAAGGTGCTACATTCCTCCGATACATACTCTTCTGTACTTGCCAAATAATAGTTAACCCTACTTTCCTCCTAACCCTAAACTAGGTAGATAAATGATTAGGACCAAACCATAAAAAAAAAAATTAAAAAAAGTTCAAGGCTGCCATTGCCAGAGAACACTGATTAAGGTTGAATTGATTAAAAACCCTGATTATATCTATTGAATCCCTTCTACACTTTCTCACTTCAAAAGAACATGGGAATTTGAACTCCGGAGAAAGTATCTATGCATTATCGAGCATAAAAGACTAATTCTCGAGTATTTCAAATCTCGAGTTTCAAAACTAGTGTTTTAAAAATTCCTTCACCGGTGTTTTGGACCTTTGGTTTCATACGGAACCTTAGTAACCCAAACCGTCTAAACACCCCTCCGCTCTCGCTCTCAAACCTCGCTCTCACGGTTTGAGAGCGGATTCGTCACAAGAGCGCGATTTTTCAATTTGTAGAGCACGATTTCTTATTTCGTAGAGCGTATTTACAGGGTACAAAGCTTATTTTTCGATCTCATGGCCGTGATTATCATTACCGTAAATCCTGAGATCCATAAGGAGGAAGACGAAGTTGTGGTAAATTTTCATATTTACCCTTAGTAAACGTAGATGGGGGAAAATAGATCTTTTCAACCTTATTTATTACTTTTTTTTTTTGGTACAAATGTCAGTCCCTTTGTACAACGTCCAATAGTAAACACGGATGTGTAAATATGTGTGTCAGGGATTAAGCCTTTTCAAAAATAAAACTACTTAATTTATTTTTAACTTTTTTTTGGTATATACGTACTACATGGTACTCAGCATACATAGGCCAACCACATCCAATTGCCACCCCGAGTTCAATCGCACTTAGAGGCTAACACTAATTCCTTTAATTGTAGTTAAGATTTATTAATTCTTAGGTTCAATAATATAACTTTATTTTTAAAATATATATATATATATATATATTATTTATATATATACAGACGCTCTGGAGGGGGAGGGGGGGGGGGGGGGGGGGGGGGGGGGGGGCAAGAGTCCCGTCGCCCCGGAATTCATAAAGATTGGGTCCAAGCCCATGGTTGGCATTTACATTCTTCACTAACCCCCCCCCCCCCCGCACCCAACACACACTTGGGACTCACTCTATGTTTTTTAGGGTTTTTTTGTAAAAACCCCTATGTTTTCAGCTATGTGTAAATATCCCTTGTGTTTTGTAATTTCGTATTATGGTCCACTAACTTTTAAAATTTTTGCACACACTTGGGACTCACTCTATGTTTTTCAGGGTTCTTTGTAAAAACCCCTATGTTTTCCACCTATGTGTAAATACCCCTTGTGTTTTGTAATTTCGTATTATGGTCCACTAATTTTTAAAATTTTTGCAAATCCACCATTCCATTCAACAGCTACGTAACGGAAATTAATTTTTTAATGAAATGACTTTTTTAACCTTGTTAAATGGGTTAGATGGAATGCACACCTTCATAGGTCATCATGTGTCCTATTTATCACCTTTTAACTAGGGTTAAGGTTAATATTTAAAAAAATATATCTAAAAATCAAGGTTAGATGGAAGAACCTTAAGGGTGAGTGAATCTTAACTACAATTAGTGTGTTAAAATGGACATATGGTGGTTTGTAGGTCTCTTTTAACTGTGGTTAAGCATAATCAATCTAAGGTTAAATTTTTTTATTTTTTTTTTCTAAAATCCAAGGTTAGATGCATGAACCCTAGGGGTGAGTGAATATTAACCACTAATAGTGGGTGTTAAAAGGGACACGTGGCGGCTTGTAATGTCTCATTTAATTATAGTTAAACATAATCAATCCAAGGTTAATATTTTTTTTTCTTCTCAGAACCAAGGTTAGATGCATGAACTAAAGGGGTGAGTGAATCTTAACCCTAGTTATTGGGTGTTAAAAAGGATATGTGGTGGCTTATAGAGCACCCTTTAACTGTGGTTAAGCATAATTAATCTAAGCTTAATATTTCTCAAAACTAAGGTTAGATGCATGAATGCACGGGGTGGGTGAATCTTCACCATAGTTAGTAGGTGTTAAAAATGATATGTGACGGCTTGTAGATCCCCTTCTAATTATGGTTAAATATAATCAACCTAAGGTTAATATTTTTTTATAATTTATTCTAAATATAATCGCTTACCCGTAGGGTGCGATCATCTAACCTTGAATTTTAGAACAAATTATAAAAAAATATTAACCTTAGGTTGATTATATTTAACCATAATTAAAAGGGGCTCTACAAGCCATCACATATCCTTTTTAACACCCACTAACTGTGGTGAAGATTGACCCACCCCTTGCGTTCATGCATCAAACCTTAGTTTTGAAAATATTAAGCTTGGATTAATTATGCTTAACCACAGTTAAAGGGTGCTCTACAAGCCGCAACATGTCCTTTTTAATACCCAGTAATTGTGGTTAAGATTCACTCACCCCTTTGGTTCATGCATCTAACCTTGGTTTTGAGAAGAAAAAAATATTAACCTTGGATTGATTATGTTTAACCATAATTAAAGGAGGCATTACAAGCCACCACGTGTCCCTTTTAACACCCACTATTAGTGGTTAATATTCACTCACCCCTAAGGTTCATGCATCTAACCTTGGATTTTAGAAGAAAAAAAAAAATTAAAAATTAAACCTTAGATTGATTATGCTTAACCACAATTAAAGGAGACCTACAAGCCATCATGTGTCCATTTTAACACACTAACTGTCGTTAAGATTCACTAACCCTTAGGGTTCATCCATCTTACCTTGATTTTTAGATATTTTTTAACAAATATTAAACTTTGATTGATTAACCTTAACCCTAGTTAAAGGGTGATAAATAGGGTCATCCAACCCATTTGACAAGGTTAAAAGTCACTTCAATAAAAAAAATTAACTTCCGTTAGATAGCTTTTGGATTGAAGCGTGGATTTGCAAAAGTTTTAATAGTCAATGGACCATAATACAAATTCACAAAACACAAGGAGTTATTTACAAATAACTGAAAACATAGGAGGTTTTTTACAAAAACACCCATTTTTTTATTTGAGAGAATGTTAGAGCAAACACATATCTTTCTCTTAATGAAAGACAATACACATTAACACATGATGAGTTTGAAAGAAAGTGTACTTAAGAATTTTACCATTTGTTTTTAATTTAAAGTCATTTGTTCTTGCTCAAACTATTGTTTATGAATGAAAAATTAGCCAAAGAATCTAAAATGATCCCAATATCAATAATTTGAGACATATGTTAGGAAATTAGCCCTAAACAAGAACTGTGAGATACGAAAATAAATAGAATAAAGAACAAGAACACACAAGAAGACAAGATTTACGTAGTTCCCTCAAGTTGAGGTACGTCCACAGAGTCGTCGAGATATTCATGAAGAAAACCAGACTAAAAGGATTTACAACCCCCCCCCCCCCCATGTTTAATGGAACTAGGGCTACATATTAAAGTTCGGCAGGCTCCACACTACCCCCCCATGTTTAATGGAACTAGGGCTACATATTAAAGTTCGGCAGGCTCCACACTACCTATCAGTAGCTACAACACAAGGGACATTATAATTAAGAACTCGGCCTGATTCGGTATGCATACTATTAAGATCTAAACTTTAGTTCAGAAATATTCGTTAGTGTTTCAGTTACTTCCATGATCAACTAATATTTGAACTTGTCAAAGCCCATGACAATATATATATATAGGGAGGGAGAGAGAGAGAGAGAGAGAGAGAGAGAGAGAGAGAGAGAGAGTACCTTCCATTAATATGGGTGAGGGGAGATCCAATTTAGCTCCGATCCTTCTGAGATTTCAAATGCATGGAGAATTTAGGTAGTAAAATCTGAGCAAATAAGATGGACAATTTTAGTTCACAAGCGCGCACAAAAGGGATGAGCAGTTTTACTAGTTACAGGTTTCCATGTTTTGTGCAATGAAGTTAGACTAAGCAAGAGAGGTATTTTCATGTGGAGAACTGGTTAGTTAGTCCTATGGGGCACCACATTGACCAGGAAAGAAAACCCCCCGCAAATTCTCACTGTATCCCCTACTTAACAAATCTATTACCTTCCCTTGAAGCTTCAAGACCTAATGGTGTTTTCCTTTAATCCAGACACTTATAGGATCTCATTCTTCTGTATGTTTCAGGTATGTTCAATGCCAAAGAGAGTCCCATCACTGTACTATATCTCCTCCATGGCCTCGGATTGTCTCTGGCGAAGCCAGAAATCCTTGTCCCGGGCAACCATAGAATAGGGGACAAGTGGTGGAGTAGTCAAAATCATGGGGTCCATGATTTTGACTTCTCCACACATTACATGACACATGGCGATAAGGTGGTGAGATAAAAGGGGAGAGATATCAAGTGGGGAGAGGTCAAAATCATGGGGAAAAAGTGAAAATGACTTTTCTCTTTTTTAGCGACACATGTCCCCTATTATGTAATTGCCCGAGAGGGGTTTCTGGCTTCACCAAAGACAATCCAAGGCCCTCATCCATAGATATAGTTGGTGAAAGAATGCTTAAAGTAAACAAGATCATTGTACACATGTTGAGCATTCTTACATGGAGAGAAAACAATTAAGAGGCAAATTTATGTCTGTAATCAAGATGCTTTTGTGCCCAGAGTTTTACAGTAAATCTCTTCTAAGTAATTGAGTCCTGAGTGAGGACTGGTTTTTGGTGTTGGGAACACGCGTAGCAACCATAATGATAAACGAAAGACAAAAAAGAAAAAACAAGGACAAGATGGAAAAACAAAAGCACAAGATTTACGTATTTGGCTAATGATGCCTACGTCCACAGATCCGCACCGGTTTTATTATGTTTCGATAAAACCAAACAAAGCAATTACAGAGTTCTCTGTCTCTCCCTAGAAAATTTATGAGTGATCAAAAACCCTAAACCCATAATTATATTATATAATTGGTTCAATAGAAAAATAAGATATTTAGTTACTATTTTGATTCCGCCGCACTTGCTCGAGCAAACTCATTCTCGCTCGACGAGTTAGCTAAAGGTTTCACCTCAATTGCTCAGATAGAATTACAGTAACACATTCGCTCAAGCGAAGCCAGTCTTGCTCGAGCCAACTATCTCTCAAGTCAACCCTGACTTGCTTGAACCAACTCCAAAACTTTGGCCCACGACTACCCGTTATAGTGCAAACCTGCTGGGCCTGGTGCAATCAGGCTCCATACATAACATTTAGAGGGCGTTTGGTAACTCTAAACTCTAAATATGTAAAGCATATTTAGACTTTAGAGTGTTAAGTTAAAGATCAATTGAATGTCTAATTTTATTTTATTTTTTTTGAAGTAAAGGTTTTACCTCTAAATAAAAAAAAAGTTTTTGTCTCCTTATTACTATAGAGGTAAAACCTCTACTTCAAAAAAAAATTTAGACATTTAATTAAACTTCAACTTACACTCTAAAGTCCAAATAAGCTCAATATTCCATTTCTAAGGACAATGTGTTTGGTCTGTGTTTCGGTAGAAGTTAAGCACTCCGTTGTCGGTGTAAGATAATATAGATATGGTGTTTTTTTCACCCACCTAGCACACTAGACATGACCCCACTTAGCTCGATTTCTTTTCTCTATAGTGATAACTATGAGTTTGACTGAAAAAATAATCTAGTTATATTATTTCACTAAGAAAAATTAATATAACCTCATGGAGAGTTAATCCTGTTTCACTAATATTATTTCACTCTCCAACTTATAAAAGTACGGCGGCTCCTCTTTCACCTTCTTTCACACTCTAATAGAAAGGCACGTCCATTTGCAACTCCCAAGGTTTGACAACTCCCTCTTCATCTTCAACTTTTGCATCTTTCATCTTCTTTACACCCCATCCTAAATGGCACCACCCAAACCATACAATATTTTCCATTCGTTGTTTCTATTTAGAATTTTACAATGATAATTGTTGCCTATTACTTTTTATTTTCAAGTTGTATCTCGAGTAACATGGGGCATCCTTAAACAATAAATTTAATTTCTCATCTTTAATTGTTCTATATAGTTCATGCATTGCTTGATTATCTCATTCTAGCAGTTTGATTGTTGAGATTACTAGGAGACATGCTTTGAAGCTCTTACTTTCTTGGTATTTGATTAGGGACAACCTTGATGACCTAGACTTGGTATTTATGTCTGTCTATGGTTTAAGTTTCTTGTTTTTTTTTCCGTTATGGGAGTAGGCAGGTAGGAGGTGCTTTCATCTCTTTATTTTATTTCAATTTTTTAAATTTCTCGTGCACGGGGTGTTTGCTAGCCCCGTGGAGTAATATTGCCTTAAGTGCACCTGACCACTCTTAATTTTATTTCCAAATATACAAGATCGATTATGCCAATCTAATACATTCACTACTATATCATGCTTTTAGCTTAAGGCCCCTCTATAAATTGCCCCCACTGGGTCTCTTAACTTACTCATGTTATAAATTTCATATTAAAATGTCATGTTCTTTCTCTCTCGTTGTCCCCTTCTCTTTTGAATTCAAATCCGTAATCTTTGTCCCTCCGTATAAGATAATATTTCAATACATGTTTTCTTACTTTGTTAATTAATGTGCTTGTTGATTCACTGTGTGGTTTAATTTTATACCACCCGAAAAATGGTTATTAATTGGCATGTACATGGGGCCGGAGATGTTAGTTTTATCTTCTAACCTATTCTTTTCCTTCGCTTTTTTTCAGTTTCTTTAGTTGTTAATTGACCATGGATATTTTCTGTCTAGAGAAGGAAGCAGAATAAAAAGCTGGGTGGAGAAGAAAATGCTGGTCCTCAAGGCATTTCATATGGGCAAAGACACCCTTCTGAGTGAAGTGGGCTTTAAAAATCACCAGAGTCAAGAAAGTTGTTCTTCATTAGAGTTAGGGTGATAGGGTCTCATGCATTTGCCTTTTGGAGAAGTAGATGCTCCGGAGAATGTGGTTCTCAATGCAGGGAATGTAGAAGGCTCAATTTTTTTTCTCCTCGGCGTTTGGTAACACTAGTCTAAAAAAAGTGTTTTTTGTGAAAATTATGCTTTGTTAGATTTTATATTGTTAAGTTGAAGGTTAATAGCATGTCTATATTTTAGAGATTTTAGGGGTAAAAACCTCTAATTTAAAAAAGCACTTCTTTTTAGGCTAGTGTTACCAAACGCTAGGGGAATGCATATCTTGGGGATGTAAAAGGAATTATTTATGTGATGGATCAATCTTTCTGGAGCGTCACAAATGCACGTTGGAGCGTACCGCATAAGCAATGGATGCTCATATGTTCGAAATTTAAGGACATAGGAGACAATCATCAATCTATCGTTAGTTTGCAATGACCTGCCAGAATTAACCTATAATTTAAAATAAATCAGTGGGGGCAAATTATCACCAACAGAATGAACAGTAGCTGTTCCCATGTATATAGTTTTCTTCTATATAGGAGGAAATATTACATATAGTGTAGTTCTTCACCTAAGCCAAGACATTTAATTCCTAATTATTCATCACTAGCTAGTGTGAGTTTTTGATGCTCCATTTTCCATATAAAGGAGTCGAGATTCTTCTCATTCTCTTCCATTGCTTCCTTCTTATAAACCTCGACTCCCTTTGAATTGGTCTTCCTGAAAAATAGCATACAAACTCAAATAAATTAGCTTTCACTATGTGATGTGTATATATATATATAATGACCAGTATTCCTAATCCAAGCTCAAAATTGCATAACCCATTACCACTCTTAAAGCGATAAGATCTAAACGCTCGACTTCAAAAACAAAAATGTAATGTCTAATAAGGGAAGAAAATGATAGTTTTTGCTTGCTCGATGGTTGGCACTTCTAAATTATATGCGATGATGACTGGAGTGGGTCTTTCCTTAGCGATGAACGCAGTTATGTACAGTCTCTAACCGTATCGCGCCTAAGCAAAGTTTACAGGTAAGAAGATGTTTTTTATGCATGCAACAAGCTGGGGTATTTTGAGTATTAAGTGTAACTTCTTAAGAATTCAGAGAGGAAATAATATGAAAAAACTTATGGGCTTACTGTAGAAAGGCCTTGGAGCAATGGCATGGAAATATGCTTGAAAGAAGTCCCTGTTCTCTTTTAGTAGCTCTTTCCACACTGCAAGCACCAACCCTATTCAGTAACCAAACACACATGCACACATGTGTATATATATATATATATATATATAGCGAGAGAGAGAGAGAGATTCCACATATGTACATACATGTAGACAAACAAACAGTACTCAGAATTTGTGAACATAGAAAGCATGGAGAGAGAGAAAGAGCATAACATATTCTGCATGCCTATAAACAAACTTCATACATACATGTAATCCAACAAACAATACTTCGACTACATAAATAAATAGACATGAGAAAGAGAGAGAGATGATCACCTGTAAGCGTGACAACCGGCCGGATACTGGCATACTCCGCGAGTGCCTCGATGCAGTCGTCTCGGCTCATTGCAAGGAGCAAGCACCTCTCTATAAGAATTTGAACCTGTAATTGCATGCAAAAACCCAAGAATTCATGAATTCAGAAGGATAAATTTATGAACAATTTTTCACAATATAGCAAAGATTCACTATTTTTATGAAGAGAGTGCTGCCGTTAATACTGACCATTCTAATGTAGCTATGTGGGTGGCAGTGCAAACAAGGGAGAAGGTGATGGTGATGATACATTTCTATTTTCCTTAATATCTAGAAATGGACAAAACGATGAAAGAAGAGGAGAGGAGAAACCAAACAAATATAAAGTGCAGGAGAGAGGAAAAAGATCAGAGATACTTGGAGGAAGAGAGAATGGTTGTTATCCACAGATATCTAAGTGAAGGGCCAATTAGAGCATAAGAAATCCAAACGATATGGATTCACCTCATCTTCAAGAGATAAGAGATTGGAGATGATGATGATGATGACTCCTCCATCGTGGCCAACTCCATTGCCACTTGAACCTTCACCTTCTGATCAATCTTCCCTTTTTGGCCCCACTTTCATTCAAGTTCCTTGAATGTGGACTGGTCCCCTCCAAGCATAACGACATGTACGTAGACATCTACTGATATGGCGATGCTACTCGGTACGCACTCGCAATTTTCCAATCATGAACTCCCAAGTATATAAACAAGGATACGTCGTGTATTTGGAACACTAGGAGAAACTTAGCAACAATGGTCATTATAGCCCAGGGAAACAAACAACAATAGCAACAATGGCTATACAAACAAGAAGTGAAACTTATCAACAATGGTCGTGCGGCTACAAATAACCAATGACCCAGAGACACCTCAAAAAATGTGTATTGTTTAAAGCTTGTAACTCACACAACTTACTGATTGAAAATAGCTTATGACACCGCGCGGTCTTAGAACTACCTGAGTATACACCCCCCAAAAACCAGGAGTTTAGGGTTTTTGTGGAAAAATCTGCCATTGGTTGTTTCTTAAAAGAAAAAAATTATCAAAACGTCAAAATCTCGGATTTTGTGTGGTTCCAGGCCGTGAAATATTTATCGTTTCTAATGTGCTCAGAGGGCAATAGTTGTTTATAGCTTTTGGCTACAATGACCATCGTTGCAAAGTTTGGGTCGGTTCATTAAATTGGCCAACCTACTTAGTCTTGCCACCACAAAAAGTGAGTAAATACTTTTTATTTAAGAAATGGAAGAGTAAGACTCATGAGATTTGTTTTCCAAGAAACATTGCTCCTCATATATTTCTCATTTTCTGAATTTCTTCACATTTATGACATCACATTATCAGGATTTTTCCAAAGATATGAGGTCAGAAACACTAATCTTGTTCCGGCATTCTAAATGTACTTAAGAGTCATATATTTTTTTTTATTTTTTTGTTGATATTCAAGAGTCATACTTTTTGATATTAGAGTTCTTGGTCAATAACCAAGAAATGATTTATGAGATAATTAAAGTGAAATTTGTTCATGCATTTTCGTGTTAGGCATCGGTGAGAATTGAATTTATTTCTTTTTGTTCAAGTCCTCCCTTATGGGTTAACAAATAGACTTCTGTTTCATGTACGTAACCCGGCCGGTTGAATACGTGTCATCAAAGACGAAAATAAATCACAAGAGCTTCTTTTTTTTTTACCTTTTTTCATTAGAGGAAATATCAAGCTCCAGTATGAACGGGAGCTCCATTTCAAGAGATATCCAAAGCTCCCCCAAATCAAGCCTAAATACAGTACCATTATCAAAAAATACAAATAAAAGACAGTACCATTATCGAAAAATACAAACAAAAGAAGAGCATTTAGTCTATAGATATTTGTACATATTTCAAAGTACCCTGTATTTAGGCTTGTTTTGGGGGAGCTCTGTGGATTAAATCTGTCTTTAAATTTGAGCTCCTATTCATATTTAAACTCCAATAACAGAAATAAATAAAAAATAAAAAAAATTTAAAAGCAGGGTGAGTGGGTAGAACAAGGATTCCTTGAAGACTCAGGAGAGTGCCATCCAGAGGATTTTTATATTTTTGGAAGAACACAATAATTATGAGATGAAAACACCTTAAGTGGTGTTATTTCGTAAATGCCCTGCTCAGGTGGATACATGATGCACTCTCCTAGATTCTACAAAGAATCCTTGTAGAGGCCTCTGCAAAAGATCTGAACTCCCACTAATTGAATGGTCTCTGATCAGTTGCTTGGCCAACTATACCATCTGGGAATCTGGGTCCCCATTACGGGGGAAGATGAACCTTTGGGTCAATCAATCTCTCATTGAAACTCTTCAGATGCTATCGAGGTTGAACCCCATATGTCCGACGGATAGCCATTATTCCGAAGCGCAGAATGAAATCAATGTGATGGACAGTATCGTTCAACCAAAGACGGCTATCAATAGACATTCAGTTCACTCACCAATCCAACGGCAGATGGTGAAGAAAGATGCTCCAATGACTGACTAATATCATTATGGAATGCCACATCTGGTCAAGACATATTCTGCAATCTTCAGCTAGACTTAAATTGTTAAGAACATCCGAAGACATCAAGTGAGGAACTCCTGGAATTCATCCCACTCACCAGGGGATGAAGGGTTTTCTGTATCCAAATTAGGGAAAACCTACAACCATGTTTGAAGACATCCAAGCTTGGAAATTCTTCCGTGTCTGATTTCACCAAATTCCAAACATGAAGACGAAACTAAAGACTGCAAATTTAGTTACACTTACATTTGACTGACCACATATGCATATAGAATAGGACATCACATCACCCACTTCTGGATGTTCATACAGCCCTTTGCATCATCATACTTTTAACTGGTATCAGTTTTCTCCAGGGCTGTAACAAAATACTGTGTTAGCGCCAGCACAGAGTAGACAAACACGATGTTGTAATTGTGCAAGTTAAAAACATTACATATAAAGGCACAAGAGAGAGAGAGAGAGAGAGATTACTATTGTAGTTCAGGAGCTTCTCGATGAGGTCAACGTGAGTCATGAGCATTCGTCGGCAGCAGTACCGGACCAACCCTAGTGCATCGAGAGCATCTCTGATACCAAGCAATAGGATTATTACAAATAATGCTCAACACTATACTCCCCCTTTTTTTTCAGTGGCAATTCAAATATCATTCAAGAGAGAAGAGAAACATTCACCTACTACTAACAACAAGCGACATGAGTTCACAAAGAGGGAACCAAAAGGAGTCAAATCAAGATCAAAAGCAACATAAGAATACATGGACTCCCCAAGAGCAAAAAGAAAGACTAACACCAGTTAAGGTAACACCTAAATTGAACATCAGGACATAATGGGAACTTTAAGCTGATTAAAAGGTATACCTCAATATGTTACATCAAAAACACATGCAGGACAAAAGAAGTATATGATTTGTGCCTATGTTTGAATAGTCTATCAAAAAACACATACAAGTCAAGAGAAGTATATGATTTGTGATGAGAATCAATTTCGACAATTATCATAGGTGTTTCTCTCCTCCAAGTAACTTCGAATATTGTATTAGAAATCCAATCTGCTCACAAGAAAATAAACCTAACAAGCACACTGGCATTTTGTATTTGAAATTCAATCTATTCACACACAAAAGACCAATAAAGCATACTGGGTACCCCTTTTTTTCAAGTATTAAGCCCAAATTCAGAAATATAAAATTCCATCCTCTGAATAGTTCAGAACCATAAATGATAAAACAGATTAGACTTGAGATTATGTCACCACACTACATGTACCGCTTTATACTTAATATTAGCAGATATTTTGAGTCCAAATCTCAATACACTTCAAATTAGCACCAAAAGGTTGGAGTGGTGTGGTCATCAAGCCAACCAACATCATCAGCCTCCGGCCTACACCATTAAGAAGTATACCATACAGCAGTTAAAGCTTGCATATATAAAGTATAAACCTTGGTTTTACCCCTTTTTTTTATCGGTAAATATGCAATACTATATATCAAAGACCCGGATACAAGGACCACAAATAATAAGGAGTTTACAAGACACCAAACTCAAACACTATCTATAGTCCCCTACTAGACCCCTAGCCTACCCTCTCCCCCCAAACCAATTCTCAGCCTAGCACCGCCTGAATCTCCTCCCTATCATGGTTCAATCCAACCCACTCCATCATTGTCAACCGGACCTACTCACAAAGACGCGATTGAGCCGTCGAGGTGTTCTCAAACACTCGACGATTCCTTTCTTTCCAAACCGTCCAAGCTATAGCTCCCGGCAACACCACCCACACTACCTCCAATACACCATTCTCGTTCTCCCTCGGCCAAGACACTAAGAATTGAAGGAAGGACTCGGGGAAGACTTACTGCACCCCCAAGAGGGGCAAGAAGACACCCCAAATGCCGCCCACCATAGGACAATGCAATAGTAAGTGATCCACTGACTCCTCCGATTTGAGGCACAAAAAACATCTATTTACCAACCTCCACCATCTATGTTGTAGGTGATCACAAGTGAGAATTTTGTCTAAGGCTGCATTTAAAGGAAAAAAGACACCTTGGAAGGAATGCCTGGATTCCACATGGTCCTCTTCGGGAACAAATTCCTACAAACCGGTCTCAAAGACTGAAATAGAGATCTAACTGAGAAACGCCCATTGCTACCACCCCAAACCCTCCCGTCTCTCGTATCCATTTGCAGAGAATGCGCATTTAATCTCGCCAACAATCTCAACGCTTCCTCCATCTTCCAATCATTCAAGTCCCTTCTTAGCTCCGGACACCATACCACCCCCTCTCCCCTCCTCTCCATATAGTCTCCAACTTATGCCTCCCTATTTGTGGCAATCAAAAAAATATGGCCAAACTCTTCCTGCAACCTCGATTCTCCACACCAAACGTCTTTCCAAAATCTCACTTCTATCCCCTGACCCACTACAAAGCTGAATTTCGACACCACCAAGCTAGCCGTCGCCATGACCCCCTTCCAAAGACTCAACCCACGAGAAGACTTCACCTGTTTTGGAACCCACCTCGACTGCTCTCCATATTTAGCTACTATCACCGCCCGAAACAAACTAATCCGTTCTGTACCGAATCGCCAAATCCATTTGCCTAACAGGGCCTTATTAACTCGAACCAAAGACTTAAGATTTAACCCCCCTTCTTCTCTAGGACGACAAATAAGATTTCGAGCCACCAGAGGATACTTGAAAGAATCCACCTTCTTATTCCACAAGAACTTTCTCTGCAACCGCTCTAGCACTATGGCCACCGACTTAGGAATGGTTAGCGTGGACATGAAATAGGTCGGCATGCTACTTAGTGTGCTATGGATAAGAGTTAACTTGCCGCCTTTAGATAGGTAGTGATTCTTCCATCCCACTAACCTCTTTGCGCGCCTCTCAATGACCCGCGCCCACAGCGCTTTATCTTTGAATCCACCCCCTAAAGGCATACCTAATACATCGTCAGGAGCATTGCCACTACACCCAAAACAGACTGTCAACTGATCCATGATGCTCACATTTCCTACACCCACTATCTCGGACTTGGCCAAATTAACCCGCAACCTAGAAACTACTTCAAAGCAACGAAGAAGACACCGCAAATACAACAAATTTCTCTGCGACTCGCTACAGAACACCAGGGTGTCATCTGCAAACTGGAGATGTGAGATATGGAGCTGAGCTAAACCAATGGAGAACCCCTCGAATCCCTCCCCCTCAGCTCTAGACAACATAATACTCAAAGCTTCGGATACCAACACAAATAGGAACGGAGATAACGGGTCGCCCTGCCTCAACCCCTTAGAACCGGGGAAATACCCAACCGCACTACCATTCAGCATAATCGAATAAGCCACAGTAGAAATACATCTCCACACCCACTTCCTCCACTTTAACCCAAAACCCATTCTGCCAAGAACATAATCTAAGAATCCCCAATTAACATGGTCATACGCCTTCTCCATATCCACCTTACATATAATACCAGGGGAGTTGGACCTAAGGCGAGCATCAATACATTCATTCGCTATCAGAATCTCATCAATTATTTGCCTGCCCCCCACAAAAGTTCCCTAATTAGGAGAGATGAGGGAAGCCATTACTTTTTGAAGACGGACCAACAGCACCTCAGAAAGAATCTTATAAGTACTACTCACAAGACTAATAGGACGGAAATCCGAAAGCTCCACCGACCCCTCCTTCTTCGGGATCAATACAACAAATGTATTATTGATCACTCTATCAAAAGCCCTAAAGAATAAAGCTCCTGCATCACTTCCATAAACTCACTCCCCACAATCTCCCAAAAAGCCCTGTAAAACTCAATGGTAAATCCATCCGGGCCTGGAGCCTTATCCCCTGCTATACCACGAATGATACCTAAAACCTCCTCCTCCTCAAAGGGCCCCTCCAAACCGGCGCTCTGGTCTTGGGACAAACTTGCAAATGGCAACCCGTCCGGCCTCGGCCTCCAACTTTCCCTTTCTTGGTACAACCCTCTGTAGTAAGAAACAACTCCAGCTTCAATGTCCCTACTTTCCTTCACCATCACACCATTCACCCGGGAATGCCAAGAAAATGGATCCGGGAATGGAAAATGAGAGAAAAGAAAAGAAAGTGTATTGTCTCACACCCGTTCTTTAGTTACAAATAATTTTGAAGAAATTTCGAGAAGAACTTTGCTATCGGCCGTAGTGCGACAAGTATTGGCTGCAGAGAATCGAGGAAAGCAGTCAGACCGAAGGGAGAGGTGTCTCTAAGAAGAAGAAGATAGGGGGTATCACAAGTGTCTCGATCCACTTTCTCTTTCTGAGAGGAAAAAGCTGTTGCTTGTTCTAAGAACAGTGAGAGTGAAATTTTCCCTTGGTTTAAAAGGAAAATTTTGAGAGGAGAAATTTTCAGAAAATGGTTCCTCAATAAATCGTGACTTTCTCGCAACCAGAACATACGGAAAGTGCGGTTTCTAGAGAAAACCCACTTTCTTGGACAATTTTCGGTGGCAAAGAACAGTCTTGAGAAATTTCCATTTACTATCAGGTAACCATCTTTCTTTCCAAGTGGCACTCAAGGTTTCTACATTCTTCAAAGTTAGATTATACTTTTTTTTTCCTAAAAGACTAGTCATTCTACAATCAGGAAGAATGTAACAAAAACCTTGTAATTTTCTTAAACATCAACAAAGGTAAAATGCCAGTCCAAGTTAAGTTAAACAGAATAAAATAAATAAAGAAAAGAAAATTACAATAAGAGAGAGAACATTCTTACCCTTCAGTATAATCAGCCTGGAGAAGATCGAGATATGTGTCCCATTTGTTGCCAATCACCTAAAGCAAACAATATACACAAAATCAAACACTAGTTTCTAGATTAAAGCAGAAAAACTTAGTTTTTGGTTGAGAATTTATTTTCAGATAAGAACAAAACGAAGCCTAAGAAATCCAGAGATTGATATCTAAAGTATAAACCCTAGAAAAACAAGGGCAAACGAGCTGATTCATATGTTCAAAGGAAAAAATGGATAGAAAGATTTTAGAAGTCCTATATTTTAAATTTGATTTAGGAGTAAAAATACCTTTCCACAGGTAAAGCAGCGAACTGGGATAATCATCTTTCGATTCCTTTCTCTTCCTTTCTTCCTTTGTTGCCTTTGACAAGTATATCTTGAACAATGCTAATATATGAAATGACAAAAATAACCATAAGAATAAATATAGTGTTTGAATATTTTATGTTTGAACACCCTGAAAAAAAAATCATGTTTGACGGGTATTTATGGTAAAAAAAACAAAAGTGATCAATAAGATAGATTAAAACCCTGAAAGACCATGCTAGGGTTTGGAGGGAACTAAACCTATTTATGTGAGGACATTTACATTGTTTGATCATAACTGCAGATTATTTAGTTTAATATATAAACTTCTTGCTCATGAATAAAATATTTAGAATGGAATTGTGTGTTGCAAGAATATAAGGATTTTACCAATTGATCCCACAAATAATATTTCTTTCGGTCGCAGTATTGGTGATGGAGATTTGGTTATTGTGTATAGGCTGACTGGATTGGGAAGCCTTTTGGGTCTAAAGGGTTTGAGCAACAAGGGTGGATTTGTTTATTTGTTGGCTCCGACTCCGGAGCTGTGGACTCTGGTTCTAAGTCACAGGACCCAGATTCTATAAATTGTGGTAGTCGAGCACTGGGAGTGGGACTCTAACTACCTCACTAGCAAGGCATGTGGCTCCTACCGGACACATCTACACATTCAACTTCCATGAACCCTACATTAATCATAATAGATGTATTGTATTAGTATTTATGTGAGAAACTAGGTTTCTCTTTGTTTATTTTGAAACAAATTTTAAGGTCTTGTTTTTATAGGACCCATGAACCTTGTAACAAAAAAGGCCCTTTTTTTGAAAAAAACGCATTTTATTCGCGAATTTTGAAGTTGTCAAATGATTCTGCGTTTAAATTGCGAATTAAAAAAAAATTTTAAAAAAAAAAATGATGTTCTTCCGAATTATTCGCGTTTTTCTCGAATTTCCCGAATTATTCAAAAAAATTATTTTTTTTAAATATATTTTAATCAAATTGTTCCGTATATTTTTATAAATATTTATTTACTTTTTATTTTTTCCCGAATTTTCCGAACTTGATCCCTACCGAATTATTCCCGAACCCCGACTTTGTCACTAAGCCCGTGAAATCATAAAAATAGAAATCACAAAAGCTAATACGTATTGGTTTTGGCAGTGACCTGCCCAATGGGTGGCCCAAATTCTAAAGGCTCCCAATAAGAAGCGGTCAAGTCGTTTCGAAAACCTTTCATGTGCACACATTGCACATAATTTCCTGCGCGATAACACACGTGCGCCGGTCGTGCCAAGCTGAGCCGGGTCGTGCGCATGGGTCTATGAGTGGTTTTTTGTTTGGCCCCTTTTTCTTTAGTTTTTTTAAAGTCCTTTGACCATTTCATTATATCTCGACATGCCTTTTTTTTTTTTTTGCACACCAACTCCCCTATTGCCTTATTCTTTGGGTTTCCCAACGAGATTCTAATGGGTTAGAGACCCAAGCCTATAAAACTCTAAGTAGTTCTTTATAGAGCATACAGAATACATGCAGAAAGAAAACAGTACTATTTTGTCGTGGTTTTTCTTACTGGTTTCCTACTCCATTACTCTCTTTTTATGGGTGAGTTCTTTGTGCCTCTAGTTCATGTGTGCACGCTTTACTAGAGACATTTGTTGTTGTACTTGTACCCTGGAGGCCGGACGCCATCAAACCCTAATGCACCAGAGATGAATTGAGGGAGTGAAATCAGATTTAAGGGAAGTGTACTACACGCCTCAGTAAATCACCGATAAGTATTCTGAATTTGTTCGCTCCAGTTTTGCAGATTGATTTCCATATACAGATTGCATATTGTCAAATAATTTTGGTCTCTAGTCTCTACTGGTTCTACATATTGTTGAAGAGGTCTGCAATTATCTGCTCTAAAATTATTGCATGTATGTAGTGCAAAAAAAATATTTTTTAATTCTAATTGCTGTTTAAAATTCCTAAACCAACATCGTATATATGCCTGACTGGATTGGGAAGAGGGCTGTCAATGGGCCGGGCAGTGTGCTGTCTTGTCCCGGTCTGGCCAAGGAAATGTTGAGCCCAAACCTGGCCCAAGACCGGTTGGGCCTAGGTAAGCCAAGCCCATGCCTTACCTTAACACAGGTCAAGTCAGGCCAAATTTGGGGGGCCGGGCCCATGTACAAAATAGTGAAATACCATCGTAATTTTTTTTATAAAGATTTTATTGATTGTTATATAAATTTCTATGCAGATTCAATAATGGAAACTGGTATGCAGAATTAAAGATTCAACAACAAAAAAAAAGTAACAATGTCATAGAAATTAATATGCAGATTATACAAACAAACAAACAAACAAACAAAATAAGTTACTATAGAATAAAAGAAATTAATATACAGAATTGCATATTAAAAAAAAATTCAGAAAAATACAGAAATTAACATTCACTAATGCAATAATTTTAAAAATCTAAAATAACCTATAATATATAACAAAAATTACTTATAACAAAGGAAATCAACTAATAAAACAACTGTAACTGTAATTTGAGGTTTATTTAGGGTTTTGATAGATTGTCAATTTAGGTGGTAGTTAGGATTTGGATTTGGGGAAGCAATTTAGGGATTATGGCTGGTTACTTAAAATATCAAAGAAAAATAAACAAAATAAATAATTCCTTGTAATTGAAGTAAATCAAGGGTTTCTTCCACAAAAAAAAAAAAAAACCAAGGGGGTTTCACTTTGTGTAGTGATTCAAGGTTTTGAAGACTCAAACTAAAGCAAGATGATAAGGACAAAAAAAAAATTAAGCAAGCAATACCAAAAAAAGGGACTGTCGGAGGAGTTGTTATTTGCGGTCACGGGTCGTCGGAGAGTTGGTGTTTGTTGTGTTTCCGACGGGTGGAGAGCACTTCACGAAGGTCCTAAACTCCCTGACCAGATCAAATCACTGTTCCTTCCGAGTTTCGACCCTTAGATCAGCAAAAAAAAAATTATTGTTGCAGAGAAGAAGAACAGATGAAGAGAGAGAGTTCTTCACTGTTAGGGTTTTTCATGGGTTTAATAGGTAGTAGCACCAATTTACTTAAAAGAGTCCTGACTCCTGATCTTGTCCAATTGCGACCCACACAGCCCTTTTTAACCTTGGTTAAGAAATTTTAACCTCATGGTTAATATTTTAATATTTTTTTAAAATAACAAGATTGTTGAAGCAGTGTTAGTGAATCTTACACCCCGCCTCTTTCGCCAATGTGTTACATGCGCATACATACCCTGCACACTTGCTGCCACTAAGGAGTAGAAGTAGGAATAAGTTATAATTAAGTTGTTTATCAAGTCTTTAATGTTACAGTCCACTTCCTAGTCTTTTGCTATTTGTTGAGTCTGTTATTGAGTCTTCCTATTATTTTGCTGAGTCTTTCTATTATTTGGGGAAGTAAAGTTGGGATGAACATGTATTTAAACAAAGTAAATGTCGGAAACAAAATTGAAAGAAAGGAGTCGCCGTGAGGCAAGGTGTCGCAACTCGAGGGTTTCTCAAACAAGAGCTTTTGAGATCACAGATCGTAATTTTTTGAGTAAGAAACTCTTGGGGATTTATCCCCTTTTATAGATCTTAACACTGTAACCTCCTCCTGGATTTCCTCCGTAGTTGGAGACGAAATGGGAAGGTAGTAATGCCATTGGTAACGCCTCAACGGCTCTTGGAACACCGGTGGTGTAACGCCTCAACGGCTCTCTCTTGGCCAATGTTAGAATATGCTAACATCTCCCACTTGGCCATGAGAGTCGTTACACTTTACATATCTTGAATTTTATTCCTTTTCATGAGGTTCTTACAACATCGTTGCGTATACCCATCATGCTACAATTATGAGGTTTTCCCGATCTACACGGATATACCCTTCATGCTACATCATGAGGTTTTCCCAATGCAAACGGATATACTCTTCAAGATAAGATACAATATGAGGTTTTGCCAATACGTACGGATATGCCCTTTATGATGAGATACAATCATGAGGCTTTCCCAATACAAACGGATATACCCTTCATAATATTATCCTAAGTGTTTGGAGTTCATTAACTTAGGCGCACCTAAGTCCCATTAAGCTTATATGCTTAGCAAGTAACTCCGCACTTAGTGCCTTTGTTAAAGGATCAGCAATCATATCTGTCGAGGGTAAATGACTTACTATCACTTCACCCTTCTCTACCATATCACGAATATAGTGATATGCTACTTCAATGTGTCTACCTTTAGAACTATTAGCTCTACTCTCAATTAGTCGTATTGCAGCCAAATTGTCACAGAATATATGCACAGGTCCGTTGGTTATACCAATCTTCAATTCATCTATGAAGCGTTTTATCCAAACGGCATAAGTACTGGCTGTACTACATGCTACATATTCTGACTCTTGAGTGAAACGAGCAACACACCCTTGTTTCTTGCTAGACCAAGATACAGCTGCACCGCCAAAGAGAAAAATAATACCTGAGGTGGATTTTCCATCATCCTTATCCCCTGCAAAATCAGCATCTGAATAGCTACAAACTTTAAGTTCATCGGTATGGAAACATAATTTAAGATGCTTAGTTCCTTTTAAATATCTCAATATTCTTTTCACTGCCTACCAATGTTTAATACCGGGATTACTTTGATATCTACTCACAAGATTTACAGCATAACTAAGGTCTGGTCTAGTGCATACCATAACATACATTAAGCTTCCGACAGCTTGAGCATAAGGAACATTTAATCTTTCTTGTCCTTCTGAAGGACTATCTTTCTTACTTAATTTAATTCCTTTTTCAATAGGAGTGGAGACTGGATTACAATTATCCATTTTAAATCTTTTCAATATTGTGTCAATATATCTTTCTTGACTTAAACACACCATATTATTTAATCTATCTCGTGATATTTTTATCCCAAGAATATAGGATGCTTCTCCCATATCCTTCATCTCAAATTGAGACTTAAGCCATGACTTTGTATTTTCAATCATGTTTAAATCATTTCCGGCTAAAAGTATATCATCGACATACAAGGATAATATGGTAAAATTACTCCCACTATTCCAGATATATACACAATTATCTAGTTTATTAACTACATATCCTAATTCAATGATAGCATTATGAAAAGTAAAGTACCACATTCTTGAAGATTGTTTTAATCCATATAAGGATTTTTTTAACCTATATACTTTATCTTCAAGTCCTTTAATTTCAAAACCTTCTGGTTGCCTCATATAAATGGTTTCCTTTAGATTTCCATTAAGGAAAGCTGTCTTAACATCCATTTGAAATAATTCTAAATTATAATGAGCAACAATAGCCAATATTATTCTAATTGACATAAAATTAACTACAGAAGAATATGTTTCATCATAGTCTATTCCCTCCTTTTGTGTGAAACATTTAGCTACAAGTCTAGCTTTGTATTTATCTATAGTCCCATCAGACTTTAGTTTCTTTTTCAACACCCATTTACATCCTATAGCTTTTCTATCTTTAGGTAAATCACTTAGTTCCCAAACTTTATTTTTTTCAATGGATTCCAATTCTTCATTCATTGCTTTCAGCCATTCATTTGAATCAAAGGAATTTATAGCTTCTTTATAACTGCAAGGATCATCACATTGATCTAAGTCAAAAGTTTCATTTATGCCTTCTTTATAGTTTGATGGATCATTATATTGATCTAAATCAACATTTTCACTCATAGACACATAGAAATCATCTAAGTAAGATGGAGGAGCCCTAGATCTCTTTTGACCACGATGAACTGGTGTCTCATCATGTTCAAGTTGGGTTTGATTAGAATCTAAGGTCCTTTCCTCATAAAATTCTATGTTCTCTCCTAAAAGGGTATCATCATTATCAGTTTCTAAGAATTCAGCATCCCTGGATTCTATTAGTCCTTTATCTTTGTTGTAAAATCTATACCCTTTAGATTCTTCTGAATAGCCTATAAAGTGACATCTTATTGTCTTAGGCTCTAACTTATTTCTAAGTTGTTGTGGAATCATTACATGTGCTATTGAACCCCATTTCCTTAAGTTTTATAAATCAGGCATTCTACCCGTCCAAATTTCATAAGGAGTAGTTTCTACAGCTTTAGATGGGATTCTATTGAGAATGTACATGGCTGTACTAATAGCTTCACCCCAAAATGTTTTAGATAACTTAGCATGTGACATTATAGATCTAGTCATATCCATTAGAGTTCTATTACGTCTCTCAGCTACACCATTTTGTTGTGGAGTATAAGGCATAGTAGTCTGACGAATAATACCATTTTCACTGCAAAAATTATAGAATTCATTTGATGTAAATTCTCCTCCTCTATCAGTTCTTAGCACTTTGATATTTCTTCCTAACTGATTTTCAACTTTTCTTTTATATTCTTTAAAGGTTTCTAAAGCATCTAATTTATGACGGATTAAGTAAATGTAACCAAACCTAGAGAAGTCATCTATGAAGGTTATAAAATATTCCATACCCCTATGTGTTTTAATACTTAAAGGTCCACAAATATCAGAATGAATTATAGCTAATAATTCAGTTGACCTTGTTGCTTTAGGAAATGGTTTTCTTATCATTTTTCCTGATAAACAATGCTCACATTTTTCATATTCATTTTTCTCAAAATTAGGTATCATACCTTTACTAGCCAATCTTTTCATTTTATCTTTGCCTATGTGTCCTAACCTAAGATGCCAGTTGTAAGAATCAACAACATTAACACAATCAATATAACCAGAAGAAGAAGCACTTTTATTATGATCATTTTCATTTACATTCAAAAGAAAAAGATTATGATCATCTACCAGATGGCCCCATGCTAAGACTCGACCATGCTTTCCGATTGATACTTTACCCGATCGGAAGCGTACATCAAAACCCTTAAGGACTAGGAGTGAGACGGAAATGATGTTACGCCTCATAGTAGGCACAAAATAAACATCAGTAAGGACCATGTCCATGTTTCCAACATTAAGCCTACAGGTTCCCACACCCAACACATCAGAGTAGGTGTTATTTCCCATGTAGATCCGCTTTTCTCCAATCCTTATCTCCTGAAATTCTTCAAATTGGGCCTTTGTACTAGCAATGTGTCGATTGGCACCCGAGTCAATCCACCAACCCTTGTGGTCTTGGTCGGCAAAAAGGCATTCGGAGACTACACAAATAAATTCTTGTCTCCCACTATTGCTTCCTCTTCTACTGGCATTATTCTTTTGGTGTTGTGGGCAATCATACTTAAAGTGATCGGGCTTACCACAGTTAAAACAGTTTCCTTTTGGCCCATCAGGTCTAGGCTTATGATGAAAAGATTTCTTTCCCTTATTCTTGAAATTTTTATTATATTTTGAAAAATCTTTCTTAAACGAATTTTTTGTTTTGATCTTTGTTTCTTCTTGAATAATCATTAATTCATTTTTCTTGTTTTTGTTCAAATGTTCTTGTTCAAGGGCCAATTTCAATGGAAGATCTATCAAATTCAAAGAAGTACCACTAAGACGAAGGGCCGTAGCAACCATTGACCACGACGGAGGGAGACTGCTAAGGATGTTTGAAATTTGCATTCTTTCATTAATAGGATTCCCTACAGCTTCTAAATCTTGAGCCATTACCGTCATTTTGTTGATGTGCTCAACAACATTTTCTTCTTCTTTCATTTTAAAAGAGTTATATTTTTGTAAGAGCAATTGAATATGAGCTTCAGAAATGGTGTCATATTGTTTAGAAATAGCCTCCATCATAGTTTTGGTTGTTTTATTACTTTCAAAAACCTTAATTAAATCATTTTCCATAAAAAGCAAAATAGTTGTCTTAGCAATTAAATCATCTTCTTGAAATTTTTCTAATTTGGCCTTTTCTTCTGAAGTGGGTTTATCTCCTAAACTTGGTGGGTCTATGGTCAAAACATAATGAATTCTATCTTGTATTAACAAATACTTAATTTTTCTTTTCCACATATCATAGTTTAGACCATTTAATTTTTCAAGTTTAGATAACTCACTCATTACAGCCCTACTTGCCATATTTGATGAAAATAAACGTTTTACTAATTTAATCTGCCTATAATAAATAAAATAAAGGAGTTTAGAATTTCTGACCAGATTATAACCGATGGTGTTACTGTTTAATATGGTGAAGCCGTTGCTTGGTTGATTTTCCTTGCCGTTGACAGAGTGCAATTAAAATTGTAGCCGATTGAAAGAATGACACAGAGCAATAAAGTAGCAGGCAGATTTCTCTCTCCCCCAAAATTTCTGCAACCCAAATGTCTCTTCAAAAGCTGGTTTGTGTATAGCTCAATGGCTAAAAACCGGTGGGTATAAACCAATACACTTCCCAAAATTCTGTAATTTCAGAATAAAGTATTCCTCAAAAAAATATCTGCTCAAAAAGCTGGCTAGGTAAGAAACCAGGGGGTATAAACCAATGGACCAAATGGTAAATGGGTATAAACCAGCCCTTTGTATTCTTCCCCTTTTGTTAAAAACAGGAGCTTTTGGTTTCTTATTTTCTTGGCTCGTTTCAAAGAGAAAGAAAGACAATGACGGCACCTCAACTAAGGGCTTCAGGCTGTTGCTTGATGCCGAAAATTGGTCAGAATAGACCGTGAAAGGCACTGATAAGCAGAACACCCTTATAGCTTCGATGCGTACCAGTGTAGTTCTTCCTCCTTTCTATCCCCTTGCTCTGATACCAGTGTCGGAAACAAATTGAAAGAAAGGAGTCGCCGTGAGGCTAGGTGTCGCAACTCGAGGGTTTCTCAAACAAGAGCTTTTGAGATCACAGATCGTAATTTTTTGAGTAAGAAACTCTTGGGGATTTATCCCCTTTTATAGATCTTAACACTGTAACCTCCTCCTGGATTTCCTCTGTAGTTGGAGACGAAATGGGAAGGTAGTAATGCCATTGGTAACGCCTCAACGGCTCTTGGAACACCGGTGGTGTAACGCCTCAACGGCTCTCTCTTGGCCAATGTTAGAATATGCTAACAGTAAATGGAGTAATGAAGGATGCAAAACCTATTCCAACTCTATTGAGTGTAATTGGAGGATCTGGGTTCCCTCGAAGCAACCTAATTCTTTTATTTTCTTTTGTGTTATCTGTCTTATTTAAGATAGGTAAGGAACGAACTGGCTTGACTGTACCAAAGTGGTATCAGAGCCTCAGCATGGACCAGCGAGTGGAGCAGCTAGAGCAGTCAATGGTGTCGCTGTCTACTGGCCAGCAAGGCATCTTATCTCGGATGACCGAGATGTTTGATCAACTCGCTGCTCGAGTGGAGCAATTAGCCATTCAAACTAGCCGGGAAAGTGGGGACAATTCACGTGATTCCTATCGCGTTAATGGAGGAAGAAACAACGGCCACGGTGTGTTCCAGCACTCTGGTTCCACCAGTTCATATGCGCCTCGACTCGTAAAGCTGGATTTTCCACGTTTTAATGGTGGAGAAGATCCAACCAGTTGGCTATGCAAAGCCGAACAATTCTTCCAATTTCATGACACCCCGGAATTTGAGCCTGTATCACTCACATCCTTCCATCTTGAAGGCGACGCACAACTGTGGTACCAATTATTGCGACAAAAGATGACTGTTATAACATAGGCAGAATTCAAAGAAGGGCTTCTCTCTCGTTATGGTCCGAATCAGTTTTGCGATTCCTTCGACGAACTTACCAAACTTCAACAAACAGGGTCAGTACGGGACTATCAAACTCATTTCGAAAAATTACTTGCAAGGGTCGGGCCATTTCCGCAAGCTCAACAGGTCAGTTGTTTTGTTAGTGGGTTGCGAGACTCCATTAAAACTGATGTACAGGCTAGTAGACCATCCACTTTATCCGATGCCATTGGGTTGGCCCGCTTGTACGAAGCCCGAAATCTATCCCAAAGGCGAGCAACACCACCAGCTCCAAGACCCGGTTTCCAACTAAACACTGCTATTCCTACCCGCCAACCATCAATTCCAGTGCGGAAAATGTCTCCTACAGAGCTGCAAGAGCGTCGTAGTAAAGGTCTTTGTTACAATTGTAACGAGAAATATAGCCCGGGACATCGTTGTAAGAGATTGTTCGTCATTGAAGCATGTTGGGAGGAGGGAGATGGCGACATCATAATGGAAGAAGATGGCGAGGCTGAAGAGCAAGTAGAAGAGACACCCAAAATCTCACTCCATGCTATTAGTGGGACATGTGCACCGGAAACTATGCGTGTTAAAGGCAGTCTTGGACGTGTAGCTGTGTATGTCCTTGTGGATTCAGGCAGTACTCACAATTTTGTGAGTGAAAGGGTAGCACAAAGAGTGGGACTAAAGACCCAACTTGGTGGCAAGTTTGAAGTAATGGTGGCGTCTGGGGACAAGTTAGTCAGCCCAGGTAAATGTACAAATGTTCAACTCAATTTGCAAGGTATTCCCATCTTTGTTGACTTCTATTTATTACCTTTAGAAGGATATGATGTGGTCTTAGGGACTCAGTGGCTTTGTACATTGGGGCCTATTGTCTAGGATTTTTCAAAATTACAGATGAACTTTCACATCAAGGATAAGGAGGTAACATTGCAAGGCTTATCTATACCTGAAAATCGCGTCGTTAGTGGTGACCACATGGAGCAGACGGCCAGAAAAAACAGAGAAGGGGTTTTGTTGCAAATGTTCTCTTTGGGGACCCCACAGGTGCAACAAACAAGCTCCATGATTACAGTACAAGTAGAACGACTTTTATCTTGATATAAGGAGGTGTTGATCGAGCCTACTAACCTACCACTACAACGTGTGCATGATCACAAGATTCCACTATTGCCAGGACAAGGTCCCATTTGTGTTAGGCCATACAGATCCCTCACTTTCAGAAATCTGAAATTGAAAAGATAGTGGTCAAAATGGTGGTCGAAATGTTATCAACGGGGGTGATTCGACCAAGCAATAGCCCATATTCATCTCCGATTCTCTTGGTAAAGAAACATGATGGGTCGTGGAGGATGTGTATTGATTATAGGGCTCTCAATAAAATCACTATCAAAGATAAATTTCCTATTTCGATGATTGATGAGCTCTTGGACGAATTGCATGGAGCACAAATTTTCTCAAAGCTGGACTTGCGATCTGGATATCATCAAATCCGGGTGCATCCACCTGATGTTGAAAAGACGACTTTGCGTACCCATCAAGGCCATTACGAAGTCCTGGTAACGTCATTTGGCCTCACCAATGCACCATCAACATTTCAGGCCCTCATGAATGAGGTATTTCAAAGTTATTTGAGAAAATTCATCCTTGTTTTTTTTTTATGACATCTTAATTTGTAGCAAGACTTGGGTTGAACATGTAAAGCATTTGGAGATTACTTTTTCTATCCTAAAGTCTCACCAACTATTTGTCAAGCTGGAAAAATGTCAATTCGACTAAGGAGAAATTCAGTATCTAGGCCACGTTATTTCCAATACAAGTGTGGCTGTGGACCCTGACAAAATAACAGCAATGGTGGAATGGCCAAAGCCTAACTCTGCAAAAGCATTACGTGGCTTCCTCGGTTTAACTGGTTATTATCGAAAATTTATCCAAGATTTCGGTTAAATAGCTGGCCCACTTACAAAGATGCTCAAGATAGAATCCTTTTCATGGAGTCCATTGGCTGAAGAGGCATTTCACAAACTCAAGGAAGCTATGACTTGTGCCCCAGTGCTTGTCCTTCCAGATTTTTCAAAGACTTTTATCGTGGAGTGCAATGCATCGGGGTCAGGTATTGGAGTTGTTTTAATGCAGGAACGGCCAATTACTTTTTATAGTCATGCTCTACATGGAAGACATCTTTTCCTCTCCACATATGAGAAAGAGATCCTTGCTCTTGTTCTCGCAATACAGAAGTGGCGGCCTTATCTCTTGGGGAGGCAATTTGTGGTACACACAGATCATCAAAGCCTCAAGCATTTGTGGGACCAAAAGATTACAACCATTGCACAACAAAGATGGCTATACAAGTTAATGGGGTTTGACTTCATCATCAAATACAAAAGAGGCAAGGAAAATATTGTAGCTGACGCACTATCTCGGCGAGAAGAAGTGGGAGAAAATTCAGCAAAGCTTATTGCAATTTCTCGACCGATACCGGATTGGGTGGAAGCGATCAAAGAAGAGATCCAAAAAAATCCAGCTCTCCAACGTCTACTACAATTGGTTCGATATGGAGAAGCTGTGGGCCCTTGGAAAATTCAAAATGGGCTTCTGATCTTTAAAGATAGAGTCTACTTGACTGAGGACTCTTCTCTCATCATTGATATAATTGGGCAATTTCATAATAACACACGTGAGGGATTCATAAAATCTCTACACCGAATCTGATCTACCTTCTATTGGAAGGGTATGCGAGGGCAAATCAAGGAGTATATTCGAAATTGTGATATTTGCCAACAAAACAAAGCTGAACACCTCACTCCCGCAGGCCTCCTTCAACCATTACCAGTACCAAATCAGGTATGGGACGATATCTCAATGGATTTCGTTGATGGCTTGCCGTTTTCAAAGGGAAAATCTACTATATTTGTTGTGGTAGATCGGTTATCAAAATATGCTCACTTCACCGCAATCTCTCATCCATATACGGCCATGGGAGTTGCACAAGTTTTTTTTAATCAAATATTTCGGTTACATAGAATGCCTAGGTCCATTGTGTGCGATCGCGATCCAGCCTTTACAAGTGTGTTTTGGCGGGAACTATTCCAATTCAATGGCACCAACTTCAATTTCAGTTCTGCATACCATCCCCAAACGGATGGACAAAGTGAGGTGGTGAATCGGACCGTTGAAATGTATCTACGTTGCTTAATAGGTTCTCAACCTAGAAATTGGGTCAAATGGCTGCCATGGGCAGAATTTTGTTATAACACAAGCTGGCATTCAACCATTAAAAGGACACTATTTGAAGTGGTGTATGGACGTGCTCCTCCAACTCTTTTATCCTATGTACGGGGAACTGCTAAGGTGGCTGCAGTCGAACAAGAGTTAATCGACAGGGATGAAGTGGTCAAGGATTTGCGGGAGAAAATCAAGGAGGCCCAGGCAAGGATCAAACGTATCTATGACTCCAAGCACACAGAAAGAGAGTTTCTAGTTGGTGATTGGGTTTACTTGAAGTTGCAGCCGTATAGGCAAATGTCAGTGTCTTTGAGGAAAAATTTGAAACTCTCTCCTAAGATTATGGTCCATTCAAAATTCTGCAACGCATTGGAGCCGTTGCTTACAAACTGAAATTACCCAGTGATGCTCGAATCCATCTAGTCTTCCACGTCTCTTTACTCAAGAAAAAGGTTGGCGCCAATATCATCACTCAGACACAGCTACCTTCAATAATTGAAAAGAATGGAATGGCAATTCCAAATCCTGGAGCTGTTTTGGATCGCCGGGTAAAGAAGGGGAAACTAGAAATTTTAATCCATTGGCAAGGCCTCTCACCAGCTGATGCAACATGGGAGAACACTGAGTTTATCAAGAATCAATTTCCAGATTTCAACCTTGAGGACAAGGCCGTTTTTTAAGGGGGAAGGAGCTGTTACTTGCGCACACATACCCTGCACACTTGCTGCCACTAAGGAGTAGAAGTAGGAATAAGTTATAATTAAGTTGTTTACCAAGTCTTTACTGTTAGAGTCCACTTCCTATTCTTTTGCTATTTGTAGAGTCTGTTATTGAGTCTTCCTATTATTTTGCTGAGTCTTCCTATTATTTGGGAAAGTAACGTTGGGATGAACATGTATTTAAACAAAGTAAACGGAGTAATGAAGGATGCAAAACCTATTCCAACTCTATTGAGTGTAATTGGAGGATCTGGGTTCCCTCGAAGCAACCCAATTCTTTTATTTTCTTTTTTGTTATCTGTCTTATTTAAGATAGGTAAGGAACGAACTGGCCTGGCTGTACCACAATGGTGGGTGTTGGCTCTCTCAATTGAGGTCTCGAGATTCATCCCCGAGGTGATGAGAAGCAAGAACTCCAATTCCTAATAATCATGAATCATGTACTATATTAAGTTAGATAAATGATATCTTCCAGCAAAATTAGAAAATCTTGACTACAGTTAATAAGGATCAAAGGGACACATGTTGACTTGTCCGTCGAGTTCAATCATATGATCTCTCAACTCTTTATTTAAATGCCCTCCAATCAAACGATTGAACGTTTGGATTGAAAGGGTATTTAAGTTAGTCAACATAGTCAATCCAATAATAACTATATGTTATTATAGGCCTCAGATTGTCTGACAAAGTCAGAAAGGTGGTCTTGGGAAATCACAAAATAGGGGACATGTGGCGATAAAAGGGAGAAGTCATTCCATTTTCTCCTCATGATTTTGACTTCTCCCCACTTGATATCTCTCCCATTTATCTCACCACTTTATCACTATGTGTCAAATAATGTGTGAAGAAGTCAAGATCATGGGCCCATGAAACAACTTCTCCAACCACATGTCCTCTATTTTGTGGTTGCCCGAGTGGAGCATACTATATTACATGGTATACTATGCCCAGAAGCCCTATCCGACCCAAAAAATATGGGCTCATAATTGAAAGCCAGATCATAGTCTCATGGGCTTAAAGATAGAACTTAATTTGGGTTAGATCGGGTCGGGCCACCCATTGACACCCCTAATTATAAGACTTTGCTAGTGAAACCCCCTTCGGGCCGAGACCACCGAGACTGTGCTCTAAGAGCACGGGATTTCGAGTGAGGCCATTTCACATGGTAGGCCCACCTGAAATCCCGTGCTCTTAGAGCACGGTCTCGGTGGTCTCGGCCCTAAGGGGTCTCAGAAGCTTTATCCCTAATTATAATGTAGAGAGTCAAATTTGGGCCACAAAAATCTCTAGTACAGCCCTGAACTTAGGCTGGGCTTATTAGAAAATCACAATATGCAAGCATAAGCCTAGTCTATTTGCACCCCCAAACTATAGTCTATAAACCGAGCAAGTCCATGTTTTGGGGATGGAACAGGAATATAGTGGGTCGCATATGGCACCATGGGTAACGAGATCTTTTAGTTCACCTTTTGGAACTGCAATTTTCAGTCATGGTGGCCCAACTAATTGGACCACCCCGCTACTCTCTTGTATTTGCTTGGCAATTTCTATTAGGGTCCTATTTTTTTTCTTTTTTTTTTTGCTAAGGCTTATAAAGCTTGACACTTTAAACTTTGTCATGGTAGTTGATTGGAAATTTGAGTTACTTTGACAAGGGGTTTAACAATATTAATGATTACCATAATGAGATTTCAAGTCTTACTATTTTTATGAGATTTGACATCATTTATTTTGTTGTATTTAAAGTTTGGGAATTACAACTCAATAGATGAAAAGCATTGACACATTTCATTCTAAAAGGAAAATGCATTCCATTGACAAAACTTGCAAAGTGTCAAACCTTTTAAGTCTCTGCAAAAGAACGGACCTAGGATGTCTCATTATCAACAAAAATAAATCATATTATCTATTCATAATTTATTATTTTGAGTTTGCATTAGTATACATAGTTTTTTTTGCTATGGATATCATTTACCTACATGAGTAGTTAGCTTGGGAATTGAAGCTCTTGCAACTCATACCTAGGAGATCAGATCCCCCGCCTCCCTCAACAAAGAGGCCACACCCCACCACTGGCGCTGGCGCAAGAGGTGGAGTGTTAGTATACATAGGTTCACTAGACTATAATGGTGGAATGGGATTCTTGTCTGATTTATTCTTTGTATATATATATAAAAGTCGAATAGTTTAATGCATGACCTTCTAACATGTGATTAATGGCTGGCACAATTGGTGCTAACTTTTTCTACACTACAAAGTATACATATAATTTTTCATTAGAATGATACTGGCTTTTACTTATTATTTTTTGATTTTTTTATGGAAAAAAATAAGATTAGAAGTATAATCGTACGAGTTAAAGTTTCTTAACTATAATTAAAAAGAGACGTTTGAGTTGTGCAACAATGCCAAAGACATTCTCTTTGGCACCTAGGAGAGATGATCACGTATTTTCATTTTTGAAAAAATTGGGTGATACTACATAGGGGTGCACATGGGTACGGGTCAAACCGTGAACCAAACCGAACTGACCACCATGGTTTGGTTTGGTTCAATTTTTTTAAAGTCTTGGTTTGGTTCTGGGTTCAATTTTACTTAAACCGATTTTCTTTGGTTTGGTTCTAGTTTGTTCCAATTTGAAACCGAACCGAACCGAACCGAACTGAACTTAGAACTGAACCGAACCGGACTTAGAACCGAGAACCCGCAAACTAAGAACCAAATGTGGAGCCGAGAACTGAAACCGTACGAGAATCGAACCAGTTCTGAGTCTATATATATATATATATATATCTTTTGGAACTTAACCTAATAGGAACCAACCCGTGGATAAAACCAAACCGAGGCTCTATGGTTCGGTTCTGAGTTTGTTTTTTTCCAAACCGAGACTCTACGGTTTGGTTCTGGGTTGATTTTTTTAAAACCGAAGCTCATCAGTTCGATCCCATAAATTCCCAAAACCGACCCAAACCGAACCATGTGCACCCCTAATACTACAAACACCTTAATATTTTCTTATCATGCACCAAAAATAAAAATAAACAAATATTTTATCTTGAGAGTTATTTTTTCAAAGTGCACCCAAGCCTTAACCCTTTCTTCTCTAAATAGGATGACAAGCAATTATAACTCAATATCCATGAAGGTAAAAATGTTGGTTTCTTATAGAGCAAATTCACATTTCTGTTACAAAGAATTGATGGTCACTTATTTTCCTTATATTTTTCAATTTCTGTTACAAAGAATTGATGGTCACTTATTTTCCTTATATTTTTCAACTACATTAGGCTTCTTAGGAATTCTACCGCTAGAGGTTGTCTTTCCACATTTTTTTAATGATTTTCTTTCCTATTTGATACTGGATTCGGGTGCTCTTGTTTTTTTTTCTTTTTCAAGACTCATGGTCCCTTAACTAAGTTCAGATTCTTTTGTTCTTGTTCTTTATCATTTTCATTTTCTAAGCTCATGGAACTACGAGAAGTCAGCTGGTAACATATAATGGCGATTATCAATGTTATCTTCTACCCTAGTGATTGTGGATAAGCTTTCTAGTCCTACCCTTCACATGCTTCTTATTATAATATTGTTCATTTAAGAATTTAATGATGTCTAATTAGTAAGTTTTAAGTTTGGTGTATAATTAAAAAAAATTATAGATTACTTTTTTATCTTTTGGTTTGCTCACAAAATATAATGCATTTAATAGTGTAGCAATAGTACCTTCCTGGCTCTCAGAAGTCACAAAGCCCCTTAGAACTATGATTAACAAGTTTTAACCCGTGTGGCTATTTTTTTTGGTCTAACCATCAAGGTTAGATGCTTTATTCCTAAGGGTTATTGGATCTTAACCATATTTAAAATGAGTAAAAAAGGAAACACATGGCACAAAACGTGGTCATACGGTAAGTCAACTCCTCGTCGAGGAGGTGATTATTTTCCTTAATAGTATATGTTTAGTGGGAAGCAATGCTTGCCTCATTGGTAGTGTGTGCATGTCGCCACTAGTTTGATTTGGGTCTCGGGTGTGATGGTTAAAATATGGAAAATGTTTTACTTACCCGCAGTTCCCATTATGCAACAAATGGTCGGTCCTCAACATTCTATTTTTTAACACTTACCAATTGTGGTTAAGATTCACTCACCTCGAGAGTTAAGCAATCCAACCTTGTTTTTTAGAAAAAAAATTAATTTTAATTTACTTAAGTTTAACTAGGGTTAAAGTGGTGTTAAAAGGGACACGAGAAAACATACCGAGGAGTAGGCTAATCACTACTCTTAAAATATCCGGCCATTAAACAGATACTAACTGGGGTTGCAACTTAACTGTATACCATGAACCCAAATAAAAAACACACGACGAGGATACCATCGGCTTCAAAATTTCAAAGGTGTTTCTAAAAGACGGTGGTGTCTTTTTCTATTTTTATCCATTTAATGTGGTGTCAAATTGTGTTTGGCTTTGTGTATAGGGGCACGTGAATGGTGTGTGGAGTAGACACGGTGAAGTTGGTTGTGTCCTCGCCAACTACTACCGGAGAAGATCCCAAGTCAAAAAAAAAAAAAATTAGAGTGCTTGTGACAACACCTAAAACAGTGTGGAACCCACATGAGGGGTCTGTGGTCACAACTGAGTGGTCAGAAGTCTCAGAACTCAACCAAGAGCATTCTCACCACCCCTTGTTTTCTTTGCATATTGTTGAACAATAAAATGGCGAATATGGAAGCGGGCCATTGGAGCTATCAAAATTAATTTTTTTAATTGATTGGCCTTGGACCGACCACCACGACCTTACCTGAACAAAGGAAAATAAAAGCAAAAAAAACAAAAATTAAATAAATGCACGACCTAATTACAAAAATGCCCTTATATATTCGAAATGTCATGAATTGTCCTTTGACATTTATGGAGGTGAGGTAAGCTTACGGTTGAGCTTTATATTGACTAAATTACCCCCACTTTTTTGAGTTATTTATCTTTGCCTTTTTAGAATCAGCATCCAAAACTGATTTTTACTTCTAAGCCCTAGAGTAAATCGAATGATTTTGATGCAGATAGTAATAGATTTGAATGTGTGTTTGGGTTTATATTAAAAATAATAATTTAATACATTAAAATTATGTAAAAAGTATATATTAATAAGAATATTTAAGTATAATGAACTTATAGTATGCTATGTGTGTGTATATATATATAGTATATTATATAGTTAGTTGGATATTTATGGAATTTCGTAGCTTAATATAAAGGTATAGTAAGAGTAAGAGTGTGTTTGTGTTTTTTTTTTTTCTAATTTAATCATTGAAAATTATTAAAATATTTAGCTTTTCAATAAATTTGTTTGGATAAAAAGTGATTTAATTAATTTTATAAGAGTATTACCATTTTAACTCATACTATCTTAAACAAACTTAAACATGTTTATAAGTAATCAATTATTTTTTCCGTGATTGTATGTCCAATGATTATATAATAAACGTTTAATGGTAAAAATAATCAAATCCAATCGTAGGTTAAAAGCAATATATATATTCGCTCACCTATTTGAATAATTATCAAGTAAAAGAATTCAAATAGGAATCGTAGACAAATGATATTCGTATCCTTTGACACCCCTATTAATCACCTTAATTTACTTTTATCTATTTTTATATTTTTCTTCGATATGAAGAGCCACATTAGCCTTCTATCTTGGAAGTTACATGTCCTTGATTTGGTAAATGGTGATGTATTTCTCAATATAGCCTATGAAAATGTTAAGGTTAAAGCTTTTTAAAAAAAAAGCCAAGAAACATTTCTGAAATAACCATTTCATTTCACTTCCTCTGTGTGCATTTGCTAGTTGTCTGCTTGCAATTTTTTTTTCCCTTTTAAAAGGCACCATTTGAAATTAGGGCAACATGATGAGCTCATTTATGATATATGTGTTGGGCTTTAAGGAATGAAACTAGCACTTGGATTTCCAATTAGTAAATTTTAGGGGCAACTAAGGGGCTGTTTGGATGCATTGCCCTTTATATGTTTTATTTTTCTGTTTTAAAAAACTGGAACAGACTTTTTGTTTTCAATTTTTCTTAAAACAAGAAACACATTTGACATTACTAACTTTTATTTGTTTTAACAAACGAAAAACATGAAAACATGTTTGGTAAATATGATAAACATAATAGTTTGGATAAACTATTTCAATCCATCGTGGTGATAGGGGATGTTGAACAACCGAAGTTAATTTCTCTTTATTTTTCTTTAGTTTTGATTAACTATGAACATGAGCTTTGGTTAAAGAGAACCAAACAATCCGGAAAAAAATAACGCTAGTCCATGATATTTTAAGAAATATATATATTTTTAATTATTTTGATAATCATACAATTTTTTTTAATTAATAAAATATCATTCATTTATATTTATAATTACTAAATTACCCCTACCATAAGGCATATTTTGGGTTGATTAATTCTTCAACTGAAGCTCAAGTTCTTAGTTAATCTCTTTTCTTTAGCCACCATAGTGAATTAGCAAACTCATTTCACAAATAAAGGATGGCAACAAAAATGTTTATTGTGTCACTTCTACGCAAGGTTTGAAATTTTGATGAAATTTCAGTTTCGGCATCGAAACTGGGTTATTTCGAAAATCAGATTTTGACCAAAATTTCATAAATTACATGTGAAATTTCGAATTTCGAAATTTCAGTCGAAATCTGATTTTTTATTTTTAAATATGTATTTTTATTAAAATTTTGAAATATTTACTGAAATTTCAAAAAAATTTATATTAATATTTCGGATTTTGAAATTTCATCGAAATCCCACAATTTTTTGGGATTTCGGTTCGGGTTGGCTGGCCGAAATGGTTACAAATTTCGAAATGAATATCCTTCTTCTTATACGGTGAGAGTTTAGAATTATGCGTCTGGCAGATGTAACCGATGTCGATGTCGATTGTCGAGTAAAATCAGCTGATTCGAAGGAAGGAACACAAATGTCTTTAATTTTTAGAAAAGGGCATTTACGTCAATTCAATCGAACGTTAATAACCGAAATAAAAGATCGAATTACTGGTGGGAAAACGAAAAGAGAGGTTGAGCGATGAGAAATTCCAGAACTGGTTGGAGGAAGTTTTCAATCTTCGGAAGAACTGAAATTAGTTAGCGTAACCACAAAATTGGTGATTTCCATCAAATTCAATTTCTAGTTTTATTTCTCTATCTTAATCTCGAATTATCGATCTCTATAGAGCTCGAATCGCTGTTATTATTATTTATTTTTATTTTTTTTTGTGATTTTACTGTTCAGATCGGTAGCTGGAAGATCAAACGATCGATGATTATGATTTTGTGTGGAAAATCTAACATTTAGAGGTATTGATTCGGATTCATTTGTTCTGTTTTTTAATTTTGATGGCGTACATGAAATGAAGCTTCAAACGAGAGATTTTTCCCATTTTTTGTCAAAAATTGTTACTCCTTTTCTCTTATTCTGTTTTTCGGTTAATTTTTGGCTGTTGTGATAGGAGTGCAGGAACTGATGCGATTATTTCTTGAATCTGAATATAACGGTTAGCTTATTGAGGTAATTTGTGGATTTTTTTCGTTTAGATTCTTGATTTCCTTTTCTTTTTATTGGATTAGAAAATTTTCGTTATGTATGTTTGCTTCTGAGATTGATTTAGATTTCAAAGTAATCACCATCTCATATTTCTAAGGTTTTTGTTGGATTTTTTTTTATTTGTTAGGTTTTTTATATATTGCTTTAGTCGTTATATAAGGCTATCTTATCAGGAATCTATTAGCGTTCCGTTTTTCTGATGCGAGAGGATATATACATCTTTGATCTTCCTTGTGTTTCCTTCTAGTTCTTGTTGTGAAACACAGTTGGTATATTTCTTCATGTGTTTATTAAAACCGACTTCTGAGAATCTGAGTTTTTTTTTCCCCAAAATTTGACATACGCATCCCTGCAGTTTTAGATATCTCTTGAACTTCCTTGTTGCCAGAAAAAAACTTGGGGCAACATCTCCGATTTTCAGATAAAAATATTGTTTTTATCACTTTTTCCCCATTTTCTTCAGGCACCAGGTTTAGATCTTGGGATAGTTGTTTTGGGAAAATTATTTAGGTTACATTTTGTTTCAGGTAGATTGGATCTGGTTATTCTTCATACATTCTTAAGCAGCATCAAGATTCAAGGTATTTTGCCTGCCTGTCATGCTCCAGTTGCTTATTTCTTCTTCTTATTATGTTATGGAATTTTGATGGCAATGTTTGGTTTTCACTAGGAGAATGTTTGGAGGTGACAACAGTAATCCTGTTTTTCCTGTTTTTCTGGATGAAAACCAGTTCCAGTATGAGAATAATGCATCAACTCAGTTGCAATTGTTTGGAAATTGTGAGTTCACTCAATCATACATGAATTCTCCATTCCATTTTATGTGTTCTCTCAATAACTACTTTGCTTTGTTCAATCTGAACTTAGTAATATATTCAGTGTGCATTTGTCCTCATATATTTCATATAGATCTTTATATCCATTAGGCCTTCTGCTTTTATGTTTCTCATGTTCGGCCGTGTTGGTGATCTTTTTTTCTAAATAGGGTATATACCTGACTTTGCAAATCTCTCTCTCTCTCTCTCTCACGTGTGTGTATATATATATACACACGTGATAGAGAGAGAGAGAGAGAGAGAGGGGAAGGAGAGAGAGACTGGGAAGAAGGATCCTAATGAGGGCATATATATATATATATATATGGGTATAGAAACTTGAGGGAAATTTTAGATAAAAATAAATAAATTGTGAGGGACACGTTAGTATAGAAATGGACATTTTGAGAACCAAAAAGCCCTACTTTTTTTCTTGAAAAGTAGTTACCACATAGAGAGTGTGTTCCTCTGAGAGAGACCAAGGAGGGAGCATGAGAGAAGACAAGGATAAATATTTGAGGGAATCGTGGTGATTTAGAGGGATTATTTTTAGTTGTAGTTGATATTACTTCAATACCCCTACTGACTTTTCTCATGTAAAATAAGATAACATCATATCTTTATTTTTTTTATATGGAGTTATGGATAAAATAGGAAAAATATTAAAAATTCACCTTACTAACTATGTTCACAGTAAGATACCATAAAATTGGAACTCATTAGGAATATTAAAAAAACATCAACCAACTTTTTAACCCCGCTTCTCTCATTATAATAGTATATATATATATATATATATATATAAAAGTTTGTCTTGCTTGGGACATTCATTGAATAGGAAGCCCCCAGTCCGTGCTAAAGAGCCCATTGTCCCTGCTCGGACCATTTAGATGACACCCCATGTAGGAAGGGGGGTGGTGTTGGGACCTGCGACTTGATGAGCCTACATCTAGGAGATCTTGGTCAGAATTCAAACTAACTAGGAAGGAGCCCGTGTCAATTATCATGCACGGAAGATGAAAAAAAGAAAAGAACAGGTTGAATAACAAAAAATAAAAGACCTGGAATAAAACAAGTGCTAATAGTAAAACCTACATTAGAACTTCTCATAACAATAATAATTATACTTTAAGATCGTAATCTCTTTGGTAAGACCAAAGATCTGATGGTTGGTAGTCGAAAAACCTGCAAGCCTTCTGAACGAAGGAGAATAAGGAGTGGAATTTAAGGAATCCTTCATGGGGTTGCTATTGACGATCTACTACATTTTTAACAGGTGTAACACATTGGAAATATTACATTGAAACCGAAAGTCTAATACACTTATGCACCACTAAAAACAAGAAATTGAGGTATGGTGTGAAGGAGATAATTATGTGAAAAAAATGAATATGATGGAGAGGAACTGTATTGACCTTCTTGGAGCTTGTTATTTTGTTGCTTAGTTTGTTATTATGTTATATTTCTCCTGGTGGTTTTATAGAATTTTTCTTCATTATTTGATTAATCAATTAACAGTGTTTGTGCCATGTTTCATTAGCCCCGATGATTATTACAATTTTTTGTTTTTCCTTCTCCACTGTATGATTGCATTTATTTTGATTTCATCTTAGTATTTTCCTCCGTTTGATCATATCGACTTTCTATGGTTGGATCAATCCCTAAATTTTTTTGTAAATCTCTGATATATGTTACAGTCCCAGCTGGATGTGGTGTTGATCCAGTAAACTATGTGGGAAATGAGCATATCACTGCTATGAACCGGCCAACCAAACGAGGCAGGGAGGCAGAAGATATTTCAAGGCATCAAAAACTTCAAATTTCCTTGAATAATAACTATTGTCAAGATGAAGCTGAACGGTCAGCAAGCATTCCTAACCTAAACGCTGTATCAACTGGGCTGAGGTTGTCGTATGACGATGACGAACGAAATTCCTCTATTACTTCTGCAAGTGGAAGTATGACAGCAGCCCATCCTGTCATCTTGTCCCTTGGCAACAATCTCAAGACTGAAATTGATCGGCAGAAAGAAGAATTTGACCATTATATCAGAGTTCAGGTACTAAATCCCCTCTCTAGTAAACATATGGAAGTAGCTGAGACCTACCATTTTAATGCTTCCACATTTAAGTTCTAACTATCCAATCAATAGACATCCCTTTTGGTAATCAAGTAAAAATATGGTGAAGATCCAAAGATTAGTACATTAATTCGAGGTTGCCATTTTTACTCTTCGAACAGGAAGAACAAATCGTTAAAGGAGTAAGGGAGATGAAGCAGAGACACACGGCTTCGTTCCTGAGTGCCATAGAAAAAGGAGTATGCGGGAAGTTACGTGAGAGAGAGCTCGAGATAGAGGATATGAACCGCAAGAACAGGGAACTGGTTGAGAGAATAAAGCAGGTGGCCGTGGAAGCCCAGTCCTGGCATTACAGAGCAAAGTACAATGAGTCAATGGTCAACGTCTTAAGGACCAACCTCAAGCAAGCCATTGAACAGGGTGCAGACCAAGGGAAAGAAGGCTGTGGGGACAGCGAGATTGACGATGCAGCCTCGTACATTGACCAGAACAACCACTTCAGCATTCCAACTGGTTCTGGGAAATGCGCATCCATGAACCAGCAGTCAAAGGAGCAGATGACTTGCAGAGCATGCAACGGTAAAGAGGTTTCTGTCTTGTTGTTGCCTTGTAGGCACCTGTGTTTGTGTAAGGACTGTGAAGGGTTTATTGATATCTGCCCTGTTTGTCAGTCCATAAAGACTGCGGGTTTTCAGGTATACATGTCATAAGATATGGGGGAGTACTAGCCACACTCCTGTTGCACTCTCCCCTTCGAGGGGCAAGAAGAAGAGGATTTTGTGTCCGCAGTTGTGGACCCCACCACAAAATCCTTGTTTTCTTGTCCTGAAAATGGGAGAGTGCAATAGAAGAGAGGGGCTAGCAAAATCCCCTAAAATATTCCGAAATACGTGACTTTTTTTCCTAGTGAAGTTGGCATGTTCTGCGGAGTAATTAGGGAAACTTTATAAAGTGGAGTTTGGGTGATTTTCCCTTAGCTCATGTGTTGTGTTTTTTTCCTTGTTTTGCCATCTCCTGTCTCATTTGATTTGCTTCCTTGCCACCCTACCTCTTAGTTGATATGTGCAATTCACATTTTCATCTGACTGTACAAATGGGAATCAGAGTTGTTGCGGAGGGCATGACAGCAACTTAGAGAGAGAGCGGTCCAGATAAATCCAATTCTGCATAGAATGTGTTCCTACCTATAATAAGCAAAAAGCTCGGTTCGCCATTACATGCATTCTAGTCTAAGCTGAGATGAGTTGTATTTGAAATGCCTCCCAGGAGGTTCACATGCATTCTAATTGAAGCTGAGCCGATGTGTGTTTGAAATGCTGGGTGCTCTCAGGAGGTTTACTAAATTTTCATTCCTGTCCTAACAAAATGCACCATTGCAATATGGCAGATAAAGAGTATTTATCTTCCAAGAAAGAAACATTGAGAATTCAATTACCGATACCCATGAAAAAACTTCAATTTGACCTCTTAACCTGGATAGGAATTAGCTTTTCAAACTGTTTCCAAAGGTTTGAACTTCAGCAATTGATGATTTGGACTAATTCTCAATTGAGATATTTTGGATTCAATTAAGAAAATTTCTGAGTGAACCATCTATATAATCCATGAACTGGTATTTTTTTATTTTTTATTTAATTCTAATAAAAAACATGAGAATATGTAGTCATCTATTTCTCTTAATTTTTGTATATACAACTAATTAAACATTGGGTACAATTACACAAGGAATAGAAAGGAGAAAATAAAAAAGTGGAAGGGCAGGGGGGATTTTGAAAATCATTTTCCTCCCATCAACAACTCGTCAGATTCTTCTTCTGTTGTCCACTCGTGTTTTCTTCAATGCGGGCATAGCTTCTTCATGTTGACTACTTGATTGAACCTAAAATAGAGGGAGAGAAAAAATTAAATTTAAAAAGACTGTTATCCAAAAGCTTTAGAAAGGAAGGCATGCACTAATGTCTTTCACCTTGTTGAGCTTTTCCCTGACCAATCGAACCGTCTCATTCATCGACGGGGACGAGAAGTAGTCCTGAGATTAAATGCAAGAGAACATTTGTTAGCTCAGCCCTACCGCAATATGAAGTGGCAAATTTCTTCTCATGCATTATAAGATTAAAATAATAATAATAAATAAATAAAAACTAATAAATTGAAGACTCAAACAAAATGCAGGACTTTCTAAAAATGTCAAGCATTATGAAAGCTTTCTACTTTCTCACATATGCCATCCAATGAGTACATCTAACTGATATGAATTGTCTAGTCCAAAAGGCAGCTCTTCCATAGTCCATAGACCAAAGTGGAACCAAGCAAAAGATCCTAGCCATAAAATGCAATAAATTTCATTCTTTTAAATGGTTTAACCATAGTTGTTTCATTGTTGCTGCCCATCCACATGAATAAAAGATTTAACGGGAAGTGAAGATCAGCTGATCAATAAAACTTTAGGGATATCGTCAGTTCAAAAGCTGAACCATTGATAAGGCAGTAATGGCATGACAGGTCCATGCTGACTGATGAGCATATGTCAGGAAGTATGGACTGTGGAGTTCCTACAGCAGGTCACACTAAAACTACTGCATCAAAGGTCCATACAATATTTCTGACTTGTTTATTCATAATCTTTTTTTACCGTCATTCAGCATCACCCTTCATAGCTGTACTGAGCGAAAAATAATAACTGATGACAATTTATTTATCTGTTTAACAAATGAAACAACTTTAATGCTACAACAAGGCCATCACAGTTGTTCAACAAGACAAGTGCAATACAGAAACAAGAGGTGATGGTAACTCTCGTTAACACGTGATAGAATCGATGAATATCTGTGAGCAAATATAGTTTCAAGAAATTGCAGTAAAGCGCAGCAGCAAACCTTGTCGGAGGACACCGTTCTGATTGAAGAATCTTCCTTGTGAGAAGCATGCTCTGATTCTACAAACTCCCTAAAGATAAGAAAAAAATATATATATCCATATAATGGCCCACAAAGAAGAAAAAAAATCCTCTAGAAGGCATTTTTAAAGAGACCTGCAGTCCAAATCTGAAGCTAAACAGCAGGCCCTACCTTTGCTTAGAGTTCATCCGTTGGGTCTGTGATGGAGCCGGAGCCAATAAAGTCTCACTGAATGAATCTAGGTTCTGAACTATAGACCCTTTGGATCTTCCTGCTGCAATTAGGAAAAACATTGGCATGAGATACACATTCATAAGAAGAAAATTTCATTAGCGAATCATTTTATAGATAAAGGAAGCATTTTTTCTCCTCTACTCTGCAAAGTCATAAATTAGATTCGTACCCATCATGCTAAGAAACTTACGGTTTAATCTTGCTAGAACTTCTTTTCTCCTGCCTTCCAATTTCTCCTTCGTATCGGAAAGACTCTCAAAATCGGGAGCATATGAGACCTGAAGTGGATTCCCAAGGAAAACAAACTCATCCAGTTTCCTCTTCGCAAACCTGTGAAAAGTAGAGACTAGTGATTCAATCAAGACATACCTGGCAAACCGTATAGTGTGTGAAGTTCTATGAACAAAAAGTAATTTATTGAAATAGGCCTAAATTGGCTACATGAATGAGCCTATATTAAATGTTAGATCACAGATCATGCCATTAGAGAAGCATCAATTTTAATCACCTGGCGTTGCTGACATGTAAAAATTTAATCCAGTAAACATCGGTAAATGGCTCACAGTCTTCTTCATCCATGGGTTTACACCTGCATAAGGCAAAAAAGAACCAAAATAAAAAGGCAATTTACCTTACTAAATAGCATGAAGATGGGGGTATGGGGTAAAGTAACTTTTAAGAAAAAATTAAATACGACTCATCTGTTATTCCAAAGTTTATGGACAAAAAAAATGAACAATTTCATAAGCATCATAACAAGAGTCATATAGACGTAAAGCAGCTCTTTTCCATGAGGAAATATATGGCATACTTCTCTCGGGACTAGAAGGAAATAGAAAATCAATTAGACATAAAGCGACTCTTTTCCTTCAGAAAATAGATGTCATACCTCTCTCAAGAAAGCCTAGAACCAAGTAGACTTCCAATATGAGAAGTGCAACATGTGGCGGAAAATGTTTTACTGGGTGCATGTATTTACCTTCATTTATTTATTTCTTTATTTTGCTTCACTAACTGAAGTTAAATCCCTGGCTACTTGATCAAAGACGTGTTCTTTCACCCATTCAGTTTACTGCTAATGTATTGTATTCAAAACGAGGAATCTTCCATGTAGGCGAGCTCAAGCAAGGGAAAATGTCCCATAACAGTCAACAATTGCCAGTCAACTGATGGGAAAAACTATCTGATGCGTTGAATATAGTTAGAAGAGGAAACCATCTCTTACCGAAAAGGGGGTAGTAGGAAAGAACAGCCACTGCAATGAGCTACTGTGGAATCTGATAGGCTATGAGGTATGGGTCCACTTACATGTCACATATTGTAACACTTTCTTCCAATGAATCACTACTGTAGAATTGCCTTGCTTGACATTCTAATTTCAGTAGGCTAACCAAATATAGACTAATTAACTTTTGAATCTCTTCCAATGATTAAAGTTTAAACATTTCATTAAATAATAAGAAAAATGTGCAAAATAAAGAACACAATAAACCGATGTCCCAATATTCTTCAGAGATTACAAAATCATCAAAAGAATTTTAAAAAAAAAACTTTAACAAGAGTGTAGTCCTTATGAACTATTAACTGCATAATTAAACATAATAATTGATGTAGCTATTCTAATTAAAAGGCCAGCATTTGATTAATTTTTTTTTTTTTTTTTAATCTTACTCTTCTATCTCTCCATATGATCCGAACAATTTCAACAGCTCATCACCACATCCTAATGCTGGTACATTTCTGACTATCAGATATCTGCTAAACACAAAATACAAACAGAGAGGTTGAATTAGACTGAGCTGGTTAGGGTTAAACCCACACCAGAACTTTACATCTCTGATTCTAAACATAATAAAAACTGAAGCAAATCTTCTGTTTTTCAAAACCAGAACACTGAAAATGAGAAAATAAAGTGTAGAAATTTAGGGTTGGTGTTAGCTATCAACTTCGAATATTAGAGCTTGTGATTTGGATTGTCTTTGAATGGGGTTTGGTTCTAGAGATCAAGAGATTTTCAGCATAACTAAGATAAAAAATACAAGGAAGATCAAGGTCATGGAAACAGAAAACCACACCTTGATTCATCGCAGACAGTGTAGACGCGAACGGCAGGAGGCTCATCTCTGTTTCGCGGCATCTATTTTTATCTAATCAGAGCAGCAAAATCTTTCTTTAAAAAATTTCTTAGAAGGCGTTTGGAATCGTTCTTAGTGATCCTTTGATTCTGAAAACGGAACACTCCGAATTATCTAGAACAATTCTGTGCTGAAAACCCATGGAAGCAGTCAATTCTATTCTGGAGAACAAAAACGACAAAATCTCATTTGGATGAGAAAAAAATATGATAGCTTTTATACTACTACACCTAGATTAAAGGATGAAATGTCCATCCATTTGAGCATTAAGTCTCATAAAATTGCTAAATTATACATGACAAGTCAGACGCTTATAATTGCCCAAATTTCTATATTTCATGCTTTACTTTGCAAGCATCACAATTATAATTACCCAAAATAACATTACAAGTCCTATGAAAACACATAAAACTATAGCCTCAGAGCACACAAATAAATGTTTGTGTGCATCGAGTAATTACTGCACTGCTAGATCTATCTCAGCTCAGTATAACGATGTTCTCCTTCATTGTCATCCACCCCGAGGAATGAATTGTGATGATCCTAAGTAAAATTAAATTTTATTAGCTTATGACCTTTGATATAATGAGTTTCTATTCATATCAATACACATATCATATCAGGCTATAAACAGGAGGCAACGATAAAATCAGCAGCCATTTTTTTTTTTTTTCAGAAACAATTTCATTCATCAACCCAAAGATTGACAGACATTTATGGGGCATCACAAGATTGAGCCCATGAACCTTCTGAAGAAACTGATCCTTAGGTAGCATTTTCTTTTCATTAAACAAACTTCAGTTATAGCACTCTAAACTCAAACTCCCAAAACCTAGAAATCATTTGGGAATTAAAAAAATCGAAAGGATTTGGATCTGTTTAACATCTCAATCGAAAAATGCAGAGTCATTGTTCTTCATCAAGATAAAAATTTTGGCACGCAATCATCAAACAGACCAGCCTCTTTAGATTAGAATCTGAAAGATGAAACAATGACTGTACTTTTGAATCCCTAAAATGAAAGCTTGAAAAGGAAGGGGGGGACTTCAAAAGTTTATGCTCATTTCTATTGAAACTGAAAGAAGAAAGATGAAACAAACGAATTCATCCCCAAAACCAGAAATCCTATATATCTGAATCAATATATCCTACAAAAATCGGGAATTTTTTTTTTTGAATCTAACGAATAAGAAAAAAAAATAAAAATGAAAGCATTTGATCTGTTCATCCGTTTTAACAGAGAGATGCAGATGAGCTGGCTCGATTGAGGGGCAGAGCAATGGTCGAAAGAGAGAGATAAGAAGCAGGGACAGAGAAAAGAGAAATACCTCGCCGTTGCCGTCGCCGTCGCCGGAGTTTGAAGGAGCTTCCGCTGTCGTCGGAGTTTGGAGGGGCAGAGCAATTGTTGACAAACGGGCCCTTCATATGTCTTATGAAACGTTCCAACCCGTGTTCAAGTTGGTTTATTAAACGCGCTTGAAAATCATGTTCAGCTTGGCTCGTTTATTAAATAAACAAGTAACCCAGCTCGAGTAGTTTATTTTATTGGATACAACTATTTATATGGCAGCAAATCCTCTCCGGTGATAACCGGATTTTGCAAATCCGGTTATCACCCCTAGAGGTCACTACGTGTCTCCTTTGACACTCATTAACCGTGGGTAAGGTTCACCCAACCCTAGGGTTCACCCACCTATTTTTGGTTTTTTTTTTTAAATAATAATTCTTTTTTTAAAATTAAAAAACTGTTTTTAATATTAAAAAAACTCTAAAAACAGTTTTTTAATTTAAAAAAAAGAATTATTATTTTTCAAAAAAAACCAAAAATAGGTGGGTGAACCCTAGGGTTGGGTGAACCTTACCCACGGTTAAGGGGTGTCAAAGGAGACACGTGGTGACATCTAGGGGTGATAACAAATTCATTTTATTATCCTGAGCGCACTGTTATCCACAGTCCTAACAAGTTGTTCTCAAGATGCAAAGCGAGAGGAATGAAATAAAGTCAAGACCCTCCCAAAAAAATGACCCGTTTGGAGAATAAGCGATTAAATTGTCCCAGATAATCAAACCAACAGGCTCTAAAATTTTAGTATAAGATTATAATTATATAAATGATATTCTTATCGTATAAAATACATTATATACTATTAATCTTAACTAATATATAATACATATATTTAATTTTAATATTTAAATGAAATAAGTATATTTTAAAGATTTTAGTAGGTTAATATGTATATATAATTGAACCGAACTTTTATCGATCTGAGTAGGGGTGTGTTCAAGTTTGAATCGTTTAAACGAGTTCGAAAATAGTGTTCAAGCTCGGCTCGTTTATTAAATAAACGAACGATACTCGAGCTTTTAACGAACCGAACCCGAGTAGTTCACTAACATTTTGTTCAATAACCACCCCTAGTTGCAGGGTGTTGGCTAGGACAACGCTTCAAATGCCTTGAGTTCAATTCTCTTCCCCCTTGTTGTTTAGTGTCGGCTATCTAGTGGACCGCCATGTCCACATGTCTCTTTTAACGTCTTTTAATTATGATTAAGCTTAATTAAATTGAGATTAATTAATATAGTTTTTTATTTAAAAATAAAATTTAAAAAAAAAAAGTTGGATGGATGAACCTAAGGGGGGAGTGAATCTTAACCACAATTAGTAGGTGTTAAAAGAGGTATCGTGGACTAATGAGGAGCGACATTCGCTACATAGCGGAATGCATGGGTCGTTAAACATTTCTCATTCTAATTATGTCATGTCCTTTTTAATATGATTATTGTTTCCTCAATTACTAAATCAATGGGAATAAAATTGTAAAAGATCATTATCCATTAATGGCGTCAACTTGATGAATTTAGTAGGGAGATAGTGTAATTTCAAAAACAAGAGATGAAGTTCCTACAATTTTGCCAAATCTCATGGGAGGGTAGTATAATTTTCAAAATCAGAGGGGAGGTTTCTACAATTTTTCCAAACCTTAGGGGGAGGTTAGTGTAATTTCAAAAATTAAATGGAAGAGTTTTTGTAATTTCACAAAATCTCGTGGGAAGTCAATGTAATTTACCTAAAAAAAATCATTAATTTTACTTACAAGTCCTTACTCCTTATCCTTATTAAAGGGGTAGCTCAATTGGTAAGGGACCACGCCTTAAGAAGAGGAGGTCCTGAGTTCAACTATTGTCATTCCCTTGGGACACTCTCCACAAGGTTCCATGATTCTCATGGACCTTGGGCTTACCCTTTCATGTGGGTTGCAGGGTCTTTCATGTGCCTAGGTTATCTAGTCTACCCGAAGGGTGAGCTTGGGGTTCATCATTACCAAAATATAATAATTAGTGGGTATATTCATTATCTTAATTTAAAATTCTAACCACCATTAGTGGAATGTGACCACATACCCCAATTTTCTCAATTCCTTGCATGATAAAGGAGAATATCTTTAAAGGGGCAATTAAATATGATTTTTATATAACAAAAGTTTAATATGTAATTATTAATCTTAATGCAAATCAATGTTATTTAATCATACCCAAATGGTTGGAGACACCCCGAGTTCCCCCAAAAAAATGATAGACCTAACTTATATCGTTGTTATGACATCGCCTCATACACCTTCCCCCCCCCCCTAACGAATATATATTTCCATCGGATGGACTTGATTTCGAGTTTCTTCACTACTAACCTTAGATAAATGACTTCACTACAATAAATCTACTAATGGTGATCAACGACAAACATTTTGTTATTTAAAAGCTCATTTTCTATCGCTCATGACATTAGCAACAGAATTTTTGTATGCTACTATTCCGTTGCTGATGCAACCATGGCTTTTGGCTTTTGGCTTGATTCCGATTTGTTAAATAAGAATTATTAGTGGAAAAAAAATGCATTTGCGACGAATTTTAGTGATGAAAGTTATTCATCTCAAATTAACGACGGGAAATGTTTTATCTCTATTATTAAATTTGTGACGGTAATTATCTGTCTCTAATATATTTTGCAACGGTACTTTTCCGTCTGTGATGCAGAAATACTAACGAATAATTTTCCATCTCTAATGTGTTATCCGTCACTAATTCTCAAACACCATTAGCGATGACGGATTATTTTTTGCCACTAGTGTCATTTAAAAAAAATTTATTCTACATAACCATAACTTGTAAACATGCAACCTATTCATTCACACTCAAAACCTGTAACATCATCATTCACATTTAAAACTATTTATAACCTGTTCATCATTCACATTTTTTTATAATACATGTAATATCATAAACTCATTCACCTACATTCACATTCACATTCAAAACCCAACTTATATCTAACATCCACAAGTAACCTGTTAATTCACATTTCGTAGCATGTGCTGGCTCATTTCATTTCATTTCATTATAAACAAAGACAACATATTTAAATCATCAAAATATAATATAAAATGAGTAAACAAATGTTCATCCAAGGGGATCATTTGGGGTCTGGGTAGCCTTGCGATCCGAAAATTGGGATGATGTGAAATGGGCAAGCAAATCGGTACATGTAGTTGTAGTGTTTGTTCCATCTGCAACATCTAATAATAATAATAATAATAATAATAATAATAATAATAATGGGTTATTAATTACTAAGTTTATTGTGTAAGAATAATACTACTACCAACAATAATAATGGGTTAGTGATTATTAACAGGCTGGGCCGGCAATGAACCAATTATTAATTGTGCTTCAAAATTAGGCCCAAGCTGGGTTACTGATTAGTAAGTTTATTGATAATGGGTTAGTGATTATTAACGGCCTGGGCCGGCTGTGAACCAATGCTTCAAAGTTAGGCCTAAGCTCGGTCGGGAACAGACTGCTCAAACCAAGGCGACTTATTGGGTTAGAAGCTCGTATTTGAGCCAAGTTTTGCCAATTTTGAGCTTGGCTTGAGCTTGATTCAAGCTCGAATGTTTAGGCTTGAGCTTGGCTTGAACAAGGTCGATCGAGCTTGAGCTCCGTTCGAGCTCGAACTTTATTCAAGTTGGGTCGAGCTCAGATTGGCTCAAGCTTGATTCACATAATTATTTTGTATAATTTTTATTAATAAATTATAATACAATTAATGCATTTATATACAAAAATAAGATTGGAGGGTAGTCATTCGATCCAAAGAGTAGAGAGTTAAATAAGAGTTTTTGTTTTACCTTTTTGTCATTATTATGTCTTAAACTTATTTACTACAAATTAAAATTTGTTACTATCTAATAATAAAGAAAAGTTTAAAATATTATTTTGAATTAATATAAATAATATTTTAAATATATATATATATTGACCTAAGTCAAGCTCAAGCTCCTTAAGCGAGCAGAGCAGAATCAAATAGGGTCTGGCTTGAGCTTGGCTTGTTTAAACATATAAGCTCAAACAAAAGTAAGTATGGTCAAACTAGTTTCTCATACTTGCTTAAGTCAAGTATTGTTAGAACCACTGTTATTAAAATTGGACCAGACCGGTCGGTCGAATCGGAAAAACCAGGAACCGGTCTCCTCGCCGATTCCCAAAACCGGAACTCTTTAATAACTTATCAAAACAGGTCAGAACTACTAGAACCGGTTGGGAACCGATCAGAACCAGGAAAAATGAATTTTTTTTTTTTTATAGAAAAAGTACACAGTCGAACCAGACCGGTTGAACCGGTCGAACCAGTGGAACCGGCTACTTTGCCGGTTCGATGCTCGGTCCGGTTATGAAAACAATGTACTTAGAACAAATAAAATGCAGTAATTAGCCACCACACATTTGACTATGTAGTCAAACGTCGTGTCCATGTGCCCCCTTTAATAGGGCTGTCAATGGATCGGATCAGGATCCGGATCCGATCCAATTAGCCGGACTTTGGACCCTATATGTGATCCGTCAGATCGGTGGAATCCGATTATAATCAGATCGGATCCGGATATAGGGTGATCCGATCCGATTATAATAACTTTTTAAAATCATTTGAAATATATTACATAGATTTTTTATGCATAAAGTATTAATTTAAAAAAATTAATATTAATTAGAGTTAATTAAAGTACCATTAGATTTTTATATTATTAAAATAGAGTTTTTTTTTTTTTTTAAATTAACCTTATCGGATTGGATCGGATCAAATTTGGATCTTACAAATATAATTGAATTCGGATTTGATTAATTCATGATCCGATGGATCTCAGATCGGATCTTTCGGATTCTTAATTGGATTGGATTCAAATCTAGGTAGATCCGGTCTGAATCTGACCTGTTGACAATCCTACCCTTTAACACCCCTTAAATTATGGTTAAGTTTTAAAATTTTAAGATAAATATTTGTATTTTTAAAATACCAAGGTTAAATTGGTTAACTTTATGAATGAGTAAACCTAATCATAATTGATTGGTGTTATTTTTTTTTTTTGGTAAAGAGGTGTAATATTAGATAGATGGAATAATTGCAAAAGCAGGCGAGGATGAGGGAGGAATCCTATCATCCTCATCCTCATCCTCATCCTCATCCTCAAGGAAAGAGAGTTGATACAGGAGCATAAATCATTGAGACCGTACATTTAACTACATACATAATCAAATTCTGTCCAAAGTTACATTTCCTAAAAACAATACTTAATGGAAGTGCTGTACAGTGCACACCTACCTTAACAAAAAGTGTCCGGATCCTCTCTGAAAAAGCCAGAGAGAACGTCTCTATGTTTTTTACCCAGAAACGATGCCTATTATTTTTTGAAAATTTTAGGGTAGTGTTACCCGCACCTCAATATTTGATGGATAAACACCAAAAGTGAAAAAACCAATCTTTGAGAAATAAAATGACCATAATATCCTTCTTTACTATCTTCCTTTTCCTCTTACCAAACCCGCCTACCATAACCAAACCGTGGCAACAACCTTTGGAAATAGCAATCACCTCATCCTGGTAATTCTTCTTCAATTTCAGTCTCAGATACATATTCTTCCTCTACTTCCTCTTGTTCTTCTTGCTGCCTCTGAAGCAATATTTCTTTGACTCTTCTTTCCTCCAAAACATCTCACCCTACTCTAAATCTAAACCATTTTAACTCTTAAAATTGTCAGAACTCCATACCAATTGGGCATGGGACATCCTTAGATCAATCATGGATTATAGCAGAGCAGGCCTATATCTATTCTATGCTTGCCATTGTTGTTGTCTGTGTCTTTGTGTGCCTGTTCCACGAAGGCTCCACAAACATTGACTTAGTAGCTCCCTTCAAGTGGGAGAATTGGGTTTTGGCCCCATTTAACATATAAAGCAAAAGAATAATAACACGTAATAATAAAGAAACAAAAATGAACAAAGAAACCCAAGTGCAGAACGGGAAGAATGGCCAATTGCTTCGGATTTTGCTTAGGATTATGCTTGTTTCTTGTCACTGACTTGAGATGGGATCTTCTGGGTTCTGGTGGTGGGGGTACAAGAGTCGTGTCAGATATGCCGTATGGCAACATGCTGACTAGTTCTATAGCTCAGCCACGCCTCATCTATGCCGTATGGCAACATGTCGACTAGCCCGTACATGCTGAAAGGGGCTTGCCTAGGTTTGAACGAGAAAACAATGAGGAAGAAGAGGATTTAAAAAAGGGTATTATTGTCATTCTATTCCTTAAATAGCGTCATTTTCACTTATGGTGTTTTTTCATCAAATGTTGGTGTGCGGGTAGCTCCACCCAAATTTTATTCTAAAGCATATAGTTAGAATTATTAATTTTATAGTTAAATTGTCCTAACTATGGTTAAAATGACGTGTTGTTGATTTGTAAAGAGTCACAGGCATTCTCTCTGGCTTCTGCCAGAGGTGATCCCGTGTGTACCTAGCAAAACTTTGTGAAGCGACGGATTCTCCAACAAACCACCTATACCTTCAAAAATCTTTTTAGTTGGAAGGACAAGAGAGTCAGAGACTCCTCCCAACCATCGCGCGCGCTCTCTCTCTCTCTCTCTAGAAAATGCTGAGCAGTGCATTTGCTCTGTCTCCTTCGACTCCATTTCTCAAAATCCGAAAGCCTACGAATCGAAACCCTAACCCTAGATTCAATCCAACATCGTTATCTTCTCAAAAATCACTTGATCTCACCTTCATCCATGGCGTCTCTGGTTCGTCATGCCCTAGAACGTCTCCAGTTTGTTCGTCGTCACGCTTCAGTAGCTGGATATCTGTTCCATCTCTCGTTTCCGATCGAGGAACGAAGGATTTTAAGGTCATGGCAACTTCGAATCCTGAGAGCGAGGAATCGAGCCGTTTGAAGCAGACATTGCAGCTTGGATCTCTGTTCGGCCTGTGGTATCTTTTCAACATCTACTTCAATATATACAACAAACAGGTTCGTTTGTTTCCTGTGATCGATGTGTTTCTTTGTTCTTTATGCTACTGAAGCTGTTTGCTAATCGACGTTTTCTTATCTGATCCTAAGAAACCCGAGATTCCCTTTTGTTTTCTTATCCGCTTTGCTATTATTTTGTTTTGAGAGGATATCATATTAATTTTAATTATAGAGAGATCTATACTTATTATGACCGAAATCATAAGTTGTATGACATGCATATGTAGATCTTCTAGCAAATGAAGCAGAAGGTACTTCGTGTGGCATGTTTTGGTTTTAAATAACTATTCGTGTTTGAGAAAAGTCACAATTTAAGTACCACAAAGTAAAAGTTTGTATGAATCCAGACTATCCAATCTATCAGCCATAATCCAAAAAAATTAGTGAGAATTAATTATGAGTAGCAATTTGCAAAACTTTTCATTTTATTTTTAGCATTGTCATCTGTACTAGCCACTACTAGGGCTGTTAAGCGGTCAGACTTGCATCCAGTCAGGCTCAATCCAAGTTCAAGTTGCTAGAATCATATTATCCGTGTTTGATCCAGGGTCCGTCTGATCTGGAGGGATGATATCCATCTTTGACTCTGGTGGGTATGGATCCCTCGATCTTGTTCGGATGATCTCGATAGACTGATAAATGATAAATATCCGATGGAACTAGGCTTGATATTTTGGAGTCCCAAGGCTCAAACAGTTCGGACAAGAGCGCACCTCTCATTTTTATTAATATTCTCCCTTTGTGCGCGTGGGACACGTGTGTCGAACTCGGTTATGGGGGGTCGGACACAAGTACACAACAAACCCAAAAAAAAGAGAATTTGGGGACATGGGATGATATTCTTATTTATTTTTTAAAATTATCTTACTTTAAATGTTACATGAATAATAACTATATAAAATTAAAAAGAAAACATATTAAATATGAAAGCAAAATTATTGCAAACAATACTACATAATGTTTTACAATTTACAAATCGTCAGACAATATTAATAAGACATGAATTATGCAAATAAACTAATGACGCAATGAGAATATATTAATTCTAAATGTTAATGCTCATCTAAAAATGACTAATTTAAAAGAGGCTTTTGTGGCACTAATTCAACACATTGACACCCATATTCCTCTACACTCTCTCATTTCTTTAATGTTACATAGTTACAGAGATCGGAAATTTCTCCTATTCTCCCTTTGTTTTTTTTTTTTTGTTGTTGAAAACAAACAGATCGTGGTTATTTCACTTTTTACCTACCGGTTTTTCTTCTTGGATGTTGAGAATTAAGAACTGAAATTTATACTAATTATATGCAGTTATATGACTTTTTGTATAACCAATACTAAACATTTGTGTGTATCAGTATCCAAAATGCATATTCTTCTAATATGCAGTCATGTCTGAGGCCTGTATGTTTCGATACAAGGTTTGACACAAGACATGCCTGTTGTCTTAAAAATTCAACATAGCATCTCTCTATCTCTGTGGCTACTCTAATTGGATTTTTAGGTTTTTAGTTTTACCCCATGAAAATCTTGAAAGGAACTAATCTTATTAACAGAATTGTCTAAAACCAACATAGAAACAAAAATATAGAATTCAAGTAAAGAGAGAGAGAATGAACCCAAGTTGAAAGAAGCGTGAAAGAGATTCTCTTTTTCCCTCTCTCTCTCTCTCTCCCCCACATTCTCACCCTCTCTCTCTCTCTCTCACCATTAAGGTTTATCATGGTCCTTGGTGCATATACTATATGACCCTAAGAGATTTCTCTCTCCAACCCCTTCTCTCGGTCTTTCTCCCCTAAAATAGTGTCCTCTCTCACCATTGGAATCTACCATGGATATGAATGTATAATATCACCACCTAAAAAATAAGTCTCTCTCTCTCTCTCTCTCTCTCTCTCTCTCTCCATTACACACACCATAACTCACACACCCTAATACTAATAGTTTGAAGAAAGAAAATAATATTATCAATTTGCAATCAAGAAATTGTTAAACATAACTTAATTAATATTATATGCACATAGTAGTAGGTAGACATTCATTTATGTTTGCCAAGCATATACAGTTGTACACCGACAACAATGACACTGAATGGGGAAATCTTAGGAAGTTATCTTGGTGAACACTTTTTTGTAGATTAATGTAAAATATATATTGCTGCTGATTACCCGTTCCAAATCTTTGTTGGTGTACAAACCCTCAACTGGAGATTGCATATGTGGAGTTAAGATCTGAAACCATATTGTATATGTCAACTCAATGATAATAGAGCATCAAACATCTAAATACTAACCTAAGACCCCTTTCCCCTTGGGAAAAAAAAATTAGAGGTATATATTTACTTTGAATCTTATTCATTTAAAACCATCAAACGAAGTGAAAAAATATTTAATCAAATGAGATAAATACCTTTTTTCTTTTGGCAAATTTTGAACTCCTTCATTCTTTACACTGCTTATCTCTCTATTTTCTTCCTCTCTCTCGTTTGTCATCTCTTTTCCGTATTATTTCTTCCTTATCTGCATTGCCTCTTTATTTCCTTCCTCTCTCTGCCCGGTTTTTTTTGGGACCAAGTTTGTGGGCCATCTAGTCATTACATTTCATACATATCCTACGAGTATTGTTTCTCCTTTTGGGGGCAACTACCCCCTTCCCATGGCTATGTCATGTTAAATAATTAAATGACATAGTAATATGGGGCAACTACCCCCTTCCCATGGCTATGTCATGTTAAATAATTACATGACATAGTAATATATATATATATATATATATTCCAAAGTTTAAGAGGGCAGTTGCCCTCTTGCCCCATGGATATGCCCTATTAAATAATTAAATAACATAGTATATTTTCCCCAAAATTTCAAACGAGGAGCAGCTGCCCCCTAACTACGACTAGGGCTGTGCTCAAGCTAAGCTAGCTCGACGACTCGACTCAGTTCGGCTCGTTTAAGCCAAGCTTAAGCTAGCATTTCAGGCTCGTATGAATCAAGCCAAGATTTTAATTGAGCTCAAATGTTTGAACAAGCAAAGCTCAAGTCAAATCTTGTTTGATTCGGCTCGACTTGTTTAGGGCTTGGTCCGGTTTGAGCTCAACTTGGCTTGAAATATATATATATATATATATATATATATATATATATATATATATATATATATATATAATAATTTCAAGAGATAATAATAACAAAAAAAGTTAAAAAGTTAAAAACAGAAACTCTCATTTAACTCTCTACTATTTGAACCGAAAGACTACTCCCAAATCTTATATTAATATATGAATTTATTATTTTCTGTAGTTTTTGGTATTATAATTTATTAATAAAAATGTTGTTAAAATTGAACAAAAGAATTTCATGAATCAAGCTTCAGCCAACCCGAGCTCGGCTCGGCTTGAATAAATTTGAGCTCAAACGGAGCTCGAGCTCAATCAAGCCTGTTTAAGCTAAGCTCAAGCCTAAACATACGAGCTCGAATCAAGCTCAAGCCGAGCTCGAGCATGTTCAAGCCAAGCTCAAACATAGCCAAGCTCATATCAGCTCGGCTCGAATACACCCTAGCTATGACCATGTGTTTTCATCTGACATGCAGCCTATCAATGGACAATGATGGTTGTGTTTCTCTTTTGTTTGGCGTAGTCTTCATTGACTATCATTGCAGTGGTTTTGATCCTCATGTACGAAGACTAATAAATGAAGCAAAAAACTTGGTTGTTACATATCCTTTTCCTTTAGCTTTCTTTCACATGATTTATGAATTTAATATTTAGATAGCCTCCTTTTGGTAGTGCATAAAATTTAATGCATTAAAAGCCAGAATGAATATCCCCTCTAATATGATTTCTGAATATTACATAGCTCTCCACGTAATATGTCATTAATAATGAAACATTCTCTCTCCTAAGTTCTCTGATTTTTTTATATCTTACATACCTTTTCACATCATTACCCATGTGGGATTTTAAGATTTTTGTTTCAATTGCAGAAAATCTTGGACTGGAATTTTATTATATATACTAGTGGGCTGCACGTGCAATTCACGTGAGAGAGAGGAAAAGAGAGGAGAGAGTGGGAAGATGGGTCCTAGTAGTTTTATATTTATTGAATAAAGATGGGTGACCCCAATCCGGCACTAAACAACTAAAAAAAGTAGGGCTTGGGCCTATATATCAATCCTATTTTGAACTGAACCTAACCAAGTCTAGCCCGACATCTTTACATTTAATGGGATTTTTTCAAGGCGTTGAATAATCATAAGTACTTTTGGAATTGGAAAGTGTCAATCCAAATGGTTAGGATATAACCGAAAATACGACAACGAATGAAAGAAATTTTTTAAATATTTTCTCTCGTAAGTCTTAACGGTTTCAAAGAGTTAGTTAGAAGGACACCTCTAACTCTCCCCTACCCTATCCCAACTATTGTAATCGAATAAAAAGGTGTAACCCCTCAACATTACTATACAACAACCGTCTCTACATGTCACAAAACACTAAACCGCCTCCTACTATTTGGCTTTAAGGTAACATAATAATTAGAGAGAGAATTTCAATCAACACCCAAACCACCCCTCATTCTCTCAATATAATGAGATTATAGTGGGAGCCTTTAGAAAAATGACATCTGACATGTTTTTGAAAATCCGACCGTTTAATGTCAAGGTGGGTCCATTGGGAGACATGTGGCAAAAGTCAAATCGGTTTATGCTGTTTGTTAGACCCTAGTTGGTCAATAGTAACCCCCTAGAGTTTACTAGACTCTACCTAGGTTATAGAAATCTTTGATATTCCAACATTCAATCGGATGGTCTAGAAACGTTCAATCAGCCTGATTTGTTTGCATGTTTTTTCAAAGGGGATCCATATTGATCATGGAGTAAAATATCGATACATATCGGGGCGATATGTATCGGTTTTGCAGCCACTCGATGCACAATACTAATAAAATTTGATGGTATCGAACTGTAACAGTTCGTATTGGGAGTATCGAACTGATACTATTTGATACCATTTTTTTACTTTTTTGCGTTTCAATCGATACTGTTCATTATTGGTCGATACTGTACAATATCGGTTGATGTGTTCTTAAAGCCCAAAAATGGTTTCATTTGAGGTGTTTCAAAACACCTCTAAACCCATATTTTCCCTAAAATTTTCCACACAAACAAATTCTAAGCCTAAAACAACAATTACATTGTTGATTTTAGGTTAAAAAACAAAGATCTTAGTGTTTGATTTAGATTTAAAGGAGTTCCCAAAATTGTCGAAGGTATGCAAAATTTCATTTTAGTTATTTAAATCCATGAAATTAGGTTGTAATCACCCAATGAGTAAATCTATTGATTGCACACGAAATTTTGAGATCAAAACCCATTTTTTAGAAATCGATGAGTTTTCAAAAAAAAATTTCAAAAATTTGAAAATGCAAAAAGCTACAATATTTTCAAAAAATACATTCAATATAGGGTTCAAAAAATGAAATAGGGTAATTCTATGGATGATCTACAAGATCTATGTACTAACCCTAATTTTTGAATAAAAAAAAGTTTTTTAATTAATTAATATTTTTTCATGTGTATTGCATTAAAACAAGTATACAAAATTTAATTTTCTAATTCTAAAATGGTATATATTAATGATCATTGTTTCTTTCTATATAGGTTTAAGATGGCACCAAAGAAAGATAAATGCAAAACTCGTGTTAGTGATATAGGGTGGCAATATGGGCAGTCAGTAAATGGGTCGAGGTATCTAATAAGATGTAATTACTGTGAATTTTTGTATAAAGGTAGTGGGATCACTCACTAAAAAAACATTTGGCGGGTTTAATGACAAATATCCACTATTGCCCTAAGTGCCATGAGGGGTTAGCCTACCAATGATAACACATTTGAGGGAGAAGAAGGCTAAGGAGGAGGGCGTGGAGGCGACGCTGGTGGGTGGGTCTAGAGGACATGGCGGGAAGCAGATGCAAAGATGGTGATGATGACGATTCATACTGAGGAGGTTGAAAGAGTTGTAAATATTAGCAACTCTGACGATGATGGTGATGATGACGACGATGACAATGGAGGGGATGTTAGGGGGATGCCACATGAGCAATCACAATCACAATCACATACATAGCCAAAGGAGAGTTATGAGCATGGAAGGCATGATATTGTATTTATAGATGAACAATACTTTGACCGTGCCACCGAAGACACTAGCCATGGTGCACATATGTCTTTTCATGGTCATGAGAGCTAGAAATATGAGTGATGACGTCGTGTTATAGGGCAACAGGTTGGACGAGACATGGATGACATGATTCAGGAGATGGATAGAGTGAGTGTTGACAAGCATAGTCATCCAGTTGGAGATTATGGATATGAGTGTGTCTTCATGATGCCAAAACCCTACTTATCAGGGGCTTATGTCACAATGGTCAGTCTCAAGCATCCAGTGACAGTATGGACATATCTCGAGTTTGCAAATGATGTACATATATTTGTACTAGGCTATATACCGCGCTTTCATGAGTTGGTCACAATGTTGCTATCATCTCTAACTCACTTATAATATATTAATATATCACCCTATTTAGTTCCTAAGCCTACAGAGTATGATTCTGTATGGTATTGAGCTTATATCATGTATATAATTCACTTTATGCCTTTATGGTCATAATTAAATACTTTCTTATTTATTTCATTAAATGTAAAGTTTTAATATCTTGATTATATGCCTTTACTTGACTAAGTGACTATTGTTTGTGTTTTCATAACTGTTTATCAGCATTGTCACATTTTTTAAACTTTTATATGATTGTATTGCCTATACTTGACTAAGAGACTATTGCTTGTGTTTTCATATATGATTATCAACATTGTTGCATTTTTTAACTTATATAATTCTTAACTCTCATATAAATGATTATAAATGTTATTGGGAGCCTTCATTTAGTTTGTTTTTAGCTTGTATTTGAAATAAGTTTTATGCAAGGTATCCAAGTTTTTCCTTGCATATTCAAGCGTATCTTAATTTTTTCCGACATATTGGCCAGTATCCAACCAATAGGTCAATATGTATCCTAAAATTGACTTACCTATACACATACTGAGACCGATATTTTGAACCATGATCTTGACATCCAATGGTTGGATTCAAAAGCTTGCCACGTGTCAAGCGTTTAGGGGGGCGCTCACTAGATGTTCTAGTGAGCATCGCCCACTAGAATGCCACCCTAAATATATATATTATATATATAGATAGATAGATAGATAGATACCATATTTCGTTTTAATCGAACTTGAGAGGTGTAGATACGAACTCAATCTGCCGGACCCATATTAGGTCCCATATCCTCCTTAATTGGACAGCCCTAATCTGAATGACATCTTGGAAAATGTTTAAACCAACATTGACACCGTGCCAAATATTTTGAAAATGGGGAGCTAATGTAGGCGGCAGGTGGCCCCTCTAGGAACAACTGCGACAAATCAACCCTACCGAAAACATGCCTCGAAAAGAGTCGAAAACTGCAAAATTTTCAAGAGAACTTGAGTTGTAGTTAAACCTATCCTTTTAAAGCTTACAGGCTATTGGTTGTTTACAGGTCCTGAAGGTCTGTCCATTCCCAGTAACCATCACGGCGGTTCAGTTTGCCATTGGAACTGTGTTTGTTATTTTAATGTGGTCATCTAATCTCTACAGAAGGCCTAAGATTACTGGTTCACAGGTATTTTATTTTTATCATTGTCCAGAATGGTTGTCAGATAATTTCCCTTTACCTAGATGTATCATCAATCTTACATATTGCAAGACTATTCACTTTTTACAGCTTGTAGCAATCCTACCACTGGCTGTGGTGCATGTTCTGGGCAACCTTTTCACTAATATGAGTCTTGGAAAAGTGTCGGTTTCGTTTACTCACACAATTAAAGCTATGGAACCCTTTTTCTCAGTTGTACTCTCTGCCATGTTTCTTGGAGAGGTGAGGATTTTGTATTACGTTCTCTTCTTTAATTGTATCAGCTGGATTTTCAGAACTGCAGGGAGATTAAATGCTATAGCTCTTCTATTCCAAAGATATATTCTGACTAGCTTGCTTGTCCTTTATCAAATGAGAATGTGGAACTCGTAATTTTCAGAACCAAGTGCATTTTTTTATAGGTAGAACCAAGTGCTTGTTATAGCATGTGCTATTTATGCCCCATCTAAGCCACCATTATGTTCCTATACCCTGTGAAAATGCTTGCTCTCCATAAAATTCTGTTTATATAGTGAACATGACCATGAAAAGCTGTACGACACGGAAATTGTAGCCCTGTAGGAGGAAAATGAAGCAATTCAATAGCTCTATTTTTGGTGGATGCTCTAATTTTTTTTAATCATTTAGGTCGTTTGACTTTCAGTTTGATAACCCTATGCACGCAGATTCCTACTCTTTGGGTAGTTTCTTCCCTTGTACCAATTGTTGGTGGAGTGGCATTGGCATCTCTAACTGAAGCATCTTTTAATTGGTAAGCAGATCTATATGATTACTTTTTTAATTAATTTTTTTTAGAGAAGCATGTGTCTTTTGGTGCATGGGAGATTCTTTATTTTCTTTATACAGTATCTTAGTTCCGATTCTGTTAAAAGAAAACATAATTACTAAAAATAGGTGAAGTGGTTCACCTAATTTCTGATAAATGACCTCTTCATTCTGTTTTTTTGAAACAGGGCTGGGTTTTGGAGCGCAATGGCTTCCAATCTTACTAACCAATCTCGCAATGTCCTTAGCAAGAAGTTCATGGTTAAGAAAGAGGTAGTTTCAATGTTCCAGATGCGATGTGAGTCTTATTGTCTTCTTCTAATATTTTATCAATCACTGATTGTTGTACCAATAGCTTTGCTGATCCGGTGAAAAATTTTGGTTACTTTTCTGGATTGTTACTGAAATAGTCATGTCAAAGCCAGTGCACAAGCATAGCCAATTTATCACATCATTTCTTGCTCTTTAAATTTGTTCAAAGATGTTCTGTATTTAGAATAGACTCTTAACCAGCAATCTGTTCGTAAACAGGAATCTCTGGACAATATAACTCTCTTCTCAATAATAACAATCATGTCGTTCATCCTGCTATCCCCTGTGGCTATTTTCATGGAAGGCGTCAAGTTTACTCCTTCATACATGCAGTCTGTTGTGAGTGATACATTTTACAAACTAGAAATTACTAAAAAAGTAGTTATTGTTTGTTTAATGTCCAGAAATATTTTACTTATGATGAGTTCTTTGTTCTTTTTATTTCTGACATGTCAGGGCTTGAATGTTAGAGAGGTATATGTGAGATCTCTTTTGGCTGCGCTCTGTTTCCATGCTTATCAGCAGGTGAGTCTTTTTATGTATTTTCCTGCTCTTCCCAGAACCCTGTTCCTAAAGTGTTTATAAGTGACCTTGTTAGCACTAGCCCCCATTTGATGGTTTATTCACTTTGAAATGGAATGACCACAACCACATTGCTAAAACTGAATCATAAGACCCAAGTCTTGAACCTATAACTTCTCATGAGCTAAAAACTGCTTTTTTGACCTTAGATATGCTAAAGACATTGACAAAGCTCAAGGGACAGTATTTCTGATGTGTGTTATTTTATGGTCATCTCTAGAAGTTTTAGATGCCCTTAATTCTTATGACTATTTGAATCAATTAGATTAATGGATGTTTGCAATAATTTGCTTAACACTTTTTATATGTTTTTCATTTCTCTTCTTCACTTTGCCTATCAATGGTAGACCATCATGGCCGCACTGGGTTAAGATTACTAGACGTTTAAAGTGTTTTCAGCACCAAAAGCGCTTTTGGACTGCATAAACATGTTTGGTTTGCATTAAGAAATAGTGATTTGGTGAAAATTATTAGGGCTATAAGTACTTGTCTTAAACGGCGGGGGACTGATAAATATAAGTGTCATTTTTTACTATATTGACTCCCTCTCTTCTCTCAACTTCTTCCTTCTCACCCCCTCCCCCATCTCCCTCTTGCCATGGTGGCAGAGATGTCAATGGCAAAGGCGATGGCAATGGTGTCGACAATGGGAATGGCGTCTGGATACTCCCTCCTTCTCTTTTCTTTTTTTGCAAGTAGTTTACTCATAGAAACAGAGATTCGTCAGGAACATATGCCTTTTAATGACTTCAAGTGGATTTTATGCAAGTTTTTTTTTTTTTGGATTCCTATTTGTTCTTACTAATTTATTGTTTGTGATCCCATTTTATCTTCCATAACTCCATTTTTTATTTTTTATTTCTGAATCAATTATTTTGTAAATTTGTTCATTTTTTTTGTTATTATTGAAAAAGATCATACAATTTTAATCTAATATTTGATAGATTTTCATTTTCTGCTTTACCGAGTCAGAGTTCTTGTAAATTCCTCTTTCATTTTGATTCTTCTTTCTTGCCTGGGTGGATAGGGGAGTGCCTGCCTAGATCAGGATTTGGCAATAGGGTGGTCCTGAATCACTCCTGACTAGGTGAGGCGATGGACTAGGTGTCACCTAGACGACATTTTGACTACACTGATGCAACCCTTTCTTACCCATGCTTAGGAAAGCAGCCCCCGAAACAACTGAACCTGCTCTTCTATTTGAGTCAAAGGTCTCTCTTGTTCTCAGAGAAGCCGAAGGTTGCTTTAACCCAAAAGGTGATCACTGAAAGGGACACCGTCACACAGAAGGTTCAGTTATTTGTTAATATTCCCTTGACTTTTGCGGTTGACATGGCAATCACTGTATAACTCTTACCAATACTTATAACATGCCAAATCATTTTTACTCCACATCTATCTCCTATCTGACAACCCCATATTTGTTTCTAACCCTCTTGGCCGCCATATAGATGAATATGGACCCATTGGTCATTCTATCGTTGAATAAGAACAAAACTTCTTATGAAAATATTCTATAAAAAAGATCAACTAAATATATATGCATAACCTCTATTATGAAATAGTTTCACCTCTGTGCAGATGTAATTGTATTTCAACCCTCCTTAAGACAGGCCCTTTTGGAGTGGTTGCTTGGACTTACTCTTATGGCACCTTAGTGGCTACCCTAGGTCGGGCTTTGTGTGTGTTTGTTTAGACTTTGAGCTTAGAGTGTGTGTTAGTTACATAATATCATTTCAACCAAAAAAAATCTATTGGTCTGAATCTGGTAGTTTCAATTATACGCACAAGCTCTATTATGTAATAATTTCAACTTTATTCAAATTTGTAATTGTATTTGATTGCCATTTGTTACAAATTGCCCATTCTTGTCAAAAAATAAAAATTTCCAACGCATCGGTTAGGAAAGACCATGCTCACCCTATTATGTAAGCCTTGTAAGGCATAAGCTTTTTGGGTTGGTTTTACCATTTTCATAACAATTTTACCTCCAAATTATTGGAGGTTAATGTTATGAATGCTGATATTATTGGTTTGAATCTTGCAGGTTTCTTACATGATATTACAGAGGGTATCACCTGTCACCCACTCTGTGGGCAATTGTGTTAAGCGGGTGGTGGTCATTGTGACCTCAGTTCTCTTCTTCCGAACACCTGTCACACCTGTCAACTCTCTCGGTAAATCCCTTGTTACCCACTACTTAAAAATGTCTATGTCGTGACTCGTGACCAACTTCAATTTGTCCTTCAATTATTTCCCACTTTCCACTCTGGTTAAGACACCCATTGCTGGCTCTAATTGCAGGAACCGGGGTGGCACTTGCTGGGGTCTTCTTGTATTCAAGGGTGAAGCGGATAAAGCCAAAGGCAGAATGAGGTTTTTAGCATGGAGAAAAGGTGTTTTTAACTTTGTTGTCTGGGAACCAAATCCATCTCAGTAAGAGTGCCAAGTAGTTTAGTTCACTCAGGAATTTATTTTTTTTTGCCTTTCTTTTTTCCCTTTATTGAGAATGTGTAATTCTTTTGCCACTTCTCTTCAATTTTACAAGCTGGCATGCCTGATTTTGAAGGGAGGTTTGTTTTCCTATCTCAACTTTTCTTCAGTAGATCTTCTTCTGAATGAAGATATAGAAGCCTCCATATACATAATCTACAGGGGGCCTTGTTTCAGAGGTGTAGTGGTACTGAGAGGCAGTGACATCCTCGTAACTGCCCATGAATTGGCATGTGCCCCACCTCAACAATCCAAATGATTTGCGTACTGGGTCAATATCCTAGTTTCTCCTCTTTTAGGACGATCGTCAGTTCTAAATGAGGTTAGGCTGAATAAAAGGCACGGTGCATCTTCAAAGCAAAATCTACTACACCAGTCTGATTACACTATACTAGTATTTGCGGCTTTTGAAGTCTCATGGAATTGCAATCCTAAGAAATGAGAAGCAAAAGAACTATATGAAAAAATTATTCTCGGCCTAAACAGGAAAAAAGTGATTTGGAAATGAGACTTCCTCCACTAGTAGACCAACCATGGAGTCAAGGCAATCAAAGCATTCACATGTTGCTTACAGAGCTGAAGCACTCCGTATCGGAGAAGGACCCAATTTGCGGAAACGTACACATACAGGTAATGCACCATGGAAATGGTCACATACGGGTAAAATGCATCATCTTGACGACGCATGAAGAACAAAGAAAATCAAGCAGTGGCAATGCTTATTGATTCGCATGTCCATGCTCGATTCACCTTTCAGGACCCCTAGTTTTGAACCAAACTCTTTGATGAGCAATAGCCCAAACCTCACACTACGGAACGATCTCAACCATAGGATTGAACAGGATTATTATAAATCAAGCTTTAAGATTGACACATTTCCCTTTACTAGGGATTTAGAGGCTTCTAACAGGCCCTAATGCACTAATTTGTACAGTAAGAATTATCTGAATGTTAATGGACTTTGGTTTGTAGCCAATACAAGAGATGGCATAGCTTTCTGAGAAGAGGAAAGTAAACTGAGAGAAGGAAAATAATACTTCAACAGGCTAGTCTGGCCACAGCTCACCCCAAAGTGGTCTAGCTGGTTCGAGCACCATGTATCCTGCAATCAAGGTGTGTTTAATCCTTAAGCCATTGTTAATCTATATGCTTCTGTACAGTTTTTTCCTTAATGAAATTCTGTTTACCGATCAAAAACAAAAACTGTTGGTAAGGTGGTGTACGAGTTAAGAAGTTAGATTCCTTTGCTTGTGGCTAATTCTTATCTTATCTCCTTTTTGGTTCATCATTTGTGAATGTGTATGCTTTGTACAGTTTTTTCCTTAATGAAATTACGTTTACCGATCGGGAAAAAAAAACCATAAGGCATTGTTTGTCTTTTCGATGCAGTCAAGCATTGTTAATTTCAGATTCCATGGTGTAAACCTGCGACGAGACCACTAAATTTGGTAGATCAATAGCTACAGGTTGTTTTTCTCAGCATTCAATCAACAAAAATAAATGCAAATGACTAAACTAAATATGTTAACTAAAATTATTATCTGCAAATTACAATTATAGAGTTTGTTATGTGTGTCTGATATCTGGAGAAAGATTGTTCCGGTTCATACAAAAAATAGAGTAGAGTAGATTGCATTGAGAGTCTTAAATGAACATTAAGCAAATACAAGAAAGTAGATTATTTGAGTCCAACTATTCATAACTCCTTATATGCATATACATACATGGACTCCATTCATAACTTAGTGCCCACTATTTATTTTTGTCTACTTTATTGATGGGCTGCTATTTGAACTGCAGTGATTTTTATTTTTTATTTTTTTGATCAGTAAACAGGCGATCTATTAAATAAAAATGAAAAAAATATAGAAAGAGACTCGAGAGTTTACTGAATGAGTAAACAAAATTATGATTATTATTATTATTAAAAAAGCTCACTAGGACAACATTCACAATGTTGGTCAAGTGAATTTGATGATCCCTACAAATACTCAATACCACTTCTACTACAGATGAACAAGCATATTTTCCTTAGGAGGAAGAGCTTTGAACATGGCACCTTCCATAACCAAATGAAGCATTAAAAGGATCAGAGGACCCTTTGCTAGATGAAATTTACAGGGATCTAAAGGGTATTTACACTTCTAGTCTTTTTATCAGTTGCTTTTTCATAATAGATGGAGGATTGACATTGAGAAAAGACTAGTGAGAGCTATCTCACAACTTTCAACACATGGGTCCCAAATGGGGTTACAGATCTTTATCACTACCACATTGTATCTATAAGTAAATAGAACATAGGTAATTTCACAAAATCAGAGTATTGCGACCATAATAAAAACATAAAACACAACCTGGGACCCACAACTTTGAATTAATATCTCATTTAAATATTTGTTCTCATCCTTGTAATATAGTGGAATCCATCCTATGTCTTCCACTAGCTTGTGTACCTTAGTAACTGAACCAACAAAAAATTCCAAGCCAATCCCCTCACATCCATGTGAAAGACCATTTACACTGTACTAAGGTCAGACATGTCTCTTCCTTGGCATGTATAACAAAGATAGCTACAAGAAATTTGGTCCACACAGTGGGGTGCTATGCAGGTGGACAAATTCCATCTAAATGTTATATATTTCCTTGGACACGCCATCGTAACCCAAAATAAAAAAGGACTGAATGATAAATGTCGTCTAACCAAGAAAGGCCATAGTAAACCTATAATCATGAACTTTAAGAAGGGATTATGTGGGTTTTGGTAACATTCGCATCATGTAATTTTTATGGGTATAGGGGTTTTGGTTTTATGTCCCCCAATTATCTTTGCTTGTAATCTATCTAATATAAAGGTAGGGGTCTGCCAAACCCCGTCTCCACTAAATGGCTTTCATGGAAAAAAAAACTCTAGTCATGAACTTTAATTTCTCACCCCTTCATTAGTTTTGATGTGCTATTGAAAAGAAAAGCCATGCAAGGAAACTGACACTGACCCGGACAATGGAACATGACAGCGTTGTCGACTAGTATAACAGTTCTAACAACTGCACATCACAAGAGAACTACAAACAAAGCTTTAAAGCCAAATATTCAGGAAACAAGATCAAAAGGATGATGGTAAAGGGAGATGGGTCACTTTAATTAACAAATTAACCCCTTTGGACACACTAGCTGAGTGGCAATTATTAAAATCCTGTCAAACACGAACTTGGAAAAAAAATGTGAAGTACTCCCATGGCCAATGCTAAAGCAGAAAAGACCCTCTCCTAACTTGCCTCAACCATTACTGGATGCTCGGCCGACACATACTTCATTCAAGGTCCGTATTAGACTGCTACTGCTTAGAGGACTATTTTTAGTAAAAAAAAGGTTCAGCCTCAATAAGAGAGTGCTGGTGGGGGGAAATGAGAATAGGACACAGATGAAGTGACACGCATTAGAGGACTCAAGACCCATAGTTCAGTGGCTCCACCAAAGGCTATCCCAGACCCAAAATTGACTCAAGTGGATGATCCTCACATCACACTTGTTGTACTCTTTAAGATGATTTTTTAAAAAAATGGTGAAAGATGCACAAATTCCCTGTCTATAGTCTTGATGCAAGAAATCTCTGTAGTCGTTCCACAACTCTTAAGAAAATATAACACGGCATAAATGACACGCATAAAATCAGAGAAATCCATGTTTCTTGAATGCATAGGTTTGAATACATATAGATGTAAGTTGACCAGTACCTACATGTGTTGACCAAGTATTAATACAGAGTAGGCATCTCTGCACTCACGAATCCATGTGATCACATTACATATATACAAAATATTTATTGCGGATACATGTACACTTATCTACAAGCAACCAAAAGTTATGATCATCTCTCGACATGCATAAATATATACTCATCCATTACAATTAAACAAACGACTGTGTATTTATGTAAATAGATTCAAGTAGTGCATGCAACTCCTGTCAAAATGTCCATAAGTCTAGGAGATGTTATGTCACCAGTTATCTGTCAATATAAGAGTCAGCTTTATGGTGCTGGGAACTCTTTGTCACAATCATAGAGATGGTACATTGTTTTCCAATATTTCTTAATATTATTTCATCTTTGGCAAATTCTGTAATCAACTTGAACTTAAAATCAATATGTCCCACAACAATTCTAGAGTTCTTATTTTCTTCTCCGTTATTTTTTTTTTTTCAAACAACAAAATCAATGGTATCATATAAAATTTATGCGGTACATATCTACAAGAAAGTGTACATTGCTCTCTGGGGTGGCCACTATGTGCTTCCATGCATTGAATTTTTGGTCCTTTTGTAAGAAATATTATCTGAGAACAAGTTGCAGGTCATGTGGGTTTAGAGTAGCTTATGTTCAATACCTCTAAGAGTTTATATCTGTCCAAACTTTCCCCACGGCTAAATAAAAAGGACATGACTTTCTCCCAACTTCTTTTGCAATTGAAGTTACAAAGGCTGATCCATCAATGTAATAATTGACTTGCAGGTACTTATAATAGTTGAGTTATATTTGCAGCTTACAGATTTTCAAGGTTCAACTACTTAAACAAGAAAACCAGAAAGAGCAAATCTAAGGAGAGATAACTAGTAACTATACTATCAAGCAAAGTGATGAAGCAAACTCTTCATAAATTATAAATCAGACACACATATATGGATAAATAAAGATTTAATACCAAACATAAAAGAAAAAATAACATATTTTCATTATCAAAGTTATGTTCTTCTGCCCAGTCTATAGCACTACTACAAGCGGCATACTCTGTTGCCGCAGGTTAGAAACAGAAACAGGAACACCACACTGACAAGATAATATCCAAATTACATAAACAACATGAGACCTCTCGAGCACCTCTAACAACTTACTTACCTGAATTAGTGTATAGGTTTTAACCCGATGTTGAACCACAAGAGATTTCTCCAAGCATTGATAGCCGAGGACTGGGGCTTTGTTTTGCTTCAGGTCCCTTCCCACTTAGTTGTGGGCTCCGCCCCAACCTTAGCTCACTCATATGGAGGCTGAATGCCCTGTTTGACACCCTTGGGCTGTATACAGTCTTCATATCATCAAGTGAAGCTGGGGTGGAACTTGTTACTTTTGGACTGTAGATATGACGGATCTCACCACGGCTTCTTGTGATAATATCATCAAGAATTTCCCCACCATCCGTATGACCACTTCTAGCTTGAGGATCTTGATCCTGTCAAGTACATAAAGATCACCAAATGAGTACAGAAGCTTCAGAAGATGAGTTACGTGGAAGCAACCGTTCAGGCTACTTACATCTAATGAGATGTTGTAGTTTACAGCTGGGGTTTCTTCGTATTCCGCGGCATCCAAGTCTTGGAGATGGACTCCTTTAAAAAATTTGGGGAGCGCATACTGCCGCACCGGGACTAGAAGCATGATCAACAATGGGAAAAGTACCCCAGCTATTGGAATCCATGTCAGACCGAAACACAAAAATAAGTACATTGTCTGGAATAAGGTGAAAGAAGCGATGGCCTTGAAGGGCACTGTCTCGATGAATGTTGCGTGATACTCCTCGAACACCCTAATAGGTTTAATAATGAGGAATTAGTGGGTGTAGAAGTTGTTTTAGTTTTCAAAAATAATTATTTATAATCATTGTAGTTTAAAAAAAGCAGTCGTATAACGTGCTAACTTGATTTAGTTTACTTGTTACAAATATATATACTTTTTACGTAGTAATTGAGAAGATATACAATACCTTTTGAGAGATCAATGTATAGGAATCAAACCTTATTCTAAATTTCATATTATTTTATCCACAAATCTGACAAATGAAACATAAAATAGAAAAAAAAAAATGAAGTAGCATGCTCAAAACTCGTTGAGTGTTGGAAAGGAACCTGTGTTGAACATGAGTAGTTAAGCTGCTTAGAATAATCCATACCACACGAGATCAGTTTTAAAAAGCATGCTTTTTTATAGTTACAGTGGCAGTTGGAGGGGTAGGACATGGATAATTCAACTGTTCAGTGAAATCCGTGCAGAATAGGAGTTTGGCATCACAAAGCATGCATGATCATAATTGGAGGAGCCAACGGAGAGTGGATACCATTTGACTGAAATTAAAACCTAAAAGGGAGAAAAAGAAGGCAAGTCCTAGAAACTACAGCAAAGCCAGGACTACCATGACCAAGGTATGAGCAAAGACTTACTTGTGTCTTCGACTTGGAGCAGTGAAAAGCAACAATATCCTCTCCCAAAATTGATTCCCTGGCAAGCTTTCTATAGCCATGAAAGCAAAGTATCCCCAAAGAACTGAAGTCGGGATCTTCTTCAGAAGAGGCATAGCAGCAACACAACCACCTACCATCAGGGACTGAAGCAAATTGCTGAGGCGCTGTTCTTTGACCTCAACGGGTAAGAGATCATCAACATCCTTCTCAACATCAAATATGGACTCATCAACAGGGGCATCAATTTGGCCAGTTCTTGAAGCCAGTTCAATAGTTGATTCTTTCAACGCTCTCAATCCCTGCTCGAAGAACAAATATTAGGAACAAGAGAAATAAAATTGGAATAATTGGCTGTGTCAAACATCAAATATGACTTAATGTACCAGGCCAGGTGGAGTTTGATAAACTAATGGAGTCTGCATTTGATTGTATGCTTCTTGCATGCTCCCATACAACTGACCCAAGCTTGAATTTTTACTGATACTTTTACGGGCCGTTGATACAAGCTTATTGCACAAAAGCTGTTTCAGATATCCATGTTAATTCCCAATAAATCAATGCAAAAGAATAAAGATAATAAGAAATGGAATACTTATATTGATAAAAGCATGGAGAATTCTAAATTAAAATATATATTTTGAACAGGAAAACAACATTCAGACGTCCTTCTATTGGAGAATTCATGGTGCACATGCAGGGTACCCAAGGATGCCAATAGGAGTACTCTGACCTAGGATAGCTCATAAGCCAAAAATCAACACAATGGAATGATCCTAACTGACTGATCTATGAAATTATGATGGACAGGCCAAAAGTGTGTCAAATATGAAGAGATTCGGATAATTTTTAATAAATACACCAAACTTGCAAAACAAGTGCCCAACATAAAGAGATAACACAGCACCTACACTCAATAAGTAAACTTGAGTTGTTTCAAGGTTATATTCTCAATATCTGTCCTAAAATGTTACCTGATGTTTCAAGGTAGCTAAGCTTTTTGTATGCATCGGAGATTGTGGAATAACACCATTGGAAGGAGGAATGCCGATGAGACCACATAATATGACCTACTCAGAAAGCAAATATGAATATTTTTAAACAAAGATCTATAACATGTACTCAGAGTCAGTCACACAGGCGCTCTTTCTATTGAAGAATAAAGTGAACCCTGAGATTCCAATGCAAAAAGCTTACCAAGGAACCCAAAAGAAGAAGGTCATGATGGTATGAAGGTGGCTTCTTAAGATTAAACTCCTTTTGTTGAGCAAGTTGAGATGCAACACTGTGATCAAAGTAGTAGAGAACAGCAATCATGGTAGCTGGTATAAATGCTCCAACAATATATAACAGTGGCACGGTCAACATTTCCTGCACATTCAAATATAATTTCACGCAGATGCAAAAGAGTATATCTCCTTTCAATTTTATTTTATAACAAAACATGAAGGAAGTTCTCTTTCACAGTGGATGGGAATGGTAAGCACAATATCAACATGGAGAGGAAGTTGAACTGCTATAGTTGGATAAAAATTGTAGGAAGCACCTTGATAACTGTCCAATTTGAGTAAGCACCAGGAGACCAAGGGTTTGGACTGAAAAGCCGCCTCGGGATCCCTCTTGGGACAGTGTTAACTGGCATATAAGATACAGCAGTCCATACAAGTACCATAAGTGGGACTCCATAATCTGCAATTAATCCCCGTAGCCAGCCTATAGTTTTAGAACCACATTTATGAGTTAGAGATCCTTAAAAAAATGCCAATGTATTCTTTTATTATACTAAATCTACGAACTATTACTCTTCTAGGAAATTCGGAAACAAGAGAACTGCAGAAACACATTTATTATCTTAACCAAGCATCCAATAGGTGAGATGCCTACATAAGATTCTTTGTTTGTTGAGTGAGCTGGGACTGAACCCCCCGACCTCAAGGTTGCAACAAATAGTGGTACAAGACTGAGCTTCAGACTAGAACTCTTGATCCATAACCTAATATAAATGTATATGTCTCCTTTAGACTTTAACGCATTATTCAAAGGTTTAAATTAACTAATGTACCTGTCCCATAGCGCCAGGATCTAGCTTTCCGGCTCCTTAATGCAGTAAGAAGAAGGCCAAAGGACAGAACCAATGCAAACATTCCATTGCCGAAGCGCCATGAAGGGAGGAGTGCGCTCTGATTTAGGTTCTCTCTCTCAGGTATGCCAAACTCCTCCACAACTCCCTATAGCATGCAATGCATGAGCTTAAACAGAGTACATTGCGATTGGCACACAATCTGCTAACAAATAATATGCTTCCCTGGTAATCAAATTAAGAGGCCCCATAGGGGTGTGTCCAAATATGGTATTTGCAAATCTTCACCATTGGAAATGGTTGGTCAAAGACCCTTCAAATGAAAAGTTCTCAGTCTAAAGGGTGTTAAATTTTTAAATATGGTGATTTCAAATAAATCCCTCTTATTTTCATATAAGAAAATCAATCTGTATGCAAACCTTAGTTCAGAAAAGCATTAGATAAGAAGTAACCTAATCAGTAAAATAGGTAGATGAATGAGATATAAGCAGTTACGTAAATCCACATAAAATTGATATGTGTGTGTATGTAATTTTTCTACCATCTAACATGGCCATTAAAAAAAAGTTCCTAAAGCATCCTCACCCGAATAGCCTGCTGCATAAAGAGCATTGCTATGAGCAGACCAAATAGTTCGCCGGCTACACGGGTAAATCTATTGATAATAGAGCATGCACCTAGAATAGACAGCAAGAAGAGCAAAAGTGCCGTCCACACACAAACCCTGGAAGCCCGATAAGAAAAGAAAACTATTCAACATCCACCAGAATAGTCATCTATATATGCATCAGTTGAGCATCAAAACACACATTAGAAGTGTTTAGGGTGTACCATCCTGTCCAAGCTACAAAGAGCTTCTGCCCCAAATCTTCCCTATCTTTTGCAAAGTTGAACATGAATGTGTACATCAGTACAGTCGGCTCGGCAACCCCAAGTATAAGCAGTGGCTGTCCTCCAATGATAGAGTGTATGATGCCACAAATTGACGTTGATACAAGTGTTTGCACTGCAGTTAAAGTTCCATCTGCAACAAATAATCAAAGGAAGCAAGTCTTACCAAGCCTAACATTAAACTAGCAAAAAAAGGGGAATATTTGCGATAATAGACTGCCTCATACTTGTATTTCTCTCCAATTGCTCCCCAAAAGATATAACTGGAATTGCTGAAGCAAAGAATATGTAGGTTGTAGGAGCGAGGATCCTGAATAATTAAAAGACACATTAATCTTCTATATGGCATTCATAAAAATAAGAAATCCAAAACTTAGTAATATTCTCAAGAATCTGATACTGTAAATAGTTGCCTCCATTAATATTTCCTTGAAACTAAGATGTGTGTTTAAGATAAATAAGACTCATAATTTGACACTTTATGATCATAGTTAACCCATATCTACTGAGCCTAAAATCCAGCATTGTTGATTCATAATCTATGACAACTTGATAGTATTATATTTGTGGTGGAAGATGACCAACTGAAGAATCACAAACCTGAAACCCGCACGGAAACCACCAGTCCAATCTTGTTTGTAGCACAACAGTCTTCCTTCGATATCATTCTTGATTCCACGGAAGGGCACAAATGTTTCTTCCATGATAATTTGTGCATGAGCAAGAAATGATCATACACTTTTTTTTTTCTTTTGAAAAATGACTAACAGGGACAAGAGAGAGACACAGAAAACGTTAAAACTCGAACGCAGATTTAAGTAACTCGAGAGGCCATTATGATTCCTAAACTGGCATCACCTAAGATAAGTATGAAAAGCTATGGGCAGACAGACAGGATTCTTAGTGATGAAATTATTTAGGAGGGAAAGCAGAAAATGGCGGTTCATATTTCTCGATGTATATATGACCCTTGAAGTGGTCCATGAGCCACTCTATAACTCATAGAATATAAAAGAATGATTTGTGTATATGGCTATGAAGAACAAATGAATTGATTAAAAATGAATATAAAATCAGATTGTAGGATGGAATTTCTAATTTAATTTGGATTGTCTGGTCTGCCTTACTTGAATTCCATAGCTGAACAAATCAAATTAGCGAACGGAGTTCATCTACAGTTGAGATAGTGGTAGTTAACGAAACAAACGAATGCTCTCCATCTGCTCCGAAATCAACTAAGGAACAACTGAGACAGACCTGAGATCCATTACCTCCCCTTCTTTTAATTATCAGAAAGACACCTAAACATCAACTGACGGCCACCAAATATTATCTTCCCCAAGAAAACAAAATTTGATTAGAACCCAAGAGATCACTTACATGGTCTGAACTTTACATGTTAGAACTAACTGAAAACCCCCTCAGATTCAACTTTCAAGGTCTATAGACTATGAACCGTGAAATTAGCGAAGGCCCATGATCATAAACTGAATTTAGGATGGTCTAGAACAATTTAAAGCAAATGGGCATTACCTAATCACAGACGAAAACCTTGAAATCTAAAGGAAATGGGAATAGAGATCTATCCAGGGTCTCAGCTATAGAGGTCAACAGCTCCGATATCGGAAAATTAGCGAAAACCCATGAATTTAAACTAAATAGAGATGATTTAGAACAGTTTAAAGCAAATGGACATCAACCCAACAAAGAGCACAACCAACAAAATCCTTCTCCCAGGTTACATTACACAGAACAAGACCCTTTTGAGAATCAAACAGTTTCAGAACTAACAAATTATGAAATCTGTCTATAAACTTCAGTTACATGGCATGTGGGAACAGAAATCTAAGAAGGAGAGTAGAATGAGAAGCAGTTCACAGAAACTAAGAACAGTTACATGTACCCAGAACGAAAATCAATGAGAAACAAAGGATTAGAAGCAGAGAGAATGAGAAATCCTCAAGAAGACAAACTCTGCAATGGAAGATTTGTGTGATTGAGAAAGTGCGTAGTGACTAAGCATATATACCTCTTTTGTGTATTTAAAAGAGAAAATAAAAATAATGGAAAAGAAAAGGAGAGAGAAACAGTTGCAGTGAAAATTGGAAATGTGGGATTTATTTACCTGAGGAAAGAGATGGAATTGCAGAAGAAACGGGGGCAATAGACATTTAAAAAAAAAACAGTGATGCAACCGAAAGCTTGCCCTGTAAATGGAAATAAACCGAACGGACCTGCCCAAAAAAGGAAATTTTGAAAAACTAAATGTCTAAATTGCCCCTGTTAATTGTAGAAATAGCGGGGCTAAACAGGCAGAAGTCGAAGTCTCGAAGACATTTTTTTTAATCTGTTCCCATCATTTACTGTTATGCTATGTTTGTTTCGATATAAAATTAGGAAAAGCTAATTGAATCTTTCAAAATGTTATTTCTGAGTGTTTGTTTGCGCGTATGCAAGTAAAAAATGTTTTAAGGAAAATAAACCATTTTTGTAGAAAATGATTTACATTTCTGCTCCATTTGTTTTCATGTAAAATAGGGAAAAACAAATAAAATTCATGGAAAACATCAATTGTCCTATAGAAAATACACGCAAAAAATGACATTTCCGTGAAATTCTTTTGTTTTCCCCTATTTACATCAAAACAAACAGAGCATTCAAAAACCCATAAATTATTTTCCCGTAAAATCCACTTAAATATATTTTAAAACAAAAGTACCCCTTCATATTTTTTTTTAACTTTTTTACAAAAAAATAGTTTACCATATTTTCAAGAATACAATCAAATAAGAACAAATGAGTAAAAAAATTTGTCTTACTATAGAAGTTTTTCCATTGTAAATGATTTATGTTGTAAAATTATTTACTTGCAAACAAATGGAGCCTAGTTGTTAAGAGGTGTCAATAAGTTGGGCTGGATCGTGGCCCCATCCGCCATGCTCTAAACCCAACCAGACTCAATTACATAGTTGAACAAAGATTGGGCTTAGAGACTTAGTCCCAGTGGGTTGGCCCGTCAAGGGTTAATGGTCAGTAACAGGGAGTCCCACATCACCTTTGTGATTAGAACCCATGACTTTCAAGTCATCTGTTGAATTGGGTAATTTTGTACTTATAAACTCAGATTTTGGAAATTTGGCTGCAATACAACATATGAGTCCATGCTTCTTCATCCAAGTAGAGTGACTGTACAAATTCTCCCAAGATTGTTCACTCCTGCTATGTTTAGTTGCCGAGAAAATTTGTGAAAACATGAAAAAAAAAAATTTGAATTTCTAATACAACTTTTAGTTGTGTTTTGTCCAATTTTCATTCATTTTCCATGTTTTTGCTTATTTTCTCGGCAATCAAACATAGGGTTAAGGAAAACTTAACCTAATCACACCCCAACATCTGCTGAGAGGTGTGGTGTGCTCATAGTTGAGGTAGGGATCCTAATATACAATCTTGGGAAAATGATGCATATGAAAAAAAAAAAAAAAAAGAACTTGATCTAATCACACGATTTTAATTGTAGGAATGACATGTGAGTTTCATTGGTTTGCTAGTTTAATTAATTAGTTTACTTGCACACAATAACCACTTAAGTTCGATTAAATTTTAATCAACTCAATTAACAGGCATGTGGAAATGCTTCTTGAAGATAATTGGAGCCTCTCATTTGTGCAAGGGAACACAACAACTTTATCCCCGAGATTCAACTTAGCATGAAATCGATATGTTCATTTACAAATTTGTACTGAACTCAAGAAAAGAGCAAAAGAACTCAATTTACTTTTACTTTCTCTCACTTTCTTGCCAAACTAACACACCTTGAGCAGCGGTAAGCCAATCATTCACGAGATGCCCATATGCATGCCATGAGGCATCCAATTGCGTCAAATGTGAGAGAGAAAGAGAGATTCCCATTAAAAAAAGGAAATAGGCTCTTTTTTCTTTTTTTCTTTTTTTTTTAGGGGGGGGGGGTGTTAAATAGAGGAGATATCTTATTGGTGTAACCATGTTCGACTTTCTACTTCTTTATTATCAAACATCTTTATCTCAGGATATCCAAAATCAAGCTTTTGAAATTGCTACCAATTCCTCAACAAGGAAAGGCTAAACTTTCAAGGTTGAGATAGAATAAGAGGCCTCACCTTTCCATCTGCAAAATTACACATCCTCAGTGGACATTTACAATGTCTATCAAATGAACTTATCATCATTATTATTGCATCCACTTCTGGGGTGAAGTCGTGTCCGACTGAGAGAGGTCCTTAGATCAAGTCTTAAAAGCAACAATTTCCATAAATAAACGATGCCTCATTAGTACCCAAAAAGGAAAAATGAATCCATATGATTGGAGAATCAGTTATCAATTTATTAAGAGTGTGACCTTAGTTAAGGGAGGTCTTGCGATCAAGTCATCATATGTAGAGACCTCCCTTAACTAAGGTCACACTTTTGCCATTTGAGCCAAGAGAGACAACTTAAACCTTTTAATAAATCAATTTCTTATTTCTTAAAAAAAATTTAAAAAAAGTTAAGAAAATTTTGCCTTTTCCCTACACGAGAAGAGGGTAAGTTCACCTCTCTGGTTTGCTCCAATGGTAGGATGTATCCTTTTTGGAGGCAAAGGACTCAGTTTCAAGTTTTGATGTGATGGCCAGAAGCCATCATATGTACTAAGCTAATCATCCTACAAAACTAGATAAATGATGACCAAATGAAAAGAAAAATTTGAGGATAGTTAAGATGGCAAACACATGGATACCTTTGAGCGGCTACCTCAAATACCTAACTCTTGATGAATTGTTTGAAGGATATGTTAACATCATCTAAGTTTTGTGGCTGATGAACCTGGACTTACGTAAACAAATAATATCTTATTCTTAGTAATCCGATTCCGAATTTCTTTATAAGAACACTCAGATTTTTCCTTTAAAGTTCGTCCGGCATTTTTCAAGTTATGTCATTGGACAATATGCATTTTCTTTTGTGAAGTAGATGCATCGTGCTTTTCTTCTATTAGGCTACGATTCCCATAAAAATTTAAATGCAACAAAATGAGTGATTTCAAGTCTCCTAAAAATTAATGACTTGAAATCTCATGATGACAAAAATTAATCTTGTTAAAAACCTTGATAAAGTGACTCAAATTTCTTAACAACTACTGTCAGAGAGTGCAAAGTGTCAAGCTTTATAAGTCTCAGCAAAAGAACGGACCCTTATGGGGTATTTGGATTGGATTTTACTAGCCAAAAATCAATTGTGATAAAATTGATTGTGTAGAAATTAATTGTCAAAAAATCACTTTTCAAATAATAGTGTTTGGGGAATACTAAGTTGAGTCTCTCAACTTCGTACTTGTTTTTGGCCAATAAAATCAATGCCAAATGCCGCCTTAATTTAATACAAAAATAAGCCAAATTTTGTTGGATTTCAAAATCACATGATCAATATACTTTTTTTTCTTTCAAATTTTAGTAGTATTCAAAGGTACTTTGATCAACATTTTCTTTTTCGCTAGGCAACGAGCTACAATCGAAGTCATATGATGGACATGCGAGTGGCATGGAGAGGGATTGGGATCCAACATTTAATGGGTCTCACCTAAGAGATCAACTCGGCTAAAATTTATTAAATTTAATGATCTCTCCCTATATATATATTTTTTTCTGCTATAAGGCATTATATATCTATTAGTAGTAGCTATTAGTTAGGGTTAGTGGGTTAGTAACTAATGAATGGACCTTCTGCTTGTCACATCACCGACTTCATCACAAGCTACCCTCATAAGAAGAGCACACCTCGTCATCTGAGCTAGAGGAGCATGTGTTTTATTGAAAGATCCCCAACTAATATTTCTTGAATTCTTCAATGAAATAACTAGAATGAGATTTTATGTTCCCTCTTCATTTTGACCTCACATTTTTTTCCTATTCAAAGAATTCATAAGAAATAAATTTCAAAGTCTCAACATCTTATTCATTTGACTAGTTACTTTCTTTATTTTAAAATTGTTACTATAACCGATTGTAAAAATAAATTGTTAAAGCAACAACACGTGTCAATTTAATGATAACAGTCATTGGTATTATTATCACTCGGATCTTTTACTTAAGGAGATATTATATAATATTTAATTAATTTAAGAATTGCAATGGAAAGCAGCATCTATGTAGATTATGCTTTAAATGAACAATCTAATGCAACACTTTCAACCTATCATTGAGCTCTTATATGCAAATCTACCTAACACGATCTCCTCAATTAAATCCTTATTTAACATTAAGATATGGTAATTGCGGTATAGTTATACTAATTTTATTATTGTTATTATTAATGAAAAAATCCTAGCATATTATCGACACTTGGGTAAAGCGGCTGCCACGATGCCAAATGTTGACTTCATTTGATGATCATAATCAGCCAAATAATCATAAACATTCAAACAAATTGTTGGTGCATTGCTAATTGCACAAATCCTTGAATATATTCATAATAACAATATATACAATACTAACAATTTTATCTTTATATTTTTTTGTATTATTAATAATAATAATAATAATAAAGAGGTAGGGATCCTAATATAAAATCTTGGGAAAATGATGCATATGAACAAAAAAGAACTTGACCTAATCACACAATTTTAATTGTAGGAATGTCATGTGAGTTTCATTGGTTTGCTAGTTTAATTAATTAGTTTACTTGCACACAATAACCACTTAAGTTCAATTAAATTTTAATCAACTCAATTAACAGGCGCAAGGAAATGCTTCTTGAAAATAATTGGAGCCTTTCATTTGTGCAAGGGAACACAACAACTTTATCCCTGAGATTCAACTTAGCATGAAATCGATATGTTCATTTACAAATTTGTACCGAACTCAAGAAAAGAGCAGAAGAACTCAATTTATTTTTACTTTCCCTCACTTTCTTGCCAACTTACACACCTTGAGCGGTAATCCAATCATTCACAAGATGCCCATATGCATGCCGTGAGGCATCCAATTGTGTCGCACATGAATGTGAGAGAAAGAGAGATTCCCATTAAAAAAAGGAAATAGGCTTTTCTTTTTTCTTTTTTCTTTTTTTTTTTTTTTTTGGGGGGGGGGGGGGGGGGAGGGAGTTAATTAATAGAGGAGATATCTTATTGTAACCATGTTCCACTTCTTTATTATCAAACATCTTTATCTCAGGATATCCAAAATCAAGCTTTTGAAATTGCTACCAATTCCTCAACAAGGAAAGGCTAAACTTTTAAGGTTGAGATAGAATAAGAGGCCTCACCTTTCCATCCGTGAAATTACACATCCTCGGGGACATTCACAATGTCTATCAAATGAGCTTATCATCATTATTATTGCATCCACTTCTAGGGTGAAGTCGTGTCCAACTGAGAGAGGTCCTTAGATCAAGTCTTAAAAGCAACAATTTCCATAAATAAATGATGCCTCATTAGTACAACAACAAAAAAAAAGAATCCATATGATTGGAGAATCAGTCATCGATTTATTAAAAGTGTGACCTTAGTTAAGGGAGGTCTTGCGATCAAGTCATCATATGTAGAGACCTCCCTTAACTAAGGTCACACTTTTGCCATCTGAGCCGCGAAAGACATCTTGAACCTTTTAATAAATCAATTTCTTATTTCTTAAATTTTTAAAAAAAAGTTAAGAAAAATATGTTTTTTGCCAACACGAGAAGAGGGTAGGTCCACCTCTCTGATTTGCTCCAGTGGTAGGATGTATCCTTTTTGGAGGCAAAGGACTCAGTTTCGAGTTTTGATGTGACAGCCGAGAAGCCATCATATGTACTAAGCTAACCATCCTACTAACCTAGATAAATGATGACCAACTGAAAAAGAAAATTTTGAGGATAGTTAAGATGGCAAACACATGGATACCTTTGAGCGGCTACCTCAAATACCTTAGTCTTGATACCTAACTTACGATGAATTGTTTGAAGGATATGTTAACATCATCTAAATTCCGTGGCTGATGAACCTGGACTTATGTAAACAAATAATATCTTATTCTTAGTAATCCGATTCCGAATTTCTTTATAAGAACACTCAGATTTTTCCTTTAAAGTTCATTCTTTTGTGGAGACTTACAACATCCGGCATTTTGCAAGTTATGTCATTGGACAATATGCATTTTCTTTTGAGAAGTAGATGCATCGTGCTTTTCATCTATTAGGTTGCGATTCCCATAAAAATTCAAATGCAACAAAATGAGTGATTTCAAGTCTCCTAAAAATTAATGAGAATTGAAATCTCATGATGACAAAATTTAATCTTGTTAAAAACATTGATAAAGTGACTCAAATTTCCTAACAACTACTGTCAGAGAGTGCAAAGTGCCAAGATTTATAAGTTTGAGCAAAAGAATGGACCCTTATGGGGCGTTTGGATTGGATTTTATTAGCCAAAAATCAATTGTGATAAAATTGATTGTGTAGAAATTAATTGTCAAAAAATCACTTTTTCAAATAATAGTGTTCAGGGAATACAAAGTTGAGTCTCTCAACTTCGTACTTGATTTTTGGCCAATAAAATCCAAGCCAAAGGCTGCCTTAATTTAATACAAAAATAAGCCAAATTTTGTTGGATTTCAAAATCACATGGTCAATATACTTTTTTTCTTTCAAATTTTAGTTGTATTCAAAGGTACTTTGATAACATTTTCTTTTTTGCTAGGGAACAAGCTACAGTCGAAGTCATATGATGGACATGCGAGTGGCATGGAGAGGGATTGGGATCCAACATTTAATGGGTCTCACCTAAGAGATCAACTCGGCTAAAATTTATTAAATTAATGATCTCTCCCTATATATATATATATATATATATATTTTAGGTATAAGGCATTATATATCTATTAGTAGTAGCTATTAGTTAGGGTTAGTGGGTTAGTAACTAATGAATTGACCTTCTGCTTGTCACATCACCGACTTCATCACAGGCTTACTCTCATAAGAAGAGCACACCTCGTCATCTGAGCTAGAGGAGCATCTGTTTTATTGAAAGGTCCCCAATTAATATTTCTTGAATTCTTCAATGAAATAATTAGTGAGATTTTATGTTCCCTCTTCATTTCTACCTCACATTTTTTTCCCATTCACAAAATTCATAAGAAATAAATTTCAAAGTCTAAACATCTTATTCCTTTGACTAGTTATTTTCTTTACTTTTAAAATTGTTATTTTAACCGATTGTAAAAATAAATTGGTAAAGCAACAACACATGTCAATTTAATGATAATAGTCATTGGTATTATTATCACTCGGATCGTTTACTTAAGGAGATATTATATAATATTCAATTAATTTAAGAATTGCAATGGAAAGCAGCATCTATGTAGATTATGCTTTAAATGAACAATCTAATGCAACAATTTCAACCTATCATTGAGCTCTTACATGCAAATCGACCTAACACGATCTCCTCAATTAAATCCTTATTTAACATTAAGATATGGTAATTGCGGTATATTTATACTAATTTTATTATTGTTATTATTAATGAAAAAGTCCTAGCAAATTATCGACACTTGGGTAAAGCAGCTGCCACGATGCCAAATGTTGACTTCATTTGATGATCATGATCAGCCAAATAATCATAAATTTTCAAACAAATTGTTGGTGCATTGCTAATTGCACAAATCCTTGAATATAATAATAATAACAATATATACACTAATAATAATTTTATCTTTATATTTTTGTGTATTACTAATAATATAAAAAAAATAGAGGAGAGGATGGGGAGAATTATTATTATTGTAGTTGTTAACTTGTTATAGTTATTGTAATCTAGCTTTATAAGCTCTCAACCATGCATGCACCTCTATCTGACACGTTAGCATTAATGCCTAGGGTTAATGCAGGTTTCTCTTCCTAGTATTTTAGAAAATGCTTATCTTAATTGAGCCATTACTATCTCCCATATCCAAGCCATGTCTAAACCTCTTTCTAATACCCTAATCATAATAAAAGTAGGAAAAAGACAAGTACCTTCACTGATCAAGATGTTTATGCAAATTTAGGTGATGATGATACATGAAAACTAATATGTTAAACCATAACTTCTAATTGGTTGTACAGTGAAGGTGGTGGAGACCAAAGGACTATGATTGACTTGAGATAAAAAGATAGAAAGGTATATGCTCCTCTCCTTTTAAGTATAGAAGACAAGGCTTCCATCATCAACTCTCCAAAAGGGATTCTCCTTACATCATTATTGTATTTAATTCGAATCACAGTCAATCATGATTGAATTCAGGGAGAGTTTAATCGCACCCACAGGTCAACACATGTCATTTTTAACCCTCATTAACCATGATTAAGATATACTAACCCTTAGGTTCAATAATCTAACCTTGATTTTTAGAAATTCTTTTTTCAAATTTTTAACTTAGGGTTAAATTAATTTAACCCTAAGTTTAATTTTATTAAAATATTTTTTCTAAAAACTAAGATTAGACTATTCAACCCTATGGGTTAAGGAATCTTAACCATAGTTAATATAGTTAAAATGGACACGTGTTGACTTGTGGGTGCGATTAAACCCTCCCTGAGTTCACTCACAATTGGCTGTGCTTTGATCTCTAATTTTTCAGATGTTCTTTCAAAAGAGAAGAATAAAAATTGCAGTTCACTTAAGCAAGCAAGGATTACCTTACCCACTCATGAATGTGGAGATTAATATAAAATTTAAAAAGATAAGTGGAATTAAACATACAACTTATAATTGGCGAAAAAATTAGTATCCTACTGAGACGCATGCGTGTCCATGAAACATCGATTCCTAGTTAATAGGAGAGAGGCCGACATTTGTCATCATGATTATTGGCAGACCGGGACCCAAAACCTAATGTTATCTTTTTAACAAAATATGATTTGTTTTTCTTACAATCACTATTCTTACCCTTTTTAAATAATAAAACAAATGACTTTGTATGAGTCCCACAATTGGGTTGACACAAAGTCATTTGTTTCAAACAGCTTGTGCATGCCAACTAAGGTATTGGTTTGAGTGCATACACTCTGATTGGTGTGCACATACTAATGTGGCACCTTGGGAGTGGGTGTTGGCGGTCTCCTCGCCAGCATGGACTAGAGAAGATCTCAAGTCTTTGTTTTATTATTAACTAGTAAGGATGTATCCAAGTTGAGCCAGCTCGAAGGCTTGGCTCGAATATCATATATAAAATAACAAAAATTAAGATATATTATTTATAATGTTAATAATATTTTTATTAAAAATAGATTTTTAATAAATCAAGCCAAGACCGGTTGGAGCTTGAATCAATTCGGGCTATGCCAAGCTCGAGCCAAGTTATTGTATTTAAGCCAAGCTTGGCCCAGCTCGGATCGAATACACCCCTATTAACTAGGGTGAGAGTAGCGATTGTAAGAATATGCTTAGCATTCCTCGTACAATTAGTTTATGAAATGTTGGGTTTGTTATTTCTCTTGAAGTCACAACATCTTGATGGTGTAAAGGTCCCCTCATGACCAAACCAAAAAAAAAAGGTCCCCTCATGAAGTATGAGATTTATTGAACCACCAAAGTACGGAAAAGGAGGAGAAGCCACTAAAATCCAAATGAGGAGAGTCAGTAGATAATAAAGTCACATAGTGATGGAAGTTAGGTCAATGGTTAGGTTTCTATGAACTGTGGAACCCACATGCTTTGTTGGAAAGAACCATCCATATTCCCTTGTAAAAATATATTAATTTAGGGTTTACGGTTGCTAAGGGAGTGATAAGCTATCATATAATTAATAAATAAATAAAAACTAGCCCTAGGCATAGAATTCAATTTTTTTCCACACTCTGATTGTAAGCGTAATACATGTTCTTGCCACCTTTCTAACAGGTTAAAGAAAACAAAATTTTTATCTCGGCTCTCAATGTAACAGGGGAAAAGTAGTAATACTTATTGCTGCTATAGTGATAGTTTGGAAGTTCACGACTAGGGTTAGCATTTCTCTGAAAAAAAAATCTATATATATATACAAAAACAATATAACTGGCTAGAGAGGGAGAGAAATTAATATTACATAAACTCCCTCTTTCATGCAACTTCAACTTTTTTTTATTACTAATGACACTATAGAATACCTAATACACCTGCTTATTAGAAATTAACAGTTTCACTTTGCAAAATCCTACCACATTGTATACATTTAACAAACACATTTTTGAAGACTCCTCTTTATCCCTTGAAAAATATAACATCGGATGCAAAATCCCATATTCGATTGAGCCTCTATCATGAGCGATTATGAGGAATTTGGGGATTTAAATCTTTTTGTCTAATTTTGGGAGGGGTCTCTAAGTAGAGAAGTCTGAATTAGACATCATTTTGTTAGTTTTTATTACTTGTTCTCATTTATCTTTTAGGTTCAGTATTTGTGATCTTTTTTTCCCTTCTGCTTGCTCTCTTTCTATTATTGAAATCTTGATTACCGATAAAAAAAAATTGTATACCTTTACAAAATGAGCAAACATGATTGCATGCTTATGTATAAGTTCTGTGTGCATTTTTATGGACGAGTACATCGACGTGCTTATGCATTAGGGTTTGCATTTTTCTCCGAAAACATGCATCTGCATGTATAAGTCTCTCGGTACTTCAAAAATTTATAAATTTAATTTATTCAGTCTATTCGTAAAGATGTGATAAATTTGAAAAAATGCAGAAACTTAGTCGATTCGGTGACCCAGTTGCATAACTAAGTGAAAAGAAAATAAAGAAATTTATACGCTTAGTGAGAGTAAGGGAACGACAAACACGAACACGCCCGAACCAAAATTTTATAAAATCCTTATTAAACTAACAAAACATGGTTTAGTTGGCACATAGATTTGGGGGCAAAAATGAAGAACTTTATCACTACATTATAGAAGAATTTGAGGTTTCAACTTAGAGGAAGTTGAGATATAGTAGGAAATATCACTGAGGATCACTGAAAAAGTAGTACTACAGGAAAGGAAGAGACAGAAACAGTAAAAGTGGGTTTTATGTGGTGGAGGTGGTTCCTGCAATAATACAAAGCAAACATTTCAATCAATGTACCATAGCTGTCATAGAATAGAACCCATCACAGTCCAAAATTCTCTTAGGTGTAGGTTGGTGTGGCTACTTCCACTTACATTTCTAACTTATTAATGGCCATATGCCATTTTAAAGTTGATAATATTCTCATAAATAACTTAGGTGTCATATGGTTGGGATTATTTAACCTATTTAATAAGCTAAAAATGAATCTGGCATTTTTAGCTGTTGAGAATTGTGTTTGGTTCGCCCAAAAAAATTGATTTTGAAAAAAATGCTTTCACTTGAAGCGGGAAGGGAGGTGATTTTGGACTAGAAAAATCTATTTTAAAACACATTGACAGGTTTTGATAGAAGTGCGTCTTTTTACAGGACGTTTCTGAACCGAATGTGATTATTTACAACAACAAAAAAATCACTTTTTTTTACAAAGAATTGATATTGGCCAGAGTGTGAACCAAACATGATTATTTATGACAAAGTTTATTTGGAAAATTGATTTTTGTAAAATCAGTTCCTGAGCACAATTAATTCTAGCTGAAAGAATCCAAACCAGCTTTTCCTGTTCATTTTTTCTTCTTTAAGTCAGTCATACTTTGGGCTCTATAAGCATCCAAATTGTAACCAAAAACTACAGTTCAAGAACCCAGCCAAATTATGTGAAGAATGATGTGAAAAGGAAGAGACAGTACTCAGAAATGAAACAAACCACAAAGCAATAGATGAGAGAATAAGCACAAAGAGAGTTAGGGGTTATTATTCTAACTTAGACATGACATCATCAAATGTATTAGAGTATGGAAGTGAAAGAGAAATGATTTCAAATTAGAAAGCTTGCAAGTCCCAATATGGGATAGGATGGTAAATTATTCTATTATTTCTTTTTCTCTGTTCTTTTAAATTTTTTTTTCAGTATCGTAAATACAGTTAGATCGCAACTCCGATTAACTGTTTTAATTATTTGTTCATGGGTTAGTGGGTTAGAGAGCTTAGCATTGAAAGTTAGACCAAATTGTGGGCATATCAACTGTAAAACCCTGAAACTTCATCTGCACAGTACTAGTGAATAGTGTTGTGAATAGTAGATTTTAAAGTCAAAAGGTTTCCATTTATGGTTTGGGTTGTGTGATTAATGATGATGAGAGTGTTGTGTTTAACCATGTGTTATGGCACGTGTTCTAAGGTCCTAAGGAACCTTCATAATGTTTTAAAAGTATAAAGGTTTAAGCAAATGAGAAAGAAAATGAGAAAATGTAAAAAACAGAATAAATCTGGACAATCGTTCGAACGATGCCAGTAAATGGTGAATAAAATCTCAGATATCAAAAACAGTAGGCACAACCGTTCGAATGGTCAAGGACCGTTCAAATGATGTCAGTAAATGGTAAATAAAAGTCTCAGAAACCAAAACTAGTAGGTTCATCCGTTCGAACGATCACACAACAATTCGAACGGTCTTGCCTAGTTAAGTCGCGAAAAAGTTCAAATGTGGGATTTTTAGAGTTCCAACCCCCTAGGGTATAAATAAAGGGCATTTTCGTAGGTTTTAGGTTTTCACCAAGTCTAAGGGAGATTTTGAAAGAAAAATGAGAGGAAGTTAGGGCTTGGAAAGGGGTTTTCCTTAAGATCAAAGGAGAAGACCAAATCTCATCTTCAAAGCCTCCTCAAGCACAAATACCATGAGGATTCAACCTCAAAAGGTAAATACACTATTCTAGATGGTTTTGTTGTAATCAAAATGCTAGAAATCAAGATTTAAAAGCATGCTTGTGGATGATAATGAGTAAATCTGTAACGACCCCAAAATCCTACAAGGCTAAAATAGGACTTTGGAATCGCCACATTACTTAAACCTGCTTAAAAACCATGCATACAAGGCATACTACACGAGTCTCCAAAAATAAGGATAATAAAATTTCGATCATAAAAAGTCAAACCATCCTATACAATGATAGTCCACATACTATGGCTCCTCATAAACGAAATAGTCTAAAACATCCACACGGTAAATAACTAAGGCAACATCAACTAGAAGTCAAAAGTCTAATACAAACATCTCTTTCAAAACAAAATGCTAAAACTACTCAATAGGGATAACTGTCAAAATCCCTAGCCTCCCCCTCAGGAAGCTCACCTTCTCCCTCTTCTTCGGCGTACACCTCCTCGGTCCACGGCTCTCCTCCTAAACCTGAAGACAATGACAGGTCGACTGAGCATGGAATACTCAGTGGATAAACAAACTAATAACAACATAAAATAGCATGAGCAATAATAATATCATAACTTAGTTTATCGATGCTTAAACATAATACTTTCACGTAAAATAGACATAATCAGAGTGCGGAGCATATAACATGTCATAACATCATCTTGACTCGTGTACTCATGAAATTCTTATCCATGAACTTAACTTAAAATATGCATAGACTCATACATGCATGATTCATAGTGTGTTTGTCCCAACAACGCATAATCATAGTGTTTTGTCCCGGCAACGCATAATTCATAGTGTTCGACAACGCGTAGAGTGGATGTTCGTAATGGGGGATCATTCTTTCATAGCATAACATGAATGCGACAACGCGTAGAGTAGATGTTCGTAGTAGGGGATCATTCTTTCATGGCATAATTCGTGACATATTCGTATCCAATGCATGCATGCTTGTGAGACAAGTGAACTCATGAGACTTGAATACTTATCATGCAAGTGCACGTGTGCTTGAGTGTCGTGATTGGAATTCAAATAAGTCATCCCTTAAATTCCAATCTTCCATTAGGAAATTCCGCTAGGTTACATCTCCCTAGTTAGAGAATTCCTAACGTGGAGGATTTTCCTCTAAGGTTTGGCCTACCCGAATACCGATCACCATACAAATAAATAGAGCATAATTTATCATAACAACACAATATTCATTTAACTTAATTTCCTTGATAATCAAAAGCACCATACTAATATTTACCATTCTTAGACATTTCAACAAACATCTAAAGTGCGTTAATTATGGATATTTTGTCATTTCCCATTCTTAACATTCCATCACACGATCATGCTTCCACACAACTCATACATACTCCATATCCATACATTCATCCCAATCCTCCATAGTATTTCCCTTCCTCAGTTCAATTCATCCATAGTATAAATCCATTTTCATCTCTAGTAAGCTTAATCTATACATAATTAGGGAAAACAAATCAAATCATCATTTCTATCATTCATATTAAACTAATATTCATCAAACTTCATTAATAGAGTTGAGTTAGGAAGTTTATCGACCTTAGGGATCCTTCCCTTAGATCCAAATCGCTCACAAGATGATTTGGGGAAGCTTTGAGGACGATCTCCAAGCTTTCCTCTAAATCTTCTAGCAATCTCCTTCTTCTCCAAGCAACCCCTATCTCAAAACCCTAGGTTTTCTCCCCCTTTTTGCCAAATTAGGTTAGAAATAGGTAGAATATTTTAATATCTCAAGTAGGACCCCTATTTATAGCCCCAAGGGTTGAGAACGAAAAGACCTAAAAGTCCTTACTAAAATTCTGTCAAAAACACGAAAGACCGATCGATTGGTGATTATGACCGAGCTATCGGTCGCCTACCGATCGATCGGTGTTTATAACCGTGCGATCGATCAAAAACACACTCTCTGAAAAATTTCCCCATTCAAAATTTTGGACCAGTCGATAGCTACCGATAGATCGGTTTTGGACCGATCGATCGCTACTCATGACCGAGCGATCGGTGTTTAACTGATTTTTGACCTACTCTACTATTTTGGCCATAACTTTTGACTCATTCGTCGGATTCCGACGATTCAACTTGTGTTGGATTCGTCTTTCGAAAACGAACATTTATGGCATTTTAGAATTTCCAAATTCTACTTTATTTATAGACCAAAAACTTCCCAAAATTGACTGATCTGCAATTCCATCAAACAAAACCTCAGAAAACCCATTTTTGATTTAGCTTAGACTAAAAATAAGGAAAAACATTAAACATGAACCTCAAAGAGGGTTCCAATACCTTTCTAATGGTTCAAGAATCACTCAATTCCAATAAACGGTGCCAAAACTAGAGCTTCCTAAAGTTTAGAGTGTGATATGACATTCCTGAACTAGAAGTTTGATTAAACCTTAATCACACTACACCCATTAGATATACAATACAATAAACATTAAAACATCATAAGGACTATAATACCCCTAATGCAATGCAATAAAAACATGAAAAAGATTCGGGTCTCTACAAAATCTTTCTATTAGCAAACCCTTGTTTCATTCTTTAGTAAAGTAAGATGAAATGGTGATGTGAATCCTAAGTGCATGTATGCCTTGGCTATAAATGAAATACATGATGCATGTTTCGATATTTGGTAAAGCTCTTGCCTACTAAGCCACCCACATGATATGAACACTTTGTTTCGCATAACCAATGATTTTCTCATAAGTATGGGTATCCAAAAAACCTCGCATGAACGAAATGAAATCTTATAAGAATGAAAAGGAAAACTCAAAAGAAATTCTAAGATCTCGTATGTATCTCACAAGGATCATTTGTCATGTTGACCCCAAGTCTAAGATCTCATATATACCCCACGAGGATCATGGGTCATGTTGACCTCAAGTCTAAGATCTCGTATGTACCTCACAAGGATCATGGGTCAAGTTGACCCCAAGTCTAAGATCTCGTATGTATCTCACAAGGATCATGGGTCATGTCGATCCCAAGTCTAAGATCTCGTAGGAATCTCACAAGGATCAATCTCATCAGTGTCTCATAAGTATCTCACAAGTCTAAGATCTCGTAAGAATCTCACAAGAATCAATCTCACAAGTATCTCATAGGTCTAAGATCTCGTAAGAATTCTCACAAGGATCATTCCTAATATCTCGTATGTTTCTCACAATGATCATGGGTCAAAATTGACTCTAAGTCTAAGATCTCATAAGATGCTCACAAAGATCATATTCTCACAAGGAATCTCTACGATTCGAACTCAAAGTATGTTTTGAAGTACAAATTCAAGTAGTTAAGATTTAAAGTAAGATTATGGAAATTATGCTCATATATGTTTGAAATGTTAGCTTCTGCACTCTGATTAAAGTATACTTGGAAATTGAATTGTATATGCTATGAAATGTTTTCTAACATAATTATCTAGTGGTTTGTATACGCTAAATATTTCATGCTCAGCCGAACCATTATCTTCAGTAGGTCAGAAATTCGACATATGTCCTCTGGAACCATGGGTTGAGGAGGAGTACATAGAAGAGGAGTTTGCTATGGATCATTCCGAGGAGAGAAGGGATCTTGATAGGTGGCCCTACCTGGGTTTCTTCTAATGGAGGCATGTGAGGGAGTGATTGTATTTTGGGACTTCCATTTTGGGGATTTTGTTGGACTAGAGTCATGTGACTGTCTTGGGTCGTGTAATTATGTCATTGTACATTTTGATTTTTTGTTTACACTTGTATATACTTGGAATACAGTTAAGTTATTAAAGAAAATTTTAGTTCACATTTTGTGCTTTATATGCTCTTACAGAATGGTTTTTAAAGTTGAGTCATAATATCAAAGTCTCATAACTCGTAGGTGGGATTTTGGGTCATGACATCAACTGTCACACCACAACTAATGAGAATGGATCTTAGACCATCCACATGGAGGATACACACGGGCAATCATTCATTCGATTTAATTCTTAATCAGAAAACTTCTTGGATTTTTTATTCTAAATATATGTATTCCCTCTTCCATACAAAGAGAATATATGATGTGATTAGCTTGTAATCTTAGATCAACATTTTCTCTATGAATAGTAACTATATGAAACTTATAAACTCGATTTAAAAGCTTAAAAAACTTGGATTTGAGTCGCTTAGTCGACGTGCCGTCACAAAATAACCATAAGCGAAAAATTATGTCCAAGTCCCAAGCTAGTCAATGATTAGAGTTAAATGAGATGAGTATCCGCCGAGATGCAAGAACCCAACTCAAACAAGTTAGGACGATAATCAATGTTTGAACACTACTTGGGACTAATAAAACTTCAATTATAGCTATGTCTAAACTGGTATGAATCAGGACTTAGGAATACTTAAAAACAAATTAACATGATAAATACATTGGGAAAAAAAATTAGCGAAGGCATGCTAGCTTTACTCTTAGCCAAAAATCAATATTTGTCCTTGCTTTTGCTTTGGCGACTGGTTATGAATTTCTATTAAACAATGAGAAAGTTAGTGAAAATTTTTACAACCAGTCAAAATAAAATAAGGACAAGTGTTGCTTTGAAGTTGAATAGAGAAGGTTAGCCGCCTCAAAACTATAATTGAAGGTCAACTAGAACTATAATAATGTGAGGAGTGACATAAAGAATTAAAGCTGGTTTTTATGTGGTTGAGGTTCTTGGCTTCTTGCAATAATATGAAAGCTTTCAAATCAGTTTCTTGAGTTTTCTTCAGTCTTCAGTTCGGACAGGCCTATGTTAAAAAAGGAAATGGCTGTTCGACCAACCGGTCTACGGCGGTACTAGACCGCTTTTACAGTGTGTTAGTGCAGTAAATTGACCACCGCGAAGCGCTCTCCCGAGACTTGAACTCTGGTCGTGTCCCTGAATAGAGATAGGTAATGCCAGTCATCTGCAACTCCATTCCTTCAAACATCTAATTCAAGGTTAGTCTACTGTCTACCATTTTTTGTTTGGAACGAGGGTATCCGGACCTCTTAGAGCACCCGACTAAGTCTCTCAGGCCGTGAAGATTCTCTTATACTACACAACCACCAGGAAAGCCAAGATAAATCACAAAGGGTGGCCAACGAGGGGAAGGGACGGGACTCGAACTCAAGACCTCTACTTCTTGAAGCGTGGTCTTGGCCACTAGCCCAACCACGGCTTGTTGCATTGATTAATTTTCTTCTTTTTTTTTGTTTTTTTTTTGTAAATTTTAGACATATTTGAGAAGCCTCACTGATTTATTATGTTTATAACTCGTAACTGAAATTTGTAAGGATGGCAGCTTGCCAAGTTGATGAAGTGCCTGGGGATCAATGCTATCTAGGGGTAGCAATTTCTGACCCGAATGATTTCTAGTGGGTTCCGGAACTCTGGTTGATGCCTTGGACTCATTGGGTCGGGTTTCCAGTTGGTCTCTACAGAACCAGCAGGTCAAATATATAGTTAATTTGTTAACAAATATGTATGATTATGTACAAAGTAACCATAGTAAATATTAATTATAAGTTTAAATGTTATTGTACTTAGAATTTATTATTTTATTCGGTTTGAACAGGGCGTTAAGGTTAAGGGATCCCTTATTGAGTTGGGTTACGAGTTTTTTTTAAACCCATTTATAAACACGTCGGGTTGGATTGGGCGCAAATAAAAAGGAAAGAAAGAACAATGGAACAAATATGTAAAAAAAAAAAATATATATATATATATATCAGGGCTGTTGATGGGTTGCTAGGACTAATGGGCTTATTCGACTGAACTATGAAATGGACCAAGCATAGTTTGCTCCGCGGTTATGGATTAGGTTTTGATCTTCATGCTTTTGTGACTAGAGAGGGCCAAGCTTTAAAAATTGACTTAGGATCTTCTCCAGGCATCCAATCCAATTGGAAGGTGCCACATACCTTCTTCAAGTCAATCAATGCATCAATTTGTATGCACATATCTTGGCAAGCGTGCAAAGTGGGTGTGTGGCATCTTCCAATTGGTGTTAGTAGTCTAATGGGATTAAAATTAGGCTCAACTCTTTCCCGGACAAGCCCAAAATTAGCACCTACTTAACCAGGCGAGGACCATATCTTTAAACCTGTACTGGGTTGGGCTTGAGCCTATGGTCTAGCATGCTGATTCAGTCCTCGGCTTATCATGGCCCAGCCCAACACCATGGTTTCTTCTTAGCTCTAAGTCAGTGTTATAAAAACCGGACCAGACTGGCCGGTTGAACCAGTAAAACCGGGAACCAGTCTGGTCTCCGGTTCCGAAACCCTCAAAACCGGAATGTATTAAGAACCGGCAGAACCGGCCAATTCCGTCCATCAACGGGAAAAACAGGGTTAAAAACCGGTAGAACCAGCCAGGGAAAGAAGAAAATTGAGGGGAAAGGGAGGAAATGGTTTTTTTTTACAAAAAGGAAATGGTCAAACCGGTGGAACCAACCACTCAAACCGGTGGAACCAACCACTGCCGGTTTGAGGCCCGGTCCGGTTCTGAAATCGCAACAAGGCCTCGCTGCTGCATGCCTGCATGAACAGAATCCTAAGTCTCACTGTTCTCTTTCACTTCCTCAGGGGAACCCTGAATACCACCTTAAAAGTCTCAGTATCAAAACGATTCAAATCTGTGAAGAGAAATGTAATTTGAAGATGCAAATTGATGGGAAAAAAATGCCGTGTTCATGATATCCAAATGTGTTTCTTGCTCTAATAGGCCGAGAACAGTAACAAACAGAAACCAGTGGAGGCTGGCAATTCTATATTGTTAGCAACAAAAGTACAGAATTAGCTTCATCCATACCTCTGACAATACTTAGATCATCAAAGACCGAGATGCCAGGCGAACCCAAACTACCTCAATGGCCAAAAGAAGCTGTGCATGCTATTCGAACATAACTATCTTTTCAGGCTCTTTCCAAATCTGCAACAAAGCACCTCAGAGAGGTCAGCCACTGCCATAAAGAAGAGAATTTGATGCCATAGGTTACATCTTGGGGGCTATATCTACAAAGCTAGAGAAAAAAATGGAAGTTCGATCATGTAAGGTTTTTAATCTCCAGACCTATCAAGTAAGAAGTCACAAAGAGGTTTAAGGACCTGAGCCTGGCCACTCCTTTAACCCCACAGCCAAGTTGTTAAGGGGATTGAGGCAGCCTATATAACGAGATCTATGAACCGCCCAAGCCCCCAGTGCATCAGTAACAAAGCATTAAACATCACCATGTCAATGTTATGATTCCTACCGACTCGAACTTAGCTTTGAGAATGGAATCCTTCTCTTACAATCGCCAATTCATGTTCTTCCTCTTATCTGACAGCAATTGGTTTTGCCTTGAAGCATCACCAAGCTTATTGTAAAAAGCCCCAAATAATGTAAAGGGTTAACAAAAATTGTTCCTACATTCAACAAAAATCCAGCCAAGTTTCTGGAAACAAAAATACATGATCAAAACAAGCTTCAACTAATGAGCATCGAAACTACATTATGATGAGTTATCCCCGGTTCAGAAGATATAATCAAAAGAAACCTTGATTTGAAGGACAGGATGCATATGCTGGAACATAAGAACTGAATCAAATTCGAAGTCAGCTGTCAAATACGCCCATTCAAACGCAATCATTGATTTTTCCCCATTATGCACTTCACCAGGTCTAGAATGCGAAAATAGTCGTAGAACAGAGCAGAGTGTTTACCCTCAAGCCCATCTCTGCTCACCCTATTGCTGCCTGCAAGGTTATTGCACGGACTCCCACCAATAACAAGATCAAACCCACCAAAAGAGTTGATCAGCTGCTCCAGCCTATCACCGTTCACCTGTTGCACATCTGTAAAGTCAATCAGATTCCCCTTCTGGTTCGTTTGTTCCCACCAGCTCCGAACAATGTTTCGGCTTGTTTCTGAAATCTCAATCGAGACAACATTCTTCATAGGGATCCCAAGCCGATGCAGAGCAACTTCAGCGCCTCCAATCCCAGAGAAAAGAGAGAGGAGGTTGATGCCACCCGGGAAAATGTCCTTTAAGACCGAGAGATGGTAGGCCACCGTGTCAACCTGAAACGAGTTTGCTTTTTAAGAAGGAATTTAAAAGGCCAATGCAAGAGAATGCAAGAGAAACTAAGGAATGTAAACCTGAAACGAGTTACCAAGCGCTTTATATCTATCAGTCCTACTGATTCCGCCGCCCCTTGTGTGATTCTTTGGGAACCCCAACAACATTTCTATCTCATCAGGCTCAAGAGGTGCAACCTTATTCCTTCCAACCCAAACCAGATTCCATTTCCTGCATTCATCAAGGACATACTTTTGGACATGCAGAGGTGGCTCATCATCCCAGTCTTCGAGGGCCTTGCGTATTCTCTCTGTCAGCTTGGCACTTGCAATGCAAGTCTGTAAGCAATTTAACTGAGTTCTTGGATCCCATGAAGGCCACCATTTCCTAGTTAAAGGTAACGATTCATTTATTGTGGATGGGGGAAGCGGCATAAGAGGAAATCTGTTGTGGATTGGAAGATTGTGAACGTAGCCTCTTTTTCTTGCAGCCGCACAGAAATACTTTGAATCAACGAATTCCGGCTCGATGTCATATAAGAATCGAGATATTGTATTCCAAACTCCTTTTGGAGCAAGTGCCACATTCTCATAATAAAAGTATGGAGGCCCAATGGCAGGCTCCGGAAGTGTTCTATGAGACATGTGCCATGGTTCATCAGGAATCCCAAACCCAATCATTGGATTTGGGAGACGGATCGTCTCATCATCATCCATGTGTTTCTTCTCATAGGCTCTATGTTTCTTCCTCTCCCATCTCTCATCCTCAAAGAATTTCCTCTTCTTGTCTTTAGGAGGATCACCATGGACATGACTTGGCCCCGACTGTGAATAATAGAAGAAACATTAGTTACAACAAAATCTACTCATTGTCACTTGAACAGCAAGAAGGGAAAAACAAGGGTCTTCAAATAAAGTAGATATATAGGTTCATTTAGAAAGTTTTGTACACCACATCCTATGATGGGGATAAAAATTAAGGGGTCACCTCATCTTCATGAGGTAATTCCCCTAGATGAGCATCATCGGCCCTTGCCATTTGAGCAGCACATATAAAATCTGTCAGCTCTGCAAGTGAGGAATCTGGACCTGCAATTTTTTTAATTAGATATAATAAGAAATAAATCGATTTACAGCTATGATCCACAAGAGACTGAAGAAGGTTTACATATTCTAAGTTTCTAAGAAGGGAGTACTAGTTACAAAACCTGGCAGCCTGCAGCAGTCGATACTCCATATATATCAGATCATTCTCAAAGTTTAACAGTGACATAAAACTAATCGAGTCCAGTCAACTTGTTGAGTGACTTGAGAATATGATCAAGTTTTAAACAGAGCTTTGACTATAGAAACAAATAGTTCATTGCAAAACATCATAAGAGCCTCATTTTTATCCCTCACCCATTGTAAAAGAGTTTCTTATATTCTTGCACTCCACCACCCCAACAAGCATATTATGTATCTGTAGTAGTACTGGGATCACCCCATGTTGTCATTGTAATACTTGTTTTCTGTCTCACTTGAGTGAGAGGATACTTAAATTGTGATGGTCAACATAAATTGACCAGGGGGTCTGGACTAGAAAAAGGCTGAGCATTGGATTTTTGTTTCCTCATCTGAGTGACGAGATCATTTCCCACAAGTAACACAAAAGAAATTATCCCCACGCTCAAGTGGAAGGATCTAATATACCATTACTGAACCTTGTATCGGTCCGTTTCGCCTTGGTTGAAGCACTTGGACCAATACAATCTCGAATATATCTCACACTCAAGCGATTTGGAATAGAAAATCAAAGCTTGGAACAAGGACGTCTTCGGACTCCTCAATACCAACAAAAAAAGGATTCTAGAGGAAATTCAACTCATTAATCAACGTAAGGAGCTTGCCACCCTTAGAGACCCAGATATTCGACTCTGAGATCTCCTCGAAATCGACTATTCAACATTGTTGAAATCAGAAGAAATTAGTAAAAGACAAAAATCTAGAATAGCCTAGCCTAAAGAAGGGGACAAAAATACCCGTCTCTTCCATAAGATGGCCTGCTCCCGGAGAAGATTCAACTTCATTAACAGGCCCAAAGTCAACGGACCTTGGCAAGAGGAAGAAGATGAAATCCGGAAGTTGTAGCATACTACCAGAATATCTATCAGGAAGATACCTCCTTTCGGCTAAAACTGGATGGTCTCCACTTCTCTAGCCTCACTGATGACCAAAGAGAAGCCCTTGAAAAACCTTTCACAGAACCAGAAATACTTATTAGTGCTGTGAAAAACATGAAAGTGGACAAAGCTTTGGGCCCTGAAGGCTTCTCCATAGAATTCTTCAAATCTTGTTAGGACATAATAGGCCCCGACTTTGTAAATTGGATACGTGAACTCTATGAGTCAAGATCCTTCGACAAAACAATGAACTGTTCTTTCATTCCTCTCATCCCCAAGTCAGCTGGAGCCCATGACATCAAAGATTTTTGACCCATCAGTCTAGTAGGTAGTGCTTACAAAATCTTAGTCAAGGTCCTTGCATCCAGACTTCAAACTGTCATGAGTTCCACCATATCCGCCCCGCAAGGCGCCTTTGTAAATGGCAGGCAAATTCCAGATCCTCATTGCCAATGAATGTGTGGACTCCAGATCCCGCTCAACTTCACGGGAGTACTCTGTAAAGTGGATCTAGAGAAAGGTTTTTAAACATATTAACTAGGAATTCTTGATTACCTAATGCATAGAATGAGATTTGGAACTCGCTAGCATAAATGGATAAACGCATGTTATGCTTCAGTCTCATTCTCGGTTCTAGTAAATGGATCCCCAACCGATTTTTTCAAAAGCTTTAGAGGTATGAGACAAGGGCATCCCCTTTAGTGATTGATGAAGACCGTGTCTTGAGTCCTTGCCTACAAGCATCCGAGTTAGTAATTGATGAAGACCGAAGAAGTTCAACTGAAGACATTCAAAGAAACACCTTCGTCTCACTCAATAGGATGACAAGTGACCTAAATACCATGTTACCCTAAAGAAAATTAACTTAGATCACTTTTATAGACCCTAGGTGACTAGATACAAGTATAGTCAATGTTGAGAAAATTCGGATTCAGACTTCAGTCTTTCTGGCAAATTTGGCCGACCAACTTGATTTTCGGTCCACCAACTAGTGGAAAATTTGTATAGCAAAAAATTTCAGAAAACTGTAATTATTCCGGTCAACCGACTTGAAATCCAGTCGACTGACCTATTCCTTAAAGCCCATCCGATCGACTGACTTTGGAATCCGATCGATCGACCTACGCAGAATTAGAATTCTACTTGGTTTCTAATTGCATTTTTTCCTCTATAAATTGGTTTGTTCCCTAGAACGAACCTCATGGTTTTTGAGAATATTGAGAGAGCTTCATTGACAACATTAGGGTTTCCCAAACCTAATCTCCTCTCTCCTCCCACCCTAGGTTTTGCAAGCCATTGTTTAACCTTGCTTGCTTCATTATTCCAAGTGTTTGGAATTCATCTAGGGTTTTTTTTATCAAACAACCATCAACCCCTTTTAGTCAAAGTAATCTGAAGCCTTTGTTGAAGGAGCAATTCCTTTGTGAAGGATCGTAATTTTGTGGTCAAAGGAATCTGAAGCCGTCATTGATGGGGATCGATCGTGGTCATGGAATTCTAAGAGAAGCACAAGCTACTGTGGTAGATTTCGGACTTGCGAGTTCGTGATTGCTTAGCGAGGCATGGAGGACTGAGTACTGAGGATCGTTGTGTCGAGTCTGGTTGAGTACAATTTGAGTCTTGTAAGTATTTGCTTGATTAACTCTTAGTGATATCTCTTTTGCTAGACGAGGTCCCGTGGTTTTTCCTAGAAGGGTTTCCACGTAAAATCTCTATGTATTGTGGTTTGTGTTTATCTTTCCTTAGTTTTTTTTTTTATCGGTAACTAAGGAATATATTAAAATAACAGGAGAGATACAAGCATTTTATGGAGAAGTAACCTGAAAGCACAAAACAAGGAAGCAATAAGAAAAAGAACAGGAAAATACAACATAGCCAACGACTAACTCCTCATCGCAATATATCACCCACTTCTATCCCAATACCACAGATGGACAGCCAGTCCACCATAGAGCGACGGATCCGGTCTCGAAGATGGGGGATTGGAAGAGAAGAATTGTCAAAGACACGACTATTCCTCTCTTTTCATATAGCCCACGAGACAGCTCCAAGCAATGTAGTTCATATGGCTCCCTTCAAACCCACCAATGTCATCAATTGCCAACCTGATAAGTTCTAATAGGAAGATGAGAAGACCCGGTCAATACTAATCGGGAGAAGAAGAAACCCCATATTTCAAAGACAACCGGGCAATGCAAGAGCAGATGATCTACTGCTCTTCTGCAATGAGGCAAAGGAAGTTGCGATTTGTCATGCTTCACCCTCTACTCTTTAAGTTAGTTAATAATTTAATTGAATAGATTAAAATTAGTTAGATAGACCTTAGGAAGACCTAACCACCTCCTTGGGTTTGTGAGTTCTCAACCTAAAAGGTAATTTTTGGGGTTCACCGGAATTCTTCACTCTTCTTCATAGTAACATAAGCCCTTCGCAAAATGATCTCGAGAGCAGAAGAATCTATTGTCACTAGTTCTCCATTGGCACCCCTCCCCCCCTCTCTGTCTCCTACTTGCAATTCGCAAATGACACACTAGTGTTATGTGATGACTTCTGTAGTCAAATCCTCCATCTTAGATGTTTTGAAGTGGTCTTGGGCCTCAAAGTCAACCTCGAAAAAAGCAAACTATCTGGGAACGATGAAATTCCCCGCCTTCCACCCGTCTAAGCTTTCCACCGGTCTAAGCGTTTTTGTACTTTGTCAATGACCGGATCCAAAACAGTATGGAATCCGGTCATTGACAGAGTACAAAAACGCTTAGACGGGTGGAAGGCTTCACTTCTATTCAAAAGGGGGTTGGCTCACCCTCCTCTAAAGTGTTAGGACCCCTCCCCCCCTGCAGGCGCAATCCATGGCCCTAATGGCTCAGGCTTACGGAAAAGCATCAAGTCAGACTGAGAATTTCTCTCTAACATCAGCTTTTGAGTGGGAGCGAGGTAAAGAAGTTTGTTTCTGGACGGACAAATGGTGTGGTCCCACCACCCACAGTATCGACTTCCGTTCGATATGGCTCCTAGCTTCAAATAGTTCTGCTTCAGTGGAGTCCTACATTAAGTACCCCCACAGAATTCGGTGCCCACGCCTAAGGCACAACCTCAACGATTGGGAGCTAGACATCCTCCAAAACCTCCTTGCAAGACTTCAACAAATTCCCCCCCCCCCCCCCCCCCCCGCCCCCCTCAAGAACATCTGCCAATGGTCTCGATTCACCAAAGGTCAGTTCACAATGAGATCCTTTAATCAAAGCTCTCCTTCCATCATCCGACCACCACTTCCCTTTTAGATCAGTATGGAAGGCGGGTTTGCCTCCCAAGGTATCCTTCTCCCTTTGGACTGCAGTCTTGGACAAAATACTCAAATGCAATCACCTTATGAGTAGAGGGTAGCAAATAGCCAACGGTTGTATCATGTGTCTAGACGCTAAAGAGACGGTAGATCACCTCTTGCTACATTTTCTTTTCGCACATAAGATTTGGAGCTATTTCCTCTCCCATCTGGGACTCCACTGGGTCTTCCCCCATTCCTTCTGGGACTTCTTATCCTGTAAGTTCTCGATGCTACTAGGGGAAGAGGGCATTGAAGGGGGCCCATTGTTACTCGAATCAATAGCCTGGTCTCTTTGGAAAGAACAGAACTCAAGGGTCTTCGAGGACTCCTGCTCACCTTATGCTAGAAACTGCACAAGGGTTGGCCACTTCCTTAAGCATTGGTGCTCCATTTAGGAGAATTTTGATTCATCTTGGTTATTCTTTTTGTTGTAAAATCATTATATTTCTGTTTTGCATATGTTGTTTTCTTTTAGTTCTCTTTTCGGTCTCAGGTTCACTCCCTTGTGACCCACGCCCCTCTTGTACTTCTTTCTCACTATATATATATATATATTGCCCAAAAAAAAATACAATAATAAATGGAGAAAAATGGATCTTCCCAAATCCAAATCATCACCATGTGTCCCTAACAAATAATCCTTGTACATTCCTATCACTCTAAGCCTTTCGATCGGTGGCCCTATGCCTCTTCGACAACCTAAGCAAACGATCTTAAGCATCTGATAAATACACTTTTCCAAGATTAATGACTAAATATTCTAGTTGTACAAAGGTTTTAGTATTATAGGCATTATCGTACCGGGACTGAAGTACTTGAAGACGTGTGGTTAAAATCTCCTATGTTTTTGAGTTGGTGGAACTTGGAAAGAGGTTAGATTCTAGGTTCAGCTAGCACCACTTTTGGGTTCTCTCAAATCGAAAATTAAAAGGTGGAACAATATACTATTTGTGAAGGGTAGATAGATCTTGAACAGCATCTTGATCATTAATGAATGTATTGATAGGAGAATAAAAGGTTGTAATACGGGCATAGCTTGCAAGTTGGACATTGAAAAGGCCTTTAGAATTTAGATCATTATAACTTTGAGTTCTTAGGGTATGTGCTTAAGAGGAGGATAGGCTTTGAAGTGAGATAGAGAGGGTGGAAGAAGGCTTGCTACACTATAGTTTCCTTTTCAATGTTGGCGAACGGTTGCGCAACCAAGTATTTAAGAATCTCCAAAGGCTTTTAAGGCAAGGTGACCCATTATCTACTCCCATGTTCATCACAATCACTGAGGCATTGAGCAGACTAGCGAGACTCGATCTTGGAGGGGTTCTTAGTGGGTAGAGAAGGGTTGTTAGTGTACCATCTTCAATTCACATATGACACCTTGAATTTGTGTGACGCTACTCATCATCAGTTGGGTTATCTTCAATGTAGTTAAGGCGTCGCCTAGGCATTTTTGGGGGTGGGGCGCCCGACTAGGTGATTAGGCAGTCAAAAATAGCTAGGCAACGCCTAGGCATTCGATATTTGGGCGGTCACCTAGGCGGTCTGCCTTATAAAAGCTGTTTTTTTTTTCGTTTTTTGCTTAAAATAATCCAAAAAATCCCAATAAATAAATAAATTTTAAAAAAAAAAATATGTAATGAAGAAGTAATATGATTCTAAATTGTTTTTTTCACTAAAAATATCATTTATAAAAGCTACCCCCCTGCCACCCCCTGGGCAATTTGCTGAAGTTGTACCTTCCAAAACAAACAAGATACTTCTAAAGCCAATATGAAGCTCAAAATTTAGAAAGAAGAAAATTAGATGGGTCAAGAGTTGAAACATACACATAATCCAGTCCAGATAAGCAGATACACACTATTGAGACAGTACACGATGAAGCTCTTCTTAAATACTTTACTATTTATTGGGTTCAAATGATGAAGCTTTTTTATTATTTCTATATTCCATAATCTTTAATGATCATGTTGTAATTCTGAATACATTTTTTTGGCTCTAGGGCCTAACATTATACATGTAACATAGATAATGACACGAATTTGGGTATTTGACCCAGATTTTGAAGTGTTTAATACTCCACTATGTCAGCATGTCTTCGGTTATGTGATATGAATGATTGTAATAGACTTTTACTTTATGTTTTTGTGGAATGTGGGTGTGGAGTTTTGGTCTTTTGGATGTTATATATAATAATATATATACGTGATATATATATAATTATATATATATATATATACATAAATATATATATATGTATATTAAATTTATCGCCTGGGCGTTGCCTAGGCAACGCCTCGCCTAGCCGGGGCTAATCGCCTAGACGCCTTGACTATACTGGTTATCTTCGATGCACCATCCTTACTTTTTAGGCAATTTAAGAGTAAATGATGAATTTCACAACAGCATGTTATATGGGGATAGGAGAGGTGAGCAGCTTGGGCAAGTAAACGAGTTGTTTGGGGTGTTAGATTGGTTACTTCCCTGCTTCCTATTTGGTTATGCCCTTAGGAGCCGGTTTTAATGTCAAGTCAATCTGAGATCCTATGGTTGAAAGAGTTAAAAAGACATTAGCATCTTGGAAATCCTTTAGCATTCCCACTTGCTTTATGTCATTGCTTACCATTTCTGCTTCATCACAAATGTATTAGATAGGGCTGTAAAGAGATCAGAATCGGATCAGATCCGGGCCTTTATGAAGATCTGATTAGAAATCTGACATATTAGAATTCGATCCAAGATCCATCAGGCTCTGAATTCCTCTATTCAAATTCGAATATTACTTGAGATCAAATCCGATTCGAGAAATGTTAAGTTCTGTGAAACTAATATTTTAAGCATGTGAGAAAACCTAAAATAGCTAACATGAAACCCACGGGGGAAGCTATGTAAATATTGCAGATAAATAAATAGGGTTTTTAGTGTTATCAAAATACCCAGCTACCTAAATCTAAGAAAGAACAAGGAACAACACCTCTAAAGGTGAAGCTTGGATGTGATTAGAGAACTTCTGCTTTCAATTCGATAGAGGTTGAAGATGAGGAGAGAGAGAAGTCGTTGCCACCAGCTACTCTTAATGCCGGCAAAAAGTCGAAGATGCAAGAACTCTGAGGGAGAAAAAAAAAAGACGAAGAGCAGTGATAGCATGATAGGGAACAACAGAGGGAAGATTGAGAGAATGGGAGGATGAAAGAAGAAGAGAGAGGAGAGATAATAGGAACTTAGGATCTAATTAGGGTAGCGAAATTGCTTTTTTTAGGTTTTACTTTCACAAATGTTCTATTGAATCTTGTATTCTATTGTATCAACCTGACAAACAGGTTTAAAGTTTAAACACATCAAACTGGTCCAGTTTCTCGCACATACTCAGTAAGAGGCATAAACCAAAGTCTTCTCCCCCTGACAATGTTGAGCAATATCCCGACTCAACTGGTAAACCCAAATGAAATTCTGAACGTAGGCATATGTTTGGGAAGCAGCATCCCAAAATCTCTTAGTTGTTGCCAGGAAGAGAACTTCTAAACTCTGGCTGCATAGAATGAATGAACCATGACATCACAGACAAATTAGCAGCCTCCCACTTCTCATATGTAGGATCTGACATTTCAGGTTCAACAATTCTACCATTTATATGCCCAAGCTTATCTCTGCCATCAATGAACATCTTTGCAAACTGGAACCATTCTAAAAAAATTGATCTATTTAATTTCACTGTTATAATCTGTAATCCTAGGATATTACTATGAGAAATATCTTTCCTACAACTCCAGGATGTCCTGAATTAAAAGAACTCACATCAGAAATGCTACTGGCTGCCATTTTGAGCTCCACACTTGCTCAAACAGGGAAAAGGGAGGGAGCTGATCAACACAAATCAGCCAAGATCCCTTGTAAGAATCACACAACCCCCTTCAATAAGGCTGATTCTACTTAGTTACTGCAGAAAATAGGTCTACATAGACCAAATAAATACAATCACAAAAAATCTGCAACTCCAAAGGAAAATGATAACTTCGAGAGAAAAAAGAAAACACTAATCCTTCAATTCCCATCCAAACGCGATGGGGCCACTTCCATTATCTTCAAAAAAAAATAAACACCACCACTCCATAACATTAAAAAACCCCAAACAGCATTCAGAAAAAGTCTACCATCAGATTATTTGAAATCTGTTTTTTTTTTCTTAAAACTGATTTTTAGGGCTTTAAACCATCCAAATGACTTCAAAAATTCTCCTAAAAATAACACAACACTGGAAGAAGAGTACCTTTCAATGGCACAAAACCAGGCTGGTCGTACAGCTGTATGGCCATTGACGTCGGGTCCTTAAGTTGAGATCCTCCTCTTCGATCGTCAAATAGCTCTGATACCAAGCTGAAATTATATGGATTCTATGGTTTATACAATAGAGAAGAAAGAAGAAGAAAAAGACTAGAGAAAGAGAGGAAATGTGAATAGGTTTACATGCCCCCCTATGAGATCTCTTTTATTAATATTTTTTAGAAGGACAAATATGCCCTTACATAACCAGATAAAAGGATTACATGCTACAAACTTATAATAATAGAATAGGGCACACACCAGACAACATTAGTGTCTTCTCTATTGTTTTCAAAAGAATGTCGCATGTGTCTTTTCTAGACTTAGAATCATGAAAGTTGTTTTGATCATTGTTGTTTGTAAAACACCACTCTTTCTAATCTTGTTTAGTCGGTTATCGTTAAAGAAACATGTTTAAAGGTATAAGGAAAGCGTAGGTGACCATCTCTAGACAGATGGATTGGGGTGCCTAAACCTTCCCACATCCATAACCAAACCTTCTTACTTGGAGCGGAGCCGGGATTTCTAGTTTTGGGGGGGGGTGATTTGAAAATGGCAGTAATTGTTGATGGATTTTGTGGAAAATGATTAGGCGAGTACGAAATATTCATGGTCTGGGGAATGGGGCATAGCCCCCGAAATTATTATTATTTTTATGAGGGAAGTAAAATACCACAAAGTCTACAACCCAATATTACAATCTACAATCTCAGCTACAAGCCTGGAATCCCATTTAAAAAAATCTCTGATTCCCAAGAAACAATTTTTATGCCCCAGTTCTCCATTAATATCAAAAATTACCATTTACCAACAGAGAGAGAGAGAGAGAGAGACGCTGAGACCTGAGAGCAATGAGAGAGACATACCTCACCTGAGTGTCGACGGTTGGCAGTCGACAGTCAACCGGATAAGAAACGATGCCCGAAGTCGAAAGACAAGATGAGGAAGAAGGGGTTTGGCTCAGACTTCAATCTCGAGCCATAGCCCCTAAACCCTGTTCTCAACTTAAATTAGAAAAAAAAACTTTCATAAGTTGCCCCCCAGGCTCCGCCCCTGTTGTCACGAGCCCCAGTGAAGTCAAAGCGTCGCCTAGGCGACCGCCTAGTCGTTTTGGAGGGGTAACCGCTTGGGCGGGAGCTTAGTCGGTCGTGGGTACTTAGTGCGGTCGACTGGGCGACGACCTATACGCCTAGTCGTTTCGGTTTGGGCGTCGCCTGGCTCGTCAAACCAAAACAACTGTTTTGTTTGAGGCTTATATACCATATACAACCCAAACTAATGAATTATCAAAACAAACTAAAAAAATTAAAAATTAATATACTTAATTAATTTACTTACTCACTAATTAGGTTTTAGATATAAATTACTCTTTCTATATTCTTTTTAGGGCTTTTTTTTGTTTAAGGAAAAATAAAAACCCAAACGGCAGAACCGAAGAAGAAGAAGAAGAAAAAGGGGAAGAAAGGGAAGAAAAATAAAAACCCAAACGGCAGAACCGAAGAAGAAGAACCAGAAGAAGAAGAAGAAAAAAGAAGAAGAAGAAGAAAGGGAAGAAAAGGGGTACCGATTTGTCCCTCTTGCAGTCTGCTCCCTCTTGCGGTTTGCCAAAAGATCTACCATCCCACCCTCTTCCGCACTCTTTCGGTATGCTCTCCTTCGTGTTCAGTGTAGCATTCTTGCTTCGCGCTCTCTCTCTCTCTCTCTCTCTCTCTCTCTCTCTCTCTCTCTCACTTTATTTTGTTTTCCTAATAAATATAAACTCTGCTTTTGGGGTTTTGTTAGCCCCAGTTGCACGTCTTCCATAGGCGCAACTTGGTGGCTTAAATGTCACTGGTTTTTTTTTTTTATATATTAAAAAATCAAACATGTCCACGTGTTATGACTTTCCTTGCGTCTCTGGAAACCTTTGGAGTGAATGCGACTGGAGATAGCACTCTCCTTTTAACCTTTTGAGATAACATCTCCACATGGACCCACACTGTGTCCCCTTTTTAATTTTTTTTTTCCCAGATTCTGTCAATTTCACAGCCAACTGTGTTCCCTTGTTTTAGATGGACCCGTGCCCCTTTTCTTTTGACGGACCCACTGTATCCCTTGTGTAGAGCTGGCTTGCAATCAATTGCATGCTGTTAAGACTTAAGAGAGATCAGTTCACAATCAATTGCGATTGAACTCAATTGTGATTGAACTCTCTGAATTCAATCACAATTGATTGTGAATTGATCTCTATTAGAAATGTGAACTCATCTCTGTTAGAGTCTTAGAGATCGCCCCTGGTCCCACTGCATCCATTATTTTGGTATTATTTTATGCTAATAAAAATTATTTCTCACTTTTTCATCCTCTTATGGGACTGCTTTCTAATGACTAGTGCTTTCACTGCTTTGGTTGTTGCATTCTTTGCATTGGTTGTTGCATAATTTTTCAATTATTTTATTATTGAAATTAATTATTTATTATTTATTATTGAAATTATTTAAGACAGTATAACAATAGAACAATATTTAAAATTAAAATTATTTATTATTTATTAGTTGATATATTTCAATTATTCAAATGTTTATCTAATATTGACTTTGTTATTAGATCATTCCCGAAAGATGACGTCTGAATCTATAGCTTTTCAAGTGAAATCAAAAGACATAGGGTGGAAGTATACTTACTTGAAAGACCCAAAGGAAAAAAATGCAGTTACCTGTAATTTTTGTCACACCACTTACAAGGGTGGCATCTACCGAATAAAGATACATCTTGCTCAATTTGGCGGGAATGTAATCAAATGTGATAAATGTCCAGAAGCCGTAAGGGATGAGATTCGAGCTTATCTAGCTAAAAATAAGAAGAATGCAAGTGAAGTGGCTTCCTCCAAAATTGTAGAGCAAGAGGAAATTTATTTGGAAGAAGATAATGAAGAACCTGAAGCCGTAAATCTAAGAGAAGGTAGAGGGGCAAGGCCTCCTAAGAGGAATGGTCCAATGGATAGTTTTTTAATGCCAAATCCTGAGGATTACAAGAAAAAGAAAGTGAAGCAAACCACACTTGAGAGTGTAACTAAGAAGACCGAGCGAGAGAAAGTATGCCAATATATTGTACGTTGGCTCTATCAAGCAGGGATTCCATTCAATACTCTGCGGTTAAAGAGCTTCAAGACAATGGTTGAAGCAATTGGTCAATTTGGACCTGGAATGAAGGCACCAAGTTATCATGAGGCGAGGGTGCCATTGCTTAAGAAAAAGGTTGCATACACCAATGAATTATTGCAACCTATTAGAGAGTCATGGGGTATCTCTGGTTGCAGTATTATGTCTGACGGTTGGACAGATAGGAGGAATAGAACTTTGATAAATTTTTTAGTGAATAGTCCTTCTGGTACTGTTTTCTTGGAGTCTGTAGATGCTTCCTCGTATGCGAAGACTGGACAAAAACTTTTTGAGCTACTGGATTCATACGTAGAGAAAGTTGGCGAGCGAAATGTGGTACAAGTTATTACTGATAATGCTTCTACATATGTATTTGCTGGGAGATTATTGATGGAAAAGCGGCGTCATCTATATTGGACACCTTGTGCGGCTCATTGTGTTGACTTAATGTTGGAGGACATTGGCGAACTTCCTAGAGTAAAAGGGTTATTGGAGAAAGCAATTAGTCTAAGTGGTTTCATATATAATCACGGGTTCGTATTGAATTTGATGAGAACTCACACTAAAAATAGTGATCTTATTCGCCCGGCAGTCACAAGATTTGCAACATCTTTTCTTACTTTACAAAGCATTTACAAGAAAAAAGATGCTTTAAGGAAAGTATTCACTTGTGATGAATGGAATAAATCCAAATGGCCTCGTGACGGGAAGGGGAAAAAGGCAATGGAGACTGTTTTATCTACTTCTTTTTGGAATGGCGTAATATATGCAATGAAGATCATAGCTCCACTTGTTCGTGTCCTAAGATTGGTTGACGGAGAGAAAAGACCCCATATGGGGTATATTTATGAGGCTATGGACAAAGCTAAGGAAGCAATCAAAGAAGCACTTGGTGGCCAAAGGAATGTGCGGAGGTAAGTAATTAATTTCATTATATAAGTAATAAGTTATGTTACTTTGATAGTAGATTCTTCAAAGTGTTCTATTGATATGATCAATTTAATTAATATAGGTACAAGCTGGTATGGGATATTGTTGATAAAAGATGGAATGCACAACTCCATCAACCTCTTCATGCAGCCGGATATTACCTCAATCCGGAGTTCTTTTATAAAAATAGACAGATTGGATCTTGTGAAGAGGTTATGTCAGGCTTGTACGATGTCATTGAGAGGCTAGTTCCGGAATTGGAGATACAAGAAAAGATAAGTAGAGAATTGATACAGTATAAGAATGCTGAAGGCATATTTGGGAGAACCATGGTGATCCGGCAAAGGGATACACTACCACCGGGTTATTACTCAATTAAAAATTCAAATTTTTTATTTATGAAATTTTTAATAGTATGAAATGATGTTTTAATATATATATATATTTTTTATCATATAACTGAATGGTGGAGTAACTATGGGGCTTCAACTCCTTACTTACAAGCACTAGCTTGTCGAATCCTTAGCTTGACTTGCAGTGCAAGTGGTTGTGAGCGAAATTGGAGTGTATTTGAACATGTAAGTTGTTTTTATTTGTATAAGTGTTTCATTTTTCACTGTTTATAATTTACTTAATTTTTAGATTCTAATTTATGGTATAAATTTATGTTTTACAGATACATACAAAAAAGAGAAACAGATTAGAGCAACAAAAGTTGAATGATTTGGTATATGTTCGTTATAATCAAAAATTGGTAGAGCGGTTCAAATCAAGGAATTCCTTAGACCCTATCACATTACGTGACATTGATGACTGTAATGAGTGGTTCATGGGAAGTATGCAAGAGCAACTAGTGCATGAGAATGATGATTTGACATGGAACCAAGTTGCAGAGGCTTCTGGTGCAAATGAACGTTGTGAGAGGCCTACTAGGTCAAGATCACAAAGAGATGTTGATGATGAGCCACTGTTTGAGTCAGATGAAACGGATGGAGAAGAACAATATATCGAGGAGGCAGATAATGATTCAGATGTGGGTGACGATGAGATAGAGGACGAAGCTCTATTACATTCGTTGCTTGATGAGGATGACGAGTGATTACAATATATTTTTATGTATAGTTTTTTGTGAGATGTGGAATTGTGGAGAGTGGACACAGTTATTTTTTATTAGTGGCATTGGTTGTTCACGAATAGTGATTGATATGCGAACTATTTGTTCGTCAAGATGAATGATGATTGATATATGAACTTTTGGTTGGTGGTGATCATTTGTGTATGGTGTTCTCTCTTAATATCTTATATTTATCAAGTTTAAAACACTACCTAAAGTGTTATAAATTAGGTTTGCAACTTCAAGTTAATTATATATCTATCTTTATGTAATAGGTATATATATATATATATATATATATATAAATATATATAACTTTAATTAATTTTTGTCGCCTAGGCCACGCTTCGCCTAGATAGGCCAAATCGCCTAGGCATCGCCTAGCCGCCTTGACTACACTGACGAGCCCTCAATCCTACAGTAGTTTTTTAAAAAATATTGGGGGCACAGGCCCCCATTTGGCTCCACCCCTGCTCCTTACTCAATCTCGTGTCTTCGTAGACGTGTTTAAAGGTATTAGTAAACTTGTGCTAGCATGGGAAAGACCTTGTTTTCATGCACCTCTCAAAAGTTGAATGTTACAAATAACAATATAACAATACCAAGAACAACAAAAGAATAGCAATAATATTCATTTCCTACCTAAATTAGGAACTGGTTTTGAATAAATAGTAGACATTCAGTGTATGTGAGATGAGACGGAAAAACAGATGGATTACTTTACAATATAACTTTCAAACTGTCATTGGTAGTTCTTACTCAACAGTATTTAATGGACAGAAAACTGAACCGAAAAGATGCACATGTCATTTCAGTAATACTAAGTATGCCCCCTTGATGGTGGGCAATAATAAAAACGAAACCCTATCTAACAAATGCATTGCAAGTCTAAAATTCATAAGTAAGACAAAATGCCTGTGTACATGAACTCGAATTCAGCTGACAAACTAATAATGTAGCAAATTCTTTTACTAAAACTTGATTTTCCACAGGCAACAACAAAATTCCTACGCGGCTACGCCAAATAAAACCATAACCAGTCATCTTCCAACATCTTGGGTATAGAAATCAAAGATGCAAACCATTACAACGTCAAACTACCACTAGATACACACCACATCTATCCATAGCTACCGACGCCTCCTCTATTGGGTAGCCCATATCCACTAAAAGCAATAATTTCTTCTCTTTGTCAGACAAATGATCTGTGTTTTCCTGGAAAGGAAAATCAATAAAATCACACAAACAACAACATGAATACACTGAAGTGAACATCTTTTTTTATCAGTAATCATCAAATTATATATATGAAGAGAAAATATAACGGGAAATGGACACAAGGAGTTTACTGAGCAGTAAACTCAACAAAGAGGAAAACATAAAAAAAGACAAGCCTATCTATTGTAGACACCCCTATAGATAGAATATTGGGGGTGGGGGGGAGGATCCCTATACACTGAGGTGAAGAGAACATCCAAAGAGAATTCTGTGAAATTGTGTCAAGCAAGTAGTAAAAAAAATCCATTTCGACAACTTAGGGCAACAAGAACTCAGCAGAGAATTGAAATTTTTCAAAAATTTGCTGAAATCTGGGTGTTTGTTAGACCCAATTCCTGAGAATTCGATCTACTAATGGAATCCGCATTTACAGGATTTCCAAGTCCCATCTTCTATAAGGAATCTTGTGAGTTGAGACCAGACCTATTTAACAATGTAGTCAAGGCCTAGTCTAGGCGTTGCGTAGGTGATGCCTAGGAAACCAAAATTTATTTATTTTGTTTGTATTATATAAGAATTAAAGAGTGCCCGCCTAGATCATGATCTAGGCGATAGGGGTCCTGGCTAGGCGAGGCGGTGGCCTAGGCATTGCCTAGGCGACATTTTGATTTTTGACTACGCTGCAATTTTTTTAAAAAAAATCTTTAACAAGGGTACCCAACCCTACCCTTCAGGGCAGGGTTAAGGCCTAGTCAAACCAGGCCCTTGAAGGGCTAGGGCAGGATTAGGGTCTTGCCCTTATAAGTAAGGGCAGAGTTAGGGCCCGACCCAACCCTTTGACAGCCCTACTGATGCGGACATCGGAGCATCTAGTATTAGAGACTTAAAGTGTACCAGCAAAGGTAGAGGAGAACCCCTACACAAGTCTCATTATGGATGGATGACTTGTTTATGGGGGCTTAGTTCAAGCTATCTATAGAGATCCACCGTTAGATAATGTTCTTGATGGAGATCCCCCGTTGGATTATATTCTTGAGGGAGATCCACCGTTGGATCGTGCTCATGATAAAGATCCATTGTTGGATTGTTGGATTGAGAGATGGAAGCTTCGGGGGCTATGATTAGCCCATGGGACTGTTAGTTATTTTAGTTTGTTATTTTGATTTATTCTATTTTAGTTGTTTGGGGATTATTATATTAGTAATGGTTGTTTTAGTAATTAACTAGATTTAGGATTTTCTTATTTTCCTTATAAATACTCTCTTTGGGATTTTAGAAACACAACTTTGAATGAATGAAAGAATGAAAGAATGTTTTTGATTTTCCTGTGAAAGGATTGGTGTGAAGCCAGGTAACCCTAGATCTCTTCTCCTTTGTTATCTTCTTTAATTTTCTATTTTACATTGCAAAATCCCAACCAACCAACCCTATCCTTGCTGCCGCCCCACTCTACTCCTCATTCCTTGCTGCCGAACCACTCTACAGCACACCCCCTGCTGGCAGCCCTTCTCCCTGCCTAAGCTTTAGACACAGCCCTTTTTTGAGCCCCAACCACTGCCACAGCCCACCTGTTCCCTATCCCTTGTTGTCCCAACTTCTATACAGCCCCTTTTTCTGTGGCAGACTTATTACTCCTTCCTTATTGCTGTTCCAGCAAATCTAGACATATCCAATTGTTGTTACAGCCATCTTTCGCCACCAATATTGCAGTCACATCATTCCCATTATTCCAAAACCCTAACCCTAATTTTGGTAACTCTTGTAACTATTTTTTTTTTGATCGGTAAACCAGAATAATATAACTACCAAAAAAGAACAAGGAAACAGGAACAAAAGCAAATGCTCAATAGAGTTTACAAGCAAATAAACTCAAGAGCAAAATGTAGAAATAAACAAACAGTCCTGACTCCTAGTCTAAGACTCCACCCGAAGAGGAGTTCAACCTAGCACAACCCGAAGCTCTTCCCCATCAAACCGAAGACTCGCCCACTCCAGTACAACCAACCGAATACGAGTACAAATCTGAGAGTGGGATGCTGAAATCCCCTCAAACACTTAAGGTTTCTTTTTTTCCATATCATCCATGATATGGCACCCGGGAACACCGCCCAAAGAGCCTCCCTAGCCCCACCCACACTGCCCCTAGGCCAGCAAGATAAGAAGTTAGTAAAGGAGGAGGAAAAGACCCAGACCACACCCATGCGGGAGAGGAAAAACCCCCAAATACCAAACACCGTAGGACAGTACAAGAGAAAATGATCCACTGTCTCTTCTTGTTACTATTGTTGTTGGTTTTCTTTGTTATTCAATTACATATTATTGAAACATACCTTGCAAGCATGTTGCAACCAAAGTTAGTAAGTTCGTTAATGGTTCGTGTATTATTCGCGAACTAAACATGTAATTCGGTTAACGTTTAAATCGTCCGTCCATTTCAAACGTACGGATGCATACACGGTCTTTTGAAACTAGATAAATGATTTGCGATTGATTCACGAATAAGGAACGTTTTATGAAAAACCCAGCACACAATCGTAGCACACAATCGTAAATAAGGAAGATTTTATGAAAAACCCAGCAGTCATTGCAATTAGCGATTAAGGAGGGTTTTATGAAAAACCCAGCAGACAAACAAGAGAACTCAAGTCTCACCCACACACCTCTACTCTTCTCCTCTTAGTGTTAAAAAGTCCGGTTTTCTTCTCTCTTCGGTAGTGTTAAACAATCTGGTTTTTGCCCCTCTCCGATCTCATTCTCACTCACGAGTCACAATAAGACCATCATTGGATCATCGTTTCTACCAGAAGTTAGTCTCTCTCATCTTACCATCTCCCTCTCTCCAATGTCTTTCCCTCTCTCTTTCTTTGTCTCTCTCTCTCTCTCTCAACTCAGTCTGGTTTTTCATCATCTCTTGTTGGGTGCATTCCTTCAATTATGTTACGTTTTTTTACTCACAAAAAACTTCATTAGAGTCAAGTTACAGAGAGGCGGTTTCTTATAATGATTGTATGACGCGTATTGATTCTTTTCTTGTTTGTTTTACATGTTCATAGAACCCTACATTCCTTCTTTTTGTTATTTGGTTATTGATTGGGGAATTTATTTAAACTTTGATATCATGGTTTTCTTCAGGGACCCAACCCACCCAAATAATCATACACATGGCCCAGAAATTTTACTGATATTGCCCAGGGCCAGAAAGGGGTGTTGCACGAAGTTTTAAACTGGAATCTATTCACTTCCGGGGTATTAATTTGGATTAAATTATTAAGAGTATGTGCTAAATTCCAAATATCAAACTAACTCTAAATTGAAAGCTAAGATACTCTACTGAGTATACTTTGTTAATCTTATATTGGGAATACACCCAATCAAGGAGATGGCCTACAATTAAAAGCTTCAGAAAAAATAACAACCATGGTTTGGGTACAAAATACAAGTATTGCACATATGTAAACAGACACTCGGTGTTGTATTTCAAATGATCTTCACTCACTCAATTAAGCCTCACATCCGTTGCTAGATCGATGAATGCATGTTTTTCTATTTTTAGCCGAATTTTTGAACGGATCTTTGAATTAGGGCCCGAATTATACTCAAATTATTTACGTATCGTATTTTTTACATTCTACGTTTTTTTCACTAAATTTTTAAACAAATTATTAAATGATAATTCGAATTATACGTAAATAATTTCCGTGCCGAATTTTTGCCATACGCCAAATTACTAACTATGGTTACAACCATTACCTATTGTTTAGCCTAGACTGGTCTTTTGAAATCCTCAATTGAATAAGGAAATCACATTGATTATTGACCTAAAATCCTTAAGCTAGTGAAAGTTTTCATTTCCAATACGATCACCCAATTAAATTTGAAAATTCATCACTGCGGGATTGTTACTTGACCTAGGATATTGATGATTCTATTTTTGGCTTTCTTTACTATAACTGTGTTAATCTAAATAATTTTATAAATTTCATTATTGCTGGAATTAATTTCGGATCTCTCTATCACATCATTCTGAGATTGAATAAGAGCCAATTGCGATTGAACTCTCTCTGAGTTCAATTGCACCCACAAGTCAACACATGTCCCTGTTAACCCCAATTAATTGTGGTTAAGATTCACTAACCCTTAGGTTCAACAATCTAATCTTGGTTTTTAGAAAAAATATTAACCCTAAGGGTTAAAAATTCTTAACTAGAGTTAGAATTTTATTTTATTTTTGAATTTCTAAAAACGAAAGTTAGATTATTGAACACTAAATCTTAACCACAATTAATAGGGGGGTTAAAAGGAACAGGTGTTGACTTGTGGGTGCGATTGAACTCAGTGTCATAGTCCTAAACACCTACCCTAACTCCAACCCCTTAAATCTTAATCATAATCCCTTGAAATTGAAACCCTAAGCCCATCATTGGTTGATTCCCTAACCCTAACACTTTGATTACAGACTTAGTTTGTTTCCCAGATAGGTTTTACTTCATCTAGTATTATTATTATACTTGTTTTACTTGATTTTTATATTTGTTTAATTTTAGTTTAAATCATTTCAATTGAATTATCTTTTGGGTTAGCATTCGGTGTAGAAAAAAAATCAAATTACCTCAAATGAGAAAAAAAAATATCGCTTTTCTTTCCCGCCATGTGCCCTGCCTTGGCCCTTGAGGGCTGGGTTTGGGTCTAGTCAATCCAGGTCCTTGAAGTACTAGGACAAGGTTAGGGTCTTACCCTTATAAGTAAGGACAGGGTTAGAGTTGACCCCTACCCAGCCCTAAACAGCCCTAGTTGAGACTTTACGTGGGAATTCAATTAGTCGTCTGCCAAATATGCAATAATTTTAGACCCGAACATTCCTCAATCCATAAAAGGGGTGGATCCGGGTCGAATGGCTCAACCGATTGGCCTAACAAGTTGATTGTGCCATAATATAGGAAAAATAAGGATAATATTGAAGAAAGGAAAGAGGAAAAAAGGAAAATCTTCTAAAATAAGAAAATATGTTGAATCAATAAAATCCACAACCAAGTTGAAGTTAATCTAAATGACCACATATGTAATGTTTTATTTTTTTGATTGGTAAGCAAACATTGTATTAAGAACGAACTAAGATACAATGTAATGTTTATTATGCATTTAACACCAGAAGTTCAAAGATCATAATTTTTCTTTTCTTTTTTCAAAAAAAATGGAGGAAGAATGCTTCTCATTCATAATTGATAAACTTTTAGGATTTGAAAAATATGCTTGGATTTATGTGTTTGGTCGGTCCTCTTCAATGCCTGAATAATATGCTTGGATTTAAATGTGTTATTTTTATTATTATTTTTTACATTTGTTTTAATCCTAGGTGTTAAAAAAAAATCGTGCAATTTCCAATTTTACCTTCAAATGGGAAAAAACTATCATTTTGATATCATCTTGCAATATTTCCACCAATATCTCCCATTTTCAAATAGCAATATTTCTCACAAAAACAAAATTTAAAACCTTCCACCAATCTACCATCAACCTTCAAATAGTGTTGCATACCTCCATAGTCCAAAGTGGTTGGCTTTTGTCTTCGAAAAGTTCTTCTACTAACTTCTTCAAAGCGTAGAATATTCCAAAGAACTCGAGCCCTAGCACCATACGGTCAACACAACCAACCAGAGGATGCATCCTCAGTATCATTGGGAAGTCCCATTACATGTGTCAAATCAACCCAAAGAACTCCATATTCCCAAATCTATATAGCAATAAAGGTGATTCACACTCTCCTCTTTCGTTACACATCACAATTATTTGGAATGAAATGGCCACAATAAATGAGATTATCAAAAAGGATTTGCTTGTTTTTCGATTTCTTTTTTCCTTAAGAAACGTGACTTGTGTATCTGTTTTCTTGTGAAGGAGGAACAGAGCAATCAGATGGGGTTATAAAGAGTTAAATACTTTAGAATTTTTAGGCATTTATTGACCCATATTTTACAATAACTTGATAAGTACCAAAATTTTTGTAATACTTAACAATGTCCATATTTCATAATGAACAAACCTATAAGCAACTAGGGCTTTGCCACAAAGCCCCCCACAAGGCAGACCTAGGGTTTGCGCGCATCTTAAAACACTCTACTTCAGTGTTTCAAGGCGTTTAAGGTTTATTTCAAAACCCAAAGTGCCTTAAAATACTGTGGTGCGTATATAATGAGGCGATGAGGACTCTCCTTCCCCATCACCTCAGTTATGCGCATGTATTAGATATCTAATCCTCGAATGCTGCTCCATAGGGCAAATGAACTTAGATATAGAGGACATTCTTGGGTAAGTGGTACGGTGAAAACCGCTTGTCCCTCCCAGAGGGGGCTTTCTATGTACTATCTTGGGGGAAATTGAAGTCCAAACAGGTGCTTTCTTTTTGGCTTTTATTTCAGATTCCTAGAGGTTGTTTCTTAGTAACCTCCCGGATTCTTTCTGGTGTTTTGTACACTGTACCTGTTTACTCTCTTTCACTCATATATATAAGCTCATATTACCGATCAAAAAAAAAATACAATGGAGTGTTTTAAGGCGCATGCTCCACCCTAGACCTACAAGGGAGCTTCATCGCTTTATTCAAGCCATCAAGCATATACCGTACATTAGCATACAATACTATAAACCTAGATTGTAAACTTAAGCTAGTACTCTCCACAGTCCAAACAAGTACTTTCATGTGCACAACAGACAGCAATAATTAGATTATTACAATATTCGAGACACTTTAGTATGCTTCAGTAGGACGCATGTGTGTGCGTGGTTCAGCATATTACGGGTACATTTGTGTAGCTAGCAATGTATTAAAACAATTCTACTTATGATAAACGCATTTGTGCTCCTAGCAAGATATAAGATATTTGCAATGTGATATAAGAATGAATGAACCGGTAAGCTTTTCATACAACAAACACATATAAGTAGCCAGAAAGTTTAACTACCTCCTTTCCAGGACAACTATCCACATCTGAGAGCTCATCTGGATAATTCCTTTCACATTCTGAAGAGTAGAGATCAGAATGAACACGTTGGCATTCTTGAGGAGAGTTCTGAATAGCCTGCAAAAAATCAAAAAAATGTAAATACCATGAAGAATGCTTTTTCTTCAAACATAAGATTCAATCAATATTGTTCCGAAGCACATGCTTTGTAGCATGCTCTTGGTGGTTTGGATAATAAGGGCCCGTTTGGCATCGTTCCGGCGGAACGTTCTTTTGTTCCGTTTCTTCGGAACACACGAGAACGTGTTTAGATGGTCACGATTCTTGAATCGCGTATAGAAACGAAACAAAAAGAATGGAAATTTTGGGAACAAAAAAAAGATGCTCTGGGGAACGGAATGACTCCAACGGAACAAAGCGTTCCCGATAAAAAGAAAAATAAAAGAGAGTGGGTGTTTCATCAAATTGCAGACGGTGGTAGTAAGACCCAAAGTAGAGCCTTCACTCCTCTTCTCCGACGAATCTTCCTCCTTCTCCGACGCCGGCGACGAGGTACTCCCCTCTCCCTCTCCCTCTCTCTCTCTCTCTCTCTCTCTCTCTCTCTCTTTCGTTCTGATTCAAAGAAAGCTTTTTTTTTCTTTTTTGTTCAAACGTAATGTGTTGTTTGATCTAGATCTTGTACATCTGTAATTTATTGGATGGTTTTCTTCAATACATGATCTTTGTTTGAGGGTTTCTCTTGTAGATGATCTCAGTTTGAGGGTACATCTTGTAGATCAAACAATAGATCGACCAAAGGCTGTTAAAAGGATGTTTTGGGGTTTCCTCTTGTAGATCTGAAATAGTAGGACTGTAAAACCCCTGCATTTCATCTTTTTGGGGTTTGAGGGTACATCTTTTAAGAAACATTTCATCCGCTGCATTTCAGTTTGCATCCTTAGAACTTGATCACTCACCCCATGTAAGAAAACTGCTTCATGTAGATCTGAACTTGATCGCTCACCCCATGAACTTGATCGCTCACCCCATGTAGATCCTTAGAACTTGATCGCTCACCCCATATAGATTTGAACTTGATCGCTCACCCCAAGCCGTTCTACAACGAACGAAACAGCAGACTCGGCCATCTTGAGCTTCTCTTCCTCTTCCTCCGCTTCTCCTTCTTAAAACAAATAAGTGCCCTCCTGTTGTCCCTACAAAAAAGATGAAGGGTTTTGTGGAGGTAAAACTTTGGTTTTTTGCATAAAAAGAGGAGAGTGGAGTAAGCATTCCTTACCAAAAAACAGATTTGACCAAAGCTCTCCTCATAGTCTTTTGGGCCCATTTTCAAGCCAGTGCTGGTAAATAAAGGGTATATTTCTGCATAAACACAGTTGTCCCTTGGTCACCATCGGCCATCAGCCATGGAAGATGCCTTTTCTATTAGCACAAAGTAGGTAATATCTTACACCTCCCCTGTTGTGACAGTGGTAGAGTGTGTTTATTGGGAAAGGGAAGGGGGGGGGGGGGGGGGGGGATTCGGGTTGCACATGCCAACCTGTAAAAGTAACCGCAGCTTCCAATGCTACCCAATGCTTATTCCTTTTTTTTAGTTAAGACCCGATGCTTATTCACATATTGCTATTTAAAGTTGATGTAATTATTCTAATTCCCAGTCTATGCAGACTTCAAAAGCTGAAAGATTTCAAGATATGGCACTTATCTTGAAACTTGCAAAGTGCTGAACTTTGCAAGTCTCATCAAGAACAAACCCTAAGCACCTGTTTACCATAAAGGGCCTCGGATTGTCTCTGGCGAAGCCAGAAAGGGCTCTCGGGGTTCCATACATTGTGCGTAAAAATGGGCTCTCAATTCTCCATATTGCCATTCCATTTATCTAAGGAATTTGTAAGTTTTCCCTAGACCCCCTGGAATTTGTGATCCAGGGTAAGTCTTTAGATTATTGATGATGCTCTTCGAAGCTCACGGTTGCCCATGGTTTCATGTTATCGTGTGTCTTTTGATAGATGTCAGGAATTACCATAGGGGAGAAAGATGCCGTGGTTGCAAGGTGGAGTAGTAGGGAGGAGAAATTGTTAATAGAACTAATGGCTGAAGAGGTTCGAAAGGGAAACCGACCAACTACGACATTCTCAAAAAGGGCATGGAATGACATAAATGAGAAGTTCTTCAGGGAAACGGGTCACAAGTATTCTCATCAACAATTCAAAAATAAGTTCAACAAGCTGAGGCTATATTATCAAGAGTTTAAAACGTTGCACGATGTCCCAACAGGTTTTGGTTGGAACCCTCTCACCAAAACTGTTACAGCTCCCGATGACGTTTGGGAGTCATATTTACGGGTACGTGTAATTACTAATTTTTACACTTTTCGGAAAAACCGATCAAAAAATCATTCACTTCATTACATGTTCACTTAATAATGAGTGTTCGATCATTTTTTTAAAACAGCAACACCCTGGAGCAAAACCATTTCGCAATAAAGGACGTCCAATGTGGGATGAGCTTGTGATAATATATGGTGACACCACCGCAACAGGTGACAATGCGGGTGCGTCAACACAAGGTGCAGGGGAGACAGACGAAGATGAGAATGTTGACAGGATTCCAGAAACTCCATTAGAACAATTTGAAGAGGATGAAGATTTTGATATAGGAGAGTCGAACCGACCCAGTCGAGGTGTATCTAGAACCTCCACTCCTCGTCGAAGGAAGATGAATAGTACTTCTGTCTTGATGGATGCTTGTCAGGCCTATACTACGAGACAACATCGAAGGACAAACAGTTTTGGGTCTGAAGCTAGTGACGACCCATTCTCTATTACACGCTGTTGTGAGGTGTTGGCGACATTAGATCAGGATCTAAGCGACGAAGCCTATTTGAAGGCAACGAAGATCATCACGCGCGATCGTAGTTGGAGAGAACTTTTCATGAATGTGCCCACAAGCCGGAAACTCCTCTTACTTAGGAGTTTAGAATGACACTAGTGCTGACTTTTTCATTGGAATGTTTGTTTGAAACTAATTATGAACTTGTTATTTAAGGATGTTGTTTGGTTGCTACTTTAAAACTTTGTACTTGTAATAGACATGACTTTGTCTTACACTTGCTAGTTCATTTTCATGTTGATATATTATGTTAGTTGGACAGTACAATTGAAGGAATCATAGCTTCTAAACCTGCAAAGCTTGTTATAGTTGTTACCATATGAGGGCACTCTTGAGGATTTCATGCTAGCTCAATGAAATGATGAAGCCTCATATACAGGGACAAATTCTTTAGGAAATAATATCGTAAACTCAAAAGGCTCCTTAAGGAGCTTTAAAGCCTTAGAACCAAGCTTTCAAGGTCTGAGGATTTTATTGTGAATTGCAGTGAATGATACATACTTGTTCACTATATTCTTCTTGTGCATGTTTTATGAATTATCACCGTTCATGTTTCTTTGACTGTTGTTGAATTTGATATATACTTTATTTCCCTTTCCTTGTCTTATGTTTTTTGCATTTTGATTCCATGCTTAATGAATTTCAGTTGTCTATGGACGATATACGAACAGCTTCTATCAAATAGAATCATGGGTACTTTTTTTGCTTACATATGAAAATATTGTGCTTACATATGGTGTTCAGGTAATATGGATCCCGAGTCAAATTCAGATAGACCCGAGTCAGATTCTGATGACTTTTTGATGCTCTTAATATTCCATGAATTGAATAAGCGCATCAACAAAAAACCAATTAGGGACCGTAGTGAGACAGGTCCAGAATTTGTACATAACGTACTTACTGGACATCCGAATAGATGTTATGATTTGTTTCGCATGGAAAAACATGTATTTGAAAGTTTATGTCATACTATGAGAAGTAGAGACTTTTTGAAGGATTCAAAATTTGTTGCTGTCGAAGAACAAGTAGCCATGTTTTTAATGACAATTGGCCACAATGAATGTAATCGGATGATAGCAGATCGATTTCAACATTCAGGAGAGACTGTTAGCCGTCATTTTAAAACAGTTTTGAAAGCCATTGCGAATTTGGGGAAAGAGCTAATATGTCCCCCGGATTTTAACCAAACTCCACCAGAAATTCTGAACAATTCAAAATACCATCCTTGGTTTAAGGTAACAAATGATTTAAAGATTGTATTTATACATGAAGTGTTCCATTAAATGATTAATGAGTTATAATTTCTTTTTTTCTTTTCAAGGATTGTATAGGGGCAATAGACGGCACACATGTAAGCGCGTCTGTGCCTACTAAAAATCAGATTCCATATCGAGGGAGAAAGACAACCGTTACTCAAAATGTATTATGTGCATGTTCTTTCGATATGCGTTTTACATTTGTGTATGCCGACTGGGAAGGAACAGCCAATGATTCACGTGTTTTTGCCGAAGCCATAACAAGACCAGAATTGTAATTCCCTCACCCCCCTGCAGGTAACATTGTTTAAAAGATATATATGCAAAATCGGATGTTTCAGTGAATTTATTTAGCTAGTTAATATTTCAGGTAAATATTATGTTGTCGACTCGGGCTACACCACCATGCCGGGTTATCTGATGCCTTATCGTGGAGAGCGATATCATCTACAAGAGTATAGGGGGCGTGCTCGACAACCACGGGGGAAGAAGGAGTTGTTTAACTATCATCATTCATCATTGAGGAATGTCATTGAGAGATGTTTTCGCGTGTTAAAATCTCGGTTTCCTATCTTGAAGCAAATGCCGTCTTACTCCCTTCGTGGACAAAAACGTATTATTCTTGCTGCATGCACTCTTCACAATTTCATCAGATCGCATACGCAACAAGATAAAGAATTTCTTACATATAGCGATGAGGATATGATTCTCGATAATGATGACACACCTACCAATGAGGCAGGTTCCTCAAGGGTTGTAGAGATCGGCACTGCACAAGGCCGACTAGAAATTGAGCGTGTTAGGGACGAAATTGCAAATGCACTAGCAACACATTATTGTGTTACATGATCTTGAGATGAACATTTTTAGCTTAGTATGATGACAGCTTAATGTGATGACGATGTTTATATTTTCATACTAATATTCTCTATATGTTTTTTTTTTTGTGTGCCAAGGGAAAACATTGTTAGACATTGTTATAATTTGTAAGCTTTAATTTTCATATGTTTGTCTATAAATATGTTTTTGTTTTGACATGCATTTTATGTACTTATAGTTTTAGAAATATTTATAAATAGTATTGAAACTATGGCAGGAGATCACAAAAGTCCTATATGTTCTTGTGGGCGTGGCGCAATGAAATTGTTTATGGCAAAGACAAAGAAAAATTATGGACGTTGGTTTTTTCGATGCCCATTTCGTCAGGTTTATATGTTTTGATTTTATTTTGATTTTTATATCAATAAGAACTCATTATGTTGATTAATCATTAGCTAATTTGATTTGATTTTGTTTAGGACCATGAAGACTCATTCATATGGGTAGACGAATATGATATGGACCAACGTCAACCTGAAAATTATATGGATTCAGCGTCTCAACAATTACTCGGTGAACGCAAGCGGCACCGTCTTTTCGTCTGTGCAACCTGTGGTTGTAGTGTCATCTGCTTTTTTATGGGACTGTTAACTTTTTTTTGGGCAATAGTGATTGTGATTTTTGTAAAGTAAACACAAAACATGTTTTATTACAAATGTAATTTTGGATTATATAGAACATGTATTATCTTTTGATAGACTTTAAATTTGGACGTAAATATCCTTTTTTCCAGCTACAATGATAAATCATCTCTTACCCCTACAGAAAAATAGTTAGAATAATGTTATTGTGATTCTGTTTTTTTTTTTTTTTTTTTCCCATCCAAACGCGATTCTGCTGTTTCTGTTCCCCAGAACAAAGTCAGGTTGACTGCATCCAAATGAGTTCTCAGAACAGAAACATTCCAACAAGAATCAGACTGTTCCAGGGAATAGAATCGTTTCTAATCCGGAATGATGCCAAACGGGCCCTAAGTTGATGATCTACCATACAACGAGATCAGCCTATATATAAGGTAAGCCTGGCATAACTTGTCAACTCAAACTGACATGCATGCATAGAACTAAACGATAAAGACAGTACATGCAACTTTACAAGCATCATGTTTAGATATATTATTACCCAATGGTGTGATAGCTCCAGAGATTATACTTCAATGCAAGCCATTGGATATGGAAATACTTCATTCTCTCGTATCAAACAGCTTATGCATCAATAAACTATATTAACTTACAACTGGTAGCACTAGCTGCACTACTACTATTCCCAAGAAACCAACCCATCCTTAGAGACAGTTCTGACTTTAGAGTCCTACGTGTAAGGAGTAAAACCCTAGAATGTCGAGATTGGCAACTAGCCCTCCACATAGCCAGTAAAGAATGAGACAGTCCAAAGAAGAATGTGGGGATCCGTCAAATGAATCAAATATACAAAGAACGTTTTCTGACCTCAAATGAATCAAATTGTGGGGGGATCCGTCATCGTGTCCTGGATTGGTGCTCAACTAGGGACCTTGAGATTGAGGTGGCTTCGATCCTTGGGTGATCTGTTTTGGTAGGGCGGGGTATCTTTCTTGGTCTATGCTAGTTCCTCTTCTATCTACCATCGGGGCAGACCTGTGTTTGGTTCTCGTTTTCTGTTGTTTTTTCTGTAATTTCCCCTTCGTTTTTCTTGCCTTTGGGTTCACTGTCTTGTGATCCCCCTGCGCTTTCTGTTTGTACATACCTGCTCTTTCCTCTTTTTTTATATATACATGGCATATGATTTACCAATCAAAAAATAATAATTGTATGGCTATCCAGACAGTCTAATCATCATCAATGCCTTATCCCAAATATTTGGAATCAGCAACAAGAATTTTATTCTGCCACTATGTTCCACTAAAAGCCATAACTTCAGTCAAACTCAAGCCATGTGTAATAAAGCATTTTCTCACTAGCTCTATCCACGTCATTTTTTGTCTTCTCCTCCCCCTTTTAGAGTCTTTAACTTACACCAATTCACTTCTTACTGGAGTTGTTCATCGTCTTCATTGAACGTGTCCAAATCATCTCAATCGACTCTCCCTTAATCTAGCACCTATTGGAGCTACTCCTAGATTCTTTTCAATGTGCTAATACTAAAAAATAAATTTTGATTACACTGTTTTTACTAGAAGTTTTAAATTTAATAACTACATTCATAGTGGCCCATCCTCCAAAACTGCAGACAAGATTACTACTCTAATTTAGGGTTCTTTACATTCGGAACTCCAAGGTCATCATTTTGGATTGTTATTGATGATTTCACTTTTAGGGAATAATGATAGTGATGCAGGATGCAAAGTATCATGGAACCACAGATGAGTAAGATGGTCTACATGAGAAGAATGGTGTTGTATACTTTTTTAGGATGCCATTATTCACATATCCAAAGGCCTACATTTAGATTTTATTTAATCACCCCTATTGCTCTCACATTACTGGCTAATAAGTGTAGGCATGTTTGTAAATGGTGTGTAATTTATCTCTATCAGCTAGTTCTGCACATGCCCACCAATTTGAGTCATCTAACCATTCAAACTGTTATTGGCTGTCAAGTCGCATGCTACTAAGCATTTAAATAGGAACACCACCGACAACAATTTCAGAAATGAAATATGTTGTAGTCACATCACCTACAACTCCGTCAAGACCAATGATAGTACATATATCATATATGGCCTTCATTAACAAGGTAGGGAATTTATTTATTTTTTGATGGGTAATACAGATATGTATATATATATATATGTCAAAAGAGGTACAATATGGAGGCAGGGTTCACAAGTAGGGGTGTCAATGAGCCGAGCTAGCTCGGCTCGACTCGAAATAAACCGAGCTTGAGCTTTTACTTTGGGCTCATTGAGCCAAGCCGAGCCATAAAGTGAGCTCGAAAAATAAACGAGCCGAGCCTGAACAATAGGTGGCTTAGCTTGGCTCGGCTCGATTAATTTTATAATAATACCCTTTACAAGTTAAATTTATATTATATTTTTAGTATACATTAAAATAATTATTTCCGTTTAAGTTTTAACTCAAGCTTTCACGTGAGTCACATGACATCCCAAAAAAAAATTGCCCTTTTAATTTTTTTTTAATTGAATTTAGTGCTTATCAATGTATTTAAAATAAAAAAAATTCATTGAGCTGAGCTCGAGCTCAACGATTTGTGGACGAACCGAGCCTGATCCTCTGTAAAATTCCAACGAGTCGAGCCCGAGCACTGCCCAGCTCGGCTCGTTGACACCCCTATTCACAAGTGATTAAATCCAAGCCAAAAAAGAGCTTAAGCTAAAAGACAGGAACGGATGCAAAGAACAATATGTGATAATGCTACAATATGAAGAGTAACCATGACGGGTCAAAATTCTCCCGAGTGGAGCACCACTGACGGAGGGAAATTGATGGATTGAAATCCATGCTACCCAGGTAACATAAGAAAATAATAAATAGCAAATTAGTTCTTCGAGAGTACGACACCTTCACAAGGAATTCTAGGTACGGTAGATCCGAGCAACTGCCAATAGAAGCTGCACTGAGCAACTCACTCGCCATTTCAAGTAGAATTTTCATTTTAAAAAACATCTTATTCATGACAGAATAGAGGCGAGATATGTTTAAGACTTCTTCAAGGATCAGCAAATTATTGCATTTTATATTAGTGAAAATGTAGGTATATCTATAAGTGAATGTAAAAAAATTGTACATGTTTTTTGAAAGTCTCAACATATATGTATAGTCGTGCCTTCCAAGGCATGTCTAATTTCAATCATATTTCTATAGTTTCCCTCGTGGAGGACTATGGCCAAGAAAGAAAGAAAAAATGAAGAAGGTAACAAGCGATTCCAAAAAAGAAACCTTTCCACCATGTATTTTAAGTACTGAAAATAACAAAGCACATGAACCATCTTCAACAATGGAGTCGAAAAAAATAACCAACACAGTAATCAGGAACAAGGCTCAGATTTACTCACTGAGTATGTGAGGAGAGTTTCCAGTATTGCTTCCGTATTTCCTTCTCCTATAAAAGTGTACAATAAATTGGTAAGTTCAACTTTTAAAGGTAAGAACTAAGAGCTCAATCATATACGAGGTTAGATTGTGCATTTACCATTTTCTTCAATTGCTTTAGCCACCATTTTTTTTGAAAACCCCATCCCCACGAAATGATGGATCATCTTGCAGTTGGAAGAACCTGCTGATGAACTTGCCTGCAAGTGGAAAAGAAGAAATCAACCATAATTTCAAGTCATAAATAATTATATAATCAGTTATAAGCATAATTTTCTGAAAGATGTTGCACATTAAAGAAGCCAATAAAATAAAGTTAAAATAAAAAAAATAAAAAAAGAATTGGTGTTCTTTTACAACCAAGTTTCCAACATAGGTTGATAAATTTATTGCCACTGAAGTATCAAAATTCATGAAACAGTACGATATCCAAGAAAAAAAATATAATATGTGAACAACTAGGACCCACCAAGGTGGGTGCAGTTGGCTAGCATCCCGGGTTTGCTCCCTGTGGTTGTGTGTTCAACTCCCACTCCTTGACTTACCTTGGTGTCCGTAGGGAAAATTCTGAGTGGTCCGGTGCAGACACCTGAAGGGACTAGTCCTTGCCTCGAAGGTTTGGGAATTGGGACACCCTCCGTTACCAAAAAAAAAAAATGTGAACAACTCGGAGCAATGTTTTCAAAAAGCAGTCCATAAGAATGCAGAATAAACAATAGAGTGGAACATTTTAGTGTAACAACCGGTTGCAAGATATTCAAATAACATTTGGTAACAAAAAATGAGTGAGGGACAACAAAGATCGATTCTCAGTGAAATCATTACTACAGTCCCTTAAGTTGGCATCTACAAACTCTTTCCCTCATAAATCTGAGTGGAATCACAAAATTCCATCAAAAGTATTGTTTTTCCCTTGAATTGTAGCCCTGGATAAGGTTCTAACTAGGGTTGGTTAACGAACTATGTTGCTCGTGAACAGCTCGAGCTCGGCTCGTTAAAAGCTCGCTCGAGCTTGTTTATTTAATATTAATAAACAAGACAAGCCCTGAACTAGATTTAAGCTCATTGAATTAACGAGCCAAGCTTAAATACTAAAATTAAGAATATTTATTATATACTAGTAAATATTAATAGTACATAATATATTTTACATGATATGAATACCCTTTATACCATAGTTGTTAAAGGCGACGCCTCAGGTGGTCGCCTAGGCGACCAAGCACTTTGCTTGGCCCAGGCGACTGGCCGCCTCAGGCACTCATTATTATAAATCTGATATATGTAATATTATTATTGTTTAAAGATATAAAGTTAATTTATTTAAATATAGTAGTTTGGTAAATAAAAAATATATGTTATTTTATATACTTTTAATGTCTTTTACCATATAATATATTAAGGTTTGTATATCCAACAAAAAAAGTTTGTAAATAGAAGAAGGAAGAAGAGAGGAATGATGTCAAGTAGGTTTCCCTTATGTTAACATGTCCTCTCTCTCACTCAATGGGTGCACATTTGGCCTCTCTCTCTCTTCCTTTGTTTGTAGGTAGATCATATGGTCCTCATCTGCTTTTGCATGGTTGTTACAAACGTCGCCTAGACAACCAAGCATACAAGTGGGCTCAGGCGGTCCAATAATAAAATAAAAAAGGTCTTTAAATGCTTCAAATTTCTTTTAAGACCCCTCAAAACTCTCATAAACCGATATTTAAAGAGGTCTTTTATAATTTAAATAGGTGCAAACCCACTAATTATATATTTTACCAATTATATTTTTTTTTTTACATTTCTTGAGTATAATCGAGAAAAAGAAATGAGAGTAAGATGTACGGCCTCCTCCTCTCTTGCCTCTCTCATGTTCGACGTCACATTGATTTTCAGACAATTTTTTGTTATTTATTCAGTCCCGCACTCTCCCTCATCTCCCATCTTCTTCCTCTCTAATGTTCAGTTGTTGCAGTAAACATTGTTATTTTCTATTTTTTATCCTTCATAATCTCTTTCCCTTGACAATCATTATAGACTTTCTTTTTTTTGTTCTGTTTTTTTATCCCCAACACTTGAAATTCTCCTTTCTTGTTCTTAGAATTGTCTTCATTGATGATTCTAACAAAGTGTATCTTAACAACAGAGATTTTGTAATTTACATGAATTACAGCCTGCAGAGCCCCTTATTCGAGGAAATACGTCATATATAGATCTCATATTGAGGGGATGGTTGCAACAAAAAGTTCATCAAGCGACGCCTCAAGCATCCATGGGGTCTGTCGCCTCAAGTCGCCTTGACAACTATGCTTTATACAATTGTAAACTTATACTAAAATTTTAGTTAACACCATAATTTCTTTACCTAGGATAATAAAGTAAAATTTTCACCTAATATAAATAGCAATGAACCAAGTTACTCACGAACTGCTCGAGTTCGTTTACTAAAGCTCGAGCTTGTTTATTTAATAAACAAGCCAAGTTCGAGCTTGATTTTCAAGCTTGTTTAATTAACAAACAAGCTTCAAAACACCACTACTCGGCTCGGCTCGATAACATCCCTAGTTCTGACTTGTGATAATTTGGAGAAAAAAGTTGAAGTTGGCTAATCGCTGCTTCATGTGCCTTCTCACGGAAAAGTCAGTGGGTCATTTGTTGTTACATTGCCCTGTTGCCTTTGAGATCTGGATTACTTCCTCTAGCGAACAGGTGTAGTCTAGGTCTTTCCTGCCTCCTTCCAAAACTTTTTATCTTGCTGGTCTCGAATTAGTGTGGATGGTGCCCACGCGACGATTTGGCCAATTTTGCCCATGGTCATTGCTTGGTCAATATGGAGAGAGAGAACTATAGTCGAGGACGCTCTCTCCCCCTCGCCTCGTTTATGTGTGCAAATTCATCAATCAATCTTGGAATGGTTGGGGATTTGCATATGGATGCAATCTTGGGAGCACTGCTTCGATAAAATGGGCATCATAATCATCATAGTCTTGGGATAATTTGCATGTATTAGTCTTATTGTTCATATCTATGTCATTTTTCCTTAGTAGTCTTTGAGTTTACTTCTCAGTAACATCTTAGCCTTTTTATCTTTCCTGTATAACTTTATATGCTTTAATATATATTTATTGATACTTACCGCTCAAAAAAATATGTCCGTCTACTCTCTATCTCTCCCGCCTCCCTCCTCGACTGAACAGGTGGGTTATACAGGAATACATAGACATCAAACAATGAAATAATAATTGATAAATCAGTCATCCACAAAAACAATTCATCAATAATTATAAATAAGCTAAAAAGGGAATCTTCATCGTCGAACGGTCAATTAATTGTCGAAAGAAGGCATGACTAGAATGATTTCCAGCTTATACTTTAGTTCTTTATAATAAATTGCCCACAAATTCAATTGATTCAGTGTTGCAACCAAAAAAAAGATTCCACGGTAGTATGAGATGTAATATTTACCTCCCCAGAGCCTGCAATGACTTCTCGGCCAGGAATCATTGGACTGGAACGAGATGAGAAAGACACTTTCTGAGTTTCGAGTTCATCATCAGTGTCCCAGTCGAAGTTGTCACTCTCTTCATTAGCATTATTCGCATCCTATACAAATCAAAAAACAACATGATAATAATTAAGTGGGAATAAAATGAGAAGAAAACCCATAAGGATAATGATTTTTCTTTTCTTTTGATTGGTTGTGAAGAATAACTATTTCCTTTTCCATTACAGAAAAACTTTGAGAAACAAAGGAAGAAATAATCAATAAAGTCTGATAATTTATAAGTAAAATGATAAAGAGATGAATACCATTTCTCAATGAAGCCTAGTTTTGTCCAACCGGCAATTCCCAAACTGTTCAAGAAACTCATGGACACAAATGAATACCAAATCAAAGAAATGACCTACATAAAATTAAGCTTTAAAGTAATGCAGATTCCAATGACATTTAATCGTGCTTTGATTGTATATTACCAATAAATTATAGCTTAATTCCCACAATAAAGGCCATTTTTACCACTAGCTGAGTAGCTGGTAAACCTCTAAACAACAAATCTAAATAACACTTGAAACCATTATGATATAACATAAACGGAGTTAAAACTAACTGCTTTGTGATCATTTACAGCAATTTGTTCAAACCACAAGCCCCTAAACACAAAAAAACAATTTTTAGATTGTCTTTTTTTTTCAAATGATCAAATGCTGCAACCTAGAAAGAAAAAATAAATGAAACAGTGCTACAGGAATGCATGCATTCAGGTTTACTATCATGAGAAATTCCGGGAACAAATATTTAGAGAACGTAAGGGGGGTCAGTAAACTCGCAAACATGAAGAAATTAAACAGGAAAAATAGGAAAATCCACGAAGAAACGCTCGAAATCTTAATCACACGCTAAAACCTACAGATTACAAATTAAATTTAAAAAAAAAAAATTATTATTTAACATTGGATTGATTCGGTTCTCAGTAACAAGAGAAAAAGGAAATCAAATAATAATAATGATTAGGGAAACTACAAACAAACTCGTCTCGTTAAAATCCATTTTACCTCTGCAGGCTTGAATATTTGAAGATTCTCTCTGTTTATGCAACTACATTCGTCTGAAACGAAAATGTACTTCGTTTCTACTAAAAACTTTCCAATTATGGAAAGAAAATAGGGTTTTAGGGCATGATGTGAAGAGCTAGTTTAGCAAAAATAAAGACTATATTGCAGGTCGCGGACTGATGAGAGAGAAAATCTCGTGCTGGTTGTAGAGTGAGAAAGTCGCAAGCAAACGATAGATGATAGATGGGAGAGGGGTTGTTACCGGGGCGGAGCCCGGATTTTCTTGCAATTCCTGCAAGGCAAGCGATGGTTGATTGAAAATGTTAAAAGGTAGATTTATATAGTTGAAGTGCACGTGCCTTTCACGTGCTTTGTATAAAAATAATAAGACAATGTTATCGTCTTCCATCAAGAGAAAAAAACTTGTTTTTCACTGGGGCCCAGGATTCTCTCAAGTTGCAACTTGAGAGAATCTCTCAAGTTGGAACCCTTAGGGGTCGCCACGTGTCTCTTTTTTGATACCTTAACCATGGGTAAGGTTCACCCACCCTTAGGTTCACTCACTCATCCTTCATTTTTTTTTTAATATTAATTATTATTTTTTAAATTAAAAAAACTGTTTTTTCAATCAATTGCCTTGATGTTATTGAGTATACAAAAAACAAAACAAAAAAAAGTGATGACTTATTATACACTATACTTGAAAATTAAGTGATTATACGTCGTATTTTAAAATTATAAATTACAGACTTTTTCCCCTTTCCATCAAAGAATATGGCAACCTGATCAATGCACAATCTTTTTCTTGCTCTATCGACTCTGTCAAAAGACCCCAGTAACTACCGCTAAGAACGTGAGCGCAGCTAGAAATAGAGAGTAGATGCGAAATGCGCAGTAGCCCTTGCTTTAGCCCAATTTGGGCTACAGCAGACTTGCGAATGGACATTGTAATAAAAAAAAAACCACATCTTCACTTTTCAAACATTTTTTATTATTATATATATTTGAATTAATCAAATGCCAACTTGTTATAATAATGAGAGGAGTAGGTGGCGTTGATTAATATTCTCTGCTCTAATTCTTATCATACTATTACTACCTTATTCGGTTACATTAGTTAAGTATAATATCAGACAGCTATAGAGAAATTTTAGATGACTGCACACTTGATAATTGGGATAAAATAATTTGGCAGTCGATTATTTACTGAGCCCAAAATAATTTGTGGGACATGTGGCTGTTGTATAGAAATTATAGAAGATCATAAACCGTTATATTTCCTACTTATTATTCCCCTTGATTCCCTTTTAAAATTCCTATCTTTTGGGGGGACACAACACATACTCTTATCAAAAGACCACCTCAAAAGAGTTTGTAGAGAGGGGAGTTTTAAAACATAATAATTATTGGAGATGAACCATTAGATGAGTAATTTGGGTTTTACATATAAAACAAAAGGCTTAGTTGATTTCCTAATCTTTTCTAATTTAACATTTACCCCACCAAGGTCGGGTGTTTTTTTTTTTCGCCGAAAAAGGTTGTTGAACTTTAGGAGAAGATTAAAAAAGTTCCCCTTAAACTCTTTAAGCCTCTCTCATAATTACCCCTAAAATCCTCTCATTACCTAAGTCATCGTATGTTTTTCCATTAAAAATACTTTTCATTTATATATCAAGATTCATTTACATAATCCCAAGCACAAATTAAATTTCCTTCTCAAAATTATTGAGTGCACAAATTGTCCATCCCACTCCAAACAAATACGACCTTGACCTTTCCATCCTCCACCAAGCATAAAAAAGACTCTTTTTTTCCCTCTAGATATACTGTTAGGCCACAACCCCAGTTAGTGGAGAGTGGAGAGCTTGCTACTTATCACCTGTGGGATTAGATCTCAAGACCTCTTCGCCAAGAAGAGGTCACACCCTACCAATGAAGCAAGAGGCGGGGTGTATAGAAGAGACTTTTTAGAATGACAAAGTTACCTGTCCTAGCAGGATGCACGTGAGTGTCCAATCTTCTTTGGAATTGTTCTTTTCATTTTTATTGGCTTTGTTTGTTTGGAGGAAAATGTTGTACAAAATTAAGATTTTATATTGCATAATTGCTTCTCATGTTTTAGAGAAACAATTTCCCTACGCATATAGTAAGCTATAAAATTATTTGTATTGAAATTTATATTTTACAATGTGGCAAACACAAAAATTAAAATTTCTTCTCAAAATAATTTTGTGCACGTGTTATCAAATATATACAGCCCAAATATTTATATAAGAAGCAAATGTTATCAAATATTTGGGTGAATCATGCTTGATACCCTATGGGTAAGGTAAAGAGGGAAGTAGTTTTGGTGGTGATGAGAGAGAACTATACAGGTGGTTGAGATGAAAGGTTGAGAGAGAAAAAAAACGTGTGGTGAGATGATAGATATAAGAGAAGATGGGGTGTTATGCTGTACACCTCATCCCTATGATTCGGTATAGAGCATATGTACCATAATTTATATACACCCTAGGTGCACCCTATGCTTGAATTTAAGGCAGAGAGATACACTGAAGGTTTGGTCATTCGTCTATTATTTTGCAATTATTATGATTGTATACACTTACATCGGTCACGTGCCTTCCGTTAGTTATTATTATAACGAGATTGACAAAAATACACTTACACTTATATATTTTGTACCTTTGCTATTATAATTACAATTTGCAATATTATACTTAAAAACATTTATTGAATTTGGTCACTACTGACAAAATTACTCGTGCATTTATCTTTTTTACTATTATAAACAGTATTAACAAAATTACCCTTATATATTTTTTATTTTATTATCTATTCAAATTTGAATTACCTTTATGCTTATATCGTCTTTATCTCTACTATTATAATAACTAGCGGAATGCATGTGCGTTGTACGTGAGTGTCCAATTTTAAATTTATCATTTTTCTTCAATGTTATCATTTTGACGATGATGTCACCTTAAAACCCTAATTTAATCTACTCCAGAACCCTAGTTTTGATTGAGCTCAATCTACCATGGCTCCTCCAGCACAGTCGCATCGATCTCAATCTCCTTTTCAACCATCTTAGTAAGTTAATTTCATCACCGTTCATGCTATTTCAACCATAAATTTTATTTCTTTTGACTCATTTTCAAATTTAATTCTAACCAACAACAAATGAGAAGTCTCCATTCTGAAATTGCAACTACAATAGCTAAGTGGAAATTGAGCGCAAGGTACAAATGATTTAAAGAGAGCTATTCGATAAAGTCATTTCTTACATGATGATTGGAATCAATGTGTCGTCTCTCTTTATTGAAATGCTGATGTGATCTGCAACATCCAACATTGTTATGAAGAAGATGTGTTATCTCTATGTCGGATCATCTGACGCTTCTCACGATCAATTTCCTTCATAAAGATTGCCAATACGAAGATCCAATGATTCGAAGGCTTGCATTTCAACCTCCTAAAATCCCTCCCGGTAAATGGGATGAAATTCAATATATTTGAGATGGGAAGACTCAAAGAAATCGTATCTCAAACTCCAAAAACCCCTCTCAAAGAATAAGAGGATTCCAACTTTCTTGGCAAGAATGAGTGATTAGTTATTAGGTGGTTCGACTCATTTTCCTGCACCCATTTTTACATTAAAATCAAGCTTTCTCAATTTATCAAGTAAGAGAAAAGAGTGTTACTCAAGACCTAATGACTTCCTAGCAAGACTAACATTAATATCATCATGATCTATAACTAACAAATAAAGATGCTGAAAAAGATCAATAACATGTGAAAATCATCCTAACTCTGTGATTAAGCAAATACACTATGGAATGATGGAGTAGTACAGTTCAACCATTATGACCTAAGTGTGTCTACGGGTTTCGGGGAAACCCTAGTTTGATCTCATAGAGAGAATTTAGAGTCGTCACCTATTCATTCGGAATTGATAACTCCCCGAGATTTGGATAAGGTCTTGGTATCCGATTAGAGATCAGGGTAAGAGGTTCGGTTAAATCCGGAAAGGGGTTAGGCACCATGGCACTTCCACTTTTCAGTAGTTCCCTACTTGCTGCGGTTAAGCCAAATTAGTCTCAATTTTAATCAAATGCCTAAATGTTTAAGACAAAGCTAATCGAAGAATGAGAAAATCCTAGACTAGGGTCGAACTCGAGTTGGGCTGCCTACGTACTCACATATGGGTGAGATCAGACCGAGCATAGTTCTGTTACATGAGCCAGTGCAAAGGCTAGGGGTGTGTGTGTGTACCAAGGGTGGCTTAGGGTCTAGCCGGGAAGCTAGGGGTGGTTAACCGGGTTGGTCAAGTGCTCGGTATTAAACCCGATAAGCCAATGGGTAGTTCGATAAACTAGGGTTTGGGCCCGGTAGGCTGAGATTGGATCCGATAGGCCAAGGGTGAGCCCGGTAGGATAGGGTTTGGCCCGGTAGGTTGAGATTGGGCCCGATAGGCCAAGGGTGAGCCCGGTAGGCTAGGATTTGGCCCGGTAGGTCGAGATTGGACCCGGTAGGCCAAATGTGAGCCCGGTAGACTAGGGTTTAGCCCGATAGGCCGAGATTGGGCTCGGAAGGCCAAGGGTGAAGCCCGATAGGCCCAATGGTGTTTTAACCAAGGGTTAGGGTTGCTAACCGTGGTTAAGAAATGTGATTAACCATGGTTAGGGGTGCTAACCATGGTTAACAAGTCCAAAGTCAGTATTTTTAGTCTTTTTGAATTTTTTTGATTTTTTGGGGATTTTCTCAGATTTTTCCCAACGGTCAAAGATGCTTAACCGCGGTTAAGGAGGGGGAGGTCACCATGGGTAAGGGTCTTAACCAGGGTTAATGGTCAAGCGAGACCATTTTTAGGTTTCTCCTAATATTTTGGATTTTTTGAGCATTTTTTTAGATTTTTCCGGTGAAGGATTTTCTAACCATGGTTAAGGGTCAAAAATGGAGTTGACTTTGATTAAAGGTCTTAACCAAAACAAAAAATATCATAGAAGACATTTCTGAATTCTATGTAATATTTGTGATTTTTTGATGATTTTTTCAGAATTTTTCTAGGTCATGGGCCGCTTAACCATGGTTAAATGTTAACCACGGGTGGGTTTAACTGTGGTTAAGGGTCCGACTGAGGCAAAAGTAGGCCTAAGGTCCATGGCAGGGCCTAAACTGGCCTCCTACCTGGCCTGGGCCCCCACAAATATCAGAAATTGCAAAAAATCCAAATTTTCATCAAATTTGTAACTATAGTTAACGTGAATTTAACTATGGTTAACAGAGGAATCGCGGGAATCCGAGACTACCAGTGGGTAGCCTGATATGTGGGGAACAATTTGAGCTCTTGTGGGGCCTAAGAAGAGGTCGTATGTGGGCCCCACAGAGGCTCAAAGTTGTCTCGTTGAAATTCACATAAAATGATGATTTCCCAAATAATATTTTTTTCAAACTTTGTGGCGATTTTGCCGCTGATTGGCTCAAGCCCCGGGGGATCCGAGGCCACCGTTACGAAGCCTGCCATGAGAGGAAAAATTTGGACCCTTGTGGGAACCAAGGGGAGGCCGGATGTGAGCCTCACAAAGGCCCAAAGTCACCCCGTTGGGCTGTTCAACAGACTGCGGACCATACTTTGGGGGCCGATTAACCATGGTTAACGGTGGAGTTGGGGGCCGAAAATGCACCGGGGGAAAACCTGGTATGTGGGGAGTCTGTCCATGGCCTTGGTTTCGACCAAGGCCGGGTCTAAACACGATTAAATTGCAGTTACAGGCGGCTATCCGAACTGATTTTTTCCCAATTTTGTTTTTGAAAAAAACTCTTTTTTTTGGGGTTGTGCTTGAGCAATGAGAGTCTAGAGGGGGTTCTCATGGATTGAGGACCCCCTAGACGTCTAAGGAAAGCCGCCAAGGTGGAGGGTGGTGGTGCCAGTGCCACGCTTCAAGACCCGTCTACTGTTTTTTCCTCTTTTTTTTTAATTTTTTTTTAGCTACTAAGAAAAGAAAAAAGAAAAGCAAAATGGGGACCCCTGGAATGGGACCAGGGGTCCCTTACAGTGATAAAAAAAAACAAATAAACAAAAGGGAGGGGGGTCTGTATACCCTGAGCTCTCTTGGATAGTAGTTACGGCAATGAATGGGCTGCACGCGGTAGTGGCTACAAGAGTAGGGTTGAAAGACCTGTAGGAACCCGTGGCGGCTTTGGGAAGGGCCTGAGGTGGAAAGCAAAGGAGTGAAGGTGGATGGGAGGGCTACCCGAGCTACCATGGTGGTTTTTTGCAAGAATATTTTTTTGAAAATTTCTCCTTTGCAACAGTGGCTTATGTGGGTGATGAAAGTATTGGAGTGAGGGCTTAAGGGAGTATGAGGGGTGGTATTGGAGAGGAGAGGATGGTGAGGGGCTGGCCGAATGTGGAGGCTTACTGTAAAAATTTTGAAAACCCAAAAAACCCCCCCCAAAACCGTGGTTACCGTATGCTTAAATAGAAGAAGAAGGAGAGGAGTGGAAGGAAGGATAAGGATTGAGGGTGTGGCACTAGGCGTGGGGGACAAGGGTCTGGAGGAAGGGCAGGGCGGCAGGAGGCCAGGGACTGCACACTGTACTCGTCTTCACGAAGAAGCCAATGAACAGTGCTTTTTTTTAAAAAAAATTTTTTTTTTTTTTTTTTGTAACCGGTTGGGTAATACGAGTAGGGCCCAACCCGCATGGGCCCTTGCCACATGGGGTTGGCACCTAGTTTAAAATCCCTTTTTTTTTTTTTTTTTTTTTTTTTTTTTTTTTTTTTTTTTTTTTTTTTTTTTGTACCTAAAAAACAAAACCCTGTTTTTTTGTTTTTTTTTTTTTTGTGTTTTTTTATTTATTTATTTTTTGTTATTCCCCTTTTTGGGCTAAACCACCACAAGTGTGGGGAAAGTCAAAAGTGTTTTGCCCAAAAAAATTTGAATTTTAAAAAGGTAAGGTGGGTCCCACCTTAGATTGGGCTTAGTGGGCCCATGTTTGGCCCAAAAGGTTTTAATTAATTTTTTTGGGGTTTTGGACTTAAAATGGGCCTTGAGCCCGTGGGGTCTTGCCTAGGGCTAGGGCTAGGGCTAGGCTAGGGTTAGCCTAGGGTTTAGCTAGGGTTAGCCTAGGGTTTAGCTAGGGCTTAGGCCACTACGTAGGGTTAAACTAGGGTTCGGCTTGGATTAACCATGGTTAACGGAGGTTAATCATGGTTAAGCAAAGTGTAAAAATTGGATGCTTACACTAAGTTAAGCACCTTCATACATCTGAATATCTGAGATCTTCGGAGAAACACAATAGATAGCTAGATAGAAGAAGTAGCGTGAAACTGTTACACAGTTATGTCTACAGCTATGTCAATGGTGGGAACAGTTATTGTGTTTTCCTTTGTTTAGTTATTATTCAATTATTGTAAGTCATGGTTGTGTTTAGTTATTATTCAGTTAGTGTGAGTCATGGTTGTATTTAAAGACATGTGTTTAGTTAAGAAAGTATGTTGAATTTGAATTGAAACTTCCATTTGGAACAAAGGAGGAATCCACCCTCGAAGTGGGGCTATTATATATGAATTGTGAACATATCAAATTGGTATCAGAGCACTTTTCTGAGAACTACTATGGCTAAAGATGCACGTTTACAAAAAATTGAGTTTGAAATTGACATTATGAAAGAGAGAGGTACTCAACAAGGAGAAGTTCTTCAAGAGATCCTACAAAAGTTAGCAGCCATGGATGCTAAATATGACCAATTAGCACCACCAACGTTCAACGACCATGAGAGAGAGGATGATCATCCACCTTACATGTCTGGAGGTGGGACTCGCATCCAAAACCACGAACAATGAGAATTGATTTTCCTAATTTCTATGGAGATGATCCTATAAGTTGGTTCTTTGAGTTTAATCAAACTCAAAATGTTGAGCGGGTTCTGTAAGGGATAAAATTCGTAAAGACTAATTGAACGTTGGGGAACGAGCTAGCTTTTGTTGTTTTGTTCACGAAAGTGACACATGGACATGTGTTTGAGTCACGTGCTTAAAATAGAAGGATAAACTTTGTCTGATGCACAGCGTTCACGTTGTATAAATTACGACGTATCTATGGCCTTGCGAATAACGTTCTCGTTGAGGTTTGACAACGTGCTCGTTGTCTTATGCACAACGTAAACGTTATATTCTCGGCAACATTTTCGTTATTAAATAAACAACGAGTCCGTTGTAGCTCAGATAAAGATGTCCAGGTCATGTCTTAAGACATATACAACGTACCCGAGCTCGAGTCAACAACGAGACCGACTCACAGGAGGAAGTGATCAGGAGGCGATCAGTTATTCTGATAAGTAGGCCGAAAGCACTGTCTTGACATTTAATGCTGGTCACTTCTGTGTGCTATCAGACCCAACCGACTGAACTCATGGTAGGCTTTCACGTGTGATGCAATAGGTGGCAGATTTTACTGACATATTTGGTAATGAGTTCAGGGCACGTGGTATGGGCATCTATGGTCATCTATGGTCATACCAAGGTTAACCAATAAATACCCCGAGAATTTCAGTGTTGAGAGAATCCAAAAACAAACACACATATATTATTCAGTGCTATTGCGCGTATTACTGTTCATCATCTTCTCCATCTACTTACTTTATCATCGGAGTGCAGGTCAGGGTATCACACCCTTCAACTCCTACCTTCTACCAGTAAACCAGAGTGTGAGCTGTTGCAGTTGACGTGTGTTCTTTCCGGTATTTTTTCCACTCGAAATTGACGCCGTCAGTGGGAAATTATAAACGAACATCTCTTAGCTCTTTGCGATCATGACTGATCAATCTTCTGTACCCGGGCGTGAGAATCAAACCCCTCAGGCCACCCCCTTCGCATCTTCTGTCGTACAGACTTCCATTCCTGGGATCAGTCCATCATCTGAACAACCAGAAAGGACCATGCCCCTATTGAGCCTTCTGTTTCTGATCGCATTTTGATGATGTTGCAAAAACAGCAGTCTGCTCTGGATCAGATCACCAGACATCAGCAGATGATGCAAGAAAGGCTTGATGCATTCGAGCATAGCAGGCTCGAAGCAGATGATGGGCCATCTCAGAGATCATCAGTGAGACGTCAGCTTGACTTCTCCTCCCCCCATTAGCACCAGAGAACCGTGACACCAGGTTCGTGCTTCCTCCTACTGAGAGGGAGGCAAGACAACCTCCGGTTCGTGCGGAGCAGAGAATCCCTTCTGATCGTATTGATATACGAGAAGAAGCAGGACAAGAAGATTCGAGAGGTGTTGCCGAAGAAGCGGTTGCTCAGAAGACTTGGATGACTTCCAAGGAAGTGGAGGCTATGATCAGTGCTCGTGTCAAGAGCATGAAAGGAGGGATTCCTAATCACTTTGCTCAGTCAGCAAAGGACAACGTCGAGAACTCTCCTTTCACAGATGTCATCAATCGGTCATACACTTCTTCCAAGTTTATGACCCCGATCTTCCTCATGTACACCAGGAAAGCGGATCCAGAGGAGCACTTATTCAACTTCAAGCATGCGATGACTGTTCGCAATCCAGATGATAATCTGTATTGCAAGGCTTTCCCCAATAGCCTGGCAGGAGCGGCATCAAGATGGTTTCGTAATCTGTCTCCTGATTCAATCAACAACTTTTCCGAGCTCAGGTCGACTTTTATTGATCAGTTCATTATCAATAAAAAGAAGAAAGCAGGTACAGATACTCTCTTCTCTTTAAGGATGAAACCGGTAGAATCCTTGAGAGACTTCATTTCGCGCTTCACTGACGAAGTCCATAGCATCGATAAAGTCGATGAATGGAGTTGTATTGCTGCTTTTAAGAATGTTATCCCTAAGTATTCCGAGCTCTATAAATCTCTGGTTCTTGACTATCCTATCAAGATGGATGAGATTATGGTTCGTGCAACCAAGTATGAAAGATACGAAGATGATGTTTCTGTTGTGCCGAAGCCAAGGATGAGAGGGGTGGATGTGATAGAGAAAGCACGCCGGTCGTCTAAGAGGAAGGAGAAGAGGTAGAGGTATGAGTCTTCATCATCCGAGGACTCACCACCTAGGAAGCAGAAAGAGAGGGTAGTGTATGTGACTCAGCGGGATCAGCCGATTCGGCGCCCGTATGAAGGTAGTTACAATCAATCCCAGCAGCAGGGTAGGACGAAGAGACGTCCTAACCCGAAATTTCAGCAGTAAGTGAGGCAGCATTATTAGCCTCGCCAGGAGCAGCCACAAGTGCAGCAAGAGAGAGGTGTTCAGCTTAGAGAGAGGCGACCTTTTGCAGCTCGGGCAGATCTCATCCATTTTACTGCTAGCCCAGCAACCATCATGAAGACAATGGAGGACCAAGCGTATTTCGAATGGCCTGCTAGAGCTGTGCAAGATGTTACGTCGGGACCACGGGCACATGAGTATTGCCATTATCATAAATGTCATGGTCATCTTACGAACCGATGTTGCATCTTGAGGGAGTATTTGGAGAGGTTGGTCCAGGAAGGGTACTTGGGAGAGTATCTCAGTTCCGGTAACGGTAGCGCGACGCGCACCAGAGAACAGTTATCCCAATCCCGTACCCGAGAACCTGCCAGTAATCCAAGTACCAGTGAAGGAGGACGAGGGGGAGCCCCTTTGGGCACTATCAACGTCATCTGCCGTGTGCGAGCACCGGAGGAGGATGTAGAGAGAGACTTCAGAGCAAAGACGAGGAAGATGTCTCATGAAGCTGAGGTATGTCAGGTACAGATGTCTGCAAGAAGCGTGGGGCAGGCGCTTATTTTCACTGATCATGATATGGCAAGGTAATCCGGCCTCATTATGATGCTCTTGTTCTCATCATGAGAATAGGAGATTTCGACATCAAAAGGGTGCTCGTAGATTCAGGGAGTGGGGCAGACATCTTGTATCTTCATGCTTTCACTCAGATGAAGTTGGATCCGTCCGTTCTCATCTCTGCTCAGACCCCGCTGTTCGGGTTTGACGGCAGTTCAATGAAACCGTTAGGCGACGTCGTCTTACCCGTTATGGCAGGACCCGTTGTCCTACAAACCAGATTTTCTATTCTGGATGCGCCATCGCCTTACAACGCAATCTTGGGTCGATGGTGGACCCACGAGATGAAGGTTGTTCTCTCCTCGTATTATCAGGTGTTGAAATACCCGACGCAGGACGGACCCCAGGAGATTAGAGGGGATCAATTGGCGTTGCAGAAGTGTGATTTCCCTCCTTCCGTTGCGCCCAAATAGCAATTACAGGTCGACTCCGTTGTGGAAGAGAGCTCGGAGGCCACGTTGTGCAGATCTTTCATTGAGCCCACGAAGGCAGTCAACCTGGGAACGGAAGAAGAGCCAAAAGTATTGCAGGTCGGGACGAGCTAGACAACGGACGAAGAGGGCGAGTTGCTGGAATTTCTGAAGAAGAACTTTGATGTCTTTGCATGGTCGCACAAAGATATGACAGGCATCAATCCGAGCATTATCTGCCACCATCTCAACGTTGATCCTGTTGTCCCTCCGGTGAAGCAGAAACCTCGGAGGCTTGCCCCAGCCTATCATGATATAGTGAATGAAGAGATAGATAAGCTGATTCAGTTTGGGTTCATCCAAGAAGTGCAGTATCCTGACTGGATAGCTAATATAGTAGCTGTACTCAAGAAGAATAGGAAGGTGAGAGTTTGTATTGACTTCACTGGTGTCAATAGAGCATGTCCCAAAGACTTTTTTCCTATGCCAAGGATTGATAGGCTCATCAATGCCACTGCTGGCCATGAAATGTTATCATTTATGGATGGTTATTCGAGCAATAACCAAATCATTCTGGCGAAAGAAGATCAAGAGAAGACCACTTTCATTACAGAGCGCGGTTTGTTCTGTTATCGTGTTATGCCTTTCGGTCTGAAGAATGCTGGTGCCACGTATCAACGTTTGATGAATCTCATGTTTGTGTCACTTCTCGGCAAAACGGTTGACGTTTACATTGATGACATCGTTGTGAAGAGCCGACTCCGGAATACCCTGGTGATGGACCTTGCTGAGCCTTTCTCTATTCTGAGAACTTTCAATTTGAAGATAAACCCAGAGAAGTGCACCTTCGGAGTTACCTCTGGTAAATTCTTGGGATATCTTGTGAGTCAGTGGGGTATTGAAGCTAATCCAGCTCAGATTCGTGCTCTGCTGGACATGCCGGAGCCCAAGTCAAAGAAGAAGATCCAGAAGTTAACAGGGCGTATCGCTGCACTCAATCGGTTTATTTCCAAGTCATCTGATCGTTGTAAACCCCTCTTCGAGATCCTGAGGAAGGATTCTATTTTTGCGTGGACGGCTGAGTGTTCTCGAGCTTTCATTACTTTGAAAGAGTATTTAGGCTCAGCCCCTATTCTCTCCGTCCCTAAACCAGGTGAAGTCTTGTATCTTTATCTTTCTGTCTCAGAGCATGCCATTGGCTCCGTCCTGGTCAGGTGTTGTGGCGGCGTCGAGAAGCCTGTTTATTTCATCAGCAAAACTTTTCTCAAAGCAGAATACAATTACAGCAAGCTTGAGAATGTATGTTTTGCTCTTGTCTTCTCTGCTGAAAAGCTTCGTCCTTACTTTCATGCTTATATTATCATTGTCATCAGAACGTATCTCTTGAAAGTCGGGTTGGGATGACCCGAGTTAGCAGGGAGGATGTCAAAATGGGTTGTGGCTTTGAGTGAGTTCGATATCCAATATAGAGCGAGAAGTTCAGAGAAGGGGCAAGCAATGGCAGGATTCCTTTCTGATTTCCCTGTGGAGGAGGAGGCAGAGGAAGTGATCGCTAATCTCTGTGAGCTCTCCGATGAGGTTGACAACGAGGATATCGTTGTAGATGAAGATAAATCATCAGAGTGGGTTGATTGGCTGTTGTATGTAGATGGATCTTCTAACTCGAGTGGTTCAGGACTTGGTGTTGTGCTCATTAGTCCGGAGAACATAAAAGTGTAAAAGATGTCACGTCTTGGGTTTACTGTCTCCAACAACGAAGCTGAGTACGAAGCATTGCTGCTTGGTTTACAGAGTGCGCATGAGCTGCAGGTCTCTAGATTGAGAGTTTTTTGTGATTCACAGCTTATAGTGAATCAGGTGAATGGAGATTATGAATGCAAGGATGATCGAATGAAACAGTATGCTGCACTCATTCGTTTGCAGTGTGAAGCGTTCACCATTGTGGAGATCAAGCATACACGAAGAGATGAGAATAGGCATGTTGATGCTTTGGCTTACCTTGCTTCCATGATACAGTCTGATGAACCCAAGGTCATTCTTATGGAATACATAGAATATCCTGTGATAGCATTCCTACACAGCGGGAGGTATGTTTTGTTAATCCAGTGCCCAGTTGGATGACAGAGTTGACGGCCTACTTGAAATATGGAGTTCTTCCTATCATTGCAAATGAGTCAAGACGTATTCAGTTCAAAGCACCTCGTTATATCCTGGTGCAGGGAGAGTTATATAAAAAGTCTTTCGGGGGACCTTTGTTGAAGTGTGTTCATCCTGTAGATGTGGAAAAGATTCTTGCTAAGCTTCATGAAGGTATTTGTGGCATACATTCGGGAGGGAGAACGATAGCTCATCGAGCTCTGGGGCAAGGATACTTCTGGCCTTATATGCAAGCTGATGCTCAGAAGTATGTGAAGAAGTGCAGCCAGTGTCAACGATATGCTCGTTTAATTCATGCTCCAGCACAAGAGCTTAGAACTGTCTCTCAACCTTGGCCATTTGCACGGTGGAGCCTTGATATTGTGGGACCTTTCCCTAAAGCCCCAGGGAATCTAATCTTTCTCCTCGTGGCAACTGATTACTTCTCTCATTGAATTGAAGCCGTTCCCCTTGCTCGTATCAGAGAACAAGAAGTGAAGAAGTTCATGTGGGAGCATATCGTCTGTAGGTTCGGCATACCTCAGTCCATTATCACTAACAACGGGAAACAGTTCTCAGGACGTATCATTGCAGAATTTTGTAGCGAACTAAAGATCAAGCACATTTTCTCGTCTCCATACTATCCTCAGGGGAATGGATTGGCTGAAGCAGCTAATAAAAATATATTGAATGCCTTGAAGAGATGATCGGAAGACTCGAAGGGAAAGTGGACTACCGAGCTGCACAACGTGCTTTGGAGGTATAGGACAATGCCGAGGAGTCATACAAACGAAACACCTTTCTCTTTAGCTTATGGCATGGAAGCTGTCATTCCTACTGAGATTAGTTTGCCTACAATACGTTCTTGGCATAACAAGAAGAAATGTGAAGAGAAAGACAAGAACGTTGAGCTCATGGCCGTTCACCTCGACTTGTTAGAAGAAAAGCGAGAAGATGCCAGCATTCAGATGAGAAGATACCAGCAGCAGTTGAAGAAGGCATATAACCGAAAGGTACAACGAAGGGTCCTTCAAGTCGGAGATCTCGTTCTCCGAAAAGTGTTCCAGAATACCAGGGAGATTAATAGTGGCAAGTTAGGACCTAATTGGGAAGGACGTTATATCGTAGAACGATTGGGGAGTCCTGGTGTTTGCTACTTAAAAGATCTACAAGGTAATCTCATCCAAAAATCCTGGAACATTATGAACCTAAGGCAATTCTTTCAATAATAACTGCGATGTATAAAGAGTTGTTGCGATCAGGAGTTTTCCAGTGTTTTTACATGAACGTTTAAATTGCAATGCTATGAAGTTTTGTGCTAATTCGTTGTCTGGAATATCAGTGTAATATTGTGAATGTTTTACAAATTCGAATAAAATTTCACTTGAACAACATACTCACAACGAGACACTAGTGGCTTATCCTAAGGATGTCATCTGAGCAAATCCAGCGGCTTATCCTAATGACATCCTCTGAGCAAGTGTCTCTGAACTGAGTTACATTATGTTCATCTTATGAAATTTTATTCGTCAGATTACATTCACAGTGAACTACATAACGATGTATCTCGGCCAATTTCTCTTTTCCGTTGTGTATGATTCAAAGTGAACTACACAACGAGTCCGTTGTAGCTCAGATAAAGATGTCCAGGTCATATCTTAAGACATATACAACGTACCCGAGCTCGAGTCAACAACGAGACCGACTCACAGGAGGAAGTGATCAGGAGGCGATCAGTTATTCTGACAAGTAGGCCAAAAGCACTGTCTTGGCATTTAATGCTGGTCACTTCTGTGTGCTGTCAGACCCAACCGACTGAACTCATGGTAGGCTTTCACGTGTGATGCAATAGGTGGCAGATTTTACTGACATCTTTGGTAATGAGTGCAGGGCACGTGGTATGGGCATCTATGGTCATCTATGGTCATACCAAGGTTAACCTATAAATACCCCGAGAATTTCAGTGTTGAGGGAATCCAAAAACAAACACACATATATTATTCAGTGTTATTGCGCGTATTACTGTTCATCATCTTCTCCATCTACTTACTTTATCATCGGAGTGCAGGTCAGGGTATCACACCCTTCAACTCTTACTTTCTACCAGTAAACCAGAGTGTGAGCTGTTGCAGTTGACGTGTGTTCTTTCCAGTATTTTTCCCACTCGGATTCCATTGACGGCTTTCCATCTAGAAAAAGAGGAATTACAATGGTATCATTGGCTGTGAAATACCACTAGTGTGCCTAGTTGGAGAGAATTTTCTGAAGCTCTTTGTGCCTGATTTGGACCAACTGAGTTCGATGATCATGCTGGAGTGTAGAGCCCCGGACCTTTTCACATTTAATGTATAACACTTTCGTTGCCATTTTGCCTTTAAAGAGGTATAATTAATAAATAAGGAAGAAATTGGAAATTTCGAACGTCAGAAATGTTCCTTTTCAAAGTACGAACCCAACGCAAGTTGAATCGTCAAAATCCGACGAGCGAGTCAAAAGATATGGCCAAAACAGTCTGGACCTGCAGGCAACCGATCGCTCGGTCCATGGAGCGATCGATCGGTCCAAAACCGATCGCTCGGAGGCTATCGACTGGTCAAGATTTTTGTATGGGGAAATTTTCCAGAGAGTGAAATTTTAACCGATCGATCGGTAGGCAACCGATCGATCGGTCATTAACACCGATCATTCGGTACTCACGTTTTTGCAGAAAATTTAGTAAGGGTGTTTTAGTCTTTTGGGCGGTTTTGCCCGAGCCTTTAGGGCTTATTTACAATACTTAGAAGATTGGGAGCTAAGGAGAGGAGGAGAAGGCGATCCCTAACCTAGGGTTTGATTTTGGAGGAGAAATCAAATGGGTGTGAACCCACACTTACCTCAAGTCCATTTTCTTCAAGATCTCGGCTCAAGCTCGTGTGGGGCACTCTCCTCAAGCTAGGGCAGCAACTCACGTGCGTTTGGTGGAGGATTTCTTCCCCCATTTGTCAAGGTCGGTACTTCTTACTACCCTCCTAGTTATAGCTTCCCTTTTTCCTTTGTTTCTCCTTGTTTTCCTTCATTTATATATGTGTTATGAGATTGGTGGTATGAATGGTGAATGGAGATGGATGTTGGCGAATGGATGCCGTGTGGATGATGTGATGAACGAATGGGAAAGGGCATTGTACTAATAATGAACATACAAGTGTGATGTGAGCATAACCCACCTAGAAAAGCATGATCTAGGTTTAAGTGAATAATGAACACACCCCATGTTTGATGAAATGCCAAGGTGAATAAAATAAATGATAAATTAAGGGAACCCATGCTTAATTGCTCTTGAAATTTGTTAGGGTTCATGATAGTGTGTTTCTTACATTTCTTAAAATGTGTAGATTATTACTCACTTAAATTGTTATATGCTATGCCTTGTGAATCACCCCAAATTGTCATATTTAATTCCAAATGCAAGTATGCACACGATCTCACGAGCACGCATGAAATGACGTGATTTACCGATGTTTTAAGTATGGGACGTAGAGGTGGGGCATATCCTAAGATATGTTTCACTTCGCTTTTGACAAGGGCAAGACAATCATGCATTTCATAGGGAAAGGTCTCCCATCCCCTCGCATGACATGCATAGCATCGCATGACACGCATAGCATAGCATCACATGACACGCATAACTCTGCATGGCATTACATGCATGGATGCTAGTTGCGACGGGCTATGAACGGCAACTAGGCATTCACATTCCGCATGGATGCTAGTTGCGACGGGCTATGAATGGCAACTAGGCATACCCATCTGCATATAGGGTACTAGTTGCGACGGACTATGAACGGCAACTAGCCATGTGAACATGTTTAAATTATGAAAATGCAAGCATGACAAGCATGACACGGTTAACAAGTTCCCAATCACGCAAAGGGTATTTCAAGTCAAGTCAAGTGCACGATGTTTTCAAGGGTTTTATCAGTCTTTCTGAATGCAAGCATGAATATAAATTGCTTTACTTCCTTGTATGATATAAATTGTTCATGTTCTATATATGAAATTTGTTTCCTACTTTATGTATGTTATCTGTATACTATGACTGTTGGTTAGTATTTAGTACCCGCTGAGTATTCCATGCTCAGCCGTACTTCTTATGTCGGCAGGTTCTGAGGGAGCTGCTGCTCCATTTGATGTTTGTGCTCCTGGTCCATGGGTGGAGGAGGAGTACGTCGAGGAGCCTTTGGAGGAACCTCCCGTAGAGGGTTATCAGTAGGTGGTGTTAGATTCTGAGTGGATTAGTTGTGGGTGAGCATGAGTGATTATATCCATGTATTTTGGCGGGCATGTCCGCACTTTCTTTGTTTTGATTTCTTTGTATTAAACTTGGACCATGTGTATATACTTAGAGGTTGTTAGACTTCCGCTGTGTTTTATAGTTATGTTTCCGCTGCCATCCTCTATCGTATATGCTCTGTGGGTTTTTGCAGGTTGGTTTGTCAAGCAAGTCATGTAAGCCATGTTTAGTCGTCCAAAGTTCACTCTAACTCCTAGGGTGGGTTTTGGGTCGCGACATGGAGCATTGGCCAAACTGCAACAAACATCTTCTTTACGGGAATACCAAGCCAAGTTCGAACAGTTATCTAATCGAACCATTGGCTTATCAGAGTCTTTTCTTGTGAGTTGCTTTGTTTGTGGACTCAAAGAAGAACTTCGATACGAGGTGCAAGCCTTTTGACCTCGAGCTATTGTCACTGCGATTGGGCTTGCTCAAGATGAGAAACTTGCAGCCCGCCAACGCCGGAGCAACCGATCCCAGTCTTCCCGAGGAACTGCTGCATTCACCCCTTCATCTTCCACCCCTAAATTTCCTACCACAGCCATCAAACACCTTACTCCTATGGAGATAAAAGAAAGGCGTGACAAGGGCCTTTGCTACAACTGCGATGAAAAATTTCACCTTGGACACCAATGCAAAACCAAACAGCTATTTCTTATGGAGGGAGAATGGCCTGATGATGTGGCTGAGATTCACAATGAAGAACCAGAGGATGAGCCCCCTGATCAGCCTCTTGATGACAATCCGGAGATATCAATGCATACAATTACGGGTCTTGTGGCTTCTCAAACCATGCGGGTCCATGGAAACGTTAAACATACTCCTCTCACCATCCTCATTAATTCGGGAAGTACACATAACTTTATTGATCCGACCAAAGCTTCACAAGCCGGATGTAAGGTTCAAACCGAGGAACGCTTTAGCGTGATGGTGGCTAATGGTGATCAATTGGACAATGAAGGGAGGTGCGTTGATATCATTATCCAGTTTCAAGATGTATCTGTTACCACCGATTTTTATGTCCTACCTTTAGGAGGGTGTGATATGGTACTTGGAGCACATTGGCTTCGCACTCTAGGCCCCATCTTGTGGGACTTTGCCCGACTTCAAATGTAATTTGAATACAATGGGAGAAAGCACACCATCACAAGTTCACTAATGAAGCCAACTGAGATAGTGGGAATCCACTGTATACAAAAATTAATCAAAAAAAAGAGCCCTGGCATCATGCTCCGTCTTTGTCAAATTCGAATTCAAGAGTCCAACGAGCCCTTGGATTTACATCACTTGTTATCCCATTATGCTGATGTGTTGGTTGAACCGATAAGTCTGCCTCCCCGGAGACATCATGACCACAAACTAGAACTATTACCCAATAGTTCCCCGGTGAGTGTGCGGCCATACAAATATCCTCATTTTCAAAAAATGGAGATTGAGAAGATTGTAAGTGAGTTGCTTTCTTCAGACGTCATAAGGCCCAGTACCATCCCGTATTCCTCCTCGGTTCTCCTAGTTCGAAAGAAAGACGGAAGTTGGCGAATGTGTATTGACTACCGGGCTTTAAACAAAGTTACAGTCAAGGATAAATTCCCCATACCAGTGATTGATGAACTATTGGATGAACTACATGGAGCTTGTTATTTTTCAAAGTTAGATATAAGGTCTGGATATCACCAAATCCAAATGCATGACTCAGATGTTCCGAAAACGGTGTTTCGGACACATGAGGGACACTATTTTTTTTTTAGTAATGCCCTTCGGGTTAACTAATGTACTCTCTACTTTTCAAAATCTCATGAACGACATTTTTCGGCCCTATTTGAGAAAGTTTGTGCTAGTCTTTTTTTATGACATTCCCGTTTATAGCTCTACCTGGGAAGATCATCTTCAACATGTTGAAACAACGCTGAAGGTATTACATGTGCACAATTTGTTCGCCAAAAGATCTAAATGCACTTTCGGTTGTACCAATGTGGAGTACTTAGGATACATTGTGTCTCGAGAAGGAGTTCAAGCTGATCCAAGCAAAATTGACAGCATGATTAATTGGGCTGCACCAAAAAATTTAGTTTACATGGATTTCTTGGGCTTACAGGTTATTACCGAAAATTTGTCAAAGACTATGGCAAAATTAGTGCCCCTTTACGTTGTTACTCAAAAAGAATTCATTTATTTGGAGCGACGAAGCCACACACGCATTTCAAGCATTGAAGTGGGCCATGATTGAAACACCGGTTTTAGCTTTACCTGATTTCACTCAAGTTTTTATAGTTGAATGTGATGCATCAGGTACAGGGATTGGGGTTGTGCTGATGCAAAATAGCAAGCTTATTGCTTTTACTAGTAAGGCCTTATCCTCACGTAACCTAGGGCTCTCCACATATGAAAAAGAAATGTTAGCGATGGTGCATGCTGTTCAAAAATGGCGTCCCTGTTTACTTGGGCATCATTTCATTATTCGGACCGATCATCAAAGTCTCAAATTCTTGTCCGAGCAATGAATTACAACTACAACTCGGCAAAAATGGTTGACGAAGCTGATTGGATACGATTATGAAATTGAATATCGCAAGGGCTCTGAGAACTCGGTCGTCGCCGCTCTGTCCAGAAAATATGAAGACATGCGGATCTCAGCTATATCTGGACCACTACTTACGTGGTTGGACGACATTAAGAAGGAATATCTCCGGGATGATCAATTTTGTGTCTTAATTGAGAAAGCTACCAATCTAACGGAATTCACAACTCCGTATTCTTGGCAAGATGGCATTCTTCGACACAAGGGACGAATTGTCATTGGTAGTTCTTCACAATGGCATGGCAATACTAAAAGAACTGCATTCATCACCAATGGCTAACCATTCAGGTTATCACAGAACCTTGAAACAGGTCGCTCGCCTATTTATTGGAAAGGTATGTGACAAGATATCAAAAAATTTATCACTGAATGTGATATCTGTCAAAGGCACAAAACAGAACTATGGTGCCACCTGGCCTCTTGCAACCCCTCCCTATTCCTACACAAGTCTGGACCGAAGTGTAATGCCCCCAAAATGATACAAGGCTACAATAGGACTTTGGAATCGTCACATTTCCTTAACCTGCTTAAAATCCATGTACACAAGGCTTACTACACAAGTCTCCAAAATGAGAGTAGTAAAATTCTGATTTTATAAAACTCAAACCATCCTGTACAACGGTCAACTGCCCAACATAATAAAATCCAACATAAACAAAAATGTCTAATACTCAACTGTAAAGTAATCCAATGAGCAACATCATCTAAAAAGGTCTATTATAAAACTCTTAAACCAAACAAAACATAAGCTAATAGGGGTAACTATCAAAGCCCCTTGCTCCCTCCTCGATCGGCTCACCTTCTCCTCCTTCCTCGGCGTAAGTCTCTTCAATCCACGGCTCCGTCGTGTGCCCCTGCTCTAAACCTGCCAAGACAAAATCCGGCTGAGTACAAAAGTACTCGGTGTATATAAAATCCAACTAACAACATAATATACCTGCACTTAGTTAGATCCATATCCAATATCATAATAACATAATCAGAGTACGGAAGAACATGTGCTCATTATATCATATCATCACCTTGACTCGTGTACATGTGAGAACTTTGGGCTTAGAAAATGATATACTTATGAGATGCTTATGTTTATGAGACCACGTGCTTGTGAGATGCTTATGCTTATGCGCTTATTCAGATCATACAGTGATGTGACATGCCGTTCTTAGCGGATACGGACCATGCCTAAGAAATTATAAAATGGACATACTGTTCTTGGCGGATACGGACTTTGCCATGCTTATGCTTATTCAGAATGTCATGCTTATGTTTGTGGTCCACATGTGTGACTTGTGAAATTCTTATCTTAACATACACGTGCATCTGTGCTTAAGTGTCGAAATTAACATTTGAGTTGGTAATTACTTAGATTCTGATTTCCGAAACTCCACTATACTATCCCATACCAAATAGTTAGAGAATTCCCGGTTTGAGAGATTTTCCTCTAAATTCTTACCTTCCCGACTATCAATTTTCATGCAAGTAATTAGGCATACTTAACAAACAATCACATATACATATTTTATCATGATTCTTAGCACAATTCATAATTAAATTCCTACAATTCCATAGTAATATATTAGTATTTATCCTTCAAACATTTTCACAAACGCCTTGAGTACGTAGATTATGAATCCATTGTCCTTTCACATTTCCAACATTTCATTAAACCATAATTCATCCATACAATCCAAATACAATCCATATCTACACATTCATTCTCATCCTCCATAATATTTCTCATCCTCCATACATTTCATCCACATTATTAATCCATATTTCCATCCATAATAGCTTACTTCATACAAAAATAGGGAAAAACATATCTAATTTTTATTTCTATCATTTCTATCACATTAACATTCACAAGACATTATAATAGGGTTGATTTGGATAGTATATCGACCTTAGGGATCCTTTCATTGGATCCAAATCGCTCCCAAGATGATTTGGGGAAGCTTTGAGGACGATCTCCAAGCTTTCCTAGCGATATCCAAGCAATCTCCTTCTTGTCCAAACAATTTTTTTCCCAAAACCCTAGGTTTTTTCTCTTTTTTTGCCAAATTAGGTTGGAAATAGGTAGAGTACTCTAATACCTCGAAATAGGACCCCCTATTTATAGTCCCAAGGTTTGAGAGCCAAAAGACCTAAAAGTCCTTACTGAAATTTTACAAAAACACGAAAGACCAAGCGATCGGTGGTTATTACCGAGCGATCGGTCAAAAACACCCTCTCTGAAAAAATTTCTCATACAAAAAAGGTAATCAATCGATAGCTACCGATCGATTGGTTGTGGACCGATCGATTGCTACTTCTGACCGAGCGATCGGTTTTGTACCGATCGATCCCTAGCGATTGGTGGTCTGCAGATTTTGATTCATTTTACTGTTTTGGTCATAACTTTTGACTCGTTCGTCAAATTTCGACGATTCAATTTGCGTTGGATTCGTCTTTCGAAAAGGGACATTTCTAGTGTGTTAGAATTTTTAAATTCCACTTAAATATAAATACATAAACATTAAAACCTCACAAGGACTATAATACCCCTAATGCTTGAAATAAAAACATGAAAAAGATCCGGGTCTCTACATGAAGTTTCTATAGACTTCATTGAAGGTTTGCCATTGTCACGAGGCAAGAATGTTATCATGGTGGTTGTGGATCACTTATCCAAGTACTCACATTTCATGGCATTGACACACCCTTACACGACAACTGGTGTTGCTCATGTGTATGTGGAGAATGTTGCCAAGTTACATGGTATGTCAATCTCTATTGTTAGCGATCGTGATGCTGTTTTTACTAGCCAATTTTGGAAAGAATTCTTCAACATGCATGGCACTACCCTCAAAATGAGTACCAGCTATCATCCTCAAACGGATGGGCAAACGGAGGTCGTTAATCGTTGTTTAGAGAACTATTTACGATGCTTTTGCAGTGGCCAACCCAAACAATGGGTTATGTGGTTGCCATGGGCCGAATGGAGCCACAATACAAGCTATCATACAACGATCAAGATGACGCCATATGAAGTTGTATATAGGACACTTCCTCCCACTATTTTCTCCTACACACCGGGTACAACAAAGGTTCATTTAGTGGAGGAACAATTAAAAGATCGTGATCGTACACTCCGATTGTTGAAAGAGAATTTCGAAATGGCTCAAAGTCGAATGAAACAACAGGTAGACAGAGCATGAATTCAAAGTTGGCGACATGGTGTACTTGCGACTCCAACCTTACTGTCAGGCCTCTATCAACGTTCGCACCAGTCAGAAACTCTCTCCACGTTTTTATGGGTCATTTAAAGTTATTAAAAAAGTTGGAGCTGTAGCTTATAAATTGGAGCTGCCCGATGGGTCCAAAATACATCCCGTGTTTCATGTGTCTTGTTTGAAAAATAAAAATTGGGTTCCAACATCGAGACTATCACTGATCTTCCCCCCAATCATCAACACCGGTGTTATTCAGTTTCAGCCACAACAGATCTTAGACCGTCGTCTCATCAAGAAGCACAACAAAGCCGTCACAAAAGTACTTGTATAGTGGGAAAATCACCCTCCTGAAGATCCTACTTGGGAGAATTGGCAGCAATTACATGATCGTTTTCCGGAATTCCAACCTTGAGGACAAGGTTGAACTCAAGGATGCTGGAGTGATACGGTTACACGGTTATGTCTACAGCTATGTCAATGGTGGAAACAATTATTGTGTTTTCCTTTGTTTAGTTATTATTCAGTTATGGTGAGTCATGATTGTGTGTAGTTATTATTCAATTAGTGTGAGTCATGGTTGTATTTAAAGACATGTGTTTAGTTAAGAAATTATGTTGAATTTGAATTGAAACTTCCATTTGGAACAAAGGAGGAATCCACCCTCGAAGTGGGACTATTATGTGTGAATTCTGAATTGTGAACATATCATAGCGTAGTGTGTACTCCCGTCAAACACATCTAATATTTGGTTGGTCATCAAACCATCACGATTCCGACTGATTGCGCGGCGATCTCATGCTCCTCTTGGTAACCATTATGGGAAGAAAGTCAGATGAGAGGAGAAGCCCCTGACTCTTTAAATGCGAGTGAAGAGAGAGATGTGGGAGGAGGGAGAGAGACACGGTGTGAGAGGAGTGTGTGTGGTGGTGTCGGTTTGAGTTGAGAACGCGAAGTAGTTACAACTTAAGTACAACTTGAGTGTCATTCGTTCGGAGATAGGTGGGATTGCCGTGAGAGAAGAGAAATGTGGAATAGTAACCGTCACAATCACACTAACTTGTCACAATAGAGGGTAGTTTCCCTTTTTTTTTTTTTGAGGAAAGAGGTGTGTCGTTTGAGGTGATATATAGACGTGTGAAATAGAAATAATTGAATCAATGTATTTAAATTATTTTATTATCATGTGGTGCAACAATAAGCTAATATAAAAGTAATTTTTTATATGCATGCATAAGAGAAAAACAGAGAAAAAAATCAATAAACAGACTATCCATCATATTCTGTTATAATAATAGATAACGTGGCACACCCCCGCCTCTTGCGTGAGTGGTAGGGGTGTGGCCTTCAAAGGGTGGAGGTCTGGGGATCTAATCCCCCCAAGAGGTAAGAGTTGCAAGAGCTCCACTGTCCCAGCTAACTTCTGACCGACTGACTCTACTGACTTAGGTAAATGATATTTGGTTTCTATGGGACCTTTCAAAAAACAAAATAATAATAATGTGGCATTTACTAATGTTAATCAAACAAAATTGTTTTTACACTAATATATTTATTATCATAACGAAAATGACTATTACAATTAGAATTCTCATATTAAAAATGAAGATTAAATATTTTAAAATGACAAATTACTCGTTTAACTTATAAATTTTCATATTACAGATTTATACAAAATCCTATATCCACTATACGTCTTCATCTCCCTCCATACTCTCACATCTCTTTCCCTCTTAGGCTTTCACACACTTGCATCGCACGGGTCTCACTAAAGTATTCCCACTTTCCACTCTCAATCTCGCCCTCTATTCTCTCTCACTAGGTCGCAATGTAGCCCACTAGTATTAAATAAAGGATAAACAATATTAGACACCTTTTTTTTTTTTTGGATTAAATAAAGGATAAACAAAGTTAGACACCGTTTTTTTTTTTGAAATATTCTTCAATAGTAATTGTAGGTGAGGAGACCACCAAAAACACTCAGATTGCTACACACTCATGTCAACAAAATGCGTATGCAAATGAAGGCATTGATTGATGTGTACAATAGTATATGAGACGCATAAAATAAATGCTAGTGTTTTCCTCGCCATCAACTGCCAGAGAAGATCCCGTGTAAAAAATAGGAAAAAAAAACATGTAAAAGTCCGAAAGCGAGATCACAACCAATTGTGATTGAACTTGGGGAGTGTTCAATCGTACCCACAAGTCAACACGTGTCTCTATTAACCCTTATTAAATGTGGTTAAGATTCACAAATTCTTAAGGTTTAACAATCTGAGCTTAGTTTTTAGAAGAAGAAAAATAAATTTTTTAATTATGATTAAGAACTTTTAACAATTCTAGTTAATATTTTTATTATAAAAACCAATGTTAGATTATTAAACCCTAAGAGATAGTGAATCTAAACCATATTATAAAAACAATGTTGGATTGTTAAACCCTAAGAGATGGTGAATCTAAACCATAGTTAATAGTAGTTAACAAGGACACGTGTTGACCTGTGGGTGGATTCAGGCTCGTTAACGGGTCGATCTATATGCAGAGCAAAACCCGCGCGTCGAGGGCTCGCTCCACAGTATGCCGGATTCGACACAACAGTCTGACTGCCGCTCCTTTTCGTGGGTTTATAAAAGGGGTTTTTCCTAGATTGCCCCTTTAGTATCTGGTTCTTCCCCAAATAACCAGGTTTTTAAAACCCTTCTCTAAATGCCCCCACACACATGTGCATCTATTCGCACATGCGAACTTTTCCCATTTTATCCAAATCATTTAAAGAAAATGCTTTGGGTATCCTTACCTCATTTCTGACAAGTTATTCGTTCCCACTTTATTTCCGACAAGAGAACTTCGTTCCCACCCCAATTCCGGTGAGAGATCTTTGTTCCAAGAGCGTTATTTCCATGTTCTTTTCGTGAAAAAATGTCATTAACCGAAGAACAACCTTCATTTTCGGGTTTATTGTGTTTTAAAAAAAATGAATTCAAAAAAATCATTGCATGTATGATTAATTCATAGAAAAATGTTTATAATCATTGTATTTATGGTTTAAAACCTTAAATTTCATGTTATATATGTGTTTACATGTATTTGTTTTCCATTTTCTATGATTTACAGTCATGTTTCAAAGCTTGAAGACGACGGTCGATGCATTTTACAAGGGGTCGATGAATAAAATGCAAGAGGTCGATGCATTGTATCAACCTAGTGTATTTTGTACGCGGTCAATGCATTGCATCAACCTAGTGCATTTTGTACTCGGTCGATGCATTTTGCATGAGATCGATGCATAAAATGCACGAGGTCGATGCATTGTATCAACTTAGTGCATTTTGTACGCGGTCGATACATAAAATGCACGAGGTCAATGCATTGTATCAACCTAGTCCATTTTGTACGCGGTTGATGGATTTTGCATGTGGTCGATGCATTGCATCAACCTAGTCCATTTTGTATGAGGTCGATGCATAAAATGCACAAGGTCGATGCATTCCATCAACATATTGCATTTTGTACGCGGTCGATGCATTTTGCACGGGGTCGATACATTGTATCGACCTAGTGTATTTTGTATGCGGTCGATGTATTTTGCACGGGGTCAATGCATAAAATGCACGAGCTCAATGCATTGTATTGACCCTACGCGCAAAAAACTTCGGGAAACTCAAATTTTTGCGATTTTTTCATCTTTTTTTTTTTTTTTTTATTATTCTTCTTCCAAAATCAGCATAGATGGTAATGGAGGGGTATTTGGAAGATGAGGGGAGTGGGTGAGCTTCATTCATCTCATCCACGTACGTATCTTCTTCTTCTTCTTGGAATGAAGAACTCTCGTTGGAAATGGGATGAGAACGAAGAACTCTCGCTGAAAATGGGGTGGGAACGAAGATCTCTCATCTACGAACCTAAATCTTTTTTCTTCTTTTTATTTCAAAATCAATGGAGGGGTATTTAAGACTTTTCATAAATACTGAATTATGGAAAATTGATGATAAGAGCATTTAGAGAAGGGTTTTCAAAGCCTGATTATTTGGGGATGAATCCGTACTAAAAAGGGCAATCTAGGAAAAATCCCTTTATAAAATCTGCGGATACATTTTATCCGTTATATTTCGCATTATCCTCGTTCAGAAGACGAAATCCAGATCATATCCTCAAGAACCAATAAATTTCAAAACAAATGCCTTTAATATCTCTTTCTAATGGAAATGGTTAAAATTCAAAACCCTAGAATCAATTTCTGATATCTTCACCAATAATCCAGTGTTCTGAATATCAAGCATTTTCAAATTATCCAAGCTCATCTAATGGCGGACACTGAAGAGAAGGACCTCAAAACCATGAGAAGACGAGTGGAATTAGTTGCTAACCACATAATTCCTGTTCCTCCGAGTTCAGGTCGTTATTCGATTGGTTTCTGTAATGCTTCGATGAACGATAGCTACCACCGGATCCACGGAGAAGTTCCGATGCACGAAGCCGTGTGGAAACCTGCTTGTGATGAATTAGGAAAGGAGTTTACGGACATTATCTACGAGAAAGCCGAGGGAGAAGCGATCGCAAGGGTAGGGTTTTTGAAAGCTTTTACTGGATTTAGATTGAACTGAATTATTAGTAATGATGAGATTGTGATTCGTTATCTGTTAATTGGAAGTCAATGTGAAGTAATCTTGACAGTAGAAATTTGGGACTGTTGTTTTGAAGTTAGTTATTTCGAGGTACTAGTGTAGGAAATATTACATTTGTAAAGTGATACTGTGATAGGATGCCTGAAGTAAGCAGGATATCTACAATTATAATGTTCAAGAAAATGTGAATTTTTAGTATATTGATTCGTTATCCTTTAATTGGAAGTCAAATGTAAAGTTGTAGAAAATTGGGGCTGTTGAAGTTGGACATTTCGAGGACTAGTTTAGGAAATATTACAATTTGTACAGTGATAGGATGCCTGAAGTAAGCAGGAGATTTCCTATTGTGATGTTCAAGAAAATATGAATTTTAAATAAGGCAGGGATCATTTCAATGGCCGTAGACTTTTACATATGCAGATAGTCTGGATAATGGATCGAGGCTCATTGGTCTATAAAAGCCATTGGTAGCATGGAAAATTATATACATTTTTTTTCGTCTTACTTAGAACGTCTAAATGGAAATTTACAAGAAATAAGCATAGACCCGGTACAGCGATTGGTGTTGGGAACATTGTTGATAGTATTATTATTATTTTATCAGTAAGAAAGCTTGCATTAGTGACAAGAAGCAAGAAACAAGGTCGGGATTGGTGAATATAGCGAAAAAAAAAGGCTCTAGCTAGGAGGTCCGAAGACAAGAAAATTCCCTGAAATCATCAAAATCTTTCTCAGTGGATAGCCATGAAATAATTAACTTTAGAATTCTCAATTATAGAGTATAGCGACAAAGTCGGGGTTCGGGAATAATTCGGCAGGGGTCAAGTTCGGTAAAATTCGGGAAAAAATAAAAAATAAATATAAAATACAGAGAACAAATTTTTTAAAAAAAAATACAAAATAAGTAGTTTTTTGCCAAATTTGATAAAATAATTCGGAAAATTCGCAAATAATTTGGCAACCCAAAAAATGCAGGAATAATTCGCGAATTTTTATATAAAAAAATGGAGTTTTTTGTTACAAAGTTATGGAGCACATCTTTTCTAGGAGGGTCTGATACACTCTCAAAAACCATACAATTCCTCTTTTTCCATATGCCCCACGGTATTGCTCTTGGGAAGAGATGCCAAATCACTCTCAAAGGACCATCACCTTACCCAAATGCCAACTAGTAAATAATTCTTAAAAAGGTTGAGGGGGGGAAATCCACTGAACATCCAATTGAGTTAGGAAGTAACCCAAAATTATAAACACCTCTGAACAATGAATAAAAAGGTGATCGACGGATTTCTCCTCAGTAAAGCACAAGTAACAATGTTTGTTAAGTTTCAACCTCTGTTCCTTTGATGATCAAGGGTGAGGATCTGGCTCTGTTGGACTCGGGGCCATAAAGAAAGATCTCTTACTATCACTTATCCAAACCCTCCTATTAGGTTTTAGAACCCGGTGCTTCAACGCTAGAAAGATGCTTCAAGAAATGAACATATTTCTCTATCTCCGAATCATTCAAATGTCTTCTAAACTTGGGATTCCTAATTCCCAACTACCTCATAACCCTTCACATCAAAGCATTGGGCTACAAAACATGACTTATCATCTGCTATAGACTATAGTAAACATATTTCTAAAATCTAATCTCAAACTAGATTGCCTACACCAAGGATCATTCCAAAAGTTAACTTCTTCTCCCGTACTGCAAATGAAACAAACCTTTGAAAATCTTTTTTTTATCAAAATCGCCTTTCATATACTTACCCCAAGAAACCTATTGACTTCCTTGAGACTCCATTCAGACTCGATGCCATATTTAGCCTCCACCATATTCCTCTATAAGCTATCTCGTTCCTCCCCAAACCTCCACAACCACTTACCTAAAAGAGAGTTGTTCATGGTTACCAAAGACCTCATAGCCATTGGCAAACTCACCCTCTCCCACTTCACTAGGTTATATTTTCATGCAGCTCCATTATCACTCCAAAAGATTTTTCTCTACATCCTTGCTAGAGTCAATGCAACCGAAATTGGAATGGTCACAAGAGAGAGGTAAAAGATAGGGAGAGTCGCTAAGGTACTCTTGATGAGAGTTAACCTCTCACCTTTCGAAGGATGCGCACTTTCCAAGTGGCCAACCTCTTATAGACTCTTTTGATGACAGGATCCCAGACTGACTTGGCTTTGAAGCCCACACCCAAAGACATACTTAGGTATTTCGCTGGAAGAGCACTAATCTTACAACCCAATATTGCAAATATCATCTCTATGTTGGGCACCTCCCCCACTCCAAAAATCTTACTTTTATACAAGTTAACTCTAAGCCTAGATACAGCTACAGTGAAACACTTTCACAGGAGACACCTACGATGACCCATTTGCCTAGAAGATGCATTACAAAGCACAAGAGTAGTCTTCCCACCTTGAACCCTCTTAAAACTTCCTCTTAGGCTTCAAAAACATTTTACTCAACAATTTTGACACCATAATGAACAAGAATGGTAATAGGAAATCACCTTGCCTCAACCCCCTAGAGCTCCCAAAGTACCAAGCAGGGCATCCATTCACCATAATTCAATAGACACGGGCTCATAGCAAGCTCTCATCCATTATCTCAATTTTTGCCTTAAACCCATTTGGCTCTAGATGTAGCCCAAGAAATTCAATTAATATGTTCATCGGCTTTTTCGAGATCCAATTTAGATAAGAGCATTTGGAACGTTACTTCTCAGTTCTCACCCTCGAGTCTAAAGTGAGGGTTTACATAGCCCAAGAAATATCAATGAACATTTTATTGGCAGCATTTGATTGTTTGAATGAGCTAATCGCATTGGTTGAACTAATTCCAAATGCTTTCTCATAAATATCCAAGTCAGAAGAACATCCAAGGAAACATATTTTAATGGTCAATTTTGTCAAATTGATTATATTAGTCAAATGGAGCTGGATCACCAAACATGCTTGAAGTCTCTTCAAGGTTAGTCCTTATTATATACCTGGATGGATTTATCAAGCATGGAAGCAATAAACCGTATCATTGCCTAGGCGACATTTTCATACCCATGATTGGATGGGATTGAGCACAACCTAAAGTATCATGTCATTAATTTCTGTCCATGTGTTAATTCTTGGAACATGGTGGAGTTTTGTTTTAAGTTCTTTCTATTATTGTTGGTAGATCCTTTGTTATTACCTTTTTGTTTACCATTTCTTATTCTGAATTGAATGCAAATGTTTCTTTTGTTTCACCCCAGTTACTTGTGTTTCAACTCTTTGTTGTTGACTGTGGACCAAGAGTGCTTATTTAGAGTCTCTAATTCCAATATTTTCTACTTTTGTTTTAGATTACGATCAATCGACCAGAGAGAAGGAATGCTTTCCGGCCACATACAATTAAAGAGCTTATCCGTGCATTTAATGATGCCAGGGATGATAGTTCTGTGGGAGTCATTATCCTTACTGGGAAGGTAGTTTTCATTGCATCATTACTGTTTATACTGAAAATTAGCAAATTGTTTAAATATTTATGTGATTCATTATTGTGTATTGGCTTTAGTTGCATGTTTTATCTGCACAAGCAACTTGTTCTTTGTTTGAAGTTTCTGTTAGTTGCGGTATTGTAGGTTCCAATAATCAATTCCCTGGACTGGTTTCCCAAACAGAAGTTAGATGGAACCAACTTGGTGCAATAGTGACTTTCTTGTGTCCGGCTAAAACTTAGAGGATTTCTGGGGCTGCAGTACATACTGGACTTCATTCACATGCCTTCAAATTTAGCAATGAAATCTATGTATAGGAACTCCACATTAGGTTTCTTGGATTGGTTCACACCTTATGACTTCCCTTTTGGGAGTGAGCACGATTCACCCTTTTATGTCTTGGTGCCTGTATTCATTCAATAATGTTGAAAATTTGTTTCTGTAGGGAACCAAGGCATTTTGTAGCGGTGGTGATCAAGCATTGAGAAGTGCAGATGGATACGCTGATTATGAAAATTTTGGTCGTCTTAATGTTTTAGATTTGCAGGTACAGATATTGTTCCAGATGTTCTGTGAGAAGTGATTGTATTTGTTGCTAGTCCTGTACTCCTGTCTGTAAATCATTTACAACTTGCTTCCATTTTCCTTCTTAACAAGAGAATTTATTTTAATAGAACATGGAACAACTAACAAACTTATAGAGAATCCAATAGTATGGTAATTTTTCTTTCATCAATCCACCACCATAGAATTATTTATATTATTCCTTTTAATATATTCCTTTTTTTCTTTATACAGGTACAGATTCGCCGTCTTCCCAAACCAGTAATAGCAATGGTATAGTCTTTTTTTTAATCGGTAAATAGCAAATATATATAATAGAAAAAGGGAAAACTACAAGCAGAAATTGCAATGGTATAGTCTTTTAATATTATTCTATGGTATAGTCTTATTCCCACTTTGCATCTCTGTATCTTTTTCTTGTTTTTCATTTAGTATAGACTAAATCATCCGCTTTTCTAATACCAGGTTGCAGGTTATGCTGTTGGAGGTGGACATGTATTGCACATGGTTTGTGATCTAACAATTGCCGCTGATAATGCTACTTTTGGTCAGACAGGCCCAAAGGTGCTCTTCTCTCTCTCTCTCTCTCTTAAAACTTATACTTTCACCTGATACTTAAATGTCAGAACTGGTCAACCATGACATGACTCTCAACGGATTGCTTTTATGTATTACGTCGCCATTGGTTGTTTCTAATTTATAATAAGACAACTCTGCGTGCTAGCATGTTATGATCCCCTTTGGAGTGTTACCCTTTCTATATTGTTAAACTAATATTTCATTTGATGTGAATAGCGTTATCACCCTATCCTCAATTTGTTGCTGATAATTACCAAGTAAAACATTCTTCAGAGTCTAATATTTCATTGTACTTTTTTTGGTTGCTTGTGAATAGATTGGCTTTGAACATTCGAGTACATGGGCTACTTGTGATCTATAGGGCAGACTGTTACGCTCAAAAGGAAGAAGGTTTTGATATTTTGACCTACTAATTTGAGTTTGTGATCAAAATTCCTCTATGCTGTGCTTATTTCAGGTTGGAAGCTTTGATGCAGGTTATGGAAGTTCCATCATGTCCCGCTTGGTAAGCTATCAATTTGATATGCTTCTTATTTTAATTAAACTCATCAATTTGAGATGCCCTTTATTTTGAATAAAAACTTGATATTGTCACTCTGTTTTGTATACCAACCCCCCCCCCCCCCCCCAAAAAAAAAAAAAAAAAAAAAACAAAACAAAACAAAAAAGTGGTTCAAGTAGTAAGCTGCAACCTTGCGCCGCAGCATCCCTAAACACATGGCTTAAATCAAAATTTACACTTTAATGCATGGTTGGGCATGATTCTTAAGCTCTATCCTTGGGTAATATTTATTCATTAAATGCTGCATGATTCCTAAGCTCTAACTTGCAAATTTATAATTAATTATATGATGGCAAAAGGGTATAATCTACATGCATGAAGGCTCTATTAGGCAAGTTGTCTTCTATCTTTTTACTTCTTATTATCACTGAATTGTGGAACTTTGGTTCTGGTTAATCAGGTTGGCCCTAAAAAGGCACGTGAGATGTGGTTTCTGGCAAGATTCTACACTGCTTCGGAAGCAGAGAAAATGGGACTGGTGAACATCGTGGTTCCTGTAAGTTCCTGGCCTGACATAACAATTTTGTGGGGTCTATGCATCATTTTGTTTCCAATTCACATCCCAGTGAAAGAGAATTATATATTTTTTGGCATATTTGAGAAAAAAATCCAGTTCCCTCCTGGCACACATCAAATGGTGATTTGTCCCCTTATCCATGTGTGCAGCATGCCAACATGTATGGCTCTTAGGGGTGGCAATGGGGGCTGGGTATGGGCTTGAATTTTTGTTATTTTTGAATAGGCCTGGCCCAAAGCCCTACCCATTTACAAAGGCTTTAAGTCCGAACTTGGCCCAATTGCCACCCCTAATGGTTCCTTATAGATCTTATTTAAGTCTATAATGATTCGCAGCTTATCTTTTGGTTTATAGGAGGAAGTCCCTGTGCATGTAAGATTTGTTTTGCATACTTGGAGATTGTATGAAGTCACATGTGTATGTATACATGCACACACATTATAATTTAATTGGTAAACATTCATTGATGTTTTGTGGTTTCCTACGTCTGACCAGCTAGAAAAATTAGAACAAGAAACGCTGAAATGGTGTCGAGAGATCCTAAGAAACAGTCCAACTGCAATTCGGGTGCTGAAATCTGCGCTTAATGCAGTTGATGATGGTCATGCCGGACTCCAGGTACCTTCAAACAACTTCCTAGATTATATTGATGCCCAATTTAATAGCTTGATGTTTGTGCAGTTTAGAAACTTTTGCGCTTCAAATTTGTTTTGTTTCTAACCTTGAACAGGAGCTTGGTGGAAATGCTACACTCATATTTTATGGTACAGAGGAAGGTAGTGAGGGGAAGACAGCGTATATGGAACGCAGGCGCCCGAATTTCTCGAAATTTCCCCGACGACCTTAATGTCATGTTAATTCTTAGTACGTTTTTTTTTTCCTTTCTATTTATCACCCCAAATTATGGACTTGTAATTCATTTCGTGAATCAAGGGAATTACCATTCACTAAAATAAGGATAAACAAAGGGAGACATCAGTGATTTGAATTGAAGGGTTTTACTTTGCCTTGTATGTTGTTATTCACATGATGGAATATTACCGGAAAATTTTGTAGTTAGTGTTCTTAAACTTAAGCCCATATAGGTGCAGGGGCGGAACCAGGATTTTTTAGTGGGGGCCACGTGATAGTTGATTGAAAATAGTAGTAATTGTTGATTGATTTGCGATATAAATTTTATGGACCAAGTTCGTGGGCCATTTCGCACATATCTTATGGGTATTGCTTCTCATTGTGTATAGGGCAGCTGTCTCTTGTCCCATTGTTATGCCCTATTAAATAATTAAATAACAAGATAGAAAAAATATATTGTACTTTTCAAAAGTTTAGGGGCTTATCCAATGGTTGTGCCCTATTAAATAGTTAAATAATCTTCTCTACTATAATGAGAATTCCTCCCTTAAGAATGGAAAGTCCCAAACTACCACCATAGCTAGATTTTTGAAAATTTTCCAAACTACCCTTTGAGCATACCCCAAACCAGTTGACTTACGAACCGTAGCCTAATTTTTGATAAATTTCCTAACTATCCTTATATACAAAACCTTCATTTAATGTTTTACTTAATTCCCAAACTACCCATTTCTCATCTACAATCTATTTTAAGATAAAATCACAGCCAATCGCGATTGAATTTCGGGAAGAGTTCAATTGCACCCACAGGTTAGCACAGTCTCCCTTTTAATCCTACTTAACCATGGTTAATATTAACGATATGGAGTTAAAAATAATTAAATTTAGAACCCAAGGTTAGAATGTTGAACCCTAAGGGTCATAGACTCTTAACCACGGTTAATCACGAGCATCGTACGTGCAATCCACTTGTGAGCACGGGTTTCGGGGAAACCCTGGTTTGAATCTCACGGGTGAGTATAGAGTCGCCACCTATTCATTCAGAAGGGATAAGTCTCCGGGCATTTGATAAGGTTTTGGTCTGCGGTCCAAAATTAGGGTAAGAGGTTCGGTTAAGTCCGGGGAAAGGGTTAGGCATCCCAGCCCTTCCACTTTTCAGTGGTTCCCTACTTGCTAGGATTAAGCCAAATTAATCTCAGTTTTAATCAAATGCCTAAATGTTTAAGATAATATTAATCTAAGAAGGAGAAAATCCTAAACTAGGGTCGAACCCGGGTTGGGCTGCCTACGTACTTACAAAGGAATGAGATCAGACCAAACGTAGTTCTGACACATGAGCCCGTGCCAAGGCTAGGGGTGTGTGTGTGTGCACCAAGGGTGGCTTAGGGTCTAGCCGGGAGGCTAGGGGTGGTTGACAGAGTTAGTCAAGTGCTTGGTATTGGGCCCGGTAGGCCTAAAGTAAGTTCGATAGATTAGGGTTGGGCCGGATAGGCCAAAATTGGGCCCGGTAGGCCAAGGGTGAGCCCGGTAGGCCGAGATTTGGCCTGGTAGGCCAAGGGTGAGCCCGGTAGGCTAGGGTTCGACCCGGTAGGCCATGTTTGGGCCCAGTAGGCCAAGGGTGAGCCCGATAGGTTGGGGTTTGGCCCGGTAAGCTGAGACTGGGCCCGATAGGCCAAGGGGTGAAGCCCGGTAGGCCCAGGGTGTCTTAACCAAGGGTTAGGGTTGCTAACCGGGGTTAAGAAATGTGATTAACCCTGGTCAGGGGTGCTAACCATGGTTAAAAAGTCCAATATTAGATTTTTTGGTCTTTTCGAATTTTTCTAATTTTTTTGCGATTTTTCCCAATGGTTAAGGATGCTTAACCGCGATTAGCGAGAGGAGGTCACCATGGTTGGGAGTACTAACCATGGTTAAATGGTCAAAAGAGACCATTTTTGAGCTTCTCCTAATATTTTAGATTTTTTGAGTATTTTTCCAGATTTTTTCCGGTTAAGGATTAAAAATGGGGTTGATTCTGATTAAGGATCTTAACTAAAATAAAAAAATGTCATAGAAGACATTTCTGGATTCCATGTAATATTTATGATTTTTTGATGATTTTTCCTGAATTTTACTAGGTCATGGGTAGTTTAACCATGGTTAAATGTTAACCACGGGTGGATTTAACCATAGTTAAGGGGCTAACTGAGGCAAAAGTGGGCCCAGGGTCCATGGCAGGGCCTAGACTGGCCTCCTACCCGGTCTGGGCCCCCACAAATATAAAAAATTGTAAGAAATTCAAATTTTCCATCAAATTTTTAACCATAGTTAACGTGAATTTAACTATGGTTAACGGATGAATCGCGGGAATCCAAGACTACCAGTGGGTAGCCTGATATGTGGGGAACAACTTGAGCCCTTGTGGGGCTCAAAGGGATGCCGTATGTGGGTCCCACAAAGGCCCAAAATTACCCTGTTGAAATTCACATAAAATGACGAATTCCCTAACAGTATTTTTTTTTCAAACTTTGCGGCGATTTTGCCGCTGATTGGCTCAACCCCTGGGGGATCCGAGGCCACCGTTGCAAAGCCTGTTGTGAGGGGAATAATTTGGACTCTTTTGGGACCCAAGGGGAGGCCGGATGTGGGCCCCACAGAGGCCCAAAGTCATCCCGTTGGGCTGTTTGGCAGATTGTGGACCATACTTTGGGGGCCGATTAATCATGGTTAACGGCTGAGTTAGGGGCCGAAAACACACAGGGGGAAAGCCAGGTATGTGGGCAGTCTGTCCATGACCTTGGTTTCGATCAAGGCCAGGCCTAACCACGATTAAATCGCAGTTACAGGCGGCTATCCGAACTGATTTTTTTTCAGATTTTTTTTTGAAAAACACTTTTTTTTTTGGGCTGTGCTTGAGCAATGAGAGTCTAGAGGGGGTTCCTCATGGATTGAGGACCCCCCAGACACTAGGGAAGGCCACCATGGTAGTGGCACAGTGGTGGGGGTGCGCCCGTGGCCACCTCAAGCAAACAAAAAAACCCACGGTTTCAAAATAAAAGAAACAAAAAAAAAAGGGGGGAAATGGGACCCCTGGAATGGGACCAGGGGTCCCTTACAGAGCAATTAAGCAGATGAAAATAAACAAAAAAAATGAAGGGTGGGGTATGTACCCACGACGGCCACAACAATGCCGAGTTGGGGGATGTGACTACAGGTGATAGTGGCATCGTGGTGATGCCTAAGAGGCTTGAGGAAGGCCTAGGGTGTATGGGAGTGAGATTGAAGGCTGAGGGGAATTTGGCTTGGAGCTGTACAGAAGTTTGAAAGTTTTTTTTTGTTGTTGTTCGGTCTCTCCTGCAATCAGTGGCTTTGGTGGGGTTTTAAAGGAGAATGGTAGGGTGGAGAAGAAGGGTTTTAGACTGTAAAAAGATTTGAAAAAAAAACACTGTTGTCCCCTAACAATGGCCACCGTGGGGATTTAAATAGAAGGAGAGAAGATATGGGGAAAGAATGTCATTAGATGGCCAATGTGGGTGCAGGAGTAGGGCGGCAAAGGAGCAGGCTAGGAGGGAGGACGAGGCAGGAGGGGGGCAGGGCAGCAGGGGGCGTGGCAGGTGGTTGGACCAATGGGGAAGACAATGAACAGTGTCTTCCCCATTTGGTTTAAAGTTTGTTTTTTTTTTTTGTATTGTTTGATTATTTGGGCCTTAGCCTCTCGTCCACATGGGCCTGCCCTTGTTGGCTTTGCCAAACAAGGGTTGGCGCCATCAATTTTGAATTCCCCCCCCACCCCCCCCCCCCTTTTTTTTTTCTTTGAAATTAAAAAAAAATTCCTAAAAGGCCATGGGCCTTGATGATTTTATATATATATATATATATTTTTTTTTATTTTTTATGATTTTCTTATTTTTATGGACTTTGAATTAGGCCTTGAGCCCAAGGTATCTTACCCTAGGGTATAGACTAGGGCTAGGCTAGGGTTGAACCTAGGGTATACCTAGGGTTAGTCCTAGGGTTTAGCTAGGGTTAGCCTAGGGTTGAACTGTGGTTTAGGTACTTTTATTTGACATGGGCCTTAAGCCCATGTGATTTGAATCTAAGGTTTTGGGGTTTATCTTGGGCTAGGCTAGGTTTTAGATTAGGGTCTACCTTGGGCTACTAGGGTTTAGATTATCATCTACCTAGGGCTACTAGGTTTTGGCCGGGAATAACCATGGTTAACGGAGGTTAACCATGGTTAAGCAGGGTGGAAAAATTGAGTGCTTACACCACTAATATAATATAATTATTTTTGGAGACAACTGCCTCCTTTTCTCATGAATATGCACAATTAAATAACTAAACAAAGTTGAGGTTGGCAGCTGCCTCATTCTAATAATCATAATAATAATAAAATTATTGTTTTTCAAAAATTGGGGGGCACGAGTCCCACTTGCCCTTGCTCCGCCCTGCATAGGTGTATAGACTTGGCTAGGCCCCTCTACACTTTTGAAAAATAAACAATTTTTATAGGGCATAGCATGGGGTAGTTCCCCTAGACTTGTGAAAAAAAAAATTAGTTTAATAAGACAAGCCATGGGGCATGGGGCAGCTGCCCATTGAAAAAAAAAATCATTTATATCATGTTATTGAATTATTTAATAGGGCATAGTCCTAGGACAAGGGGATTGTCACATTAAACTTTTAAAAAAAATTATACTATATTATTTAAGTATTTAATAGGGCATAGCAATTAGACAAGGGGGTCTTCGACTTTTGAAAATAAAATATATATTTTTATACTATATAATTTAATTATTTGACATGTATAGCCATTGGCCAAGGGGACAACTACCTTGATCATAAATATGGAGAAACAATACCAATTATCTACAAGCCGTATATACGAAATTGCCTACGAACTTAGTTGCCCAAGAAAAATATGGTAGAAAAGCTTACATAAATTTATAGTCCAAAAAATAATAAGATTTTGTATTTATAATTTGTTATAATTAAGATTGGTTATGCTTTTATGGAGCAAAATGTCAAGTTATTCAGCACCCCCCTTAAAAACCCGCCATGTGTCCACTTTTTAACTCTCCTTAATTGTGGTTAAGATTCACTAACCCTTATGGTTAATATACTCATAACCTTGATTTTTAGAAAAGCTTAACAAAATTAACTACAATTAAAAAGAGTTAATTACCGTAAAAAGAGACACTTGACAAGCTTTAAGTGACGTGCACCCTATTCTGTTAGGAGCGGATGAGTGTGACTGAAATGATTAACGAGATGAACACATAACCCATGTAAATACAAAAAAGACAGAAGCTAAGATTGAAAATGAATGCATTTAGGAGAATTTGAAAAGTGACTTCAACAAGGCTATGGACACCTCCACAGTCAATCTGATGAACGGTGTTCATCAGGGCATTGCAATTTGAGGTATCATGACTGTTGCTAGCATGGATGAAGCAGAATTTCGTAGTATCCTTACAAGTGTGCTTTATTTACGAGGAACTATAATTTATCAAAAGAACTGCATTCCTTCGTATACGCCAGGAACGGCAAGAGAGTATTTGACTTACTAGGTAGAGCTTGCTTATCGACTGCTTGTATACAACCCTTAAAACTTTCTTTATAGCTCTACTCGTCTTCGGCTTCTGTCGAGTTTTGGTTCGGACCCGACCTGGTGCATATAAGTCCAAGTGAAAATGGATTTCCTTGTTTTCAATTGACTAATAGGGGGTGAGTGAGCTATCTCTACTGCCCTTGCTTTCAATATTTTGATACAATAAAAGGAGTTTATTAAAATGGTTTGAACACATTTAAAGAAAATAAAAAACACTGCAATAATGATTGAATTTGTATTAGAAAAGGGCTCTAGAAAAGTGAGGAAACAAAAAAAAAAAAGTGATATGAAGGGAGAGAATGTGAAAAGGAAAATGCTTAAACATACCCGTGGTTTGCATTATGTCCGTGCCCCACTTTTAAGCACTCACCAATTGTGGTTAAGATTCACTCACCCCTAGGTTAAGCAATTCAACCTTAAAAAAAATCTAAATTTTGATTTAGTTTAATTAAGCTTAACTAGGGTTAAAGGGATGTTAAAAGGGAAAAGACACGGGGTAAGAAGCAGCGGAGTCGGGCTAATCACTGCTCATATGAAAAATACTATATAGAACACAAAAGAGTAGTGATAGGCAGATCCATGGATCCCATTTGATAACCTAAGGCATCCACCTATAGGTGGATAGGTGGATAGGTGGATGCCTTAGGTTATCAAATGGGATCCATGGTCCGTTAACTATTTTCCAACACAAAATTGTGTCTTTTAATAAAACAAAATGATTTAAGAGGCAAACCAAGTGATGACTTCATTTGTAAGTTTTGTTTGCCTCAAGGCGAGCTTGTAATTACTCCGCTTAACATTCCCCCCTCTTGTCCTAATCTTTAGTAACGACACAAGGGATTGTAACTGTATTAGTGTGTAATCCTCTTTTTTTGTTAGTGCAGGTCAAGCTCTGCCTAACCCTATTTCTAATTTCAGAAGAAGACTGTTAATAAGGGATTAATTATGAATAGAAGCTCCGGTCGACTGACAACCCAAACGTTGCCTTGGGAAATGGTAGTTTGGTGATTATGAACAAAAGGAAGGGTATTTATTAACAAAACATTTTTTTCATAAATAGCCATTCTCAACGCAATTTTTTGGTTGCTCCGATTGACTCCGGAGCTCCTATTGATAGCTATTATATTTTAATAAATGGTAATACTAGCTCCACTTTGTTTAAGAGAATAGCATGTGTTAATCTATTCAATTAAGAAAAAAACAATATCATTCCTTTAAGAAAGCGGCTTTAAGGAGTTAGCATTATATATGATTGAATGCGGCTTCAAGGAGTTAGCATTATATATGATTTTGTTGCGGCCCCTGGGATAAAGCATTAGAGATGACAATGATACAAATATGGGTTGTGCGAATTAGGTTTGGGTCTTGGGTTGGGGACAGTCCCTAATCGGACCCAATCGTTTGCCACCCATACCCAAAAGCTTCAAAACTTGAAATTAATTAAAGGGTATGTATGTAATTACAAATTACGTTAAGCACTAGAGGAATTATATTTCTTTACTTCTCTGATTTTTCAGCAGTTTTTTTTTTTTGGGAAATACTTAACTTATTGCTGCATTAGACTAAGTAATCTAACGCAGTCCTCATTGGTTCATACCATCCTTTTACCACATATCAACTGTAATTAAGATTCACTAACTCTTAAGGTTAAACAATTTAACTTTGATTTTTAAAGGTAAAAATATAAAATTATTAACTTTAATTTTCTTAACCTTAACAATAGTTAAAGAAGTTTCAAGAGGAACACGTGGCCATGGCATTTGCATGGTAAGCGTTGCATTTTTATTTATTTATTTTGGATAGTGGGGATTAATCTAATAAGCGTTGCATTTTATTTATTTAGACTAAGTAATCTAACGCAGTCCTCATTGGTTCATACCATCCTTTTACCTCATATCAACTGTAATTAAGATTCACTAACTCTTAAGGTTAAACAATTTAACTTTGATTTTTAAAAGGTAAAAAAATAAAATTATTAACTTTAATTTTCTTAACCTTAACAATAGTTAAAGAAGTTTCAAGAGGAACACGTGGCCATGGCATTTTGCATGGTAAGCGTTGGATTAGAACCGACGAATTCGGTTCGAGACCTCTCACTTGAGAACAGGGGTGTCAACGAGCCGAGTTGAGCCAAGCACTGCTCAGGCTCGGCTCATTGGATTTTTGATATTGCTCAGGCTCGAGCTTAAAAAGGTCAGCTCGTGTTCGACTTGTCCATAAATTATCGAGCTTGAGCTAGCTCATTAAGCTCTAAGTTCAAAAAAAAAAAAAAAAAAAAATGTATAATAGGGACGATATTCTAACAATTAAGAGATTAAATGATGTGGTATAAAGAAAATGAGAAGATAAAATAATGCTTTCACTAACCTAACCTAATGAACATTTTAGGTTTTTAATTAAAAAAAATTATTTCATATTCTTATATGTTTAATATAAAATTCAATATTGATAGGGGTATAAGTACGTGAGTATTCATTGAATTAGTTGAGCTGAGCCGAGGTACCTCTTACTCAAGCTCGACTCGTTATCTAATCTGCTCAAGCTCGCCTCGCCTAGGCTCGGCTCGATGAATTTTTTAATCCTACTCAAGCTCGGTTCGGCTCGGCTCATTGACAGCCCTTAAAGAGACGTGAGGGGTGTTGATTTTTCATTTTTCAGCAGTTGAAAACTTGAAGTTAATAAAGGGCATATTTGTAATTACGTTAAGCACTTGAGGCATTATACGTCATCTGTACTTCTTATTCACCTCCTCTGATCTCTGATTTTTCAACCGGGAACGATTTGTTTAGATTTCCCGCAAATTCAACAGAATTTCTCCTTTCAAGTTCCAACTTTCAACATCTAATTATTTTTCTTCAGCTCGAGCGTTCTACAATCTTCGAATTTCTCAATCTATCGTTTTTCTGAAATCATCTGCAAAAGTCAGAGCTTCGCCCTTAAAAATCGTTTAAAACCCTAATTATGAGAATTCACAGCTTCTGAAGTCGCAAGGATGAGTGGGAATGAGTTTCGCTTCTTTTTGTCGTGTGACATTAATCTTCCTGTAACCTTTAGAGTCGAGAGATTGGAAGGGAATTTGCCGGCAACGAAATCTTCTGATTCAGGTAAGTTTTTTTGCTGCCTTCAAATTAGGGTTTTTAGTTGCGATTCATATGTTCTATGTGCTTTCTGAGCAGTGAAAATCTGTTATTACCTGTGGTTCTTTGGGAATTTGAAGGTTATAGAAGTTTTTTCATTTCTTCGAGTAATTGGAAATGCTAGAAAGCATTAGAAAGAACATTGAGAGAATTTAGATGAAATTTGGAATTGTTTGATTGGTTACATTGAAAATTTATCCGAGAAGAATCAAATCAAATCAAAATCTGTTATAACTACTTTTGCCCTCCATGAATTATAAACTCGGGGGTTGAGTTGTGTTTTAGTTGTTGCGAGTTTCTTATTTTCTATTGTAGTAGTTTATTTGCCATACCAAAAGTAATGTTTAATTGATGGATATTTTGTTCCAATTCTTCTGCAGAAGCTGATTCCACTCCCGAGGAGAGAAGGGCGGAGCTATATGCTGAGTGTGCATTGTATATTGATGGTGCCCCATTTGGGCTTTCTACAAGAACAAGGTTTCAGAATTTGGAATTCGATTGTTGATGCTATCTGTTTTTGTTTATTTTCTTTCTACTTGCTCTTTGGTTTCTTTAGATTAATGCTATTTAACATATATTGACAGGTTGGAATCCACAGGACAACCATACTGCTGGAATGAACTTATCACGCTGAGTACAAAATATCGAGACTTAACTGCTCACTCACAACTTGCATTAACTGTAAGTTGTTGGGGAAAGTTTTGAAAGGAATGAAATCAAATAGTCTGCTATAGTTTATAGTAGTAATGAATTTGCATACTAGTTTTTTGTACAAATGTATATTATAATATAATACAATTTAATGTTTTGTGTATCTGTTCCTCTTCTGCTGCATTTTTGAGATAGTCACGTATTTATTCAGGTCATAAGACGATCATGATATTGAAGTACTAAAAACAAATCCTTTATCTTCAGTTGTTGATAGATATAACAAAAACTTAGTTATAATATTTATATTTGTATCGAATCCATTAATATTACAAACTTTATTAGATAATCTAATTTTAATTGGTTCAAGACCACATATTATGGCTGCTTTGCGCCTCTTTGGCATCGATTTTATTTTCTATCCGGAACTTCTTACTTTTCTTGTTACATTTCTAGAAGTTGAACATTTGGGAATTTATTCATTTGGGACCTCCTGGACATTCAGGTATGGGATGTATCATGTGGGAAAGATGAGGGATTAATCGGTGGGGCTACCATTCTTCTCTTTAACAGCAAAAAACAACTGAAAATAGGGAAGCAAAAGCTTAGGCTTTGGCTGGGAAAAGAAGCAGATGGATCATTTCCTACAACTACCCCTGGGAAGGTTCTTGATTAATCCTCTAATAGTGTTTGTGGATCTTATAATAATTTAATGCTTCTGCACAGGTGTCATTCTGAGATGGTTTGATTTCACTTATCTGCTCATCATGGTTTATCTTCCCTCAGGTCCCCAGGCATGAGCGGGGAGAGTTGGAGCGTTTGGAAAAGCTAGTTAATAAGTATGAAAGGGGTCAGATTCAACGCATTGATTGGCTGGACCGTCTCACATTTAAAGCCATGGAGAAAATCAAGGAACGTGAAAACTGTAGAATTGGAAGTTCTAATTTATACCTGGTTGTTGACTTCACCAGTTTTGAACACGGAGTTGTTTTCCAGGTATTATTATTTGTCATTCTAGAGGCATTGGATTTGTTTATTGGTTGATTCTCCTTTTTGAAGCTATAGACTTGTCTTAAGTTTCTTTGGTATTTTAATAATTTATCACAGGTTGCTTGTGTTGAAAGCTTATTGTGTCTTTCCTTTTGAAAGCATTATATTGTTTCTTCATTTTCTTCTAAAAAATTGCAGCATTGTACTGGAATTGTTTGCGACAACTAAATAGATCGTCCATTTCTCTCCCCCCCCCCAAAAAAAAAAAAAACTTAACAGATCGTCCTTGGAAGGAAAACAGAAATCTAGGAGTAGGTTTTAGCTTTGTGTCTCACCTATTTGTGTTTGTCTTGAAAGATTTCTGCACTGAATTAGGCATTGAAAATTCACTTTCGGCACTGCTTTTAAGACAATATCGTGATTATCAATTTTGGCATTGATTGAGGAACCGGGTTCTTATCTCATATAACTTGTAAAATACTACACTATGTGGAAATAAGTCCGCATTGGGATTTGTTGTGATCTATTAGGCATTGAAAACATCACTTGTTGTGGATGGTCGTCTTCAATCAGCTGTCCCGAATCTTGCTGGGAGGGACAATCAGGTGGACTCTAGCTCGTCACCTCGGTGGGGCCTTAGTAGCCATGTTGAGATGGATCATGGGGTTAGCAAAATTGTTGTGGATTTAGATGCTGGGATGTTCCACCACTGGGAAGATGCTGTGGTTTGCTCTTTGTGTATGGCTGGAACAGAATCCCTGTGGGGTGAGGTGGTGCAGCTCCTCCAACATCTGGTTCCACTGGAATCTAAGGTCTCGCTTCTCCCATTTGAAGCTGGTCGGGCTGTCTTCCACCCGAAACATAGGTCCTCTGTTTTTCGGCTTTGCAATTATCAGAGCTTCTATCTGGGAAGTGGCGCTGAGGTGGGCTTTCGTAGATGGTGGCCGGCGGCGAATGCCCTGTCTTTTACGGGTCTGACTCAAACTCGCTGGCTTGTCTTGAAAGGGCTTCCGTTTCATCTGTGGGTGCCTTCGATTTTTTCACAAATTGGGCAGATTTGTGGACATTTGGTTGCTGTACATCCATCGACTCAAAAGCAGGAAGATCTTACAGCAGCAAAAATTCAAGTTCGAGGTGACCTAAGATCGATCCCTCGGATTATTGTGCTTTCTTTCCATTCTATTTCATACCCTATTGAAATTTCATTTTGGGAGTCGGCAACTGGTGAATCCGGCATGGCCACGGCGGCTCCGCCTGTAAGGTGTTCGGGAATGGTGAGCAAGGAAAGGGGTTCCAGAGAGCCACGCGGCGTTTCTTGGGTGGAGGACGATCCCAATTCGGCTCAACATAGCCCTATTCGTCATAGGCTTTCTAATAGTAGAAATGTCGTACCTAAGCCCATAGTTGGCAGACTTGAGAAGGTCATGGCAGCGCCTGCAGACAGTGGCGTTGACTGTCCTTCTTCTTCTCAACGGCGCAAAGGGACAGGGGTTAAGGGTACTGGAGAGATGTTCCTTCAGAAGGAGGTAAATTTGAATTTCAAACAAAAAGCTTCCGGCAGACGTACCTGGCGAAACCGAAGGCGTAGCGTGCGGAGAAGGATTCGGCGATTGCAGAGGCGCCAAGGAGTTTCTATTGGTAGGGATAAGGCTGAGAAGGTGAATTTATATCCTACAGATGTCGTTTATCCTGCGGTGGACGTACATGCGGGCTGTTTGGCCGAGACGGGCCGAGACTTAGGCTCGGTTTGGAGTGCTGGGCCGCAAGTTGAGGGGCCTTGTTGTGGGCCTGAGGTTCAGGGGGTTAGGGGCCTTTGTGTTTTGGGCCCAGCAGGGTTGGGTTGCAGCCCGGTTTCTTCGGTCCAGTTGAGGTCAGCGGGTCTGGTGGATCCGGGCCAGAAAGATCTTGATCCAGGGTTTATAAGGCCTGGGTTAGTTGCCCCCATCTTCTCGATCTCAGGTGTGGAGGGTGCGTCTTCTTCTGGAATCCCTAGGTGGCCGGAGATAGGGAACGGGAATCTAGCCATGGAAGTGGATCTCAACAACCAACAGGGTCTAGCGAGTTTCGATCGGAATTTGGGGGGTGGCTGTTTGGCTGATGACGATGGCGATGGCCTAGAGATTGAGCATGAGAGGCGTCCGCAAATCCCAAGTCCCAGTAAACCAGAGCAGCGAAGTATGGATTTTGGTCAGTCTGGTGGGAATTGCCTTCTTCCGGTGCTGGAGGTTGAGAAGGGTGGGGGTGACGATCGCGCAGGGTGCTCAGGGACGGAGAGGGTCAGCTCGGGATTATCAAAAGCGCGATTCCGGCAGGTCTATCGCAGAAAGGACAGAGCTCAGAGTCGGGGGTCCTGCGAGGTGGGTGTTCAGAGGGTTTGGGGTGCCCCTCGGCTGAAATCTATTGTGATCAAATCTTCTCCTCCTATTTTTGCGGCTGATGCAGATGTCCCATCTGGGTCTGTTAGGGCTAGGGGGGAGGTGCGCCTGCTTAGGAGATGTGGGAGCGAGGTATCAGTGGGTTCCAGTCCAGAATTCCTGGCGCAGGCGTGGTTGAACTCGGACGGTCATGAAAAGACAAGCAATGTTGGTAGTCTGCGGGGAAATGGGGAAGGCTGGTCAGGGCAGGAGGGAGAATGCGAACAGGTAGCATCGTTCTTAGAGTCAGATGACTCGCCCTAGTTGGCTTCTCGGGTTAGCGATTCGTTGGAGAAGGCGTCGGTTTTGCCTTTGGATTCTTGTTCCGATCGGGTCAATGGTGGTTCAGAATCGGAGACCTATCTTGAGGGTTCTAGCGATGAGGAAGGTATGTGGCGAATGCAAGGTGCTGAGTCGGTAGTGGAGGAAGAGAGTTCCGCAGAAGAGGGAATGGGTGTTCCTGGCTCTAGTTCTAAGGAGGCCGAGGAAGGAGGTTTGAGGAGGAGGGAGGTCTTGGCAAATGCGGCTAAATCAGTGGAGGTCAGCAAGGTCTTGGGTTTACGATTTTCAGGAGGGGTGGAACAGGCGATAGGTTTCTTCACAGCTTTGGAAGATAGGGAGGAGAAAGGGCTGGGAGGCCTAGGTGATAGGGGGGCGGAGGTCTGAGGGTAGTTCGGGGTGACGGAAGTAGTTGGCTTGGGTTAGTGGTTTCTTTAATGAAGATTTTTTCGTGGAATGTTAGGGGTTTGGGGAGGGGGGAGAGGCGGTTGGATGTGCGGGGTCTGTTGCGGAAGGTGGAGCCAGATCTAATTGCCATTCAGGAAACCAAATTGGAGGTGGTGACTGCTGCGGTTGTCTCGGAAGTGTGGGATAATAGGCAAGTGGATTGGGTGTCCGTCGCTTCGGTGGGGGCCTCGGGGGGGCAACTGGTGATGTGGGATCGATTAGTTTTTGAGAAACTGGAGGTTTGCTTGGGGGATTTTTCGATCTCCATTCGTTTCAGGGGGGTGGGGGATGTTTTGAGTGGATTTTCACCTCGGTGTATGGTCCAAATCTGCGAATCTTTAGATCCAATTTTTGGTCCGAAATAGAAGGTATTTCGGCAAGATGGCAGCTTCCTTGGTGTGTGGTGGGGGATTTCAATGTGATTCGATTCCTTGGGGAAAAGAAGGGGGGGATTTCCAGGAGAATTTCGCGTAGTATGAGGGATTTTTCAGCTTTTATTAATGGGCAGGAGTTGCTAGACCCTCCGTTGAAAGCAGCAAAATTTACGTGGACTGATAAAAGGAGGCCTCCGATTATGTGCAGATTAGATAGAGCTCTTTATTCGGTGGGTTGGGCGGAGAAGTTTCCTAACATTTTTCAGGAAGCGTTATCGTATGGTGGTTCGGATCACAGACCGATCCTCTTGAGGGAGAGCTTGGCTCTGGGGAAGAATAGACCTTTTAAATTTGAGAACATGTGGCTGAAAGTGGAGGGTTTCAAGGAGTTGGTGAAGGAATGGTGGGATGAGATGGTTTTTGAGGGGCATGCGGGTTATGTGTTCATGAAAAAGCTAAAGGCTCTAAAGATTAAAATCAAAGACTGGAATTCCAAGTGTTTTGGCAGGGTGGATAAAAGGTTGAGGGAGATTGATCTGAAACTTAAGGCCTTGGAAAAAAAGGAGGAAAGCGAGGGGCTGGGAAGAGAGGAAGAAGTGGTTCAGCGGGAGTTATCAGGGCATCTTATTTCCTTGAGAAGGCTCGATGAGATTTCTTGGAAACAGAAGGCCAGAGTTCAGTGGCTTAAGGCCTGGGATAGAAATACAAGATTCTTTCATGCGTGTGCCAAGGCTAGAAATCAGGTGAATTCTATCTTCAGTTTGAAGGTGGGAAACGAGGTCATAGAGGGTGATGAGGAGATCGGTATTGCGGTGACGAATCATTTTCAGCATCGGTTTTTGAAGTTTAACAGGGAGCGGCCTCGGATTCAGGATCTTAGGGTTGGGCAAGTGTCCAGGGAGGAGGTGGCTGAGTTGGAGAGGCAATTTGAGGAAGGTGAGGTGTGCAGGGCTATCAACAAATTGGGGAAGGATAAAGCGCTAGGGCCCGATGGTTTCACTATGGGCTTTTTCAGGGGTTGTTGGGATGTGGTGAAAATAGATCTGATGAGAGTGTTTGTTGAATTCCACGAGAGGGGGAGATGGAATAAAGAGGTCGGAGCGACGTTCATATCTCTAATTCCGAAGACTCATGGAGCGGAGGAGATTAAAGATTTTCGGCCAATAAGTTTGGTGACTAGTTTGTACAAAATTGTGGCCAAGGTCCTTGCGGAGCGATTGAGGAGAGTGGTGGGGAAGGTGGTGGGGGCGTATCAAGGGGCGTTTGTTAAAGGTAGGCAGCTGGTCGATGGGGTTTTGATTGCTAGTGAGTGTATTGACTCACGGAGTCGAGCAGGGATAGGTGGCCTTGTTTGTCAGGTAGACATGGAAAAGGCGTATGATCATGTGGATTGGGGTTTTTTGGAAGAGATGCTCATTTCTATGGGGTTTGGGGAGAGATGGATTCGGTGGATGAAGGGATGTGTTTCTTCGCCATTTTTTTCTATCCTGGTGAATGGGTGCCCGCATGGCTTCTTTTCTGGTTCTCGAGGTTTGCGTCAGGGCTGTCCATTATCCCCTTTTCTCTTTATCATGGTGGCAGAAGCTTTTAGTAAGCTCATTTCTAAGGCAGAGGGGCTGGGGATGATTAAGGGGTTTCGGGTGGGGCTGGAGGGGCCTGTTATTTCGCATCTTCAGTATGCAGATGATACCATTCTCTTTTTGGAGGCGGATAGGGAGCAGGTTGCAAATATGAGAGGAGTTCTTAGATGCTTTGAAGCTTTATCGGGTTTGAAGATTAATATTTCCAAGAGTAAGTTGTCAGGGGTGGGGGAGGTGGAGGAGGGTTTTTTGGAAAGAAGTGCTCGAAGCTTGGGTTGCAGTTTGGTTTCCTTGCCAATCAAGTACCTTGGTCTGCCTTTAGGAGCAAATCCGCGGTCGTTGGCTATATGAGATCCGGTGGTAGAGAGAGTGGAACTGCGGTTAGCGGGCTGGAAGAAAAGATTTCTGTCGTTAGGAGGAAGGATAACGTTGATCAAAAGTGTGTTGGCAAGTCTTCCCATTTTTCAAATGTCTTTGTTTAAAATGCCTCGGGTGGTGGGAAAGAGATTGGAGAAGCTTCAAAGGGATTTTTTGTGGGGGGGTAGGGGGGATTCCAGGAAATTGCATCTTGTGAAATGGGATTGGGTTACGAGACCTCAAGAATTTGGAGGTCTGGGTTTTAGAAGATTAAAGTGTATGAATAACGCTTTATTGGGAAAGTGGATTTGGCGTTTCAACACAGAGAAGTCAGCGTTGTGGAGGCGGGTTATTAAAGATAAGTTCGGGGTAAGTCGGGGAGATTGGAATCCGAAGCCGGTAAGGAGGCCGTTTGGGGTGGGAGTTTGGAAAGGGGTCATGACGACTATGGCTTCGATTCAGAAGTTCTTGAAATTTCGGGTGGGGAATGGAAGCCTGGTGCGTTTCTGGGAAGATGACTGGTTGGGGGATGGGCGGCTATGTCAGAGATTTCCAATTCTTTATAGGTTGGTGTTGAGGAGAGAGGTGGAGGTGCAAGAGTGCTATGAGGTGCAGGATGGTGAGGTTAGATGGGGGCCGCGGTTTTGTAGAGATAACTTTGGGGAAAGTGAATTGGGAGAATGGTTGGAGCTACAAAGAATTCTCAAAGCCTGTGTGATCCACCCAGAGATGGAAGACAGCAGGAGATGGGAAGGGGGTGCTGAGGATGAGTTTTCCACGGCTCATTGCTACTTGGAGATGTGGAAGAAGGAGAGGGGGGAGGAGGGGAGGCGCATACTTGGGTTTGAGAAGATCTGGAAACTGCGGATTCCTTCGAAGGTTCAGGCTTTCCTTTGGGCTGCGTCGTTAAATAAAGTACTTACGATCGATCACCTAAGGCATAGGGGTATGACAATCCCAAATAGATGCCCGATGTGTAGGCAGGTTGAGGAGAATGTCCAGCATCTTTTCCTGCATTGTTCGCATGCGCAGGCAGTGTGGAACCATTATTTTGGGTCTTTTTGGGATGAGTTGGGTGTTGCAAGGGGGCTTGGGGCAAGTAGTGTTGGGGTGGCCGTCAGGAGTGTTCAGCAGGAAAGGGAATGAGGTTTGGAAGATGCTTCCGGCGGCGATCTGTTGGGGTCTATGGAGGGAACGGAATAAAAGAATTTCGAAGACAAGGAAGACTCTTTGCCTAAGGTTATTCTCAAGATCGGGTGGTTGCTATTTTCTTGGTCTTCCGTTTTCGCGGTTTTTAGGAAGATCTCCTGGTCTGACTTTTTGTATAGCTGGTCAAGTTTTTTAACTTGACGTTCTTTGTTTTCTCGTGGCGATGTTTCTCGCATCGTTTGTACAGTCTCTTTCTTTTGCTTTAATAAACTTTTCGTTATCTATCAAAAAAAAAAAACATCACTTTAGGCACTGCCTTTAAGATAATATCGTGAATGCCTAATTCAGTGTCTTGATTGAGGTACTGGGTTCTTGTCTCATATAACTTGCAAAATACTATTCTTTTTGGAAATAAGTTCGTATTGGTCTTTGACTCTTTGTTGTGAGATATTTGTCGAGAAGAGTCCTAATATGAAAATTTAGTGGGAGCTGAAAGCTTTAACAACGAGAGGCAATTGCATCTCAACTCTCTTGAGCAACCAAGACTTGGCCTTCATATGTTTTCTATGTCTCCAAGCTGAATTCTCATTGAGACTTTGTTAAGCCTCCTTATCAAATTTTCAGTGCTGATTTAACCCTCAACAGACCTACTGCCCTAATATTTTATAAAAATACTTATAGCATAAGTTGCATCCAGACAATTTTATTGTTGATAATTGTATTTGGAATGAAAACAGAATGGAAAAGAATTTGCCAATTTTAGTCAGGGTGCGGTAAGAATCCTGCAAAATACATCATGATGGAATCAAAGGCTGATGGGTTCATGTTGATCTGTAGACAAATTGAAAGAGTACGACAAAAACTAAATCTTTTATTTTCTCTAAACACACGGTGATATGACTTGAATATTCCATGCAATATTAAAGTAAAACAAAAAAAATTACATGTATATTCTGATGGCGTAAGGCATTTATTTAAAAACACTCTTTCACGAGCTATAAAAAGTTTAAGAAGAACCAAGGGAATAGATTTCACTGTAGTTATGTAGATCATCAACTTGAGGTTGCTTCTCCCAACAAACATCAGGATACTGCCAAATGCCATCTGTAACATGTTCTGGTTTCAAAATAGAATGTAGCTTATGTTCTAGTTTCCTTGCTACTACTGCTGTGGCAACCCGTCTCACTTTCTATTGTTTCCGGTAACTAACAACTAATATAAAATGATAAGAGGATATATATAATTCTAACTAATTCAACATTAGATTTCTGATCATTATTAGTTTCCCAAAAACAAGAAAGAGAGGGCAATGAGATTAACAAGTCCTGTTGTCTGAATTTGAAAAAAATCCTTGTTTTGAACTAAATGGGTGTGACTGAAGTTCATATCCTAATAATGAATAAACCCCTAAACAAGTAATAGATTACCCGATATATACATCAATACTCACAAGTTTATTAAACAATATAAAATCACAGTTTCCAGATTTACTATTAAATCACGCCGAAGAAAAGTTGGGCTTTGAATGGACATTGATATTTATTTATGTTTGAGTACAGCGGCTGGACAGAGTTGGGAGTTCTGATTACGTTTTGAATCTATATATGGATTGTCATTTTAAATGTGATTGGCACATATTTCTTCAAATAGGATTCATATCTCATTGGAGGAAAACATATATATATACATGTCCACATTTTTTTACATATATATATACATGTCCACATTTTTTTTATATCGGTAATCAAAACAAATATACTAACATATGATGAAAAAGGATACAGTCTACAACATGTGCTAGAGTTTATAAGTACGTAAGCTGAAGTATAGGTTTCAATAAGCATAAAGCATGAAAAAATTATCATTAGAAAAGAAAAAAAAGCCCAAAACTGCATAACATAACAGTGAATGCTCAAAGCATCAATCCTCCCAGATCCTCCCATGCATGCTGAATGGACAACCATTCTAATACAAGCAAGCGGATAAGAAAGCAAGTACATGACGAAGGCGGGAGAGAATCCTCCAAGACTCTCTTGTGCACAATTATTATATAGATTTTGGTTCTATACTGCAAATTAATACCCACCAAAAAGATTACGTGACTGGGGAATTGCAAATTATGCGAGTGTACTAGGAATTGCAATCAATGGAGTGTTAACAGGAATTTCATGGATATTATGTTTTAAAACTGAACATTCCTCCATCAAGGTCTTCTGTTGTAATGCCATATTTCTTATTTGGCCAAAAAATTGTTTATACCTAAAAATATATATGAAGGTCAAAATATTAAGTGGGATTCATTTTAGATGGTGATCGCAGATTTTGTCCTACAGTAATAATTCAAACCCCCAAGCTATGACATTGGATCTACGGTGGCTTTATATGTCTAATTTGTCAATCTTGGGCTTATTTTGAGGGTTGCATGTTCAATGGTATTAGTAGAAGTCTTAATTTAATTTAGACTGTTTATGATTAAGTCTTTCACTTTTTCTACATGCTCAATTCTGTTCCTATTGGTGTATGCATCCTCTAATGGTTTTTAATGTTATTTTCTTGTTCTGATGCAAATTTCTTTTATGATTATAACTTATTTGTTTGACATGTAGGAGTCGGGAACCAATATTTTTTCACCATCTCCAGTCTCTTCAACAAATGACCTTGTCATTGTGTGGGACCCAGAAGTAGGAAGAATAAATCCCTCAGAGCATAAACAGCTCAAGTTAGCAAGGAGTTTGACTCGTGGTATCATCGACAGGGATCTTAAACCAAGCTCTAATGAGAGGAAGTAAGTTCAATGTCCATCAAAATGGGTTCATTTTTCATACCTGCTCTTTTTATAAATTTGAAGGATCTTTTCGCACATTATTTTTCACTTGTAATAGTGTGTCTCACCCACATGTGAGAAAAGAGTTGTCCTGCCAGAACCAAACCATTTCACTGTGGTTGAATTTTGGAGCTTCTAATCTGAATTGATGGCTCTGCATTTATTGGAAGTTAGCAGGGAAATCATTGCTAAATACCCCCCCCCACCATCATAAGACAATTCTAAGACATAGCAAAACTAATTTATGATTTCTATTGAGACGTGCTACCTACTGGCTGAATTTTTGATTGTTTACAATAGTACAACTGGTAGATTTCCATAGTCCTGGTCCTCTTCTGTTATCTTGTTCACAGATAAATGTTATTTCAGCTATATCTCATATCTTCAGCATTGCTGCTATATCTATATGTATTGTGTTCTTCGATTATATTTATGAGTGGAGGCTGTATCATTATGCTGTTATTTGTTATAAGGTTGATACAAAAAATACTAAAGTACCCTCCAACAAGGACCCTGAGCGGAGATGAGAGGCAGCTATTGTGGAAATTCCGTTTCTCATTGATGTCAGAGAAGAGGGCTCTCACTAAATTTCTTCGATGTGTCGAATGGAGCGATCTTCAGGTCAGGATATATTTTCTTCTTCTTTTATATCAATTATGGGCCAAACTGTAGGAGCTTTGCTTCTTTCAATTTTTATTTGGCATTGATTTTCAGTCTATCTTATAATATTCTTTGCGCTTCTGTTTTTGTAAGTTATAATTGCTTACTAGTCTTACTAGATATAGATACATTAGTTGGTTAAGGTGCTGTTTGCCGATTCATCACAGCAGCATCTGTTTTTGGTATATCCGTATATGACCAGTCTTCTAAACTTTACCCCAGAAGCCTTGGGTTCACTATTGGGCTGGAAGCAGCATCCTTCAAAGGCATGTAATTATTGTACCATCCTTGTACTGTTGTACATACCTAATAAAGCATATGTATGTGACAAGAATATACTGTATTTTGTACTTATGTAATGATAACAATTACCAAATGTTGTAATAGGAACATGCATTTACACAATGTAACATTTTTAGAAATCCATCATCTGTTGTAGGGTTTACACAAGTACCCTTGACTGGATGACGAAGCATTATATACAACAGAAACCTAGTAACCATCAGAAATTACACGCCTCCTTTTTTTTTGGTACTAATGTCAACCCTTAGTAGCTATAGCTTAATCGATTCATTTTTTTTAATGTAACTTATGTCGCCATTTTTTTTGGGGTCTCTTTTTTCCCTTTTTCTACAAATTGTAATGATGAATTGAATTGGCACTGTCAGTGAACTTTATGTAAGAAAACATCCATTTCAGCTCAGGAAGTTGACCTATCCTTTTCTAGGAGATCCTTGCCTGCCAACTGGTTCAGCAGGACGCTAGAGTGTTGATTTACAGTCTTGATAAGGAAATTCAGCAAGTTCGTCCTAGTACTTCACTATCTTGGGGTTGTCTGTTGTTGTTGTATCTATATTTTTCTCTTCTTTCCTCTTGTTGTCGCCATCCTCTTTTCATATTTCTCGATCACAACCTTTCCTCCCCTCTCACTGCATCTTCTTCTGCTCATTCTTCTCTTGGAGCTTTAAAGTAATAATAACAAAACAGAACTATTCCACAGCATCACATTTTTAGTTTCTGGCAGCACGGAACTTGAATCAGTCAAATGGCATAGCATAGTATAGGGGGGCTTTACTTTGTTAGAAATCCACACACAACTTTGCGCTTCTCAGACTTCGGGAAAATAATGCTGAATAAGGAAATAGTTTTGTTTTCTTTGCTGACTGATGAATGGGTGAATGTTTCTGGCATTTTTGGCTGTCAAGCAAAGTAAACATGGCTATTTACTTTCTTGTGGTTAACGGTTGGCCATGATTAAGTGTAGGGCTGCACAAAGCCCGATCGGCCCGTTGGTGCGGCTTGGCTTGGCCCGGTTCGGCCTGAGATCGGCCCGAATTTTTGGTTCGAACGGGCCAAGCTAAGCCTAAAAAAAAGCCCGAAAACTCAATCAAGCTGAGCTTGGGCCAACCCCTATGCGGCTTGGCCCGGTTCGATTGAAGCTCGGTTCAGCCCACACTCGGCTCAGCTCGAATATTATTAAATTAAAAAAATAAAAATATTATTTATATATATAAATAATATAAAATATTATTTATATATATCATTATTATATATATAAATAATATAAAATATTTTTTAAAAACAAAAAAAAAGTATTCAAGCTGAGCTCGAGCCAAGCCAAGCCAAGCCAAGCCCGGCTCGAGCTTGAATCAATTCAGGCTGAGCTGAGCTTCACGCCAGACTTTTGAATTCGGGCCGAGCTTCGGGTCGCACTTTTAAGCTTCATTTCGGGCCGAGCCGGCTTCGGGCCTAGATCAAATCCTTTCAAGCCGAGCCGGGCTTGGCCATGCCCGGAAAAGCCCGGCCCGAATACAGCCCTAATTAAGTGATGGCAGTGCATTGTGGATTCTTGGTGAAACACCTTCTTTCTTTCTTTCCTTTTCTTCTTCTTAACAAACATTTTGAAAACGGTCTTCTCGGGGTTTCCCACGCTCATCTTGAAGTACTGGGGTTTAACACCTTGCACACTTATTAGCCATGCCCTTATCATTCTTTATGGTGATGAGGATTTCATTCATGTTGTTTGTTACTTTGTTTTATACTCACTATTTTTATAGAACATGTTTCACCTCAGAAATTGTGATTAATACAGAGTGGAATTTATTTTTTTACTAGATTTCCATATTTGGTTTGTTATATGTTTTCTGGTTGGTTGATTTGCACCCTTCAGTTTGCAGGTTATCTTTCATTGCCGTTAAAAAAAGTATCAACTGTTTGTGCCTGAAGATTGATATGCTGAATATTTGCAGGAAGCCAAGCAGGCACTAGAACTGATGGGGAGGTGGGAAACTATTGATGTGTGTGATGCATTGGAGCTTCTATCTCCTGTTTTTGAAAGTGAAGAGGTGGGCATTGAACAAAAGTAATCCGTGTTTATTGATTTTTTAATTGTAAAAACATTTTCTCCTTTGAGCTCAATGTTTTATTATTTTCTGTACAATTTCATTCAGCTTTTTGAGTAATCTATCCTCGGTATCAGTCATGCAAGATCCACTGAGAAAGGAAAGTATTTATTACACATATACTTTAATGCAGACACCACGACTTATAGGGAGGACGAAACACTTCCAACTAATGATTCACAATTATGTGGATCCGGAAAAGAGGAAAAAAAAAACTGTACAACAGCCTCAGTGGACACGGACCCCCTTTTATAAAATGGAAAAAACCTATTCTAATGTCCTGAGAGAGCATGTAGCCATGTATACTTATCATGCATAATCACTTAAATACTTTTGTATTATATAAATACTGTGTGTTTATTGCTTACCCTTTTCACTTGAACAAGTATTAAAAAAATATACTGTGTTTATTGGTTTCCCTTTTCACTTGAATCTGATGTTATTATTATCTCCTATGCTAATTATTTTTATTTACGAAAAACTAGAATCTACACCCAATATAATGTATGTTATGTGGAAAAACAAAATAGTTACTTTTTTTGATAGGTAGGTAATTTTTTTATTGCATATAGAATACGGTATGGGAAGTCTAAAGTGCATTAGCACAACAGACTAGAAAAAAGAAGGAATGTACACCGTGCATGACATTGATTGGTTACAAAAGCCCCCCCCAACACACACACACACACACACACACACACACACGCACACGCACACACACGCGCACACGCGCACACGCGCACGCACGCACGCACGCACACGCACACGCACAGAGACTGAAGTACCATGAAAGACTCATGTTTCTTTCTTTCCATAAAATTCAGCACATGACCCCATATAACATGAAGTCGCACACACACACACACACACACACACACACACACACACACACACACACACACACACACACACACACACACACACACACACACACAGAGAGAGAGAGACAGAGACAGAGACAGAGACAGAGACTGAAGTATCATGAAAGACTCATGTTTCTTTCTTTCCATAAAATTCAGCACATGACCCCATATAACATGAAGTCACACACACACAGAGACAGAGACTGAAGTATCATGAAAGACTCATGTTTCTTTCTTTCCATAAAATTCAGCGCGCGCGCACACACACACACACACACACACACACACACACACACACACACACACACAGAGAGACTGAAGTATCATGAAAGACTCATGTTTCTTTCTTTCCATAAAATTCAGCACATGACCCCATATAACATGAAGTCGATAACTGCTGTTTAGGAGGGTGGAACTTCCAAATCCATAGACAATATACTAAAGATTCTAGAAAGACCCACTGGAGGTCAAAACAGCTTGGCAGAACTACTTATACCATTATCGCATAATTGCAATGTAAACAAAATAGTTATATGATATTATGATGTACTTGCATGTTGACAATATATTTGCAGAGACATATATACTGTGGAAAAGACTAGGAAAGAGTAGATAAAAAAATGAGTGCGTTGGGAGAATTAGGAAGTAGCTTCGGTAGGTGATAAATAAGGGAGAGTCGACGAAGACGGTTTTGACAAGTTCAACAAAGACCAACAAGTCAACAATAATGCCAATGAGAAAGAGAGAGTTGGTCCAAGCTGAAAGCTTTAAAAGGGTGAGAGTAAGTTAAAAAATGATGTGGATTTGGGGAAATGGCTTTGGCGCTTCGGCATCGAAGAAGGAAGTCTTTGGAGAAAGGTAATCGCGGCTTGGCATGGATGTAAGGATCGGTGGGAGCCACGTCAGCCTAGGGGTCCGCATGGGGTTGGTTTATGGAAAGGCATTGTGGCGGGTTTGGGTTGAGTTTGTCAAGCATACTCGCCTTGTAATTGGGGATGGGGTGGATACTAAGTTTTGGTCCGACCCGTGGTGTGGGTCTTTTCCCTTCAAGTAGTTGTTCAGGACTCTCTTCTTGATTTCCTCGGATAAATCGGTGGCAGTTGCAGATATGTTCGTTAGGATTGCAGGTGCAGTGGTTGGTGCCCCTCTTTCATCCGGGCACTTAACGACTGGGAAGTTCTAGCTTTTGCCATCTTGTTGTCCGTGCTAGAGTTGGTGAGTGTGGATGAGTCCGTCAAGGATCGCCGGGTTTGGGTACATAATTCCAAGGGAAGATTTTCGGTGAAATCTTATCTGCAGGATGTCACCTCGGGCCCCGTTGTGAGTTTCCCTAGCAAGTTGGTCTGGTTTGCTGGGGTGCCCTCCAAGGTATCAGTTTTTCTTTGGTCTGCTGCTTTGGATAAGATCCTGACGTTGGATAATTTGCAAAATAGAGGTTGGAGCCTTCCAAATCGATGTTGTTTGTCTATGGCGGAGGAGTCGGTTGATCATTTATTCCTTCATTGCTTGTATGCGTCGAGGCTTTGGGTCTATTTTCTTTCTCAGCTCTGGGTCGCTTGGGTATTCCCCTCGTCATTCATGGGCTTGCTATCCGGGTGGCTCTCAGTTTCCTTGGACTTTCCGTTGGATATTGTTTGGGCTCTTCTCCCTGGGGTGTTATTGTGGTCTTTGTGGAAAGAGTGGAACAGGAGGGTTTTTGAGAATTCCGCTTTGCCCTTGGATAGTGTGTGCTATCGGGCGTGTACCTTGTTGCAGGATTGGGTTGCTGCCAAATACGACTTGGAGGAGTTAGGGTTCGACGAGATTATATCTTAGTGGAGTCAGGGGAGTTACTATTGCTTTTTTGTGTTATTGTTGTTCCTTGTCTTTGATGTTAGTGTTTAGTCTTTGTTTTGTGTCTGGGGCGATTCACATTTTGTGAATCTTCCTTTTTCAATGAAATTACTATTACCGATCAAAAAAAATAAAAAATGACGTGGATGGGAGTAGTGAGGAAAGATTTATTAGTACACATTTTGATCGAAGTTATGACTTTTGATAGAATAGAATGATTGAACAAGGTTTGTGTTGGTAACCCAAAACTTTTGGAAGGCACTGATGATGATATGAAGTGTGAACTGAGGAAAGCCAATTGTTATTGCCACAGAGCAAATAAAATGTAACGCCTAAGACAATTGTTGGCTCACCGTCTCGTCATTTAAGTTTTTAACATGAAAAATGATTGGTCTGACTATTGTGTGATAAATGGAGAAACTGGTAATTCATAATTATAAACATGGAAAAGACCAGAAGTTTAGATTCAGCAAGAAAGGTAAATTACTGTTGGCATCTCTAATAGTTGTTTGGTGTCCTAGGCATCAATATTTTGCATGGGCATATAATCATCCCCCATATAATCATCCCATAGACAGGAAAAGTGCTGGATGGGGTTGATCTTCCACCTATCACTGGAAAAGCTCTTCTGCAATGCATCCTGATGTAAAAATCATTAATTTGTAATTTATGTAGGTTTTCTGTTCATCTTATCCAGAACTGTTGTAATTCCCTCTCAACAGGTTCGTGCATATGCTGTCAGTGTTCTTGAAAGAGCTGATGATGAAGAGCTTCAGTGTTACTTACTTCAGCTGGTGCAAGCCCTTCGGTTCGAGCGTTCTGATAAATCTCGTCTATCTCATTTCCTTGTGCAACGCTGTATGTCCACTGTATTTTTGTGGTTTAAATACCAACCTTTAAGAGTATTTTACAGCTAACCTCTTGATGGCATCTGAAAGGACTATTTTCAAATTTGATAGCTTTGCACAACATTGAGTTGGCTAGCTTTCTTCGTTGGTATGTGGCTGTGGAACTTCATGATCCTGCATATGCAAAACGTTTTTATTGTACTTACGAGTTCCTGGAAGACAATATGATGAAGGTATGACATCCTCTTTTGCTAATTACCTCATCTTGTATTAGTCTATTGCTTGACATACAACTTCAACTGTCTGCTTAGAATGATCATGTTGAAACTTAATTTCTGGTAAAATGTTCAGCTACTTTGATCAGTATGCATTAGCACGATTTTTTTTCTTGCTAAATATTCGGGAGATAATTATTCCAGAAGTAGAACTGAAAGCCAACCTCTGCTGAATCTGTCATGCAGATTTGTCTTGGGGAAACTAAACAAAGAAATCCCCCAGTTTGTACTTTGTATTGAAACATAACATTTATAATGAGTGGTGATTATAGTCAGAATATTTAACTTAAAGGAAGTTGGAAATATTTGTCTGTGTACTTCTCCCATGTAACTATGAAGTTCAGTAATTACGTCTATTTTCTAACAGTTGACAGCTGGTGTGAATGGAGATGAGGATGGCCTCAAGCTGTGGCATAGTTTGGTGCGTCAGACTGAGCTAACTGCTCAGTTATGTTCTATAATGAGAGATGTAAGAAATGTACGTGGTGGGACCCAGAAGAAAATTGAAAAGCTTAGACAACTGCTTTCTGGTCTTCTTAGTGAGCTTACCTATTTTGAGGAGGTATTTTTTCCGACTTCAAGTTCCTTTTCTATTGGTCATGTGATATGCTAGATTCATGTGGCTTATTTGACATATTTTTCTAGTATCTAATTGATTCCACACAATTCAACTTTGTCAACTATTCTTAATTATGTGCAATTTTAAAATTCTGTTTTTCTGTTACATTTTCAGCCAATACGATCACCACTGGCACCTGATGTACTCATCACTGGGATTGTGCCATCAGAGTCATCAATATTTAAAAGTGCACTGCATCCTCTGCGGCTGACATTTCGAACAGCAAGTGGCGGAAGTTGTAAGGTCATATTTAAGAAGGGAGATGATATTCGCCAAGACCAATTGGTAGATGCTAAAATTTTGTTCTTGCATCACCCACACTTCAATTCAAGGCTGTTAATGTTATTTAGATGTGCTCCTGCCTGAAGAAACATATGGTGTGTGTGCTGAATGCCACTGCCCACTGGGATGCTGGCATGTGGTTGATGAATTCTAAAATGAATGACATGTTGATTTGTGGTTCTTTGTAGGTTGTTCAAATGGTTTCACTCATGGACCGATTGCTTAAATTGGAGAATCTTGACCTGCATTTAACTCCATACAGAGTACTAGCAACTGGACAAGATGAGGGCATGCTGGAATTCATACCATCCAGTTCTTTAGCTCAGGTAATAAAGACTTTGAATTATGCTTCCAGGGTGGGTAGTAGCTAGTTTCTATATATGATTGAGCTTCATTTATGAATTTCTACAATAGAGTTTGATCTATTTCTATAACTTGTTAGATTTACCACCTCGTAGTGGGTTTATGAACACCGCTGTTATTTTGTTTTCCAGATTCTATCAGAGCATCGGAGTATTGTAAACTATTTGCAGAAGTTTCACCCTGACGAGGATGGACCATTTGGGATAACAGCCACATGTCTTGAAACATTTATAAAAAGCTGCGCTGGCTACTCAGTCATCACATATATACTGGGCATAGGAGACAGGTAATAATTCAGTTCAGCCATGCAGAATGAAAAAGGTCTTGAAACGCCTCTGGGTACTGAAAATGGAAATATTACTTGTTAAGTTGTGCAGAAATTCCTGAATTAGATAATACGTTATCTTGAATGTTAAGAACAGACCAAAATGTATGTGGATCTCAGTAAAGATCCATAGCATCCCTAGATTATGCGAGTTTATAAAGAATTAAAAATAAATATATCCAACGACTAGCTTAAATACCTTGTTTTCCACGTTTAAAATTCTGTACTACAAGCTTCAATTTTAAATAAAGCCTAAGTTGTACAGACATGGACACGGGTATTGGAATTTAACATGGATGCGAGCATAGTAATAAAGTCGGGGTTCGGGAATAATTCGGCGGGGGTCCAATTAGGAAAAATTGGTATAATTTGGTAAAGTCAGCAAAACTTCTGGAAAAATGAAAAAGTAAATTTAATAATTATAAAGAAAAAAATAACATGATACCAACCATAGTTACCAAGTCGGAGTTTGAGAATTATTCCATTAGGGAGAATTTTAGAAAAGATCGGTAAAATTGAGAAAATTTGAAATGAAATCAAGAAAATATTGGGCACAATATGAAAAAAATAGGAAATAAGATTGCTAATTATGAAAAATATAAATAAACATATTTCATATATTAGATATTTATATGAGACCTTTTCAAAAAGTCTTGGAGAATTCGTGTTTAATTCGTGACTTTTTGAAAAAGTCATATTTTTTTTTAAAAGTTGTGAATACTTGGAGAATTAATCGTTTGAGGAAAAGTCGGGTATCATTTGGGACTTTTAAAAAAAACCAGAGAACTTTGTTACCATGGATGCGAGCAGAGTCACAAAGTCGGGGTTTCAGAATAATTCGGCAGGGATCAAGTTTGGGAAAATTCGGGAACGTTTGGAAAAATTTGGGAAAATTCGGGAACAAAATAAAAAGTAAATAAATAATTTTAAAAATATATGGAACAATTTGATTAAAATATATTTTAAAAAATAAAATTTTTGAATAATTCGAGAAATTGGGGAATAATTCGTAAAAAACGCCAATAATTCAGAAAAACGCTGTTTTTTTTAAAAAGTCGCGATAATCATTCGGCAACTCCAAAATTCGCGAATAAAGCGCGTTATTTTTGAAAAAAAAAACGGTGTTTTTTGTTACAATGGATGTGAGGTGTCGTATTTGGTGACCCCCAAAAAATAAGATTCAAGGACATGTAGGATATTTTAATTTTAATTTGCAGGACACAGTTCAAATTTTATATGAAGAATGCTATGAGATATTGGAAAGGTAACATATCTCTATGAACGCATAAATTAGTGCAAACAACACTAAACAAATAAAAAAGTGAAATGATTGAAGATATTATATTCAAAGGTCGAATATATCATATATTGATTTTTGAAAAAATAACTACAATGACTAATCTCTTAAAGGATTAGTTTGTCAAATGCTAAACAAGCAATGGTATAACAATTATTAATCTATAAACTGAAACTATCATGTATTAACATTTCTCAAACAGTGACTTGAATTGAAGCAAGTGATGTAATGAACAAATAATAATTCTACATTTCTTATGCTACTTTTAAAGAAGACAATAATTCAAAATGAATTTTCTAACAAAGGGAACAAGCTAAACAAGTAAACAACTAGCATAGAAAGTTAGAAAATTATTGTACATACCTGAATGTTTTGATGATTAAATATAACTCTTGAAGTGTTTGCTAAAAAACACAATGATACTAATTACTTCATAATTCCTACTATCATAAGTTAAGTTCCAAGAAAACCTCAATTATAAAGAAAATTATGAAGTTGAACAAAAAGTGAGAGATGTATAATATGAAATGATGTGTCAGAGCTCAAAAGTCATGAAATAGTATGAGTGCCTAATCAGTCAAAGTTAGTTGCAATGCATCCCAGGGTTTAAAAAAGCGGTTTCGGACACCGTATTGGACACGGCCGAAACTGTTACATAACGGTTTCGGCCCTTTTTTTTTACTTAAAAAAAATACCAATAAATAGAAAAAAAATAAAAAACTGCAATAAATGAGTATCAAGCTACTTCTAAAGCCAATATGAAGCCCAAAATGTAGAAATAATGAAATTAGATGGGTTGAGGGTTGAAACATACATAGAATCCAGTCCAGACTTCAGACTCCAAATTGGCAGATACATACACACCTGCTTAGTGCTAAAGCTACATAGAATTACGAGCTGACTCATCATCTTCATCATTTCTATTTAGTTGAATGTAAGGCTGGTGGTAGAGACTTTTATAGTGCTGGGCTTGGGCATAGTCGTGTGAGAATCCATTGAAAAAATTCTGTGGCTGATAGTACTGCTGCCTGCTGGGATACGTGAGAGGGTATCCATAACCATAAACTCCATACTGATATTAGGGAAACAAACCATACCTTCCATGTAGTCCGAAGAAGTCAAATATTGTTCAGCCTTAGGTTCTTGAACCTCTCTCTCCCTTCTTGCATTAGGACTCTATTGAATCTCAGCTCCAGTCCAATTGACATCTTGTCTCTGACCAACATCTATATCATAAATAATTGTTGTAGCACCTGCATCAGGACCTCCACCGTTATCACCACTAGGTCCACTACTAGTACTACTAGTAGATGAGAGCTCATGCCATTCTCCTCCCGTTGACCCTTCACTAACCTCCTTAATGGTTGCTGGTAATTGTGCCGATGCCTTGCCTTGTCTTGCCTTTGTGAAACCCCTTTAAACGTTAAAATCACAGACGAGTCCTACACCCGAAACAATTACGTATCGGGTGTAACACCCGTTACGTATTTGTTTCGGAATAAAAGGGTAAATGTATGGTATCGGGTATCGGAGGCAACTGAAACCGTTATGTATCGGGCGATACGTAACGGTTTCACCGAGTTTTTTAACCATGATATATCCCCAAAATAATTATTGTAAATCACTCTTATCCTTACAAAAAAAATATGTTAGCATCAAGTATAAACATGTAAGATCACAAAAAGTTCTTGGAAGGATGAAGCATGAAAGTGAAAATGCCAAAAAGATAAAACGGTGTCTAGAAATATGGATTAGGAGTAGTTCTTAGAAACAACAAGTGATTCCGTGCTGACACATACGGACAAGCATTGCTTACAGAAGAGTCCGCACAACAGTCTCTAGCTATTCCAGTTGAAAGTTGAAACAAGTGGAGTTGAACTTAAATGATCATTTTGGAACTATTCTGGGGCCATAATTTTGTTCTGTTTTGGAGTTTGAAGCTCATTTGCTGTTTTTGTCACGACCCAAAATCCCACCTAGCTCAAATGGGACTTTAACTTGCAACACTGCTTATCTTACTTATCTGAAGAGCAAAAAAGGCATACAAATTTGAGAACTTAAAATTTTTTCTTTAAATATCTATTCATCCAAAAGTTCTCGCAACTAACACTTGAACAACCAAAGCATTGCTCCAAGTCTCTAAGTCTAGTTACTGAGTTTTAACATCCAAAATAGTTTAATTACAGGCCGTGAGATTTAAAAGTCAAGTTCTAATAGTATGGCCACTTGTCCCATGGATCGTCTTCCACCCAGACCTCACCTTCCGATACCTCAGAGTTTTCTTCTTTTATCAAGGGTTCAGCAGCGGTCTCGAACTCTGGACCTGCCGAGTGCCGACACAACGTATCGCCTGAACACATGCGGCTTGATAGATATAAAACCCTAACTAACAATATCATAAGCATTGTAGTATATTAGTTTTGATAAACATAAACATATGTAGGAGAACAGAGTGTGGAATTACGGGAAAACATGCAGATATCTCACAGTGCTTATTAATTCACTCCGCGCGTGTGTGCGAAGATTCTTAAAACCAGATACTAGTGCCTTCGTTTTTCTTTTCGTACTTATTCCTCTACTTATGAACCAGACACTAGTTCCTCGTATTGATCGTAGACAATATGATTTTTAAAACTAGATGTAGCACCCCAAGACTAACATCCTCGTGATCTAGATAGGCATTTGTGCTTGTGTGATGCTTGCAAGTTTGTGCACATATACTTATTAGTGTACATATCATGCTTGTGAGCATATTATTTATGAAACTTATGAGCATGAGACTTATGTAGATGCATAAGTAGTACAGAACAACGATCATAACAAAGTCACTTTTCATTCATGTAACTTAAAGAACACACGATCACATGCAATGTATACGAAATTCACCATTTTGAAAGTAAATGATCATGTTACCATTAGCTTGGGAAATTATATCTACCTTGGTTTGGCACTCTTATGCGATATCCTCATAGTCAAGATCCTCGGTCTCGATCCCGATCCCGATCGAGCACCCACCTTTGAACGCAAATGATTATTTTAGATCTCCTGACCTAACTTGTTTATTAACTCTCTTTTGTACCATTACAGTCAAGTAAATCCTATTGGGTGTCCATTTCATGTTTATATCCAAATCAAAATTTAAATGAAATTTTCAATACACTAATCATGTCATTTTGAGCTGAAATTCTGAGTTGTTTAGCCCGAAATTGAGGTCTACGCACCTCTGCTCATTTTTCACATATCCCAACTCATCCGCCACACTTCACTACGGGTCTCCTTTTTCATTCATGCCATAACATAAACAAATCATTCCAAGTATAATTAATAGAAAAATAGAAGAGAGGGAAGTGGTTTTACCTCCCATGCGTGAAACGAAGCTCCGGATGGTGAAATGGACGTCGCCAATGCGTTTGGGACGTCAAAGAACCTTAGGGTAGACCTTCTCTCTCTACCCTCTACTTCCTCTCTATATTCTCTCTCTACACACAAATTGAGGCTCCGGGTGGTGAAACTGATGTCGTCAACGAGTTTGAAACGTCGAAGAACCCCGAGATATACCTTCTCTTCTTTCTCTCTCCTTTCTCTATCTACTTTTTCTCTCTCTAACTTTCTCTCTCTAGAAAATCCCACGTAGGGGTTCGGTGCTCTTTGGGAGAGAATGAGGAATAAGGAGGGTTTAACCCCTTTATATAGAGGAGGGAAAGGGGTGAGGTGTCCCTTGATGTCATAGGTGATGTCATCGTGATGATGTCACCAATGCTTGACTCTTTGACCATTTGACCGGTTTGACCGGCACTTTTCCACACGTACGGCCTCCGTAACACTACGAAACGACGTGTGATGGTGATGAAACGACAGGTGATCGAACTAGGGCAAGTTTGACACCCGTTGTATGAATTTCGAAGAAAAATATGGAGTTTTAACAGTAAAAGTAAGTTCGGAAAAAACTGCAAACCCCACAAATTTCCTGGTTTTGAACACTAAACACACCACGGTTTCGCGGTGTGAGTTGCAATAAAGCCGAGACGATAGACAGTCGTCTAGATGGCCAACCGACACGCGGTGTGTGAGTTTCGAAGATTTTATGGAGGCATTTTGAAAATACTGAGGAACGACAAAATTCCTGATCCCATGAATTTTCTGTATTTCGGATACAAAACGCACCACGGCTTCGTGAATCGATGCGTGGCAGAGCCGACACGATGGGTCATCGTCCAGATAGTCGACCGACACACTTTATGAGAATACCGAGTGGGTATCTCTTGATTTTATCGATAATTATCGGACACCGAATCCGATAAACCAGAGCCTGGGAGTGAAGCCAAACATTTTCTTGGGGTAATTAACACTTAATCACACTATAGCCCAAGACTTAATTATAGTCAAAATTGATTAATTAACCTGTGTCCGTACATGTTTGACACGGTTTTGAGAAATAAAATGCAGGTCATTATAGTTTTTTCAAGCATTTTTGTGTGGCTTCACCTTTTATTTCTAGGCATTTCTTTTAGAAACAGGCCTATATAAAAGAGACGCTATAAATTTTCTGAAATAGGCTATACTGACTGAAAAGATTGCACGCAGTTCTTCTCTTCCCCTTAGGTGGGCCTTGTCTTCTCCTTCCCCTTAGCTGGGCCTTCTCTTCTCCTTCTCCAATGAATTCGTTTGATTGAATGATAGCAGGGGTGGGGAGGTTGGATTGAAGCTTTCTCGATTAGGACCAAATGAAATTGGTATGGAAAGAAACAAAGACCATAAACATATATATTAAGTAAACATATCTTCTTCTTCTCAGGAGAAAAGCTACTTTTTGTGTTTGGAATGCTGTAAAATGATCTTTTTACTGAAAACAATTCTCTAGCTTTATATTATGTTGAGGGAAATATTTTCTCTAAAAAATGCAGATAAATTATTTCATAGCATTTTTTTTCCACAACATTTTCCCTCCAAACAAACAAAGCCTAAAGAACATCGTGAGAGCCTTTTTTTTTTGGGAACTGGTGGTGTCCCCAACCCTTTGGGTCAGGACTAATCTCCGAGGGTGCGACGTGAGCCTGCAACCCGCCACACCAGGTAAGTCCGGGTAAACTCGTGCAGGGCTGGCCCTAAAGGGGGAGTGAGAAATGGAACCTAGGGCCTCCCACTTGGGGAAAGGCCCAGGAACATCATGAAAGCCTTTACTAATCTTATATCTTGTTTAAGATTTTGTTGCTTGCCTTTGATCTCCATATGATTATGTTGTCGTTCCTAGGGAAGTTTTGCATGTGTAACTGCAGTGCAGTACTGAAGAAATGATCTTTGTCTGCAGACATCTGGACAATCTTCTTCTTAGGGATGATGGGCGACTGTTCCATGTTGATTTCGGTTTTATTCTAGGCCGTGATCCTAAGCCGTTTCCACCACCAATGAAACTTTGCAAAGAAATGGTTGAGGCTATGGGTGGAGCAGAGAGGTATCTGTATATATTTTTTTAATTAATTAATTTTTATAGGAGTATAATTATTTTGGTGCTGTATTATTTGTCTATCAGTAGTTGAAACGATTGATTTCTGTATTTTACCCATAAGGCCATAACCTGAAGCATCCGAGCCAGCAGGAGAAGCACAGGCAGGGGCTTTTCTCCAGCTGGATAAGATCCTCTGTGGATTTCATGAATGTTAGGATGTTCAGTGGGAAATTATATCTTAATGCTGTGTGCTATTTAGTTCTTATGTATCCTCACTGTGATGTGTACACATGCATCATCTGCGCATCAACCTGTGGGCCACCAGCCACCTCCTGTTTGGGCTATAACCCCCAAAGCATCCTACCGTGCAACCTTTCTGGCCCTTATCATGTACTTATCCCTGTCCTATAACCATAATTTTCTTTCCCAAGTTTTAGCTCAAGCTTAGTCTAGGACTCTAGATTGAGTCATTGAGCCTGCCCTTCCAGTAGGTCATGGCACATCTAGCAGCTGGCCCACAATTAAAAGGTTAGGATTTATGCATTGGTGCACTACATGTAGGTATGAGGTGAAACACCAGCATCTCAATGTTTTTCAGCGCCACCATATATCTGCTCATGAATTATTACTTTTACAGGAACCATTCTCCACACAAATGTCTAATGATTTTTTCTCCTGCAGCCAATACTATACCAGATTCAAATCTTATTGTTGTGAAGCATACAATATCCTCCGGAAATCTAGCAACCTAATATTGAATTTGTTCCATTTGATGGCTGGTTCCAACATTCCTGACATAGCATCTGATCCTGAAAAAGGCATTCTTAAGGTGACTTCCTTTGCAATATATTTTGTCAAATATATGATTATACATGTTGCTTATTATGGACAAGTTTTTGTTGATGCTTACAGGTTCAAGAGAAGTTTCGGTTGGACTTGGACGATGAAGACTCCATACATTTCTTCCAGGACCTTATCAATGAGAGTGTTAGTGCATTGTTCCCTCAAATGGTTGAGACCATTCATCGGTGGGCTCAGTACTGGCGCTGATCGCAAAATAATATAGTACTTATCCACCCTGTTGTGTATATAGCAGGTAAGATAAAAGTTTCTTGTGTTCTTCTATGTTAAACTTTTTTTACTGCTATTCTTGTTAAGCATACCCTTTTGAAGTTTGCGGTCTATAAGAAGAAATATATGGTACTGGTGCATGTGGCGCATACGGGGTGGTATTGTGGTTACAACCAGACCCATCTTGGAGTTCCCCAATGCGGAAATCAACCCAATTGGATGACCATCACCCCCTCATCTATTGATTGTTTTTCTGAACCATCATGTGTTTGACCTTTCAAAGGAATGCAAATGCATTAAATGGTTGGTATCATCAACTTGGTTGGTGCATGAGAATCTCCTTGGTTAGGTCCAATTAGTGGCAGGTCTGACCCACTACTACCGCCACATATCCTGGTATTCCTTTAGAGACCATCCATATGATCTACCTCACAGGTACCTCATACAACCTCTTATTTGCAAAGTTGATCATAAAGTTCACGTTACATTTCTTGTTTTGAGAAATATAGAGGATACTTCTATGGTTTAAGTTTTTCAGTACTTGCTGTGCTTTTTACATGGTATTTTCGTAGAATCTTTTTAATCAATCCTTTTTCTTGGTTCTGTTTGATCAGAGAAGAAGCCATTATGGAGGATCGAAGGCACCTTCTCAGGGATGAAAGTTCTATGCTTAACAAATGTACATAAATTTGTATCCTTCCAAATTTCATTTGGATCACAGTTAATTTATAGGCTTATCATATCAATTATATGGTTTTCTTGCAATATTAGTTCTAGTGTTCAAATTTGGAGATATTTCTCTTTTCTGTTGGTCACTATGTCTATATACAGAGATTTGCCTTTGCCTTGCCCGTAATTCCTATCTAGAAACTACATAACCACATGTGACACCCCGAACCCGCGCCTTAGGAAATTGAGTTATTAGATGCGTGCCCGTTCGTCATTAACACCGCGGAAGATTTTGTTCGTCAAAATTGCGGAAAATTTTAAACTTTTATTCAAGAGCTTACATAAGCAATAACAACTGGTCATCACAATAACTTATCATAAGCAAATGTATTACCTCACTTGCTACAGTAGTATTTACTTTTGGCGTCATTAATGCGTCAGTATACTTTTCAGAATCTATCAAGCATAGCTCATTGCCAATCGGCAACCGCTTTAGTTCTGAAGACATAAAATGAGGGTGAGTTATAGAGCCCAGCAAAACCACATGCCATTTAGACTATTTTTCGCATAGTAATACACATTAATAATGATATAGTTGTATAGTTAGATTATCATATTATAATAATGTGCAGAATAATAAGTATTAAATAATATCGTAAATCGTGACTTGAGGTCACTCAGGGCTATTTCACCATATCTGAGGTTCCCAACCTTTAAATATTTTTCATTATCAAGTTCATTTAATCATTGTCCACAATACCAGGTTGCCGTTTAAGATAATCGCTTACGTTTTATCCTTGAGTCCACAAACTCAATCAACTGGATACCTCTATTCTTGAGTCTACAAACTCAATTATCAACCAATTGAGACTTCTCCCGATTACAATCAAGCCTTGGGTATGTCGACCCAATTAACCTTAAATCTGTATATTCAACATATAACCCGGGCATTCACCCGATGACTGTCAAAAAAACTCTTGTAATCTAAACTACTGCTAGAAACAATACCTCTGACATATCACACTTTGCCAAGAACAATATTTCTGACATATCATTTTATATCATTACTACTGTGAGAACACTTGCTAACATAATCACATTTGTCAGGAAACATATCTGATTGTCAAGATACATATCTAATAGTCAGGAAACCCATCCTACCTGTTAGGGAAAACACATCTGACATGCTAGGGACACACCTCTGACTAACAGGAAACACCTGACCACCAGGAAACACATTTGAAACAACACCCTATCAGGCATAACACTTCTGATATAATACCATTGTCAGACAACACATCTGATAACTAGGATACATATCTGATTGCCTGGAAACTCATTCGACCTGCTAGAAAAATCACACCTAACATGCCAGAGACACACCTCTGACTACCAGGAAACACTTGACTACCAGGAACACCTCTGACAATATAACCCTACTAGGCAAAACACATTTGACATCAAATCATGTTAGGTACAACACCTTTGACATCAAATCATGTTTGACACAATACATCTGACATCAAATCCTGTCAGACACAACACCGTTGACAATACATCACTTATTCTAACCTCTGTTGAGATGTAATTGTCCTTGCAGAATATCATCCCTCAAGGCAACCATCATAGCTTCTGTTGGGTGCATACCTGCCAACACAAGTCTATGCCCCCCCCCCCCCTTAAGATAACATCGTAGTTCGTAAACTCAACAAATCCTTAGGTCCGTAGACCAAATCCAACTTAGAGTCCGTAGACTCGTTATCCATCTCAGAATCCATTACCATCAAAAAACCCAATTATCATGGCGTTCCAAACAACCTTGATAACTATTCATCTCCAGTAATTTTTCAATCAAATATAATATATTTATCTCATTGAAATCATTTCCTTTTTAATTTCAAACATTGATAATCCATTTCACCCCATTCACCTATATTTAGGCTTACACAGGATCTCACAACTGTTTTTTCATGCATGGATTTTACCATCCATCACCCATACACGTCATTCCAAAACATTTCAAACCATTCCAAATATTTCAAATCAACAAATCATACACCAATCGTTCGCACGATCAGGTGCCGAGCTTAAATTCCGAGTTGCTTTACCCGGAACTGAGGTCTACGCACCTCTACTCGTTTTTCACGTATCCCCACACTTTATATCAGGTCTCCGACCTTTTTCCATTCTCATCCATCACACACAAACAATTCCATATACAAATAGCGTATTTAATAGGGAAAATAGAAGGAAATAGATTTTATCTCTCACGCTCAAAACGAGGCCTCAGATGGCGAAAATGATGCCGCGGTTGCGTCCGGAACGACGACAAACCTTAAGGTAGACTCTCTCTCACTCTAACTCTCCCTTTCTCTCTACTTTTCCCCTCTCTAATCTCTCTCCTCTTTCTCTCCAGAATCCCACACACAGGGGGTGGGAGAGTTCTCCGAACGTTGAAAATGAGGGGGGTGGAAGGCTTTATATAGAGGAGATAAGTGGTGAGTCACCATGGTGAGGTGTCCCTGATGATGTCATTGGTGACATTATTGTGATGATGTCATCACACTTTGACCATTTGACTCTTTGACCAAAATTCGTGGTTTTTCTGATTTTTCACGAATGGGATCCTGTAACTTTGCGAGGCGACTTGCGATGATGCTGATATGATAGGTGATCGTACTAGGGCCAGTCCGACACCCGTTGTACAAATTTCGAGGAAAAATATTGAGTTTTGATAGTAAAAAATTAAGGCCGGAGGAAAATTACAAAACCCACAAATTTCCTGGTTTTGGGATGTGCGATAAGACCGAGACGACAGATAGTCGTCCAGAAAGTTGACCGACACACGGTGTGGGAGTTTCGAAGAATTATACCGAGTTTTTATCGGTAAACACCAAGTACCGACACCAAATTCAAATACCGCAGATTTTCTAGTTTTCTTACGTACGAGGCATCGCGATTTCGCGAGTCAATGCGTGACGAAGCCGACACGACTGCTAGCTGCCCAGACAGTGGGCCGACATGCACTGTGAGAATACAATTGGGTATCTCCTGGTTATATCGGTAATTATCAGACGCCGAATCCGATAATCTAGAACTCCTGATTAAACTCAAACATTTTCCCGAGATTTGACAGATTCCGATTAGGAAAAAATGACACCCTAATGTTTAAAATATTGATCTTTTAATGAAATATACTCAATTAGAGGTCATCCTGACCTCAGGATTTTATTATGAAAATCCAGGTCATTTCACCATAGATGCATCTGACATCTGAAAACTGCCTAATGGTCAGATGGTTATGTTAACCTAATTGGAGTGACTATCTCCTAGGTATGACTCAGAACTTGAAGTCTACGCCTTCTTGCCGGGACCATAGATTTTCTGTAAAGTAGGATCATCTCCAGTTGGTGTCGAGGAGACCAGACCAGCACCCATTCCCATGACACCACCATAGATTTTCTGTAAAGTAGGATCATCTCCCGTTGGTGCCGAGGAGACCACCAGCACCCATTCCCATGACACCACATACCTCATTTACACACCTACCAAGGTGTTGTGCATGTACACCAACGCATATAGGGGTATATGGCGCAATGAGAGTGGGTGCTGGCGGTCTCCTGACCAGCAGCAATTGGAGATGATCCCAATTCAAAGTAAAATGTTGGTAATCTAGGTAGTTGAGATGTCTGTTAACTCAGTTGGGTAATGGTTCAGCAATAAGCTTTAAAACACCCATCTCTTCACTGACTAGTTAACCCTTTAGGTGCCCCACCAGTTAAACGATTTGGGATCCATGAATAGATTGGGCATAGGTAAAAGGGGAACAGTTGAATGAGGATTATGAATCCCAGGTACTTTCAGATACTTTCCTTTCTTGGTGCCCTCACCAGCTACTTTGTCATCGACTCATCGGTGGTCCAAGTCCCACAAAGATACATTGATAGGAGGCAGATTTAGGTTCCAATGCGTGTCAAGTGAGACACCCTTTTGGCACCTTAGATCTGGCTGTGTTAGTTACATACTTACATGATATCATTTCAACCAAAAAAGGTAAGGGAGACTAAGGAGCCATTTGGCATTAATTAATTAATTGTGACTATTCTCTTATTCTGAAAAAGAATTAATAATTCTTATATGTTTTGGTTTTTAATAATCAATTCTGTGTAGTAAACATGTTTGGTAACTGTAAGTCATAATCAATCAATTATAACGGAAAGAAACATTAGAATTATTGTAGGCATTAAATTTGATTATATTCATTAACATATTAATAAGTGTCATAAAATATTAAATTTTTTTTTAATTATGTCTTGTTTTATGCTTATTTGGTTCGTTTTAAGTGCATTTTTCAGAATTGATAATAAGAAGCGATTTTTTTTTTCCTGATAAAATTGTGCTTGAAAGGAACGATTCTTAAAATTGCTCTCCAAAAATCTTGTCAAACACACTTACATTGTTTCTATTTCAAGGATAAGGAAAATTGTTCATGAGGAACGGTGTCAAACGGCCCAGGGATTATTATTATTGAAGTGCCCAAGGAAATGTTTTTTCAAGCAACAAAAAGAATTAATTCTTGGAATCAACTGTGATAAATTATTATTTTTTGTGTGGGTATATGTTCTCTTCTACATCACCCTTGCACCACTCCAACACCCCCACCAATGGCACTGCCACCGCACACCCTCTACCACCACCATCCCACGTCCAACACCATTGCCATCCCCACCCACCCATGGATTCTGACAGACTTTCCAAATGGGTTCTCTCCATAGAATCGAGTATGAGAATTCAAATATTGATTCATATCAAAAATAAAGAATCCCTAGAATTTATGCGGGGCCCTAAAATTCCTTGAGTAACCCAAGAAGGCTTGGTAAATGCTCTATCAAATCTGTCTGTCGAGGTTCAATTGATCCAACCATCTCGTTCATTTACAGGTACGAGATGAAGGTAAAGCCCGAATCTCGCTGAATAACGTTCTCTAAATTAATATTGGATGGACTGAGTGACTGACATGTATCTATTACTTCACCTTCAACAAAATAAAAATAAAAATATTACTTCACCAAATTAATATTTTAGATGGTGTAACGAATAAAATTCGTAAAATCAACTTAGCGTTGGAGAACGAGCTCGTTTTTGTTGTTTTGTTCACGAAAGTGACACGTGGACACGAGTTGGAGTCACGTGCTTAAAATAGAGGGATCACACGTTGTCTGATGCACAACGTTCCCGTTGTGCGTATTACGACGTCTTTGTTCTCTTGTAGAACAACGTTTCCGTTGTGGCTTGACAACGTGCTCGTTGTCTGAAGCACAACGTAACCGTTGTACTCTTGACAACGTTTTTGTCGTTACATGAACAACGAGCCCGTTGTCTCACCGACAACGATATCCTGGCTGTATTTTAAGACATCTACACCGTAACCGAGCTCGAGTCAACAACGAGATCGACTCGTAGGAGGAAGTGATCAGGAGGCGATCCATAATTCCGAAATGTGTGCCGAAAGCGTCGTTTTGTGCCGAAAGCACTGTCTTGGCATTTAATGCTGGTCGCTTCTGCGTACTGTCCGATCCCGTCCGACTGGACTCATAGGAGGCTCTCACGTGTGATACAACCGGTGGCAGATATGCCTGACATATTTGGCAATGAGTGCAAGACACGTGGTATGAACATCTATGGCCATCCATGGTCATCGATGGCCATACCAACCTTACCCTATAAATACCTCATGATTTTTAGTGCTTGAGATCCCGTTTTTATCACGTTTTTGGCCGTATTTCAGAGGACACTTGTTCATTGCTTCCCAGAGTCTTGCGTAACTTTCAGTGCCTATTTCAGAGTTTACTGTTCATCATCTTCTACATTTACTTACTTTACCATCGGAGTACAGGTCAGGGTGTCACACCCTCCACTCCAACCTTCTACCGGTAAACCAGAGCGTGGGAGGAGTTGTAGCTGAGGCGTGTCCTTTCCGGTATTTTTCCCCTTCAGATGGAAAGAGGAAGAAGAGAATGAAGAGATCCAAATAAAAAGAAGACAACAAAAGGGAATTTTCAAATTTTAAGAGAACAAAGAAGATTTAAAATAAAATAAAATGAATTCACGAGTCTCTTTGACGAGTTACATTTGATAATGTAATAAGTGATAATTGTGCAATTTTGAAGGGTGTGAAAAAGGGTAATGATAAGTATTTAGTCTAAAGAAGACCGGAAAATAACCAAAAGCAAAGTCAAGACTGGTCAAGAGTAGAAAGCAAGCGTGAATTATGGTTTTGGAAGAAGAAGGAAGAGCTCCCACAGGGTGGAGCCACATGAGGCCAGGGGCCTAGAATTTTGGAAAAATAAAATCTCATGGTATTAAGTTTGGGAGAGGGCGGAGACGGGGGAGGACTCTAGCCCTCCTAAACTTTTGAGCAAACGGGAATGACCCATGAACTTGACTTTAAAAAAGAATACTCAGGGCTACGCCCCCCGAATCTTGGCTCCGCCACTGCTCTCAAGATAGGCCCGGTTGTCTTCTCACTCCTTGAAATATACCAATCTCCTGGAGGACTACTCGCCCGGGAAATGAGCTATTTAAAATCTTCAAGAGGCACCCCCCAAATGCAGATCACCACCCATTGCGTAGCCTTTTTCATTTGTCTACTATTCCGATTGGATTTACTAATGGTTATCAACGGGACTAAGGATTGAGGTGCTTTGCCGATCAAAAAGTAATGAATTAATTTACAAATTTGTTATAAAACAATGTATTTACAATGATTAAAATCGTATAACCAGCCAGACTCCTTAGAGTCCCGTTACAACACAAAAACCTTTTTTAAGTGCTTTTTTAAAACTCTAGTTAGCAACTTTAACTTTTAGAGTTAATATTATTTTTTAAAAATAACTAAGGTTAGATTTTTTTTTTTTTTGGTGGGCTCCACAGGGTCAGATATCATTTATCTACGACAGTAGAGTCAGCCGGTCAGAAGTTAGCTGGGGCAGTGGAGCAGTTGCAACTCTTACCCCTGGGGGGATTAGGTCCAGGGGATTAGGTCCCCAGTCTCCCTTCGGAGGCCACATCCCCTACCACTCACGCAACAGGCAGGGGTGTACTAAGGTTAGATGAATGAATCCTAAGAATTAGTGAATCTTAATTAAATATTAAAAGGGACAAGTATTGACATGAGGGATATAACCAGACTCCAAGAAGTCCTGTTAAAACCGTAGATAATTACAAGTAATTTACAAATTAAGATAAATCTAAGAGTTGATAAGCAAAAACTTCAAAAAATTAAAGTGGTTAATACAGTAGGACAAACCCTCAGGGTGTAGGCTGTGTAGCCTAGTGGCCGAAGGACAACCGTAAACCTGGAGGTCTCAAGATCGAATCTGGGTTCCCTTTAATATCATATGCATGAGTTGGGGGTTTTACTAATGTATCAGGTGAGACTAATATGTGTCTAAGATAGCCAGGTTTACCCCCCCCCCCCCCCCCCCAAAAAAAAATAAAAAATAAAATAGTGGGACACATAATTACAATTTTTTTTTACATACCTGCCTTCATAAATAATTTTTCTTTTGTTGTTCAAGCCTTAATATTCAGACATTTTTTAGCTTTTTTGGAACGATGGTATCCGGGCCTCTTAGAGCACCCTAACTAACCCCCTCGGATTGTGCAAATACCCTTATACCACACAAGGGAAAAGACTCGAAGTCAAGTCCTCCCTCTCCCTCTGAGGCGTGGTCTTGGCCCTACTCGTTGGTTATAAACACCAAAACTAGTGGTTTTGGATCTCTTTATTACCTCATTGTGCGCGTTGGTAGATCTCTCTCCTCATCTTTTACTCCTCTGGAAGCTTCAAAAGGTAGATCGTTTTTCTTTTTTTCGCTTCTCTTCGAACCCTGCCGTTGATTAGGTAGATCTGTATAGATGATTTGGATGCGTTGTAAGAAGTTCATGCTTGTTTGAGATTCTTCGTAGGATCGCGATCTTCTAACGATTTCTGTTCTTTTTGAGGTTTCTTTGATTCGATTTAGGGTTTTATTGATACGTTCTATGGTTTGGAGGTTTATATTTGTTCTTTTGTGGATTGATCGCGGGAAATGATCTGTTTGTTTTGTTATTTGGAGATCGTTGGCTGACATCGTTTGGATCTGTTGTATTCTTTCTTGATCTCTCAAAAATTTTGATTAAAAACGTTTGCCAAAGAATCTGAATTCTAAATGGAGCTTAATTAGGTTTATTTTCATGGTTATGTGATGATTTAATGGTTTTGTTTTCCCTCTCTATCGAGGATCATTCCTATATCTTCAGATCTGTTCGACCTGATGGCATTTCTGCACGAAATTCTGCTTTGATGGATTATATAGACTTGTTTTGAGGTTCATTAGATGTATTTTGAGGACTCTTGGCCAACGTTTCTATTTTTTTCTTCTTCTGAATTTCTTTTAAAATTTTCTGAGCTGCAAAATCTGATGATTTAAGTTTTGGTCTTTTTGTCTCTGTTTTAGTGGTGATATGTTTGCGTTTTGGAATTTTGGTTTGCTGATTTCTGTCTTTTAATGCCTGGATATGGAGGGATCCACAGCCGGACGGAGAGATGGGGCTGACTTTTACGAAGCTTTTCAGCCGGCTTTTTGCCAAGAAAGAGATGCGGATTCTGATGGTAGGTCTTGATGCCGCTGGTAAGACTACCATCTTGTACAAGCTGAAGCTTGGAGAGATTGTCACTACGATTCCTACTATTGGTGAGTCCTGATTACTGATTTGAGTTATTTTTTATTCGCTTTATGATTTCTCATTTTCTCCTATGATTGGATGAGGTCTAATACAATTAATAAATTGCTGAATGATTCTGACTCATGATTTTTATTGAATGTTGAGTTGAAGAGACTGTTGTTAGGTCGTAATAGATGTGGCCGTTTAATCATCTAGAATTATTCTTCCCCGGATATTTTAATTATCCTTGTAATGGCATACTATTGAAGTTGATTTTTTTTATGTGAGCTGTGACCTGAAATATTGATGAAGTACTGGTGATTTAGAATTATTGTAGCATCTTTTAAATGAGATTTGAATCACTGTCTTTTGTTGCACTTATTCATTGTACCAGTGGTAATTCAATGTCTGAATTGTCTGTCTTATAATACTATGCCCGTCCCTTGATTCGAATCATTTATCTGATTGATGGAGTTTAGAAGCCTCTGAAGGCCCCCCATTTGCTCAAATCCCACCGAATACTTTAACCTTTAATGGTTTGTGAATGTAAGGATCATAAAAAGAAGTTTGCATTGTTATGGAGAAACCTGTTGAAGGAAGCATAAAGCTAACCATTGATTGCTGCACTAACGGGTAACCCCTCGTTCAGTGAGTGGCAGAATTTTGAATAGCTATGGGTAAGACACTTGAGATTTACTCTGGCCCCATTGGCATAAAAGATCCTATCTAGGCTGAAGTGATGGCTTTATTTGAATGTCTTATGAGACTCCTAGAGGAATTTTGATTGTCCCTCATTTGTGGAACGAAAGTAATCTGAAAACTCCATTACTTGGGCTCTGGGAATTTGCGAGGTGGGCTTGAGGAAATTGGGTAGCCTTTGAGATTTCTCAATTCTGATTGACCAAATTAGAAATACTACTGACGATTGTGATGTATTCTATAAACATACTTTTGGTCCTTGGATGTGTGTCCAGTGTCCACGATATTGTCGACTAGTTGGTACTTGGTAGAAGTCGTTAATAGGTTGTCAGGAATGATATGTAATTGTCTCCCCATTATGAAGGTCCTTGGTACTCTTAAACAAATTTATAGAACAGATTTATTGTTATTATTTAAATTTTAGATGAATTATTTTGTTTAACTAATGTAGCATTTAAACTGAACTGATCATCACATTTTGGATGTTTGGTGGTGGTTTGACAAGGATTTTGGTTGTTAAGGAATCATGGTTTTCTGTTAGGAATAGGATATTTAGTTGTAAGACATTATATTGTGGACTTGATACCAGAAGTCTTTGATAAGAACAATGATGAGATTGGTGGCGATACTCTCTTTCTGATATGGAAGGGTAATGAAGCGTGTTTTCACAACCCAAGACTTCTATTTGAGGAGGAGAATGGAGAGCTGACACGAAAGCCTCAGTTCGGGAAAATCTGGAAAACCTTAGTACCCCCCTGAAAGTTAGGATGTTCATTTGGACGAGTGCTCTGGAAGGGATCCTCAAGATTGTTCATTTGAGGAACATGGGGATGCAGATGCCAAACATTTGTATGTGCCATGAAGCTGAAGAATATGTGAACCACCTCTTATTCCATTGCCCCGATGACTTGGGCTATTTGTTGCTTATTCCTTTCCTTCTTTGAGAGGTTCAGGGCCACTTCAGGCCTCTCCCTAAATAATCGGGGAATGCGATCCTTAGTTGGCCTCAAGAGAATTTCAGAAAAAGGGTAATATTCTGTGGGAGATACTGTCATACACAGTCTGTTCGGGCATTTGGTGGGAAAGGAACAACTAGACTTTTGAGGTGAAAGAGTCTACCTTGCCTTACCTAAATAAGAGGGGAATGTGATCCTTAGTTGGCCTCAAGAGAATTTCAGAAAAAGGGTAATATTCTGTGGGAGATGCTGCCATACACAGTCTGTTTGGGCATTTGGTGGGAAAGGAACAACTAGACTTTTGAGGTGAAAGAGTCTACCTTGCCTACGTTGTGTTCCTCTATAGGCCATAGGGTGAAGTCTAAGCAATTGGGCAGCCTCCATCCATGAATTCTCAGGGCTTCTTAATTTGGGTTAGATTGTATTTTGTGACTCTTGACTCTCTGTTTTTTTTAGGGTGGATCTGTCTCATTTCCTGCGTCCTGTAATATTTTATATTAATATAAATCTTGTCATTTATTTAAAAAAGTTATTGGTGGTGTTTGGTAATATTTTATTAGAAAAGATCTTGTCAATATAAATCTTTTAATCTTGTAATATAAATAGTCACTTTGTCATTTATTTAAAAAAATATTGTCAATATAAATCTTGTCAATTTGTGATTTATTAAAAAAGATCTTGTCAATATAAATCTTGTAATATTTTATATCAATATAACTCTTTCACTAAGATCTCTTATGCAAAATAATTGTAAATGTAATTATCATAAGGTGAGTCATGTAAGACTGCCCTATTCATGAAAAGAATCTCATTACAATGAGCCACACGATATTATCTTCTTGGGAGCTTGAAAAAGTCTTGCAGTAGGCATGGTACATCCTGTATGTGAAGGTTATTAATTCTTGACACCGATAAAAAAAAGGTTATTAATTCTTGATTTTCGGGGAGCAACGTTGAGAGTCATGAGTTCGTGTCTTGGTTACATAATTCAAATATGAAGGCATAGAAAGGGAAAAAAGAAAAAAAGGTTTCATGGCCTGTAGGCTTCACCACATTTTTCAGATGTGTACTAAAGAATATGTGGAGGAACATATAACAAGACCTGTTATAACCTTTAAGCTAGTGTTAGGCAGAAACCACTATAAAATGCATAGCTACACTGTAAAAGCTATCTGTATACTAGTGTTATATAAAAACATCCATAAATGCATACTTCCACCTTCATCTAAAAGGCTAATGAAGGTTTTGCTGAAAATAAGGTGACACTGAAAGCTTGAAAAGTTTAAAGTCAGTCAGACCAGTATTTTGCATTTAATATAAGATCTGGAGGGTTATTTCTATTGTATTTAGATTTTAGAAAGCATGGAGTAGCTATGTAGTTAATAAGAATTGAGTGAAAGCTGTATGTAGTTGATTGGAGTACTTGGATGATTCTAAATGTTCACGTATTTTTATAACACATTTAAGGATTTGTAGATGCCCAGACTTAATGACCATAATTCCATTGCAAGGATGTTCTATTATTTTCTCAACTCTTTTCTGTTCATTACATTTTGTAACATTGTTTTGGATTCAAAAGAAACTGGGGATCATTCGAGTTAAGTAAATAGTTATTATTTACAGGATTTAATGTGGAAACTGTGGAATACAAAAACATCAGCTTCACCGTATGGGATGTTGGTGGTCAGGACAAGGTATGCATATCTGTTATTTGCTTTAAAGCCACGTGCAACTATTAACTTGATAACTCTTGTCTTCTTAGGACCTGATAACTTGGTAAAGTTTGTTTGTTTCTTTTGTCATCTCTATGAAGAGGGTGTTGCTAAAGTTTTTATCCATATAATGGCTAACCAATCTAATATGTACCTTATACAGATCCGTCCATTGTGGAGGCACTATTTCCAAAACACGCAGGGTCTTATATTTGTGGTAGATAGCAATGACCAAGATCGAGTTGTTGAGGCGAGGGATGAGTTGCATAGGATGCTGAATGAGGTATATTACCATTGAACCAAATTAGTCGTATATTTATTGCTCGTTGCATAGGATTTTAAGAATACAGTCAAAGTATCTGCTGTTAGTCAGAATCCTTAAGCATGCCATACTGCCATAGGCTTATAGCCTTACTTGGAACCTGTATTAAACTGAGACAGGAGAAGTAGGGAAATTAAAAGCGAGGATTTAAGAGCATAAAAAGATTACACACACCAATTAATGCTGTAATTAATGGAACAAACCATCATGACAGTACAGAAAACTACCATGGGAATTACTAAAGCAATTCTTCAATTCACTAACTCAATACGTATGAGACTGCATGTATTTATAGTAAATGGAAAAGGCTTTTCCTAATCAATTTAGGGCTCTGATTAGAAAAAAGTGCTGTCAAACAACTCCTACCCTAAATAAAACTCTTATCAAATGACTCTAAAGAAAATAATAAATAAAATTTAAAATTTAAAATTTAAAAGCCTAACAGCCTAAGTGGGTTCCACATTAGGTACGTGGGTTCCACATTAGGATATGTGGACACATTCCACATCATAAACTCAGATGTCTGATGTTGTATGCCTTCTTGAAGTTGTCTCTGGATTGTTTGTCAACTGGAATCCATATCTCTCTTAAGTGCTCAGCATGTTCTTTACTGTGTTGGTTGAGTGTACTTAGTTTCATTCTCAATTAATAGTTTCTTTTGTATCATCTTCTGGGAAGGCTTCTAGCTGGATAGGATATGAGGTTAGATGAGAGTTTGTAGAGAATATTTAATTGAAAAATCATAGGAAATGATTGTGCCATCAAAATTATATTATTTTCAAATATAGTTTTGCGATAATTTTTTTGGCACAACTATGATTATTTTGGGAAGTAGTCAAACTGTCTGACATGGCCTTTTCTAACATGAGAAGAGTTCCTGTAAATGCTTGCATCTCAGCCTAGGTTATAGCACCATTAATGGTTTCCTTAGTGGTGGTTGAATTGAAACATCTATTTCACATATTGCATTGGGAGGTGGGGTACTTAGAGGAAGTAATTACCTTGATGCAAAAGCAGCTGTCGCTTGCTCCACTAATTCTGGTGACATACGTACGTAGTTACGTATATTATTGCTAATATCAACCAGCACAAGATGAACTACTTCTATCATTAGCTCTTGACAGGTCATTATGTGTTATTACCAAGACCATCTATATTAAAGTTAAGTCTCTCGGTCCTTCCCATATGCTCCCTGTTGGTCAATCTACCCAAACCTCTCTTTTATTGCATGGTCTCCATAAGATGCAGTTATTTTAAGCTAGTTGTCTTTCTGTTTCTTTTTTATTTATAGGACCAGAGGGATCAATAATAGGATGATTTGTAGGACTGAATTTCATGTCTCTGGTTTCAGGATGAGTTGCGAGATGCTGTGTTGCTCGTATTTGCTAACAAACAAGATCTTCCTAATGCAATGAATGCTGCAGAGATAACTGATAAACTCGGCCTTCACTCTCTCCGTCAACGCCATTGGTAAACTTCCCTTCTCATTTTCTCTCGCGATAATCTATATTGATTTTTGTAATCTCATTTTTTCCTAGAAGTCATACTGCTGGGTCTAATCTGCTTTTCGTGATTTTTCAGGTACATCCAGAGCACATGTGCAACATCCGGAGAGGGGCTTTACGAGGGTTTAGATTGGCTCTCCAACAATATTGCTAACAAGGTAAGTACTCGAACTGCCTCTCTGATCTCTGTAAACATATGAACCACAATCCAAAATCCATGCAGTCACCCATAGTTTAACCAGAAATGACTAAAGAGGGAGTATATTCGGGAGTACTCATATACCGATTCATATACTGTGAATAAATATATATGTATATTTATTTATTTTTGCTAATAAACATTTGTGTCTTTAGTGTTCTACATGCTGTCTGATTATTCCCCCCTTCCTCGCAGGCTTGAGGCAATATTGTATTTGGCTTTTTCGTGTGGCGCAAGGATTTGTTGCTGTGGTGATGACTTTCAGAGCGTAGGAATTTCTGGTGACTATATTGTAATAGAAGAATGATTGTTTGAATTATAGTTTGAACAGGCCTTTTCTGGGGCTGAATGTAGTGCTTTTTGCTAGTCCCTTAAGCTGCAACTGAAAACTAATATGGTGTTACCATCTCTCTTTCTCTATCTCTATCTCTATCTCTATCTATATCTATATCTCTATCTCTGTAATGGGCTCCATCCAGATTTTGATATAGTTATTCTTTTTGGCTTGTTTTCATTGCAATGGATTCGATAGAGATGCTTTACAGGAATTGATTTACTTAGACTTAGAGAGGCTCTCAACCTGGCTTTTTCCAGAAGATGATGAGAACTGGCAGGCTTTGGACAGGGGTTCGGCCCTACATGTATCTCATGTGTTGGCCACGTTAGCCAAATCAGAAAAGACTTACTCGCTAGCACCACTTCAATGACGCCATATACCCTTTGGTACGAGTTACCCAAATCTGTGCATGCAAATTCCCTCCTTGGTTGGTATTTAAGGGGTTATGTAGCGCCTTTGGAGTGGGTGCTGGAAGTCTCCTAGCCAGCACCAACTGGAGAAGATCCCAAGTCATCAGGGGGGGAAAAAACAAAACATGGACCTAAGTTAACCATTTACCCCAGTGAAATGTTCAATGGTACACACCATGGGAATAGCCCGGTGTGTTCCCTCATTATGGGGGAGGTGTCGGGCTCGAGTCTTGTGCATGTGGGTGTTGTGATTTCCCCACACTTTCGTAGGGCTGATACTGATAACCCCTAACCCAAGACTGCAAAAAAAATAAAAATAAAAATAAAAATTGATCAATGGTGGTTGTCAACCAAATGGGTATATTGCCAAACAACAAGAATTATATCCTTGTCAAAGATCTCACCTCCATAAATATGGGATCCCAATGCATTACAGAGAAAATCTCAGGAGTCTTACCAGGGGGAAAAAAATTCTCAGCAGACTGGACCTCGAAACTTCTAGAAACCGATGGATGACGACGCACTGCGCATTGTTCCAGTCCCCCTCGCCATACCAAACTGTATGGCCCCCAGGGGCGGAGCCACATGGGGCCCAGGGGGGGCTGAAGCCCCCCCTCAACTTTTGGGAATTTTTTTTTTTGCATAGTGTAATGTGGGTGTGGCCTAGGAGCAAGGGCAAAGCCGGGTGGTGGTGGGGATCTAAGCCCCCCCTGAAAATTTTGAGAAGAAATTTTTTTTTTTTATATTTATATTATTTAATTTAAGATGGCGTAGGCATATGAAAATGCTTAAATTACCGGTGTTTTTCATCATTGAATGAAATGGCCGGTCCTCATTGGTCCATGCCCTTCTTTAACCCTCACCAATTGTGGTTAAGATTCACTCACTCATAGAGTTAAGCAATCCAACCTAGTTTTTTAGAAAAAAAAATAATAAAAATCTTAAATTTAATTTTGATAAGCTTAACCAGGGTTAAAGGAGTGTTAAAAGGGACACGAGGACACGACGGTAAGTTAAGCAGTGGGTTTGCTAATCATCACTACTCAAAACTATATTCTTTACCAACGTACAAAGAGACGAGATGACCCACAAACTTGGCACTAAATTTTTTTTTCGGGGGCGTAGCCCCCGAACCCCCACATCTCACCATTAGCCCCCCCTGGCCGAAAATCCTGGCTCCGCCCCTGATGGCCCCCTCAAAGAAACCCCTCCTTGAATTCCTATTTTAATCCTAACATCAAGGTATTACCCTGTAATCAAGGTTACAAGGTCGAATTTTAACAAGAGGACGCATGTGTTTTTTTCGGTTAACTCAACTGCACCACAAGGCAACAGCTGAAAGCAAGACAAAGGAAACACACCCATGCACTCACTCACACGCACGCGCACACACCATACGAGGCACAACCACACTTGCAACCCAACACAAACATCACCCAAACACACAAACACTCTTCAAAATGGGTACCAACAGCTGAGTACGCATGTTTACCTGTAGGATGGATGGCATGTTTACCTGTAGGACGGAGGCCAAACAGATATTTTTTCTAACCCTAGGTTTGGTTGTCGAGAAAATAAGTGAAAACATGAAAAAGAAAAGAAAAATCAGAAAAAACAAAATTAAAATTATTAAGGTTACCTTGATGCATTAAAAATAAATGATAATTGAGTTTGGTAAGTATCAACTTAAGGTTAATATATATATATATCTACTTCCAAAACCAATGTTAATAGTAACATTTAAGGTTAATATATATTTTTTCTAACCATCTATGTATGTAAGATAAGATAGATGAATTCTAGGGGTGAGTGAATCTTAACCATAGTTAGTGGGTGTTAAAAGGGGCACTTGGCAGCTTGTAGAGCCCCTTTAATTATGGTTAAACATAATTAATCTAAGGTTAATATTTTTTATTTTTTTCTTAAAACCAAAGTTAGATGGATGAACTCTAGGGGTGAGTGAATCTTAACCATAGTTAGTGGGTATTAAAAGGGGCACATAGCGGCTTGTAGAGCCCACTTTAATTATTGTTGAGCATAATTAATCAAAGGTTAATATTTTTTCTTAAAATTAAAGTTAGATGGATGAACCTTAGGGGTGAGTGAATCTTAACCACAGTTAGTGGGTGTTAAAACGGACACATGGTGACTTGTAGAGCCTCCTTTAATTGTGTTTAAGCTTAATTGACCTAAGGTTAATATTTTTTAGTTTTTTCTTAAAACCAAAGTTAGATGGATGAACCCTAATTGAACGAATCTTAACCACGGTTAGTGAGCCTTAAAAGGGACACATGGCAACATGTAGAGCCCCCTTTAATTTTAATTGTAGTAGAGTGCCCTTTTTCAAAACCAATCCAGGAACGTGTTTTGTGGAGTAAAGGGAGTAAAATTGTAAAAGAGTGTCCTCTTCGCAGTCTCATTAACAACGTCAATGTGACTAGTGGAGGGCTGGGCAATTTTAGAAAGGGTAAATTACACTCACCTCTCCTGAGGTTTAGTGAAATTTCAAAACCTTCTCTATTATTTATGAAATTACACTGGCCAAACCTCCCATTTGTTTCTGAAATTACATTGCCCCCCCTGTCTTAACATCATTAACTAATGTTATTCTTTTCCAAATTTACGGAAACACGTTTTATGACTTAGTCAAAGAAAAACATCAATGTCCCAAGCCGTCACGTGTCCCTTTTAACACTCACTAACTATGATTAAAATTCACTCACCCCTAGGGTTTATCCAACTAATCTTAGGTTTTAGAGAAAAAAATAACCTTAGGTTGATTATGCTAACCATAATTAAAGGGGGCTCTACAAGCCGCCACGTGTCCCCTTTACACCCACTAACTGTGGTTAAAATTCACTCACCCCTGGGATTTATCCATCTAACCTTGGTTTTAAGAAAAAATATTAATCATAGGTTAATTATATTTAACCACAATTAAAGTGTCTCTATAAGCCGCCACATGTCCCTTTTAATACCCACTAACTATGGTTAATAGTCACTCACCTCTAGAGTTCATCTATCTAACATTGGTTTTTAGAAAAAAAATATGGGCAGTGATAGTTTGCACGCCGCGTTCCACTGGGTGGAACGCGTGTGCGCCCACAGCTCGCCACATGTCTCCCTTTTTTAAAATCATAACATTTAAAGGTTAATAGATATATTTTTCTAAAAAGCAAGGTTAAAGGGATGAACCCTTAGGGGTTAGTGAATCTTAGCCACAGGTAATGTGTGTTAACTAACCCGAGGTTATTTTTCTAAGAACTAAGATTAGGTGAATGAACCCTAAGGATGAGTGAATCTTAACCACAGTTAATGAGTGCTAACTAACTCGATTCTATTTTTCTATTAACCTTGGTTTGGGAAATATATATTAATATTATATTGATAATATTAACCTTGGTTACCAAACCCAATTATCATTTATTTTATGGTATTAATTGGCTTTGTTATTTAAAAGAGATAATTTAGACATTTAAAATGTTTAATGGATGACATTAACAAAGTCCATCCATGTAAACTAATGGCAAAACTAATTGAATGGGGGGTTTTTGTTATATACAATCAAAGTTGAGTGGAAGGCAATGTAATTTCATATTCAAGAGGGGAGAGGGGAGGTTTCTGAAATTTCACCAAAACTCATGAGAGATGAGCGTGAGTGTAATTTACCCTTTTAGAAACAAAGAAGGGAGGTTTCTGTAATTCCACCGAACCTCCGAAGGTCAGTGTAATTCACCTGGTAGGCTTTTGGCACGCGCGTGTGCCACGTTTGATAGACGGTGACGGTGATCAAACCGCCTTTTGACTCTGGAATTTTGAGGATTAACTTTGGATAACTCCGTTTCGCCTATAAATAGAGCAAAGCGAATCACTCTCGTCTCCAGAACTCTATTGAACAACGATTGAAAATAATAATAGAACAGAATCGAAAATACAAAATGCTTAGGGTTGGTTGCAAAAAATTTCTAGGGTTAGGGCATCAGAAAAACCAGTCTCAGGCACAGATCTTGGTGCGTCTTTACCATGAAAGGGTTGTCGATCACTACAACAACCCTCGCAACGTTGGATCCTTCGACAAGACCGATCCGAACGTTGGGACGGGCCTTGTTGGTGCTCCCGCTTGCGGTGATGTCATGAAGCTTCAGATTAAGGTCGACGAAGAATCGGGAAAGATCGTCGATGCCTGCTTCAAGACTTTCGGATGCGGATCCGCCATCGCTTCTTCTTCTGTAGGTTGGTTTTCTGGACTTTCTAGGGTTTCTGTTTATGTTTCTGCTTACAATTCTGTTTTGTTTAAAGTTATTCTCGATAATTTTCTTTTAATCTGCGATTTGCTTGTTTGTAAATTCTTGTGTTGCATAATAATTTTTGAGTCATTGTTACAATATAATTATAATGAGTTTTAGAACAATCGTGCTTCTCTACTGTAATATTACATCAGTTTAAAGTTTTTGCCATTATTTATCTTCTTATATCCTCAATTTACGGCTTGATTTCATTTTCAGCTACTGAATGGGTAAAGGGGAAACAAATGGAGGAAGTCTTGTCCATAAAAAATACGTGAGTTGTATTCTAACGTTGTTCTATTCATTTTGATCAATATACTAGATTTTCTTTTATCTGTTGGATGAGTGTAGTTCTGGTTGTTCAGTTAGTGCATATATTGAGATCATTACCTTGTTAGGGTGCTTTAGTTGTTATGATGGAGGTCTAATGGGCTAAGAAAGGGGTAAAATTGTAGGGACCCATAAAGTACCTTACACCAATAGAAGGATATAGTCACTACAATTTTTATAGTTCATCTTCAACTCTATGGTCTGCAATCTTATTAGGAATTCTTGGTTCATTCTTATAGAAATGGGCAATTGAAACTGAAGAGAGGATCAAGTCTCTGTAATAATTTTGGAGGAGTATTTTTATCTATTGTTCTTATAATATAATTTCTCCTTTTATCTTTCAAAAAAATAAATTAAAGAACTATACTAAGGAATTTCTGTTTAAACCAGGGTTACCTAGTTCGCTGCCTACTAGAGCGAACCCGCTACCTGAAACCAATAACTTTGGTTCGGCGAACTTTTTGTTCGGGTTTGGCAAAATTTTTGTTTGGGTTCGGCGAATTTGTGCTTTAAGTACGGCGAACTTATACTTCGAGTTCGGTGAATTTGTTTTCAAGGTTTGCGAACCAACCATAGAACCCATTAAATTTTTTATTATTTTAAATAACCGATTTTTCAATACTTTTTTTAAAATTAAATATTTATAATATATTTATTTTCATGATTTGTATATATATATATATATATATATATATAATTTTAATATCATATAAGCGAACCAAGCTAGCGAACCAAACTGAAGAACTAAGCAAATTGAAAAACGAACTATCTCATCCTACACCTAGCGAACTGGGTTCACTCTAGAGTGGCGAATTGCGAACCCAAATTTGAACCGAGCGAACCGACAAACCAGGTAACATTGGTTTAAACAACTGTAATTATTTCCGTATTTTGTATCTTAAAGAGGGATGGGCCCTCCACCTTTAGAAACTGAAAATTATTTGGTTACAAGGGACCAAAATATTAGCTTTGGTTCCATTTGCAATTCCAACTGGCGAATCGTATTTGTCATCGAAGATCGTGCTTGTAATTTTTCTCCTAGATTTACCTTTGATAGTGCTACACAATATTAGATTAAATTGTCATCGAGCAGTGATCTCTTATACTTTGTTACCCTACAATTGAGTCTAGTACCTGAGCAATACTAAACAGGTAAATTATACTTTAGCATTTCGACTGCTATTTTTGAAGGATAGGAGCTGCGTTCAAGTAATTATCACTTCAGTTTGGAACAATAGATCTGTACTAAGAGTTCACTTTATTTATGGCTTTTAAGGGTCCAAACATTTTGATCCCTTTTGAGTTTCTTAATGTCAAAAGTGGAATCTCTGTAGCACAGTTAATAGTATTGGTAGTCGATGCAACTATTAATGGAAACAAGTGAAGAATGCTTTTATGGGATCTCAGCTGCTACTCAGAAGTTAGGAATAACAGAGATGTCCAAAATCAGATTGGAACAATGAAGCTCTACTAAGATCTGACTGACCCACTTTTGGGAATCAAACCTGCTACATTTTGGTTCGCGGATACGGGATAACCTTGTCTTAAAGGAGTTCAGGGAAGAAAACATATATTTTGGCTCTTCAATTTCTAGTTCACCATGAGCTTGTGTGGTCAAAGTTATCACAGTTAGTTGGTTGATTCCTCAGGTACTGTTTTCAAGGTTCACCTGACTATTGAGTTTCTCTAGCTAGGTTTTGAAGTTACCTGATGCGAATGCCTGAAGTCTGATTCATAGGAATTCTTATTTCTGTAATTTTCATGAAACTTGGTGCCAAATAATGCATTGCCATGTGGATTCATAAACATTGCAGCAACTTAGCGTGACACTGTTTATGTGAAATCTTCACTTTCTCTTCATATGCATCATTTTTTTCACAAGCTTTACATAGAGTGCTGGATTTTAAGTTTGATGATTAGGAGAACATTGAGGATATGGGGCTGTTAGAGTGGCATTTTCTTTTGACAGTTCGCATTACTAACTTTTATGTGGTACAAAACTGCTTCAAGCTTTCTTTCATTTAAGTTCAGGACTAATCCTCTATCATTATAAGATTTGAATGCTTCCATGAGCAAGATTATGTGTAACATAGAGAAAGGATTTTATCCTCAAGCTTTACATAGAGTGCAAGATTGTGGTGTTATAATTAGAGTTGTTGAGGGATTGTAAAATAGTAACCTAGTGAAGATTGCATTGAGGTACTTGTTGAAAGATGAAAGAACCCCCCGTGAAGGCTCCATTAAGCAGGATTTTGGTGGCTGCTTAGATGACATCGACTGTTTTATAGGAGTTTTTGGATGGAAGAGAGTAGTATTGTTAGCTCTTTTCTTTTATTGGTTGGATCAAATACTCATGTCGCTTGCTTTTGAAACAAATTTAAACGGGCTGCAAACATAATGCAACACTTGTAAATCAATTACTTTTAGAAACTTTGGCGGTGGGACAATGACTTTCAAAAAGGCCGTTAAAAAAAAAAACAAGGTCTTACTCCAAGACTTGGAAGGAACTAGAAATAAACAAAACATAGGAAAAGTTTTTTAAAAATGATAAAAGAGACTAAATTTAGCCAAATTTAAGGCCTATGAGGATCTATGCAATAAGCTAGGTGCAAGAGGGGTTTAAAAAATGCTATAAACTTTCAAAAAAAAGGGAGCGGAAAACTAGAGACTTGGACTGCTAGACACATAAGGACAATGATTAGAGGGTCGTGGTGAACGGTGAAGTGATTAATAAGAGATTGAGATGAGATTTATAGAAGTTGCTAAATGTAGATTGCACAAAGGTGCCCTTATAGGTAGAGACGCAAACTCCACAGAGATCAGAAAATATGATTATTTCTGTAGAATCAGGGTAACTAAACTGGGAAGGACACCCTTTGTCTCTTGCTGCCAATTTATCAGCTCTTTCTGTGCTTCTGATGTGCTTTTTTGGTTATTTTAGGCAAATCGCGAAACATCTATCTCTCCCTCCTGTGAAGTTGCACTGCAGCATGCTTGCTGAGGATGCAATCAAGGCGGCCATAAAAGATTATGAAGCAAAGCGAGCCAAGTTGGGTGAAAATGCTGACGCTGTTCCTGCTGAGAAGGCTGTCAATGCTTAAATGTGTGCGTAAAAAATTGGGTTGCTCGTATGGACCATGTTTGAAATTTGAACTTAAATCTGCCTGCTACGATGCACTCCTATCCCTGGATTCTGTATATTTACTCGCTAAGCAGAAAAGGCTCTGTAAAGCGCTCTCAATTAAGCTGATGTTTTTTTTCTAAATGAATTTTTTTTTTCAACCATAGCAATCTTAGGGGCTTAATTGATTGTATGATCAATAGCCAATCTGTGTGGACGCAGTTCTTGCGCCATCTATATGTGCATAATCTTGACTTCTGATAAAACATCTTTGGATTATGCAAACACAAACACAAATAGAGGAAAATGCATACTGTCAGATGGGATTGATTCCCTGGTTATGACAGGTTATTTAAAAAAACTTGTGAGGCTGACCATTTCTTTTATTACTACATATGTAATTCAGTATTTGGATGATTCCGTCGATGATACTTCTCTGGTTAGAGATGGATTCTCTTAAATCTCACAGCTAGAATATCCATACATTTTGCCTTGTGGGCATGGGCTCGTGAGTGATTTGCACATATCCATGAATCGCTTACGGATCATTGGTGTTGCAGGATTATTGTAACTTATCATCTCCCAGTAAAATGTGAGCTCTGTGTGGGACACATTGATGAATGGGTGTCAGGTCACATACATGATACAACCACTCAAGAGGGCTGTAGAAAAAAATTCATGGGGAGGTGATAAAGGGGGTCTTGACTCTTGAGGGAATGGTTAAGTTAGGCTTTCGGCAATTAATTTCAAGAAAAATAGTGAAATGAGCCAATGAATCACGAAACAAATACGCCCAAGGAAAACAGGACTGTGGGGGCCACTCTATGGTGCTCCATAACCCTACAATAATTGGATATATAGGGTCCCTTTTAGCTTTGGGAGTCCCCTAAAGCTTGGGGCTTGGTCCCTTTTAGCTTTGGGAGTCACCTCAAGCTTGGGGCTTAATCTCCTCCCCAAAACGTGGTCATCTCAAATGCTAGCTTTTAGAAGAATTTTTTTAGTTTTTATTTTTCATAGGTTAGGTAGGCTGGAATCCGGTTCCTGTATTTGTGGGAGCGAGGTTCCAGATGATAAAACAGTCGAATGAATGTTTCAGAGCAAGAACTGCACTCAGTATTGTAGGTTCCAGGCAACAAATGCCGATGAGGTGGACCCACAATGGGGATGGTTTTGGAGCCATATGATTCCCACACCCGGCATGTCATAATACCTTTTAGACATTTCATGCCTTTTTGCCTTTTTTTTCTTATAACAAGCAGATGCGTTACCAAACGGTTTTGAAAACGTCTATCCGCAATAGATGTATAGCCGGTCTTAGTCAAGCTTTCAAATGCTAGGCATTCACCCACTGTCCTAGATCAGATATTTTCTAACTGGGGTTGCGGCCTAACTCATGACTTGTACCAAAATAATAATAATACCTTATTTCATTTTTTAAAATAGATATATATATATATATATATATATATTTATTAAATTTAATTATAGCTCAAACTATAACTAATACATTTATTGCCTAACCAGTTAGGCAGTCAGTTGGAATAAAGGATTGGGTTGGGTTAGGTTTGTTTTTCTAGATGTGTTTATAAACTGGTTAAGTTTGAGTGGAGGTTTTTGTACCTGACTCAACCCTCCCCAGCCCATTGCTTGCCACCCTATAGTAACCTCAGGTCCGGGTTAATAATTATGTATTTTCACAAACTGCATTCAGTTGGTGTACAAAGTTTTTATTTTTAAGTACAATACTGGGCCTTTCAACCACCACACCTCATAGATTCAAAACCAAGTCCACCCCCTATGGGATACACTTCCTACCACTGGAGTAAGCAGGAGGTGCATGTACAATGTTTGTTTCTTACGGGAAAAAGAGAGTAATTGTCTATGTTTTTTTAAAAAATAAATATCATTAGACGCTAAAAAATACACATTCAGTGTCTAATTAGAACAGAACATTTCATAATTAAAAAAAAAACTCTTTAGAATATTTCAAACAAAACTCTGGAAGACGCAATAACCTTGATCACTCATTAAACAAAACCCTTAAAAGAGAATGAATTTCTCTGACATGAGTTGATGAAAATAACTAAGATTGTAGATATGTTAACTAAGACGCAATAACCTTGATCACTCATTAGACAAAACCAAACGAACCGAACCGCGAACTGGTTCGCTTGGAAAGAGTTCATGGTTCGCACTAGTAGGCATCGAACTAGGTAACTCTGAACCGCTCTAACTGAGAAATGCAATTAAAGTTCGAGAAAAACTAATAAAATTCATATCTAGGTGTTTCAATAATCTAAGGATGATAAACTAACAAAAATTTACGAAGCTAACACAACATGCTCTAGCATCGAGAGATGGTAAAATGTTCAAATTTTATAAAATGCATGTTATGATCTATTGATATTGAAATTACATATAATTTTGTCCTGGGTGTTTGAAGTTTACATGAGAATATATAGATGAAATTTTATAAGCTCACACAACATTATAGGCATGAGATGCGGTCAAGAGTTTTGAATTTTTCTCTTCAGATCTTTTATAAATTCAAATTATAAAATTCATATAACGGTACATCCAATATCGAAATTACTTACACTTTTCTGATCATTTAAATTCAAGATAATGTACTAGTATAATTTTGAAAAAGCTAATGTAACCTGCAATGATGTGCAATGGAGTCAAAGTTTTAGATTTTTCACTTCGTGGTTCTTATACATTTGAGACTTATAAATTCATACTTTGGCAGTAAATAAATATTGGTATGCTCGAAGCTGCACCCTTTTTTTTTTTTAAGGGGGAAAGCTGTGTTAGGCGAACCCAACAAAATACTGGTTTTGTTTAATCATTTCCTTTCTGGGTAATGCTAGCTATAAGTTCTTTTAAACTCACTTTATTTAAGGAGAAATTATGTGTTATTGTATTGCATTAAGAGAAAAAAATGTGTTTTTGCACTAACCCGCTATCCACTATTGAATAAAGTATTTTAATAGAGAAAGTAGTGCTAACATTATCCATTTAATAATTTAGCACGTATATTTATGCAATACTTTCTTACACCACGTCAGTTAATTCGATGAGAGAATAGATGAGCAAGAACCCCTGTTATAGCTCATTGAATAGACTGTTGGTTCACTCCAATAAAAAAAAAATAAAAATTTGACATTAAATCAATTAATTTTAAAAATTTATTCCAAATTGAGTTTAAGTATCATTTTGTCACTCTAAATAAAAAATATCACAGTTTAAGGCATGGTTTGAAGAATTTTACCAAATGGGATATGTATATTTTTTTTTTTGTAGTCCTACAATCATTATCTATCTATGTCGGGGGTTAGGGGGTTGTTAGCTATTTATTCATGTACGTTGAGAACGAAAAAGTGGTGCCAACGAAGAGGTTCTCCCAATGTAGTGGTAGTAGATTGAACACAATCAGTAGATCATCTCAACTTATTTATGATGTTTGTCATCATCAGGATTTTCGGTTGTAAAAACATCAAATAGTTGAGAGATAAAGGGTTTAATTATATTCTATTCATTCAAATCATTAATGCAGACAGATTGATCTTAACTGTCTTTTCGGGTTTCTTACTTGGGTATGCGAATTTTTCTATGATTCACACCCTCATGCTTGAAGTTGCTCACATACGGTACTAATCAAAACGTAAAAAGGAGTTTTGCTTTCAGATAGGAGATCCGTGTACATTTAGCGGATTTCACTAAACACACGAACCCAATTGGGGCATTCTTTTTATTGGAATATATGCCAAGTCGCCCATCATTGTCAACAGTGGGCTTAAACCAGGTCCGAGCTAACAACTAAAAGAAGAAAATAACCAATATTGAGTCTTTTGCTTTATAGGATGCACTGCTAAACTATAATACCATCTCTATTCAGAGATGGGTACAATTTGGAGCATATAGATATTGCTTGTCATATTTTTCTAATCTTGCTTGTCCTTGAAATATCAGAGTATCTGGTATTTGAAAGGTTAGATGGCCCGCAATTCATATTAATAGCTTTGATATATATGTAGACCTTCGGAATGGATTGCCTTTGATTAGAAAATTATATTTAGAAAGGAAATGACAAGGATGACTTTTATTACAAGTTCTTCTCCCTCTATATCATCATCTCATGACAAGGATGACTTTTATTACTAAATTCTAAAAATACTTAACGTACCTATGGATTTCATTTTGTAATGAAATGGCCGATTCTCCATGCCCCAAATTTAAATACTCATCAATTGTGGTTAAGATTCACTCACCCCTGGAGTTAAGCAATCCAAACTTGGTTTTCCAAAAAAAAAAAACCTTAACTTTAATTTATTTAAGCGTAACTAGGATTAAAGGGGTGTTACAAGAGACACGAAGACACATGAGTAAGATAGGAAACGGACCCAAGTCCACTAATCACTGCTCGATACTAAATAATCTCAATTGACCTGTTGCTAATCTTCTATACTATATACTACACAAATATGTGGCATACTCTATTACACTCCCTTTTTTTTAGGTTAATGTAAAGTCATCTGCTTATTTGAACAAATAGAATACTTTGTTTGCTTGAACCAATAAAAAACAAGTTTTATCAATACAGTTAATTGAGTGGAATTGATTAAAAGTAGGTTCCACAAAATAAAACTATCATAATTAACTAAATTAAATTAAATTAATTATGGATTAATTAGTAGGAGATAAAAGATCCCTTCTTTGAGTCCCGACAAAAGGGATTTATTCATAGTATGTATATGACCCACTGTTACTCAAAATATAAATGAAATAATTGTTTAATCTTTTTTATTTGGGTATAGAATTGTTTATTCTTCACTTTGCATAACTCTTTAGAAATAATTTTTACGTTATTTTTTACATCTTTTAGGCATGATATATACCATGTATAAGACTTTACTCAACATATAAATAAAATAATTATTTTATTTAGAGACAATTTTTATATTCTTTTTCGAAGCACGGGGTTTTCGCTAGTTTGATAAATACGTTAAAACCATGGCCTTTAGATGATAAAAGTTGTCCCTTTTAGGTGAAGCGCCCTTAGAAATATTATTTTAAATTTTTTGCTAGTCGGCATGGACTCCATCAACGTCATCAACAGTTGATGCAGACTAACACTGACTTTCAACACAAACTTTAAAAGGGATGGGATTTGATCTGGTGCTTGCCAGACCAAAACCATCCAGCTAAGTGAAGTGTGTGACATGTGGTGATAAAAAGGAGAAAAATTATCAAATGAGGAGAAGTTAAAAAATAGTGGAGAAAATGAAATAACTTTTCCATTTTTATCGCCACATGTCCCACACTGCACTTAGGCAGGTTGATTTTGGTCTGACAAGCACTAGAGCAAATCCCATCCCACTTTAAAAGGGTGGATAGAGACTTGGAGGCATCCTCTGGCAGGTCCAAGGTTCCAATCCCAGGGGACCCATGTGGATGACCATCCCTTATGATTTTGCTTTAAAAAAAAAAAAAAGAGAAAAAAAAAAGGAAATAGTTAATGTACCCATAAAACCTATTTAGAAACCTAAGGCTGTGGACCTCATTGGTCCAAACCCCTCCCCCCCCTCTTTTCTTAATACTTACCAACTCATGGGAACGCCTATCTATGCTCAAAAAAATATTATATTAATGCCGTGTTAATTTACCTGAATGTCTTAGGTGGGACCAAGCACAACCATCAAAGAGTGAGATAATCCCAGTCAAGGGCACTGAGTCAAACTTAGTTGGCTAACAGTAGTCAATGAATTTTGAATCAAATTTTGTTTGTTAATGCTAGTCAAAGAATCATAGAATTCACACTACAAGAACCTTTCATGAAGTTTTAAATTAAATAATGAGAATATATCAAAGCAAACAAACTAGTAGGCGTTTAAAGAGCACAGCACGAATCTCAGCCGAAAATGAGGTAATATGGTGCAATCCAAACAGAGCCTTGTATTATTATATTAATACAGGGTTGGTAGAGTGATCAAGATTTGTTAATCAAGGTAGGTGGATCTTTATAAAAACACATGCAAAGAAAATGAAACAACACAAATAAAAAATAATAAGAAATTAAAATAAAAAGATATATGGCATTGGTCGATATATCACACTAAATGCGTTGTAAGAGCAATCTAGTAATACATAGATTGGTTGCAGTTCGAGCCTAACTGCCTGTAAGCACCCCTATAGGAGGCACCCCGAAAAAATAAAACAACTAATGGGATCACATTTAGACAAATTGAAGCAAAACTAGTTCAATGACACAAAAATATGGGAATCCAATGAATTAAGTCTTGAACCACTAGCATTACCCATCCCAAAACAAGGGATGCGATCGGATATCAGTGGTCCATATATTGCAATAATGCAACATAATTGTCAATATATTGTAATAACGCACCGTAAGAGTTGTCTTGATTGTTAGGGAATCATAGCCGTTGGATCAAATGCAATTGGACATTGGACAAGGCCTTCTAACCCCTAATAATATGGTATCTCTGGAACACTTGTCTTAGTCTTCAGACGTCCAAAGATGCTCTTATGCTAAAGTTGGTGTATTATCTTGATGAAAATATTTCCCTTTATTGTCTTCTCCTCTTCTTCATAGACTAATGACAGCATTAATGGCGTCCTTGGTTTTTCCGAGAGTTGGGTGGGGATTGAAACCCTCGTTAAGTGTTGATCTTCAGCTTTTAGTCCTCAAATGGAGGTCTCTTCACCAACTGCCAGTCACGTCAATCTGTGTCTGACTGATTGATGACCACACTTACAATGTTAGTTGAGTTAGTAAATCATTATATTTTTGATAAGGATATGTTGATTGATTATACATTCCTACTACGTACTATGTGACATGTAACATTCCTACTTACGTGACATGTGATTTCTAGTGTTGATTACCCATACCTTTTATTTTGGAATATACCTTAAAGAGATTGATGAGACATATCTTCATACATTTGACTAGGCTGCTAGGTGATGTACTGCTGCTGAAGCCGGGGGTAATGGACTTAGGACGAACAATAATATGTTACTGCTGTTCTAAGGATAGAATTAGTGTGCTTGAGCACGAGGTCTGGTTGGGCAGTATTTGCTCAACTCGGGTTGAGAGTCGTATAATCTATATGACCCAACACAAGAATGACTGAGAAGAGGATCATGTCAAGTGAGTTCGGATCAACTCGAGTCGGAATCCAATTATACAATGCCACTAGGTTGGGGACAACCGAGTTGAATGCCTTAGCGAAATATTCCCCTTACATGATTAATACTCAAAATACCTGGTCACCCCAATGAGCTGATCAATTGGACGGCGGTCCAGATTAAAAAGAATATTCACTAAAAAAGAATACATCCAATAATACAAGGAATTCGGGTCTCACCCTTGATGGATCTCAAACCATTTGCAAGGGCCCAGTCCAAAAATCAGGCCCAACAATTTGAGGCCTAATGGTCCTCCATTCCAGTGAGGCATTATGATCCAAAGAGGCGTGCTTTCCCTACTCTCGGTCAAACTCTACTCTCAGCCTCCACCAATCACTTATCCATTTTCAAATCAGTTATGATGGTCAAAGCACTCTCTCTCATCAAGAATGAACAAGTGATTGGTGGAGACTGAGAGTAGAGTTTGACTGAGATTAGGGGTAGCATTTCTCATGATCCAAATGGAGGGCAAGGATCAAAGATTCAGTGGGGTACATGTAACAACTTTTTTACGCTGCACTGCAATCTTACGGGATTGGATTTGGACTGGCCCAATCACAAAGTCTCTTTAACTGCACTTTTAACCCTGAGTTCAACTTTCTAACTCCTATGGTTATATTTTGTAATTTTTTTTTCTCAAAAAACAAGATTACACGGTGGAACCTAATGCAATGTTTGGTTGTTGAGAAAATAGGTGAAAACATATAAAAGAAAAAAAATTCTGAATTTTTAATACCATTTTTTTTTTCCTTTCTTAGCAACCAAACATAGGGTAATGGTTAGTGAATTTTAATTACAGTTAAAAGGTGTTAATTGGGATAAGATTTGATTTCACCAGACCAAAACCATCCACCCTAACTTTATTGTCCGCCATGTGGCGATAAAAAGGGGAGAGGATATTGTGGGGGAATTTTATCGGAAAGGACACGCGTCAGCAACAGCTCCTCCCCACGCTTTGGTTTACCAGTAGAAGGTTGGAGTGGAGGGTGTGGCACTCTGACCTGTGCTCCGATGGTAAAGTCAGTAGGTGTAGAAGATGATGAACAGTAAGAAAATGTAGAGAATTTGCGGGTCTTAGCTCTTAAAAATTCTGTCCCTTCACACTGTTTTTCACAGGTTCTTATAGGCCCCTGCCGCCATGGCCATAGGCACCCATGGATGACCATGCACACCTCAAATCTCTGATGTGTACTTCAGTAATCATTTTAGATAGATCTCCCGGACATTCGTACTGCACGCGTATCTGCATATAAAAGAGAGTAAGCATAGAGTAGGAACTCGTCCGAGGTGACTAGCATTAAATGGCATTTAATGCTGTATTTAATGCCAAGACAGTGTTTCCCACCTACCATCGTAGAGGTAGGATTAGTCTCAGGCGACTGGGCAATAGCACCGGATCTCATTACGTGTTGAAGTACGGGGTCGTTGACAATAAGACGACGGGTACGTTGTCAGAATGAAGACGTGATCGTCGTCTATGAGACAACGGGTACGTCGTCAGAACGAAGACGTGATCGTCGTCTATGAGACAACGGGGTCGTCGTTCGGTAGACAACGTTCTCGTTGTCCATATGACAACAGGCCCGTCGTCGAAGAGACGACGGAAATGAGCTCAAACGATAACACCACACCGAGGACGAGCTCGTTACTACCATACTTAGGGTTTTACGAAATTTACCAATTACAAATTGCCCCTTTATGATACTTTGAACGTGGTTCATAGTGTTATAAATATAGCGAAACGACGGAGGAGAAGATACTGCTAACCTCAGAATGGCGATAGGTCACGTATTCTGCACGCGAAGATGTAGCGTCGTGCCAGCTGTATTGCGCGTGCCGAAACGTCATACCTCATAAATGTTTGGCAGGCTGTCATCATTATCTTTCGGACGCTTCGTTTTTCCCGACGGTTACTTAACTTGGTCAGAAGACCATCCTGCCCTTCACGTTGTCTGCATGCGTGGACACGCGTACGGTATAGATCGAGGTCATTATCGTCCTTCGAGTTATGGACTGGTCTATAAGTACTGAAGGCCTGGTACTTCATCTTCTTCGTTTGAATTCTTGCATTCTGCTACTCTGCCGGAAATTCTTCTCACCGACGGTCTGCTGCTCTGCTCTTCTCTCTTTTCTTGCTGTGCTCCTTGCTTCCTAGATACAGTTTTTGGTAAGATTCTCCTCTTTTTCTTTTGTTCTGTGGTCGTTTCCCTATATATTTTTTTTTTCTACTTGTTTGCCACCATGTCTGCCGAAGTAGTTAGGATAGACAGTGCCGATGAAGCCAGTTGTTCAGGCAGTGCCCCTCACGGTGTTATTACCAGTGTTTCCAAACCCAAAACCAAACCAGTTGTCAAATACGCACTTGACCATTACAGAGCCCTTTTCCAAATTCCCTCTCATGTCCACATTCATTTTGAGGAAGAAGACGTTCTTCCAGACCACCGTTCTTCCTGCACTATCGTCTACCTCGCCCAGTTCGAGGCTGGACTTCGATTTCCCATATCTCCCATTGCGGACTCCGTCCTGTCCGTCCTCCAAGTTGCCCCGGGACAAATGCACCCGAAGTTCTACAAATACATGTCTCTGATGGACAAGTTCAACAGAGACGGGTACAACGTAGAGGCCAGGCACGTCTTCCACTTCCGCCACGTCGTGAAATGTCCCGGGGTTGATGAGGAGGGAAAGAAAACGTACTTCACCTGGAGGCAAAAACCCAGGATCCCCGATATCATCTCACACCTCCCTGATGTGGAACGGGACTGGAAGAAGATGCCTTTCGTGGTCTCCGGAGCTTGGAGGGCAGAGACTGCCCGTCCTGTTCCCCACGAATTTACTTCAGGTCTGTTACTTTTGAATCGTTCTCCGTTGTCTGTTCTGAAAACGTATTCCTGTTACATGGCTAATAACGCTTCGCTCTTTCTGTAGATATTTCTAAGCCACATTTCTCTGAACTTTCCGCGGAAGAAGAGTACGCGCTTCGGAAAGTTCGCATCGATAAAGGGGACGATTACGTCACCTGGACGCCGTCCTCTGCTCAAGAGACAGGGTCCGCTGTAGAGGCAGGGGCCTTACCTAGAAAGCCACGCCGACCAGCTCGTCCACCGCCTCAGAGACCGCTCGGGCCGTCAGCTTTCCTTGACGAGGAGATGGAGGAAGACATGGCTGACCAACTTCCCTTACCACAGCGATCCTCACAGGCTCTGACGCTGACTCGTCCTCCCCGCCCTTCTCGTCTCTCCCATCTATCCGCGGCGGATAAGAAAATGGAGAAAAGAGAGAGGGAAGAAGCTCTCAAAGCCCTGAAGGCAAAGAAAGCTCGGCGAGAGGCGGAGCACGACCAAAGGGTTCGAGAACGGGAGTCCGCCGGGGTGTCATCTACTCAAGCTGCAACATTTGGCGAGGGGAATGGTACCTTCGCGGAGGAGCCTCCAATTGTTAGCACCGGCCCTCCCGTGGCTATCGCAACTGCTCCGTCTTCTGTGGCAGATACGGCTGCTGTTGCTCCTCCCAACTCTACTGCCCCTGTGGTTGTCCCGGCCTCTACTTCCTCACTAGCCGTAAACGTGGCTTCGTCTTCCGCTTCCCTGTCTTCTGTCCCTCCTCGAGAGAGGATCACCATGGGGGGCTCCGCAGAGCTATGGAATCCCGTCTTCCCCCGAGGGTATGCTCGTCCTACCGTCGCACATTCGGCGATGGAGCACGACTCCGTTGCCACATCGATGATGTTGGCGATGAGACTCCCAGCGGATATAGCCGCAACGAGAGACATGCACTGGATGAGGATGTTCAGTGCCGCGAGCCGAGCTGTTGCCACGGTACGTTTTTTTTTTTTAATACCATCTCTCTCTTTCCCCCTTTCTTTGTTTTAGCTGGGCAACATGCTCGCCGAGATGTACGAAATCACCGCCGAAAACAGGCGTAATGCCAATGCGCTGAGGGACAAAGTCCTCGACCTGGAGAAGAGGGGGGCCGAGGACGTGAAACGGCTGAACCACGAGTTGATGTCCGTTAGCGCTAACCTGCGGTATGCTAAAGGCACGATTGCCACGGCCGTGAAACAACGGGACAAAGCTCGGGACGAAGCCCGTAAGGCGATGGAGGGAGAGAAGGCAGCGGTGGAACAGGCCGAGAGATCCGTCCCTCTCCGTCAACGGCTAGAGGCGACTGAAGCCGAGAAGGCAGCGTTGGCCAAACAGCTAGAGGAGGCCGCGGCCGTGAGGGACAAGGAGGTTGAAGCTGCCAAGGAGGCTTTAACGGAGTCTCTTCGAGCCCACTTCCAGATAGAGATGGAACGGATGATAGCCGAAGATCGGGTCGAGACGGAGAGGGAGCTGATGAACGAGCTCCGAGAAACGGGACAACTGGTAGAGTCTCCCCAGCAATCGAAGGACGAGGCCACTCGTTACGAGGCTGTGGGCATGGAGTTCCCGCTCGGTGAAGAGCCCGAGGTACAAGGAGGGGGGCAACCCCTGTTACCTTTTGGATCATCTCCCGTTCTCCCCGAGGCTCCAGCTGAAACTGCTTCCGCCGATCCCGCTGTTGTTGCCGACAACGTTCCGATCGTTCCCGATGACGCTGTCGTAATTGTTGAAGTTGGCGAAGATTGATCTTTCCTCCTTCCTATCCCCTTCTTTTCATGTTTTGTTTTGGATGTACTCATGTTCGACTCTTGTTAGTAAATTTTATATATATCTCCTTTTGTGATCACCGTGTAGCAACCGATCGATCCGGAATAGACATCTCGTTCAAATAAGACAAATAGCATATAATTAACTCGTGATTGGATACAAATCTCATAACGAATATAATTCACTATATCACTCTAATAAGGGGTTGTCAAGGGTTACTTCAAAGATGCGGATTAACACTACAGACGTACTTCGACAAATGGTCCATTTCATAAAGACGAACTTGTGGTAACTCGTGGTGGGACACCATGCTCAGAGGACATTCCATTAGTATAAGCCACCAGTATGCTCAGATGACAATTCCTTTGTATGAGCCACCTGTGTCCCGTGGTGAGTACCCTGTTCGTGTGAAATGCACCCGCTGTGGTAACTCGTGGTGAGACACCATGCTCAGAGGACATTCCATTAGTATAAGCCACCAATATGCTCAGATGGCAATTCCTTTGTATGAGCCACCTGTGTCCCGTGGTGAGTACCCTGTTCGTGTGAAATGCACCCGCCGTGGCAACATATACTATAACATTTTAACAAGTACTGGATGTGTAAATAAAGACGATTGATCACATGTTCATAGCAAATGCTCATAACGCACAACTTTATTGGAAAAATTGCTTTAAATTCATGATGTTCCACGACTTCTGAATTACATTACCTTGTAGGTCTTTAAGGTAGTACACACCGGGGCTCCCGACACGGTCCACGATGTATGGCCCTTCCCAGTTGGGACCCAGCTTTCCGCTATTGACTTCTCGTGTATTTTGGAAGACTTTCGAAGAACGAGATCTCCGACTTGAAGATTCTTTTTCCGTACTTTCTTGTTGTATGCCTTTCGTAACTGTTGCTGATACCGTTTCATCTGGATACTAGCATCTTCCCGCTTTTCTTCCAGCAAGTCCAAATGAATAGCCATTAGTTCGACGTTTTTGTCTTCCTCTCCGTGCTTCTTTCGGGAACGTGTTGTTGGCAGGCAGACTTCGGTGGGAATAACAGCCTCCGTTCTGTATGCCAAAGAGAACGGGGTCTCGTTCATAGAGCTCCGCGGTGTTGTCCTGTATCCCCACAACGCATTATGTAACTCGCTGGTCCACTTTCCCTTGGAATCTTCCAGTCTTCTTTTGAGGGCATTCAAAATGTTCTTGTTAGCTGCTTCGGCAAGGCCATTCCCCTGAGGATAATAAGGAGAAGAAAAGATGTGCTTGATTTCCAACTCTCGGCAAAAGTCGGCAATGAGTTTTCCTGTGAACTGCTTCCCGTTATCAGAAATGATGGACTGCGGAATGCCGAATCTACAGACAATATGTTTCCACAAGAACTTCTTCACTTCTTGTTCTCTAATACGCGCAAGTGGAACAGCCTCGATCCACCGGGAGAAGTAATCCGTGGCTACCAGCAGAAAAGTTAGGTTACCGGGAGCCTTAGGAAAGGGTCCTACGATATCAAGTCCCCAGCGAGCGAAAGGCCAAGGTTGAGACACGATGTTGAGTTCCTGAGCGGGGGCATGAATTAATTTCGCATGACACTGACTGTATTTTTGAACGTACTTTTGTGCGTCAGCTTGCATGTATGACCAAAAATATCCTTGCCCCAGAGCACGATGAGCGATAGTCGGTCCTCCCGAATGGATGTTGCAAATCCCTTCGTGGAGCTCGGCTAAGATCTTCTCTACGTCTTCAGGATGCACGCATCTCAAAAGGGATCCTCCAAAGGATTTACGGTACAATTCCCCATCCACAAGGGTATAACGGGGAGCTTTATATTGTATTCGTCTTGCTTCCTTTGTGTCGAATGAGAGAATTCCATTCTTCAAATAAGTTATTATGCCCGTCATCCAGCTTGGCCCTTGATTTACGGATAACACCGTGCGTTGTGTTTGCAGTTCAATTGAGGGGTATTCCTTATACTCCACGAGGATTGTCTTGGATTCATCAGTTTGCATCATCGAGGCAAGGTAGGCCAATGCATCAGCATGCCTGTTATCGTCCCTTCGGACATGTTTAATCTCGATGACATCAAAGGCCTTTCGTTGTTCTTGTAAAAGTGCAGCGTAGCGTCTCATCCGTTCATCTCGACATTCATAGATACCGTTGACTTGGTTCACCACGAGCTGTGAATCACAGAACACCCTGAGTTTAGAAATTCCCAACTCTCGTACGCTTTGCAACCCAAGTATTAACGCTTCATATTCAACTTCATTATTGGAGGCAGCATAACCAAGACGCGTCAGCTTTTGCACTTTAACATGATCTGGGCTGACAAGAACAGCACCAAGTCCCGAACCGCTGACATTAGACGACCCATCTACGTACAAGACCCAGTCGCACCACATCGTCAGTTTGGTTCCATCTCCCGCCTCGTCTTCCACAATGGTATCCTCCTCCGCATCGTCTGGGAGCTCATGACGGTCAGGCTCCACTGAAGTTTCGGCCTCCTCCACGGGGAAATCGGCCAGGAAGCTTGCAACGGCCTGTCCTTTCTCTGCGGTTCGTGCCTGATATTGGATATCGAACTCGATGAGTGTCACTGCCCACTTTGACATACGTCCCGCAGTTTCAGGTCGCCCCAACACAGTTTTCAAAGGGTACGTAGTGATGACGACGATGGTATGTGCCTGAAAATAAGGACGTAACTTTTCAGCAGAAAAGACAAGAGCCAGGCATACCTTTTCCATTTTGCTATAGTTGGATTCTGCCTTGTGGAATGTTTTGCTGACGAAATAAATAGGCTTCTCTACGCCGTTGTGACTTCTGAGCAGCACGGAGCCAATGGCTCGTTCCGAAACAGAGAGATAGAGGTACAACACTTCACCAGGTTCAGGTACGGAGAGGATCGGAGCGGAGCCTAGATACGTCTTCAAGGCGGCGAAAGATCGGGAACACTCTTCTGTCCACCTGAAAATGGAATCCTTCCTCAATAACTCGAACAGAGGTCTACAACGGTCAGAAGACTTCGATATAAACCGGTTAAGAGCAGCGATACGTCCTGTCAGTTTTTGAAGTTCTTTCCTTGTCTTCGGTTCCGGCATATCTATCAAAGCACGGATTTGCGTGGGATTTGCTTCGATGCCTCGTTGACTGACGAGGTAACCAAGGAATTTGCCCGAGGTGACGCCGAATATACATTTCTCAGGATTTAACTTCAGATTGAAAGTGCGTAAAATAGAAAACGGCTCCGCCAAGTCGGCTACAAGAGAGACCCGAGTTCGGCTTTTCACAACGATATCGTCAATGTACACCTCCACCGATTTACCAAGCAATGGTCCAAACATCAGATTCATTAACCGTTGATAAGTGGCCCCGGCATTCTTCAGCTCAAAGGGCATGACCCGGTAACAGAATAGGCCACGCTTCGTTATGAAGGCCGTCTTCTCTTGATCGTCCTCAGCTAAGAGGATTTGATTGTAACCCGAATACCCGTCCATGAAGTTCAACATCTCGTGACCCGCGGTGGCAGTGATAAGTCTGTCGATTCTGGGAACTGGGAAGAAGTCTTTCGGACAAGCTTTATTAACATTCGTGAAATCAATACAGACTCTGACTTTCCCGTTCTTCTTCGGAACAGCTACTACATTGGCTATCCACTCTGGATATTGGACCTCACGAATGAACCCGTGCTGAATTAACTTATCAATCTCTTCATTGACGGCCTCATGGTACACCGGAGCAAGTCTACGAGGCTTCTGTTTAACCGGATTGACTACGGGATCAACGTTGAGATGGTGACAGATGATTTCAGGATTGATACCCGTCATGTCCTCGTGGGACCAAGCAAAAACATCAAGATTCCTCCTCAGAAAATTTATCAACTCATGTTCTTCGTCCGTTGTCAAACATGTCTCAATTTGTAGCGTCCTTGGTTCGTTCTCCGTCCCAAGGTTGACAAGCTTCGTGGGTTCAATAGAGTGGTTCGTCAACGATTCACCCGGGTTCTCCTCTTCCACGGACCCGATCTGTAATTGCTATTTGAGTAGGTCGGATGAGGCATAATCACACTTTTGCGATGCCAGCTGGTCTCCTCGTATTTCACTTGGTCCGTCCGGAGTAGGGAATTTCAGTACCTGATAATAAGAAGACGGAACAGCTCTCATTTCGTGAGTCCACCATCGCCCCAAGATGGCATTGTAGGGGGACGGCGTGTCGACAATGGAGAACCGAGTGGACAGGATGATAGGTCCAGCTTTGACCGGTAGGATGACTTCTCCTACGGGTTGCATCGAGCTTCCGTCGAATCCTATCAAGGGGGTCTGTGCAGGGGTGAGAACTACCGGGTTCAACCCCATCTTTGCGAAAGCTGGAGATACAGAATATCTGCCCCACTTCCAGGGTCAACGAGCACTCGCCTGATGTCAAAATTGCCAATTCGCATAGTCAAGACAAGAGCATCGTAGTGAGGCCTGACCACAGTTGTCATGTCCTGATCAGTGAACGATAGGGCCTGCTCGATTTCCCTCGTTGTCGATCGCACATGACAAACTTTTACCACGTGTGACAACTTCATTGCCTTCACTCGGAACTGTTGCTCAATATCTACTTCCGGTACTCGAGCGCGATGGATGACATTTATGACTCCCTTCGGAGCTTCTCCGCCTGGGCCCATATGACCAGGTGGCTCTCCTTCATGAGATCGAGTGGATGGATCCGTAATACGCCCTTCTCCTCTTTCAGAGTCCACATATTCTCCCAGACAGCCTTCACGGACTAATCTTTCCAGATATTCTCTCAGGATGCAACAACGATTTGTAAGGTGCCCGTGACACTTGTGATACTGACAATACTCATGCGCCCTGGTTCCCGAGGTGACATCACGAACGGTCCGTGCAGGCCATTAGAAGTATGGTTTGTCTTCCATCGTCTTCATAATCGTCGCCGGGCTCGCTGTGAAGTTGACTTGACCAGCGCGAGATGCAAAAGGACGTCTTTCTGTTGTCTGATTCTCCCTTTCCTTGTTATACCCGGGTCCCTCTTGTTTCTGATAGGCACGGTCGTCCCGCTGTTGGGAGTTGGGACGTAGATCCGTCCTTCTTGATGAGTCTAAATCTTGGCGGACTCCCAATGAGTGTCGGTTCGGTTCTCCCCGTCGTTCAACGTACACCACTTTTTTCCTGTCGTGTGCGCCACCGTGGTTCCTCGTCGCTGGAAGATGATTCATACTTTGGTCTCTTCCCTCTCTTCGAGGAGGGTCTGCTTCCCCACTCCACAGCATCTACCTCTCGTGCTCTGGGTCTCGTCGTTGCTGCAATATCTTCCTCCATCCTCCCGTACTTAGAGGCACGGACTATCAGTTCGTCCATCTTGATTGGACAGTCAAGGGCAAGAGATTCGTAGAGCTTAGAATTCTTGGGTATAGCATTCTTGAAGGCCGCTATGCAAGTGCAATCTTCGATCTTATCGATATTAGAGACTTCATCGGTAAACCGTTGAATAAAGTCTCTAAGAGGTTCCGCCGACTTCATTCGCATGGCGAAGAGTGAATCTGCGCCTGCTTTCTTCTTCTTGTTAATGATGTACTGGTCAATGAAAACTGACCTGAGATCAGCCATACACTTGATCGACCCAGCGGGTAGATTACGGAACCATCTCGCAGCCGCTCCAGTCAGGCTACTAGGGAAGGCTTTACAGAGGAGATTATCATCCGGATTACGGACAACCATAGCATTCTTGAAGTCAGTCAGGTGGTCAATAGGATCTCTCCTCCCATCGAACTTAACAAAATTTGGTACTACGAATTTTGATGGGGTATAAGATTCGACGATCTCCTTGGAAAAAGGGGACGTCTCCTCCTCGTCTTTGTACTTCTGAGCGTATTGATCGAGAGAGGCCCCGCTCGTCGCTCCTCTGACTTGAGCATTGATCAGGGCTTCCACGTCCTTGAGGGTTAAGCCTGTCTTCAACCCGTCGTTGCTGACACGGAGATCTCGTTGTTCAGCATGAGCACCAAGAGAACGAGGATAGACAGTCTCGTCAGTAGAAGGAGTGTGAGTGAATCTTCTCTCCAGATTCTCTGGTGCAGACGGCGAAATTGGGATTGTTACTTTGGGGGGAGGGGAAGAAGGGAAATTGAGTTTACGAGCCGCAGAGCCCCCTTTAGGAGATTCGTCGTCGATCTCCAAGTTACCATGCTCCAAAGCATCAAGCCGCTCCTGCAGTGACTGCTGCTGGCTGACTATCTGGGCCAGAGTGGCCTGTTGTTGTTGTGATAGTAGCAGGATGGGATCAGGTATGGTCATGGGCCTTTCTGGTTGTCCAGAAGATTGGCCTGATGCGAACGTTTGCGTGGCGGAAGAGGTGCAGGAAATGGCTTGAGGGGGCTGGTTTTCGATGATAGACTGAGGAGTTTGGTCTGCCATGCTGACCGGGAGAAGTGGTGTGAGCAAAGGGTGGGTTCGGCTAAAAAATCCCACAGACGGCGCCAATTTTGTGGGAGAATTTTACCGGAAAGAACACGCGTCAGCAACAGCTCCTCCCCACGCTCTGGTTTACCGGTAGAAGGTTGGAGTCGAGGGTGTGACACTCTGACCTGTGCTCCGATGGTAAAGTCAGTAGGTGTAGAAGATGATGAACAATAAGAAAATGTAGAGAATTTGCGGGTCTTAGCTCTTAAAAATTCCATCGCTTCACACTGTTTTTCACAGGTTCTTATAGGCCCTTGCCGCCATGGCCATAGGCACCCATGGATGACCATGCACACCTCAAATCTCTGATGTGTACTTCAGTAATCATTTTAGATAGATCTCCCGGTCATTCGTACTGCACGCGTATCTGCATATAAAAGAGAGCAGACATAGAGTAGGAACTCGTCCGAGGTGACTAGCATTAAATGACATTTAATGCTGCATTTAATGCCAAGACAGTGTTTCCCACCTACCATCGTAGAGGTAGGATTAGTCTCAGGCGACTGGGCAATAGCACCGGATCTCATTACGTGTTGGAGTACGGGGTCGTTGACAATAAAACGACGGGTACGTTGTCAGAATGAAGACGTGATCGTCGTCTATGAGACAACGGGTACGTCGTCAGAACGAAGACGTGATCGTCGTCTATGAGACAACGGGGTCGTCGTTCGGTAGACAACGTTCTCGTTGTCCATATGACAACGGGCCCGTCGTCGAAGAGACGACAGAAATGAGCTCAAATGATAACACCACACCGAGGACGAGCTCGTTACTACCATACTTAGGGTTTTACGAAATTTACCCATTACAGATATCAAATGAGGAGTAGTAAAAAAAACCGGGAGGAAAATGAAATAACTTCCCTTATATCACCACATGGCGGACGTTGAACTTAGGCCGGATGGTTTTAGTGATGGAGAGCGAGATCAAATCCCATCCCGTGTTAATAGGGTCACATGTCAACCTATGGGATGATGGCCAGACGGTTTTGGTCTGGCGAGGGCCAGACCAAATCCATTCCCCCAATCTTACTGTTGTGAATTGTGATCAAATTCAGTGGCAGGAGATCATCGCATTTCATCGCAGAAGCGAGTACTGAATCATAAAGGCCAAATGGGTTTTGCAGTTTATAGAACGAAAACATATATTTCTCCTCCATTGGGTAGTTGCAGATTTGGTTTGACTGGTTGATTTAAAATTCAAACACCTGGGTATTGATATTTATGCTTTAATTCCATTGGGTTTCTTTTATTTTTTTTCTTGTGATTTGAATTTTTCATTCTTATCACGTTTCTTTCCTCTGTCTCCTTTTATTTTCTTTCTCTAGATTCTAATTTCGATTTTTAAAATATTTTTTTGGATTATAGGACCACCCACCAAATACGGCTGCCCAGACAGTTGGGGTTGGGCAGTAGGTGAAGTGAGGTTGGATTAATGGCTGGTCCAAGAGAAGACCCAGTTCTTGAAAACCACGATATAAAGGAGGAGACTAAGGAGAAGAAAGATAAGGAGGAGAGAGAAATGGCGCCATCATCTGCAAACCCAATTCGTCGATCGAGCTCTCGGCCTCAGCTCGATCTCAGTGGCGCTGCTATTCAAGGGAATTTCGAAGAGAGAGACCCAACAATTCTGTTGCCTAATCAGTCTGATGATATATCTCATTTGGCTCTGGACATTGGAGGTGAATTCCACTTCCACTTCCAATTTTTTTTTTCTATATAATGTTGATGTTCTTTGTTTAATAGTTCTGAATTGGAGGTCAAATTAGTTTTCTGGGTATATTTTGTGGGTTATCTAGTCTTTTTTCATTTGTTTAGGAAATGGGTGTCTCTGAATTATATATGATATTTCTCCTGGATTATGGTTATGTTTCTCTAACTTCTCTTTTTTGGTTTTTGGAATTGTTCTGATTTCTGGGATGTGCTTTTTTTTTTTTTTTTTTCTGTGGGGGTGTAAGTAGGATAGAATTCATTTCCTCTAGATTCTAATTTTGTTTGTAATGCATCTTTCTTTTTTTTCCTGGTTGATTGGGTCTAAAATTATTTCATGTTCAAGATGCTTGTTTCGAAGAAAATATTTTTGTGGGCTCCCATTTTAAGCTTTCTGGGGATATGCTTCTGGTTCACCATATATAGCCTGACTTCTGACATCAGGTCAATGATAGAAGTTCAAATTCCCAGATGGGTGTATCTGGCTTAGCATCCAAGAAATATAAATTTTATGATCTTAACTAAAATGAAACTTGAAGCTCACTTGGACTCTTTGTGCTGTAAAGTTTGTATGCAGTTGTTATTCTGCCATGTAATTTAAATGTGGGTATGCCTCTTGATATTCTCTTTGCCCCAGTTGTGATAAATTCCTTTCAATCTTATCCTTTTGAGAGGATTTTGTCAAGTATTTTTGTTTTCACAGCTTCTGATTTCATCAAAATATTTATATTGGGCTTAAAAATGGAAACTTTTGGATGGCAATCTAGACGGTCACTTTAGTTATTGATTTCCCTTTAGTCTTGGTTTCCTCTCTTTTAATTTGACCATATATTGCTTGACAATGTTGATGATGATTTATCTAGATCTCATGATAAATTCATGGTTTATTGGCAGGATCTCTCATCAAGTTGGTGTATTTCTCAAGGCATGAGGATCGTTCGGTTGAAGATAAGAGGAAGAGGACTCTGAAGGAGAGGTTGGGGGTTTCCAATGGTAATAGGAGGAACTATCCTATTCTTGGTGGGAGGCTCCATTTTATGAAGTTTGAGACGAACAAGATTTATGAGTGCTTAGATTTTATTCATTCCGAGCAGCTTCACCGTGGTGGTATGCATATCTTTTTTTCCTTCATCTTTATTTTTTTCTTAATTGAGAACCAAAGTAGAATGCACTGGCTTGTAGGTGATATTCATGTCGGTTTTAACTTTATACATATTATTTCTTCAAATTTTGAAACAAAGTTATTTCATCCTCATTATGTTTTCCTGCTGATTTTGGTCATTTTCTTTTGGATAGGAATGGATTCACGTTGTTGGCATTCTGAGCCCCCAGCCAATGAAAATGCCGTAATTAAGGTAAGCTTTATGCTAAGGATCACTCTTGACTCTTGAGCATGCCTAAATTCCAATTTACATGAAACCGGATCAATATTTAATCTGATTCATCATCTAAGTAGGAGCTCAGACATTCTTGGCATCTTTTGAAATTCTGTTAAATTGATTTATAGCAAAGAACAAAGTGCGATATAGTTATCTGGAAAATATACTATTCTTCTAAAATTTTTTTGGAGTATGGGGTTTCCACTAGGCAGAAAAATCTATTTCAGATAGTTTCAATAAAACCTTTTGAATTGGGTCGGCACAAATATCTTTTGGGCAAGCTGTTGACCATTTTAAGTTCTTGATTCCCTTGTAACCTATTGTCCCACATTCACACTCTAGTACTCTACCTCAAACCCAAATCCCACACTCCTGAACTCATTATAGGCCCTTCCACCTCTTATCTCTAGTGCATATACGTCTCTGCATGAAGGATTCGACAATAAACAAATTTCAAAACCTTAACTAAGTTCAATCATACACATGGACTATAAATGAAATCGGTGATGGGAAGAATCATTATCAAACCTTGGCCACCAAACGAGGAAGCATCCCGAATCCAATAAAAAGGGCTGACTCAAGTGGGTATAAGGATGAAGGATTCAATTAGATTCCTAGGAGAGAATCACCAAAGAAGACCAGCAATCCTCTTGACTTCTTTTCTTTTCTTTATTTTGAGAACTGAGATCAAGCTAGATTGTATCACAAATAATCTATTTGAAATTTCTCCTAAACTCAATCAAAGTCTTCAATGGTAGCTTCAAGTACTTAGTTTCTAACTTCCCGAATCATTTTTATGGTTGTACGCTGCCTGTTGGCATTTTGCCTGGTGTGCGACAAAATAACTTGAAGATGAGAAAACTTCTAGTGTTGTAACAACATAAAGGACTTGCTATCTGCTTTGAATACGTGGGTTTCTGTTTACTCTTAACACATGTAGATATTAACTAGTTAGAATTTGTGAGCAGGCCACAGGTGGCGGGGCATACAAGTTCGCAGATCTCTTCAAAGAAAAGCTTGGGGTTGGCCTTGACAAGGAAGATGAAATGGATTGTCTTGTGGCTGGTGCAAATTTTTTGCTTAAGGTAGGATCCTAAAACCGCTTCCTATTTTCAGTTTGTGTAAGCTTATATCTTCATTTGTGAATATTTTGAAGTGAACTCTTAAAATAATATGTGGAGTCTTGAATGCTTGTTCTCTTGTCCTTTATTCTTTATGAACCCACTGGTTTTGAAAATGGCCCTTAGAATATTGAAACACTCATTAACTTGGATTAAGCTGTATTTTTGGTCGAGATTGTTCTAGGTTTTTCATTTTAGAAATACGAGGAGGTACTTGACGGATAAAGTTATCTATTCTTTCATTTATTTTCTCCTCTTGTCATGTTAAAGTATTGATATTTCCATTTGTTGGTTTTGTTTTATCTTCATGTCTATATTTCCTGCTTCATTGTTAGTAGTTAGTACCATGTTCAAAATTGTGATGTGCCATGTGTAGCAGTATGATATCAGACTCTGGCTCATAAGGAGTCATGCATTCTCAAACACTTCATAAATTCCTGGATTCAGTAGTAAATTTATTTTATTTAGAAAATAGTGGTTTATACAATTTATTTCATTTATAAAATAGTGGTTTATACAATGGTAAAATTAAGTGTGTGTGTGTGTGGCGATAGGAAGTAGGAACATAAGAAATGCTTTTATCGAGAAGGTAGAACTGGAATCTGTAGCAAGTATAGATGTATGTGATATACAATTTGTAACGAACCAAAAGAGAAGCCACCACCCGTGTCTATATGCTGAGTGTTGGATTTCAACATGTATCAACTGGAGTATTTTGTTTGTTTAGAAGAATCAATGAAAAAAAGAGGCACTCAAAAAATGACCAGAGCTAGGAGATAAGAAACAGAAAATGAAGGGTTACTAGGCACATGCCTACACCATGCACTTGGACCTTTGCGGCAGGAAAGAAGATGCCAGTGAACCCTCAGAGAAGTAGATCAATTTGGCGTGGTCCTTAGGATAACTATTTAGAATAATAGTTTACTCTCAAAATAACAATAATCTAAAATCTAATTCCTGGGAAATATTTTGGCAAGGTAGATACATGGAATATTGTTCAATTTATTTTCATTTTTATGCAGGAAATTCAGGTTAATCTTGGGAAAAGTAAAAAGAACAATGAAAACAAGTTTATACTAGAATTATAAAACTTTAGACAATTTCCCATTTGATAGTTTAGATAAAATTCTTCTGAAAAGCTCCATCATTTTCGCGAGAAAATACTTCTGAGCTATCTCATTTATGGCATGAAGTTAATTTTTTTTATTGTTTCCTGAAATTATTGGAAATATTACAAAGTATTAAAAATTAAGTAGATATTAATCAACAAAATAAACAAATTATCATGGATCTATTCCTCAGAACTGTTTCCCTTCTAAGTTTTTTTCAGAACGTAAGTGTTGAACAGCTTTAAGAAAAATATGCACAGGTATAAACTTTTTATAGGTCTGGCCTAAATTTAGAACAAAGAATCAGATTTTCTTCTCTTGGAGCCATATCCTCGAAAAAAGGGCATAAATTAGGCTTTGGCAGTTAAAAAGATATACAAATATACTGATAGATAAAACAGGTAATAAATATAGACTTGGTTGTACCCACCAAAATATTCATTTATGGCAAAACCGGAATATCAACCCCTGTATTGATGATTATGAAATCTTTTTTACTAGGTCATCTATTATCCTTTATGCATGAAGATTATTAATTTGGCTAATGCCCTTTACTTATGATGTGCAACGAAAGAAAATATAGGTCCTACTATTCCTACAATTTCCATTACGAGGTCATTGGTGTATACTTAAATGACATCACACAGGACAATTGTGTCGAACGAGCCAAATTTCTTAGAACATTAACTAGTTTAGTTTGGCAGTGTCACTGGAATATTTGAAGGAGTTGTAATTACTCCTTTTCCTCATCTCTCTCTCTCTCCCCCCTCTTTGTTGTCAGACAGACATGGTGGATGCAACAGACTAAAGACACCAACACATGTATGGTTGACTTTGATAATATTAAACGGTATATTATTATGTACAAAAGGCCTGTTGTCTAAACATGGCTCGCTCACTCTCTTCCTTAACATGCCTTGCTCGCCCTCAAATGTTGAGTATTCTATGGCTATGAAGACATAAGGCCGAAAATATCTTATGCAACCCTCGAAGGGTTGACTCACTCGGCCAACCTTCTCAAAAAAGGAATATAATTACTTACCATCAAAATCATTGAAGTATTATACTACAAAATTTTATCTGGATAAATAGATATACATTATCCTTTTTGAGTGTGACTGCTCTAATGAAAGAATAAAATAGTAATACATTACATTACTTAAATAATATATCGGTCAAGTATTGACTGATAGTTTTGTCCATTGCCACAAATTATTTTTCCAAAAAATAGAATAAAAATACACTGTCCTTGCTATGTAGCCTGACATTATAATTGAAACTCAACATTTTGATGTTTGTGAACTTATTATGATAATACCACATTAGTATCTTGAAATTTCTCATTATTGAGTTATCAGCTGGCTCGTGCATTCTAAGAACAGTGTCCATGTGTTGGAAACATATATCTGATGCTATATCGTACTCTTGATTTGGCAATATCCTTAAGTGCATTATTTCCTTTTTCTCTTTTGCCCTATAAGTGCATTTCAATAAGAATCTCTATGGGCATTCTAACTGTGCTTTGAGTAGGCAATCCGTCATGAAGCTTTCACGCACATGGAGGGTCAGAAGGAATTTGTGCAGATTGATCATAACGATTTGTTCCCCTATCTTCTTGTTAATATTGGATCTGGTGTTAGTATAATAAAGGTATATGCTCAACTTAATTCTCTCTTAAATGTAGAGTTTCAGTCATGTAAAATCATTTTACATATAGTAATTAAAGCTCTCAGTCTTGAGCTTGTATAGGTGGATGGAGATGGGAAGTTTCAGCGGGTTAGTGGAACGAATGCTGGTGGTGGTACTTATTGGGGCTTGGGAAAGCTCTTAACGAAGTGCAAAAGGTCCTTTTGAGTTTCTGAACACTTTCATATAGTCCTCAATTTCTTTTTGAAACAGTCTTTGACTTAAGGTTCTCAAAATCCATTTATCTTCCCAGTTTTGACGAGTTGCTGGAATTGAGTCAGCGGGGAGATAATAGAAAGATAGACATGCTTGTTGGAGACATCTATGGTGGGATGGAATATTCAAAGGTATGCATTCTTATATATTTTATCAGAATCTTGGTTGATGTGCAAATAAATTGCTTATAGTTATAGGTGCATTAGATGGGGATAAAGTACTGTGAGAAATGTCATCTACGAAGTAAACTGAAAATTCACATTTATCGAATGCTATAATATATTAATATGTGAAACAAGACAAAATAGGTGTAGTGAATACTGGAATTGTGATGAAGTCCTAAGTCTTAATTTGTTTTTCTTTTATAGACTCTGCCTAGAAAAGACATGTTTTCCACAATAAATACCCGTGCTGACAAATTCTTCATTACTGCTTTGTGCTGACATATTCATCATTACTGCTTGATGGTAGCAATGGACAGTCACTGAGGGATCACTTAATTTCAAAACCCAAGATTATCTAAACACCAGCAACTGAAACTTCATGCATATGAATGAGAAAGATAAGGAAATAAAAATATTCAGGAATAAAACTTGGCATTATAAATTACATGAACATTATGAAAAGAGAAGAAGGAAATTTTTGAACAGGGCAATAAAATGACTGTAAAAGAAAAGGACAAAGATTGAGGAAAAAAAGGAAAAGAAAATATCAAGCTAGCCGAGCTTATATCTACGAAAATGGTTTTGATCAAACTTTTTATTGGTTAGGTTTTTTCCTTATCAAATTATCTTGCCGTGTTTATTATTGGGGAAAAAGAAAAATCCCAACTGCATAAAAGTTTTTATACTCTGGTATTTCAGAAAAAGAAAGAAAAAAAAATTAACATAATATAATCCATAAAATGTGGGAGACGTGTTACCCTAAGGTTTAGAAAGGTGACAATGTTAGCCTGAAGATACTTTTCCCTTTCTTAAAGGGATCATGACTAATGTCTGGGGCATTAAGATCTCAGGTAGGGTCATCTAGGCCCTATTCCACTGCCAACGATATGGGCACTTGTTTAGGACCAACCTTTGTGGTGGCAGGACCTAGGAGGCGGGGCATCTCTAAACTCCTATATAGGGTTGTCAATGGGCCAGAGCGTGGCCAAGTTCGGGCCAGGGCCACCAGGCTCAAGCCTGATTTTATGGATCAATTAATAATCGGGCCATTTCAGGCCAGACCCGTACCGTGACTACCGTCCCATCCTATTGACATCTCTCTCCCTGGCAGTGTCAGGCTTTTCTTTATTTATACTTTTTTATGAGTCATGCTAACACCAAAAAATGCATATAAAATGAGGCTAACACCATTAAATGCACAATCTTTTATTTATTGTAAGGAGATATGGATGTCCCGGGATGGATCAAAGTCCGGCCTGGCCATTGACTATGTATGACTGCTTGTCAGAAGAGTTACCAAACTTCCAAATAGATACCAAAACTAGAAATTTTGTTAGTTTGTATATAGCAAAATGAGCTTTATCAGGTCATTCACAGTGATTTATATTGTTGGTTGTAATGTCTATCGTACTCTTTGTGAGGTTTAACTTGTTACTTCTATGGTCATTAGTGTACTGGCCCTGGGTTTTTATTTCTGGATGATGTTAGCATGCAAGTTTCCACATTCATTTTTCCGTTGTTGAATGGCTAACTATTATCTAATTATTTAAATGATCACAGATTGGTCTCTTTTTATTTCTGGATGATGTTAGCATGCTAGTTTTCATGTTCATTTTTTCGTTTCAGAATGTCTAACTGTCATCTAATTATTTAAATGATCACAGATTGGTCTCTCAGCATCAACCATTGCTTCTAGCTTTGGCAAGACGATTTCTGAAAATAAAGAGCTAGAAGACTACAGACCTGAAGATATTTCTCTATCCCTCTTGCGGATGATTTCATATAATATTGGGCAGGTGAGTTGCATAGAGAGAAGCTCTGACATGCAATATATGGAATATGCCTTGGGAGGGAAATCTGCCTATGGTAGAATAATGTTCCAAAATCAACCATTCCTTTCTTATTTCTTTTTGCATTTGATCTGACCATTTTCGAACTTTCATGATTCTTTTTCTTTTATATACTAAAAATAATGTTCTGTCACCAAGGTATATTCTTACCACTTGTTAATTAAAAGAACGAAAGGAATCTATTGAGAAAGGAAAAATATATAAGGTTACAATTGGGGCATGGGCTTACCACACAAAGATAATCTTCAAATAACATGCATGAAGTACCAATACGTCATTTTTATAGTCATACATGTGCACACACTTATATTTATGCCGAGTCAATGCCAAGTTCATCGCACTAGCCCAAAATCTAGTCTTGGATGAAGTCTATAGTCTTCATGGTTCTAAAGATGTATTTCTTGTCCAATTTTATTGTGTTGAATGTATCACCTTTATTAGCAAGGTTTTAAAATTTGTTTTTGCAGAAAATATCGCAACTCCAAAATGAGAAATATCGTGAAGTATGGAGTGTTTTTTTTTTGCCGTTCGAGAGAAAAAATTGGGGAATAATGAAAAACCTAGAATATTTCGTTGAAACATCAAGAAATATTAAATATAAATACACACTTTGGGATAAAAAAAAATACATAACAAATTAATGTATAGAAGCAGGGGCGGAACTAGGGGGCGAGGAGGGGCCATGGCCTTCCCAAAATATTTGAATTTTTTAATCATGTATGAGTATTTTACAACTTTTTAAAAAATTACTTTTAACTTTGTTCTACTTATATAGTGGCCCCTCCAAAGTTATGTATTTAACTTTGTGTCTATCTATATAGTAACTTTTTGAAATTTACAATCTAATTATATAAGATTTATGTTTTGACCCCTAAGGTATTTTAAATGATTTTTTTCTTAAATCTTAATCAACCCATTTTATAAGGATATATCATAAAGAGTTCAGTCCTTCTAATTGTAGTTGTTTACTCTTTAGTTTTTTTTTTACTTTACCAATTCAATAGATTTTAAATTGGGAAAAGTTTAAGAAGAAGGAAAAAAAAAACCAATCTCTCAGCGGCCAGCGCCAATAGCTTCTCTCGCCAAAATCCCAATCTTTCGGTGATCAGTGACAATAGCTTTAGCCATACCTCATTGTCTCGCCGGAACCCTAAGTCCATGCAAGTAGGATTTTATTCAAATTTTAGATTGGGCCCTTGTTTTTATTGTGATTGGACCTTTATTGGAATGCAACATTAACGAATTTTATGACCACGATGGACCCATTGCTCAAAAAAATAATCTCGGGGCTATGCCCCTAAACCCCCAGATCCCATAATGTTTTTTTGATACATGTACTTTGGCCCCCCAAGGAAACATTCCTGACTCCGCCCCTGTATATAAGAGATGTATTTAGTAGTCAAGAAAGAAGACATACATACATACTCAAATGAAGCAAAGTACATAGGGATCTACTCCACATCAAGAAGTACATCAAATACCACATGGAATTACGCAAAGGCTTGAAGTCGTCGTCTCTATCCTATACAAGATGTTGATAGTTTTGGTTCTCCACATAAATATAATATTGTGCCTAGCACATCAGATTACGGTAGCACGTTGTGTACTAGTGAACATTTTGATAATTACCTATATCATAATTAAAACTAACACATACTTATGATATATTTATTTTCCCTTTAAAAATGATTTTTAATTAATTTATTAATATTAAAAAAATTAATGAAAAAGTAAATGATTTAAGGATAAGTAACGTATCTTTATTAATCATAATTTTGTACATAATTATATAATGGTTTTTCACATAATTATATAATAGTTGTCCATTATGCAATTATTTTACATTATTTATATATTACGTCAATATTAAATTATTTTTATATTTATACCGAAATAGTTATCTTTTTTGTTTCCATATTAAAAAATTTCTGGCCAACCTAATATTTGTTTATTTATATTTATACCTAAAATAGTTATAAAATTAATTAATTTTACAAAAATTAAAAGGATTGGGGTGTCGATAGATTTGCCAAACATACATTACGTATTGAAATTTAATCTTAATTGGCCTAATAATAAGTCTAATTTTTTGAATTATACATTCAAAATTTATTTTAATTTGATTTTCATTAAATATAAGTATACTTACCATTTTTAATTTCCTTTCCTATGATAGATTGGACGGACATACATAACATATCAAATTTTTGAATATTAATTGGCCTAGTAATAAGCGGCCTAATATTTTTATTTTGTTTTAATATTTATAAATAAATTTTAATAAAAATAATTGAGGACATAATTTTTATTTAAAATTAAGAATTTTCGTATCAATAACTCGGTTGAAAAATACATAACATAGTCATTTTGAACCCTATTAGAGTTATATTAAATCCAAGATTTAGAAAAACAGAATAAGCATATCTTCCATGCACTTCCTCCTGAAAAAGGTTTCCCATGTGTTATAAGCTACGATTCACACAAATTTTGAATTGATTTGGGCTAATTAAAGCCAAAGGTTACTCAAAGGGGAAAAATCCCAATTTTTGGTCACTATTAGTTGAAATGTCAAAATTTCAACTGACATTCTGCAAATTTATAGTTGAGATGGATCCATATCTTGACAAAAAAAATGCAATATTTTACAAAAATCCGCAAAAAAGTTGTGAAAATTGAAAATCTTTGGAAATTTGTGAAAAATATGGCACAATGGGGGGATATTTCCCTTGGCTGCAACATAATGATACATCAGTCGAAATATCTATATGGTGTGCGAAATTTAAAACAATGTTTATCAGAGAGCCTGGCAAGGTTTAAGCATTGCTGGACCCGAAACATTTTCTTTGCCATGCATGAAAATGCTAATGGTACTACCGGAATCTTGATTTCCATTGAAGTTAACATCAAAGTTATGTTCAGAAGTACCGTACTGGATGCTTTCCAAATTCTAACTCCATTAAAGATTTTGATCAGCTTGTTATATAATATTAATTCATTTACAAAAGGAGGAGAACATTAAGTTTCCAGACTTTCTTTTGGAGGTGAACTTTAATACATGATTTCCTAGGACGTGAATTGAGATCTTAATGGGACTGTGTTTATTGAAAACATAAACGTAGTGATACTGATATTTGTGTCTGACATATTTATCTTAGATAACCTAATTTAAATTGGTAGATGTGTTGGCCTTAGTTTTATGTCTTAGTATTTCTATTAGTCTTTCTAATGGATTTATGCTTTGTAGATATCTTACTTGAACGCGCTACGGTTTGGGCTCAAGCGCATATTTTTTGGAGGATTTTTCATACGGGGTCATGCTTATACTATGGACACAATTTCCTTTGCAGTTCAGTTCTGGTAACTATCAAGAATTAGTACTACTTTTCAAGCTCTTGCTAGGATTTACCTATATATTCTCTGTTTGATATTTAGTATTATGCAACTCAAGTGAAAACTAGTGATTTTGCTCATCAGTTTGTCTTCCTACTCCTATTTGTTTGTCCTTTACGTCTAGGTGACATCTTAGGAACGTTGTTGCTATTTTCATAGTAACAAAGTTCTCTGTTTTTTTTATATACAAAGTCTCGAAATACATGAATTTTTCATCAAACAATTAATTTACGAAGTATTTGGGACTTTTGAAAAAAAGTGCACTTTTTTCAATTAGTCGTGGATTTCGCGAATCAAACATGACTTCTTGAAAAATTCCTGAATAAATATCTAATTTATGAAATATCTTTATTTATAATTTTCATAATTAGTAACTGTATTTTATATTTTTCATATCTTGCTCAACAATTTCTCAATTTATTTTTGAATTTTTTGAAAATTTCCCTAGACGAATAATTCCCGAACTCCGACTTGGTAACTATGGCTATTCTGTTTGGGTTTCTTTCAAATGTTATTATTTTTTTTCCAGTTTCTCGGAGTTTTCATCTCAATATTTTCTATTTTCTCTTTAGGTCAAAAGGTCAGGCACAAGCAATGTTTTTGCGGCACGAAGGATTTCTGGGAGCTTTGGGTGCATTCATGAGCGATGAAAAGCATGGTCTTGATGACTTGATGGCCCATCAATTAGTGGAGCGATTCCCAATGGGTGCGCCCTACATGGGAGGAAAGATTCACGGCCCACCACTCGGGGATTTGAATGAGAAGGCAAGTATAGAGTGTAGCTTCTAACTTAGACACCAAAATGCTTTCTTCTAGAAGACACATGGGACACGGCAATTCAGGGAGGCCGGATATTCACCCTATGCAAGTATGGTGAAGATCATAGAATTTGCTGTATTATATTCATAATCTTGTGGTTACCACTTACCAAGGGGGGTGCCTTGCTCATCAAGAAGGGTTTGAGCTGGAGATCTTTTAGGGTGAGAAGGGAGCGTAAGTGTAAAGGGTGACTACTAGTTTCTCCTCAGCCATAGGGATATTTTCTTGCTATTGTTTCTCACCTTGCTTTCTCGTAGTTTACTTTCTTGTAAACTTTTTTCTGATTTTTAGCTTCATTGTAATCGGCGTTGTAATCATATTCGATTTTTATAATATAACATGTTGATTACCAATAATCAAAAAAAAAGAATTAGAAAACCACGAGATATAATATTTGACAAAAGATAAACTGAGTTTTAGCGTTATTGTGGTGGTTTGTACCATCTGTTTCTATATTTTGTACTTAAGTTTGTGTTACCTGCAACTTTATCTTTCTTTGCTTCTTTGTTAAATAAAATCAGTTTCATACTCTTTTTTTTTATACGTGTATCATTTTGTAATTTACTTGTGCAACATTGGACTTTGACACCTAACAATGTTGGACATGCTGACCGTCGAACCAAAATTTACCTGTATTAAAGTGAAAATTCATTCCAAATTACAATTTAAGACACAGACACACACACATGATTATATGTATAGAAATAAATTTTATTGCATATGTACTTCAGACAACTCACAACAGATAGTGCAATTCTAACTCTGGTTTGATCCTTACTCTGATCCATCATTGTGGACTTCCCCTATACAAAAAGTTGGGAAATTTGTACAAAATGTAATCATGAAAGCAACTATATCATATAGATTTAATATATAAAGGTAGTCGAGGGTCAAGAAGATTGGAACACATAACAAATCTAGAAGTTAATTCTAACAGAACACAAGTAAGCAAATCTGATTTGGTTCAAGTTGACTTTGGAACAACTGTAACATCATATCATGTAAGTTTGTACGAATTGAGTTGGAGAAGAGAACCAACCTGCTACATGGGAGATCTAATGTCCTACTCTTATATAAGGTCCTTTGCAGCTACTATCAATATATGACATTCTCACATACGAGGTTGCCAATTATTCAATGGATTCCCATGATGTTTCTTGAACTTACTTGCAAGTGCTGTGAACTTGTTCTATATTCCACCCATTTTTTTGGACGCTTTTACAGAAAACAATTGTCCAAGATTGTAGATATTGAAATTGGAAACAAAAAAGAAAAAAGGAAAAAAAATGGATATAAATGAGCGAATGAGATGGGGTTCTCCATTTTTTGTGTCCTGTTCATGTTAAAAGGAATGTTGATTTTTTTTTTTGGTTAAGTAGAAATGGATTGTTATAGAATGCAAGAAATTCATAGTTCTGCTTTGGATCTGGAAAACAACTCTAACACAGTCTTGAAGTTTGTACAAATTGTAATTGAAAAAAATGCGTACCTTCCATTCTATGATTCCCATCAAGCTAAATGGTCCATTTGGAGGTTCAACACATAAATTGTAGGTAAGCATGAAAATCACGAAGCCATTCAACAAAGGCTCTTATATACACATTTTTTTAAAAATGAAAACGAAAACAAAGGACCGACTGATATGTAGCGGTACTGACCATATAATCTGAATCTAATATTTGTTCATGTGGTGCCATCACAACTGGAGATCTAACAACCTACTTATCTATGGGTCGATACAATTTGTTGCGGTCTGGTTTGCATAGATTCCAAAAACTAAACTAAAACTTCTGCAAGCATTCGTAAATTAAAATCGAGAAAATTGAGCCAATCAATGTGCCAGCGACTTCATGATGCATACTGTCAAATCAATCATTTATGTATAGATCTAATAAGTATTGGCTATGGTTTACCGTACATCCATTGATTAAATGGTTAGGATAGTCCAGTTGTATGTAAAATTTGAGCTTGCTTTATCTCAAGACTGAGCTACATTTGGGTACTGCAAATAGATGAGAATTTCCTTTTAACACAATAATTATATCATTGTTTGGGAGGATATGTGAAAAAGCTTTTGTCCTGCCCCATTTGATCAGGACTGTATCCATTCTGAAAGGATTTCCTTTTCAAGTGGTGGGGGAGGTTCTACCTTTTTCACTCAATTGCAAAATGATGCCTAGAATCTCCACTCCTTCGATCAACACTTCCTCAATTTCAATGCCACACATTCTAATGACTTCTTCCGGCCCTGTTTCTGGATATAATAGAGAATATATAATGCTCAACATTTTGCCATAGAACAAAGAACAAAAAAGTTGTCATCCAAAATTTTCTTTCATAGAAGAATGAAAATAATCTATTTTTGGTAGTAATGAGAGAAACAACCATCCAATCAGATTCTAAACATTAATACCAAATCTAATATGTCCAAGTCAAACTTTCCTACATTCTTACCCGAGATGATATAGTTGATAGTTCTATGTTTATGGAGAAAACCTGTAGATGTTTGTAATGCAAATTTTGTTAAGTTAACTCAGTCGAATTTTTGCTCATAAGTTTGTTCTCTCTTGTGCGAGGAGCCTCTGTCTTCAATTATTCTTTTGTTTGGTTCTCCAGTGCTTACGTACAGATCCTCATATGGTTGCGTTTTCTGGAATTCCGCAGATTTCATGGATGGAAAAGTTTGTGCAGAAGGGCACTGAGATTACTGCTCCTGTTCCAATGGCTCCACCTGGGACCACTGGCCTTGGAGGCTTTGAAGTACCTTCTTCCAAGGGAGATACTTTACGTTCTGATGCAAGCGCTTTAAATGTTGGTGTGCTTCATCTTGTTCCCACTTTGGAGGTGTTTCCATTGTTGGCTGACCCAAAGACGTATGTAGTATCTTATTTTGATGTGTGTACTAGTTTGGTTAAATAATTACCTGTAGCCCTTTGCTATAAAATCATATTTCTATGGTAGTTTTGACCAATTTAGTTCATGTTGGATTAGTGTATTAGATAGGCATGGCAAATGGAAATGTAGAAGTTTCTTGGTTGTGACATGGAACACGTCATAATCTATTATTGATGTAGATTCTTCTTCCTGATTGTTGTTCTCTTATAAACAGTATTGTCACTTGTCCTCATTGTATGCTTACTATCTAAGTGGTTAGGCATTTGTCTTACAGATTCTTCTGTAAATCTATGCCACTCTTCTACCTAGCTTCAGCCCTCTAGGCCTTCATCTACCTTTCTCAATACTATATCATCAAGTATAACATATTTTGGCTGTCTCATTTTTTTTGATCGGTAAATAAACAGTTGTATAAACTAGAAAGGGAAGAGTTACAAGGAGTTTACAAGAAAATGGAACTCAAAGAAAACAAACAACAGTAGACTAATCTTAAGATAGCTAATATTTTGGCTGTCTCATGTACTTAGTACTTACCTGCTGCAAGTTTTTCGATGATATTAACCCTATGTTTGGTTGCCGAGAAAATAAGTGAAAACATGGAAAAGAAAAGAAAATTGGGCAAAACACAACTAAAAATCGTATTACAAATCCAAAAATTTCTTTTCTTTTCCATGTTTTCACATATTTTCTCAACAACCAAACATAGCATAAAGGTATACAGAAAAGAGGGTCGGCTGTTTGGTACACTTTTTCAGCCTAACATCATATACTTATAATTGCCAAATGCTTGGATTTGCAGAGAGTTGTTGAATATTCCTTGTAATATTGATTCTGTTGCATGAATACTGAGTGCTCTTCATTACAACTTCATATTTACAGATATGAGCCTAACACTATCGACCTCTCAGATCACAATGAGCTTGAGTAAGTTACATATAATAGTTTTGCTTTGTTTTAAGAAAAACTATTGCTTTTTGTTTATACGATGTCTTTTTTTAATATTATTATAATAGTTGGTTTCTGATCATCACGATTACCTTGTAGGTATAATATTTCTTTAGCTTATATGGGAAGTTGATGTTTCTGTAGGTATTGGTATACTGTGCTTTCTGAGCATTTGCCTGACCTTGTTGATAAGGTATTCCATTTCTTCATGACATTACGCTGAGATGTTTGTTGCATTCTACTGATAAAAGAAACATTTCCTGCATTCTTTTCTTTTATGAAGGGCACTAAGATATGCTAACTATCCAGTCCCTTGAAGCCTGGAATTCTTGATGGAAAAAGTTCGGATAAACCTCCAAACAAAGTGCTAATCCAAGCGAACCGAAAAGTCTTTAAGGAACTTAAAAAAACATAAAATCCTCTTCACTATTCGATATGGGTACATCCATGTATTTTAGATCACAGCTTTCCAAAACTCTCCTACACTAATAACAGTCCATTACAAAATATAAATAAAATCTTAACTAATTCTAGGTCTTGATTTAACAAATAAGAGAACTTTAGTTCCTAGTAAACTCCTGTACTCTTTTAACTTCTAAACTCCTTACAAGATTTTCATAAAAAAAACAGTAAATTAGAGACTTTCTACAAAAAGTAAACATGAATTTTACTGTTATTAAAATTCATTCTTGGAAGTTTATTGCTTTTGATTTTTCTTGTTTTTCTGAAGCTTCACTATTCTAGGTGAAAAAAGCTATTGAGAAGATCTGTAACAGCCAATTTTTTTCTGGATAGTCCGAGCAGAATTCCTGGATGTCTTTTATTTTATTAATATAATACTGACACAAATGCATTTTTACAGGTACCTTGTCTACTTTATAGCATATCCTGTTATCATATAGAATTTAAGAAGTAGGATGGTTTCTCGAAATTATAATACTGTCTACTTATGCAAGCTTAATATGAACTATGGCAGGCAGTAGCTAGTGAAGGCGGAACTGATGATGCTAAAAGAAGGGGTGACGCGTTTGCTCATGCGTTCTCTGCTCACTTGGCAAGGTAATGTATCTTATAAATATTCTCTTATGCACAATATGTATGCAATTTAGTTCAACATGGCTTTAGAATAGTGTTTTTCATCATCACCTCCTCAGTCCTCCCTCTTTTTGCAAAGGAGACTTGCATGCATCATTGAAGAGGTTGGAGAATAGAGGAAGTTTAAGGTACCTGTCTGGTATACAGCAAGGATGGACTACAGCCAGTATTGAAGTGTTATAGAATCTCTTGGATTCTTTCTGGTTGACTGGAAGCAAATGGCATTTTTTCATGTATCAGATGGTTAGGATCATCGAATCAGGTCAACTTTTGACCTGGGCAATATCCAAAATGAAACTCATTGAGTGGCGTGCCCGCTCTTGCTGTGCACCATGAATACTATTATGCCACTGTAGGCCATGCTAATGCTGGTAGATTTTTTGTTACCTGTTAAGAAGAAGAAAAGACCCCCTGCCCAACCCCCCCCCCCCCAAAAAAAAAAAAAACAAAAAAACAAAAAAAACCCAGAAACACTCAGACTGTAGCAAATTACAAATAAACTGGGACAAAATGGAACTTTCATTTGGTACAGCCCAGCACCAAGACTTTAGATGTCTCAGGGTTCAGACTGATGGCACCTCGATGCCTGCGTTCTTGTCCACTTTCATGAGTCGTGCCTTTTCTCTGCAACTATCTCCACAGTGCTCCATGACATAAGTTGATTTTTCTTCCTGCCGAATTCAATGTCCTCTTGAAGAAAAGCATCTTGGATTTACTCTTATGGTTCAACTGAATTATGATTGTTTTTGTGGCAGTTGGCATATACCAAACTTGTTTTTATCGAGAAAATACTTCCTATAAGTATAGCATTGAAAATCACATCATTGAGGTTGACTGAGTGAGAAAACCCTGCACAGGTTGGGTAATGGGTACGTCTTTGCTAAGTCATCATGAATTTGAGACTCATGAGATTTATGTTGACTCATGATGACTCGGATAATATTTTCAGTTTTCTTTTGGTTTCAACTTTTACACCTTGTTCAATCAATACTTGTATGACCTTTTGTATTTATCTAAAACAGCACTTCATTTTTTAGCTTTATTCATTGCTTTCTCCTGAAAAGTTATGTCATAGTTGTCCACAAATTAGTTGAACTTCTGTAAAAAAAAACTCTTTAGACTACTTGTTCAATGGAGTGCTCTCTGATAATTTATTGTCCAGTATTTTTTTTTATGTACAATCTTTTAACTTGTCAAATAGGTTGATGGAGGAGCCCGCTGCTTATGGAAAGTTAGGATTGGCCAACCTTTTGGAACTAAGGGAAGAGTGCTTGCGGGAGTTCCAGTTTGGTGATGCCTATAGAAGCATTAAGCAGAGGTATTTGCCTCATATTGTTATATTTCTTTTGTACACTCTAATCAATCCATGGAGATATTTTCTTATATATTTTTTCTTGTTCTTTTTCACTTTGTCGTAAGCAGCAAACTTGGACAATGCTGCATGGAGATATTGTGCATGGATTTTACAATCGTATACTTCTACTGCACATACTATATGTCTATATCAGTGTTTTAAAATGCGAAGGTGTGAGGCGAGGCGTTGGGACCTCAAGATGCATGAGGCGTAAGTCTCGACTCTCGAGGCATGAGGTTTAAGACTCATAGGAAAAACTCATGTTCTCTTATTTTAACAAATAAATAAAATATAAGAAAAATTGCAAAAAAATTAAAAGATGATGAAATATTATATACATACATACATACATATATTTATATTCGCCTATTCAGGGATATTGTGTGTATGCGTGTGGGCGCACGCTTACACATAGGAAATATTATATCAACTAGGTAACCATTAAAAAAATAAATATAAGAAGGGCAAGTAAATTCCGAAATTTAGATTTACTTTTTTGTTAATATACATATTGAAGATGATGTTCAATCATCAATTCATGTAGTGGATGTAGAAATTTAGTAAAAAATTGCAAAGAAGCTAGGAAGCACGGATACTTTGAAAATAGAAACGTACCCTTATCGCCATATTGGATACGTATCGGATACGGCACTTTAAGGTAAAACTTAACTGTTTTTCATAGTTTCTGCCGTATCGTCGTACCCGTATCGTATCGCCGTATCTAAGTATCACCGTACCCGTGCTTCCTAGCAAAGAAGTCATGAACTATATTGTAAGCGAGTGACTCCAAATTTTTGCAATGTCTACTAGGGAAATTAGTGTGAATTAGACTCAAAGGGTTTTAAAAGCCTAAATACGTTAAACATAATAAATAAAGTGTTAGTTCAAACCAATATCATTATCACCATCATCATCGTCGTCATCATCAATGCCTTACTTGAAATAAATAAAGAGTTTTTTTTTTTAATTTTTTAATTTTTTTTATAAATAAAGTATTATTTGTTATTAGTTGAAACAAATTCAAAAATAAAAAGGCAAATAAAAAATTGATATTTTAGTCTCAGTCATGTGGCTTGAACCCCAATTTTAGTTAATGTATGAGGCGTACACCATAGACATAAAAGCAGGCCTCAAGGCACGCGAGCCTCACGGTTAATCGTCAAGGCGTTTTCCTTAAGCCTCACCTCGAGGCAAGCCTTGAGGTGTACGCCATAGACATAAAAGCAAACCTCAAGGCGCGCGAGCCTCACGGTTAATCCTCAAGGCGTTTTCCTTAAGCCTCACCTCGAGGCGAGCCTTGAGGTGTAAGCCTCACATGCCTTTTAAAACACTGGTCTATATATAAGCAATATATTTGGTCAACGCTGCTTTGGTTGCACAGAGTCACATAAGCATACAGTAACATGCATGGATGTATGACACTATGCGGGATAGAACACATGCACGATAATTGTAAAAGCGTGTTTATAGTAGGCTTCTTACAATATAAACTTATAATATCTTGAATTAGATCAAATCTTAGAAACATGATGTGGTTATATAGATTATCTTTTAGTATTTTTATCTAATTACATGTTCTAATATTTTTAGCCCTACATTTGAACTAAAACAAGCAGTAGACTGGAGCTCTGGATGCACCTTATTCTGATCTCCTGATACTTTTAATTATTTATTGCACGTGATAGGGAAAATGAGGCATCGCTTGCTGTTTTGCCTGACCTCCTAATGGAGCTCGATAGCATGAGTGAGGTATGTTTCATTATGACCTTACCCTTCCTCCCCGCTCAGAAAAGGTAAATAATGGTGATAATAATAATAACAATGATGACAATGATACTAATGCCAATTATATGACAGCTTGGTGCTATTGTTAATTGTATTGATGCATCCCACAACCCCAAGATATTGTCAGGGGACCTTGACAACATAAAAGGTGAATTGTTTCATGGTTCCCAAATCAATGGCTTGGATTTAAGTTTTAGTTAATTAATAGATCATTGAGGATACGGCATCCATATCATAAATATGTAGAGAATAAGAATAATGTCAAATGTTTTGATTTTGGTGATCATTTTTTAGGCTACATTTTATATCGGTATTCTACTCGTGATTGCTTTCCTGATTAAAGTAGTATACTTCTGGTAGAACATTTCCAAAATAAAGGACGAGTAGGATAATGATAGAATTACCTTTGTCTAAGATTTCAAACATCAGTTGGCAAGCTGTTGTAGTTTATGCTTGAGCTGAAGTAGGGGCCACAGCAACAAAGATTTGTTTGCAGCAACTCCATGTTCCGATGTACCTTGGAAATTCCAAAGTACAATTAATGACATTTATTTTTCTTATAGATCATATATGTTACTGTCATTCACCTGAAATTGATTAATATTTTATATTCTCCCCTCACATTCTTCCTGCCCTCTGTCAAGAAATCGATTTGTGTTACTTGGCATTTGGCAAAGCAAAAGTTATTTGAGACTGGCGTTGAGTCCATAACTCAACTATGTGATGATTTTTGTTGCAACCATGTGGTTGTGCGTTCCTAAATGCTTTTTACATTCTACTAACTATTTGAAAGCTTCTCAAATTTGTAGGAGACAAGACTGCATGCCCTAATTGAAGGTGTTCTCGCTGCAAATATCTTCGACTGGGGATCCCGTGCTTGTGTGGATCTCTATCATAAGGGAACCATTATTGAAATATATAGAATGAGTCGCAAAAAGATGCAACGGCCTTGGCAGGCAAGTGCAGTGAAGATATTCCATGCGATGCGAAGTAATTATGTTTGGGCGTTTGTTTATTTTCAGTTGTTCCCATGTATTCAGGTGGACAATTTCGACATATTTAAGGAGAGAATGCTAGGTTCTGGAGACAAGAAGCCTTGCTCACATAGAAGAGCATTGCTCTTTGTGGACAACTCGGGTGCTGACGTTGTTCTTGGAATGCTTCCATTAGCACGGGAACTACTCCGGCGTGGAACTGAAGTAAGTCCATTTGTCTCTGATGCTAGTAAGAAAAAGGTTTAGAATCACTCTGTTGGAGGCTGTCTTGTCCAAGCCATCATCTGGTACTAGTCCTGTTCCGCTTGGCCAAGTCTGAATTGACTCACTTTGGTCCAATAAAATCAAAATGGGTTTCCTAAATGGAGATGTGCAAGAAAAAGATGGGGGTAGTTCTACATCAACGATAACTTCGTTAGGCCCTTCCAATCTGAAGTGTCAGTAATTTAGGAATTGTTCACCTTTTAAGAATATGCAATATGGTTATCCTGCATATGAATGCTGTAAGTAGCTGTTAAACAGGACTTTTCCCAAGTAGGCTTAGTTTGTCTTCTTCACCTGGTCAGTGAAGTTTCTCAATTAATTAACTAATAAACGAGCTTCTTTTGCAGGTGGTTCTGGTTGCAAACTCCCTTCCTGCACTAAACGATGTGACTGCAATGGAACTCCCTGAAATTGTAGCCGAGGCTGCCAAGGTCTGTGTCAGAGTATATGCACAAATAATTATAGTTTTCATGTGCCTTGTATCTCAGTCTCCTCTTTAACAAATGCAATGTCAGATACACACCAACTCAATTATCGGGATTTAGCATCATAGCAATTTTTTGTCAGTTTCAAATATGCATGGGAGTGTACTTCGTAGACATACCAAGTAGTTACATGCATATTTACTTAGAACTTATATTTAAGTACTAACAAATCTACGAAGAGACGAGGGAAATTCTGACTAAATAGTGAGCAAATTATTTTGCTTGACTAGGTGTTAGATAGAACTATAAGGAATAAGAGAAATGATGTATTATTAGAAAATACTGCAAAAATTAAGAAATATAAGAGATGAAAACCTAATCTGACCCCAAAAAACGACTGGCCTACTTTTCCATTTCAAATGCTGTAGTTTCATGATTTCATGAATTAGTTACACCAATTTTGAACATAGCATACATGAAGATAGTTGATTAATCAAAATAAGGAAAATCATTTTTCTAATCCACAGCATTGTGATGTCCTTCGCAAAGCGGCTGAAGCAGGAGGCCTACTTGTGGATGCAATGATAAACATTCAAGATGGTTCTAAAGAGAATTCATCTTCAGTTCCTTTGATGGTTGTTGAGAATGGGTGTGGGAGTCCATGCATAGATTTTCGGCAGGTCAGCTCAGAGCTAGCCGCTGCTGCAAAAGATGCCGATCTGGTATGATTTATTACCATTTTCTGCAATCCTAGTCAAGCTTAATATTTATGTCTTTCCTAATGCTTTACTAATAGATGTGATTTTAATATTTTGAAAAAAAAAAAAGGGGGAAAAGATGCTGTAAATATGAAAAATAAGGACAAAATAGAAAAAAACAAGTATGTAAGGGATCGATTGAAAAAGAACATATAGGTCTGATCCTACACCTATCTCTATGCCTCGTGCAGATAATCTTGGAAGGAATGGGCCGAGCTCTTCATACCAACTACAATGCTCGTTTTAAATGTGATGCTCTAAAGGTATGATTATAATGTCCAACAATACATATTGATGTGGCACACATGCAAGGTGGTTCAGACTCGCCATTTGGTGGGTCATAACTAGGAGATCCTTCAGAATTCGACCTGAGTAAATGATTTCAAACGTCAGAGGTTGGATAATCAGATAAAATAAGGCACTTGGCCAAGAAAACATCCATATATCAGAATGTTATGTTCATCAAATTTAGTTGATTTCCAACTCAGATCTCTTTCGCCTACGTAAATGTGTGTCACGTTGATAGCAGAACCTATTTTCTGTTTCAAGAGTGGTGAAAGTAGATCCGGAGGGTCCTCTTTGTAAGTTTGTTTAACTTGAACAACCTGTTTTGCAGCTTGCAATGGTGAAGAATCAAAGGTTAGCAGAAAAACTGGTACAGGGAAACATATATAACTGTGTCTGCAGATATGAACCAGCCTGTTGAAGGCTCTTACCATCGAAATCAAATAGATGGGTTATGCCAATCTTCATCTTAGACTCGGAGAGGATGGTGGGGATGTGACCATGCAGAATATCAGCCTTTGAACTTTTTTTTCTTTCTTTTCTTTTTCTGTGGGGTGGGGGAGTAGGAGTTGAACTTGTGACCTTGGGCTTCAACAGAGCACCTTCCAATTGAGCTACTGGATATATACAATCTCTGGTCTTACAGTATAGAGGAAAGAAAGAAACATTTTAGTTAGTGCTGTTTTCTAGGTGTAGATTAGAAGAAAGTCAAAAACTACTCCAGTCTATTGAATCTTTCAATTAAAAAAAAAATCTCTAGAATACATTTAAAGCACAAAGGTGGGTGAGTAAATGGCAGACTGGAACTATCAAAGAGGTATGGCCAGTAAATGGCTGTGTATAGTAATTGTTGTTACAAAGATTATTATAATTTAAAATATAATTAATTGCAGTATTCATTGAACAGGCTAAGCACGATGGTCAGGCTGAAGGGTTTCCTCATTTGGTTGTGTTTGGGATTGGTTTCTAACCATATATTAACGGGTTGACTCCGCTGTTTGTTGTGTCAATCTCAACTCAGTTGTTGCTACCACTAGTGTTTAGATTTGTGATCAACAAGGGTCGGTCAATCTTCTAACTAGCCTAGAAGTGGGGTGCGATACATGTCTGTCTTTCAACATATGTATGTATTGTGTATATGATTAATTTGACACTAATCAAATGCAGACTTTCGACATATGTATGTATCTATGTATGTATTGTGTATATGATTAATTTGACATTAATCAAATGCAGACAAACTCGTAGATTTATAATTATATTAATCATTTTATCAAATTAACTTATAGGTGTGTTTGGGTTTGATTTTTTTTCTTGATTTAATCGTTAAAAGTGACAATTTTTTATTATTATTTATTTTTAATAATGTTGTTTGGATAACAACTTAACAAGTGATATAATTAAATTTATAAAATCACTACCATTTTCAGTGGTATTAGGGCTAAAATAATCAAAGTCAAACGAACCCTAACTGATTAGTAGGGTAACTTTATACTAAGCAGTAATAACATATTCTTTCAATGATGTTTTTGTTTTACATATAAATAATACTTGTCAAAGTTGGTCTAGGACTATGGATTCACAAGTCTTCCTATAATACTTCTTTTTTTTTTGACAATATCTTGCCATATATTAGAATCCTTATAAGTGCAGAGTGCTAGAGAAACTCGGGGCACTACAACAATCAGTCTACACTCCCCATACTCTCCAAAAAAAAAAGTCTTAACACTCCCCATTTATAATTGACTAGTTGAAGTGCACTGGAAGGCACGTGTTCTATTAAAAATAATATCTATCTATCTCTCTCTCTCTCTCTATATATATATGGCACGTGCTCTGTTAAAAATAATATCTATATATATTACATAATATAATGAATTTACGTAATAGGTAATAGATAATTAAATCTTATAACATATAGGTTCTTCTATTATCATGAATAACATGGTCCACCTATTGAAAGGTTTGGATGATGTACCATTATAAGTGTGTAATATGCAGAAGATTGAGGTCTTATTGAGATATGTAGATACAAAGGATATTATGGAAAGAAAAAATGTGAGTTTTGGGATAAACTGGTGTATAATTAGAAATGAAGAATATTATGAGAGAAATATATGGAAGCAAAGGGTAATATTGAGAAGGAAGTGATATCATGACAATTAAAAAAAAAAAATTAAAGGGTATGAGAAGAAAAATATGAGCTTTAGAATACTAATATATAAGCAAGAGTATTGTAGGGAAGAATACTATTGGTTGACACCAACTTCTCCCTCTCTTAGCACTGCGTTGAAAAATATGGGTTTTGGGATACAATTAATATATAAGTAGAAATAAATGGTATTATAGGAAAGTAATTATGAAAGAAATTAGTGTCATAGAAAAAGAAAAAGATAATTATGGGCTTCAAATACAATTGGTATATAAATAGAACTAAAGGGTATTATGGGATAATAATTTTAAGATACAATTGATATAAAAGTAAAAACAAAGGGTATTAGGGAGAAGAAAGTATAGAAGAAAATGGTAGTATTAGAAGAGAAATATGGGCTTGGGATACAACTGTTATATGAGTAAAAATAAAGGGTATTATGGGAAAGAAAAGTAAAGGTATTAGGGATAAGAAAATATAGAAGAAAAGGGTAGTATTGGAAGAGAAATATGAGCTTGAGATATAACTTGTATATGAATAAACATAAAGAGTATTATGAGAAAGGAAAGTGTTGGTTGACACTTTCTTCCTCTTTTATCATATGGTAATAGATATCAACTATCTGAATAATATTTTTTTAGACATATCTGTTTAATCGAAAAACAATTCTTTCACTAGTTAGGTGGGGTGAGAGAGAGCGGGAGTGAGATAGGATCATATCCAATTGCAATTAAACTCAAGAGAGTTTAATTGCTTATGTGTCATATTTGGATTGGAGGAGAAAAAATAAGCTAGAAATTCAAATTCAAAAGTTTTTTCTCCTCCAATCAAAATGTGACACATAGGCAATTGAACTCTCTTTAGTTCAATTGCAATTGGTTGTGAAACTTGTGATCCTATCTCGGGAGTGAAGCCCACGACTACTTGGCAAGTTAAAAGAAAATAAATATATGCACACCCTTAAAAAAAAAAAGGGTAATGCTATGAGCACACCACTATTTACTGACTGGATACCATTTATATTATTTACTAACTGGACACCATTAAAATATAACAAATTCTACGAGCACACCAAGAGTAAAAAAATACTTATAAAATTTCTACTTATAAACTATTTTAAGGAAAATACTTTTTTCCCCGCGCCCCTCAACATCCTCCCACATGTCCCTTTTTAACCCTCACTAATAGTGGTTAAGATTCACTCACCTCTAGAGTCCTTTCATATAACCTTGGTTTTTAGAAGAAGACAAAAAATAGGAAATATATTAACCTTAAAAATACTAACCTTAGGTAGATTGAGCTTAACCATAGTTAAAGGGGTTATATAAGCTATCACGTGTCAATTTTAACACCCATTAATTGTGGTTAAATTCACTCACCCTTAGGGTTCACCCATATAAGTCGCCACGTGTTAATTTTATTGAAAGAGTACCTTCGTAGCCCTGTGAACCATGAAACAACTGTTTCTGTAGGATTATCAATATGATAAATAAGCACAAAGCATGTAGAAGGAGACAACATATAGAAAGAGACAAAAATGAATATAAAAGAAGAAGACATTGAGAAGATTACTTCTACAAAAGGAGAAGACTGTTTTTTAGGAGAGTTTTTAGTAAGATTTTAGGGATTTGGGGTGTGGGTGCGCATAAAAATACAAACTATAAAAAAAATATAAGTTATTTTTTTAAATGGTGTCCAGTCAGTAAATAATGGGGTGCTCATAGCAACACCCAAAAAAAATTGTCACATATTTTTCAGATGAAATTAAGTATGAATAGGAGCTCCGGTTGAAGAGATCAATATAGCAACCCAAAAAATGTATTTGAGGGGAGTATTTTGGAAATTACAAAAAAAAAATTAGTTGACAGAAATATCAAATTACCCCAGCCATAAGGAATATATTTAGAGTAATTTGGTTATCTCTTCAACCAGAGCTCCTGTGCATAGTTAATCTCTTTTATTATTAAAAATTGTCCTTGTTAATATATTGTAACCCCAATGTTACAAATGATTCATAGCAAATTAACATATCTGGAAAAAAATGTCATATTTTGTTTCCTAACATGTCCAACACACACACACATATATATATATATATATGTATATGTGTATGTATGTATATTTTTATGTGATAAGGTGGAAGGAAACACATAGGGGGGGGGGGGGGGGGGTAATTCAAACGCACACAGGGGGGGGGGGTAATTCAAACGCACACAGCTCAATAAGCTTCACCCATGCCTCACCTCAAAACGGGTGCAAACTGGTTGAGAGAGTACACACGACTCTGCCACCTGTGTGGGACTATGTCAAATATACTTATTGATCATTTGTAACTTTGCAAAGAACATTTTTAGCATGACATTTTGGAAATAACTCCAATTAAGGGGTTTCTTATGTGTTCTTTCATAAATGCTTTAGACAGGTGGTTATGTAGCGCACTCTCCTGAATTCTTAAAAAAGGCCTCTACAGATTTTTTTTTTTTTTTTTTTTTGAATTCATGCATATCATTCAAACAAAGCCATACAAGACAGACTCTAGGGCTGGACATTGCTAGCAACATCACCAAGACTATGAAGTCTAACATCCTGAAGAGAAGGGGAAACAACCTCGAGCCCTCTCCGGACTGAGAAAGGGAGAAGGTAGCTAGCCACTGCGCAAGCCCGTTCGAAGAGTGAGGGGCAAAAGAGAATGTCACCTTATCAAAACCATTGAAAGCCTTTAAATCCTCCATAAGTATCAGCACTTCTAACGGAAAGGATCCCCCGAGTGAGTTCAGAGCGAGGATAAGGTTTAGGGAATCTGATTCAACGATAATATTTTTCCAATGACGTTCATGAGCCAAGAAGATTCCAAGACAAATAGCATTTGCTTCAGCCATAAGAGGGGAGCCACAATTAGATATTTGCACTCGAAAGTCCACCATCTGCCCGTCTGTCACGCTCCAAAATCCCCCTTAGGAGAATTGAGAACTTTGACACGTGACTTACTGGACTTAATCCATTTAATAAGCTTTAAAGGCATACAAAATTCTGAACTTAAAAATTTCTTCAATAGAATAATATTTAATACCTCAACTGAACATCAATTAAATCTAATTAAACTGAACCTACATAAGAATCATCCTCGTGATTCTCAACTTTTTAATTAAACATATCAAATCTAAATATCTCAATTTAAAACTAAAACATAATAAACTAATTACAATCTCTCTGGAATTTAAATAATTTCTAATAAACTAAAATCAAAATCCCATTCCTCTTCGGGATGATCACCTGTAAGATCTTCCTTACGTACTCTTCTTCAACTTAGGGCTCCTGCGTACAACTATTAAATCTCGAATTTACGAACAACAAAAGTCATCGGCTAAGTAACAAGTTACTTCGCATATATAACAATCCACAGTAAACAATATCATAACTATAACATGTATACAAGTAACAGTTCAATTACAATTCTCATACATAAATCAGAATGTAGAACATATTTTCTTTTCAATTCTTTCATGTGTTCACTTGTACTTATCTTCTTTATCTTATTAATTACTTGACTTTTCTTTCTTGTTATACTTTTCTTGACTTGTCTTTCTTGCCTTAATTTTCTGACTTATCTTTTCTTTTTTCATGAATAAATCAAACAGCATGCACAATGCGATAACTTAAAATAACTCTACCCCATATATTGGGTAGAGATTAACATATATCCTACTTTCCAAGGTACCACATGGTTTACACATTATCTGGTGCATACGGCTTATCTACACATTATCCGGTGTATATGGCTTGTCTACACATTATCCGGTGTATACAGCTTGTCTTGCCTTGATCTTAGGCTTGTGGGTACTCGGTCAGTGCAAAACTCAATCATGCATTCATCGCTTTCGTGTGTACTTGTATAATACTTGTAATCTTGCTTTTTATCATGCTTTTACATATTTATTATCTTGAGTGAATGCTCGGTAATATATTATTGGTTAAATTATACCTAAAACTATTAGTCAAGGGCCATAGGACATCTCATTATAGTGTCTCATTCCACTATGTTAATCAGGCTTAGGCAAGCTTGACTCTCATCAAAGGTTCATTTACCTAACAATATATCATGTATAAAAACATAAAATAAACATACAGTAACATTCATGTTCTCAATAATTTAATAGACTTTAACCACAGTTTACTTTTCTACATGCATAATTCACAATTTAATTTAAATATCAATAAATCCCTTTTTAATCGAGATCAATATCATAATTACACTATATAATTTATCAATCATAATTCTCATAAATTATATCTACAAAACACACTAACATGTAACCCTAATTTCACAAATAATTTATATCCATCATTCAATTATTTTATACATTACATTCAACTCCAAAATCGCATCACTTCCTCCATTCTCAATCCATACATACATCACAATTTTCATTCACTTTCCCCTTGTTGATATACATTATAAAAATCATAAATAAAATATCTCAAAAAATCATGAACATATTTAATAAGGGATATACATAATATAATATGCTTTGATCTTGTTTTCTTACTTTAAATCCAAAATATTTATTCTTATTTATATTAATAATCATCATATTGTTAGAAAGAAATTCATATTTATATTATTTATAAAAAAATTGCATGAGGGATGATCAAAATCTCTTTATTTTACTATCAATCATGTTCTTTACATTGATCTTATCATTACATTCATATTTTAGATTAATAGTTATAAAATTGAGAACTAGGAAAAATTATTTATCTTACTTGATCGTTTCCCTACGATCTTATGCTTGTGAATGGGGCTCGATCTCGATCTTCAAGTCTCTCTCCTTCTTCTTTAGTTGAATCCTTGAAATCCTTAGGTTTTTTCTTCTTTGGATCTCTCAAAATACTCTATTCTTTCTATTTTTGATGTTTATGAGGCTCTAGAAAACCTAATTCACGAGTTAATGAGATATACCATAGGGGAGGTACAAAATCAAAAATCATGATGTTTCGGACAATTCCCGTGTTGGGCGATCGATCGCCCATTTGGGCAATCGATCCCCCCCTAAATTTTTTTTTTATACTCGGAACAGCCTTCGGTATTTTGTCCATAACTTTTGACCCGGTTATCGGAATTGGACGATTCAACTTGCGTTGGACTCGTCATGCAAAGGGAAACAATTTCATGTTTAATAGATAAATCCCAATTTTAAGTTTTTAATTACATAAATGAGCTCTAAAACTGACTGGTTTGAAATGAATTTCAGCAGCCCAGATTTTCAACAGACCCGATTTTGGAAATTCAACATTTAACTTATCTTTGACTAAAAATCTGGAAAAACGATAAACATGAACTTAGAAGAGGGTTTTCATACATTTCTAATGGTTAAAAAATCATTTGATTCCGATTAACGGTGACAAAACTAGAGCTTCTTGAAGTTGAGGGTATGTTAAGACATCCATTTTTATTCATCTTTTAGGAACGCATGCATTTAAAATTGGGCACATATTTTAAGAAATTCATATAAATGGCACGGATGTCAAGAAACTAAATTTTGGGTCTCTACACCGTCACTATCATGATCCACTACAGCTGCACCCTCTAAAGAGCCTTGATGAGAAAAGGCCCCATTACAATTAATTTTCAAGAATCCAACCATCGGAGGCTCCCAAATGGAAGGGGCTGCAATCTGCGGTTTAGGATTAACAATTGGTCAAATCGACCAGACTTCGATAGCGAATGCAAATGCCTGAGATAAAACATCAACACGATCAAAAGAAGACTGTGAGAATAATTTTTCATTACGCGATTTCCACAGATGCCAAAGAATGGAGGCAAAGTGAAGTAATAGAACATCAGGCTTAGGATGGAGACGGAGTTGATGAACAATGTAGATCTCCCACTCGACAAAGGAATTAGAATCATCTGAGTGATTTTGCAGGGCCAGAGAGGAGCTGAACCATAAGGCTCAGGCAAAAGTACATTGAATCAGGCAATGTTCCATCGTTTCATAAGCGAATCCACACCAGGGGCAAGAAACACCGTTTGCTATAATTCGACGACACAAATTGGCACCCACCGCCAATGCATTAGAATCCCCTCCAAATAAAGAACTGAATTTTCCAAGTGATCTTCACCTGCCAAATAGTTTTCCAAAGAGATAGATTCTGAGGAATGACAGAGGCCCCAAGGGCAACAATAGGAATTGGGCCATTGTGCATGGCCACATGATACACTGATTTAACTGAGAACCATCCTTTAGGATCAAAATGCCATACCCAACGATCAACCACTCCTCTAGAACTAGGATGGATGGATAAAATAGTTGTACGCTCCCCGGCAGTAAAAAGACAATGGAGTGCATATAAATTCCAACATTTCGATATGGGATCAATTAAATCTACAACATAAAGGAGCATCTGGCGGGTGACCAGAGAAAGTTTTATACCTAGGGAGGGAGGGGATCGGATCCAAGGGAATCCCAAATGAGAATGTGATTGCCAGTTCCCACTTGCCACCGAAGACCGTTGAGCAACAATTTTCGCCCTTCTAAAATACTTTTATAGCCCAAGGAGGGCCGGTGGCCCAAAGAAGCTTCAAGGAATTCACAATGAGAGAAGTACATAGCTTTAAGTAATCTGGCCCATGATGAGTTAGGAGATGAGATGAAGCGCCAACACTGCTTAGCCAACAATGTATTGTTAAAATGCGAGAACATACAATTAGATACTGGCTCCTAAGTTTTACTCATTTTTAAAATTTTAGGACTGCAAAGAACCAATAGCAAGTTAACACATCACAAGCTTTCTACCATCTAACTATGCAGAAGCTAATTTCAGAGGGGGATCAGCTCCCAACCACCACAACAAGGCTCCAGAGCTAGAGCAACACCCCTTAACACCTACTAGGGATTGTAACAAGCCGGGTTAATCGGGTAACCTGCCCCGCCTCTATTAGGACAGGTTTGAGGAGCTCTTAAACGGGGTAGGGGCAGATTTGAGAATGAAATGTCAGCCCAAGTCAGGTTTGGGCCGGGGATGAGTTTAAGCCACCCTGCCCCGTTTATATTATGAAATCATTGTTTTACCCTTAATTTAATCCTAAAATTACCTCAATATATTACTTATAATATGAAATATAGTCCTGACCTGTCTAGTGCTTAATAAGATGAGGCGGGATGAAGACAAATTTAAGAAGTGTTTTGAAAAATCGGAACCAACCCGTCCCACTCCGGGTTTGAGACGGGAATGAGGTAGGACTTAGGAGTTTTCCATTAAGGGTGGGGTTGCTAATCCATGCTTAGAATGACAGCTTTCATTCAATTTATTTATCTACTCATGGGAAGCGCAAGGCAGAAATATTTTTTTTTCCTGGCATTTCACAAATCAGGCGCTAAAAAGGGGAGAAGTCATTTCATTTTCCCCCCATAATTTTGATTCCTCCCACTTCATATCTCTCCCCCTTTTCAGGGTCTCATGTCCACTGATTTGTAGAGGCAGGAAATTTTTTCCTGGCATCCCTAGGCAATCCTGAGCCGTAACCCAAAGGGCTACAGCAGTATGCTATTGGTTCTCAATTAAAAAAAAAAAAAAATCAAAAGTAATAAAAATTTTCACGTAGCCCTTAACCTTTGAATTTTTCAATGGACCAATAGAACGCCTGCTGTAGCCCTTTGGGCTACATCAGGGACTGTTTTTAATCCATGCAATCAGCCTGAGAAAGAACAGTCAAAAAAGGGTGAGATTCTGGTCATGGGAAACACTGACGTCAGAAGGTCAGATGTTCATTTGCTACAGTTTGCATGGACTTGTCAACTTCGGCTCGTCCGGCCAAGCTTGTCGTCGTGGGTCGGGTGGGACCGGTCTGTCCTCGGTCAGCAGTGGGATTGTCGTACACCCTGGCCCAGACCCCCCCTCCAACTCCGAAATGGGATTTGGTGTACCCTCTCTAACTGGCCGACACGTGTCTTTTTCATACCTTTTAACTGTGGTTAAGATTTTCTAACCATTAAGGTTCAATCATTTAATTTGGTTTTTAGAGAAACATATTAAAAGAAATTTAACTACAAGAATTAAATTTTTTTAACTAAGGTTAAAAGGGTAGTTAAAGGGCTTTGTGAGTAAGGTCATACGGTTTTGGTCCGGCAGTTGTCTCACACCAAATCCTTTTTCATTCGAATTCCGATTCCACGAAATTCAATTCCCACCCCAACACTCTTTCTTTGTCCCCTTGTTCATCTCCACTTCCTAGAAATCAAAACCAGATTTCTTTTTACTGTTGGATGTCATTTTAGTAAATTAACTACACATTTTCACCACTTTTTTGCTCCCTCTCTATATATATAGAGCTTCTCTACGACTCTTCTTCCCATCTTCCAAACCTCTCCAATGCAGCAACTTCTTCTCTTTCACCTCCTCATTTTCCAAACCCTAGCTCCCTTCACCTTCTCTTCTTTTGTTTCAGAGCTTCTTCCACCATTACATCTCCTTATCCAACCATGACAAGCCCAAGCAGTACTAAGCACTCACATGCCCAAATATAGGCGCTATCCTACCTGAGCTTTTAGGGAGTCATGACATAAATTTTGCATGCAGGTATATGCATGCAGGGATGCATGCATGTCATGGTCACGTTAGGTTACAACCGAGTCTCGCTTGTTGTTCTTGACCTTGTAAGGCCTTCTCTCATCAACTTGAAACCCGTTAACCAGATGATTACGGTGAGTGCAGTTTCGGCCATTGTCAAGGATCTATCTGTAATGGTTTGCCCTATTTTAGTGTAATTTCCCTCTTAGTTTCTGTCTATCCCTCCTGAGCAATTGATATATGTATTCTTTGTGCCTTTCTTGTGGACGTTACCTTTTTCCTTTTATAACTTTTGTCTTGGGTTATACCTCGTGGTTCTCATGGTTGGGTTAACACGGTCTGCTTACTGAATGCATTATTATTCTCTTTACATTGTGTGTACAGTTAATGTGTAAGAGAGACGCAAACTCTTTGGTAACGTTGAGAGCAAGTGTACGTGAGGCGTCTTTTCAATTTCTCGTGCTAAGTCAACTCTTATAATGAATGGATTGAATCCAATAAGACTTTTATTATTATTTTTTAACCCAAGAAAATTACACCATTACGTAAAGATATTTTTGTCATTTAAACAAACCATTGCCGGCTTTTGTAAAGACTTTAATATCCTCCGTAAAGGATTCTTTCTTTGGATTATTTAAGAAAAATGTCTGCTTGGAATGAACTACTGTATCTAAGTGAAGAAAAAATAAATAAAAACTGTTCAATAGCTTAGAAGCAATGTGTGCCCTTATCGTGAGGGTATAGCTGAGACCAGAAGGTGTGGCCATCTCATGAGGGTAACTGAGATCGAGATCGAGTCCCCGTGAGGATGTTGCAAACAAGAGTTCACTCTATAACTAATGAAAAAATAGAAATTAATCTAAAAGTTTCTTTTTGATCATTAAAATGAAATATTCATTTTTGAGGGTATTATTGTCACTTTAAAATCCACTTTCTATTTTTTAATGACCAAAAGACCCTCAGTTTTTTTTTTTGGGAGAGGGTATCATTTACCTGTATGTTATTACAGGGTTAGTGATTAGCATCGGGGATTGGAGTTCTTGCTATTCATCATCCTAAGAAAATGGATCTTGAGACCTCTCTATTGAGAGAGGCCACACCCAGCACTGGTGCAAGAGGCGGGGTGTAAAGACCCACAGATCTTGGATTGTCTAAAAGTAATCCTTGATTTTGATATTTCCTATGTAGTTATAGGTTGGGTACCCCTGCCTTCAAGCCAAGCTGGTTGGGCTCGGCTGTGCCATCAAGCCAAGCTCTTATTTGAGCTCAAATGTTTAAACAATCGGCTCATATTAGGGTTCGGTTTGGCTTGAGCTCGACTCAAAATATTACATATATATATTATTTTTGATGATAATATTATTATTAATATATAATAATACCTTTTAATTTATAGTAAATAACTTTTGAAAACAATAATAACAAAAACATTGAAAAGTTAAGAGCAAAAATCATAACCATAACTCTATACTTTATCAGGAATACTATACTTAAATCAAAAATGGGATATGATTAAATTAATTATGTGCGTGTTCTTGTATGATAATTTAATAATAAATAATTTGATTAAAATTATATAAAAAATTAACTAAAATTTGAATCAAACTTGAGCCAACTCGAGCTTAGTTTATCTTAAATCAAGTTCGATTTTGAGCAAGCTTTTCAAGCCAAGCTCAAGCTGAGTTGAGCTGGAGCATGTTCAGACCAAACTTGGCTTGAATACATGTCTATTCACGACCATAACTAGTCTGTACCTCATTAGCGTGAAAAGGTGATCAATTTCTAGAAGGTTTTGGATTGTCTCCGGCCAAGCTAGAAATTAGTCTCGGGTTCCATACATTGTGCGACAGTTGGCAAAAAAGGGGAGAATTCATTCTATTTTCTCCACATGATTTTGACTTCTCCTCATTTGATATCTCTCCTCCTTATTCTCATACACTAATCGCCACATGTCTTAATATGTGTCGAAATCATGGGCCCATGATTTTGACTTCTCGACCACTTGTCACCTATTTTATGGAACCTGAGACAAGCCCTTTTGGCTTCGCCAAGACAATCCGAGGCCTTTCTAGATACGAAAATCCTAACAGACGGGTAGAAGTTTCCCTTGGATGATGTAATTGGAGGATCCATTAATCCCCTAACAACTAACCATAGGTCCAGGGGTGGAGCTGCCGCGGGGAGGGACCCCCCAAATTTTTTGTAAATTCCTACTGCCGTAGTGTGAATAGTGGGCCCCTCAATTTAATTTTTTTTTAGTATACTTGTCCCCCCCCCCCAAATTTTTTTTGTAGTACATAATATAGTGCCCCCCCACCTCATTTTTTTGTCATATATATAGTGGGCCTCCCAATGGAGTCCCCTTATGCCCTTGAGATTGCCACATGTCCCTATTGACACCCTTAACTATGGTTAAAATTCACCCAATCTCAGGGTTCACCTACTTATCCTTAGTTTTTAGAAAAAAATATTTAAATAATTTTAACCTTAGGAGTTAATTCAAAAATAAATTTGATATATATATTTTTTAAACCAGGGATAGGTGGATGAATCTTAACCAAAATGAAGGGGTATTAATAGGGACGCGTGGTGACCTCAAAGGCAATACCCCCGATGAAAAATTCCTGGCTCCGCTCCTGCATAGGTCAATGATGTCTGCAAAAAAAAAAAAAAAAAAAAAAGGATCATGCTTAGAAGCTTGTAAAACCTAATTCGTACTAGTGTGCCTAGGCACATTAGCATTTTCTAAAAACCCTAATTAGAGGGGAAGTGCTGATGTAGCAGACTAAGGAGTGCACCCACCAAGTGTGGGCTCTTTTAGCATTATCTAAGAAAAAAAGAAAGAAAGAAAATGGAGTGGCAATGTGTAGAGAAGTCTCAGACGACCCAAACCCTAACTCAAAAGGAAAGTGGGGTAGAAATGGCGGGTTGGGGCCCGGATTGTCACCCATAGCCTTAACATGGACAAGACAATATCTTAAATGCTAACTGAGAGCTTGGATTTGATATTAATCCATTACACAATGTTCTAAAACTGGATTAGATGTTAACCCGGGGGGGTATTGTGGAGGGAGGTGGGGTTGATCCAAAACCGGTCAGGTAAGCCCCAGTTAACCTAGTGGCATCACTTGCCAACTTGGCATCATAAATATAGTTAATGTTAATATATTGAGGCATGCTAGCCCTACTTACACCCAAAACCCAACGTTTGCTAAAGCAATGACATGTGTTGTTTTAGGTAAAAATAATGATAAGTGTTGATATTTGGTTGAGAGTAGGGCTAGCATGACTTTAATATAGGATAAAGCTTCTGGGACCATATTAGGGCCGAGACCACCGAGACCGTGCTCATTGAGCACAAGATTTTAGGTGGGGCCTACCATGTGAAATGAGCCACATCTGAATTCCCTTTTCGGGAGCACGATTTCAAAGGTCTCGGCCCTAAGACTCTTCCAGTAGCAAAGTCATTCTATACATAAACACCTTAAAAAAAAAACCAGAATCGTCCTAAATAATTTTATAACCTATGGTCTCAATATGACAAAAAGTATTGAGAATAAACAAAACATACATGTTATAATATATTCAAATATGGTCTTATAAAAATACAAGAGGGCATTTGGTCTAGTGGTATGATTCTTGCTTTGGGTGCAAGAGGTCCCGAGTTCGATTCTCGGAATGCCCCGTTTTTTAATTAATTTGTTTGCTCCCGAGCCCATTTCATCATTAGGCATCACGACAAAGAGCAAGCGAGCTAGAATGAAAAGTAGAGAGATTTCTTATTACTTTGACCTGGAGTGGAAGGACAACAAAACAGGCTTTAATGCGAAAACTACAAAATCTCTGCCACTTCCAAATGAGTTTAGTAGGAGCCTCAATAATTTCTCAACGTACGCGAAACATAACTGGGAAGATGGAATTTGTGAAAAACGAAATGAGATTGGGGATTATAGAGAAATCCAAATGAATTTTGATAAAAAAAAAAACAAACCTTTAACAGTAATTGGGGGTGTAGCCTAGGAGAGGGGTGGAGATGGGTCACTGAATTTCTGAGAGAAAATATATTTTTTACAAACTGTCACAAACAACATGATGACCCATGAACTTGAACCTTAAAAACAAAATTCAGGGACTATGCCCCTAAACTCCTATTGTTAGCCTCCTGCAATAGATTCCTGGCTTCGCCCTTGATCGGAGAAGACTTTGAGCTTTTGAAATGATGTAGTTGCTTTTTCTTAGGGTGTGATTGTTTGCCAAGAGAATGAAAGAAAGTAAAAGAAAATAGGGGAGAGAAGTGTTGAGAAGTGTTCGGTTGAGAGGAAAAGAAATTGCAAGAATCTGTGGGATCTACAGATTCTTGTCTTTTAGTGCATAACTTTCTCTCAAAATTTTTCTTAAAAAAGGTAGGTTCTTTTGGAAGAAAGAAATATTAAAAGTTTTGATTTCTTATTTTGTCATTAACTAATGTCACATCATCTAGTATATTTCATATAAAAATGAATTATTTGAAAGGGTAATTTAGAAATATCAACCCTACTTTCTTTCACTTTCTTTTCTTTGATACCAAACACCCAAAAGAAAATTTATTTTCTTTTGTATCACTTTCTTTTAATTTACTTTGTCTCATTTTTTTTTTCCTTCACCCATTACTTTCTCTCATTATAAAAAAAAAAATCAATTTCTTTAATACCAAACACCCAAACTGGATTCCAGTCCGGATGAGTTTTTTTAGAGAGGACTTCATAATATATTGCCTAACACTAGAATTTTGAATTTTGTAGAGGCAACTCTTTCCGAAGCCATTCTAATTATGGGGTATTTCTCCACCCCAAGCCCCTTCTTTTCCAAACCTTTATTCAGTGAGAGAAATTATAATTAAAAAATTTATAGATAATTTTATTACCTTTGTTGTGCTTGGAGAATTTAATGTAATTAATTGTGTATAATAAATTATCTCTACTATTATAATACGAGAAGGGTGGATAGCGTTACCTAAAAATATATCTCTAAAATTATATTTCTAGATTAGTTAAGTACTTTAGGATATTATATTAATTTAAAAATATCTAACCACATCTCCACTAATTAGGAGGTTGGGATAAGAGAACATGAGTGTATGGAAACGGTTTTACCATTATCCTCTCCTACCATTATCCTCTCCTAAATCTTCTCCTAATATGGATCCCATTCCAAAGGAAACAGTTTTACCATTATCTTATTTTAAATTTTTTCCTACAATAGTAATCTATTAAATCCCACAATAGTTAAATTCATTGTTTGTGGTTACTGACTCACTTCCCTTCATATAAAAATTCATTTAATTCAATATCTTATAATTTTTTGGATTGTATACTCACGTGCCTTCCACTAGTAAGTTTAGTGTAAGTAGGTGCACTTATAATAACACTTTTAAATATAGCAATATAGCATATTGTTGGGAGGAGTGCAGAGCGAGAGAGGGGGGAGGGGGGGTTGCATGATTTTGGTACTTTATTTGTTTGGAGTGAAACCTTGTGAAAAAAAAAATCAAAACAATTCTCTGAATTTTTAGAATTTTTTTGTACTTGTGCATAAAATAATATTAGAGAATTATTTATAATTAAAAATTCATTTTAAGCATGTCAAAATCAAGGTTACCTAATTCGCCACCACTAGACCGAATCATGAGCTAGGGTGAACCCAATACCTGAACTCAATAACTCTAGTTTGACAATTTTCCTGTATGAGTTCAACATATATTATATAAACAAGCTAAATTAAAGAACCTATCAATCAAAAAAATAATAATTTAAGAACCTAAATGAACCGAGAAACAAATTGTCTCATCCTAGGGCTGTCAATGAGCCAAGTCAGCTCATGAGCCGGCTCGATTTGTCTCAAAAAAAGCCGAGCTTGAGTTGGGTATTTGAGCTCGTTGAGCTGAGCCGAGCTATGCTCGTTTGTTAATCAAGCCAAACACAAGCAACAAGGTACTTGGCCTAGCTAGATTAATTTTACTATACTACTTATAATACCCTAATAATATTAGCTTTCACATAAAAGTTAAGAAACTTAAATATAAATTTATGTTGGATACACTACTATGATCCCATGGTGGTGGGTTGTGGAGTGGTGGTGGTGGTGAGTGGTGGGTGGTGGTAGCAGTGGAGGTGGTGCGGTGGTGGTGGTGAGTGGTGGGTGAAGGTTGGAGTGATGATGGTGGTGTGAATACATTTTGTTTCTTTTTTTTATTTCCAAAAATAGGGGTAGTAGAAAATTTCTATTATCTTGATTCTTAAAAAAATTTGATGCTAGTTTTTAGAAACAAAAATACAGAAACATGCTTACCAAACATGTTTTGCGTAAAAATTTTGTTTTTAAAAACAAAAAACAGAAATATAGTCAAACAGGGTCTTAATAAGTATTTTCTATAAATAAACATTTTTTTATAAATAAATACTTATAATAAGCAGCTATGAAGCTATTTATTTATAAGGACTTTTTGGGCTGGTAATCATTTTTATTTTTTGCTTATTTATTTTTATCAAATAAATTTATTTATAAATAAATACTTATTCTCGTGAAGAAATAAATAAGTATTTAATATCAAACAATTTTCCTTCTCTTAGTTTGCCCACAACTTAAACCAAAAATAAAAAAAAGAAAATAAGGTATTATTTAGTATTTACCATCTATTCAATCTTCGTCTCTTCCTTCCTCCTCTTTTACCGAATAAACAAAATGGCGTCAACATTCTCTGCACTCACCCTTCGTTCTCCTTCATATCCTACACTCTCCTCCTCTGCTTATCCTATGCACTCTCCCACCATCTTCCCCAAACAAACCCTAGATTTTCCATTCCGAAGCCCTAAATTCTCCCGCAGGGCCACTTTCCTTCCTCCTACCTCTGCCGTTGCCGTCGCCGAGAAGTTAGAGAAGATCGGAACCGATCTCGAAAACCTAACTCTGGCAGAGGCTTGAGTCCTCGTCGACTGGCTACAGGAAAAGCTCGGCGTCTCCGCTGCGTCCTTCGCTCCGGCCGCCGTTGCCGTCGCTCCGGGAACGGCGTCCGATGCGGCGGGCCCAGCGGCGGTTGAGGAGAAGACGGAGTTCGATATGGTAATCGAGGAGGTGCCGAGCAATGCGAGAATCGCGACTATTAAGGCTGTGAGAGCTCTAACGAATTTGGCATTGAAGGAAGCGAAGGATTTGATAGAAGGTTTACCGAGGAAATTCTAGGAGGCGGTGTCCAAGGAAGAGGCTGAAGAGGCCAAGAAACAGCTTGAAGTAGCTGGAGCAAAGATCGCCATTGTTTAGAACAATCGGATGGCTTGGTAAATTTCGCTACTTTGTATCCACTTCAACTGTAGTAATTTTTTTTTGTTAGTGCTGCTGTTGTAATCTTGCATTTCTTGTGAAATTCCCCCAAATTTTTTGCACTTTTTTTTTTTTTTTGGTGCTAAATTGATCTGTGAATTGTGTTTGAACTGAAATCAAAATTCTTCTTTAAGAATCTGTGCAAATTAGTGAAATGTGTTCTATACATGATTCTGCAGGCGTTCAGGGATAAGAGATAAGGTATCCACAGTTTGAGCTTAGTCTCTACTGCAGTCAAACATGTCGTGAATGCCAATTTTTTTGGCAGTGATTAGCGCACCACGCATCTGACTACGCATTCAAATGTCGTCCACGTGTTCCTTTTAATACCCTTTTAACTATGATTAAGCTTAAGAAAATTAAGATTAATATTTTTGTTTTTTATTTCTTTTTTAAAACCAAGGTTAGATTGCTCAAACTTGTGACTAAGTGAATCTTAACCACAGGTGATGGATGTTAAAATGGAGACATAGACGAATGAGAACCGCACATTTGACTACATAGTCAAATGCCACGGTAATTTAAACATTTCCAAACAACTTTAGTATGAAGAAAATGTTTATTTTCTGCCGTGTTTTTTTAGTACTCTGTAAGTGAATTGGGTCCTGAAATACTGGTTTTCTTTGAACTGTAAGGGATGAAGCATCAGTCTCCAGAATGAAATGCTGCCTTTTATTTTGCTTTGCCAATGTAACAGCCAAATCATAATACCTGCTTCCTCAATCCGAGCATTACCTGCCTAGAGAGGTAAGAGAGCTCAAGCTACTAAATCGCCTGCATGATCTAGAACTACCACTGTAACTGCTGCGGTTTATAACGGCCGGAAGGGGATGTTTGGTTGCAGCTAATGGAAATTCAGTCCCACATACCATGATACAGGTGGATGGGTCTCATAACTGAATCTATGATATCAGATTGCAAGAGAAAACTGGCTTGCTCACACGTTATGCCTAGGGGTGGCAATCGGGCTGAGTTCCGGTTTCAAAGCCTTCGTAAATGTGCCCTTTTTTTTGGGCCGGGCCTATTAAAAAATACTAAAATTGAAGCACAAACTCAGCTCATAGCCACTCCAACTTATGATTACCATTCCCATCACAGGTCCATCATCTCTTGCTCCCTGCTGGTGCCCACCGTTATCATGATTAGAGGTGTATCTGAACTGACCTAGCTCGAAATTCGGCTAAGCTAGGCATGAAAAAGCTTGGCTTGATCTCGAAAAATAGGCTCAATTGAGCTGAGCCGAGTTATTTTTTGAGTTTGAAAATGTATTCAACCGAGCTCGAGCCAATTTGGCTCGGCTAGAAGCTCGGCCCAATTGAGACTCGGTTCGCCTCGACCTCGGTTTGAATATTGTATAAAAATAATATTATATATCTCATTATTATATATATAAGTAATATAATTATTATATATTTATATATATAGTAAAAATATTATTATTTTTATTTAAAAATTATTTTTTAATAATTCAATCCGAGCTCAAGCCATTAAGCTCGAATAAATTCAAGCTTGAGCCTAACCGAGCATAGTCTACCCAATTCGAACATAGATGAAAAAATTTCAAACCGAACAGCTCAAGAATAGAGGAAAAAAATTTAAACCGAGCCGAGCAAGGCTAAGCCCGGCTCGAATACACCCAAAAATTCATGCTCCAGCAGATCAATTTGCTTACTCTATCTTCCGCCAAAGCACACTCATTAGGGTGGAGGTAATACACACACCTCACAGTATAAAGAGCAACGTGGCTGTTAAGACAGGCTCGTGGCCGACTGGCCCTAAATGGTTACAAATCAGGAAGAAATTTCCACTACAGGAGCCACTATTTACCTTAAAACGATATGTATCTGTTTTTTAAACAATATTTCTCTGACTTGTTCAAGGTATATTTTCAAATAGGAGTGCTAGCTAGAGCTGTAAATTGAGCGGATATTCTATAAATAGTGAAATAGTGTATTTGTATTCAAGTCCGACTAAAATTATTCAATTACCTTATAATAAAATAAATAATAATAATGCAATATATATATAATATTAAATAATTTTTTAATATAACATTATATTTTATATAAATATAATTAAGTAACTAAATTTAATATTTCTTATATTAATTAAAATTTAATATTAGAAAATTTATTTATCTTTTCTTGGTTGCTTCCCGGGTGCCAATCTAGAATTTCTACAGTCCTTCTCATAAGAGTCGATCAATCGGGGTGTGAAGGTTATAAGAAGATACTATTCATGGTTGTCTTTCCTAAAATATGGTAGAGTTCTAAACCAACTTTCCTTTCAAAGAGACTATTTCTATAGAAATAGAATTCTTCCATAACATATGGTAGAGTCCTAAACCAACTCTCCTTTAAGATTCTCCCCTAATATGATAGAGTATTTCAGACACTCTAGCATTAGGAGTGAATCTTCAGAGTAGAAAAGTTGACATTGATCCAGTGTGCAGAATGTGTGGAAATGAAGTTGAAATAGGTGTGCATTTGTTTTTTGAATGTGAGTTTGCAAGGAGTGTTTGGTTTGGATCGTCAGTTTGTTATGTCAGTGATAAGGGTATCGTCGTTTCTTTGGAGAAATGGTGGGATATGTGGTCAACATGAGCTTTGTTTAAAGCCAACAACTTTGAGGTAACAATCAACCTTATTTGAGTGTTCTGGATGATCTGAAAATCTAGAAATGAATGCATATTTGAAAACTCTAAACCTGATCCTAGAAGAACAATAGAAAGAGCAAATGTGTATGCTTTCGAACTATCTTCAGTGCATACTTCTATCCCTACCTTGGATATCTTCAACAACTCGGTTGGAAGTCAATCTGTGGCTAATATGGATGCCCTGGAATGGGTCGCCCCTCTCATTGGTTGGCTTAAAATTAACGTGGATGGCTCATTTTCCTCGGACGGATCGATTTTAAGTGTGGGGGGATTGGCAATGACCCATACAGGTAGACTTGTTGCTTCCTTTTGTTTTTCTATCAAGTCTGGAAATGCAAGACAATCTGAGGCAAAAGTAGTGTTCCTGAGCCTCTTATTCTGTCTTCAAAACAACTAGAATAGATTCATCTTTAAAGGTGACTCTGAATCCCTCATTCAAGTTATTAATTGCGGAAAAACAACTCCTCATTGGGACATCAAATCTACCTTTGAAGACATTTTGATCTTATGGAAAAACTTCCCTAAGTCTTCTATTGAATGAGTGAGAAGATCTCAAAACTCTGCATGTAGAGCCCCGGACCTTTTCACATTTAATGCATGACACTTTCGTTGCCATTTTGCCTTTAAAGATGTATAATTAATAAATCAGGAAGAAATTGGAAATTCCGAAATATCAAAAATGTTCATTTTCGAAGTATGAACCCAACGCAAGTTGAATCGTCAAAATCGGACGAACGAGTCAAAAGATATGGCCAAAACAGTTTGGACCAAAACCGATCGATCGGTAGCTATCGACTGGTCAAGATTTTTGTATGGGGAAATTTTCTAGAGAGTTGATTTTTGGTCGAGAGCTCGGTCAACACACCGATCACTCGGTAGGCAACCGATCGATCGGTCATTAACACCGATCGCTCGGTCCTCGCGTTTTGCAGAATTTTCACTAAGGGCATTTTCGGCATTCGGGTGTTATACCCTTTCTTATATAGGATCGCCCGAGCCTTTAGGGCTTCATTTCGACACTTAAAGAGATTGGGGGATTAGAAGAGAGGAGAAAGGGTTTCCTAAGCTAGGGTTTTGCTTTTGGAGAAGAATCAAAGGGGTTTTGAGACCCTAGATCACTTCAAGTCTGGCTTTTCTCCAAGATCACGGCTCAAGCACTCGTGGAGAGCGTTCCCCAAGCTAGGGCAACACCTCACGGTCATTTTTGGAAGGGGTTTCTTCCTCATTTCTTCAAGGTCGGTACTTCTTGCTACCCTCCTAGTTATAGCTCATCTTTTCCTTTATTTCTCTTTGTTTCCTTCCTTTATTCATGTGCTATGAGTTTGGAAGTGTGAACGTGGTGAATGGAGATGGAATAGGCGATTGGATGCCAATGGTTGTATTGTGATGATTGAAACGGGGGAGGGCATTGTATCCATAATAAACACACATTTATGATGTGAGTAAACTCACCTAGAAAAGCATGATTTAGGTTTAAATGAATAATGAACACACCATGTTTGATGAAATGCCAAGGTGAATAAAGTGAGTTGTGAATTAGGAAATGCATGCCTAATAAATTATGGATATTGCTAGGGCCTATGATAGTGTGTTTTCTTACTTTTCCTAAATGATGTGAATATTACATTGCTCAATCATTGATGTTATATGTGTTGTGAATTACTTAAATGTCATATTTAAATTTAAATGCAAGTATGTACACGATTCCCACGAGCACGGCATGCATGACATGATTTACCGAGGTTTTCAAGAACATGGTTAGAGGTGAGACATATCCTACGATATGTTTTACCTCGCTTTTCACAAGAAAACAAGAATCAACATTCCACGAGTGGTCTCCCCTCACTCACAAGTGCATATCATGAAGAAGGGTCTCCCTTCCCTCGTAAGTACATACATATCATGAAGAAGGGTCTCCCTTCCCTCTCAACTGCATTGCATAAAGAAGGGTCTCCCTTCCCTCTCAAGGCATCTCTCAAGCGCATCTCACAAGGATATCTCACAAGTGTATCTCACAAGTTACATGATCACAAGCAAACACGCATGACATGACACGCTCGACAAGATCAAGCAAGACAAACACGACAAGCTTTAAGTACGAAAAGATATTTCAAGCAAAGTCAAGTGCACGATGTTTTCAAGAGGTTTTATCGGCTTTCTACGAAATACAAGCATGCTTATAAATTGCTTTACTTCCTTGTATGATATGAATTTTTTTCCGTCTAACATATATGAATTGCTCCTGATTTATGTATTACCATTTTATGCTATGACTATTGGTTAGTATTTAGTACCCGCTGAGTATTCCATGCTCAGCTGTACTTCTTATGTCGGCAGGTTCAGAGGGAGCTGTTGCTCTATTTGATGTTTGTGCTCCTGGTCCATGGGTGGAAGAGGAGTACGTCGAGGAGCCTTTGGAGGAACCTCCCGTAGAGGGTTATCAGTAGGTGGTGTTAGATTCTGAGTGGATTAGCTGTGGGTGAGCATGAGTGATTATATCTATGTATTTTGGCGGGCATGTCCGCACTTTCTTTGTTTTGATTTCTTTGTATTAAACTTGGACCATGTGTATATACTTAGAGGTTGTTAGACTTCCGCTGTGTTTCATAGTTATGTTTCCGTTGTCATCCTCTATTGTATATGCTCTGTGGGTTTTTGCAGGTTGGTTTGTCAAGCAAGTCATGTAAGCCATGATTGGTCGTCCAAAGTTCACTCTAACTCCTAGGGTGGGTTTTGGGTCGTGACAGAAGTGATATCAAAGCTTAGGCTTTAGGTCTCTAGGGTCACTTAGAATCTTATACCACGGCTTGACAAGAGCATATGTTAGGAAACAAGTTAGGAAGGAAGTAAGTCGGGAGTGAGTCTGGTTCCAAGTGTAAGACTAAACTTTAGTCTTAGTCTAAAATGGTTGCTTTAACCAAGTACGGGTCCTAGGTACGCTAGAACACTAAAGTATAAGTATAATGTGATGAATACTCTGATGACTTGATGTGATGTATATTAGTATTATATACAACTAATACAAATTGAATTATTGTGAAATGACATTGAAATAAACTGTGGTTTCAAGTTAGACTCATGTGGTGTTATTATTCTCAGGACTTTAGTCATGAGACGGAACACACGGGGTCGTGGGCCACATACCAGAGCTTCCTCTTCTTCACGGGATGAGGATGAGCAGCCGGACCTCTGTCAGGTCTTAGGCTCTATTGCTGAGACTCTCGCCATCCTGGCAGCTCGGCAGGCTATACCATCATCGGCGGCACCTACTCCACCGCCCGTAGCTCCAGTACATCGTACCGCTGGAGTTGAGGCATTTAGGAGATTGAGGCCTCCATCCTTCCATGGGAGTGTGGACCCTCTTGCTGCAGAGGCGTGGATCCTCCAGATGGAGAAGATTTTTACGGTCCTCTCACCCACAGAGGAGGAGAGAGTAGCATGGGCAGCTTTCATGCTAGAGGGCGAAGCCCACCATTGGTGGTTTTCCGCGTTGAGGACACGAGATTTGACCATGCAGGGTCAACCTTGGACTTGGGATGAGTTCAAGGACGCTTTTTACAAGAAGTATTTTCCGATTGGAGCACGGGAAAAGAAAGAGAGAGAATTCATCAACCTCGAGCAAGGTTTGATGTCGGTGGCACAATACGAGACCAAGTTCTCGGAGCTATCACGCTTCGCGACTCACATGGTTGCCACCGAGGCAATGAAGGCAAGAAGGTTTGAGCAAGGGCTCAAAGATGTTATCATGGAGAAGGTTTCGGTTTTCAGACATGCTACCTACCCTGAGGTAGTAGACAAGGCCTTATTGGTCGAAGCCAATTCTGAGGCGGTTTCCAAGAAGAGGGAGTTGGCAAGAGGCCAAGCCAGTAGTTCAGCACCTCCAGAGAGGCGGGCTCGTACCGGCCCTTATCAGTATACATGGCCAGCACCACAGATGAGGCTGACTTATGCGCCTCCAGCACCACGGCAGTATGTGCCTCAGGCACCGCGACCTCAGGCTCTTCCGGCCCCACGGCCTGTTGCACCTCAGACGATGAGGTATGCTCCACCTCCGGCCCCTCCGACCTATACACACGAGGTCTGTACTTCGTGTGGCCGAAGGCACCCGGTAGGAGATTGCCGAAGGGCATCGGGTGGATGCTTTCATTGTGGTCGCCAGGGCCATATGATCAGGGATTGCCCCAGTCGGCATTTACCAGGCCAGTCTCAGGGGATTAGGCCACCAGCACGCCCAGCAAGATCATATCAGGCGTCATCTTAGACTACCCGGTCTACACCTCAGTCTCGTCAGGCAAACCAGGGGCGAGTTTTTGCCTTAACAGAGGGTGATGCACTTGCATCTGACGATGTAGTGCAAGGTACGCAGTTGTAGCTTATTTAATTATCCATAAATTAAACTGTTAAGTATTAATTGATTGTGTACGTACTTGGCATGTTATATATGTATATATACCTACATGTATACACTGTTGATGCATGGATTAACTCCGCTAGTTAAAATTTCAGGAACCCTACTAGTCAATGAGTATTTGGCTCGAGTGTTGATTGATACCGGGTCTATTCATTCATTTGTCTCGCCGAGTTTTTCAGAAGGCTTTTCTGTAGAGCCAAGTCAGCTAGAACCGGAGTTAGCCATTTCGACTCCTCTCGGCAAAACAGTATTGATAGATAAAGTGTGTCGAAATAGTGTGGTTCAAGTGGGAAGCCACGAGTTGGCGGTCGATCTAATAGTTCTTGGATTCCAAGACTTTGACGTGATATTGGGAATGGATTGGTTAGCGGCACATCACGGGCACATAGCTTGCTTTGAAAAAATGGTACTCTTCAAGCCAGTAGAAGGAAAACCATTCCACTTTCGCGGGTTGAAAAGTAGAGATATTGCTCGTTTTGCGGCGTTGAGCTTAGCTAACCCCGAGGCAAAGGACTCATCGACTATTCCGGTTGTGAGTGAATTCCTGGATGTATTTCCAGAGGAGTTGCCAGGATTGCCTCCAGACAGGGAGATTGAGTTTGTGATCGAGCTTGCACCAGGCACAGCTCCTATTTTCAGGGCTCCGTATAGAATGACCCCTATTGAACTCAAAGAGTTGAAGACTCAGTTGGAGGAATTACAAGGCCTTGGTTTCATTCGACCAAGTGTCTCACCGTGGGGTGCCCCGGTGTTATTTGTTAAGAAGAAGGATGGCTCGATGCGGATGTGCGTTGACTATCGGCAACTGAACAAAGTCACTATAAAGAATAGGTACCCATTGCCTAGGATTGATGACTTGTTCGATCAGTTGAAGGGAGCGAGATTTTTCTCGAAGAGAGATCTTCGATCGGGTTATCACCAGTTAAAGATTAAGGTGAAAGATGCTCCCAAAACTGCTTTCAGGACTCGATATGGGCACTACGAGTTCTTGGTGATGCCTTTTGGACTCATGAACGCGCCGGCAGCCTTTATGGATTTGATGAACCGGGTGTTCCGGCCATATCTTGATAGGTGTGTGATTGTGTTTGTTGATGACATTTTGGTCTATTCCCAGACAAGGGAAGATCACACACGCGACCTACACCTTGCTTTGGAAATGCTGAGAGAGTACAAGCTATACGCCAAACTTAGCAAGTGTGAGTTTTGGTTGAAAGAGGTGGCATTCCTAGGTCACGTTGTTTCTGTAGAAGGTATCTCGGTAGATCCGAAGAAGATCGAAGCAGTTATGAGTTGGGTGAGGCCCAAGAGTGTCATTGAGATACGCAGCTTTCTTGGGTTGGCAGGCTACTACAGGAGATTCGTAGAGGGTTTCTCTAGCCTTGCAGCACCGCTCACTTACCTGACAAGGAAGAACGCCAAGTTTGTATGGAGTGATAAGTGCGAGATCAGTTTCACAAAACTGAAGAAGAGGCTTACTACAGCTCCTGTCCTTACAGTGCCATCCGGACCTTATGGGTATGAGGTGTATAGTGATGCCTCGCACGTTTGACTTGGGTGCGTGCTCATGCAGCACAAGAAAGTCATTGCTTATGCATCAAGGCAATTGAAGGAGCATGAGAAGAATTATCCCACGCACGACTTGGAGCTTGCGGCGGTCGTGTTTGCACTTAAGATTTTGCGTCATTACCTTTATGGGGTGGAGTTCTATGTGTTTACCGATCACAAGAGTCTCAAGTATCTCTTTTCCCAAAAGGAGTTGAATCTAAGGCAACGGCGTTAGATGGAATTTTTGAAAGACTATGATTGTACCATTCAATACCACCCGGGTAAAGCAAATGTAGTGGCTGATGCTTTGAGTAGAAGACCTCCGGGGTTATTAGCATGCATGTTAGTGCAGGAATGGAAGCTACTTGAAGACTTGGCAAATCTGGACATTAGTGTGAATGACTCTGTCCGTAGTCCTATCTTGGCAAATGTCACGGTTCGGCCATACATTATAGATTTGATCCAAGAATACCAAGCTGCGGATGCTGAACTGTTGGCTTATCGGGACAAGGAAGTTGCCAAGGGTAGTGAAGACTTTTCTCTCACTAGCCGATGTGCTATCACATTCAAGGGAAGGCTGTGTGTCTCAGCCAATGCAGATCTTCGGAGGGAGATTATGGATGAAGCCCACCGGGCAAAGTACACTGTGCATCCTGAGGGTACAAAGATGTACCGGAACCTCAAGAGTCACTTTTGGTGACGGAATATGAAGAGGGATGTTGCGGAGTATGTAGCACGATGCTTAGTGTGCCAACAGGTGAAGGCAGAGCACATGCGGCTGGCAGGTCTATTGCAGTCTCTTCCTATTCCTGAGTGGAAATGGGAGAACATATCCATGGATTTCATAGTTGGCTTGCCAAAGATAGCAAGGGGCTCAGATGCGATATGGGTAGTAGTGGATCGTTTGACAAAGTCCGCTCATTTCCTACCGTACCGAACTACTTTCAACTCTAGCCAGTTGGCCGCTCTATACATCAAGGAAGTGGTGAGGTTGCACGGAGTGCCCGTCAGTATTGTGCCGGATCGGGATCCAAGATTCACGTCAAGATTTTGGAAAAGTTTCCAAGAGGCTATGGGTTCCCGACTTGATTTCAGCACCGCTTTTCATCCACAGACGGATGGATAAACCGAGAGAGTGAACCAAGTCATTGAAGACATGCTTCGGGCTTGTATGTTGGATTTCAGAGGCAGTTGGGAAGAGCACTTGCCTTTGGTTGAATTCGCCTATAATAACAGCTATCAGGCAAGTATCCAAATGGCACCATTTGAGGCCTTGTATGGGCGAAGTTGTAGGTCTCCTCTCTATTGGGATGAGGTAGGAGAAAGGAAAGTACTTGGTCCGGAGTTGATTGAGCAAACTGCAAACACAGTTAAGATCATTCGGGATCGATTGAAAGCCGCTCAAGATCCCCAGAAAAGTTATGCGGACACGCGCCGTAGAGACTTGAAATTTCAAGTAGGGGATCAAGTTTTTGTGAAAGTATCTCCTAGCAAAGGGATCATGAGATTTGGCAAGCGAGGCAAGCTTAGTCCTCGGTATGTTGGGCCTTTTGAGATTATCACGCGAGTTGGTGAGGTTGCTTACAGGGTAGCTCTCCCACCTCACATGGCCGCAGTTCACAACGTCTTCTATGTGTCTATGCTTCGGAAGTACATTGCGGATCATTCGCATGTCATAGACTTGGAACCGTTGGAGATTCGAGAGGACCTCACCTTGATTGAAAAGCCGGTTCAGATTTTGGATCGAAGAGATCAAGTGCTTCGTAAGAAGACAATCCATTTGGTTCTTGTGCAATGGCAACACCATGCTCGGGAAGAAGCTACATGGGAGCGTGAAGCCGAAATCAAAGCGAAGTACCCATAATTATTTGAATGAGTTTTTGTATAAGTTTGTAAATGACTTGTAATTTTCTTTTGGTTTGTAATGCAAGTAGCGTCTAAATTTCGAGGACGAAATTTTGTAAGGGGGGGAGGATGTAGAGCCCCGGACCTTTTCACATTTAATGCATGACACTTTCGTTGCCATTTTGCCTTTAAAGAGGTATAATTAATAAATAATGAAGAAATTGGAAATTTCGAAATGTCAGAAATGTTCATTTTCGAAGTACGAACCCAACGCAAGTTGAATCGTCAAAATCGGACGAACGAGTCAAAAGATATGGCCAAAACAGTTTGGACCTGCAGGCAACCGATCGCTCGGTCCATAGAGCGATCGATCGGTCCAAAACCGATCGATCGGTAGCTATCGACTGGTCAAGATTTTTGTATGGGGAAATTTTCCAGAGAGTTGATTTTTGGTCGAGAGCTCGGTCAACACACCGATCGATCGGTCATTAACACCGATCGCTTGGTCCTCGTGTTTTGCAGAATTTTCACTAAGGGCATTTTCGGCATTTGGGTGTTATACCCTTTCTTATATAGGATCGCCCGAGCCTTTAGGGCTTCATTTCGACACTTAGAGAGATTGGGAGATTAGAAGAGAGGAGAAAGGGTTTCCTAAGCTAGGGTTTTGCTTTTGGAGAAGAATCAAAGGGGTTTTGAGACCCTAGATCACTTCAAGTCCGGCTTTTCTCCAAGATCACGGCTCAAGCACTCGTGGAGAGCGTTCCCCAAGCTAGGGCAACACCTCACGGTCATTTTTGGAAGGGGTTTCTTCCTCATTTCTTCAAGGTCGGTACTTCTTGCTACCCTCCTAGTTATAGCTCCTCTTTTCCTTTATTTCTCTTTGTTTCCTTCCTTTATTCATGTGCTATGAGTTTGGAAGTGTGAACGTGGTGAATGGAGATGGAATAGGCGATTGGATGCCAATGGTTGTGTTGTGATGATTGAAACGGGGGAGGGCATTGTATCCATAATAAACATACATTTATGATGTGAGTAAACTCACCTAGAAAAGCATGATTTAGGTTTAAATGAATAATGAACACACCATGTTTGATGAAATGCCAAGGTGAATAAAGTGAGTTGTGAATTAGGAAATGCATGCCTAATAAATTATGGATATTGCTAGGGCCTATGATAGTGTGTTTTCTTGCTTTTCCTAAATGATGTGAATATTACATTGCTCAATCATTGATGTTATATGTGTTGTGAATTACTCAAATGTCATATTTAAATTTAAATGCAAGTATGTACACGATTCCCACGAGCACGGCATGCATGACATGATTTACCGAGGTTTTCAAGAACATGGTTAGAGGTGGGACATATCCTACGATATGTTTTACCTCGCTTTTCACAAGAAAACAAGAATCAACATTCCACGAGTGGTTTCCCCTCACTCACAAGTGCATATCATGAAGAAGGGTCTCCCTTCCCTCGCAAGTACATACATATTATGAAGAAGGGTCTCCCTTGCCTCTCAAGTGCATTGCATAAAGAAGGGTCTCCCTTCCCTTTTAAGGCATCTCTCAAGCGCATCTCACAAGGATATCTCACAAGTGTATCTCACAAGTTACATGATCACAAGCAAGCACGCATGACATGCATGACATGACACGTACGACACGCTCGACAAGATCAAGCAAGACAAACACGACAAGCTTTCAAGTACGAAAAAATATTTCAAACCAAGTCAAGTGCACGATGTTTTCAAGAGGTTTTATTGGCTTTCTACGAAATACAAGCATGCTTATAAATTGCTTTACTTCCTTGTATGATATGAATTTTTTTCCGTCTAACATATATGAATTGCTCCTGATTTATGTATTGCCATTTTATGCTATGACTATTGGTTAGTATTTAGTACCCGCTGAGTATTCCATGCTCAGCCGTACTTCTTATGTCGGCAGGTTCAGAGGGAGCTGCTGCTCCATTTGATGTTTGTGCTCCTGGTCCATGGGTGGAAGAGGAGTACGTCGAGGAGCCTTTGGAGGAACCTCCCGTAGAGGGTTATCAGTAGGTGGTGTTAGATTCTGAGTGGATTAGCTGTGGGTGAGCATGAATGATTATATCTATGTATTTTGGCGGGCATGTCTGCACTTTCTTTGTTTTGATTTCTTTGTATTAAACTTGGACCATGTGTATATACTTAGAGGTTGTTAGACTTCCGCTGTGTTTCATAGTTATGTTTCCGCTGTCATCCTCTATTGTATATGCTCTGTGGGTTTTTGCAGGTTGGTTTGTCAAGCAAGTCATGTAAGCCATGATTGGTCGTCCAAAGTTCACTCTAACTCCTAGGGTGGGTTTTGGGTCGTGACCCTGCAGCTCATGACCTTGCAAATGTTGCAGATTCCGAGGCTTACAAGTTTTTTAGATCTGGAAGTTGTATTAAGGAAAATCTGAAATTTGCTAGCAGAGGTTTTAACCTCCGGGCCCATGTACACTACTCTTTCAGATGAATAAATTATTAGTTCTACAAAAAAAAAAAAAGCAATGCTCATTAAAGCCTTTAATGAGCAGTCCCTCTAAGAAGATGACATGTGGGAATATTTTTTTGAATCCGAATATTGGATGTTAAGATAGGTCCATTAGGAGACACGTCAAAATTCAGTCAGATCGGATGTATTTGGACCGTCCGATTAGACCATAATTTGTCAGCATTAACCCCTTAAGGTTCACTAGACCATAACTAGGTTATAATATAAATTATTGATTTTCCCAAATTTGATCGGATGATCTATAAATGTCCGATCGAATTGAATTTTTGCCATGTGTCACTTTGGAGACCTGTCTTGACATCCAACGGTTGGATTATAGAAAAATCCGTCATGTGTCACGTTAATAAGGACCGACCATTAAAGGCTTTGATGAGAATTGCTCATTTAAATGCTACTTTATATATATATATATACACACGTGCAAACACGTATAATTTTTTATTATTATTAATGAAAAAAAATTAAGATTAAAAAAAAAGGACTCTTTTTACTAGGATCCTTATTGATAGTAACTTCTTATAATCACTTTAAAAAGAGTTCCATTAAAAAAAATTACTTCTTATAATGACTTTAAAAAGTGTTCCATTAAAACAAAATTACTTCTTATAATCACTTTAAAAAGATCTTTCTACGTATAAGTATAAGGAAGACTAAAGAGTACTCTTTAAGACTTTTTAATAGAGTCATTCCAAATCTCTAATAGAGAGTCCTTATCAATAAAAAAAAATACTTAATCACTTAGAAGATAATTTTATTAATATTAAAAGAGTTATTAAACTTTGGTTATACTCTAAGTTATGCATAAATAAAATAAGTTTAAAGGTATTTACTTCCAAGTAAAGTTTTGCATACTCCTTGTACTTTTATTAGTAGATTGATATATGCTATCGATATATCAATATTTGATTTCGTATTCTATTATAAATCAAATATGGAGTATATTCAATATCTATTGACATACTTATTGCTAGCCCAAAGACATAAATTTCGTTCCAAATGATGTTGTGAGAGCAACACTTAACCCTTCAATAAGGTAATAAATATTTTTTTAAAGAAAAAATTTATAAATTTAATCAATTATAGGTAGGGGTGGTTAATGAATAAGGTGTTCGTGAACAGCTTGAACTTGTTCGTTTAGTTAGTAAACAAGTCAAGCTGAGCTTGATTTTCGAGCTCATTTAATTAATGAGCCAAGCCTAAATACAACCCTCACTGGCTCATTAAAAGTTATATATATAATATTTATTCTTAAAATATTTTTAAATTAATAAAATATTTGCTTACATTTAAGTATATAATTTACACACTTAAGAGGCAAAAAAAGAAAGGAACCTTTCAACCTTTACGCTTGTTATGCGAGTTAATATAAAAGTTGTAGATTAAAGTGATGAATTTAAATGACTTCATCTTATTAAAAGAGTAATTTTTAAACTAATTATATGTTATATGTATATTCTTAAACTAATCTTATATTAATCGAGCTTGTTAAAAGCTTCAAACTGGGCTCTAGATCGGTTTGACTTGTCTATAAACTAGTTGAGCCAAACTTGAACACCTTGAAATATTTATAAGCGTCATAAAAGCTCGTCTTGTTAGTTAGTGATACTTACCTCTAATTAAGGTAGGGGTGGCAATCAGGCTGAGTTCGAGCTTCAAAACTTTTGTAAATGTGCCCATTTTTTTTGGGTCAGGCTATTAAAAATACCAAAACTAAAGCCCAAACCCAAACCCAAACCATTGCCAGTTGCCACACCTATATTTCGGTTTCAGAGGAAAGCTGTGTCGCGCCTTGTTTACAAAACATAGAGCAAAAAAATGAAAATGACTGCTTTTAAAAAAAAATTATTTTTCCATCAAGCTTGCCGGAGCATCCTCCAAAGTCCAAACACCGAAGTGTCAGCTTATTTTGGATGTTGCTAACAGGCACTCTCATCCATTTCAGTAATTAAAGAAGAAAAAAAAGTAATATATTGAATGGTTAAGATCGTCCGACAAGGTCAACTTTTGACCGTTATAGGCAATAAACCCATAACAATTTAAGTATAATAGTACCGGGCCTATATTTAACCTAAGTTTGATTCCGCAATTAGGCCATTTGGCCCACACGTGCCACATCTGAAGGCAATTTGACGCCATCAGGCGTTGACGAGATTGACCCTAGCATTTACCTTAAACGAAATGGAGATCTAGTGTATCTCTCGTCTTACATTATTTCCTTATCTCCCTGAAATTATCGCGAGAAAACACAGTCTCCCCGAAAATGGAAACCCCAGAAACCCTAGTCGATGATTCTCTTGCATTTCAACCTGCTAAATCTCCAATCGCAGAAGATAAACCCCTAAAAGAAGTATCTGGGACCTCTGATTTTCCTGGTTCGATCGAGATGGATATCAAATTAGAGTTTCCTGTCGAGGTTTCAGTTGCAGGAGTTCAAGGAAATGGAGTTAAAGCTTCTGTTGACAAGGATGTTGTTGTAGCGGCAGATCGATTTGTTGAAAGAGAGGTTTTGATTGAGAGGAGATCTGTAACGGGAATCGAAGAATCGATGGTCGGGACTGGAAAAAATGGCGGAATGGGTGGTGAGGTGGTGAAGAATTGCTTAATTGATGATGGGGTTTCTGCAGAAACTCGAATGATTGAAGGTTCTTTGGGGTTTCTAGAGAATGGGGAAGAATCAGAGGTTACACGAGATAATGGGAAAAAAAGGAGGGATCTTTTTGTTACAGAAGTAGATTCTGCAGTTAATGAGAAGAAAGAAGTATTTGTAGATGAAGGATCGAAAGCAGATGGTGCGTCTCGATTGAATGTGGGTGATTATGCTAAGAAGATTGGAGTTTCAGGAACAGGTATTTCGCTTATTGTGGATGTTCATGGTTCTTCAGTTAGTATAGATAAAGATAATGGTAGTGAAATGAAATGTCTTTTGTTTTCGGAAAGTAAGGAGAATCCAACTTCAGAAAGTAAAGTTAGAGAAAAAAGCAGTTCGAATCAGAAAAGCTTGTGTAAGGAGGATGAAGCTTCATCTTTTAAAAATGGGGAAAACCCAGATGCCAATGTTACAGAATTGCTTCTTTCCATGAATGAGATAAAAAACTGTGGCATTGTTGAAGGAAAAGGAAAAGGAAAAGGAAAAGAGAAGGTAAAAGACCCATCCATGAAGAAAAAGAGGAACAAAGATTCTGAAGTTCGAAATGACAATGATGAAGCTAGAGAAGCTCTTGGCGGCAGAAAAACAGCTTCTTCATCTAAGAAGGCGAAAAAAACCAAGCTTTCAAGGTCTCCTCCAACAACAGAGCACCAAACTCCCTGTGTTGAAAATGGTGATGCTAGGGCCAAAGAAGAACGTAATATGCGATCTGCGTCGAGGGATCGGAAGAAGAGCAAGTATTTGTCACCTCCCTACACAGATCTAGGCTGGGTGAAGAAGAGTTTGATCTCCATTAGAGATTCTGAAACAGAAACGCCAGAAGTTTTCGAAGTTTCTCCTGGAGAGGAGTGTCATAGTGGGGCTGCTTTCCAGCTGATTGGGTATCCTCCAAATCCCTCTAAGAAACCTGGTATTGGGCGTAGTAAATCGAAACGAAACCAGAAAAAGAGTGTTCTCGAGGAAATCAATGCATCTGCAGACGAAATGCTCTATGAACTCCTTTCTACAGCTCTTGATGCTCAATATCTGAAGGAACATCAATCTTCTGATTCGATTGAGGGATTCTTTTGCAGATTTAGAAGCTCCCTGTATCGTAATGGATCAAATTATGAGGTGTATAACAAACACCCAGCTGATCAAGCTGGTACAAAGAGAGAGTCTTTAGATGCTAAACCTGGTTTGTTGTGGGAAGATTCGCAGGAGACTGGCTACCTTTCACCTGAAGGTAAATCTCAGCGGAAGAAGAGAAAGAGGAAGGAAGAAGCAATATCGGAGAGCCCTCAAATTAAACAATCCGGTACAAAGAGAGAGTCTTTAGATGCTAAACCTGGTTTGGTGCCGGAAGATTCACAGGAGACTGCCCACCTTTCAACTGAAGGTAAATCTGAGCAGAAGAAGAGAAAGAGGAAGAAAGAAGCAATATCAGAAAGCTGTCAAATTAAACTAGCTGGTACAAAGAAAGAGTCATTGAATGCTAAACCTATCTTGTTGCGAGAAGATTTTCCGGAAACTGAACGCCATTCACCTGAAGGTAAATCTGGGCAGAAGAAGAGAAAGAGGAAGGAAGAACCAATATCAGAGAGCCCTCAAATTAAAGTATCCGGTGCAAAGGGAGACTCTTTAGATGTTGAAGCTGGTTTGTTGCGAGAAGATTTGCAGGTGACTGACCACCTTTCACCCGAAGGTAATTCTGAGCAGAAGAGAAAGCAGATGGAAGAAGCAATATCAGAGAGCCCTCAAATTAAACTTGCCAGTACAGAGAGAGAGTCTTTAGATGGTGAACCTGGTTTGTTGCGAAAAGATTTGCAGGAGACTAACCACCTTTCACCCGGAGGTGAATCTGAGCAGAAGAAGAGAGAGAGGAAGAAAGAAGCAATATCAGAGAGCCCTCAAATTAAACTAGCCAGTACAGAGAGAGAGTCTTTAAATGCTGAACCTGGTTTGTTACGAAAAGATATGCAGGTGACTAAGCACCTTTCACCTGAAGGTAAATCTGAGCAGAAGAAGAGAAATAGGAAGAAAGAAGCAATATCAGAGAATCCTCAAATTAAACTAGCCAGTACAGAGAGAGAGTCTTTAGATGCTGGACCTGGTTTGTTGCGAAAATATTTGCAGGTGACTAATCACCTTTCACCCGAAGGTAAATCTGAGCAGAAACCTGAAGGTAAATCTGAGCAGAAGAAGAGAAAGAGGAAGAAAGAAGCAATATCAGAGGGCCCTCAAATTAAACTAGCCAGTACAATGAGAGAGTCTTTAGATTCCGGACCTGGTTTGTTGCGAGAAGATTTGCAGGTGACTGACCACCATTCACTTGAAGGTAAATCTGAGCAGAAGAAGATAAAGAGGATGGAAGAAACAATATTAGAGAGCCCCCAGATTAAACTTGCTGCTAAGACAAACCATAAGAAGGGTAAGACTAATGGAGAATCTTTGCAGGCGGCTCTTCTCTTAACATTTGCCCCAGGGTTCTCATTGCCTTCAAAAGACGATTTGATTATGGTATTCGGAAGGTTTGGGGCTTTGAACAAGTTAGAAACAGAAGTATTGAAAGATTCTGGTTGTGCACAGGTTGTCTATATAAGGAGTTCTGATGCAGAAGAAGCCGTTAAAAATTTACAAAAGATCAACCCATTTGGTCCTTCAGTGATCAGTTACGGGCTCCGGTATCTACCAGAACCTCTAAGGTTTTTGGAACTTGTTGGGAATTCAAGTCAGGCTCCAATCTCTCAGCCTCGAAATTCAAGTCAGGCTCCTATCTCTCAGCCACGAAATTCAAGTCAGGCTCCTATCTCTCAGCCACGAAATTCAAGTCAGGGTCCTATCTCTCAGCCTCGAAATTCAAGTCAGGCGCCTATCTCTCAGCCTCGAAATTCAAGTCAGGCTCCTATCTCTCAGCCTCAAAATTCAAGTCAGGCTCCCATCTCTCAGCCACGAAATTCAAGTCAGGCTCCTATCTCTCAGCCTCGAAATTCAAGTCAGGCTCCTATCTCTCAGCATCGAAATTCAAGTCAGGCTCCTACCTCTCAGCCTCGAAAGGGAGTCGAAATCCCTGCTAGCCCATCTGTTTCCCTGCCTCCAGCTGGTGAGGCGCCACCACTTCACTCTATAAGGCAGAATCTTGAGATGATGACATCCATGCTTGCAAAGTCGGGGGATAAGCTATCGCCAAAGGTGAAAGCCAACTTAGAAGGTGAAATTAAAGGCCTCTTGAAGAAGATAAGCACAATGAAGACTTCTTGCTCTTAGGCCGGATCTGTAAGATATGAAGCTTTTCACTTTTCACTTTTCAACATCTTGTCTCCTTTTCTTTTCTGTAGGCAGCTGTTGATTTAGTTGAGATTTAGAGATCCATATCTCTGTCTCTTTGGGATGTTTGTATAGTGTATTTAGGAATAGTGAATCTGGTTCATTGAGGTTTTGGCATGGGAGTCTCACCAAGGATGTTGCCTTTCTAATATAAATACCAACATCTAGGACTCTCTCTCACACATTTTTAAAATCGATCAGGAAACTCAAAAGTATATTCCTATATGTTAGAACATAACTCTTGAGGCATACCTGATTGTCCTCGATAAGTATATTTGCTTGGGTCCAGGAAGCTGTTTGTGTTGCTGCTAGCAATCAAGCCTTGAGTGTATAACACTGATCCGAACTAACGGGTAAGCTGGTTCAGTTGAATTGGGTTAGTGGGTTAGGTGAACCATTGGCATCCCTAGCCAAGTCTCTGCTGTCAAGTCAGGTTGTTTCTTGTGGTTGGGTCATCCCTGTGCTGGTCCTCTTAGTCCCTAAACCCGTCCATTCACTACAAGTTCTACTTCTGCCGAGGTAGATTCTTCTCAGTGAAAGCAGCTAGGACATCTGAGAATAGGGTCTTGTTCCCAGGTAGACAATTTCTTTGGTCTTTGTTAATCTTATTTCCAAAATCATACCAATTCTAGTGGCTGTTATAGTATAAAATGCTTTCATTATCAAATCTGCATCAAATACTTAATACATTCTATGCATTCTGCCATTCCCTCTCGGGGAAGGGTTAAAACCTGGGAATTAGAGGAACTTTGCAGAAACAGAGTAGAGACCAAAATCAACTATATGCACTAAGATAAGCAGTAGGAAATCTTCAGGTAACTGTAGGATGGTTGTCAAACTTGTACCAATACATAATGCATGCATGCTATACTGTTCTTTTGCCAAACATTGGTTGACCAGATGATTGTAGCCATCCCAAGAAGTTGAAAGAGCAGATTGCCAGGGCCACGGTCCGTGGATCTTTTGTCTGCCTTAGCTATATATGGGGATCTGGAAGACGGGCCTAAGCTATGAATTTAAAGTTGGATTGGACAATCTTTCTATCTACACAGGTACCCCTTGTGTTGGTAAGTTGCAACCATACTAAGAATATAACTGCCATTAATGGTTATTTTCCTTTTCCATGATGTGAGAGCTAGGCAAGCCTTAAAAGTAGTGAAGATGATTGTTTGTGACCATATGAAACTAACATGTTAAAACCTTAAATGTAGTGAAGATTTTTTTTTTTTTAAGGATATGAATCTGTATTCAGTTCTGCTAAAAACAGGGCTTCAGCTCAAAAGTAACCTCCCCAGAATTCATTAACCAGGAATCTGTATTCAGCAAAGATGAGATAGCTGCACCTACCAAGGAGAGCCCCTAGGCCAAAAAAGCAACCTGATCAGAAGATTTAACTAGGACTTCTAACTCAATTTTCAAATGGGTCACTAGTCTACTACCCAATTAACTGGAGATAAATAATGGTCCGTTCTTTTGTTCTAAGGCTTATAAAGCTTGGCACTTCGCACTTTATCAGGATAGTTGGTAGGAAATTTGAGTCATTTTGTCAAGATTTCTAACCAGATTAATTCTTACCATCAAGAGATTTCAAGTCTTATCATCTTTTATGAGATTTGAAATCATTCATTTTGATGCATTTGAAGTTGTAACGGGAATTGCAAGTTTTCAAAAGAAAATGCATCTTGCCAAATGACAACTTGCATAGTGCCGGACCCTACAAGTCACCGCAAAAGAATGGACCCTAATCAAAATCATTTTTCCCAGAGAGAGGAGGGGGATTCCACCATTGCAAATTACAATCTGCCTAACAGCACCTTTGACAGATAATGGGATTCAAGATAAAGCTATGATGATAATAGCCATCTATCCAAGAGTAGCAAAATTTAAACTTATGGGAGGTGGGAAACTGCGAATTCTTATCCAAGATGACAGAGTCTGCTGTAACAAAACCTACAGGAATCCAATAAATAAGGCTCTTTAATCCACCATGACAAAGACCATTGCTTATAAGTTCACTCTTCTCCACTTAGTCTTTGGCCTCCTTCAGTTTCTCTAACCTCTAATTAGATCACCTTGATCTTTGCAGTTGAATCAAACTTCTCCAACTTCACATCAAATGTTGCCTTCTTCTCCCCAGCGTTTGAAGATCTGCCAAGAGGACCCAAGTCCACGCCTTCGGATGAAATTGATTGCATCTTGGGATCCCTTACCGTCTCTGAGTGGCATCAATAGGTTCAGCAAGCTGGGCAATCTTATGAGGAGAAAGAAGGGTATTTGTAGTTGGGGTTGGTCTTGGAATCTCTTGGAAGAAAATCAGGTTGTAAAAGACAGACATGGGAAAGGATCAGTTATCTCAGGGAGAGAGGCAGACAGTTCTAAGAAACAAGGATCTTCATGGTTTGGAGGATTCCATTCATGATTTGAACTATCAATGGGTGTACTCAAAACGCTCTAACCAGCAAAACAAAATTATAGCTGTATGTCAAACTCTTAACTTTTGCTGTAAAAGAACCATTTGAATTTATACCTTACTGTATCACTACATGGACTGGTTTGTGATCGAAATTTGACTCTTCTAAGGATTTTTTGTTTTTGTTTTTGTTATTGGCAAAATCTGTTTAGTGGGTTAGTAGTTAGTTGTGAGATGACTTGCAACAGAAGGACTCCAAACCTGGCCTCCCAAAGGGGGAGGTATGCTACTGTTGTGATGTAACAGTAGTTGGCTTGACATGGCACCAAAAGCCTACAGCAGGCATGCTATTGGTCTAGCCCTACACAGGCATTCCTTACTCCCAGTCAAAACCAACACATGTCTTTATGGGAGTAGAGAATGCCGAGCAAAACAATTCAAAAGAAATAGCTTTTCCACCGCAACACGTCTTTTCCAAAACATTTAAATATTCCTCTTATAATTTTTTATTTTTTATTTTTAGATTGAGGAAGACGAATAGCTCTTTGGGCTACTACAACAGGGGCTGTTGCTAATCCACACTAAGCAGAATAAGGAATTAAGGATGAGCAAGAGACTAGCTGTTGCTCTGATGGGCACAAGCCCAAGTACATGGTGCCATGGCAGGAAAGTATAGGCCATTTACTGTTGTGGTGCCATTACAACAGTATTTGCTATTCTACACTCTTATTCAGCTATTGACACACTACTCCAGAGAAATTTTCCTTCACTGAAAACTATTGCTTTTTTCTTTGCTTTTCTCGACACAGTCATCAATAATACACTCACTCACAACCACACAAAGAGGTACTAACAAAGTACTCCCACATCTTTCTTCTAAAAAGCAATTAGGAATGCTAGTCTCACTCTCCTATTGTACTCTCCACTTTTCCGGGAAAAAAAATAAAAGGATTTGGTGGCTGCCACCATAAAATCCTTGTCTTCCTTGTCCGAAAAAGAGAGAATGCAATGGGGGGAGAGTGTGGCTAGCAAAATCTATATTTTATACTTACTCATTACAAAAAGGCAAATCGTAGACCTTTGAATGTCTTACTCCAAGACACCCCAACAACAGAAAAGGAAAAACATGATAAGCCATTCTCTTCCCTTTAGTCTTTTCTCATATTCTCCATTCAAACTCCTCCATAGTAATTTAAAAGTGAACTGGAAGACAACCTTGGCAAAAAGAAACATCTTAAGAACTTTCATTCAATATATGGAATACACTAACAACTAGTTGGATTAATCTAGACTAATGTGTTTGTTGTGGATGATCCGTAGCCGTTCATCGCGCCAGTCCACGTCCCCAGACCGTTGAGATATCCGAATGAATCTTTTCCAACCTCAGAGCAACCTTGTTCTTGCATCCAATCAAGGGTCAATGACTTGTTGTTAGGCTTCATTTCCATTGCATTTGGATCTCCACTTCCTCCAAATGGAACCATATTGCAACTGTCCATGAAACTTCCATTGTTCCCCTCAAGGGAATTCCCAAATGGAGAGTAAAGAGAATGGAGATTAGAAGGGTTGAACCCATGACCTACACCTCCTCCAAGGTCCCCCACAAGACCCAATTCAGTATTCCCCATGAAGCCATGGTTTCTACTAGAATTTCCCAATATGGCATCAATCTTATTTTCCATGAAATCAATTGGTATGGGGTTCTCTAATATAGAATTGTAGTTACTCTCCATGATGTGGGGACTTCCATGATCTCCATGGTTTCCTGGTATAGTTGTGAGGTGCGACAATTGTAGCTCGGGGAACGAAAGTTGCAGATCGGTCGGGTCGCGAGAAGGCGAGTTTGATTTTTTAGCATTCACTTTCTTGTTCTTTCTGCAGCCACCACCCACAGGAATGTTCCTTAGGGATCCTCCTTTAGTCCAATACCTTCTACAGGTCTTGCAGAAGTACCTTGGTTGAGAGAGGCTATAGTTGTTGTAGTAGCAAAACTTGGTATGTGTTGAGTCACACCTTGGGCACTTGAGAGCTTGGTCATGCTGTGGCCTTAGTCTCCTCTCTAGCAATGGTCCTGAGCATGTGATCATGTCCCCAGATGGTGGGGATGAATCCATTCCTACGATCCCCTGATTTCACAACGAAAAATCATAGCAATGTGTGTCAGATTCGCGATCTACAATACATTCCACCTCCTTTCTAAACATAGTCAGAACTTCTGACAAAATAATGTGAGAAATCCAAGACTTAAAATTCAATAACCCTACGTTTTGTTACCGAGAAAATAAATGAAAAAAGAGAATAGAAAATTGGACAAAACTCAACTAAGAATTGTATTAAAAATCCACAAATTCCTTTTTGTTTTCTACCTTTTCACTTATTTTCTCAGCAACCAAACATACCTAAAGGACAATATAAATGCAAAATCCACCAATCTAGTTGCACCCCATATACAATTAAGGGCATTGTCAGGGGTCAATATAGGCAATTGTATAAATCTATTCAAATCTAACTCAACTAATCTAATCTAATCTAGTTTTCAAATTCAAATATACTTATTAATTATGATATACAATGTATCTCATCACATCTTATCATCCTACTATACTCTCTATCAGCGTGGTGGTTAGTGGATTAGCAGGTGTACACGCAAATTTGGAGGGTCTCAAAAGGACGTGACACCCGAACTAATGCTCTTGATTTCTTTCTAGCTTTAGAACTTCCATACTAGTTAGTAAAGAAGCATGAATGAATTAGAGTTATTTCCCACACTGTCTAGTCTTAAAAGTTTAAAATGGCTCTCCTGTGACATTTTCGTGCCTCATATAGATTACAATTATTAGAAAATTAACTGAAAAGAAGTACAACGATAAGTTTGTTGAGGGAAGACTCAAATGAATGCATGGAATACCTGGAGCCACTCAGATGTATCCATGCAAACTTGGAGAGAAGTAAGTCCCATTCACCAAGGAAGAATGACAAAAGCAGCTATGGCCAGACCTTCCCTTCAAAGACCCTCCATTTTAACTCCTTCAATGCTACTTAGTAGAGAGAGAGAGAGAGAGAGAGAGAGAATTAGATGGTTTGTATGGTAGGGACTAGGGAGGGTGGGTGTGAATATGAAGGGAGAAAAAGGCAGTGGAGCTTCTGCTACTGCTGGTCTTCTCTTCCTCAGTAGCAACTCTCATGGACCCCACCTTGTCTATAACATCTGGACCCCACATCTTTGGCTCAGCTTGACCAAGTCTAGTCTGGTGATGCAACGGCTCTGATGTCAGTCGTTCCTGGCTGGTGATTGCATGAACCGTTGGTTTTAACGGGGATTGGATTCTTTGGCCTGGGGACACCGTCAGAAGTAACGGCGTCATCGTCAAATGTCTGTGTTTTGAGGTGACAGAACTTGGAATATTTGGGTCCTCAAAAAAAGTGCAAACCGAAAGAGCACTCCATTTGGGGGCCCATATGATAGGACCCTCTAGCTCGCCTCCTCCAAGCAAAGGATAGATTCTCTACGTTTAGTACCCTGACACGTGCACATGTAGTCTCTCCCTCCACTGATTTTTCCCCATTTCTCAGGCCGTCTGGCCCTCATCCCACAGATTGGCACGTGTATCTTTTAATACCTTTGAACTGTGATTAAGATTCACTAACCCTTAGGATTTAACCATGTAACCTTTGGTTTTTAAAAAAAGTATTAAAAATTTTTAATTATAAGAGTTAAGATTCTTTAATTAGGGTTAAAAAGACAATTACAAGGATTGTGAGTAGGCTAGACGGCCAACCAAATCGGATCCCCTCCGGTGAGTGACTCGGAAGAAGATAGCTCCAAGAGGGTACGGGATTCCGTCTTGCCCTCAATTGACAAAAACCACCATCTGGCTCCCATCCCACAAGTCAACACTTGTCCCCTTTATCATACCTTAATTGTGGTTAAGATTTATTAACCCTTAGAATTCAATCATGTAACCTTGTTTTTTTTAAAAAAATATTACATGTACCAGTGGTAGCATGTATCACCGCTTAGGAGGTTGGAGATTGATTTCTTTGAGTTGGTGTGATATTTAAAAGTCCACCATTTTGCCAAACTAAAATGCTAAACTTTTGACTTCTAACCAATACATAGATAAAAACACTATTAACCCAGGCTGCAGTAGCAATCCTATAATTATAGAGAATGTTTTGTAAAATTATCAATGTCTCTCTCAATAATTATAAAAGTGTCACCACCTTAGAGCATTCCTAGCAGCCTAATCAAATTTCACTCATCAAAATAGCCAAAACTCATAAAAAGTCATGTTGGTGAGTCAATTTTTTAAAACAATCCCACTCAACCTCACCAAAATAGCCAAAATTTTAATTATTTTATTATTTGTCTCTTCCATAATTAAAAAAAAAAAAAAGAGAAACCTTTATTTTATTTGTGTGGGCCCACAAAGACGGAGGAAAAGAGAGGTTTTGAACTTTGGTGAGTGTACAATGATTCACCAAAGTTGGTGAGTAATGTACACTCACCAAACGGTAAACATAAAATTGGTGAAACTGCTGGGACGCTATTTCACACTTTTTAGTTATCTGGCTCACCAAAGTGACCAAAAAGTCATTTTGGTTAGGTTGCTAGGAATGCTCTTATTACACTCTAAAGGTGAGCTTTACTTTTTTTGCTGTGAAATTTAGCTAAACCCTTTTAAAATGAAAATTATAAAAAAAAGACTTGATAATACCAGGAACACAGATCTTGTGTTTGATAATATAAAAATTCGCATTACGTACTGGGATGAATTTAACCATTAATTTATACTTTTAGTAACATGACCTTTGGGGCACACAATTTTGTGTCAACTTGCACATGCAATAGGCATCCACACTTCAATAGGCACCTGTGATAAATAGGGGGAGAAGTAATTTCATTTTCTCCCTATGATTTTGATTTCTCCCCATTTAATATTTCCCCCCTTTTTTTATCGCCAGGTGTCCATTAAAGTATGATGCCCGAGCGAATCTGAAGCCACAAAAGAATAAAAAAAGATTGGAGATCTAATACCATTCTATTCTGTCGTGTGCATGTGTGATAGGTTCAACACAAATTGCATATCTTGATCTATTTATAGATATGTTGGATCCAATTCGGTTCTTGATTTCAGATTGTGCATATTCAGTGATTCATTCCATTAAGATTCAACTCAATTAATATTATATATGCATTACATATATCTGAAAGGGAAAAATCCCGTACATGCCACACGTCTATAGCTGCTTTGATGGTAGAGGAATAATAGCAAAACTCCACCTGTGAATGAGTCTGAGGGGACGGGTGTGCACCCTGAAATAAGCTCCGATGATAAAGTCAGTATAAGGCGCAAGCACATGAACATATGAATATAATAGTATAAAGATACTTATCGTGAGGTTACTGGGTATATGCACTTGAGGATGAGCTCTGGTGTTATGCTCTGGAGATTATAGCTCAGGAGGCACAAAGAATATGGCTCAGACAACGTAACTCTGACAAGGCACAGACAACGTAGCTCTGACAAGGCACAGACAACGTAGCTCTGATAAGGTACAGACAACGTAGCTCTGATAAGACACGGACAACGTAGCTCTGATAAGGCACAGACAACGTAGCTTTGATAAGGTAACTCAGATAAGGCATCGACAACGTAGCTCGGATAAGGCACAGACAACGTAGCTCAGATAAGGCACCGACAACGTAGCTCGGATAAGGCACGGACAACGTAGCTCTGACAACGTAGCTCAGATAAGGCACCGAAAACGTAGCTCGGATAACGTAGCTCAGATAAGGCACCGACAACGTAGCTCAGATAAGGCACTGACAACGTAGCTCTAGCTCGGATAACATAGCTCTGATAACGTATACGTTGTGCATCCGTTGTGCATCAGACAACGGGTACGTTGTACATCAGACAACGTGTACGTTGTGCATCAGACAACGGGTACGTTGTGCATCAGACAACGGGTACGTTGTACATCAGACAACATGTACGTTGTGCATCAGACAACGGACAACGAGCTCAGCACTACTCACAACACAACGTGACAACGGATTCGGCACCATTCACAGCAGACAACGCTACAACGGATTCGGCACCATTCACAGCAGACAACGCTACAATGGATTCGGCACCATTCACAGCCTATTTGAGAGAATCTGGTGACCATAATAGATTGTGAGGCCATAAAGAGCATCAAGTAGCCGGATAACACCAAAGGAAGATGAGAGAATCAGGTGAGTGGCCGCCTGCATAGCCCTTTGGGGTAGGGGTGAGAATGACTCAAGCTTCTCAGATCTCCCTCTTCCTCTTCTTGTTCTGCCCTTTCTCTCATCTCTTGCCTTTCGCACCATCCTCCCCTTCTTTCTGGTGATTCTTGCTTATTTATAGGCATTTGAAGTCATCATGACTTGTGTAGTCATGATGAGGTCACCTGTCAGACAACACTCATGAGAGCCAGCACATAGCCCAAGTGGGCTTATGTCGGCTAAATTGTTAGAATTTGTTAGAGTGAGAAATCCCTATTTTACCCCTTCTTTTTACTCATTTTTACGAATTTTATCCGTTACACTTAGCCCCTTCTCGGTGCCTTGGACTCCGTTCGAGGTGCCGAGAATACTTCATGGGTAAAATTCTCAAAAATGATATCTTGCATGTTGCACAAACAAACAAGTAGCTTGCTTAGAGCGTGAAAAGGAACATGGATCTACCTGGTCCGCAGACACTGATTGTGTTTCGCTCTCCGCTCTCTTCCGTTGTAGATGCTTCGTTCTCACTGATACGTTGTGCTTTCGCATGAAGACTGATGTTGTGGAGGCAGAACTCGCCGAGGAGTTAGAGCGAATCATTGACAACGAGGCCGAGCTTGCGAACAACAAAGAGGAACTTTCATCAACGAGGACGAGCTTGTGCCAGCGAAGACGAGCTTGTATCAGCCCCTAGTCAGGTCAGAGCAATTGCTTCTCGTGCATAGTACCTCAGAGCATGTGTTAGAGAGCACGAGAATGTACATGTATCAAAAATGAAGTCATTAGGTACTTTGAGCACGGGAAGGGGCATGAACACGTGAAGCTGTATGAACACAAGGATTCACTTGATAAACACACGGATGAGTTTGCAGTAAAAACCATCATAAATATAGACAAATGTTATCTCACGCGAATGACTCGTAATGGGGCATCATGACACCATGCTCAGATGACATTGCATAAAAATAAGTCAATTGGTCGCTTACTGGGCAATGCATCTGACTGAGTCACAGAGGTCCCGTAGTGAGCATCATGCTTAGATATGTGTTGAACCGTGTGGTAATACACCTTGCTCGGATGACATGTCATTAAGAAGCTACAAGTGTCTCATCACCGTATTCAGACATATCAGATAAGACATCATTTGACATTGCATTCATGATGTTTTTTACTTGATATGGCACTGGTCGCTTCTCTTGATCTTTCACTTGATAAGTCACTTTGATCTTTCACTTGATAAGTCACTTCGAAATTCACTTGATATTGAAAATTCACTAGAGCATGCACTGGACAGTTCACTTGATAAAGCACTTAAGAATGCACTCGATAATTACCTCTTGATTGTTGCCATGCAGTGAAAGCCCCATTCAGACGTAGAAGGCGCTCGTTATTTGCGATTGTCTAAGCCCTTTTGCCTCATTCCCAATTGTTCCCAATTGTTCCCACAGACGGCGCCATTTTGAAAGGGAAAAATCTCGTACATGCCACACGTCTATAGCTGCTTTGCTGGTAGAGGAATAATAGCAAAACTCCACCTGTGAATGAGTCTGAGGGGGCGGGTGTGCACCTTGAAATAAGCTCCGATGATAAAGTCAGTATAAGGCACAAGTACATGAACATAAGGCACAAGCACATGAACATATGAACATAATAGTATAAAGATACTTATCGTGAGGTTACTGGGTATATGCACTTGAGGACGAGCTCTGGTATTATGCTCTGGAGATTGTAGCTCAGGAGGCACAAAGAATATGGCTCAGACAACGTAGCTCTGACAAGGCACAGACAACGTAACTCTGACAACGTAGCTCTGATAAGGTACAGACAACGTAGCTCTGATAAGGCACGGATAACGTAGCTCTGATAAGGCACAGACAACGTAGCTCTGATAAGGCACCGACAACGTAACTTTGACAACGTAGCTCAGATAAGGCACCGACAACGTAGCTCGGATAAGGCACCGACAACGTAGCTCTGATAAGGCACCGACAACGTAGCTCAGATAAGGCACCGACAACGTAGCTCGGATAAGGCACCGACAACGTAGCTCTGATAAGGCACTGACAACGTAGCTCTGACAACGTAGCTCAGATAAGGCACCGACAACGTAGCTCGGATAACGTAGCTCAGATAAGGCACCGACAACGTAGCTCGGATAACGTAGCTCTAGCTCGGATAACATAGCTCTGATAACGTATACGTTGTGCATCCGTTGTGCATCAGACAACGGGTACGTTGTACATCAGACAACGTGTACGTTGTGCATCAGACAACGGATAACGAGCTCAGCACTACTCACAACACAACATGACAACGGATTCGGCACCATTCACAGCAGACAACGCTACAACGGATTCGGCACCATTCATAGCAGACAACGCTACAACGGATTCGGCACCATTCACAGCAGACAACGTTACAACGGATTCGGCACCATTCACAGCCTTTTTGAGAGAATCCGGTGACCATAATAGATTGTGAGGCCATAAAGAGCATCAAGTAGCTGGATAACACCAAAGGAAGATGAGAGAATCAGGTGAGTGGCCGCTTGCATAACCCTTTGGGGTAGGGGTGAGAATGACTCAAGCTTCTCAGATCTCCCTCTTCCTCTTCTTGTTCTGCCCTTTCTCTCATCTCTTGCCTTTCGCACCATCCTCCCCTTCTTTCTGGTGATTCTTGCTTATTTATAGGCATTTAAAATCATCATTACTTGTGTAGTCATGATGAGGTCACCTGTCAGACAACACTCAAGAGAGCCAGCACATAGCCCAAGTGGGCTTATGTCGGCTAAATTGTTATAATTTGTTAGAGTGAGAAATCCCTATTTTACCCCTTCTTTTTACTCATTTTTACGAATTTTATCCGTTACAATATCTATACTGTAATATAAATAAAAATGACTCTTAATTGATTTCTAAGCTCGGATCGATCCGAATCCGATCCATTTACAACGCTAACCCAAACAAACAACACTCCTCTTTCCCTCCTCCCCTCTCGGTCAATTGAAGAATCTAGTATGACGGTGGACAGGATCTCAAATTACAACATATATTTTGTTTTCATGTTGAATTATGATTAAACTATGGTCTGTGTTGAGGCATTTGGAAAATGGAAACCCGCATGGCCTCAGCTTTTGTCTTCCATTTTCTTTCTTTTCTACTGAGATCTGACCCTGATGGCAGGTTTCCTTTGAAACTCCGGAACCGACAAATTAACCCGCTTTTCCTTGTTTCAGTCGTACATGTCAATATCATTGCACGTGCTAAATTATTAATCACCTCCGCGGTCGGTGACACGAGGAAGGATGTCTCCACCCCCATTTTCTTGCGCTGTGTCCCCTTCTTAACACCATTTAATTGTGGTTAAGATACATCCACCATTAGGGTTCACACATCTATCTTTGGTTTTTAGAAAAATAAAATTAAAAACATTAACTAAAAGGTTTAAAAAATTAATCCAAGTTAATGGAAGTTGAAGGGTTTGCCTATGTGAGAACGAGGAAGAAAAGTCCCCTCCACGGGTTGACGAGGGGACTATTGCTTATTATTTTATTTGGGGTGTTCATGTGAACGTGGTTAAGGCTCTGGACGTAACCTTGGAACTTCGTGCTTATTATTTTATGTGGGGGTGTACATGTGAACGTGGTTAAGGCTCTCGACGTACTCTTGGAACTTCGGTTGAGTCGATAGTGAGTCAGCACCCCCAGTAATATCAGAGGCACTTTCTCTCTATGAGTAAGTTGTTCTGCACGGGTTTACCCGGACTTACATAGTGTGATGGGTTGCGGACTCACGTCGCATCCTCGAGGATTCGTCCTGACCCAAAGGGTTGGGACACCCCGTGTTTCAAAAAAAAAAGTTGTTAATGCAAGTATTGTTTATAAGCTTTATGGTAATTGAAGACATTGATCTTGAATTTGTTAAGTTAGGGATTCAATTTTTGATTGCATTAGTCTTTTAATTCATGATTTTTTTTTTCTAGGGGAAGTCAAAGGAGTGAGGGAAATTGAATTTGTTAAGTTAGGGATTCAATTTTTGACAGTATTTATCTTTTATTTCATGATTTTTTTTCTTGGGAAATTCAAAGGAGTGTGGAAATACTAAATCGCACCGTGTGTGTGCGTGTCTCTATCTAACACGTCTGCATTAATCCCTTAGATTTATTTACTTATTTGTCATGTGCCGCTTGTAAGGATGATAAACATTTTTTTTTCTTTGTAAGATTTTCTTTACATCTTTACACCCTGTAATCAGCTGATATAAATCTTCTTCAAAATAAAGGCGATACCTTCTTTACCTATTAGTATAGTAAGATCTCTTCAGACAATCCCCTAAGGTAGCCACTCTTGAGATCCATCTACTAAATGTCTTCTTGTTAGGGCTGCACAGAGCCCGATCGACCTGTTGGTTTGGTTCAGCTCGACCTTATTTGGCCAGAGATTGGTTCAAATTTTAGGCTCAAACGGGCCAATCCAAGCCTTAAAAAAAGCCTGAAAACTCAATCAAGCCAAGCTCGGGCCAACCCCTATGCGGCTCGGTCCGGCTCAATTGATGCTCGGTTCGGCCCGAAATTGGCTCGGTTCGAATATTATTAAAAAAATTAAAAATATATTATTTATATATATCATTATTATATATATAAATAATATAAAATATTATATATATATATATATTCAAGCCGAGCTTGAGCCAAGCCAAGCCCGGCTCGAGCTTGAATCAATTCGGGCCGGGCCGAGCCGAGCTTCGAGCCAAACTTTATAATTCAGGCTGAGCTTCGGGCTACACTTTCAAGCTTCATTTCGGCCAAGCCGGGCTTTAGGCCTAGATCAAATCCTTTCAAACCGAGCCAGGTTTGGCCAAGCCTGGAAAAGCCTGGCCCAAATACAACCCTACTTCTTGTCGAGTGTTGTTCCACTGATAAGGATATATTGCATATCTCGTTCGTATACATTTTCCTTTATTTTTCGAGGAACTAGTGAGTTAGAAACAGAGTTTAAAAATATCAAATCTTTGATGCATGATTCTATCATACATGATTGAGTTTCAAAAACTGCTAAATAGATAACCTACATCTAAAATGATTTTTTTTTATGGTTAAAGAATTTCTTTTTAGTTGCTTGGGAACAAAAAGAAAAACTATATTTAGCTAATTATAAAAGTAGAAAAGGCGGGGACTAGATCTCCCTAGCATATTATCAAAAACTATATAGGTGACTTTGGTTGTCATGCATAGGGTACGTGTTAAATCCCTCTTAATGCTTGTGGGATCCCGTCACTTAAACGTCTTCTTTATAGTGTTTCTGATTGAGGACATTTGTCTAGCCTGTTCTCTTGAACGCATATCAAATTTAGGCTCTTGTTTATTTGGACCAGTAAATCTATAAGTAGTAAGCATTTTAAGTGAAACTTGGCAATCTAGGGGTGTCAACGGGCAAAATTCATACCTGAAAACTTCTTCTAAATGGACTAGGGTCAGACTAGGCCAATTCAATTAAATAAATAAATAAATGCAAGCCCAACTTCGATCTATTAAGACCCTAATTGTTTCAGCTCGGGGAGTGTATAAAGCTATTCGGTAGTGCCAGCCCCAATTGAATAAACTATTCCCCCTAATAAAAAGAAAAAAGTCAAACACTTTAGACATAATTCCACTAATTTTTTTTAACTTTTCTCCTTTATAGTTTATAGGATGATTATTGATTGCCACAAGCATTCCCTTGCATGCACATGGACAGAAAACTTGTCTATTACTCGTTAAGAAATTTCGTTATCAAAGACCTGACAACCCTTTTTTGTTGACACCAATTTCATTAATCATTAATCACCCTCTTATTGAAAATTGCAAACTCTTTTTGGTGGCCTGGGTTAGTGTCAAGTGTGGATTAGCAACAAGTAGGGGGCAGAGCCAAGATTCTCCTGCAGGACGCCCCCAAAAAAAATAATTTTGAGGGCAAAGTTCATGAGATATCACCTTTGTTTATGTCGGTTTGTAAAGAATTTTTTTTTTCTCGGAAGTTTAGGGGGCTAGAGTACCCTGTCGCCCCAGCTCCCCGCCCCTCTCCTAGGCTATACCCCTATTATCAATATAGGTTTTTGTTTTAAGCCCCCTGCCCCATGTGGCTCCACCCCTTGCAACAAGCCCCTCTTGTATTCGGAGGGCTATAGCCTATTAGTCCACCTTAATTAATAAAACCTGGAAAGCAATGAATTTTCCCATTGTAACACGACTCTTTAAAAACATTAAAAAAAAACCCTCATTTAAATATTTTATTGAGATGGACTTGTCCTTTGGGCTACAATAGGGTTGTTGCTAATTTACACTCTTGATGGGCCATGTCCAGAGTATGATTGATTCCTTTAAGGAGATATTCGACTCTAGATCCTTCACGGTTATATCCCTTATTCTCATAAAATACAGCTCTTATCATTCGTACAAATTGAACTACTTTTTAGTTATTTTTGATTTTTCCCAACAAAAAAAAATCTAAGGGACCATATAAACTGATTCTATATTGAATGACTTGGATGATTTACAATAAACCCATAGAAGATTTATATAGATATTATATCGTCTCAAGATAGAAACTTTATCAAGTCTAATCTTACTCAAATCAAATTTATTTATTATAATCCATGTGTATCTCATCTCTTCTTATTACACTACTACTCTATTTTATTCCCTAAACTATCGTTAATGGAGTTAGCTTTAATCTTAATGATTAATATCCTTAACCCGACGATACATTACTATTAATAATCATGTGTGAGAAATTACTAATTGATGCGATTGGTGCTAATATTCTTCACCTATGGAAGGAGTTCTATGCAAGCTCAAAACATGCAGAGGCAGAAATAGGCCGATAAACCATACAAGAAAAGTGATCTTCGTAACGAGTGGGAGGAAGAAGGAGGCCGTTTGCAGGATCTTTTCACGTGCACCAAGGAATTGTCCTTATTTCCATCAGGCCATCAGGGTGCAACTGTGCAAAGGTGATCGAATGAAAAGATCTTGAGCAAAATTTGATCTAGTTAACCATTTGATATATTCACCCCCGCCTCTGGCGTGAGTGGTAGGGGTGTGGCCTTCAATGAAGGAAGGGAGGTTGAGGGATCCAATCCCCCCAAGGGTATGAGTTGCAAGAGCTCCAATGCCCAAGCTAACATCTGACGTAATGAGCGACGTAATGAGCATACTAACATAGATAAATGATGTCTACAAAAAAAAAAAAAAAAACCATCTGATACATGGGGTGGTTTTGGACTGAGGAATAGGTGTTGGCCAGGCTTAGACTTGCATTTTTGTGATTTTTGAATAGGCTTGCCCGACCCAAGCAAGAGGTATTTGTAGCTCCAACTTGGTCCATTGATAACCCAACAGACCTAACACATATCATACAACCAAAAGAAGCTACAGAGAGTGATCACCTTAATGTTTATTATTTGAGATTAACTATGAACACGAGCTTCGTTTAATAGTCAACCGGAGTAACTCAAAAAATTCCCTTAGGAAGTGGTAGTTTAGTAGTTACAATGACAAAGAAGGGTATTTTTAACACTACATGTTTTTTTTATATATATAAATTCCCCTTCTCAAGGCATGTTTTGGGTTGCTCCGTTTGACTGATCAACCAAATCTCTTGTTCATAGTTAATCTCTTAGTCTTTAAGGGGATTTTGCCTATCAACTGTTAAGTTTATCCTAATTTGCAAATACAATGTTATGTATAACGGATTTGCAAATTAACTCCTCATTTTGCAACCGTTAAGACAAATAACCTTAATCCTTAGTTCTGTTAGACTTTCGTTTATAATTGTTATTAAAATGATTATTATGCCTTTAAGATATTTCATAACCTCACAAAGCCCTTTTAGCTGTCCTTCAATTATAGTTAAATGTTTTAAAGGGAATTAAAAGGGGACACTCTTTTGAATTGCCCTTGAACTATGGCTAACAAGTTTTAAACCCGTGGTTGGTTTTTTTTTTTTTTTTTTTAACTCTAGAAACTAAGGTTAGATGCTTTAACCCAAAGGGTTTAGTGAATCTTAACCACATATAAAGGGAGTTAAAAGGGGACACTTCTTTATCTGCCCTTGAATTGTGGTTAAATAGTTTTAAACCTTTGTGGTTAAATTTTTTTTTAATCTAGAAACCAAGGTTAGATGGTTTAATCCTAAGGGTTAGTGAATTTTAACCACAATTAAAAGTAGGTTAAAAGGGAACACTCTTTTAATTGCCCTTAAACTATGGTTAACAAGTTTTAACCCTTGTGATTAATTTTTTTTCCTAAAAGCCAAGGTTAGTACTTTAACTCTTAGGATTAGTGAATCTTAACCACAGTTAAAGAGAGTTAAAAGAACTTCGGATTCTCTCTGACAAATGCTAGAATGGTGCTCTCGGGCCACCACACATTAAGCGCCATGTGGCATAAAAAAGGGAGAGAAGTCATTTCATTTTCTCCACTGATTTTGACTTCTCCCCACTCAATATCTCTCCCCACTTTATCGCCATGTGTCAAATAGTGTGGGGAGAAGTCAAAATCATAAGGCCCATGAAATGACTTCTCCAGCCACATGGCACTTAATGTGTGATGGCCCGAGAGCACCATTCTGGCATCTGTCAGAGAGAATACGAGGCCAGTTAAAAGAGGACACATGTCAAAAGGGTATTATAGTCCTTTAATTGTTACTAGGGTATTATGAGATCGGATGGGCAACAGCGCAAGTCAAAAAGTATTATAGTCCTCTAATTGTTACTAGGGTATTATGAGTTCGGATGGCCCTTTGTGGCTTATAAAAAATGGGGCCCATTTTTTTTGATTCCTAGTTTACCCCTGTTGAAAGTGGGGCCCTCCTTTGTAAGACACAAAGGGAGCGTGCGTTATTGCCCATCCGAACTCAGGATATTATATTCACTTTTTAAACTTTTTGGAATGTAATTCAACCGAAGTGGTTCTTTGTTTAACGGTTGAATAATAATGAGTTAAGTTGCAAAATTGTTATAGATAAAGTGTATATGTGCTCCCTTCTTGTGTGGGTGTTGGGATGGACCGGAGAGGAATAGTCTGCCAAAGGTTGGGATACCTCTTCATTGTCAAAAAAAGAAAATAATAAATAAAATTGCAAACTAGAATAAACCTAGTATGCAAAAAAACCCTTCTTTGAATCCTGCTCTTATCAGTTATCACACTTTCTCTTGCTTTGCACCAAACAACCCAATTCAGCTATTCGTTAAGTGTATTAGAGTGTAACCGATAGAAGAAGGGAAAGAATTAAAATTGCAGCATTCATCCCAAGGATGGTTGCTTGAACTACATCAAAGAAAACGTGTGGGGTCTGAAAACAAAACCTGCCTTACATATCTGTATATTTTAAAAGCTTCCTTTTCTCTTTTTTCCTGAGCCTTTGAATGCATGTGTCTTTCAGGAGGGTTCGGTCAAAAGGGTCATGCAGTCGGAGATATCTCTGGAGTTAAAATTGAAGAAGGTGGTGAAAGCCAAAGTTTCTGGTGTTTCTATTGGCTACTTTCAATGAAGAAAAGAAATGGAAGCTGCGATCTTGAACTTCTTACTTTCAATGGAAAAGGAATATGGATCGATCATGGCGGTGTTTTTATTTTTATTTTTTGATTAATGGGTATCATAAGCGTTGTACAATCAATCATCCAAAGTAGCATGGACTCCTAGCTCGAGCACGAGGAACTGATTCACATAACATTCTTTAACAAAATATTTATTGGGATATAAAAGTATTTTTACTACCATATCCACATGCTTAAAGACCACCCATCATCCATAGGCTTCTAATTAAAATTATATAATCTATCTCCCTTTCATTATTTTTGTTACTCTTGTCTTTGTCGTCATGACTAGGGTTGTAAACATAGTGGATTTGGATAGTGGTATATCTAAATTCATATCCGATCATATATTCGAATATTTGAATCTGAATAAGTATTCGGCGGATTGTGAAATATGATATACATATCCGAATCTGATTAAAATATTTGAATTTGGATAGTATCCGAATTATCCGATTACTTTTAAAAAGTTTTAAAAATTGTAAATTAATATTTAAAAAATGTAAAAATAGATAATTTTTTATTTTAAAGGTTATATTAGTTTTATAAATTTAAAATATATATTATATAATTGGTCGGATATTTATCTGATCAGATATACTAGTATCCAAATATGTATCCGATGATAAACGGATAGTAAAATTACTCTCTGAATTCGCTCCGTCGGATACCTATTTGGATAATTATCCGACTACACGGATTCCGATATAAATAATATCCACATTTGTTTACAACCCTAGTCTGGATTCGTCAACTAGTGATGGTTTAGAGAAAAAAATGATAAATATTTTGACAAAATCTTTTTTTTTAATCTTCTTTTCAAGCCCCAGCCCAGGTTCAACTTTAACCCTGAGAGTAGGGCTTGGGCCTAGCTAGTTTAGGCCTTACAAGGGCTTGGGTTGAGTCCCAGCCCGGCCCAACCCATTGACAGCCCTGCCATAGGACTAGTTCATTCCTTCAATCCTTCCAACAACATACAAAAGAGCCCTGGTGAACAACTGAGCCTTCAATTGTTGCCTTGGCTTGGGTACTTGGAGGTGGGAATGGTAGATGTAGAAAGGCGCCAAAGCCTCACTTTCTCTTGCTACAAAGCAGTGAGTGACAGTGCCCCTTCCCCACAATAAAGGGGACGAAAGAATATCTTTACCTGTCTTTATTAAAGAAAGCCTCCCACTTTGGATTTCAAAACTCAAAGCAAAACCCATTTCCTAGTGAACCCCCCCACACACACTCATTAGCTTTCGTCTTGTTTCGTCCATGGCTTGATCAGCTCATATTGCCTTTAAATTTTCCTCACTCAAACAACAACAACAACAACAGTGGAGCTAGAAATCATACTAAGCCAAAAATGTCGCTCTCTCCCCCAGTAGTGGATTACCCAAATACCGTCACGACACAGCCTTCAACCCATCCAAATGGCTCGTTCGGGACGGTCTTCATTGTCCTGGCTGTGATAGTTGTTCTAGCAGCTATCGCTTGCTTCCTTGGACGATTCTGTAACCGCCGTTTCTCCCGCCAAAAAGCTAAACCAAACCATAGCTTCCACCCCAAAGAAAGGGACATCGAAATTGGATTCAAGAAGAAGATTCCGACCGCCATGCCGGCTGGGGCTGGCAATGGAGAAACCAAAGAACCCAAAGTAGCTAGAGATGGTCAAATATTCAAAGGAGAAACCAAAGCTAATGAGAATGGATAGGCGAAAGGAAGCGAATGGTGAGACAGGAAGAAGAAGCTTCATCGTCTGTAGACTAGCTTTTCATTTAAAAAGCTTTCTTTTTCTTCTTCTTCTTATGGTATTTGAAGTACGTGATTATGTTTGTTTTGTGTCTTTAGATGTAATATTGTCTATTTAACATAGTAGAAAGTAAGAGTTCAAGTGTGGTGGATCCTGAAGGACCTCATTTGCATTGCATTAGATCGTGAATTTGTGATCACTTGGCACTGATCTGCATGCTTCACACAGTATCCGCTCACTGTTCCAACAAACAGCCTGCAAACCAGATTCACCAAAGTAATTTCGTAGTTCTTGGGATATTCTTGCTATGAAATTATAGACTACCTTAGGTTCTCTTCCAAGTCAAAGAATAAGAATTATCCGGAATAAGGTGGTGTTTGGTTACACTAATCTAAATAGGTAGAGCTTTTTTAAAAATTGAACTTATTTACACTTTAGATTGTTAAATTAAAAGGTTCATTGGAAGTCTACATCTTTTTTTGAAGTAAATGATTCACCTCTAATGCTCCGTTTGTTTCAAAGTAAAATAGAGGAAAACAAATGAATTTCGCGGAAAATGCCCGATGTCCTAAAGAAAATACACTGGGAAAATGATATTTTCCGTGGAATTCATTTGTTTTCCCCTATTTTACCTCAAAACAAACGGAGCATAAATAAAAATATAGCTCATGTCTTATTATTTTTTAATGTAAAAATTCCTACTTCAAAAATATCTAGACATTCAATTAACATTCAACTTCACAATCTAAAGTCTAACTAAGCTCAATTTTTAAATAAGCTTTACCTATTTCGTTTAGTTTTACCAAATGCCACCTAAGTTGAAAGGAACCAATTAAGATGATCCACTAATGCTTTAGAACCGGAGTACGGATTTTTATGCCCCCAAAACACAGGTTTACCTTATATATATATATGTACACAATTTTATGGATAGAAATACACTTACATTATTTTAATATTTACCAAAATCTTCCAAATGTTCATAGTTAATTAAAAGGGTAATTTTGAGAAGGAGCTCTGTTTCATTACAGAAAAGTAGAGGAAGAGGCAATTCTGAAGCACACTTTCTCTCCTATAATTACAAGATTGCCACCAATTTATAATAAAAATGGGATGTTTTTCGGCCATGAATCAAAGTTTCGCTTTGTATTTAAACTCTTAATTAAACTCATATAAATGCAACTTTGCGACTGGCCCGGGAAATTGCTTCGAAGCAACAAGGATTATGGGCGGAATGGGTGTTTGGTAACTTGCTGAAAGGAAAAAACTTCTGGGCCATTAAAATTCCAACGGATTGCTCGTGGGCATGGGGAAAAGTTCTGAAATCTAGAGAAAGAGCGAAGGAGTGTATTACCCACCTAATCAATGATGGTAACACCTCAGTTTGGTATGATCCTTGGCACCCCATAGGTATTTTGATAGATGTGTATGGCCCTCGCTTACAACTTAACTCTAGAATCCCCAAATTGGCCTTAGTCTGAAGTCTCCTTTGTGATGGAGCATGGGACCCTTCGCCGACTAGATCAACTGAAATCTCTAACATTTGGGATCCTCTGCCCGTCCATCATTCTGATGTGGATCATGGTGTCAAGGCTTCGGATTGTCTCTGGCGAAGCCAGAAAATGGTCTCGGGTGTCCATACATTGTGACAATTGGCATACAAAATGGGAGAATTCATTTCATATTCTCCCCACGATTTTGACTTCTCCCCACTAGATATCACTTCCCTTTTTTCTCACACTCAGCGCTACATGTCTCATTATGTTTGGAGAAGTGAAAATCATGAGCCCCATGATTTTGACTTCACCACCACATGTCCCCTATTCTATGGACACTCGAGACAAGCCCTTTCTGGCTTCGCCAGAGACAATCTAGGCGAAAAATTGTTTGGAAACCAAATTCCAATGGATGCTATTTGCTCAAATCTGCTTGGATCATGATCGGATCAGTGAAACCTCAAGTGATTGGAGTAAGTTAATTTGGTTCAACATGAATGTTCCGAGGCATAGTATGATAGCTTGGATGGCTTGGTCAAATGCTCTACAAACCCAAGATGTGCTTCAGCGCCATGCAATCTCCACCTCCTCTAACTGTGTTTTCTGCTAGTCTGCGCTAAAAATCTTTGAATCACCTCTTCTTCGAGTGTTCTTTTTCTTTTGATGTTTGGAAGCATATTCTTTCATGGTGTGGTTTGGGACATCATACAATTTTGGGTTGGGAAGAAGAGAAAGCTTGGATTCTCAAAGCTTTTAAGGGGAATGACATTATTCAGAATATCAGGAAGGTGGCCTTAAATGCTTCAATCTAGCATATTTGGCTAGAAAGAAATAATTGGATATTTAAGCACCAATCTACGAATGCTTGAACGCTTTCCTAGATTATATTGAATGAAACTCGGGGATAGTTCTCCTTTGTTATCCCCAAGGTCCTAGGCTCGGATATTGATAGGTCATTAGTTGACAAGTGGGGCTTGCAAGTTGAATTTTTCTCCTCCGTGGAAAAATTATGTTCTTGGTGTCCCCTGGCTCTGAATATTGATGGATCCTTATGTAATAACATGGCATGGCCGGCTTGGGTGGAATTCTTTGTGACCATTTGGGGTTCGCTTGTGCTGCTTTTGTCGAAGGTTGTCCTCGTGAAGAGATCGATCTCATTGAGCTAAAGGCTGTCATCAAAGGGTTTTTTGAGGCAAAGCTTCGAGCCTATGTTGATTTTAAATGGGTTGTTGATTGCCTAAATGGTATCCTTGCAGCCCCTTGGCGTTGGAAGAGCGAGATTCGTAGTGCAAAACAGCTTATGAGCAAGTTTGACTCTTGTATTGTCTCTCACGTGTGGCATGAATGTAATAGAGCCACTGGCGGAGCCACATGGGGCCCGGGGGGCTTTGAAAAGATTGTTATTATTCAAAACATCTCAAGAATAAGTTTACAGTCAATTACAATTATATAAGCACAGCAATGGATTCGACAACTAATACAAGGAAACCATGTGATGTTAGTTTGGAAACCGTGTAGGTGGCTAAGGTAACATGAATCTCAATATTTGAAAATCATGTATGAGATATCCTTGTCTTGAGGTTTTGATTCCATGTAGTGCTTGTACTCAAAGGAATGGTTAATGATCCGATCACAGGAGAGTTGGTATCATGTGTGCTATTACGCCCCCGCAAGCTAAACGGCAGGTCAATGACGTGGAGCTTGTTTTTGAGCATTTGAAAGCGGGCTGAGGTTAGTCCCTTGGTGAAGATGTCCGCTACTTGATCAATGGTGTCAACGAACCGAACATTAATGTCCCCACGAACCACTTTTTCGCGAATAAAATGATAATCCACCTCAACATGTTTGGTGCGGGCATGATACACGGGATTAGAAGCAAGAGAGATAGCACTTATGTTATCATAGTAGATCAACGGTGGTGATTAAGATAGATGCCCAAATCGCGCAATAACATATGGATCCAATACAACTCAGCAGTTGTGTTAGCAAGAGATCTATACTCGGATTCAGTGCTGGATCGTGCAATTGTTGGCTTTTTTTTGCGCTCCACGTAACAAGATTGTGGCCAAGAAAAATTGCATAACCGGATGTGGATCGGCGATCATCCAAATCTCCGGCCCAATCGACATCTGAATTTGCAGTTATGCTGAGTGGTCCTTTGCAAAAATGGAGACCGGAGGTGACAGTGCCTTTAAGGAATCGTAAGATTCGTTTGAGGGCCATCCAATGACTCGTTCACGGTGAGTGTAAAACTTGGCACACTTGGTTAACAGCAAAGGCGATGTCGGGTCTAGTTAAAGTGACATATTGAAGTGCTCCGACAAGACTCCGATATTGATGAGGATTGGGAAGGGGATCACCATCAAATTGAGATAGTTTAGTGCCTGAAACAACTGGTGAGCGGAGCGGCTTGGCACCATCCATGTGGGCACGAACGAGGAGTTCTGTGATGTACTTTGATTGAGTAAGATAGAGACCTAATGGCGTACGATGAGCTTCAAGGCCAAGAAAGTAGTGAAGAGAGCCCAAATCTTTCATGGCAAAGGGTTTGCTAAGGTCGGTCAGGAGCTTGGAGAGCGTCCACTCTTTGTTGTTTGTGACCACGATGTCATCTACATAGATAAGCAATATAGTCATGGTCTCATCGTCCTTGCGAATGAAAAGAGAGGTGTCTGCCTAAGAGCCTACAAATCCAAGGCCCTGAATATAAGTGGTGAGACGAAGGAACCAGGCCCTTGGGGCCTGTTTGAGGCCATAGATCGCCTTGTGTAGTCGATACACATGAGAGGGCCGAGTTGGATCTACAAACCCTGGGGGTATGTCCATATAAACTTCCTCTGTAAGAACCCCATGGAGGAAAGCATTTTGCACATCTAACTGACGAAGCCGCCACCCTTGTTGAATTGCCAAGGAAAGAACAACCCGGATCGTGGTGGGCTTAACCATGGGGTTGAAGGTGTCACTATAGTCAATACCCGACTATTGGTGAAAACCTTTTGCAACAAGGCGTGCCTTGTACCGTTCAATTGTACCATTAGAGTGTTGTTTAACTTTATATATCCAGTGACAACCAACCACATTTTGGTCAGGTCGGGCAGGAACCAGGGACCATGTGCCTTGTTGTAGTAAGGCATCAAACTCAAGAGCCATGACAGCCCTCCACTTGTCATGTTTGACCGCCTGAGTGTAGCATGTGGGTTCAGTAGGTGTTAGAGAAGAGGTAAGGGCTAGTGGTAATGGATATTTGGTGATAGTGAAAGTCTTGGGTTTGAAAATTCCTGCCATGCCTCTAGTTTGCATGGAATGAGTTGGCACCGATGATGTATTGGGTGGAGGGGCAGGTGTTGGAATAGGTGAAGATGGTGAACTGGGTGAGGTTAGAGGTGATGGAAGCATAGGATGGGGCATGGATGGACTAGGTGACAAGTTTGGAAGGGGATGAGTAGTGGCATCATGGATTGGGTACGAAGTAGATGCGCTAGGTAGCGAGGTGGGAAGGGGAGGACTAGTGGCATCGTGGATTGGGGAGTTGCGTGGCAGATTGGGATTTGGAGCTAGTGAAGGGAGTGGAGAATCGGTCACTGTAGGGTTGGTTGTCATAGGGGTGATGCGTGGGCCAAATGTGGGCTGTTCACTTTGATTAGGAGGTTGAAGAAGTGAATAGGTGTCAGTTGGTGTCATGGCTACTTGGGTGGGATCCAATCCAGCAGACAGGGAGCAAGTGCAGGCCTTATCCACATTCGCATAAGGAAATGTCGCTTCATCGAAAATCACATGGCGAGACAGGTATACCCTTCGAGAGATGGGATCGAGGGGGTGTTTAAGCTCTACTCGGCCATTTTGCTTGGGGGTGTAAGGATATGATATCCGATGCGAAATGCCATAGTTGGCCAAAAAATTATGAAACCGAGTGTTCATGTATTCTCCTCCGCCATCGGTTTGGAGAGATTTAATTTTTCGGTCAAACATGGCTTCAACTAATGATTTGAAGCAGACAAAAACATCATAAACTTGGGATTTAAAGGCAAGAGTAAAAGATCCAACAGTATCTACTAAAGTCATCAATAAAAGTTACATAAAATTTTGCACCAATTATTGAAGTAAGAGGTCCCCAAACATCGGTGTGCACAAGTTCCAAAGGGTATTGCGAAATAGAATCAGAAAGTTGAAAAGGCAACCGAGAGCTTTTCCCTATTTGACAAGATGAGCAAATGGTTTGGTGTTGTGATGATCTACCAAGATGTATATGAGGAGCAACCTGTTGAAGTGTTTGATGAGATGGGTGCCCTAATCGATGTTGCCAAACAGAACTAGATACCGTACTACTGGTGAATGCCGAAGGAGATGAATCTGGCTTATTCTTGTCATGCGGTTGAAAGTGAAGTGGATAAAGGCCCTTATGTTCCATCCTTGGAAAAGGATCTTTCTTGATTTGTTGTCCTTAACAGAGAAACCAGAGGATGTGAAGACAAAATGACAATCATTATCTTTTGAAAATTGTGAGACAGCTAAAAGCTTTTTGGTAATACATGGAACATGAAGAATATCTTGCATGTGAAAAGTAGATCCATTTAAAGAGTAAGAAGTGGAACCAATATGCTCAATACGTAATCCCTTACCATTACCAACTGTGAGGTTGTCATTGCCTTCGTAGTCTCAATGTAAGGAAAGATTGTTCAGATCAGTCGTGACATGATTGGTTGCACCCGTGTCGGTGAACCAAGTGGAATCTTGCCTCATTGCTGCCATGGCTTGTAACTTTGGAGGAGGCTAACGCCCCTGAAATGAAAGATCTAGACGGTGGAAGCAGTCAAGAGCCGAGTGACCGACCCGGTTACAAATCTGACATGAAGGGGCATTACTTGGTTTAGCGGAATGATTGTTGGATGGATTGGCTCGTCCTCCATGATTCCGACCTCGGCCACGGCCACGAAAATATGAGCTTCCACGAGATCCACCACGTCCCTGTGCACGCAAGTGGGTAGACCGATTGGTGAAAAATGCAGTTGAAGGTTGTTCGAGTGTTGGAGTGGTAGTATGAGAGTCCAAACACATTTCAAAGGTAAGAAGTTGTCCGAATAGGTCCTCAAAATTGGTCGGGGTGTCACGGTTCACCATCGATGTGTGGACAGGATCATATTCCTAACCCAATCCATTTAAAATCTGATTGCACAAATCATACTCTGTGATTGGCTGACCAATAGCTTCTAGAGCGTCGGCAATATGCTTCATTTTGTTGAGGTAATCTGTTATAGATGAACCTCCTTTCTTGAGATTTTGAAACTGTTTCAGTTGTAAAACATGAGACCTGGATTGTATGAGATGTAATTTCTCAAGTCTAAGCCATACCTCTCGAGACGATTGCAGGCCAATCACACGTTGGAGAACAAGCGGTGTGAGAGTGGCATTGATCCACAAAAGAACAAGTGAATCTTGTTCCATCCAGCGCTCATACTTTGGATTGATGTTGGTCGTCGGTTTATTGTTATCATCACAAAGAAATTGTTCTAAGCACTGAGAGGATCCATCTACATACTTGAGAAGTTTGTTGGTGCGTAGAATCGGTACGAATTGGCTCTTCCATAGCAGATAGTTGTCACGGTCTAGTTTGATCGATACTAGATTCGTGATATTAGAAACAACAATGTGACTGGTGAGCGATGAAGATCCAGCCATTGTAGAATGATCTCAGTTGACAGTGATCTTCCCAAGTTATGGCTTTGATACCATGAAAAGATTGTTATTATTCAAAACAACTCAAGAATAAGTTTACAGTCAATTACAATTATATAAGCATAGCAATGGATTCGACAACTAATACAAGGAAACCGTGTGATGTTAGTTTGGAAACCGTGTAGGTGGATATGGTAACATGAATCTCAATTTGAGATATGAGACTATCACGTATGAGATATCCTTGTCATCCTTGTCTTGAGGTTTTGATTCTGTAAGGGATAAAATTCGTAAAAATGAGTAAAAAGAAGGGGTAAAATAGGAATTTCTCACTCTAGCAAATTCTAACAATTTAGCCGACATAAGCCCACTTGGGCTATGTGCTGGCTCACTTGAGTGTTGTCTGACAGGTGACCTCATCATGACTACACAAGTCATATATGATGACTTCAAATGCCTCTAAATAAGCAAGAATCACCAGAAAAAAAAGAGGATGGTGCGGAAGGCAAGAGAGGAAATAAAGGGCAGAAGAAGAAGAGGAAGAAGGAGATCTGAGAAGCTTGAGTCATTCACACCCCTACCCCGAAGGGCTATCCAGGCGGCCACTCACCTGATTCTCTCATCTTTCTTTGGTGTTATCCGGCTACTTGATGCTCTTTATGGCCTCACAATCTATTATGGTCACCGGATTCTCTCAAATAGGTCATGAATAGTGCCGAATCCGTTGTCGCGTTGTCTGCTGTGAATAGTGTCGAATCCGTTGTCACGTTGTCTGTTGTGAATAGTGCCGAATCCGTTGTAGCGTTGTTTGCTGTGAATAGTGCCGAATACGTTGTTGCGTTGTGAATAGTGCCGAGCTCGTTGTCCGTTGCAAGCTGTACAACGTACCCGTTGTCTGATATACAACGTACCCGTTGTCTGATGCACAACGTACCCGTTGTCTGATGCACAACGTATACATTGTCAGAGCTACGTTGTCTGTGCCTTATCCGAGCTACGTTGTCAGAGCTACGTTGTCTGTGCCTTATCCGAGCTACGTTATCAGAGCTACGTTGTCTGTGCCTTATCCGAGCTACGTTATCAGAGCTACGTTGTCTGTGCCTTATCCGAGCTACGTTGTCAGAGCTACGTTGTCTGTGCCTTATCCGAGCTACGTTGTCTATGCCTTATCCGAGCTACGTTGTCAGAGCTACGTTGTCTGTGCCTTATCTGAGCTACGTTATCAGAGCTACGTTGTATGTGCCTTATCCGAGCTACGTTGTCAGAGCTACGTTGTCTGTGCCTTATCCGAGCTATGTTGTCTGTGCCTTATCCGAGCTACGTTGTCTGTGCCTTGTCAGAGCTACGTTGTCTGTGCCTTATACGAGCTACGTTGTCTGAGCCATATTCTTTGTGCCTCCTAAGCTACAATCTCCAGAGCATAACAGCAGAGCTCGTCCTCAAGTGCATATACCCAGTGACCTCACGGTAAGTATCTCTATACTATTATGTTCATATGTTCATGTGCTTGTGCCTTATACTGACTTTATCATCGGAGCTTATTTCAGGGTGCACACCGGCCCCCTCAGACTCATTCACAGGTGGAGTTTTGCTATCATTCCTCTACCAGCTAAGCAGCTATAGACGTGTGGCATGCACGAGATTTTTCCCTTTCAGATTCCATGTAGTGCTTGTATTCAAAGGAATGGTTGATGATTGAATCACAGGAGAGTTGGAATCATGTGTGCTATTAGGCTTCAACACCCCCCCCCCCTCCCCCTGAAATTTTGAATATATATTTTTTTACTATAGCAATAATAAGGGTGTAGCCTGGGAAAGGGGAGGAGCCGGAGGACGGGGAGCTCTAGCCCCCCGACCCCGAACCACCATTGTTATCCCCCTCCCCCACTACAAGAGAATCCTGGCTCCGCCCCTAAATAGAGCAGCTGATTCTCTAGCTTGGTTCTGTTCTGATATCTCCCAAGTGTCTTTCCCCCCTCTTGTGTTTTCGTCAGAGATCCAATCTATTCTTTGTGAAGATAGAGCTGGGCAGCAGTATAGGAGAATGTAAAATTGGTTTGTGGTTAAATATCTAGTAGGGGTCTGCCTAACCCCAACTTACCTTCCAAATTTATTTTTTTTCCTATTCCTATGTATTGAATATCATTATATTAGAGAGACTTCATGAGGTCGCATGCTCCTTTTTGACTTGACAAAAATTCAGTTTTCAACGCAAATGTGTAAGACGATTGAGTGATCAGACATCAAAAAATCAATGTTGTCTATAACCTTGGTTGAATCAAGTGAACCTCATGAGGGTTAATATTGACTAACTACGGATTAATGGAAACATGAGGAATGCTAAGCATACTCGCATTTTTATACCCTCTATATTTTTTTTTCTTGGGTGTAGGTATCATTTATCTACGTTAGTACGGTGAGTACGTCAGATGTTAGCTTGGGCAATGGAGCTCTTGCAATTCATACCCTTGGGGGGGATTGGATCCCCCGACCTTCCTCCATTGAAGGCCACACCCCTCCACTCACGCAAGAGGCGGGGGTTTATACCCTCCATCTTTTGGATAATAAACCAAATGACTTCATCTAGGCCAAGTGCACCGACACAAAATTTTATTTTCCTATCAAAAGACGGAGAGTATGGGAACTTTTGGAATTGTGCGCATTTGTTAGCACCCCCCTGGTGGTGGGGATACATAGAAATTTTGGCATTGTTCCTGGTCCCTTGAACCTAAAAATTGATTAATTTGTGTTGAGAATCCGTTTGAAAATAGTATGTAAGAATCAATTATAGTGAACAAAATGACAAAATCATGTTTGGATGCAAAAAATTAGGATCACTATTGTACTATTTCAACTATTAAATATTCATTCATACAATTATGAACTCTAATTAAATTGTTTGATTATAAATTTGGCATTCCATCACCCTAACTCCTAATTCCAGGAACCATGTTCATGTCAAATTTGGTAGCTACCAATTTTGTTTGGGGAGCGCTAGCTCCACTTACCCTCATCAACTCTCCCCTTATTTGGGACCTGTGGGCCTCACCACAAATCCTTTGTTCTTTTACCTAAAAAAGAGTTGTGGAAGGGGCAAGTGGGGCTAGCAAAACCCATTTTGTTTTGCATATCAATGTACATATCTTAAGCAGTGCTGAGACGAGCTCAAATGAACACAGTTTCTGAGTTCAATTGCGATTGACTGTGATATGAATACAACAACAAATTTTTCTTCATAAAAAAAAAAGTGCTGAGAGTAGCTATAAGAGACATATATAATATAATTACAAAAGGATAACCGGGTTGCGCTACTTGATGCTCGGATTAAAAAAAACAGTCAGTAGGCCATATTCATTCTCCAAAGACTAATCAACTGGTATACCAAATGCCCTTACAATGCTGTCCCTCTTTAGATCCATGGCGCTCAGCTCTATTCAAGTTTAGCGTTAAAACATTTACTTGAGCTGCCAATCTTCTTCCAAATCCCAAAGTAGCTATGATGTTTAATGTAAATTAATCCTGTAAATTTGCTTTCGCAATCTCTCGATTTATTTTGCTTGTCCTATCGTTTGCATGGGTACAAGTGGAAGTGAACCAGATGGGTGAAAGCGAGTTCTTTGTTAAGTTGATTTGCCTAGTGGTAGTGTATTCCCTGCTTTGGGGGAGGTACCGGGTTCCATTCCCGAGAGGGTGGGAGTTTGTATACACTCTCCACCCACTCACTAACTGAACAGATACAAACACCTAACTGCCGTTGCGGCCTAAACGTATATCTCGAACCAAAAAAAATTGCAAGCAAAAATGGGTTGATAAGCTAGCTTATCCTATTAATATATGAGATGAGCACCACTTGAACAGTCAACCGGAGCAATTCAAAAATTGCCTTGGGAATGGAAAATTTGGTAATTAGGAACATAAAGAAGGGTATTTTTAAATACCTCTTCACAAGGTATTTTTTGGATTGCTCGGTCTAACTTGAGAACACGATTATCAAAAAAAACTTGAGAACGCATGAAATAATTGAAGTTATGACTTTCAATAGAATAGAATAATGAAATAAAATTCGTGTTTAAACATCAAATATTGGATAAGGAATTGATGATGATGACGATAATGTAAAAATATATATATAAAATAAAGCGCAAATGTTTAAGCACACGAGGTGAGAGAATCATTGCTCAAGACAATCCGTTGATGGCCTGTTCATGAGGAGAGGAAACTACCCAACATAATACCATCAAGAGTATCACCTCACCAGCTGTGTTATTATCTGTTCTATCGCAATTAATTCCAAAATGTAATTAAACTTTAAACTCTGAAGTATCACTAATCAATCAAGAACAGACAGTTACAAGGGCTCAAACACCGAACTATTTCTAAGTCACCAACCAGAATCTGGCCTTAAGCTCACTTTTATAATAAACAGGAGACACAAGGGTATCCATCCAGTAGACCTGTAAATCTTCCTCAGGCCATGCATTCTAGTATGACATCCTCTCAGGTCTACCAGAGACCTTTAGTTTCAAATCCTTCAACCTCAAAGTCCCAGCTGAATCCAAAGTCATCAGATGAAATTTGAACTCACTTAGGAACTAATGAACATCGTCGGAACATCGTGATGGGGTAGACATGAGTCTGGAAAGCTTCCTATTACACAATTCAAATCGTATCAGAGAATCACTGGAGGCATTATCGGATATTCTGTTCATCGGCAATCCCATCTGCATTGCCAGCTCCTCCGCCTCTTCCTCTCTCCTAATCACACAGTCAAAGCAAACGTATCTTCCAGAAGCTGTGTTGCTCATCGCCTCGTACACGCACGCGTGTGCCTCCGCCACTCTACTTACATCAACAGTGGCTAGCAATCCATCTGCATACATCTCTTGTGCTCCTGCATATATATCAGTGTAGGGAATTACTGGTAATTAGCTTAACCAGTTGATGATCATGTGCTTATAAAGCTGGTTTGTCAGTTAATCAAGGAGTAATGAACAATAAAATAAAGATGATACGAATTACTAGGGTTCATCGTGACTGTACACCAGGTTCAACTCCGCTGCGGGTTACGAATGTCAATTTCATAATTTTACGTCATTGTACTGGATGAAATATATATACTCACACATGAATGACTAGTATTCTGGTTCATAGTCAAATTGGACTATACAACAGGCTCAACTCAACTCCACTGGGTTATGTAATGTCAATTTCATAATTTTATGTCATTGTACAGTGTATATATATACAATATATGCGCGTTATGATTTGGTTTTTTTCATTACAATGAAAACAAGAGAAAATGAGAGAGGAGAGAATTACAACCCATTTTTCACAAGAAAGTCGTGAAAGAATGTCTCTATAATCGTAGATGTAGGCACCTTGCCGAATCATGTAAATATGTGTGTGTATCTTTGCTATTTTTGTTTCTATATTTTGTTATTTTCTATAAATGGTATATTAAGATAGAACAAAGTTACATGATTAAGCTTTGTACACAAATCAAAAAAAAAAGGATAACACCAGTTACATGAAAAGATGAGGAGTTAAAAGGGATAAGATAATACCTTTCAGGTAGGCAATGGATGCGGTGGGATTTCTACGACAAAATTCAGGCCCGGTAACAAGTGCCGGGCAGATTGTTGCCAGCTTCACATCCCTCTCTCGAGCCACTGTCCAAGCAGCTTTCTCCGCCATTGTCTTACCCAACGCAAACCACATCTGCCATCATAAAATAAAACCATTTATAGCATACTTATTTTGTGTACACTAAAAAATGCGACTTCACAATCAATGATTAATGATGGCTGATGGGTGGTTTCTTTAGAATAGGCAATAATGAGACAACTATTTTAGTAAATGATACAGAGAAAGGTAATGACATTGATCCGCAAGAACTTAGCAAACTCTTGAAATAGCTGAAGCGAACTTGAAGAGAGATGAATGCAATTAGAGATGAACAATGGAGGCGGGTCTGGTTCTTAGATGAGCTAAGATCTTCTGGAAAAAAATAAATTAAACACTAAAAATGAAATCCAATATAAGAGGAAAACTACCTTCTTGTGTCTGCAAAGAGATTCGTCGCTCCAACAATTATGATCGAGAATGGGAGGAAGATCATTGAGGGTGTTGTCACGCCAAATGCAGGCCAAGAGAGACGACGTGAACACGCATTTTGCAACTGAGGGAGTCCTTGCACAAGCCTCCATCACATTCTCACTTGCCGTCACCTCTATCTCTGCCATGAATTTCTAACAGAGAGGAAGCAATAAAAGAAGGAAAACAGGTTATAGACAATTGAGTTGAGGCCCATTGATACAGATACATGATGTAATTGTTATTGACTTGGGATCCTCTTTGGTATTTGCTGGCGAGGAGACCTCCAACACTACTTGGAACTAGCCACCTACCTTTCTACACACGCATATAAGGTCTGTGCATGCAAATTTATACCTCGATTAGCGTGAAGGGGGTTATGTGGCGCGTGTTGGAAAAAATTGATATAGAGCACTATAAATCAAATAAAAATTATACAGAATAATACTTGAATTATTGAGTATAATAAATTGAAAACAAGGGTAAAACACTTATCAAAATGGAGAGAGAGCACGTGTTGAACACGTTGTCCTTAAGGTGATTGACACCCATGTTCTGGTGCTTACAGGTCTCTGGTGGACACCCCATGATTCAACAGTCTCAATACGTTGATAGAGAGCACTCACTCACCGGCGGTCAAAGCGAACTCAACATCATCAGAAATAAAAATCCCAAAACAAAAAGAAAGAAGAATATAAAATTATGCAGAACTCTTTTGCCTTGTCTTTCCCTCAGGAAGAGGATGGCTATAGGAAAAAAATCTCAAGGACTTGTAGGCATAAATAACTCTCCATAACTCTTTCTAAAACCGTTCGGTTTAATAGGAAGGTTAGAATATGAAAGTGCTTTAAGAGTAAAAAAAAATTTTGTTATAAAAATTGCAAAATCTGCAACAGTGCGTTCCGAGTGGGTGCACTACAAAACTACATTCCTGTAACGGCGGTTTCCAATAACCGCAGTAGAATGTCATTTGTAAAGGTGGTTTATTATAATTGCAATAGAAGCATGGTTGCCGCCTCTTTGTAATGGCGGTGTATTAATAATAGCCGCAACTGTATTGTTTACAACGGTGGTTTTCAGTAATCCGTCGTTGTAATATAGTATATAACGGCGGTTATTAACAAACCGCTATGGAAAAGAGTTTCCTTCACCATTTTGGATTCCTGCTTTTGCCAATTACCGCTTTGATTCTAGCAGCAGTTTGTTTAATAACCGTGGTTAGAAACGTTAATAGTAATTGCGGTTATAAAATTACCGCGGTTATAACTGATTTGTAATGGCAGTATTAGAAACTGCCATTACAAATTTTTAATTAGGACCCCGATAGTTTCCTCTCATTTCAATTTGCTTGATCGCGATTTTCTCTGCTCCCCTCTCCTTCTCTTTGTTCTTTGCTCCCCTCCCAGGCAACATCTCCACGGGCATCTCCCCTCTGCGCCTGCTCTCTCCCTCTCCGGTCACCCTCTCCGACAACTTCGGTAAGTTCTCTCTCTCTCTCTCTACTCTAACTCTGTTTGCATGTCAATGTATGCATGTCTCTGGCCAACTCAGCACGATCAATCCGGCCAGCACAACAACCCCCCACGACAATCTTCTTCTCCGCATTTCCTTCACGGTAACAGGTGAAATCATCTCTTCTATTTTTTATACATAATCTAAAATTAGTTAGGATTATCTTAGAATTTTTTCTAGGGTTGTTTTAATTATATAAAATTCATTCTAAGTTTAAGAGTGGTTTTAGTTTTTAATTAGATTAATTCCTAGGTTAATTTTGATAAAAATTCTGGGTTCTTGTTCAAATTAGACTAGTTCTAGATTATTTTGAATGTATTCTAATTAGATAATATGTGAGAGTTTAGGGTTTGATTCATTTTTTTTAGGTTTCTTTAACTAGTTTAAAATCTGTTTTTAGGTATAATTTAGATTAGTTTTTGTTAAAATAAATATGTTCAAGGTTAAATTTCATTTAGAATTTGTGTTAGTTCTAATCTAGGAAGCACGGGTACGGCGATACTTAGATACGACAGAAATTATGAAAAACAGCTAAGTTTTACCTTAGAGTGTCGTATCTGATATGACGATACGGGTACGTTTCCATTTTCAAAGTATCCGTGCTTCCTAGGTTCTAATCCTTTGTTAGTTTTAGGTTATCTTGTAAATATAATTTAGGTCTCTCGGTGTCCAAATCGGGCAAACGACCTCGGATTCCCTCGAAATCAATTCTAACACTTAAGTTATATTGAAATACACGCGTTAAAAGAAATGGTATCAAAATCCAAGCCTCAGTTAGGATTTGGTAGAAGGTTGTAGATTTAGGCCAAAATATACCTAAGAAGTTGGAATTCGGGCCTCTCGGTGCCCAAATCGAACAAACGATATCGGATTCCCTCGAAACCAATTCCAATACTTAGAATATATTGAAATACACGCGTTATAAGAAACGGCATCGAAATCCGAGCCCCCGATTAGGATTTGGTGCACACAGTTAGGTTTAGGCCTAACGATACTTGAAAACTATGGATTTCAGGCCTCTCGGAGCCCAAATAGGGCAAACGGCCTTGGATTGCATCGAAACCAATTCCTGCACTTAAGTTGGGTCGAAATACATGCATTAGAAGAAACAACATCAAAATTCGAGCCCCGGTTTGGATTTTGTGCGCATTTGTAGGTTTAGGCCTGAGTATACTTGGAAAGTATGGATTTCGGGTCTCTCAGTGCCCAAATCGGGTAAACGACCTCGGATTGCAACGAAACCAATTCCAACACTTAGGATATATTGATATACACGAGTTACAAGAAACGATATCATAATCTGTGCCCCGGTTAGGATTTGGTGCGCTTTTGTAGGTTTAGGCCTAACTATACTTGAAAACTATGGATTTTGAGCCTCTCGGTGCCCAAATCGAGCAAACGGCCTCGGATTGCATTGAAACCAATTCTCACACTTAGGTTGGGTCGAAATACATGCGCTAGAAGAAACGACATCAAAATTTGAGCCCCGTTTTGGATTTGGTGCGCATTTATAGGTTTAGGCTTGAGTATACTTAAAAACTATGGAATTCGGCCTACTCGGTACTCAAATCTGGCAAACGACCTCGGATTGCATCGAAACTAATTCCAATACTTAGAATATATTGAAATACACACGTTAGAGGAAACTGCATCAAAAACCGAGTCCCAATTATGATTTGGTGCACATAGTTAGGTTTGGGCTAATGAACTAAACTTTTATGTGTTAAACTCAATAAGTATGAAATATCTAAGATTAGTTTTTTTATTTTCATAATAGTGATAAAATATTTTAATAATAAATTGCATTTTCTTAATTTTGTAGGAGGGAATCGACAGCACACATCTGTCAGCTTTTGGAGCAGCAAGAGCGACCCAGTCCGAGGGAGCTGCTAGGCAGCTTTAGCATATTTCTTATTTTACTTTTGATACATTTTTATAGGCATGTATATATTACAATTATTATATTTTAGACGGTTTATTATGACATTTTTATGGGCATGAATTTATATATTGATGGATTATATTTTGGTGTTCAGAAATTGTGTAGATTATTTGAATTTATTTTATATTGCTCACAGGTAGAATTAATACAGGTAAAAAAATTTAATAATTTTTTTTTTTTTTAATTTCTAATTAATTGAGGCGGTTTTAAACCATCGTTAAAAAATTTAATAAATTTCTAATTAATTGCAGCGGCGGTTTTGAACCGCCGTTACAAACCTTAAATTTTGTATTGGTGGTGGCGGTCTCTTCACCAGCACCAATTGGAGAAGATCTCAAGTACATATATAATATATCTATGTATTGATGTATAATCTACCTAACTATAAGTAGTCAACTCCATTGTCGATTGAAGAACACGTGACGTGTGTTTTTCAAATTCGGTCGTCGAATTTTAATGTGGGTTCGTCGAACTTTAATGTGGGTTCTTTGATAGACAAGTGATAAAAATTTGCCTAATTGGAATTTTAGACAATTCAATAAGATGCTAGTTTGGTATTATTAACCTCACAGTTCACTAGGCCTTATCTAAGCAATAGAAATCATTGATTTTCTGACTCTCAATGGGATGGTATAAAAACATTTGAACCCACTGAATTGTTATCACGTGTCTCCCAAGAAATCCACTGCATCCAATCAACATGTGCCATGTATGCAAATGAATTCAATTGCAATTGTGGATGCCTGAGCGCTTGGCTCGGGCATTTACCAGTAGGCCTACCCTAATCAAAGGGTACCTGGCCTGACATAGCCCCTCCAAACCCGTCAAAGCCCGGCCCTTGGGCTGGGTAGGGCCCAAAACCAAGAAGCCCTTCTTCCATAGGGGCCGGCTAGGGCTGACCCCTTCCAGGCTCGACCCGCCCTTCCCTCTTTAAGAATACTTAATTTATGTCCTAAAATTACTAATATAACCTCATTAATGATATTAACATGTGATATATTCATAACCAAACCTTATATACTAATTTTTCTCGAAAGTCATCACAAAATTTTTCACGAGTTTAATATGTTGTATAATTGTATCACCTATTTGAATGGTTTTCTTGAACAAAATCTCGCTCTCTTCCGGCCCTTTGGCTCAACTCGGCTTGACCTATTCTGGCCCTAGCCCTTGAGGGCAAGGCTAGGGCCCAATCAACCCCAACCCTTGAACCCTTGAACCCTTGAAGAGCTAGGACTGGGCTAGGGCCTTACTCTTATAGGGAGGGATACGGCTAGAGTTAACCCCGGCCCTGCCCCTGCCCCTGCCCCTGCCCCTACCCCGGCCCTTTGACAGCCCTATCTACAAGAGCTAATCTTTTCTCTATTGACTCACACCAGCGACTCCACCTCGAGTGGTGAGGTGTGCCCCTTTTGGAGATCAAGTCTCTTAGATGTGACAAGTAGGAGGTTGACCCACTTATCAGTTATTAACCCACTAATGTCCCCTCACCCACTAATCTTAAACTATTAACCCTAGATAATTTTTAAGAAAAAACCAAAGAACCAATTAGTACAAGGGGAGTGGGGTGAGGCCTATCCCATTGCTGACGCAAGAAGGCAGCTTTCAAAGTCTAGTTTCGTCCAGCTACGGTGATCCCGTGTCTAATCTTAAGAATAATAATAAGAATATTAATAATCACCTCTCAGTAATGACTTAGGATCTTTACCCGTAGGTGCTGGCGAGGTGACCACCAGCACCACTCAGAAGGTGCCGCCTACTTTCTTTACATGCCGCCCAAGTCTGTACAAGGGATGGCAAAGGGCCAGGGTTTGGGCCGGAGCGCCCTCAGCCCTACCTTGCCATTAATGGCAAGTCTCCTACCCGTGCCCATCTACCCGGGTCGGGAGGGGGCGGTTCCAATTTATCAAAATCCTTCTTAAACCGACCATGTCCCTCCTCGTTAAGGGATGGCTGAATTCAATATTTCATATTATAAGTAACATATTGGTTTATTTAAAGGTAAAATAATAATTTTAAATTATAAACGGGATAGGCGGCTTAAATTCATCCTCAACTCGAACCCGACTCGGGTTTAACCCTTCATTCCCAAACCCCCCCCACCCCATTTAAAAACTCTCCAAAACAGTCCTAATAGGGTCGGGGCAGGTTACGTGATTAACAAGGCCCGTCCCTATTCTGTACACACAAATCTATGTCTTGATTAGTATGCAATAGGTTATGTGGCGCTTTATGAGTGGGTACTGGCGGCCTCCTTGCCAGCACCGACGGAGAAGATCACAAGTCCTCGATGATTTACTGTCCCAACTTTTGTGGCACGTATTCTCTTTTTTTAATTTTCTTCATCAAATTTAAATTTTTAGGAAAAAAAAATTAACCTTAAGAGTTAAAATTTATTAACCATAGTTTAAAGAGGCTTTGTAAAGATCAGGAGGAAAAGCCCCTTCTTGGCAGAGGAGATGATTATTACTATTTCCTCATTACATTTCCAAAAAAAATTACTGTTAATCCGTGCCTCAATCCTTTGTTTTTGGTAGAAGTCAAAGTCAATATACCACTCTTTTTTCTTTCTTTTTGGACCAGTAGTGAGTATTTAAGAGAAGAGCATGGACCAATGAGGTCTAATCTTTGGATTTTAAAATTAATTTCTCAGGTACATTAACTATTTCCCTTTTATAATTGCCCAATCAAGGGCACGACCTGTGGAGTGAAAGTTAGCAATGGTTTATTTATACTTTAAAGGCCAACTGGTTCTGACTGCTGACAAAAGCAAAAATCAAAATTTGGACTTTGCTAAGAGTACATAAGGGCCGAGACAACCGAGAGAGCACGAAATTTCAGGTGTGCCTCACCTACAATCTAAAGCATTTCCCGTGTGCCCCACTTAAAATCCTGTGCACGGATCCACGGTGGCTTTTTGCATATCAGAAATGCATACTAACTTTTTTATTAAAAAAAAATAATTTATTATTAAAAAAAATTAACTTAAATCAAAATAATTCAAAATATATGTTAATTGGGGTTATTTTGAGAATTTTAAAATATATCCTAACCCCTCAATGTGTTGTAAAAATAATCAGAATAACCCCACATTGACATTAACCCAAGTCGTTAGCAATATGTTAAGTTCCAGTTTCTGCTACCCTACTCCCAAGCTTTTTTTTTTTTTTTTTTTTATTATTGGTTAAGCCAAGCATTTCTTATAATGTTAAAAACTTTTAAACCAGAGTTAAGGGACACGTGTTAGAAAACAAAGAGACGTTATCTCTGGCTTCTGCCAGAGATAATCCCGTGTGTTCCCGAAGACGATCAATAACTCTAAAGAAATAGCGCGGCCTCCGGTGCAAGTTAGCGAGCACGGGAACAGCAATCTACAAAGCGAGCGAAGAGACTTACTGAATAGCCGGAGACGCCGCCAGGATCAACGAACGCCGAGGTGTGAAATACGCCACGGCAGCCATTAAAGGCTTCGCATAAGCTTTCTACATCCGTGAGCTTCGCCATCACCGCCCAAACCCTCCTCTCCTCGTCGATTTCCATACTCTCCCCAAAGATCTCCATCTCTCTCAACTTCTCCAAATCTTCTGTAAATTCAGGAAAAAAATAATAATTTTTTGCTTCAAATCTTCTGTAAATTCAGGGAAAAAATAATATTTTTTCTGTGTAGATCTAAGGGTGACGTAATCAACAGGAAGACGACATCGAAGCTCTTACCCTCTTTTTCTTTCTTTAATATATATATTGAATATTTGAAGATTACCTTCGTTATCAATGATGATTCGAACAGAGTAGCCACGATCCAAGAGGCGGTTCACGATAGCGAGACCTAAGAAGGAAATACCACTGGTGACGCACACCAATCTAGCTTCTTTGTCTTCATCTTCGCTTCCAGTAACTGTGCGGACAAATTTTGTTTCTTCTTCCTCCTTGCCTTTTCCTCTTCTGTGCACACCGGCGCACTCTAGCAACATCCGACGGGATTCCTCTATCTCGGCCTTCAAGCTCTCATCCGTCCGTACAATCCCCATTTCTTCTGAGAGAGAGAATTCTTCCTCTTTTTCTATTTCTGCTCCTGTTTTGCTCCAAAGTAACACTAGAGAAGTGTTTATATCATATAAATGAGAACCTGTTAGATTTTAGAGAGAGATGTCGCGATCATGCAAGAAGGGCCGCCTAATCGGCTCAATTTCGTTCGTTTAGCGGCTCGGCTTGAATCTATCACCTTTGTACTGTACATGGGATCAACGGCAATTGATCACTGAAAATATCGGCTCGGCTAGAATCGGCGGCTCAGTCAAAGGCCCAGTTTGCGATCGTTCAACGCCGCATGACCGGAACTTTCGCTCGAGGAGTGCTAACCACAGACACATCATGTTAATTTTTTCGGTTTAAATACAAAGAGGAGCTCTGCTTCACCACGGAACGGAGCTCCTCTTTTTAATCTATTCGGTGGCATATGCTTAAATATGGTGTGTTGTAAAATTACCTCCACCTCCTTTCAAAATTACAAACATGCCACACTTATTGTGCAAGAAGGGGAGCTCCTGGGGGGGTATCAACGAGCCGAGCTGGGCACTGCTCCCACGGACAGTGAAATATGATAGCTGTATCTAGTATCTAAATTATTCAATTATTTTTTTAAAATGTTTTAAAATTATAAAATAATATTAAAAAAAAATAAATCTATATAGATTTTTATTTAAAGAATATATTTTAAAGGTTATATTAGTTTTATAATTTTAAAATATATTATTTATACATATTTTTTATAATATGGTCGGATATTTATCAAATCGAATATATATCAAATCGGATATACCAGTATCCCAATTAGTATTTGATTATAAATGATAAGTAAAATTACTATTTAAATTCGCTCCACCAGATACCTATTCAGATAATTATCCGACTAAATGGATTCGGATACGGATAATATCCACATCCGTTTATGGGTAGTTCAAAGGCGCAGCCTCCGGAATATTTTTTTTGCATTACCAAATATGTTTTTTAGAGCCAAGTTCATGAGCCATCATGTTTGTTTGTTTCCTGTAGAGACCTCGAATCTTTTTCATGTTTTTACTTCATTGTGTTAGGGGTATTATAGTCCTTCTGATGTTTTGATGTTTATTGTATTATATATTTATTTGGTGTGGTGTAAACTAGGCTTAATCAAACTTGTAACGGAGGGATGTCATATCACACCCTAAACTTTAGGAAGCTCTAGTTTTGGCACCGTTTACTGGAATTGAGTGATTCTTGAACCATTAGAAAGGTGTTAGAACCCTCTTCGAAGTTCATGTTTAATGTTTTTCCCTATTTTGAGTTTAAGCCAAGTCAATGTTGGGTTTTATCTAATGGAATTACAGATCAGTCAACTTTGGAGATAATTTAGTCTATTAATTAAGTGGAAATTAGAAATTTTAAAATGCCAGAAATGTTCGTTTTTGAAAGACGAATCCAACACAAGTTGAATCGTCAAAATCCGACAAACGAGTCAAAAGTTATGACCAAAACAGTAAAATAAGTCGAAATAGAGCACCGATCGCTTGGTCAGAAGTAGCAATCGATCGGTCCAAAACCGATCGATCGGTATCTATCGACTGGCCCATAATTTTGTATGGGGAAAATTTTCAGAGAGTGTTTTTTTGACCGATCGCCCGGTCAAGAGCACCGATCGCTCGGTTGAGAACCGATCGATCGGTCATAACCACCGATCGCTCGGTCTTTCGGGATTTTTACAGAATTTTAGTATGGGCATTTTGGTCTTTTTGTTCTCAGACCTTGGGGCTATAAATAGGGGGTCCTACTCGAAATATTAAAATACTCTACCTATTTCTAACCTAATTTAGCAAAAGGGAGAGAAAACCTAGGGTTTGAGGGAGAGGGTTGCTTGGAGAAGAAGGAGGTTGCTAGAAGATTGAGAGGAAAGCTTGAAGATCGTCCTCAAAGCTTCTCCAAATCTCCTCGGGAGCATTTTGAATCCAATGGAAGGATTCCTAAGGTCAATATACTATCCTAATCAACTTTATTTTAAGGTTTTGTGAATGTTAAGATGCTAGGAATGGTAGAAATAGATGTTTGATGCATTTTCCCAAATTTTCTATGAAGTAAGCTAATTATTGATGGAAATGTGGATAAAAATGTGGATTGGATGTGGATGAGAAATATATGGAGGATGGGAAATGTATGGAGGATGAGATTAATATGTGGATGTGAATAGTGAATTGATTGTATGGATGAATTATGGTTTGATGAATGCTTGAAAATATAGAGGAGAAATGGATTCATATTATACGTACACAAGGTGTTTGTGAAAATGCTTGAAAGGATAAATGTTATTATACTCTTATGAAATGGTGGTAAATTGATTATGAATTGCGATATGAATTATGATAAGATATGTATATGTGAATGGTTTGTTAAGTATGTCTAATTATTTGCATGAAAATTGATAGTCGGGAAGGTAAGAACTTAGGGGAACATCTGTCAAACCGAGAATTCTCTAACTATATGGTATGAGACAGTATAGTGGAGTTTCTATGGTGGGAGATCGGAATCTAAGCAATTACCAACTCGAATGTTAATTTCGACACTTAAGCACATATGCACGTGTATGTTAAGATAAGTGTCTCACAAGTCACACATGTGGACCACAAGCATGAGCATGGCATACGTATGACATTCTGAATAAGCATAAGCATGGCATGGTCCGTATCCGCCAAGAACGGCATGTCAATTACATTTGATTCATAGGCATGGTCCGTATCCGTCAAGAACGGCATGTCACATCATTGTATGATCTGAATAAGTGCATAAGCATAAGCATCTCACAAGCACGTGGTCTCATAAGCATAAGCAACTCATAAGTGTATCGTCTTCCAAGTCTAAGATTCTCACAAGTACATGAGTCAAGGTGATGATATGATGTATATGCGTACACGTTCTTCCGCACTCTGATTATGTTATTATGTTATTGGATATGTTTCTGATTAAGTGCAGGTATATTATTATTGTTGGTTGGATTTTATATACACTGAGTACCTTTGTACTCAGCCGGACTTTGTCTTGGCAGGTTTAGAGCAGGAGTACACGGTGGAGCCGTGGGTTGAGGAAACATACGCAGAGGAAGGAGGTGAAGGTGAGCCTTCTGATGAGGGAGCCAGAGACTTGGGTGGCTACACCTCTTAGTTTTTATTTCATTTGATTGAGAGAGTTGTATTAGACTTGGGTAGATGTTGCTTAGTAGACTTTTATAGTTGTGTATCAGACTCTTTGGTTTTAGTGGGTTGTATTTGTTGACTATAGACTCGTGCTATTTAGTTGGTTACAGTTGATATATCGAAAATTTTATTATCCTCATTTTTGGAGACTCGTGTTAGTGTGCCTTGCATGTCATGGATTTTAAGCAGGTTTAAGTAATGTGGCGATCCCAAAGTCCTATTTTAGCCTTGTAGGATTTTGGGGTCGTTACAGAGGTGGTATCAGAGCCCTAGGCATTAGGTTCGCTTGGGCTAAATTGTCTTCTTAGTAGGAGTCATGTTATGTCACTCCGGGTCTGATACCAGAGGATATCAATCAGAGCTCAAGGCATTAGAGTCCTTAAGGCTAAGGTATTAAGTGTAGGGTATAGGAAGATGTGAACCTTAGGGAAGCAACATCAAGTTCAGGACTTTAAAATTGTTGAGGATTGAGTTTTGATTAAGCGTAGACTTAGGAATTTATGTGAGTGTGTTCTAAATAGATTATTTTCTTCTTCTCAGAATTGTAAGCATGAGAAGGGGTGGAAGAAACCATAGGAATGGAGGAGGCAGTATAACAGATGGGGATTCCCCAGATGGTGCTTCCCAAGCCAATGTGAGTCGGGCTATGGAAGCTATTGCTGCAGCCATGGAGAGGCAGGCTGAAATTATGGCTCAGCAAACTGCGCTGCTAGCTGCTGGTCAAGCTAAGCAAGAGAGGGCGGTTGATGTTCACCCACCCCGGCATAACGGAGTGGAAGCTTTTAGGAGGATGAGTCCTCCAGCCTTCTATGGTAGTACGGATCCCTCAGTTGCCGAGTTATGGATCATGCAACTAGAGAAGATTTTCACCGTGCTTGAGGCTACCGAGGAGCAGAGGGTGAAATGGGCCTCCTTCGTCATGGAAGGCGAGGCTGAACATTGGTGGAGGGCCGCATCTAGGCAGAGGAATGAGGTGCGAGCCGGACAAGAGTGGACTTAGGGAGAGTTCCTCGACATCTTCTATGAGAGATACTTCCCGGTGTTTGTGAGAGATCAGAAGGAGATTGAATTCTCTACCTTGGAGCAAGGGAGGATGTCAGTGGCCGAGTATGAGGCCAAGTTTGTAGAGCTTTCTAGGTTCGCTCCTCACTTGATTGCTACGGAGAGAATGAAGGCAAAGAGGTTTGAGCGAGGCTTGAAGGATTTTATTCGGGAGAAGGTTTCGATACTTCAGCTTGAGACACGTAGGGAGGTGTATCAGCGTGCCCTGATAGCTGAGAAGAATTCACAGGAATTTTTGAAGAAGAGGGAGAAGATGCAAGCAAGCAGGTTTGTCCCCCAGGACAAGAGGTCGAGGATAGCAGGTCCTATGCCCATTGCTAGGCCTACCTCGTATCAGAGGCCTACTCAGGCAGCCCCTCGAGCATCTCAGGTGGCTCCGCCTACTGCTGGTACCCAGTTGTATGATGCATGCAGCCAGTGCGGAAAGAGGCATAGAGTGGGAGAGTGTAGGGCAATTACTGGAGGTTGTTTCCATTGTGGAGAGGTCTCACACCGGATCCGAGATTGCCCACTCCGTATTCAGCAGGGGCTTCAGTCGACTCAGCCACAGGGAGTCAGGCCCCCAGGTAGGTAGTCCACACAGCAGAGGCCACCACAGGGTCCTAGACCTCAGCAGCCTCACCAGCCAGCTCAGGGTCGAGTGTTTGCTACCTCGGAGCAGGATGCACAGGCGTCTGACGACGTTGTGCAGGGTACGTTTAATTGTGCTTTAGTCAATTAAAATATTGTTCTGATGCTATGTGTGTGATATTAAATGTTATGTGGTATGATGTAAGATGCATGTATGTATTCATGATTTGACAAATTAGCTTTGTGTATTAATTCAGGCTCATTGTTGATAAATGATTTCCTCGCTCATGTTTTGATCGATACTGGTTCCACTCACTCCTTCGTCACACCTAGTTTTGCACGAGAATTTTTGATTGAGCCAAGTCTGTTAGATCGTGAATTGTCGATTGCTACTCCTGTTGGTAGTTCGGTCATCACTGATAAGGTCTATCGAGCTTGTAATATTCAAGTAGGTCAGAGAGAGATGCCAGCCGATCTGATTGTCCTTGAGTTCCAAGACTTTGACGTCATTTTAGGTATGGATTGGCTTTCCAAATACCATGGGCATGTCGATTGTTTTGGGAAAGTGGTCAACTTTAGACCAATCAGTGAGCCTTCTTTTCGTTTCCAAGGGTTGAAGAAGAAGGACTTAGCTCGTTTCGCGGCATTGAGTCTTACTACCTCGGAAGCACCAGATTTCTCAAGTATCCCTATTGTAGAGGAATTCATGGATGTCTTTCCTAAAGACTTACCGGGTTTGCCACCGGATAGAGAAGTAGAGTTTGCAATTGAGTTGGTTCCGGGTATGGCACCCATCTCTAAAGCGCCATATAGGATGGCTCCAGCAGAGTTGAAAGAGCTTAAGGAGCAGATTGACGAATTGCTTGGTCTTGGATTTATCCGCCCAAGTGTATCACCTTGGGGAGCTCCAGTGTTGTTTGTGAAGAAGAAGGATGGTTCGATGAGGATGTGCATCGACTATCGGCAACTGAACAAGGTCACTATCAAGAACAACTATCCTTTACCTAGGATCGATGACTTGTTTGATCAGTTGCAAGGAGCTAAGTATTTCTCCAAGATTGATTTGAGGTCGGGCTACTATCAGCTGAAGATAAAGGCGGAAGATGTGCCTAAGTCTGCTTTCAGGACCAGATATGGGCATTTTGAATTCTTAGTCATGCCGTTCGGTTTGACAAATGCTCCAGTAGCATTCATGGATCTCATGAACATGATCTTCAAGCCGACTCTGGACCGCTTTGTGAACGTGTTTGTGGATGACATTTTAGTGTACTCTAGGACACAGAAGGAGCATGAGATGCATCTCCGGATCACCCTGAAGATACTCCGTGAGCATAAGCTATATGCTAAGCTTAGCAAGTGCGAGTTTTGGCTAGAAAAAGTAGCATTTCTAGGCCATGTGGTGTCAGAAGAGGGGATTTCAGTTGACCCTGCTAAGATAGAAGCAGTGGAAGGATGGGGAAGGCCAAAGAGTGTTACAGAGGTTCGAAGTTTCTTGGGCCTAGCTGGATATTATCGAAGATTTGTAGAAGGATTTTCCAGTTTGGCAGCTCCGCTTACTCATCTAACTCGAAAGAACGCTAGATTCGAGTGGAATGAGAAGTGTGAGAAGAGTTTTCTTGAGTTGAAGAAGCGTCTCACCACCGCTCCGATCTTGACTGTTCCATCGGGTAGTGAAGATTTTGTGGTGTATAGTGATGCCTCACTCGTTGGGTTAGGTTGTGTTCTTATACAACACGGGAAAGTGATTGCCTATGCTTCTCGGCAGTTGAAAGACCACGAGAAGAACTATCCTACCCATGATTTGGAGTTAGCAGCCTTGGTTTTTGCTCTTAAGATCTGGAGACACTACTTGTACGGTGCGCGGTTTGAAGTTTTCACCGACCACAAAAGTCTAAAGTATTTATTCTCGCAGAAAGAGCTGAATTTGAGGCAGCGTCGTTGGGTGGAATTCCTCAAGGATTATGATTATTCTATCCAGTACCACCCGGGAAAAACGAATGTAGTGGCAGATGCGTTAAGTAGGAGACCTACTGGGTTCTTGGCACACTTGATGGTCTAAGAATGGAAGTTACTAGAAGAGGTGTCTAGCCTCGATGCGGGTTTCAGTGTGGGAGCATCTGGAGCCTTGTTGGCTAACATTATGGTCAGGCCAACCTTATTGAACAGGATTAAAGACCTGCAGTGGAATGATGGAGAACTGCACGCTGCTATGAATAAGTCGCTTAACAGCGGGTTTGAGGATTTCTCTTGGAGGGATGGTGGAGTTTGTTTCAAGGGTAGACTTTGTGTTCCGGATGATGAGGATTTAAGAAGGGAGATTCTGGATGAAGCACACAAGTCCAAGTACACCGTGCATCCGGGAGGTACTAAGATGTACCAGAACCTTAAGAAGTATTTCTGGTGGAAAGGTATGAAGAAAGATGTGGCTACCTTTGTATCCAAGTGTTTGGTGTGTTAGCAGGTGAAGGCCGAACACAGGAGGCCGGCAGGACTTCTTCAGTCTCTTCCTATTCCCGAGTGGAAGTGGGAAAATATCTCCATGGATTTTGTTGTTGGTTTGCCAAAGACGGCTAAGAACTTTGATGCCATTTGGGTTGTGGTTGACCGATTGACTAAATCAGCTCACTTTATTCCATATCGGACCACTTTCAACTCCAATCAATTGGCTAACCTCTATATCAAGGAGATAGTTCGTTTGCATGGAGTGTCAGTTAGCATTGTTTTTGATCGAGATCCGAGATTTACATCCTGATTCTGGAAGAGTTTTCAGCAGGCCATGGGTTCCCATTTGGATTTTAGTACGGCATTTCATCCGCAGACAGATGGGCAAACTGAAATAGTGAACCAGATCATAGAGGACATGCTACGAGCTTGCATGTTAGACTTTCAGGGTAGTTGGGTTGATCACTTGCCGTTGGTTGAGTTTGCCTACAACAACAGCTATCAAGCTAGCATTCAGATGGCACCGTTTGAGGCACTTTATGGGAGGAGTTGTCGTTCACCTTTGTGTTGGGACGAAGTTGGTGAGAGGAAGCTTTTGGGTCCCGAGCTCGTTGGTCAAACTGTGGATAGAGTTCAGTTGATCAGGGAGAGGTTGAAAGCAGCTCAGAGTAGACAGAAGAGCTATGCCGATACTCGGAGGAGAGATCTTGAGTTTCAAGTCGGAGATTTTGTATTTGTTAAGATCTCACCTACGAAGGGGGTGATGAGGTTTGGCAAGCGAGGCAAGCTCAGTCCGAGATATGTGGGTCCTTTTGAGATCATCACCCGAGTCGGGGAAGTTGCTTATCGGGTCGTCTTGCCACCTCACATGGAAGGTGTGCATAATGTCTTTCACATCTCTATGTTGAGGAAGTATATTGCTGATCCTTCACATGTCATTCATTTGGAACTGTTGGAAGTTCGGGAAGATTTGACTCTGGTGGAGCAACCGGCTCGAATTTTGGACCGGAAAGAGCAAGTTTTGCGTTCAAAGGTCATTCCTCTTGTGCTCTTGCAATGGGAGCATCACTCTAGAGAAGAGGCTACTTGGGAGAGAGAAGCCGAAGTCCGCGAAAAGTACCCACATTTATTCACCTAAGGTACGTAATTTCGAGGACGAAATTCTTTTAAGGGGGGGAGGATGTAGAGACCCCGAATCTTTTTCATGTTTTTACTTCATTGTGTTAGGGGTATTATAGTCCTTATGATGTTTTGATGTTTATTGTATTATATATTTATTTGGTGTTGTGTAAACTAGGCTTAATCAAACTTGTAACGGAGGGATGTCATATCACACCCTAAACTTTAGGAAGCTCTAGTTTTGGCACCGTTTACTGGAATTGAGTGATTCTTGAACCATTAGAAAGGTGTTGGAACCCTCTTCGAAGTTCATGTTTAATGTTTTTCCTTATTTTGAATTTAAGCCAAGTCAATGGTGGGTTTTATCTAATGGAATTACAGATCAGTCAACTTTGGGGATAATTTAGTCTATTAATTAAGTGGAAATTAGAAATTCTAAAATGCCAGAAATGTTCGTTTTCAAAAGACGAATCCAACGCAAGTTGAATCGTCAAGATCCGACAAACGAGTCAAAAGTTATGACCAAAACAGTAAAATAAGTCGAAATAGAGCACCGATCGCTTGGTCAGAAGTAGCGATCGATCGGTCCAAAACCGATCGATCGGTATCTATCGACTGGCCCAGAATTTTGTATGGGGAAAATTTCCAGAGAGTGTTTTTTTGACCGATCGCCCGGTCAAGAGCACCGATCGCTCGGTTGAGAACCGATCGATCGGTCATAACCACCGATCGCTCGGTCTTTCGGGATTTTTACAGAATTTTAGTATGGGCATTTTGGTCTTTTTGTTCTCAGGCCTTGGGGCTATAAATAGGGGGTCCTACTCGAAATATTAAAATACTCTACCTATTTCTAACCTAATTTAGCAAAAGGGAGAGAAAACTTAGGGTTTGAGGGAGAGGGTTGCTTGGAGAAGAAGGAGGTTGCTAGAAGATTGAGAGGAAAGCTTGAAGATCGTCCTCAAAGCTTCTCAAAATCTCCTCGGGAGCATTTTGAATCCAATGGAAGGATTCCTAAGGTCAATATACTATCCTAATCAACTTTATTTTAAGGTTTTGTGAATGTTAAGATGCTAGGAATGGTAGAAATAGATGTTTGATGCATTTTCTCAAATTTTCTATGAAGTAAGCTAATTTTTGATGGAAATGTGGATGAAAATGTGGATTGGATGTGGATGAGAAATATATGGAGGATGGGAAATGTATGGAGGATGAGATTAATATGTGGATGTGAATAGTGAATTGATTGTATGGATGAATTATGGTTTGATGAATGCTTGAAAATATAGAGGAGAAATGGATTCATATTATACGTACACAAGGTGTTTGTGAAAATGCTTGAAAGGATAAATGTTATTATACTCTTATGAAATGGTGGTAAATTGATTATGAATTGCGATATGAATTATGATAAGATATGTATATGTGAATGGTTTGTTAAGTATGTCTAATTATTTGCATGAAAATTGATAGTCGGGAAGGTAAGAACTTAGGGGAACATCTGTCAAACCGAGAATTCTCTAACTATTTGGTATGAGACAGTATAGTGGAGTTTCTATGGTGGGAGATCGGAATCTAAGCAATTACCAACTCGAATGTTAATTTCGACACTTAAGCACATATGCACGTGTATGTTAAGATAAGTGTCTCACAAGTCACACATGTGGACCACAAGCATGAGCATGGCATACGTATGACATTCTGAATAAGCATAAGCATGGCATGGTCCGTATCCGCCAAGAACGGCATGTCAATTACATTTGATTCATAGGCATGGTCCGTATCTGCCAAGAACGGCATGTCACATCATTGTATGATCTGAATAAGTGCATAAGCATAAGCATCTCACAAGCACGTGGTCTCATAAGCATAAGCAACTCATAAGTGTATCGTCTTCCAAGTCTAAGATTCTCACAAGTACACGAGTCAAGGTGATGATATGATGTATATGCGTACACGTTCTTCCGCACTCTGATTATGTTATTATGTTATTGGATATGTTTCTGACTAAGTGCAGGTATATTATTATTGTTGGTTGGATTTTATATACACTGAGTACCTTTGTACTCAGCCGGACTTTGTCTTGGCAGGTTTAGAGCAGGAGTACACGGTGGAGCCGTGGGTTGAGGAAACATACGCAGAGGAAGGAGGTGAAGGTGAGCCTTCTGATGAGGGAGCCAGAGACTTGGGTGGCTATACCTCTTAGTTTTTATTTCATTTGATTGAGAGAGTTGTATTAGACTTGGGTAGATGTTGCTTAGTAGACTTTTATAGTTGTGTATCAGACTCTTTGGTTTTAGTGGGTTATATTTGTTGACTATAGACTCGTGCTATTTAGTTGGTTACAGTTGATATATCGAAAATTTTATTATCCTCATTTTTGGAGACTCGTGTTAGTGTGCCTTGCATGTCATGGATTTTAAGCAGGTTTAAGTAATGTGGTGATCCCAAAGTCCTATTTTAGCCTTGTAGGATTTTGGGGTCGTTACATTTCCGTTTTTAGATAATCAATTTTTTCTCAAAAGTTTAGAGGGGGCTAGAGCTCTCGTCTCCCGGATCCGACCCTCTCACATGCTATTAATATTACAAATACTAAAGTAAATTTTTTTCCCTAAAATTTCAGGTGGGGCTTCAACACCCCTGGCCCATGTGGCTCTTCAATACGTGTCATTTCTAATCCCTATTAACTGCGGTTAAGATTCATTAACCCTTGGAGTTCAACAATCTAAGTTGGTTTTTAAAATTTTCTTTTAAAAACAATTAGGTTTAAAATTTCTTAATCATATGGTAAATCTTTCTAAAAATATATTTTCTATAAACCAAGGTTAGAGTGTTGAATGAGAAGTGTTAGGAAATCTTAACCACAGTTAATAAGTTTAAAGGGACACGTCTTAACCTATGGATACGGTTGAACACTCCCGCAAATGGTTGTGATTCGATCTCAATAGAGATGGATTGTTGCCTCTACCTTGCATCTTTGGAAGACTGGAGGTAGCATTTATGTGCTTGGAAAGATCCAAATGGAATTGATAATGAAACCAAATCCGGTTATCACCCTTGAGGTTGCCATGTGTCTCTTTTGATATCCCTTAACTGTGGTTAAGATTCACTCATTGCTAGGCTTCACTCACAAATTCTTGGTTTTAAAAAAAAAAAAATTAATTCTTTTTTAATATTAAAAACATATTTTTAGGGTGTTTTTTTAATATTAAAATATTTAAAAAATAATTAATATTTTTTGTCCTAAAAACCAAGATTGGGTGGGTGAAACCTAGGGTGAGTGATTCTAAACCATAGTTAAGAAGTGTCAAAAGGGACACATGGCGACCTCAGGGGTGATAACTGGATTTTGCAAATCCGGTTATCACCGTAGAGGATTTGGTCTCATTGATAATTGATACATGGGCCTCCACTGATGTCAAATCAACTGCAAACTCATTGCAGCACTTTGACTGCTGCAGCAGTAAGTCACTTTGATTTGGGATGTACTCTGGCTAGGGCAGGACCGGTCCCCAACTCGAAACGCGTTTCTAACTATGATTGAAATTTATTAACCTTATAAGGTTAAAGAAACTAACCTTAGCTTTTAAAAAAATAAATTTTTTTTTTTTTTTTTTGGCGAGTATGCTGGGGCTAGGCAGACCCCCTACCAGATGCATGAAGGATGAAAAGAAGTTACAACCTAAGATATTTACATCCTCTATTGTCCTTAAAAACAATGGAGGCCAGTTTATGAGGAAATTTCGAAGGAGAAAAAACTAAGGAGTCAGAAGAGATACAAAATTTAGCTAAAAAATCAACTGCCCCATTCGATTCACGCCAAATATGTTGCACTGGGGTGACTTTTACGCCTTCTATTTTTTCCTTAGTTGATACGACCAAGTTACGGAGATGTCAGGGAGGGCTCTCTTTCTTAGAAAGGCATCTCGAGGTACCATAGTATGCCAAATTCTTTAGCTAGATCAAGGCCTCTATCAATGACCATGAGTTCCATCTTCAAAATATCATTGTCTGAAACCCCTTCCGCAAAAGCGACCATTGGATGACCATTATGGTCTCTAATGATGCTACCAAACCCACTTACCCCTGGCCTAACTGAACCATCACAGTTTAGGAGCCATTTATCGTAAAAAGGAGGGGTCCAAGAGCACCAAACGGCGGGCTTCAAGACAAATTTTCAGGGATTTGCCATCGATCCAAGAATTCTCTGTATCAGTAGAGTCTTCAATAAGATTGTCTTCGCCAAGAAATTTAAGCTTCATGTCTCTCAAAACATTTTGAATGATCTGCTTTAGAGGTTTGAACGTGTTTGTGAAAATGCGGTTGTTCCTTTCACGTCAAATAAAATAGATAGTGGCACACAGAGACACCCGCTTAATGTTGTCAACAAGATTTTTACCTTCAAATTCCGTGGCAGCCCATTGTATTTCCTCGTCAAAAGGTTGAATAAGTCTGATACTGTATTCGGAACAGCATTCGAAAAAACTAAAAAATATTAAATACACAGGTTAGAACTTTCTAATAAGAGTCAAATGATAGTTTTTTTTCGTTAAACTCAACACCACCACAAGGCGTCACTAAAGACAATTGGAAGGAAAACACACTCACTCACACGGTACAGTCCATGCACTCATCCAAATAAGCTTCATCCAAACACAATTCAAAACGGGTACCAACCGAGATGTGATGGTACTTATAAAGGATGGAGTGCTGGGAAAAGTACCCGATATGGGACTAAACAATTGGTTTTTTTTGGTTAAACTCAACACCACAAGGCGTCACTGAAGGCAGTTAAAGGGGGTGTTTCGGTGTGGGGCAGAGCCTGAGTAAATCCGGACTCAATTTGCTTCAAAGAGAAGACTTGTCAGTAATGTAAAGAATCAATAATTTAACAGCGAAAATCTTCCACAAAAAGTACAGATGATTTTAAGCCCCACGAACAGGGCAACGTGGCCCGTGTAATACAGTAAGATTTGTGAGGTGACTTCTCGTCCTACTTGACATATTAGGTTGTGCCGATGTTGTAGTTCTAGTAGTATGTTATTATGATAGCCCAACTTCCTTTTCCTACCTTACACGTGTTTGTTTTCATCGATCTACGTAGACCATCATCCTAGATTACACTTTCAACTCTAATCTAAATACAAACACAAGCAGCCCATCCCATGTGATCCTTGGACTTTCAAAAGGGTTGACCATCCAAAACTAGTTGCTTGGAAAAAAGACTAAGCTACCAGTAGCCGTTTGAGGAAAGAATAATAATTAAATTATCGTGGTTTCCATTTTGGAACGGAATGCCCGTCCTTATTGAACCACGCCCCAATTTTAATACTCACCTACTCTTGTGAAGATCTACTCACCCTTAGGGTTAAACAATTCAACCGTAATTTAAAAAAAAAAAATCATAATCCTAATTTTAATTTAGTTAAGTTTAACTAAGGTTAGAGGGGTGTTAAAAGAACACGAGGACACGTGGTAAGATATGAAACGGACCCATGGATCCACTATTCATTGCTCGAAGTTTGATGATTATTGTCAAGGTAACGAAGTTAATTCCACCGGTTTTGTAGTTATAGCATAATTATAGCCTAAGCTCGAGATCTTTCACTCCTTAAAACTTACAAAATCTAAGAGGTTTCAATTGCACTAAAGGTCTAATTGATCTGATTTTCAATTATTACACAACATGGATAGTCTCATTTCAGAATTTTCTTCTATATGAAGCCATATATTCTAAGGTGCTATAGATGTCATGGTAATCTAATTTAGGATCTTCAAGGGAGAGTTCTATAAATCCCAAGCCCCTTAGTAGGTGTGTAATGGCATTTGCGCTTGTAGCCTTAATTTCCCGTTAATTAGATTACCAAAAAGAAAGACACTACACTACCCATCTTGATTTCAATCTATTTTTGTTTTGAGTTTAAATATGAGATGGACCCTTCAAAGCAGAGCTCCCCTTCTCAAAGTAGAGTATGTCTTGTAGTTATTGAGAATACGAATTTTGTAACAAGATTTTTAGATAATTACAAAAATGACACCAATGATTTTCGATTTTGGGAATGATTCTCGACTGCCAAGAATATAATAATTGGAAACGTTTTTTCATTGAAATAATTTTGAGAATTTGCACTTCTTTAGAACAATAAAAACAGTTCTTAGAAATAATTTCAAAAAAGGAAATAGTTAACGTACCTGGGAAATGGATTTTAAAATCCAAGACTGGACCTCATTGGTCCATGCCCCCCTCTTAAATACCCATTAATTGGATTTTAAAATCCAAGGCTGGACCTCATTGGTCCATGCCCCCCTCTTAAATACCCACTAATTGTTATGGGTATTTAAGAGAGGGGCATGGACCAATGAGGTCCAGCCTTGGATTTTAAAATCCATTTCTCAGGTATGCTAATCACTACTCTTACAAAAAATGTAAGAGATGGATGATATCAGCTGCCCTTTCGTTACAACATTAATTGTAGCAGTAATTTGCTTACCAGGAAGACTTAGGTTGCTAATGTGAAGGAATCAAATGATTATATAGAAAAAAATCCTACACAAAAAGTGCAGATGATTGCAACTCACTACCATTAGGGCAATGTGATCCGTCCAATAAAGTAGGTGACTTTACCTCTTAAATGACATCTATCTACTCCTATATGCCAGACTTCTTTTGGCTGACGTGTCACTCTCCCAATGCTTTTATTCCTTTTCTCTTCGGTTAGGATGCCACCTAAACACTTAACACTCCTCCTCACATGTTACCATAAAGTAGGAGCACTCTCCCTTTTCCTATCTCATTAACTCCTCCCCCCACTTTTTAGACGCTACCTTCTCTCTCAACTCCATTAAACCCTCTCTCTCTCCATTCACTCCCCACATCTCCCCATTAAAGTCTCCCTCTTATCCATGCCCATGTCTATACTAATGAGCATTTATAGTTTAAAATGTTTCATTATCTATTTTGTATTCTCTAAAACCACGGAAGTAGACCTGTCTCTTTACCTCCCATACTCTCCCTTTACCCATTCCAATTCCTTCCCAAACTAATTTCCATTTCTCTCTTCATTTACTCCCTCATACTTTAGATTTTCCCTTAATACCATTTGATTTTGTAACTCCGGTTTGGAAAGATAAACCAACTCTTCAAATCCTTGCAATTCTGTCTTCCTCTTAAAACCTTATAAAGGAGTGAGTCCATTGAATAGAGAGAGTGTGTGTGGTGGTAAGATGGGACAGCCGGTTGGATCTTCGGATTCATCGAAGGATGGAGTTGAGTAAGACGCATATGAGAGCGAAGATGTAGAAGGTGAAAAATGAGACACTTAAGGTTATTTGAAGGTGGTCATAGTGTCATGCAGGTGTAGACAATACCCAAGATGGTGACAACTCCTTTAAGACGTGCTTGTGATGCTGTGATCCATGGTGGTCAAGAAGAGTATTGTAATTTGTAAATATCTGGTATTTTATTGCATTACAATTTTTACTTTCTAATTATCAATACAAATTTTAATATATATATACAGTGACACGCTTTTTTGAGGGAATAATTTGCATCTTCCATGAAAACTTCCATGAAAACTGTTGTAGACTCTAAATGGTTTATTGTCTACCTTCCACTTCAACTCAAAACCTTTTGTAAATTTGGATTTCATTCCTTCCTTAGGTATTGGACCATGCTCCCATGGCCTGCATCTTCAATGACATTTGATGCATTTTGGGTTGTTAGCTTCCATTATACGTCCCTTTGTTTTCATTTGTACCAAGTCATCTTTGCATTACATATGTATCTAAAATCACAAATTGCATACGGGAGAGAATGAAGATGTTTGAAGGAGTTTATTATAGTCAAATAAGACAAATGATATCTAGGCAATTTTTTCTCTTCCCCCCCCCCCTCCCTTTTTTTTTTTTTCTGTGTGTATTGGATTCTATATGGTTTTGCTTTCATTATTGTTTTTTTTTTTTAAGATTGGGTTGGATTCTATTTTTGGGGACACTTGATGTCCATTTATTTTTTAATAAAAGGAAAATGGGTTTGTGAGAGAATGAAAATGAGACATATTTTTTTTTTAAGAAGTAGAATGGTGGTCATAGCATCTTTTAAGGCATAGGCTTTTTCTATTACTAAACATAAGATATTGTTTTTAGTAAACTCCCTTAGACTTTATCAATACCAGCCCACCCATTTGAACTATTGTATTCTCAAACCCTGATTAAATCCTTATATTACAACTCACACAAAAAAAGAAATTATATTGCATATATGCTAGACGTCGGATTTTCTTTAGATTGATACTTTCTTTTTCAGCTCATTCTCCTTTAGTTCAATGTACATACATACAACATAGTAAAAATACACGCTCACGTGCATGCATGTTAGTGTGTTATTGAATGTTAGTAGTAAGGCTGCATGCTCATGTGGATACCACGAAAATGAGACAACGAGAGTCCTTCAACCTATTCCTACTTTGTAAATGACATATTTTTTAATTGATTATTCACTTAATAGTAATCCTTAATTAAAATTATTATTTTTAAAAATTAAAATAATAAGACCTCTACTATTTATTACCATTTACGTATTTTCATTTTGAGTAAAATAGGCGAAGAGTGGTGCGAATATTTATCTCTTTAATTGCAAGCAACGAGATAAAGATCTTTAGATCTCAAAAAAAAAAAGATTTGTGCTTCAAATCCTTTACTCATTCATACTACAAAATGTTTTAAAATTTATCTATTCAATTTATTTTGTCTACTTCATTTTATATTGTTGTTTTATATTACATTTTAATGTAGGTTGTGTTATGCATGTCCATGTTAATGATCAATTTTAAATTATTTTCTTTCTCCTATTTTATTTCTAATTTGTTTTATTATTTCTATTGGGATGTCTAAAGATTGTGGTTAGATATAACATAAAACCACGTTATAAGAAATCACTATTAGCAAATCTAAAGGTGTCTTTTACAGTGGCGTATTATTTCAAAATGAGCGAAGCTAGTTATGATACTTTTTTTTTTATGGTGGTGAGAATCAAAACTGAACTTCTATTTGTTTTCCAAATTAACTAAAATTTTTAGATTCTCAAAATTTAATTAATTAATTTTTTATTTCCAATTTCTCTATAGTTTGTCGTAGGTTGGTCACTTAGTTTAAGAAATTTGTTGCATATATCTATTCTCTTTATATTTTTTCCTATTTGAATTATTATATACTAACGTATAATTTTGAATTTTTAAAAATATTTTTAAAATATTCATGCCTTTCTTCATCCCGAGCATTGCATAGGGTGTTTGCTAGTATTACAATATGTGAGAGTAAATCAAAAGAGGGAGTATGAAATTTTTTGGAATTGTAAGAGTATGCTTAGCATTCCCCTTTCTAACAATAAATGAAACAAAACTAGGTCAAGAAGCGATGTTGATGATGATGCTGATGTTGTAGTTCTAATATGTTTTTATAATAGTCAACCTTCATTTTCCACCACACTTTCAATTCTAGTCTAAATATAACTCAAGCAAACCATGTAATCCTATAGTTTCAAAGAGTTCGACCATCTCTCCAAAAAAAAAAAAAAGAGTTCAACCATCCAAAAGAAAGTGGTTGAAAAAAAAAAACAATGTTAGATTGTTGAATCCTAAGTGTTAAAGAATCTTAATCACGGTTAATAGTGGTTAAAAAGGACCCACGTTGACCTGTGGGTGTGATTGAACTCTCAACAAGTTCAATCACGATTGACTGTGATTCGATCTCATCTCCCATAGTTCCAAAATTGAACTCTAGATCGATGTATGTATTCATTGGGTGTTGGTTGAGAGTGACTCAACCAGAGATCACATCTAATGGACGCATAGTAAAGAGAATCGGTGTGATGGTGGAAGGCTTAATCGATCGGTGGGGGCGTGGGGAAGGATAAGAAGGGAGTAGCTCTCTGAAGGATAAGAGCAGAGGAGTAAAATGTTGTTATAGAAGTTAGGGATGTGGTGAAAAAAAAGTAGAGGTATTTTAGGTAGTTAAAGTTTGAAAAAAAAAAACTCAAAGGGGATGTTTTATCACCCCTAGAGGATTTGACTCCACAAGGAAAATGTTTCACCAATCGTGGATTCCGTAATTGAACGGAATGCCAATCCTTATTGGTCCATGCCCCTCTTTTAACACCTATTTAATTGTGGTTAAGATTCACTCACCCCTAGGTTCATCAATCCAAACTTGGATTTTAGAAAAAGAAAAAAAATATTAATCTTAATTTAGTTAAGCTTAATCATAGTAAAAAAGGTTAAAAGAGATACATGCACATGACAGTCCACTAGATAGCGGACTGCACAGCTAATCAGTATTCTAAGTTCTAAAGAAAAGGTCGAGCCCTACTTCCATTGTCAACATTTCTCTTTACGATGAGGACACCAAATGTCCTGCGCGCTCTTGATAGGACTAAGGAAGAAGAAGTTAAAGGCCAAATGGACCCTTAAGAGTGTGTTTGGTTAGAGGGTAAATGAATGAGAAAAAATAAAGTAAAGTAAAAGAAAAGAAAAGAAAAGTGAAATTTCTCGTGTATTTGGTTTGAAAGAAAAGTGTTGGGGGAAAATGTCATTTTATTTGACTTTTGATGTTTGGTTTAGAAGAAAGTTGAATGAAATATTGTATGGAAAGTAAGTTTTTTCAAAATTGTCCATGTATAAAATGTTAAACACATGTACATTAAACCTAATAATTGTATCACTAATTAAATACAATTAAGTCAATTAATGAAAGTAAGCTTTTCAAAATAATGCTCACGGGTTCAATAATTAATCTTGGTTTTTTAACAAAAAAATATTAAAAAAGTATTAATCCTAGGGATAAAAAATTCTTAATCATAATTAAATATATTTTTCAAATCAAGGTTATATAATTAAACCTAAGGGTTAGTAAAATTTAACCATAGTTAATATGGGTTAAATGGAGTGTGTACCATATGATGGGTGCTATTGAACTGATCCGGTCCATGTAGAGAGGGATAGAGTTGGCAAAAGAAATCTTCTACTTTATTTTCTCTCACTATTCCACCAAACTGTCGGAATCTCAAATAGGTGCAGTAAGAGAAATGTTGACAGGGTTCTCTAGAAACTTGGGTTTTCTTGTGTACCAAATAGGATGACTTTTGTGATTTCTCTCACTTTCCTCACATGCACCCCAACCGAACGCAGCCTTAATGAACTAAAGATCAAATTCCCACTTCTAAGGGAAACCCTTTAAGCCAAGACATAATTGAATTTAGATGGAAATTTCATAATGAAAATCAACTGGTTGAATTTAGATGGAAATTTCATAATGAAAATCAACTAGTTTACATTTCTTCTATCTTTCATACCTCTACTGACTTCCAAATATCATGGCTTAAAACTCTCCTAAACTTATCAACCCAATAGACTTTCAACACTCCTAAATTTATCAACCCAATGAGGGTATCTCCTGGCAGTACGTGAGGATTAGTCGTAGTCTTGAGTTCTGAACACCCTCACATTTATCCAAAATTAAAAATAAAAACAAACTCCCAACCGAAACTTAATCAAGAAACTCGTAACTCACTAGCTCTCCTACTTTTATTAGGTAACTTATCAACTCAATGGACTCCTAGCAACTCCATCCTAAAAATCAGCAGTCGTGCCAAACCTTCATTTTCGTTTCTCTTCAATTTAGGGTTTCTAAAACCTATGCAACTGGCCTCCTCTTCCTTGTTACAGGTAGTCCATCGTTTAATCTCATTGAATCACAAGAAATCATGCTATCTATTGCTAAATGTTTGTTGATTTGGGATATCTCCTTCGATTGAATGTCTTTTTAGGGCTTTGTTGAATGCTCCTCTTCTCTTTTGTTGAATCTTGTCCACAGGTAAACAATGGATATCTCCTCTTCATTTGTTATATGCGGGACGATCCTCTTCCTTTGTTAAATTCTGTTAACTGTTGTTCATTTATCATTTCAAACATGAAAATGCTCTAAATTTTTATAGGAATTTTCATTTTCTTTTAGGTCCTTATAAAGCTTGACACTTTACACTTTGTCATGGTAGTTAGGGCAGTAAACGGAGCGGATTCCAGAGCGGATAGTGGTATTTCTGAATTCGTATCCATCCAAATCCGAATAAATATCCGGCGGATAGTGAAATATGATATCCGACTCTGATTAAAATATTTGAATTTGGATAATATCCGAATTATCCGATTACTTTTTAAAAAGTTTTAAAATTTTAAATTAATATTAAAAAATATAATTTTTTATTAAAAAAATATATATTTCAAAGGTTATATTAATTTTATAAATTTAAAATATTATATATATAATATAATTGGTCAAATATTTATCAGACCATATATACCAAAATCCAAATTCGTATCCGATATTAAACGGATACTAAAATTACTATCTGAATTCACTCCGCTGGATACCTATTCGGATAATTATTAAACTAAAAGGATTCGGATAATATCCGCATCCGTTTACAACCCTAATGGTAATTGATAGGACATTTGAATCATTTTATCAAGGATTATAACAAAACTAATTCTTACAATCATGATATTTCAAATCTTATAACTTTTTTATGAGATTTGAAATCATTCATTTTGTTGCATTTGAAGTCTTACAGTAATTGTAACCCAAGAGATGAAAAACATGATACATTTAGTGTTCAAAGGAAAATGCATATTGTCAAATGACAAAACCTACAAAATACCAAATTTTGCAAGTTTCACCAAAATATGTATGCTTAATGCATTTTTTATTTGTATAATTCATTTTCTTTTATAGCCACCTACCAGATTTGGGTCTGTGACACCCCTACTTTCATGTAGGAGAGGGCGGAGGGCCTCAAAATTTTTGGCCTGGTTTAGCTCTTGGGCTCGTTTGAAGAAAAATCATGAACGTAAAAGGTAAATCTGTTTGTTGCCCTCAATTTCCTCCCAAATTAGCCTCCATGATTAAAATGTGATATTAGATTCTAAATCCCATGAATCAAATATAGTGTTTGAATTTTCTTTAAAGGATCTCGTTTTGTTCTAGTTTTTGTGTATTTGAATGCATGAATTTATATTGTATTGCTATCGAACCTAAGACTATGGTATCAACTATCAGCATTCAGACTTACTTATGCAGTGTGTGGTGCGGTGGTTCAAAGGCAATGGGACCCCATTGATCCTGAGTTTGAACCTGCCCCCGATATTTCTTTATGTGCGTGGTTTGCGGTATATTGTGCGCATGCAGGTCCTGGATGGTTCGTGCACAACCATGGGAGAATAGGTGTCCAATGTTGAGTCATGTTAGGTTTAATTGGGAGTTAGTGCTGAGTCTGTTATTGGGGTCTAGTAGTGAGGATGGGAGTTAGTGTTGAGTCTGTTAGTGGGGTCTGTTAGTGGGGATGAATAGGGGTTGTTGTTGGATTGGGAAGTGGGTGGTTACCAGTTAGATAGTTAGGGGTCTCGTGTGTTAGTGGGAGTGGTATGAAGTTATAAGTTTATATGCTTCTCAAGTTATCCTGGAGGAATCAATTGAAGAACTTTGTCCCAAAGGAAATCTCAGGAGGTTAACCCCCTCAAAGTGGTTCTTGCTACGTTTCTTCCCATTTAAATTATATGCCCGTTACATTTGTTATCAGAGCCCTTCGTTCCTACAACTTGGTGTTTTGGCCGAATTAGTGAATCAAATCCGCAAAATTCAGGAGTCCTAACAGAAAGTTTTGGACAAGCTGGTTCAACAACTTGGTGTTTTGGCCTCAAGCTATGAGATCCTCACCCCCAGTTAGCCATGAGAAGGAGGAGATCCATCAACTGGTTGCTCTGTCAATGGACAGCCCGATAACACCCATATTGAAGCCACGAGAATTCAAACTTGAATGATGTAGCTAGATTTTCCTCGATTCGGACTGATCCCTCTAGATTGCTCTATTGAGCCCAACAATTATTCACCTACAATCAGACACCTCCCATCAACAATTGACGATTGTATCATTTCACCTTGTGGGCAAGGCTCTCCCTTGGTTCGATTGGATGGAGAACTCATGAGCTTTTACCAGCTGGGAGGTGTTCGCCAAAGCCCTTGCAATTCGGTTTAGCCCAACCTAGTTTGATGACCTGATGGAGTGCCACACCAAACTTCACCAGTCCACCTCGGTAGATGAATATCAGACTCAATTCGAAACGCATGCAAATCGCACTGATGGACAAACCGAGTCTTTCATGATCAGTTGCTTCCTAAGCAGCCTCACAGACAACATTCGCTTGAGTGTGAAGATGTTCAAGCCTCACTCCTTATCTGCATCCTTTAGATTATCTCGATTCCAATAGGAAAATATTAACTACAAGCGTCGACCTCAATGAATACCTCCACGAATCGCAGAGACTTGCACTTTGTCACCCCCGTTACCTGGACCAACAACTATGAAGAAGCCCCCCATATCTCTGTAGCGACTCACTCAAGCAGAAATGAAGGAGCGTCGTGCTCAAGGATTTTGCTACAATTGTGACAACAAGTGGTCACCCAGGCATCACTGCAAGGTGCAAAAATTATATCTCTTCGATGGGGTAATAGAACATGAGGAAGTGAACAAAGAGGACACGGAAGAGGTTGCCGATCACACCCAAGTTGATGCAAAAATACCATATTCCAACCTTGAGGACAAGGTTTCTTGAAGGGAGATGGAATGTAACGTGCAGGTCCAGGATGATTCATACACAACCATGAGAGCATAGGTGTCCAATGTTGAGTTAAATTAGGGTTAGTGATGAGTTTGTTAGTGGGGATGAGAGTTAGTGTTAGTCTGTTAGTGGGGATTAATAGGGGTTGTTTTTGGATTGAGAAGTGGGTGGTTATCAATCAGGTAAGTAGGGTTATCGTGTGTTAGTGGGAGTGGTATAAAGTTATGGGTATATATATCTTAGTTTCCCCGAAGAAATCAATTGAAGAACTTTGTCCCAAAGGAAATCTCAAGAGGTTAACCCCCTTAAGTGGCTCTTGCTAAGTATTTTCTCATTTAAATTCTTTGCACGTTACATTTAGTGATATGTACCTATGTAATTATTTAGTGGGTTGTTTGTAAATGTTATTGTCTTTATAAAAGGATTTGTAAATGCTCTTTTCTAGATATGTTGAATGAAGAAAATTGCTCTGAGAGAACATGTGGAGGTTTGCCCCCTCAAAGAGGCATTAATGGAGGTCCTGGGTTGCCTCGAATCAGGGATATCTTCTTCCTTTTCTTCTTTTTTTTTATGTTTCCAATTTTATTTAATTAAAAGGTAAATAATAGATAATGTAACGTGCAGATAAATTATTGTTTTTATAAAAGGATTTGTAAATGCTCTTTTCTAGATATGTTGAATGAAGAAAATTGTTCTGAGAGAACATGTGGAGGTTTGCCCCCTCAAGGAGGCATTAATGGAGGTCCTGGGCTGCCTCGAATCAGGGATATCTTCTTCCTTTTTTTTCTTTTTTTTTTAATGTTTCCAATTTTATTTAATTAAAAGGTAAATAACAAATAATGTAATGTGCAGATAAATTAAATGGGAAAAAACTTAACAAGAACCACTTGAGGGGGTTAACCTCTTGAGATTTCCTTTGGGACAAAGTTCTTCAATCGATTTCTCAAGGGTAACTGAGCTATATATATACCCATTACTTCATACCATAACTGAGCTACATATATACCCATTACTTCATTCCACTCCCACAATCTCACTAACACACGAGACCCTAACTACCTGACTGATAACCACCCACTTCCCAATCAAACAACAACTCCTATTCATCTCCTCTAAGAGACCCCACAAACAGACTCAACACTAACTCCCATCCCCACTAACAAAACCCAATAACAGACTCAACACTAACTCCCAATTTAAACCTAACATAACTCAACATTGGATACCTATGCTCCCATGGTTGTGCATGAACCATCCTGGACCGGCACGTTACATTCCACCCTGCTTCAAGAAACCTTGTCCTCAAGGTTGGAATATGGTGTTTTTGTATCAACTTGGGTTTGATCAACAACCTCCTATGTGTAATGTTCGTTCAGTTCCTCATGTCGTGTTGCCCCATTGAGGAGATATAATTTTTGCACCTTGTAGTGATGCCTAAGTGACCACTTTTCGTCACAATTGTAGCAAAGTCCTCGAGCACGACGCTCCTTCATTTCTGCTTGAGTGAGTCACTGCACAGACATTGAGGGCTTCTTTATAGTTGCTGGTCTAGGTAACGGGGGTGACAGAGTGCAAGTCTCTGCAATTCGTGGAGGTATTGATGGAGGTCGATGGCTGTAGTTAATCTTTTCTATTGGATTCGAGATAATCCAAAGGCTGTAGATAAGGAGTGAGGCTTGAACATCTTTATACTCAGACGAATGTCATCCATGAAGCTGCTTAGGAAGCAACTGATCATTAAAGACTCAGTTAATCCATCAGTGTGGTTTGTAAGCATTTCGAATTGAGTTTGATATTCATCCACCGAGGTGGATTGACGAATTTTGGTGAGGGACTCCACTAGGTCATCGAACTCAGTCGGATCAAATCGAATTGCTAGGACTTTGGCGAACACCTCTCAGCTGGTAAGAGCTCTTGAGTTCTCCATCTAATGGAACCAAGGGAGAGTCTTGTCCTCATGGCGAAATGATGCAATCCTCAATTGTTGATGGGGGGTGTTTGATGGTAGGTGAAGAATTGTTGGGCTCGATAGAGCCATCTGGAGGGATTAGTCTCCTCGAATCGGGGAAGCTGCATCATTCGAGCATGGTTTAAAATATCGATACGTGATACAGGCCGATACGTATCCTTTTTGGAGCTACCAGATACACTGGTACGCTGGAAAAAAAAACTCCCCCGTATCAGACCAATACAGGCTTGATATGGGAGATTTCTCAATAATTTTTTTCTTTCCGTCCATTTATAGTAGGATCTACAACACAGACTTGATACGCACAACTTATTTATATAAAATATTATTAAGTAAATGATTTTAAATTAATATTATTTTTATTTACTTAAGATATTAATATGCAAATAAGGTTATCCCCTCATTTGAATTCAATAAAAATTTTCTTGATTCAAATTCATGAATAATAAAAAGTCAACTTTCAGTTAAAGAACAAAACCTTCTTTTTAGCACCTTTTAGGGATTGGGTCAAAATTTCAAATGATAAGAAATTTCTCAAATATCAAAATTTCATTAACTTTATTATATAAAAAATTATCAAAACCCAAAAATTTGGTAAAAAAGTCTCATACTTTAGTCTTAAAAAATATTTTCATCTACAGGTTCAAAAAGTCAACAAACAGTGTAACAATTCAACGTAAAACGACTTACATTAAGCTTAAAATTTATGGTTATAATTCAATGCATTCTTATTTAACTCATTGAATGTAAGATTTTAATATCTAAATTATTTTTCTTATACATAGCTAAGTGACTATAGTTTATATATTCATGTCTTCTTATCAACACAGTATGCATGCCTTTTTTAACTTATAAAATTCTCAACTCTTATATGTATGATTATAAACATAATTGGAGACCTTCATTTAGTTTGTTAATAGCTTATTTTTGCATTAAAAGAAATTTCATGTAAGGTATCCAAGTTTTTCATTGCGTATCCAAGCATTTCTTAGCGTATCCTGATTTTTTCCGTCGTATCCATCCGATACGGTTCGATACGTCGATACGTATCCTATTTTGGACTAACCGATACAACAAGCAATATCGATATTTTGAACCATGCATTCGAGTGTGAATTCCCATGGCTTCAATATGGGCGTTGTAGGGCTGTCGATTGGCATAGCGGCCAGCTGACGGATGTCCTCTTTCTCGTGGCTGACTACGGGTGAGGATATCATAGTTTGAGGCCAAAACACCAAGTTGTTGAACTAGTTCGTCCAAAACTTTCTATTGGGACTCTTGAGTTTCGTGGATTTGATTCATTGATTCGGCTAACTGAGTGATTCGAGTACCTTCGGCTATTGATACCAAATGTAACGTGCAAATAATTTAAATGAGAAGAAACTTAGCGAGGACCACTTCGAGGGGGTTAACCTCCTGAGATTTCCTTTGGGACAAAATTCTTCAATTGATTTCTCCAGGATAACTGAGATACATATATACCCATAACTTCATATCACTCCCACTAACACATGGGACCCTTAACTACCTGGCTGAACCACCCACTTCCCAATCCAACAACAACCCCCAGGGGTGGAGCCAGGAATTTTTCATTGGGGGGGGGGGGGGGAAATACATGTATAAAAAGACTAAGGTGGCGTTTGGATTGGAGTTTTTTGGCCAAAAATCAATTATGATAAAATTGATTGTATAGAAATTCTTGAACTAATAATCATTTTTTAAAATAATAGTGTTCGGAGAATCGAAGTTGAGAGACTCACCTACATATTCTTCGAACACTATTATTTGAAAAAATGATTATTTGACCATTAATTTCTACACAATCAATTTTAACAGAATTGATTTTTGGCCAAAAAAATCCAATCCAAATGCCCATAATTGATTTAAGGGTATGGAGCTTTAGGATTTGGGGGCGTAGCCCCTGAGAAAATTTTTTTGGGTTTTTTTTTTTGAGAAGATCTTTATTCCCAGTTATGTCCTTGAGGTTGCCACGTGTCCCTATTGATATCCCTTAACTGTGGTTAAGATTCACCCACCTATCCTTAGTATTTTTAAAAATATCAAAAAAGATTTCGAATCCTAGTTAAAATTCACTAACTCTTAAGGTAAAAAAAATTTCAATATTTTTTTCTCTAACCAATGATAAGTATGTGAACCTTAAGAGTGGGTGAATTTTAACCATAGTAAAGGGGTGTCAATAGGGACATGTGTCGACCTCAAGGACATAACCAAACTCCATTGGGGGGCCCACTATATATATGACAAAAAAAATTGGGGCCCACTATATATATGAGACAAAATAATTGGGGGGGGGGGGGGGGCAACTATATTTAAAAAATTAAGGGGCCCACTATTGCATACCACAACAATAAGAAATTACAAAAAAAAAAATTAGGGGGGGGGGGGGGGGGAGCATGGCCTTCCTCGTCCCCTCTAGCTCCGCCCCTAACAACCCCTATACATCCCCACTAACAGACTCAACAATAACTCCCATCCCCACTATTAGACTCTAATTAGTGACTCAACACTAACTCCCAATTTAAACCTAACATGACTCAATATTGGACACTATGCTCCCATGATTGTGCATGAACCATCCTAGACCTGCACGTTACGTTAATGATACGTAACTAAGTGTAGTAATGGGTAGTTATTTGGGTTGGGTAACTAAGTGAGTTCAGGTTTTTATTGAGAGAATCTTTATGTGAGTAGTTATAGGAAGTGGGTAGTTATTTAGTTATTGTAACTGAATCTCTATGTATTTAAACCCCTTGAATTAATGAAGAATATTATATGTTGAATTCAAACAAACAAATGCTTTGTGGAGGCCATGGCTAGAACTGTTGGCTCTGATACCATTTAACATGCTTTTAATCTTTTCGTAGCAAAAATAAAGACAAAAGGGGTTCTCTTTGAGAGGAACCGACCTCCAATAACTATTCTTCGAGGGCGGGATGTACTGCTGGCCTTTAATTTTGTAAGTGGTATTCGGGTTGGAGTTAATTTTGTAGAATATGTGTGGCATTCTAAAAAGAAGAAGAAAATGTGGAGGAATATGTGGAAAAAGAGAGAGGCCTATCCAACTGTCAACCTTGAGGACAAGGTTGTCTTAAGGGATGGAGAATGATATGTAACTAAGTGTAGTAATGGGTAGTTATTTGGGTTAGGTAACTAAGTGAGTTCAAGTAGTTATTGAGAGACTCTTTCTGTGGGTAGTTATAGGAAGTGGGTAGTTATTTAGTTATTGTAATTGAGTGTATATATTTAAACCCCTTGAATTAATGAAGAATGTTATTTGTTAAATCCAAACAAATAAATGCTCTGTGGAGGTTGGCTAACCCTTGAAGAATAGCTATTGCAGGTTGGTTCCCCTCAAAGAGAACCCCTTTTGTCTTTATTTTTGTAGGAAAAGATTAAAAGTACGTTACAACATCCTCGGGGATTAGTCCCGATCCAAATGGGTGGGGGACACTCCGAGTCATAAAAAAAAGTATTCAGACTTTACCAACTAAAACAAACCTTGTTATCGAGTGAGGCTCATTTTTTTTTTAATTGTTTTTTTTAATAGAGATATAAAAACCTAAAGACTAGCCACACAAAGGCGAGGTATTGATTTGCCAACACTGTCCGTCCTCCCATAATAGTCGCAAATATCCTTAGGAAAATGTTACCACCATAGAGTAAGTTGATGTCCTAACTCGGTGAGGTAGCCAGCCACTTGATTAGCCTTCCAATAAACATGATGGAATCGAACTGCCGAGAATTTCTGATGATTTAATGTCCTCCAGAAAGGTCCAGAGCCATCATGGAACCTGAGTTTTAATTTTACCATGTATGCAATCAATGAGAACCTTGAAATAGCCTTCTACCAAAATATGTTCAATACCTGTGTGGGAAGCTAGGAGGATGCTGCACTATGAATCCTCTACCAAAATGGATTATGGTCCCAAAGAATACACTCAGCAGTTACACGCTGATCCTGGTTGGCTGAACCATCAAAGTTTAACTTCATCCGGGGGATACCTGGGGCCTGGCTATGAATCAAGTGCATGCCAATTCTTTGAAGACTGTTGGTGATTAGGAGACTCTGTATAATCTGTAAGGTTAGATGACCGATGAGCATTATTATAAGAGATATAATAAGCATAGGCTCTCAATAACAGAGAAGAGTATACAAAGACAACTTTGTTCCGTGCTACCCATAATTGCCAGCCATCCTGGAAAGTTATATAGCCATAACCATGGAATGTGGAAGGCGCCGGGTTTGAATTTTATCAAACCATTCATAGAAGAAGAACAATTGTCTTGTAAAGGTGTTATAACGGAGTTTTGAACCAGTATCCAAACCGCTTGTTTAATCAGCTTATAGTTTACTTCTCCCGCTCTGATTAATCTTTCAACCTAAGATCAAGAGGATGTCGACTTCTTTTTCCCTTTTAGGAACATGGGGAATTGCAATTAGATAAATGGGATTGAGAGCCTTGATTAAACTCATATGTTGGAATTTATAGGAATCAAATCATCATCCTTGCAATGGATGATGGATAGCATGTAAAGACTAGGAGTTCCAGAAATTCTAGTAATTGTGATATTGGGTTGGGTAGGGGTGACTGCTTAACTTGCTCAAGGGTGGAAGTTGGAACATGATTTGAAGGTGGTCCTTGTTGAAGCATATGTTCTAAGGAATTAATTTAGAGTGGATAGTTTTAATCTTTTTAGAGTTAGTTAGTTCATCACTAGTCCTCATTGAGGATGATGTAATATGTTTAGGGACACGAGATTTCACATCCATGGGAAATTCCCATGAGGTTTGTAATTGTTGGCTTGGATCTTAGTGATATGGACAGTTCATTTTCATAGAGAAGTCAGACAGTTCTTTATGCTCTTTGAAGGACATTATTTCCTCTCATTTGTACATCAAAAGTCAAAACACAACATAGGCTCCTAATTTAGTGCCTGCATTGTTTTCCAATTGGAAAAAATATGATCCAGGCTGGAAACTGGTTGTTAAGAGTTCTGTGTTTCTCTACATGACAAATTTCATGCAATCCTTTTTCTCAACCATACCAATTAAGGCATTGGTTATTTTTGTAGCTGCGTCATAAGTTATGACCAATTTTTTTTTCCTTCATATTTGTATAGCTGCTTGAATTTTGATATTCTTTGTCTTTCGCGAAGTCAGAATCATGATTTTACTTTTCATTTGCCATGTATTTCCAACTAACATTTGGCGAAAAAACTACTTATTTTGTATATTTTTTTAATCAAATTATTCGGTATGTTTTTTATTTTATTTCTTCTGATTTTTTCCCAAATTTTTTCGAACTTGACCCTTGCCGAATTATTACCGAACCCCAACTTTGTCACTATTATTTTGGACTCCCTTACGCAAAATCATACAAGGGACCCCGGACCCCGGACCCCTTATCTCCATCACTCATTTCAAATGTTATTGTAGATGTATTGTGATGGGATTGTATATAGCCTGTTTTTTAATCCCTTATGTGAGTGATTTTCTTGCTTGATCACATGACACCAAGTTTCTATAGATATTCATCTGGTTATCTTCTTTTGTTTGTATGTTTCTAAATTGTCTGGCTGCCTTTTCCAAAAATTCTTGAAAGAGAAACAAGCTACACTGTCACTGCTGAGGTATGCTTTTAACTAGTATATTGATGCACGTGCTTTATTACTGATTTACCATGTCTCACATGCTGGCATCAACTTAAATGAATGATGAGAACTGGGAGATATCAGATGTCGCAAATTTATATATGTACATGTGCATCAAAATCGATATCCACATTTCTCAATCTAAAAAAATATTTCTTATTTATTTTGTTAGTCTATTTCTCTTCCAGTTTCCTTTAATTTCAATATTTATGTACCTGTTATGCTGCATGAAAATTGAAAACTGAAGCAAAATGATGTGCATGCGAAGTTTCTTTTGAAATATGAGCAAGATGACATTGTTTTGGATTTAGGGATTTAGCAAATGTTTACACTGTAAACGTGATGATATCTACACAGCAAAGATGCATATGTGGCACCCGGGTTAGGACCAGGACTGCCATTTTTTGGGCTCCACCTATGAGATCTCTCCAACGGGATCTGAAATGATTGATTGTTATTTACTATCTAATCTATCGAATATGACAGTCAGAAAAAAGGCCTTGGATTGTCTCTGGCGAAGCCAGAAAGGGCTCTCGGGATTCCATACATTGTGCGGCAGCTGGCAGCAAAATGGGGAGAAGTCATTTATTTTCTCCCCATGATTTTTGACTTCTCCCCATTTGATCTCTTTCCCTTATTCTCACACACTTATCGCCACATGTCCATTTGTGCCCCATGATTTTGACTTCTCCACCACATGTCACCTATTCTATGGAACCCCGAGATAAGCCCTTTCTGGCTTCGCCAGAGGCAAGCCAAGGCCCAGAAAAAAATATGGTGCAGAAAAATGGTACGGATATATTTGGAACTTATGTCCATTAAGTGGCATTGAATTTTAAGTGCATTAAATTTCTGAGGGACTTTATTTTATTTATTTATAGGTAAACCGTCTTTTATTAAATTAAAACAAAGAGAGAAACAAGGAAACACACAGATTCACCAATAGTGAACCAACGAAGGAAGAGGAGTGCTAGCCCCAGATGCAATGAGTGAATTTTTTTTTCGAAAATGCAGAGTGGGTGCAACACGTGGTGTTGCTACCTATAATAGGGAAATGGAAATGGTTTGACATTTGTTGCTACCACCTTACATTTAGGGAAGATTTCTGATGAAGAAAATGAACGGACAAACAACAATAAAAAATCTAAAGATACTAGCCCAAGCTTCCATAGGTCAATCAGCTCAACCAGGGACTGGGAAATGAAACTAGATAACCCTGTCATGTCACAGTCGTCCCTGATTGAGACCTAGTTTAACAGTAGGTTACACGCTTGTTGTCTAACTCTATGAGGATCTTATGATGATGATGATTCTTTCCATTTTTAGCTATGGATTTATAGATTGTATTTATAGTCTAAAGACTCTAAACTACACAAATTATAGATCACCCTATCCCTTCGCATGTCGTTTACATGTGATGTTATAGTGTCACTTATATTTCGATCCACATAGTAACTCTATACGCGTACAAGTCTTATGATTCACATTATGTGCTTATATTATATTATATTCTTTCTAGGATGTATTCACAAATATCACCCTTATCTCCTCACATATTTGCATATGATGTTATTGTGTCATTTCTGTTTTATTTTATCTAACTTTCAATCATTAGGCTAGTCAGGAACTTAAGAGCTCGGTGGTATAATTTTTTGGTGTCCCAAATGTCTTATGTGGGGAGTTGGGACATATCAATGATGGCTCCTGCCATCTCAAAGCATATCTCTCTCTCTCTCTCTCTCTATATATATATATATATATATATATATATATATCAGTGTAGTTAAGGCGTCACCTCGGCGATTTTGGGCCTCAACCGCCTAGGCGCCCCTCTAGGCGGGCAATCCTAGTAAAAAAAAAATTAAAAAAATCTAAAATTTTTCAATAAATAGAAAAAATATAATGAACAAGTAACAAGATTCTAAATCGTTTTTTTCACTAAAAATATCATTTTTTTAAACTGAAAATATCATTTTTGACGCCCGGATCCCCCCGGACAATCGCAGGGGGGCTCTGCCTAGTATTATACATGGACAGTGACACGAATTTGGGTATTTGACTCAGATTTTGAAGTGTTTAATACTCTACTATGTCAACATGTTTTTGGTTATGTGATGAATGAATTGTAATAGACTTTTTATTTTATGTTTTTGTAGAATGTGAGTGTAGAGTTTTAGTCTTTTGGATGTTATATATATATATATATATATATATATATATATATATATTAAATTTATCCCCTAGGCAACGCCTCGCCTAGTCGGGGCTAATCGCCTAGACATCGCCTAGACGCCTTGACTACACTGATATATATATATATATATATATATATATATATATATATATATATATATATATATAACTTTGTACATCTCTTTTATTCTTGTATATAGGTACCACAATATTTATCATCTTTGCTTCCAACATTTTCCTAGCATGGTTAAAAAAATCGGTGAAACCACTACGTAACGCCCATTACGTAACGGTTTCGGTGGCCTCCGATATCCGATCGGGCATAAGACTCATCCACGATTTGGGTTAAAAAAAAAACCCCAGAACAGTTAACCCGTGGAGAACAGGCTGAATCTCTGTTGCAGACCTATTAGTCCGACACTAAGCTACAAGTCTACAAAATATAGAGTACAGATACTATAGAATACCCGTGATTGAGGCATGAACTCCATTGTTTGGAGTCTGGACTGGGTTCTGTGTATGTTTCAACTTTCAACCCTCGACTCATCTAATTTCATTATTCCTCGGACACCAAACCACTCCTTCGGGTCTTCGCTCATAGAGATCCCTCACCAAAGCGTCCCTGTCCGAAGAGAGAGCAAAAAGATTTCCGAAATCATCCTTTAGCCTCGAGGAACCGAGCCAAATATCTTTCCAAAACCTGATTTCCGATCCTCTCCCTGCTCGGAATCTAAAGAAAGAAACCACCAAACCTGTATTAGACATAATGCCCTTCCAAATCCCTCACCCGTGAGATCCCCTCACTTCGCTTGGGATCCAGCAAGAATACTCCTCGTACTTGGCTGAAATCACCGCCCGCCACAAACTGTCTCTGTCCTCTCCGAAACGCCACACCCACTTTCCTAATAGCGTCTTGTTCATCTAAGTAAGTGGCTTGATGTTCAATCCACCCTCTTCCTTAGGCCGTCAACTGGGCCCACTCTATTAGATGATACTTTGTCCGATCTTCCCTATCATTCCATAAGAAGTTTCTCTGAATCCTTTCTATGGTGGAGGCTACTGAACACGGAATGATTAGAGCCGACATGAAGTAAATGGGCATACTTTGCAATGTGCTCTGAATCAGAGTCAACTTCCCCTCTTTCGACAAATATGATGCCCTCCATCCGAACAATTTCCGGTCAATGCGCTCTACGACTGGGTTCCAAACTGATTGAGCAAAAGTTAAATGCTGATTGAGCAGGATTCTACATATATACTCCATCCATTGTTGCACTTCAGTTTAGGTTACTATATATAACCTAAAAATCATGGTGGCAAGATCGAGCACCACAGGCAAAAGCACATGCATGAGTTAATTTGGTTGAAGGTTTTGCTTCTGGGTAGACTTATGGCATATGAAGCTCCATTGTGATGACAAACCATTTATATAGCTTCCATACTAGTCTTGTGGGACTATCTTTTTATCAGGGAGAAGGTAGTCATCGGGAGACATTCAATCTATTGATTAGTTCATGCGTTCAGCTTGGGAATGTCTTCACTAAGGTGCTCTAATCAATGATCTCCTTCCCTCCATGCCTATTTGCACCTCGTTAATTAAGGAGATAAGGAAGTGTTATAGGCGCTCAATTCCTATCCAAGTGTGGAGATAACAGTGTTTATGTTATGGCAGTCATAAGCAATAACCAGTGCTCTTGAAAAAATGCACATGCGAACCTTTTGACAATTTCTTTTTGAATTTTTAACTCCCCTATGTAGACGTTATTTGAGATATTAGTACTAGGAAGTGATCTATACTTCATTTTTGTGCTTCATTTTTGTGCTATAGGGAACACTGGTCTTCTTTTCTTTCTCCAAATTACTTATATTTCTATTCTGTTATTGCTCTCCCCTTATGCCCTTGCTTCATGGTGATTTAACTTTGGTAATATTTGGATACACTTCTAAGTCGACTTTTGACCCTTGAAAAGTTAAAAATCGGTTAAAATGTTGTTTGGTTTGGCACTTAAGAGAGTAACTTTTCCACAAGTGAAAAGTCATAAATAGTTGAGATGCTAGCTTTCAGTGGAAGCTGTCCGTAACTAGCTTTTGTGGGAAGTCCCAAATTTTAAAATAAATTACTTTTCTTAAAAGTTATTCCAAAGAAGTCCTTCCCTTTCAGAGAAGTTTATCTAAACAAGCCCGTAGGTTTTTGTAGAGTGATAATTAGAACCTATAGATGACCAGTGTAATGGCTTCTCATTCTTCGTCAGTGCATTATCCCAATTTATGTGGTTGAGACACAGGGCTTAGGCAGTTGTGTATACTGTTCTCGACATTTCATATTTCTGCTGCTACATAAAATTGTGATACTTGATATGACATAATGGTAAACACTACAACATTTCTTGGCAAAGCTACCACTTTATTTGCTTCCATTGTCATACTGTGAGAAGTGGTGGATTGCAACCCTTCTTTTTTCAGATTTGAATCAGAAAGACTTCAGATCTGCTTATTTTCTGTTCATGTCTTGATTAAATATGACTTGCTTATTCGGCTTTATGGTTTTTGGCCAGATTTCCAACTCCTGGTTGATCGGAGGCAGATGACTCTATTTTGCACCAAACAGAGACAATGGAGGCATTGACCGAGGTAATGGCATAACCAGCTATACAGATGGGGCAAGTCAACTTGGTGGCAGTATTGCGACATGAGGAGTGCTAGCCCTACTCCTAGGGCTTTCCTACTCTCACATTTAGCTTAACCACCTATCTATGAAGTGTGTGCTTTATCCTTTGCCTTTTCACTTTAAGGACAGGTGATTGGCTAAATGTGAGAGTAGGAAAGCCCTGAGAGTAGGGCTAGCACTCCTCATGCCAGAATCAAACCCTATAGACGTATCGATCGATGGCAGAATCAGATACCAATGCCAGAATCAGATACTTTAATGCCACCACTATCTTTTCCTACATAAAGGTGATGCTGCAAATTGGACGGCAGGCATGTGAAACCACTGATGGTTGGTTTAGTGAGGTGAGCAACACCCTTCTTTCTCTTCACAACCTACCAAGTATAAACAATAGTTGTGATAACGAGCAACAACCTCTAATAAATAAAATGTGATGTTCACTTGGCTAATAGACTTGTTAACCTTTACCGAGACATTTTTATTGTATTAATTATTAAACTCCCTCAATTTAGTTTTTTTTTTTCATAAGGAAATAATTAAATGCAGGAAAGAAGAAATACAATTTGATTTTTCTTGTATTTCTTTTCATTTCTATTTAATAAATTATCCCCTATAAAATACCAATTCACTCTTATATTTAATAGTTTTGACTCTATTACTAAAGGTTGACAGTTTTTGTAGAGCAAACTAATTCAGTAGCACATGGTATACTGGCATAAGAACCAATATCTAAAAATACTAGTTTTTTTTTTCTTATTTTTATGTGTTTATGAGGGAGAGTTTTGCTTCAAGCACATTGAGGACTCCTTAGTGTGTAAAATACGTGGTAATCTTGTAATTGTGGAGAGAAATCTCTAAGAAAGTTGCACCTATCTTGTTCCATAATTACACGATTGCCACCATCTATGCGTTAAAAATGGGAGCTCCACTCAAGGCGCTTGAGGCAGGGCTCCTATAAATCCTTTTTGTATAATGATTATGCAAATCAATGTTTAATAATTTAGTGTGATATGTTTCAATGCATCAAAATCTAATAACATTAAACTTGGGCAGCCCCAAAAAACAAAAGAATGAATGAATATCTTAAATTATAGAAGAGACCCTTATTATTGTTTTCCTTTTCAACTAAAAAAAAGTCCTCCTTTACTGCAAACTTTCATGTTCTAGAGTAAACTTTGAATAGGTTCTGTATTTTATTGCCAAAAGAAAAAGAGAATAAGTGCTTTTAATTGTCATCTGAAAGGGGATCTGCTGCAAGTGGCCGCTGCAAAAAGACCGCAGCAACAGGCGCCAACCTAATCATAAACTTGAATCATGCCTAAATCAGACCATAGCCCTGTTGACATCCTGTTTTAAGCAGACCTTTTGCTGCATCCCTCTTGCAGCGGATCCTTGTTCCTATCTTAGTGCCCAAGATAACTACATAAGAATCCATATCGGTACAAGGTTGTTCCATAATTCCACTTTAAAGTGACCCATATACCCTTCTATTATTCTCAACTTTCTTTTTAAAATTATAACTTTTTCTTATTCTTATCATCTGCGGGGTGGTCCATAATTCCAGATACCTCTGAATTCATGTCGATCTTAGTGATCAAAAGCAGGACCTTTTCCAACTAGCCGTTTTAAAATTTGAAAATTGAAATTAGACGCAATTAGTAGGTGATTCATTGATTGGATGATTTGGATTTAGTCAGACCCACAAATCGGATGGTTTCCATCCACAATCATAATGTTTTATACAAGACTTCATATCATCATATGCAGGGGGAGGAGCCAGTAATCTCTCGCAGGGACCTAACAATGGGGGTTTGGAGGCATAGCCCGCAAATTTGTTTTTGAGGCTCAAGTTCATGGGTCATCCCATGTATTTGTGTTTGCAAGGAATATATTTTTTTCTCAAAAGTTTAGGGGTGCTAGAACTCCCCGTCCCCCTAGTTCTGGCCCTCTCCAAGGCTACGGCCCTATTAGTAATATAGGAATTTATTTTTTTCCAAAATTTCAGGGGGCTTCAGCACTTGTGCCCTATGTGGCTCCGCCCTTGATCATATGCACGCTAATATTCAATGGCAGAAGAAGAGTACTAGCTGGACTCTTCCACAATCAGACTCGCCTTTTCCTTAGAGAAAAAGAAAAAGAAAAAACTTGTGGTGGTTCTGAATCATCCTGCCTCAAAAGTCATCCAAGATGTGGTGATAAAAAGGAGAGAAGATATTTCATTTTTTCTCCTTTTTTTGACTTCTCCCTTATCACATGTTGGAAGACTTGTGGAGGCCAAATGATTTTGGCCTGGTGAGAGCCAGATCAAATCCGACCCCTGGTGGGGTGGGGTGGGGTTTCACACAACAAATGACTTGTAATGAGTCACATCCTTTGTCCTTGGGGGCGTGTCGACTAGTGCTCAACCTAAAAACATACTTGAGATCTTCTACTATTATAAATGGTCGGTTATTATTAAAAAGTAGCAACACATGCCTTTATCATCCATACACCTAAACATTTAAAAAAAAATCTTTGAAGAATGTAGCTTTGACATCATGGATTAATACCTTTTAGGGTGTGTTCCTTTAGGGGTGAAAGTGAGGTGAAGACTGTGAAGTGAAGGAAATTAGAGAAACCTCACAAATCTTCTTGTTTGGTATACAAGAAATCCATACTTTCTTGAGAAAAGTGTTTCTCTACCATGTTAAACTTTCACATGCTTTTACCAATTCTATATTTCATCAATTTGATGGAATAGTGAGAGAAAAGAAAGTGGAATATTTTGTTTACCAACTCTACCCCTACAATGTTAATTTACACATTTTTAACATTTTATATAAGGGATAATTTTGGAAGAAATTATACTTTCTTCTAAACACTTCTCTCCAACCAAACACACAAAATACTACACTTTTCTTTTTACTTTACTTTCTCTCACCAACTTACCCACTAACCGAATACATCCTTAATCATAGGTTAAAGCGATACGTGTTAGCATGGTTTATGATAGGACACAACCAAATAATCCAAGTACATGTAGGGTGTGTTTAGTTGGGGGATAAGTGGGGGAAAGGGAACGAAATTTACATTTTTCATTTGATATGCGAGAATTTGTATTGGAAACTTTTTTCTTGTACCGCAAGATTTTCTCACTTTAACCTATTTCCAATTCCACAAAATTGATGAAATAGGAAAAGAAAAGAAAATAAACATTTCTCTTAATGTTTTTCTCTCAAACTAAATACACCAAATAAATTATATATATCTTTTCTTTTACTGTACTTTCTTTCCTCTCACCTAGTTACCCTTATATCAAACACAACACGCTCGTAGAGAATTCTTGAGTGTTAAAAGAGTTGTTTGATTTAAAGCTTGTCAAAGCTAGAGGAGTGCTAGCTAGTGGCAAAATTAAAGAATAAAAAAAATCAAGTGGAGTTGCAACACCTGGTTTTTTTTTTTTGCTTGGTATATCATTTACATATGTTATTATGGCAAGTGGTTAGTTTGGGGGGATTAGAGCTCTTTGTTCGGGGATACTCATCACTCGGGGGATATTGGTACCTCTTCAACAATACAATTTTTATTGTGTGTGTTCGTTGGCGAAATAGTGAGAAATAAAAAGAAAAATGTGTTTCTTGTATTTTTTTGCGTTTAATTTGCAAGAAACACTTTATTTTCTTACACTTTTATAATAGTGAAACTTTCTCTCGAAATTTCATCTATCTTTTAATGGTTAGTTTGCCAGAAAATTTAAGGCCCATTTAGTTGCACTTTTGTTTTTTGTTTTTAAAAATAAAATTTTGAAATTTTTTGCACAAAAACATGTTTGGTAAATATATTTTTGTTTTCTTTTTTTTAAAATTAGTAACAAAATTTTTAAATATCAAGATAACAAAAATTTTCTACAACCTTTATTTTTGAAAACAAAAAACAAAAATGGAAAACACGGACCACCATCACTACCCATCACCACCACCACCCACAACAACCACCGCACCACCACCACTACACCAAACGGCCCTAAGTTTCTTGTTTTTTTCTTTCACCCACTTTTTTCTCGCCATTAGAACGCACCTTTATGACTCATCCGCTTCTCAAGATAACGAAGAAAATAGTAAAACTTGAATACGAGAGTATGGAAATATGTGAAGATTTCTCTTAAAGCTATAAAGAATTTGGTACATACAACATACTACATGGTATATATAAGAGGGATATTATGGTAATTTTAAAATTTTAAAATTTTTACGAGCCTACAAAACGGCGGCACGAAATCAGTTAGCGCCGCACCGCCAAAAGGAAAACCAGAACGAGGCGGTTTCAAGCTGTATAAAACTTCTCCTCTCTTTCTCTCCATTTCTCCAAGCTCCTCTCATTCAAAACCCTAATTACCTCTTCATCTCCCTCTGTTCCTCTTTCGTTTTTCCGTATTTCGCTCGATGCTTCGAATATCTCTTCTACCATTACTACAATCTCCAAGACCTTCTTCTCCATCTCTTCTTTTTCAGGTATTTTACGCTTGAATTGATAAGACCTGTTTGAAAATATCACTGATTCATATATTTTAGCTTCAAAGGGGTGAAATTAGTTTCCGGATGAATCTGAGTTGGGATTTGTAGATTTTCTGGTAATTTGTGCTCAGATTCTCTCTGTTCATTTGATCTTTGCAGTTGTTCTCTGTATATCTCTATGTCAATCACTATCTTGAATTGGTGGGCTTAAGATTCAAGAAGATGCTAGAATTCGCTTTTTTAGCTACTTTTCCTCGATTTTTCTTTCTGGGGTTTGGCTTAGGTTTTCTAGGTATAAGATCAGATAGCTCAGCTGCTTACTAGGGTTTACATTTGTTTCATTGATCGCAAGATTGTGTTGGATTATTTTTAGCTTCCATTAGCCAAAGGGGTTTAATTTCTGGGTATTCAAGAACAGATGGAGCACACTGATATTGGAGAATCAGTCTCAGAAACTACCCATGATCAGGAATCATTGGTTTCTGATTGTGAAAGTGGTACATCTAGTGTCAATCCTGAACAATTTGGACTTTTCAGTGGGAATGGAACGAGAAGAGTGGAAGAAGGATCTTCAGAGTACAACATCATCAAGAAAAAAATCGTTTCAGGTGTGGAATCCCTTGGAGAGCATACTACAGTTGTGGCCATTCATAGAAACTCTTATTCCAGTGTCATGGGACAAGCTCGGTTACAGTCATTTCGGATTTTTTCTGAGGCAGTGACTACAAAGTGTAATGGCAATGCCAATATCAAAGATGCTTGGTATGGTGATTCTGAGGATGGGATTCTTAAGATTGTTTCCCATGGTTTTGGTCAATGTGGAAAACCTCAGAGCAGTGAATTATACGGGTTGGGCATCTATCTTTCCCCTATGGATTCCTGTATTGACAGGTAAGCAATAAATCACTGTAGTTCTTGTGGAATATATTCTTTCTTGTTTGATGGATGTTCACAAATTACTTTCATGCCTTTTATGGTTTTCCTCCTTTTTATTGCGTAAAAATAAATTCAGTCTGCATATTTCTAATATCTTCTATATTTTACAGCATGAAATCCTCAATTGTCGATAAAAATGGCTTAAGTCATTTGTTGCTTTGTCGTGTAATCTTGGGAAACATGGAGGTGATCCATCCTGGTTCTGAACAGTTTCAACCAAGCTCTGAACTATTTGATTCTGGAGTAGATAATCTCTTAGCTCCTAGGAAATATATTATTTGGACTACACACATGAACACTCATATATTACCGGAATATATTATAAGTTTCATGACTCATCCTTGCTTGAAAGGTAAACAATTCAGCTCGGCTCTTTTGTTTAGACTGAGACTTGTGATTTTAGTTAATGGGGTTCCAATAGTTCAAAAGTCAATAGTTCAGGATATTGTACTCATATAGTTTGTATTTGTTAACTGTTTAGGTTTTAAAAGGATCAAGGAGCCCGTGTTCAAACCCACTTCACCCTGGATGCCATTTCCAGATCTGATATCAGTACTTTCAAGGGTTTTACCTCCTGGTACCATCGGTTTGATCTCTAAGTATCACAGTGATTACCTAGTAAGTACATCTGAAATATCTTTCTTATATTTGTGAAAGGATATTGGAATATTTACATTTCTAATTTTGTTATGTAATGTTTCCTGCAAATATTTGTGTTCCAGGAAAGAAAAATCACACGGCAATATCTGATACAACGAGTGAGGCAAATAGCAGGAGACAAGTTGTTAATCTCTGTCATTAAATCTTTCAGAGGCAAGGTGCGACTTATTGTCGTAAAATAGGTATTATTGTCATTTTAATTTGTCCTAGAATAGCATGTTCTGCTTGGTGGATGCTAGTCACGTCCAGTGCTCGATTGAACTTGAATGGCTTATATAGATTTCAAATACATTAAAGAAATGCTAGCCTCAGACACATGTTTCCAAACTCTCACTGTGGCAGTGATGTGTGTTATTACTTTTCCCTGTTACCTTGATAACTGGTTGAGACCGTAACTTCCTCCTTGAAAAAGATGTTTCTTGTAACTTGTGGAAGGGTTAGCAATGACGAGTGTCACTATCACAGTGATAGTTTGGAAGTTTGCATTCGGAGCTAGCACCCCTCAATACATTTAACACTCTGATAACTAGACCTAGAAGTCATAAGAAGAATTAGAAGTTAACAGAGTTGGTTGCACTGTGATGTATGCTGATTCTCTCCAGCAGAATGTTGTAGAAATCTTCGGAATTCGTCTTCTCTTGTAGCTGTTGTGGACGGCAGCAGCCACCAAATGAAAAAAAAAACATTATTATCCCCTTGACATAAAAAGAGGTCTTCTATTCTTTAGCTGGATTTCATTTGATGTAACCTGAGTTTAGAAGCTGCAGAAGTGGTAGCTAACATTTTTGTTATGGCTAAGTATGTACCATTATGTGCTTCATGTAGAGGGACAAATCTGCTTTCATAATTCAATTCTCAAATCTTAGATGGAAGGTGTAGCAGCATTCTTCCTCTTAGGCAATTCCTTGAGCAAGCAAATCTTCGTAAATTTATAGTTTTAGTTACTTAACCTCATGTGAAGCCATGAGGTTTGTCGCCCTCAATATAACTTTACTCATGTCATACACGCGGTCGTGGGAAACCTTTTGGAAGGAGCATAAAGTTCTACTGCCCGGGGGACCCTAACCCCTCTAATTTACGCATATAAGTTCTGCCTGATGTTTGGCTATTGACCGACCCAATAAACTCCCTACTGATTGAGTGATCGGAATTCTTGATCAATGAGTAGGCCTCACCATGTATAATATGGGGTGGGGTCAATTGAGGATGTTTAACAATCTGTGCATTTGTTTGCCATCATGAGTTTTGCTGTGCATTCTCTTGGGTTGATTATTTTTCTTTCCTTCCTTTTTTCTCGTCTGCCATTTTAGTTTCACCAGTGTTAAACAGAACAATCCTTTGGAAGTAAGAATTGTATGTTTTGTTCACCAGCAACTTAAACCAGAAACCGCCTCAAGCAGTTCCAGCTCCAAAGTGTGCAATGGAAAAGAGGACATATCTAGAATGTGCTAGTTACATGGACAGAACTTTTGCTTTGAGGAGTTACAGTGACAAGTCCCCACCGTTCTTCTGCAAAAGGAATAAGAAGGCAGCGAGAAATGGTAGGCTGAGATGATTTATAATTTTCAGCTAACAAGTAAATCAGATGGTACGAGATGAAGCAGATGCTCAAGTAACATTGTTTTTGTATCAATATGAAGTAGAGGTAGTAGTGGTGTCCTTGGGGACTTACCTTCTTGTCATGCCAAATTCAAGTTGGAATGGAAATTAGATTCAACTGTTTTTTTTTAATCTAAGATTTCTGTGAGCAAGGGAATTTATCGCCTTTCCTTATGGGCCGGACCCTACGGAGGAATGACACTAAACACCAAAGATAAGAGTTGCCGCCTATTTTATTAAAAGGAAAATAGGATCCTAAATATACAATGGATAAGGTTTAAGGTCTAAAATGAGATTCTAGGTAGTGATTTGATTGAGTTCCGGAGAAAGTGTTAGGCACCTTAGGATCCTCATTCAGAGATGGTAATCTACTCCCTATGTCTAAGTCAATTAAATAAGAAATTAAAATAGAACTTAAGTATGTTATTTAATTATATTAATTAAACAAATAAAACAAGATTAAGGGTTAAAGGGAAACTAATCCTAGATGAGTTGGACCCGTTAGGGTTATTTATTTACCTGACTTGGCATGATCATGTCATAGTAGTTCTTACAAGCATGCTAAACAAGGGATTGCTTTTAGTGGTTTTTTACCTATTTGAATTTTTTTTGGATTTTTGGGGTTTTATAATGTTTTTGGATTTTTGAATAATGATTTGGGCTTGTTGTGGAGCATATGGAGGATTTTGACAAATTTAATTAAGGTCAAATTTAACTCGAGATTGTTAAAGAATGACTAAACAAAGGACATAAAAAGGGTGTTCGTATTCTGAATAATAGATGGTCTATTGTCGATATCTATTTTGTTGGATGAGTATTGACAATAAATTAAATATCATTGCCTTTGGTAGGAGGCATTTTGGCTAATATCCTATTTTAAGTCTTTAAATCATCCTTTACTCATTCTAAAGAGAACATGAATGAAAAAGTGACAAGTGGAGAAATTGAAATCTCATCATCTCTCTTCTAATGTGTTCCATTTATACCATTATAAACGATGTAATGGAGTTTTAAATATAAAAATTGGAGAGAGGATAAGATTTCATAAAGAACTTTAGAAGGACTAGAGCCCATATACAAAGACATAAGATGAAAATAGAAGTATAGTTTTAAGTTCCACTCTCTATGGACCTACCCATATCCACATTAGTGGGGACATAAAAAGAGAAAATACATACATAAAAAAGAAAAAAAGAACATCTTCTTGCTTTTGCTTTTGATATGGGGTCTCTCTATACCATTAGATTGGTGTAGAAGGGGTAACTATGCTTAAGAAGGGTGAGACTCTCTAAATGGGTCTAGAAAAAAACTAGAAACCAAGAAGAGAAACAAATAAAAATGAAATAAAAAATAAGAGAATATGATGAAAGAATGAGTGCTTACTTTCCAAGACTTCTTCTCTAATGTTCCAAGTTTTTTTTTTTTTAAGTCCACAAAGGAAGAAAGTTAGTGAAGAACTCTAAGTTTTTAATATTTGAATTCTCTCCAAACTCTAAACCTTAGTTTCTTCTCACTTTTTCAAACTCAACAGAAATAAGTAGGTGGAAACCTTCTAGAGGGTCATAAGGGATGATCTCTAAGGGGCTAAGGGATAAGTATTTATAGGAAAACTAAAAGGTTGGATTGTGTCTTTTACATAAAGGTTAAAAAAGTTAGTGGGTAAAAAGTTAAGTGTTGTAAGGTGAGTTGATGAGTTGAGTATTGTAAATGGTGTAAGATAGTTGTAAGAGGTGTAAGAGAGTTGATGAGTTGAATGTTGTAAGTGGTGTAAAAGAGTTGATGAGTTGAATGTTGTAAGTGATGTAAGAGAGTTGATGGGTTGAGTGTTGTAAAGAGTGTAAGAGAGTTGTAAGAGGTGTAAGAGACTTGATGAGTTGAGTGAACTATGAGTTATATGAGCATGAGTTGTTGGATATAGGTTAGGTGGATATGGGCATGTTAGATCTTATGGATCATGAGTTATTAGTAGATGGGTCATGGCTTATGGTTCTTAGACTTTGACTATGACATTTGGGCTTGGGGTACGGTAAATAGGCTTTGGCTAAAGCAATTGAGTTTTGGGTAAGGCAATTGGGTAATTGGGCTTGACTACTTGGGTTTGGGTAATGAAATTAGGTAATTGGGCTTGATTGAATTATTTAGGTATAAGTTTAGTCAAATGGGCTTGGGTCTTGGGTAAACTTTGGAACCTTTGAAGAAGCGAGAAGAGAGATAGGGGGTGCAAAAATAGGGTGCTTACAATTTCAGCAACTGTTTCTGTTGATTAAGTTAACCACAACCCCACATAATGGTTATGAACAGAAGCCCAAAAGATTCTTCGATCCCGTATAGGTTGTGTTATCCAACATGCTAGATGAGGGAGGCCTATCTGTAGCAATTGCTTTCTTCATTTCACTTCTTTAGACTATGGGATGCTTCAGGGATCAATAAAATAATATATTAAAGAGTTTTCTTTTTTTTCGAGGAAGGTTGTGTGTGTGTGTGTTTGATAATTGCCAACCTCCATTCTTTCCATTCTCATTTCCGACTATCATCTCCTAACTGGAAGGATGCCTATAGGCATTTAGGGGTGTCAATGGGCGGAGCTAGGCCCTGAGTTTTTGGTTTTTTTTAGAAGGCCTGGCCCAAAATTGGTTAGGCCCAGTTTTAAATGTGGATATATATAGATTTTAGTCTATTTTTACCCAGCCCAGCCCATCTTACTCAATATATATATAAAGCGAGCCTCAAGGTTTGAGGTGTGAACCTCACACTTCAATACTTAAGCTTTATGGGCAAGATTTGTTTTTTATTTTTTGGTGTTATCATTTACATATGAATAGTGGTTAGTAAAGGAGAGTGAAACTCTTGTAAGACAACACCCATTGAGAATGAGAATGATGACCTCTCTTATTAGAGAGGCCACATCTTATTGTTGCCTGTTGGAGCAAGCTGTGAGGTATTTTATGGGAAGTGGTTTGGATGTGCTTCTTGAATTGAGAGATTGTTCGATCCTGTGATTAAATCACCTAAAAATGAATCGTAAAATAATATCTAGTTGAAGTCTCGTAGCCAAAGAACTAAAAACCCTTACCAGGGAACCCTAAAAGGCATCAAAGATCTCCCACTTAGCTGTTGTGCAATTTGTCATTCAGCTTGTTACAAAGCAATTTTGCTCGAGCGAGATTGATCTAGCTCGAACAAGAACGTTGACTCAAGCGAGAAGTATTTCACTAGAGCGAATTTAAAAATCCAGTATGTATGATCTGGCTTGAGCGAGCACCGACGAGTTAGAACAGCTGTTTCAGGATTTCCTAATTGGAATATGATTTTGTTTCAAGTTAGGTTTCTACCGAGTATATAAGATATTATTTAGTCTAGGATTTGAATAAAGTACTCAACCAAATTGTTGAGAATTTGAGAGAGTGATTTCTGTATTCTCTGTACTTTTCACAAGTGAAGAAGGTAACCTCTTTTATGGACGTAGCCCATATTGGGTGAACCACATAAATCTTGTGTTCTTGTATGTTTTTTGTTTCGTATTTGCAGTGTATTTTTCATCACAGTAGCAACATGGAATGTGAATCAGAATGCTAGCCTCGTATCCAAAAAAATTGTAAAGAATCATTTAAGACATGGACGATCTCCCACACAACAAGAATAAAATCGGAATTGGAATGCTAGTGGTAATAGCTTACAAAACAAAACACCAAAAAATGTGATACTTAATTCACTTTTATTGAATAGTTGTGCAATATATATATATATATATATATATATATATATATATATATCATGATTATGATTAGGTCCCCGATTAGTAGTGTTAGTATATATTCGTTGGATTTTTTCAACCATCTCACCGGAATTAATCTCCGACTTGGCTACCCAAGCATGGGATAAACACATGCCACTGATACCAGTAGATAAGTGTTAAAAGAAATAAATTATATTGCCCTTTGATTGCAAGATATCAGTAGCCTTTTGACTACTTAAGGTTTTCGTCTTAATAAGTATCAAGACCTTTTGGTAAGATTTGTTAGAGAGCAAATCCTATACTCGGCCCCTAATACTAAAATTGATATTAGAGGCCCACATTACCAATTGTATTGTTACACTTCAAACAACAACTTCAATACATCATTTAATGCACTGTCTACTTTGCACTCAATGAATGGGTGAAAAGGTAATTTACTTAAAAGTCTCATATTCCTCACTTGAAATTCTATTTCTCCTCTAATATCATTTTGTCTGCTTTGTAAGAACTGCAAGTTACTGTGCCAAAAAAAAAAGAACTAAAAGTTTCTTATGACATGAAAGTCAAGAAATATGGCGGATGGTGAATTAGCTTTGGAAGTTACCCTACCATTGCCTAGTATGCGGCTATACCATGCGGAATTACCCCACTCTATTTTGCCTCTTCCATCTATGTCCCCCGAAACTGCTACCATGTTTTGATGGACATGTGGTATCCTTTGGGAAGATCTAAAATCAATCATTCAACTCTAAGAGCATGCTCTCATAACAGAAAATAGAATAACGGATCCACTCCAACTGGAGGTTGTGTGATGATAAAAGCCAGTCTTCTAATCCTCTACCTGCCTTATTTCCCAGGTGAAACTAAGAGGGCTATTATAGTTCATATTTCTATCGTAGATTTGATAAAGTAATCTTTTAACTCTCTTTGGACATACCTGGGGCAGTGTTGTATTGAAAATTGGCATAAATTAAAAGAGATCCTTGGAGATCGATTGCCGGGTTGTGGAGATTTCCTGAAAAAGTCCGATTTATGCTTTTGGAAACTCCTAATTCATTTGGGATTGTTTCTATTTTCTAGGACTCTGAGTTTAGGCTTATAAATAGGGGATTATGGGTTTAGGGTTTGTATGGTCATGGTTATGGGAATGTGAATGTAAAGGGCTCCTAGGGAGAGTGGGTTTTGCTTTTGGGGGAAGAACCCTAGTTTTTCTCATGGGGGGAGTGGGAGATAATAGAAAAGATTTAAGCATACTAGGGCTTGGGAAAAGGTTGAAGGAATGATAGATAGGGATTGTTCTTGGGTTTCATTAAGAAGGTGACTTGAGTGGGTTATACAAGGGCTCTCGGCTTGTGTTGAGATTTAATCTGAGAAGAGAGTGTGTATCTTGTACTGGGTTCCTCAAGGTTTTCCTGAATAAAGAAGAAGCAATTGGATCTTGACCCGTGGATGTAGGCAAGTTATTACCGAACCACGTATATCTCTTGTATTTTCCCTTGGTGTGTGTTTGTGTGCTTGTTTGTTTATTCTTTCTCATCGGTATTATTCTTTTATTTCTCCAACAATTGGTATCAGAGCTACAAGTTAGTTTGGACAACTTTCTGTGGAGGAGTTTTGACGAAAAAGGGGCTTCAGTTTATTGAAATAGTGCAAGATGAAGGGTATACTTTGGAAATGATCTCACAGTCTCCAATACTATGAACATTCTTCTTATAAAGTGGTTATTAGATTCGGGGGCTTCGTTTGAAGGAGTGGTTCAGACTTTGGAAGGGTAGCCGGTGTCCCTATGTCGTGATGGAATCTAATTTCACTTGGCCAGTGATACTCCCTAGGCTATTGTTACATAACAGGAGGTGGAGTGATCAAAATAAAGTGGGGAAAACATGAATGCTGAGTTTTGATGAAGGAGAAGAAGTGTGGTTGTGTATCTCCTAGATGGAATACGGACGTAGGTGGAGCTACTACGGGGTCTGCAGGAATCGAAAACCGGATGTTATGCGACGGGTAGAAAGCTCACATAGGGTCTCTTGCGTAGTCAGGGTGGAGATGGGTATTCCAGTAGATTTCTGAAATGATAGAGATGGTGAGGTGCCTTTGGCAAAGATGATGGGTCTATGTCCTCGTCCGGGGTTCTTCTTGAATCGAGGACAGATTTTCAAGCTACACAAGGGATTTGGCTAGGTTTTATTAAATCCAGGGAATGAATTTTCGGGGGGTTTGAGGGTGTGTGTACCTAAGGGGTCTCTTTCGCAGATGGTGCAGAGTGGATATGCCAAAAGGTTGTTTGGTGGGTCTCTTTCGCAGATGATGTAGAGTCGGGTAGACTAAAGGTTATTTGTGGTATTTGCAAACGGGGTTACAAAATTTTGAGAGAGATTTTGGTTCGAGATGGAGGTGCTTTCTGGATGTGGGTGATGTGGTGTTTTATCTTGAAGGTCTGCTTGGTGATTAGCAAATTGGTTCTCTTGGTCGCAGTAGTGTCTCAAAATTTTTGCCAAGGTGGAGATTTATTGAAAATTGGCGTAAATTAAAGGAGATCTAGGGTGGACGATCGATCGCCCACCAAGGGAGATCGATCGCCGGGTGCAGAGATTTTCAAAACAGTCCCATTTTATGCTTTTGGAAACTCCTAGTTCGTTTGGGGTTGATTCTATTTTCTAAGACTCCAAGTTTAGGCCTATAAATAGGGGATTATGGGTTTAGGGTTTGTATGGTCATGATTATGGGAATGTGAATGTAAAGGGCTCCGGGGGAGAGCAAGTTTTGCTCTCAAGGGGAGAACCCTAGTTGTTCTCATGAGGAGTGAGAGATAATAGAAAGAGTTTAAGTATATTAGGGCTTGGAAAAAGGTTGAAGGGATGATAGATTGGGATTGTTCTTGGGTTTCATTGAGAATGTGACTTGAGTGGGTTGTATAAGGGCTCTGGGCTTAGGTTGAGATTTAATCTGAGAGGAGAGTGTGCATCTTGTACTAGATTCCTCAAGGTTTCTCTGAATAAAGAAGAAGCAATTAGATCTTGACCCGTGGATGTAGGTAGATTATTGCCAAACCACGTATATTTCATGTATTTTTCCCTTGGTGTGTGTTTGTGTGCTTGTTTGTTTCTTCTTTTCAGTCGGTATTATTCCTTTATTTCCCCAACATGCTGCGACTAGCACAAGGATGTAGCTATTGTTTAACTTTTGATTTATTCTTTTTGATAATGAGACGTCTTTTTTTTTTTTTTTTTCCGTTTCTTAGGCAACGATTGTGCGATAGCCAGCCCGGGTCAATCTCCTCCCCACATTAATGTTTTCGTACTAATGATAAGCCGAGATCTCAGAGTCGCCACCAATCAAAAATTCGGGTGTGATTGGTTACCAAATATTATCCTTTTTGGTCTGAGAACCAAAGGTCGGATTCAGGGTTCTTTTATGAGTAAAGTAAGGTGTTAGGCACCCCTACTCATCCATAGAATGACGGTTATCTTGTTAATACTTCTTAATTAATTTAATTAAACAATTATTTTCTTTCTTTCTATTTTGTTCTTTTATTTCGAGATTTGAAATTCACCCCTCCTCGACCGAATCGGGAGCGATAAAACCATTTCCTTAAATCGGTGAACGACCACACTCTCTCCTCAACCGAATCGAGAGGGACCCCACCAGCTTTAGTGGAAAATGGAAGAACTAACAATAATAAAAAAAAATATAATGAAAGTAAGGAGAAGAAATCGAAGATCTCTTCTTCCTACTCTCTCATTCATCTGGATTTCCACTTCCTCACGACCGTTTGGAGAGAAATCTTTGGACTACTAGGGAAGAGCGAAGGAAGAATTGATTTGGATGGGTAGAAGTAAAATGGGAGGAGAATGTTGCATACCTTTTGATTGCGCTTCAATGAACCCGCGCTCCAAGAACCTAAAGATAAGAACAACAAAGAAGATCCGAACTCTGCAACTCCTCCAAGATGAGTTAGGTTTTCTCTAGACTCCCTAAGGTTCGGTAAGATCTCTCTAAGCTTCCAAAGTTTTCCCAAAACTAGGGTTTCTCTAGGGCTCCAAAGGTTCTCCCTATATTTTTCAAGATGAAGTAAGAGTGTGGGGTGAAGGCCTTTTTATAATAGTGAAAAGAATGGACTTTCTTGTTTTTTTTCTGATGTGGGACTAAAACTCCCATAACCCAAAAATGAGTTGGCATGCAAACCGAAGTTCGGAATTAGGGTTTTTCAAATTACGCCTTTTAAAAGGCACGGAGCCAAAATTTTACTAAAAATGGGATTGCGCCCTTTTAATGGGCGTTGGGCTTTTCCAACATAAGTGAAAGCCCTTCATGGGCCTTGGGTTAGTTTGGGCTTGGATTGGAAGATGAGTCTTGGCTTCGGTCTCGACTTTGGATGTCTTGGATTTCGGATCGCACCTGAGTCCATCATTCAACATTTGGAGTTAAAGGGCCTTTTGGGCCCATGAGATCATGGGGCGTGCAAAATTGGGTGTCTACAGCTGTCCCTCTTTGCCTGCAAATAACGGCAAAGAAAATAGACACAAGCCGATTTTGCACGCAAAAAACGATATGTGCATTTTTGATTGAGTCAAACCTCTTCCAAAATAATTTAAAAGCTGAGTGAAAAAGAGTGAAAGGAAAACGGAGACGGGTCCGGCACATGGGCACTATCATGGACCTCAATCCCTCACGGGTTCGATCCGAACCTGCGCAAATGGCATAGTAAATAAGGTTGATTTGAAAGCTTTTAAACAATATTTTTCAAAATATTTTTTTATCTCAAATTTTTAACTCAATTGGGGGATGCATACATCATTTTTCATAGCGGCAATGGTCAAACAATCATGATTATGAAATGAATCAGACTGTTGATTGGTTTGCATATTAAATTCGAAAAACAAACCTAAAGTTTAATGTAGCACGGTTTCCAATCGTGCTGCCATTGATTGATTGCAGGTAAGTGAGATATGCGAGCATCAAATTTTTTTTTTACCCATTGTTGATTCTCTTCTTGCTTTGCAGCATAGAGCTCCAGCTGAAAGTACTTTTTTGACCAGGACATTAACTTCAATGTTGCTCTTAAACCTGCATAGGTAAATACTAGTTAGTTGATATTTCTTTCAAAACATGCATGTTCATACCTTGACATTCGTCATTTGATTCCCTGAAAGTTATCAGTTTATGCAGTAGTATTATGTCAAAAAGGAACAATGCACTTTACTCCCTGTATTTGTGCCTTTGCAGGTGGGCGAAGCAAGAACAGGGCCAGAGGCTGCTGATGGGTGTGGTGCCACAGAAGTCAACTATACTGATCCAAGAATCATTGGAAGAGATCTAGAGATCACATTTTTTGCATTTCTGATTTTGTATGTAATTTGTAATAAACAAATGAAGAATATTATTGAGAATCATTACAGAGTCCAGATGAAATGGAGGTCATAAACATTTTTTTAAAGAGAAAAAAGAAACAAACAAACCAGAAAACTTTCCATTAGTGGGGTCGCACCTATAAAGGTTGCCTACGTATCCCTTGAAAAGTGAATCAGATAAACATAGTTCAAAAACATGTAAGCAAACACACTTTTTTTTTTTTGAAAATATGATGATGAGAATTATGATAAGATTAAAATTGATGGACATTATTTAAACCACTTTCAGAGTGTTTAGACTAACATAGGGTCCACTTTATTGCATTTGCCTAAGTCCTTTGGATTAACCCTTAATGGTGCAATAACTATATGATACTGTCCGACTTATAATTGCTTATGTTCTCATCCTGAGCATTGAGACCTGGTTATGATGTAAAATTGATTGTTGCAGTTGGTTTGTTTTTTCCTTTTTTGTGCTTTTTTTTTTTGCCCTTGATGCCAGTTATGGTTTCCAACAGGTTTGGCCTGCGTAATTTTTGCATATCGATGCCCCAAAAGGGATTTTCATCATGCCCGCAGTAATTTGATCTTGCCATGACTTGACGTTTTTACTCACAACGCCCTTTCGGGTTTTCATTGTACCCTTTCAAGCCATGCTTTTCTTTATAACTTTATCTCAGTCACTCTAATCCGTCATTTGCCTGAACTCATGTATGCATATGCGTAATCCAATTATAAGATTCCATGGTTATCATTGATCCGAGAGGACTTTAATGGTAGGACGAAACGTAGGCTATGGTTAGGGTTTTTGAAAGAAATGATGAAGGCTCAAAGATTATGATAATTGGGAAGAACTAAGACATTTGCTTGCTTTTGGGTTTTGTTCCTTTTCTCTTTAGGCTATTTTTTCAATTGTCTTGCCTTTCCTTTCTCAACTTTTTCCCAGAGTACTAGAAAATTGCCCCAGTGTATGGACACTGGTGTATCTCTAACTTTTGACTTTTACCCACTTGTACTGCTTTGATTTATTTTTTCATGGGAGACAAAAAAAACTGCTCCAATGTATAGACACTGGGGTACCTTGAATTTTGGTAAAAGCAATTGACCTTTTTTTTTTTTCCTTTCTTTCATAATTGATCACGGGAGTACAAAAAATTGCCCCAGTGTATGGACACTAGGGCAACTTGAACTTTTGGGTTTACTCGGTTGTACCCAAAATGCCCTAGTGTGGGTGCAAAATGTCCCAATTTGGGTGTGAAACGAATGTTAAGGCTCAAAGGGCTAACTAAATGGTATATGATGTTGATGAGGGAAATGCAAGGATGACCTCTTTTCCTTTCAAATTTAACCATGTAACTAAAAATTGAACTTGCATAATACCTTTCGATAGAGTCAAGATTACTAGGTTCAGGAAGATCTTCTTCGTCTGTCATGATGAGAGCTCCACCAAAAAACCTTTCTGGTTATGTAGGGATGATTTGGCTTGGATTCTCAATGTGAATCAACTTGTGTTGGAATCATCATCGTCTTTGAGGTAAACTCGTGTCATCACATTTTGACTTTCATCGTAAAATTGCACCACCTGATATTTGATATGCATGAACATCTTTCAATTATCTACTTTTGGTTCTTATTTGTTTCTTCTATGGCTCCATTCACTTGTGGTATGATGGATGATCTTGAACTGCTCGCATAGTGCTTTCATCTGTTTGTTCTTGAAGTTATTTCATTCAGGATCCCATATCTGCATGTCTTCATATGACCAAACAAAATGTCAATCACATTAGCTTGCTGTCTTTGATGGTCACCATCTTGAGTTTCTCCTTTGAACCTAGGCTTTTGGATTCAGATTCTCCTACATTGGTCTTAACTCTTAATGCCTTTCTCATGATGATCCAAAAAATTTGAGATTTCTTTAGAGGATCCATTTTTCTCATATACCCATTTTCATTTATTTCAGTCAAATTCTTTCCATCATATTTTTCCAAAGTTTTTTTTTCAAAACAAAGACAAAATACTAGTGAATAAAAACAATGTTTTTTTTTTTTGAAATAGCTTAGTAAAAAAATCACTTTTTTTTAAAAGTGGCTTTCTAAATTAACACCACCCGAGGCCAAAGTCCTATCCTCGGGTGGTAACCAAACATCTAATGAAACCTTGCTTTTCGAGGGACCATTGAGGTATGGTCAAGCTTGCGCCACAAGATGGGAGCCACCTCCCAATTCTTCACTTTTTCATTTGCCCTCAAAGGGTAGATTGAATTTTCATTACCTGTACAAAAGAAAATACCTGATTGATCTAAACCTACTTTCTGACCTTCATCCCAGTCTTCTTCGGATGCTTTTCCTCATGGACCCATTTTTTCAAAGAAGAAATGCTCTATTTTCTTAACCTGCTCAAAGATGTCCTTTATAGATCCATTGATAATTTTGTACCCTTTTGCTTTTTCAGATTCTTTTCTTTCATCTTCTTTCTATTTTTTCTCTTCCATCGTCTATTTCTTCTTCTTCTCTCTCAGTCTCTATTTCTTTCTTTTCTCCCTCAGCCTCTTTTTCTTTCACTTCTCTCTCAGTCTCTTTTTTCTTCTTTTCTCTCTCAGCCTCTTTTTCTTTCTCACCTTCTATTTCTTTCTCTTCTCTTTTTTCGCTTTCTTCCCCATCTTTTCTGATTTTCTCATTTTTCTTGGACGAGTCTGATTTACAAGTCTGTCTGCACTCACTGAAATTTTCGATAACTACCTCTCTTGGGACTTCATTCTTCATTGGCTGGATATTATTGCTCGAATTGAGCCCTTTTCAAGTCTGTTTGAAGCTGTGGAGTAGGCCAATCTAGCACGATAGGTTGTGGGGCGGGAGTTTGATTGGATGGAGGGGTAGGCCAATCAAGCACAATTGGCCGTGGCATAGGATTAGGTGGTGGAGGGGTAGGCCAATCAAGCACTACTTGTCGTAGTGTGGGATTGGATGAGATAATGATGGGGGAGGACCAGTTCAGGACGACGGGCTGTCGTTTAACTGGTGGTTGTTGTTTGGATATGGTGCTAGATATAAGGGAGACTTGACTCTTGTTCAAATGGGTTTGAAATTTGGCTTGAGATGGATATGGGCCAACATTGCATCCCTCCATGTCTATGACATTGATTGCCCGAGAGGTAGTTATGATGTCCTCATCATACATTGAGAGCGAATTTTGACTTTGATTTATGCGTTGTTGCTCTTATTGAGGCATTTCTGCTTGAGTGGCTTGCATGTATCGTTGCGTTGTTACTAGGGGTGTCAACGAGTTGAGCCAGCTCGGCTCGACTCGAAATAAACCGAGCTTGAGATTTTATTTTGGGCTCGTTGAGCCGAGCCGAGCCTTAAAAGTGAGCTCGAAAAATAAACGAGCTGAGCCTGAACAATAGGTGGCTCAGCTCAGCTCAGCTCAATTAATTTTATAATAATACCCTTTAAAAGTTAAATTTATATTATATATTTAGTATACATTTTTTTTGGTAAAATATATTTAGTATACATTAACATAATTATTTCCCTTTAAGTTTTAACTCAAGCTTTCACGTGAGTCACATGACATCCCAAAAAAAAATGCCCTTTTAATTTTTTAAAATTGAATTTAGTGCGTATCATGTATTTAAAAAAAATAAAAAATTATCAAGCCAAGCTGAGTCGAGCTCAACGATTTGTGGACGAGCCGAGCTGAGCCTGAGCATCTGTAAAATTCCAACGAGTCGAGCCCGAGCAGTGCCCAGCTTGGCTCGTTGACACCCCTAGCTGTTACCGATGGTTGAGGCTAATAGTGCACCTGAAACGGTTGAGAGTTCCCCTCATATACTTTTGTTGGGGCAGAGTTCTCACTACCATGATGGTACATTACCTTCTGAAAAGTTATATAGTCCATGATTCTCCCGGTCCTGACCCCTACATCAATGTCATCCTCATACCGGACAATAGTTGCGAAGCTTGACTTCGTTTGTGTCACTAAGTGATCGTAATACGGGGCCTTTCATGTCGAAATGAAAGTGCTGACCATCTCCTCTTCCATCGTGGGGGGTCTGACCTCGGAGGTTATATTCACCACCAGTATGCATGCTCCCTGAAAGATTCTGACGCTTTTCTCTCCATTTTGAGGAGATCAAACCCAGTGAGAATTACCTCCGTATTATACCGATATTGAGCTATGATCATTTCTGCCAAATCCATCAAACACTTGATTCTGGTATGATTAAGTTGAGAAAGCAATTGAAAGGATCCTCCTGATAGACCCATTTGAAAAAGCTGCAACATCAATTGCTCGTTCTTCTCATACACTCCCAAGGAACCTCCATAGAGTTTTAAATGTGACACGGGACACCCCTGACCATTGTACTTGTTGAACTCGGGGATATCGAAATTAGGCGAGAGACTTGATACACAATATGGGCAGAGATCGTCAATACCAATCTTGAAAAAGGGGTCAGAGCCTTTGACCGATTTAAGATCTTTTGCTAATTTTCTACATGTGTGGCTAGCGCGCTCTTGGGTCTTTCATGATGTCATTCTTCTTCTTCAAGGTAGATCGGATTTACTTGGTCCCCTGTGTTTTCTGGACCAGGAGGTGGAGGAGCATCTTTCTGTGTTTACTTTGGAGAATTTGGGCGAGGTACATCAGATGTTTCAGGGTTCTCTGGTCCCTTGTTCTGATCCAATCGAGCCAAGGTCGTTGCATCATGAGTGTCAAGTTCTGAAGGTTGCCTTTTACCTCGGTTAGCTTGGCCTTGGTTTCTTGCCTAAATTTTGCTTGGACGGGAACATTGCCTTTTTCCATCCCGAGTATACTTTGTCTAAACCCTAGTAAATAGGGGCTCCTGATAAGCTAAGGTGATGCTTCCTTTCCTGGAGCTTTTAAGAATAACTCAAAACCAAAAAGGATCAAATATAGAAAAATCCCTGATGATAGACACTTCTGTTAGTAGGAATTTTCTTTAGCTAAAATTTCGATTCAAATTTTTTTTCAAAAGTAAGTAAAAAATTAGGGAAGAAATTACAAATGCGGGATAGAAGATGGTCCTCTAACTAGGGTGCCCGTAGGTTTAGGGGAAAATCACAAAGGCGGGATAGAGGTAGAATCTCTAACTAGGGTGCCCGTAGGTCTTAGGGAAAAATCACAAAGGCGGGATAGAGGTAGAACCTCTAACTAGGGTGCCTGTAGGTCTTGGGGGAAAACAATGACTCAAATTTTTATTTTTATTTTGAAATCCGAAGTTTTAGCTAAAGGAAAGTTCCTTACGAATAAGTGTCCATCAACAGAGACTTAAGAATTTCAAGTCATCAGCATAAAATAAAGCACAGAGATCATCAAATAGTGAAAACATAATGTTCTAATACCTAAGCTTGTTAGGTAGTAGCTCTATAATATCCAATGCGCATACCAAAGACTTATAGCATCACTCAGTTGAACATTGTGCAGATGACAATTCTAAACATTTTTCTCATTTCACTATTGTTACCAAAGACTCTATGTAATTCAACGTGTCCTCATAAATATTTCTATATGGGGTTGACTAGATTCCACCTAAAAAGGGTCCCACAATCATAGAACATCCATCCATGATCCGTGCACTTCTCTTGTTCAAATGATTTGGGTTGGAACGTTCGTCGCCACTTCCGGGATGCTATCCACGGACGCTCAACTACGTAGTTCCAAAGATTGGGGTGAGTCCGGATACAGACAACATGAATGGGGAGTGAATGCCGTGCACAAATGGTGCAATAAACCGAAAGAAACAATAAGCTAAAGTAACAATGAAAATAAAAGAAAATTAAAATTAATGAATAGTAATTAAATTAAGGCTTGAACCCTCTAATTACCCAGCAGAGTCGCTAGTTGTGCGATAGCCGGCCCGAATCAATCTCCTCCCCACATTAATGCTTTCGCACTAATGAAAACCGAAATCTCAGAGTCACCACCAATAAAAAATTCGAGTGTGATTGGTCACCCAATATTATCTTTTTTGGTCCGAGAATCAAATATCGGATTTGGGGGTTCTTTTATGAGTAGAGGAAGGTGTTAGACACTCCTACTCATCTGTCGAATGACGGTTACCTTTTTAATATTTCTTCATTAATTTAATTAGACGATTATGTTATTTCTTTCTTTTTTGTTCTTTTATTTCGAGATTGGAAATTTATCCATTCTCGACCGAATTGGGGTAATTTCTCTCTACTAGAGCAATAAAACTCTTTCTTTAAATCGGTGAATGACCACACTCTCTCCTCGACCGAATCAAGAGGGGCCCCACATACTTTAGTGAAAAATAGAAGAATTAGCAATAATTAAAAAAAATACAATGAAAGTAAGGAGAAGAAATCGAAGATCTCTTCTTCCTATTCTCTCATTCATCCGGATTTCCACTTCCTTACAACCATTTGAAGGGAAATCTTTGGACTATTAAGGAAGAACGAAGGAAAAAAGGACTTGGATGGGTAGAAGTAGAATGAGAGGAGAATGTTGCATACCTTTTGATTGCGCTCTAATGAACCCGTGCTCCAAGTACCTAAAGATAAAAACAACAAAGAAGATCCGAACTCTACAACTCCTCCAAGATGAGTTAGGGTTTTCTCCGGACTCCCTAAGGTTTGGTAAGATCTCTCTAAGCTTCCGAAATTTTCCCAAGACTAGGGTTTCTCTAGGGCTCCAAAGATTTTCCCTATATTTTTCAAGATGAAGTAAGAGTGTAGGGTGAAGGCCTTTTTATAATAATGAAAAGAATGAATTTTCTTATTTTTTTCGATGTGGAACTAAAACTTCGGAATTAGGGTTTTTCAAATTGGGCATTTTAAAAAGGCGCGGAGCCAAAATTTTACTAAAAATGGGATTGCACCCTTTCGGAGCCAAAATTTTACTAAAAATGGAATTGCGCCCTTTTAAAGGGCGCTGGGCTTTTCCAACATAAGTAAAAGCCCTTCGTGGGCCTTGGGTTAGTTTGGGATTGGATTGGAAGATGAGACTTGGCTTCGGTCTTAACTTTGGATGTCTTGGAGTTCGGATCGCACCTTAAGTCCATCGTTCAACACTTAGAGTTAACGGGCCTTTTAGGCCCATGAGATTATGTGGCGTGCAAAATTGGGTGTCTACAACGATAATGAAGTGTCAAAATGGTTTGTTTCACTTAGTTGGGGAACCTCGGTGCCTTGTGAAAGAGAGGGTTGAAATTCCATTTGAGTCGGTTACTACAGTTACGGATGAAAGGGTACACGTGCTCCAGTTATGTTATAAATTCTTCTTTGAGGTGACAATGTGGCTAGGATTCCTTCATATATACAAAGAACTCTTTCCCCATTCTTTCCTCCATTTGTTGTCATTGCGGTCCCATTAAATCATTTATCCATTAAGGTCACAAAAAGTAAATTACATTTTTACCCTTTAAATGGGCTGGAATTAGCTATCACCTTATGATTGTAGTTTTTTTCTTCTTTTGGTAAACTCAATCATACCACAAGACAAGACAATGACTAAGGCAAATACAAGAAAATACTCACACCTCCCATGCAAACCCACACTATCACCTTATGATGTAGTTTTTTTATTTTTTATTAACTCAACTACACCTTATGATTAAGTTGAGTTAATAAAAAATAATTGTAACAATACAATTGGTTATGTGGCCCCTCAATACAAATTTTGGCATTAAGGGCCGACTAGAGGATTTGGTCTCGATTTGTTAGGTTTGTTTACCTTAAATAAAAAAATAAAAATTATTGAAACATCTTCAACCGACTACTAAGCGCCAGTGATCTATGCTTTCTTGGGACCACGGTGGGGTCCAGCATAAACTTCCAATCAGAACCGTTGCCATTTGGCACTTTGGCGACAAAAAATTGAGGGATCCCGTGGAAGCGGGCCCCACTCTGAGTGGACGTGGGTTTGTCTTCCTCAGTCCTCACCAACGCAATTCCAACTCCCCATGTCTCTGTCTTACAAATTACAATTCAAAGCCAGTGATGAACCACAACACTTCACTTGTTCTCCAATAAACCCTACCCTAACGATCTCTTCTCAAATTCTTCCTCCATGTCTTCTCTGCAACCCTCGATTTCCAGAGCTTCCGATGGTTTTCCATTTCTCTGCAGTTCATCGTCGTCACAGAAGCTTGCTCAACCTTCTCTAATTTCTATTTTTTGGGGCAGAGATCTGCGTTTGGCTAATGGAGGTTCTAGGGTTTGTGTTTGTGAGAAGCTACGGTTTAGTCGGAGAATTACCAGGGTTTCTGCAATGTCGACTGATTCTTCGTTTAAGATGAATCTTAATGAATATATGGTGACTCTTCAGATACCGCTAGGGATTCGGTTCGCGCTTTTGACTGACGGAAAGATCTTCGTTCATGCTCTTAAGAAAGGGGTCCGTGTTTTTTTTTTTTTTAATGCATTCGAGTTCTTTGATTATAGAGTTCCTTGTGTTTAATTATTACATTGTTGTACTTCCGATGAAGATCTTGATTTTATTTTTTTCTATATCGGTTTGTTCTACGGAGTTTTTATTATTATCTTTTAAATAGATTTTTCCCTTATGCCAAGGTGTGCTGTTCCATGCAATTCATTAGTTACTCAACTGTTTGTAGGGTAATGCAGAGAAGTCGAGAATAATAATGGTAGGTGACACTTTGAAGAAGGCAAGTAATGGGTCGGGCGGTGGGCTTATCGAGATCAAGGACTACGGGGATATGCAGTATGGAAATTTTCTTTACCAGTGCCTATCATATGATTCTGTTTTTCATTCAGTATATTGTTATAATTCAACTTATGTCAGTGTCTAGCTTGGTGCTATACCGATATAAGCATAATTATGATACTGATAGGATATTCGTCATATCATTTTATGATCCTTTTCCTGGAAATTAACAGATTGTTGGATGTTGAATGCCAAAGACATGTTGGAAATTTCTAATCGGGTTTTTATGAGCCATACTTTTTATAAGATAACAGAGTTTGCATTTGATGATTATTGCTGCACAGAAGATAGTTTACAGAAATATGCAAAATGCATGCAATGAAGGGTTAGTCTGATGTCTAGTTGCAAGATATCTTCTGCTTGAATTATGATTGCAAAATTTCTTATACTTAGGTTTCCTCATGCTTTCAATCTTTCTGTTTTAGACACTTTCGTCCGTGAAAACAATCAATCGTCTAAATTTTTCTCTTTTTGCTGTCACTCCTGCTTCTGCTTCATGTATCTTGTAGTAACCAAGGACTGATGAATACCAGGTGTCTGGTTTGTAAAGATTGAATTTCTGACATGTGAGCATTCATGTAAACATGAACTTGTGTTGAGTCACGTGCCTAGAATTAAAATTTGTTGCTCAAGGCCAATCTTGAACTGGTAAGTCATGTATGATGTATCAGTATTACCCTTTGAAGTTGATCAAACCTCCAACTTTTGCATGTCCAATTCTAGGAGTTCCGTCTGAGTTTGTGTTTTTTTTTTGTAAGTTTTGTTTATTAAGAAAATTCTCAACCAGTTCTTCCCTAGACTTGTTAGAACATTACCCTTGACTTTTCATGGCTCTCTAAGGTGGACTGGAAACATACTCTACCACAAGCGATTTCCGCTAACAGAGTGGAAGATGTTAGAGTTGTCTATGTTTCAACATTATCTATTTTGTCTCACCACAGCAGTCTTACATTTTCCATTGCTGCATTTCATTTTGCATTCTATTTAGGGCATAGTTAATGCTCCTTAGGCATTACTTCACACTTCGGTATCGCATAATGCTACCTCACTCAGCTGTCCACATGGTTCTCATAAGTTATAAAATGGGTCTGAATGTAGTTCATCTCTTGGATTAGCAATAGCCTGAAGAGCAACCTAACTAAATGATCAGAAACATGCAATACATGGGATTTTTCCTGGATTGTTCAAACAATGGTTAAAAAAGAGGTATTTTGATGATTACAATCATCCAATGTGCTATCGTTCTGGTTAAGATATTTCCTAGATGGGACTCTGAGATTGATGCTCGGGACATTCTTTTGCATCCCTCATATGGATTTTTGTTGGGCAGAAAAATGTACCGTCTAGTGGATGAAATAGTAGTCTCTTCTGCTTGATAAATTACTTAGCAGTACTTTCTCACAGTTAACCGTGCATTTCGTTCAGTTCTTGACTATTTTTTAAAATGAGTTCCATTTATCAGTTCTCTGTTCCTTTAGGAAGATGCTCAAGGAGAAAACAGGAACTTCTAGCCTGGTCCTTGAGAGACCCTTCTCTCCTTTCCCAATTCAGCAACTTCATCTTATGAGCGATCTTGATATTTTATTCAATCGAGGTCGGGTTCCTATGGCTACTTGGAACAGAACTATATTGGCATCAAATTTGCAACCATCCGAGGGCAGTGGGAATTCTGGGTTTGTCATCTTTTCCGCAAAGTTCCTAACATCACACGGATGGAAGTTTCTAAGTGGTCAAAATGGATCCATTTACCCGCAAATGCAGAAAAATATTCTTGCAGCACCCATGAGCCAACTTGTTTGTATTTTTTCTGAGGAAGAGTCTGGAGATGTTGAATGGGCTCACGGGAATTTTCCTCTGGAAGAATATATTAAAGCAATCGATCGTTCTAAAGGCGAGCTGTACTATAATCACTCTCTTGGTATGCGATACAGTAAGGTGTGAGGTCTGCTTATCTCATGCACTATATCTCATTTATGTTAAGCCTTTGGTGTGATACAAACAATCTATTTGTCAGATTTTCATTAATTTACTGATTATACAATGTCATGATTCATATATCAATCATTTGTTCAGAATTCATATATTAATCTTATTATAATATTCATATAACATTTAAACGATAATAATTTTTAATGTCCTCGAATCTTTTTTTGCTCCGGCTCCCTTTATCCGAGTTTGACTTCGACATACATGTCAGTGTCTGGGCAACATAGGTGCCTACTATGTAGTATATCCATGTGAGTATTAGATATATAGTAGCTACTTTGTTGTCATCGACACAAATAGAGGTTAGGCATACTTATCACAAAATATCTCATGTGATGCAATGCCGTTCAATGATATTAAGAGAGTAAAAATATAAATTTGACTTATAATATCTGCAATAATGAGTGAAACAAAAAGATGTTAAAAAGAAAAGAAACATAGGGTAATTATAACCTTGGAAATTTTAAAATTTTAGGAAAACGGAGAGTAATAGGTTATTGGATGTTTGTTTTATTAGGTTCCTAGTTCAAAGTATAAGCATGCAAAGAGCTACTTTTTTTTAGCATCAAGATCATTTCATATTTTACAAATTCGTGGGCTTCTTCTCTTTAGTTCAATTTGTACAGAAAATATTACTAAAATGAGAATTACTCGAGTGCTAAGAATGGAAGGGAAATAATATAAAGATGCCTTAACCAAGGATCTGACTTCAGGTGAAAATCCATGCACAATCAAAACCTAACGGTTTAGTGTCCAAGCTAGTTTCAAACCATTATGATGGATACTTTGAAATTTCAAATACTGTCTTAGTTTCTTAACATATCTATGATTTTGGTCAAGACAATGCATACTTGCTTAGGATGGAAAGAACATGAATCAATTGATAAATTATTATGAATCTACCTCAATCCATGAGATTCCTTGTTTTCAGAACTAAAAGGTGTCTGCCTAAGCTTTGTGTGAGTAGCTGCTGCAAGTTGAGGCATGGGGTTTGGTAGCACACGCTCTAAGCATTTCAATGGAGTAGTTTTGTTTCTATTACACAATCTCCTTTCGTTGTTAATTATGTCACAGATTACAGAGCAAATATATGTGGGATCATGCATACAAACAGAAGCTGACGTGGAATCTTTGTCTAATGATGTGGTATGTGCTGCTGCTATTCCTCTTATTTGAATAACCGTCTTTCCGTTCTGATCTATGCTGTGAGAAACTTGTGCTATTGTTTTCCACACAACCATCCTTACCCTGAATTTGTATACTTGAATGTAAATATTTATGTATAGTGAAAAAGGTGTTGTGCAAAGACCTTGGTTATGTGCCTTATTGGAGTATATGGAGGGAGGGGAATAGGATAGTTTTTTTTTTTTTTTTCCGGTACCAGCAAGTCAATTAAGGCGATTTGCAATGCTATTTGGAGTTTATTATTTCCCACATCGTTCCCAAATTTTTCCCGAATTTCAAACTTGACCCTTACCGAATTTTCCCGAACCCCAACTTTGTCACTATGCCTAGGGTATGGGGGTGTAGACCTTGATATATATGAGTAATAGGTCCATCGTGATCATAAAATTCATTAATGTTGCATTCCAATAAAGGATCAATGCACAAGAAAAACAAGAGTCCTCTCTTTTGGAAGAGCCATTCTATAAATAAAATTGACTATTCTTTTTTAAAATTTTGGTGCGTGATTCTTTATGCGTGCGCATTCCGCTGTGAGGTGTGATTCTTTACATTATGATCTGAAAGGCCTTAAAACACCATGTTTAGCAGGCTTCTTTAAGCTCCTGCATGGAACACGCACACCTCCCTAGCTCGCCACATGTCCACGGAACGCACACACCTCCCTAGCTCACCACATGTCCCTTTTAATCCCTTTAACTTTGGTTAAGATTCACTAACCCAAGGGTTATTTTTTTCTCTCTAAACACCAAAGTTAGATTTATAAACCTTAAGGATTAGTGAATCTAAACCACATTTGAAGGGAGTCAAAATGGACATGTGACTAGTTGGGGAGACGTGCGTGTTCCACTTCAATCCACTTCATTGTTCCTCCTCGAGTCTTTGTTCGTGTGCATTTTATTCATCTCTTGGGGTCCAACTAGGACTAAATTGGACTCCAAATCCATTTGAGGTGTTCTCTTAGGGTATTCCTGCACTCAAAAGGGATACAAGTGTTTTGATCCAGTGTTATGGAAATGGTTTGTTATCATGGACATCACTTTCTTTGAGTTAGAACCCTTTTTTCCTCATCCTCTTACCTCTCTTTAGGGGAGCGTAGTGAGTTGAAAGAGAGGCAACATCATTTAGTTTGTCTTCCTCAACCGATCATCTTTGTTCCTTTCCATTCAGTTGTTCCAGTGCACTTAGCTCCTACTAATAGTACTATTGAGTAGGAATTACAAGTTTACACCAGCCACAAGAATGGAGAAGGGACCAATGTGAGAAGCTCAACTACTAATCCAGATTCCTTTGAACCATACTATAATTTAGATTCAACCATTCAGGTAATCCTATTTCCTCCTCTTTGATGTCTGTTCATACAGATGATGATAACGCTCTTATTGCGTTACGCAAAGGGAAACGTTAGTGTACTGTGCATCGTATTTCTAATTATATCTCCTATGCATCTTTGTCCCCTACTTATTTTGGTTTTTTGTCATCTATTTCTTCTGTGTATCTAGCTTCCAGATTTTAGGAGGCAGTCTCTAATCATTAGTCTGTGGGGCTAAGATGGAAGAGATGAGGGCTTTAATCAAAAATGGGGCTAAGATGGAAGAGATGAGGGCTTTAATCAAAAATGGTATATGGAAAATGGTGGACTTACCCAAAGTGAAAGAGCTGGTTCGTTGCAAGTGGGTGTTCACTGTGAAACACAAGGCTGGTGGGTCGATTGAGAGATATAAGGCGAGGTTGGTTACTAAGGGATACATATAGACGTTTGCTTCGGTTGCAAATATGAACTCTATTAGAGTTTTGTTATCATTGGCAACGAGATTTGCTTGTTCATTACATGAGCTGGATGTGAAAAATGTCTTCCTTCATGGAGATTTGCGGGAGTAAATATATATGTTTCCTCCACCAGTTTTCAAGCTTCCCAAAAATAAGGAAATGTTTGCAGATTAAAAAAGTCAATTTATGGTATGAAACAGTCGCCTAGGGTTTGGTTCGAAAGGTTTCATCAGGTTGTGATGAGGATGGGTTCACAGTCATATGGATTACACTCTCTTTGTGAGATGTCATAGGGAGCTAATTACAACCCAAATTATTTATGTTGATGACCTTGTGGTAACACGTAATGGTTTGTTAGAGGTTGAAGAGTTAAAAATGCACAGGATTTTGAAATCAAGGACCTAGGAAATCTCAAATATTTTCTGGGTATGGAGGTGGTTTGCTCCAAGAAGGGTATTTTTATATCATCGAGGAAGTATATCTTAGGCTTAAGGATACTAGGAAACTAGGTGCTTGAAATGCTGATCCTCCGATTTAGCCAAATCAAAAGTTGAGCTCCAATAATAGAGTATTACTTGAAGATAAAGAAATGTATTAGAAATTAGTTGATTGTCTTATTTATCTCTCTCACCAGGCCAGGCATCGGATATGTTGTTAGTGTGGTGAGTCAGTTCATGCATGAATTTCGAATCCCTCATTATGATGCTGTTTTAGTGTGGTGAGTCAGTTCATGCATGAAATTTGAATATTTTTTTCTTCTTCTTATCTAGAGTTTCTCTTTCTACTATAGATTCGCATTTAAGGTTCTTGTTTACGGCGGATCATTTCCATGTCAGAGAAGCCGACCAGGAATCAATTCTTGCTGTCTGGATAATGTTTTAGTTTTGTTAGTAAATTAGGAACATGTCTCCTGAAATCTTGTAATTGGCTTTTAAAAGGTTGTTTGGATGCTTTAGAATTCCATGATCTGGTTTGTGCAGGTTAGTAATGGATTTTAATATTTTCATCCTTTCAGGTAAGTCACTTCTCTTTGATGTTCGGGATCTAAAGATCTATATTATTTTCATTTATGACAATAATGATTGTATCATTGTGAAGCATCTCACTGTATGTAATGCATAAAAAATTGGACCTGTACTTGCTTTTGCCTTAATCAGCAATTCTGCATACTTTCCTATTACATATATTCTTTTTGTATACCCTGGAGTGTTCACTGTATTGGTTATGGTGATGTCCCATTTTATGGCCTAATAATAACTGTTGGGGCATGTCCGCATCAGGGTATCACTGCTATACTGAATTTCCAGAGTGGAAGTGAATCAGAAAATTGGGGAATTAACTCCAAATCAATTAACGACTCATGCCGTCGATTTAATATCCTAATGATCAACTATCCTATAAGGTAAATAATAGGTTTCTATGGCACATTCTGTTTGTTGATAGCTCTATTTAGTTGCTAATGCTTGGATGAGTTGGAACTTACTGCCTTGATTCTCGTTCTCTGCTCATTTTGAAAATTTTACAGACCAGGATTACTGTTACTGATCAGATATTACTTTTTATAAGTTACAACATTCTAGCTAGTAATTAATAATAATAGGATGAGGCATGATAATTTTCCATTTGATTTCTTTTGCAGAGAGGCATATTCCTTCGACTTAAGGAAGAAACTTCCATTTTGTGTGGGGCTCCTGTTACGCTTGTTGAAAAAGAACAGTCGAGTTTTTGTGACTTGTACTACTGGCTTTGATAGATCTGTGGCTTGCGTGATTGCATACTTGCACTGGATGACAGATACTTCACTTCATGCTGCATACAATTTTGCCATTGGGTTGCATTCCTGCAAGCCTGACAGGTTCTGCGCACAAACTTTTTAATATATTATTGTGTCATAGGGTCTTAGAAATAACAAGTTACCTTATACCTATAGGCAATTGAAATATTTAATATATATATATATATATATATTCCATTTTTTTGGGACGAATAATAAGTATTGTATTGAGGAAAGAAGAGTTTACAAGAAGGGAATGAGGAATACCCTCTGTAAGCACATACAAAAAGGCTCATGAGTTTTCAAAAAACAAAGTGACTCCATCCAAACAAAAAATCAGAAGCATTGACATCCCCAGGTTCCTTAATGACGCGCCCAAATTGTGTATGTGGTGCGCATGTTATTGATTATTCTACAAAACAAATTGTGTTTAGAGATATGAACATTATGTCTCAGTATTTTCTCACGTCCGGGATCTTGTAAGTATTTCTTATATGGACCATGCCTATCTGAAGTCCCTTTTTTAAAAAATTATCCAGAATGATGAGTTCAGGTTTATATATAAAGGCTTGCCTCTTATCTGTTGAATTCTACTTCCTGAGTTGCATGAAGTAGTTATTTGCCCAACAATGTACCCATGACAAAATTAACTTAACTGAAATAGGATACATGAACACTTTAGACTTGTTGAGAAGTTGTCTTGAAATGGGATACCTTGCACCCACTTATGGGGTGACCTGCTTTTCTAAATAAATATAATGTTTGGAAAAAATATTTGCAAACTAATCTCACTGAGAAATGGATAAGTACATTTATGGATTGATTGAAGGCCCTGAGAATGTAACACTTGTAGGTTTTGGCATCTTTCATTGTGGTGTGAAGTGATGTGCGTCTAGATCAATTCAATGTACATACATTAGATATCCTGTAATATTCTGATACAACCTTTGTACGGTTTTCTCAATTGTGAAACATTTCTCATGGGAGGTCTTACACCTTAGATCCTATTATTTTGAAAAACGATCTGCAATATCTTCCTAGGAATTTATTCTTTGGATTTTTAATTTTCATATACCGCTTAAGTTGGATTCCTGTATCTGGTGTTATGTACTGAACTGAGTTCTCTATGTTGTTTTCACTAACCTGATTGCTTTGGCTTTTAGCAAAAAAATTTGCTCGAAAACACATTCTTTATTTTGTGGAGTAGACTGCAAGCAGAAACCTTCAACTATAGTTTGTTTGATAGCTTGACTAAGCCTTATGATAGAAATCTGAATGCAGACCAGCAATTGCATGGGCAACATGGGATCTTATAGCTATGGTAGAAAACGGCATACATGATGGACCTGCAACTCATTCTGTGACATTTGTGTGGAATGGGCATGAGGTAAATGTGAATTTCATTTGCCATTTTATTTATAGTTTTAATATTCGGATCAACAAAATATGTGAAGGGACAAAGGAACAGCTTGCCTCTCTCGAGTCTTAAATTCTTAATATTAGACCTGCTTGAGAGTGATATTGTAAGGGAGTTTTGAATAGAATTATAGGTTTTGAATGGTACAATTCTTCTTAGTGCACTTTTCTCTGTTTATTATAGGGGGAGGATGTATACTTGGTTGGAGATTTCACAGGGAATTGGAAAGAACCAATTAAAGTAGTCCACAAGGGTGGACCAAAATATGAAGTTGAAGTTAGACTACCTCAAGGGAAGTAAGTTTGATGCATTCTATTACACTATTTTATCGTTTAAACAACTTTTCTAACTTCCATCGTATAGTGTCGTGAAACATATCTGTCGACTTCTAGTGGTTTGAAAGGCTTTTAAGTTTGTGCACTTAGAATTATTACTCTTGCAACTAGGGGTGTATTCGAGCCGAGCCTGGCCAAGATTGAGCTTGGCTTGAACATGCTTAAGCTCGGCTTGAGCTTGATTCGAGCTCAAATGTTTAGTCTTGAGCTCGAGCTCAAACTTTATTCAAGCTGAGTCGAGCTCGGGTTGGCTCAAGCTTGATTGAATTATTTTGTTTAATTTTACATAACCTTAATAAAATGTTTATTAATAAATTATAATACAAGAAATTATAGAAAGTTAATACAATTGCACTTAGAATTATTACTCTTGCAACTAGGGGTGTATTCGAGCCAAGTTTGAGCTTGGCTTGAACATGCTTAAGCTCGGCTTGAGCTTGATTCAAGCTCAAATGTTTAGGCTTGAGCTTGTCTTGAACAAACTTGATCGAGCTCGAGCTCCATTCGAGCTCAAACTTTGTTCAAGCTAAGCCGATCTTGGGTTGGCTCAAGCTATTTTCATGGAATTATTTTGTTTAATTTTACATAATCTTAATCAAATGTTTATTAATAAATTATAATACAAGAAATTATAGAAAATTAATACAATTTATATACGAAAATAAGATTTGGGAGTAGTCCTTTGGTCCAAAAAGTAGAGGGTTAGATCAGATTTCTTGCATTAACTTCTTAACTTTTTTTTGTATTAATATAAAGAACATTACTAAAAAATATTATATATATTTTGAGCCAAGTCGAGCTCAAGCTGAATGGAGCCTTAAATGAGCTGAGCTTAGAGCTGGGCCGAATCAAACAGGGTCTGGCTTGAGCTTGGCATGTTTAAACATTCGAGCTCAAATAAAAGCTTAGCTTGATCCGTTCAAGCTTGAAATGCTAGCTTGAGTTTGGCTCAAACGAGCTGAGCTGAGTCGAGCCATTGAGCTAACTTGGCTTGAATGCAGCCCTACTTGCAACTGCAGTTTCTATCTAACGACTGAAGCCCATCTATCATCTATGGATGACAGGTTATGTAGTCTAGAGTTTTTGGAGTCCTGACGGTCTTAATGCTAGACCAGCTTGTGTGGTGGACCCAACTTATAGATAACATCATTCCAAAGACCACAAAAAGAATCAAGAAATCTTTAGTATAAGTCCTTTTCCTTAATCCTCTCACATATCTTAATGGAATGACCAATTTAACCACATCAACATGGTCATTTAATCATCGGGGGCAAACATATTGTTGGTATAGTTGTGGGTATAATGTAGTTATGGGCCTCTCTTATGTTGTAGTGGCCCAATACTTTAGCTTTTATTTTTGTTATTCTTGTATGGGCCTTGGGCCAACTTTTGTATTAACCAAGTATATATAGTCATTATAGAGAAAAGGAGGACCCTAACTTCCTCATTCTCTCTTTTCTCATTTCTCTTCTTTCTCTCTTTCTCTCTAACCTAACTACAAACCTACTTGGTATCGGAACATCTAAACAAAAAGAAGAGGTTTATTAAAACAACTACAACCAAAGAAGGAGGAGCATGTTGCTGACATCATCACCATACGGTTGACTTTATCCGTACGGCCTAGGCTACTCATGGGGTAAGTTTTGAAGCTATTTTTTTAGAGAACTTGAATTTAGATGATTTTTTAACCAAATATCATGTGATTTGGGTAAATATTGAAGAAGTTATGATGATTTAAAGGAAAATATAGAATAATTCTACAATTTCTATAGAGGTTCAGCTTCGTTTTTGCTCAAATGGATGGTTGTTTGTATGGATTAATGGACAAGGATCCTTCGTTTTTTTTAGAGAAATACTCCCACATAGTTTGTGATTGATTCCGTATTGATTTGGAGGCTCGGTGAAGTTTTTTTTCCCCTATAAATTGCCGGTTTTTTTTTTTTTTTTTCCCTGTTCTTCCCTATTTGTGGTCTGTTTTGATTATGGCAGCCACTTAGATTGCCTTGGTTGGTATTTTTAAGGTCTATGGGTTATTGGAATTGAAGGGATTTAAGTATGGTGGTATTCAAGGTTGAGATTGACTCTTGAGATTGGAGGTGTGACTCTTTTTTGTGCCGTAGGATTGGAGGTGTGACTCTATTTCTATTTGTGTATGTTTGAAGAAAAATTCTAATGTCGGAAGAATCTCCCTCCTCAACTGTGGCACCCGCCTATAGGCGTGAGTCATGAGGGGTTTAGTAATAACAACCCTCACTTGCAAATTACTTCAGAGAAACTTGACGGTGAAAACTACGTTTATTGGGCCAAAGCGGTTGAAATGTACATTGGAGCAAAGGGTAAATTGGGTTACTTGGAGAGATAGAGGAACCTGCCAAGTCAGACCCTACACATGCGAAGTGGACTCAAGACAATTTGATTGTGATGTCATGGCTCACTAATTCAGTATTACCCTACATTAGTAGGGGTTTGGTGTTCTTAAAGACTGCTAATGCCATTTGGGACGCTCTCTTAGACTTACTCGAATGTATGAAATTTTGCCCAGCTTTATAAAATTCAAAGTGATATCTCCCAAACTTGTCAGGGGGAGATGCTCTTAAAAATGTATAATGCCAAGTTAAAGGAAAAATGAGAGGAATTTGATCACTACTCAGACTGGAAGCCCAGTTGCACTGCTAATGTTGTAGCCTTCAAGAAATGGGTTGAATGAATGTAGATTTTTAAGTTCCTTGCCAGTCTGAATCAGGAATATGAAAATGCTCGCTCCCAGCTCCTAGGTCGGGATCCTCTTCCTGAGAAACTTAGTCGGGTATATGCTCATGTCCAGAATGAAACAAGCAAGCGAGATGTGATGACCACCAGGATGGTGATTGCTCCAGAGAGGTTTGCCCTCTCCACTTTCCAGTGTGGTGGAAGAGGTCATGGTGCTCATTTTGATGATAAAGACAAGTTGAAATGCGATTACTGTGGGAGGACCCGACACACCCGTGATCAGTGTTGGCAACTTTATGGCCAGTCTATATAGAGGGGAGGTCACTCAGGTGGATATGGAGGTGATTCTCGTTAGTTGGAAGGGTTCGGAGACCCTTCTGCCCATACTGCTATCGCCGTTGCGAGTTCTGGCTTTACTACAGCACCGACATCTCAGTTACTACCTAGAGCTGATCTAGAGTCTCTTCGCCACGACCTTGATGAGATGCATAGGGCCATGTCTTACTTGGAGACTCCCTCTACTTCAGGTACATCCGCCACTGCTTTCAATGTCCCAGTATCTTCTGCTCATCACTCTTGGATCATTGATTCCGGAGCATCCGAGCACATGACTAGTATATCATTTATCTTTTCATCATATCATCTTTATTGTGGGAGAGACAAAGTTCATATTATGAATGGTACTATGTCTCAAAGTGCTGGTAAAGGTATCATCCATGTCTCTCCTTCTATGCCTTTATCAACTGCTCTACATGTTCCTAACATTGCTACCAATCTTTTTTCTGTCAGTAGTATTATCAAGTACTTAAATTGCAGTGTCACCTTTTTTCCTTCCCATTGTGTTTTCCAGGATATGGTGACGAGGCGGATGATTGGCAGTGGTCGTGAGAAAGATGATCTCTATCAGTTGGATTCCTCTCTTGTGATGTGCACGTATCAATCCTCTTCAAGGAACATGAGTAATTTTGAACAATTGATGAGTTGACATTTTCGTTTAGGTCATCCCCCTTTTTTGCTTCTCAAGAGGATGTTACCTCAGTTAGCTCTTTCTTTACCTGCTACTTCCTTTCAATGTGGAACTTGTGAATTGTCTAAACATTTTAGGGTTTCCTAACCTCCTAGTAAATCTCAATGCAATTCACCTTTTGAACTTGTTCATTATGATGTTTGGGGTCCTGCATCCACACCTTCTATGTTTGGTTATAAATATTTTGCAACTTGGGTTTATCTTTTTAAGTCAAACTCTGATGTTTATGCTTCTTTTAAAGCTTTTCATAAAATGGTTTGTACTCAATTTGATGCTAAGCTTAAAATCCTTCGTTCTGATAATGGTGAGGAATATCTGAATAGAGACCTATGCGCATACTTTACTGACCATGGTATTGTTCACCAAACCACTTGTGTTCACACTCCACAACAGAATGGAGTGGCCGAACACAAGAATAAACACCTTCTTGACATCACCAGATCCCTTCTTTTTGCTATGCATGTCCCTAAATACCTTGGTCAAAAGCCTTACTTTCCGCTGCTTTTCTTATGAATAGAATACCCTCACGGATCTTAGGCTTCAAAGCTCCATTAGATGTTCTTTCACCTACATCTCCACATTTTCCTATACCATCCAAAGTGTTTGTGTCTATCTGCTTTTGCCTAAACCTGACCGCACCAAGCTTGATCCTCGTGCTGTCAAGTGTGTTTTTCTTGAATATTCTCACTCAAAAGGGTTATAAGTGCTACCATCCTCCTTCCAAGAGGAAGTTTGTCTATGGATTTCTCTTTCTTTGAGGATGTTCCTTACATTCCTCCTCCGAAGACCCCTCTTCAGGGAGAGAATGTTGATGTTGAAGCATTGTCTTCTCCTATACTTCTTCCTCTTTCCGATATGGATTGATATTGGACATACGCAAGAGAAAGAATTGCAAGTTTACTCCAAGCGACCTCGACCTGTCTCATGCTCCCTGTCAAGATTCTACCTCAGATTTGAATCCTTCCAACTCAGGTAATGTCTCTGATTCACCTGTTGATGATTCTGATCTCTCGATTGCCATTAGAAAGGGAGTTAGATCTTGCACTCACCATCATATCTCTAATTTTGTTTCTTACAACTCATTATCTCCTTCCTATTGTATTTTTTCCTGTCTTATCTACGGTGTCTTTGCCATGCAGTGTTTCTGAAGCATTTGCTCATCCTAAGTGGAAGGATGCGATGTGTGAAGAAATGAGGGCTCTTGAGAAAAGTGGCACATGAGAAATTGTTGACATACCAAGGAGAAAGAAACCGGTTGGATGCAAGTGAATTTTCACAGTGAAATACAAGTCAGATGGTTTTATGGAAAGATACAATGTTAGACTGGTTGCGAAGGGTTTCACCCAAACTCGTGACATTTACTACCATGAGACCTTTGCTCCTGTGGAAAAATCAATTCTATCTATGTGATTCTCCCTCTAACTGCTAACCAAGACTGGCCTTTTCATCAATTTGATGTGAATAACGCATTCCTTCATGGAGACTTAGTGGAATAAGTTTACATAAATATTCCTTCTGATTTTAGTTTTCCCACAACAGAAGGGAAATTTTGTAAGTTGAAGACGACCTTATATGGGTTGAAACAGTCTCCTCGTGTCTGGTTTGAAAGGTTCAGCGGTGCCATGAAGAAACAAGAGTACACTCAGAGCTAAGCCGATCATACTCTGTTTATCAAACACTATTAGTGTAAAACAATTGCCCTTATAGTTTATGCGGATGACATAGTGTCGATAGGGTCTGATGTGAAGGATATTAAGAGGTTAAAATCTCAACTGGCTATAGAGTTTTAGATAAAGGACCTAGGGCAGTTAAAGTACTTTCTTAGCATAGAAGTTGTCAGTTCCAAGAAATGAGAGAAATTTATCTTACAAAGGAAATACATCCTAGATCTTGTCAAAGAAATAGGAATGTTGGGATGCAAGCCTTTGAATGCCCTAATAAAGCAGAACCACGGGTTAGCAGATGATGGTGGTGAGCCTCTTGGCGATGCAGGGAGATATCATATGCTTGTTGGTCAACTTATCTATCTCTCTCACTCGCTCTGATATAGCCTATGCAATTAGCGTGGTCAACCAATTTATGCATAATCCAAAAACCTCTCATCAAGAGGCAGTTTACAAGATTCTCAGGTACTTGAAATCCTCCCTTGGGAAAGGGATCACGTTTGGCTATCATGGGCACTTAAGAGTCGCATACACCAATGCTAATTGGGCAGGATCTGTTTCGGACAGAAGATCTACATCTGGATATTTAATGATTGTTGGGGGAAATCTTGTTACTTGGAGAAGCAAGAAGCAACCTATTGTGGCAAGGTCTAGTGCAGAGATTGAGTTCAGAGCCATGACTCATATAATATGTGAATTGTTATGGGCAAAGATTCTCCTGAAGGAGCTTGGATTTCCAGCAAACAAGCCTATGAGTCTTTACTGTGACAATAAAGTTGCGATTAGCATTGCACATAATCCAATCCAACATGACAGAACCAAACATATTGAGATTGATCGACATTTCATCAAAGAAAAACTCAGTTCTAGAGAGATTTGCATTCCCTATGTGAAGACTGGTGACCAACTTGTTGATATTCTAACCAAGAGAGTCCCAAGCTATCGCTTATCTGACATACTTAGCAAGTTGGGTATGTGTGACATATACGAACCAGCTTGAGAGGGAGTGTTGGTATAGTTGTGGGTATAATGTAGTTATAGGTTTCTCTTATGTTGTAGTGGCCCAATACTTAAACTCTTATTTCTGTTTCTCTTGTATGGGCCTTGGGCCCAGCTTTTGTATTAACCAAGTATACATAGTCATTATAGAGAAGAGGAACCTTAACTTCCTCATTCTCTCTTTTGTCATTTCTCTTCTTTCTCTTCTCCTCTCTAACCTAACTACAAACCTACTCAAATTTAGTGAAATTTACCATATTCATATGCAGCATGAATATATATATACACACTTGTCTGTTTTGGGGGGTAACTGTGTCTATATGGATGCATCCAAATTAGCGGCTCTGTAATGGAATTCCCCAAGGAGGGTTAGAATGGCAGTTCCCGCTCATTGGGAGGTACTAAACAAATTATCAAAATACGTTTACAACATCAACATGTTCATTTTATAACCGGGGGAAAAATATGTAGTGAAATTTACCATATTCATATACAGGATGAATATATATATTGGTTTTTGTGTCGTAGCTGTGTCTATCTAGATGTATCCAATTTAGCTACTCTGTAAGTATATGTAGTTTGCATGTAAATAATAAAATATACTATTAATTTTTATGTAAATATTGGTTTATGTGAAGGAACTCCTTAAATGAGGAAAACTTGATACGTGAGTGCTCGCAAGATAACTAGTGCTTTCCTCAATTCATCCTAGCCTTGAATAAAAGCTTGCTGCCTGGGCTGTCTTTATTTCTGTTAGTTGTTTTTCTTCTTATTGACCATAGAAAATACTATTTGGCATTTTATTTTGTTGTGGTTGTTTGACTTGTAGAATTGTAGAATTGTATACAAGGATTATTGCTAGTCATACTCTAACATAGCTAAAGGATGCATCATGCATGTGAGAAAAGCAGACTCTTTAAGACAACATTTGACCTGTTAAGCCATAATTGTACCTTCTAGACTATTATCTTTGGACTAGTTTATTTTGTGGGCATAAGTATGTTCATTGGATTCAGGTATTACTATAAGTTCATTATTAGTGGGCAATGGAGGCACTCAACAACTTCACCAACAGAAACTGACAAAAGAGGAAATGTCAACAATCTAATTATGGTCGGAGACACTGCCAGTGTGAGGCCATCTGTTCAACAACAGACAAAGGTAAGCGTTCTCTTGTTGCAACCATAGTTAGTAAATACATGTATTATATGCGTATATTACACGAATTGACAGAATTATTGTAAAAAATGGTATTTTCAACAGATTTTTTAAGCATAATGAAAAATATGTGATTTTTTATTCCACGTGAATGACACACATCTTATATGTAAACCTAATTATATGCCTTAAAAACTCCTTTGTAAAACTTTAGTCGTGCATTCTTATTTCTTCTTCTTCCTATTTTTTCCATTTTTCTTCCTCAAATACATCGGGTGTGACCTCTTTATATTATTTGCTTCCCGACAAATTGATCACGCCTTTTTGCCGTCGTTTCAAGTTTGCAATGAGTAAGCCACCTTTCTATCTACTTTTAGGGCTCGGTTGAATCTCGCTGTCAATTATAAGTTTTGCTTCTTTCTCGTTGTCGTATTATTTTTAGAGCAAAAATAATGAATAAAAATAGATATCTATTATTTCGTCCATCTGCAAAACCTCACAAATTATTCTCCCTCACAATTTTCTTTGAAGACTCTAAGAAATAATTGCTTTACCTCTAGCATCCTTCTTATCTCTGCAAACGCTCTTAAGAAAACAATTTGTATATTCTCATGTTCTAATCTCTATTTTTATTCATTATTTTAGGGTTTATTTGCTAAGAATCCTTTTTTTTTTGTAATTGGAACTTGAAACTCGGGCGCAGAGGGTTGTTCTATGGTCATTTGATATACAAAGAGTAGGCGTAACAAAGTAGAGAAGGAAGAGATTGAAATGAGATACAATTTCATTATCTTATGCATTCATAATTGTTGAGGATTTGTTGTGTGTCTGTGTATATAAATAAATATATATATATATATATATATATATATATATATATGAAGTTTTCACCCAAAAACGTATTATACCCGAATGTATCTGCATCTGATTGTTTGCTGTCTTTTTTTAATGGCTGAATTTTCATTGTCTTTTTCAATGCCAGACCTGAATAATAACCGTACGAATCCGAAGCATTTTTTTCCCGTCCCTGAATTTGCTAACTAGTGTTGCAAACTTTTCTACTATACAATTTTAAATAAAATTGTTGTGTTATTTTAGTTTTTTAGCTTTGCAAACGATGATAGTTTTCTGAACTCATTATAACACTATTTCGTAATATTCTTCAGTCGATACTTTTTTGATTGGGAAATTTCATCAATTACTTCTCTTAACATCATCATCATTATCGATATCTTTTCTCTCAATGATTTAGTCAGCAACACAAATCATGTTTCGATATTCCATTCTCTATCTAAAGGGTATAGCTTTATACAAAGCATGTGTTATCAAATCTTTCTTCATGATTTTCATCAACATCATTTTTAGACCTTCCCGCACCCTTTTAAAGCATTTAATTTGCACCCACTCTTATACCTTCTCCTTGGTACCGTAATTATTCTTCGTTGAACAGGTCCAACCGTCCAACCATCTCAGTTGACCCTCCCTTAAATTATTACCTATTGTACTCTAAGATTCTTTTAAATCCGTTCATTCTTGATCTTATCATTTTTATTTTCACTCATCCATCCCAACATCCTCATCCGAGCTGCACTAATTCTGTAAATATACTGCCTCTTCATCACCCAACATTATATTCCTTAAAGCATAGTCAATCTTATTGTTGACTTAAAATATTCATTTTAGTTTGAGTAAAACGTGATGGTCACATAACACTCAGGAAGAACATCTCTACTTCAATTGCCCAACTCTAATTATATAGGCAACATCCTTAACAATCTCTCAATCATTGTATATAATTGAGACGAGATGCCAAAATTGGTCGCTTTGGGGGTATCTTTTAGAATCAATTTTGACCATGGCCTCAACCCTACCCAAATTCTTTTTAAAGTTGCATTCATATATTCTGCATTTGGACAGACTTATTTTAAAACCCTTAGATTCTGAAGTATCCCTCTACAATTCTAGTTTGCATTTACCCCTCAGTCTCATCGATTATAGAAAATGCAAACTCACCGTTGAAGCATATTGAATTGATTTATCACTTCCTATGGGGGTTACCATCTAATATTTTATTATGAAACCAATTATTAATTTGATTCATCACAAGGAGCTGTTTGACTAGGCTTGCTGGTTCTTGTATAAAACATCCAGTTTTCAGGATGTAATTGAGAGCTTGTGTTTTGGAGTTCCTTGTCGGATACTATTCTATGACATAATGAATTCACCTCTCTTAAGTGTTCGTCCTTCCATGCAACCTTTAGGGAAAGTGTCTAGTGTGTGGTACTACTCAAACCTAGTGATAACTAGGTCTCAAGAATAATGGTCAGACCAATTTTAAACATTATATATACCGAATGCCTGATAATGATATCTCATTTTATTTTATTACATTGTAGGACGCAGTTGTTGTGAAGGTGATTGAGAGGACATTGACAGAAACCGAGCGGTTCATGTTGGCTAAAGCAGCAAGATGTGTTGCATTCTCCGTCTGTCCAGTCAAACTATCTCCCAAGTAGTTGGGCTGGGCATACCACACTATCTACTGAATGACTGTTAACTTGGTACACTTTCTGGTCCCCCTTTCTCGAGATTTTCTCGCGGAGGCCTGGAATCATTACGTGTATCTTTCCACAAATATATATTCTCTACAGGAAAAATCTGTCTTCAGAGATGCCAGATGGTGCAATTGTCGAGGTTACGTCTTCACAGTGCATCTGCGACAGGCCCTCATTACAAGAGGATGGAAGGTTGCACAATACCCGTGAGATGCAGCCTCATCATATGGCTCTAACTTGTGATACTTGTACCAGAGACTTGGAAGTGGATTTTGGTTCTCAATTTCATTGGTCTCTTGCGGAGGTCCATAAAAAATGAGTCCATAAAGAGTTTTGGAATCCTTAATTTAGGTTGAGCTGCTTTTAACTTTTTTTCTTTCTTATTTTTTGTTACTGAGGCGCCATTTATCATGTTAGTGCAGGGTAGTGTTTGTGGTAGGGTTGAGTCGGCCCAACGGCCACACCCATGAGTCCCAGGACCACGTCCTAAGAGGTATGGCTTTACCATGCCAGCTAGAGGGGCGGGGGCGGGTGCGCCACTTGGAAAAAACTTAATACTGTTGCTTGATTAGTCTAAGGAGGATTTTTTGGTATGAATCATTAACACCTGGCCTCTAGATCTCTCACGATGATAAGTCGTAGGGAGGGAAGCTTTCCTCGGTTGATATAGCAAACAGCCTCCTCACAAGTAATAGCCTATAAGTGTAATTACTAACAGTAAATAACTGGTGACGTATATAAAAAAATAAAAGCACGACAAGTTCTTTGCTTTGTGTAAAGTACCCGAATGGATATGATATTACTGCAAGACTTAATCTAGGTGTACTCCCATACTGCAATGGCTAGTATGTATCAGTCAGCTAATTTTTTTCAACGTCATTTGCAAATTCATACTTCCTACCAACCAGGAAAAAAAATCACGAGATCAAGTTCTTGGCATTAACCAGTGTAGACATCTCATACCATGGGACTAGCCCGGTGGTAGTGTATCCCCTCCTGAGGAGGGTGAATCCGGGATTGAGTACCGTCAGGTGGGCCTTGTTGATTTCCCCACAATTTGAGTTGAGCAGACACTAACCCCTAACCCTAGACAGTGCGAAAAAAAAAAAGTCAGTGTAGACAACAAGATGAAAGATGGAGTAGGACATGCTAAGATGATTCAAAGCAAAAGATCAATTTCCTCCACAACTTTTTGTGAGGTTGGTTGGGAAGTACTTAATATGGATAAAGTATTAATGAAGGAATGTAGCATTTTGCTATAGATGAACTTAGAAGTGCACCAAGGGAGAGAAGCAGGCAGTTTAAATTGGTTGCACAAATTAAGCTCAGAAAGTTAGATTGGCTCAGTTGTCGTCTGGCGCCATGAACAGTTCACCCACCAAAGAACTCAAGTATGAAGGATCAGTCCCATTTTCATCTTTCTCCCGAAAATTCTTAAATATGCTAGTAGAGTAGGTTTTCAGTTTGCCCGTTTTGTTTAAGGATTTCAAAATCGGCACTACCTTTATCTCCTAGTAAGGTCACCATTTAATGTCTTCCACAGCTTGAAAGAAATCACACAATGCATCCATATGAAATGTCTAGTCTTCCCCTGTTCAGAATAAAATTATATTTACTTCTAGTTATCCAGGGTCAGTGTTGTTATTTGGAGTAATGAACCGCCTCAAATCAATCTATTGAGAGTTCTCCCACTGATTATTATTACAAACTGCATATTAATTAAACACGCACACATACATCTGCTTAGAAAGGGGATGTCATCACTGTATAGTTCTTTTGTAAGTATAACTGGACTTGCTCACCAACCCACACGCACCCGCACAAACACAGCATGCACACACGTTAATTACATATATATACATCGGCATAGAAAGAGATCAGTACCTCTAATCAGTTATGCTGTTAAGTATAACTGAGCTCACATGCACGTTCACTTACCATATCCATATCCTCGACTCTGCAAATTACATCCACATGCCCACCTTGCCATTATATTAGCGAAGATCAAAGATTTCAAATCTCAGATTGGGATTGATATAAACATTAGAGCAATGCTCGTATATGGGACTCCGATCGGCTAGTTCCTGGTGAAGATGAAATCCGCTCTCCTGGCACTCTTTCAGGACAGTGGTCCCACCAGGGTCAGATATCCTAAATATTCCATAGCTCCTGGGGGCATCAAATACCAAAAGTAAGCTTCTCTGTGTGGAATTCGTAACAGTTAACTTCATGGGACTCTTGAACAGAACAGTCATAGTCCATCCAGCTTGAATAAGTTAAATGAGAGCTCCTAAGCCATGCAAAATAAACACAGAAGCTCAACTTTGCAAACAGATTTCAACACTCCCACTCTGATTGAAACCTTCTCAAATATCTATCAGAAAGAAAGGATAAAAATAAAAATAAAAATTCCCAGATAGGTGTCTACCACAGAGGAATGATGTCAGATGCTTGAGTTAGTTATCACCTTATGAGTAACTCTTGTTTATAATTAAAACATCATACAACTAATCTCATGCATTCTTATTTATTTCTATACATTTCAATAAAGAGTAATAATCCGCAGTGAATTTGATAAGAACACAACGGTGTGAGTCAATATCACCACAACCTGATCTTGATCAGGTGGTTGACCGGTATTCTCGGGCCTCAGACTTGATTACTTTCCAACCAACTACTCTTCTCACATTGAATTCATTCTCTTCCTCAAATCATATGCACTAATGACCTAGCGTCCAAATTAACTTATGACTACATCATTGAACAATATATCATGTATTCAAGTCAAGTTTTCCAAGTCACCATGTCCAACTTAAATATACGACTGTCTAATGTGGACATACATTTTAGGGTCTAAATTAGCTAAATACCAATTTGTGGTGTTAGAGTAGCACACCTTGAAATATCGGTTGGAGCCATGACAATAGCAACAGCCTCTGGTATCATTACCTGAAAACAGTATAAAGTAGAAGTGAAATTAGATAGCTATTTAATTAGTGTACAAGAGAACCAAAACCAAAACAACAAAATACTAAACTCGAAGTCTTTGCACGCAACACAACCAAAGGGATTGATGAGTTTAAGCATTAGTTTCAATTCTTGTATTTAATAATATTAAAAGAAGGCAATACTAATCTATAAGTAGATCACACGGCACATATTTTAGACAAAAATGAATCAAGTTTAAGGTGATATTCATCAAACAACAGTTATGAGCCCACCACCAGAAACCAAATAGGTCAATTTCTGAATCAACCTAGTGGCATGGTTTAACATTTTGGTACTTATTGGGCGTACCGGTCCGGTACATACCAGTTTTGGACATACCTGGTACCCTGGTACGCATACTTGCATATTTTCCATGGGTATCGCATGATTTCATGGAGTCAGGAGTACGGTCCGATACTCTCCCCGATACTATGTGATACATATTTTTCCTTCCTCTTTTGGAGTCTTGGTCGGTACTGTATAGTATCGGTCGAGATGATGATAAAACCAACCGCATTTTGGGTGTTCCAAAACACCTCTAAACCCTTTTTTCCCCCAAAAAACTTTCTACTCTAAACAATTTCTAGGTCAAACAATAACTTTGTTGTCAATTTTAGGTTCAGAAGTGAAGATCTTAGTGTTTGATTTTGGATTGAAAAGATTTTCCCAAATTTCCAAAGGTTGCAAAATTTCTTCTTTTTTTTCATTTTAGTTTTTTAAATTCATGAAAATAAGTTGCAATCAACCCAAAATGAATAGATCTATTGATTTCATGTGAAATTCATATATCAAAACTCATTTTTTTTAGAAATCGATGATTTTTCAACACTTTTTGTGAAAAAATTGAAAATTAAAAATCTTCAATATTTCGAAAAATATCTCAAATCCAATGTTCAATAAATAATGTGTTAATTCTATGGATGATCTACAAGATCTATGTACTAACTTTAATTTTTGAATTTTTTACTTTTTAATATTTAAAAAAAATTAATTTTTTTAAAGTATACACACCTTAATTTTTCAATCCTAAAATGTCATATTAATGATCATTGTTTATTTCTATATAGGTTTGAGATGGTGCCAAAGAAAGATAAAGGTAAAGTGTGTCAAAGATATAGGGTGACAATACGGTGTCAGAGATATAAGGTGGGTCTTGTAGATGGGTCAAGGCATATAATGAAAATGTGATTTATGTGGAATTAAGTCTAACGGTGGTAGAATCACTCGACTAAAAGAACATTTGACGGGTATAACTGTATAAGGACAAACATCTACCAATGATTTAAAATATCGATACGTATTGACCGATAAGGGCTGATACATATCTTATTTGGAGCTACCCGATATACTGATACGCTGGAAAAAAAAAACTCCACTGTATCAGGCCGATACAGGCTCGATACACTCGATACGGGGATTTTTCATTAATTTTTTTTCTTCTTCCATTTACACTAGGATCCGCAATACAGACCCGATACACACAACTTATTTACACAATATATTATTTAAGTAAATGATTTTAATTTGATTTTACTTTCATTTACTTTAAATATTAATATGTAAATAAGGTTATCCCCCTGTTTATGATGCCCTAGCCCAGCCATACTTATCAGGAGCCACTGGTTATGATTCCTCAGCCCAACCCTACTTATCAGGAGCCACTGGTTATGATGCTCAGTCCCAGTCTTTGACTGACAGTTATGGACAGATCACGACTCAGCAACAGGAATATGTACAAATGTACTTGGGCATGTACTGCACAATGATGACTTGGACACAGTGGTGTCATCATGTCTGGACCACTTATAATGTATCACTCTACTCAATTCCTGATCCCATAATGTATCAAAACTCAATGAGGTATTGAGCTTCTATCATGTAAGTAATTTGATTTGTGAATACAAGGGTCTATATATTTTCATATTTTTGATTGATGAATGCAAGTGAGCTTCTATCACTTGGTTAAGTAACTATTGTTTGTATTTTCATTATTTCATACATATTTATCAGCGCGCACGCCTTTTTTAACTTATAAATTTGTTAACTCTCGTATATATGATTATAAATGTAGTTGGAGGACTTTATTTAATTTTGTTTTAGCTTATATTTGCATTAAAAAAAGGTTTTATGCAAGGTATCCAATTTTTTCCTTATGTATCCAAGCTTTTTTTAGCATATCTTGAATTTTTCCGCTGTATCCAACCGATATGGTACCAATACGTATCCTATTTTGGACTTACCGATACGGCAACCGATACCAATATTTTGAACCATGCATCTACCCTTGTCCTAAGCAGTGTAGTCAAGGCGTCGCATGGGTGTTGCCTAAGTGTTTTAGGACAATCATCGCGCTTGGGTGCCTCTCTAGACGGGCGGAAGTCACCTGAACCTCTTAACTGTAAGCCTATTGATAACTTTACATAAAATATCATTTAAGTAAATGAATTACTTTCATTTACTTAAGATATTTATATGTAAATAAGGGTATACCTCTTATTTGAATTCAATAAAAAGTATCTTAGAACCACATTCTTAAGAATAAAAAGTCAACTTTACAGTTCAAGAATAAAATCTATTTTTTAAGGATTAGGTTAAAATTTCAAATTGCAAATGTTAAGGCATTTCTCAAATATTAATATTTCATAAATTCAATTACATCAAAACATTACTATAACCCAAAAGTCCAGTAAGAAAAGTCTCAAATTTTAGTTTTAAAAAATATTTTTATCTACAGGGTCAAAAAGTCAATTACAGTTCAATAGAAAAAGACTTGCATACTAGAAGTCATCATTGTGACAGGAAAATAAGTTTGTTGTTCGCATAAACAAGAAATGAGGTGGGTTATTAAATGTTAATTTGCCTAGATTTTTGACGGATACTAATGAGTCATGCTCATTGAAGCTTTAAATGAGCAGTCCCTATATAAAGATCACATGGTAGTCTTTTTTTTTTAATTTGACCATTGGATTCCAAGGTGAGTCTATTATGAGACACATGTCAAAAATTCAATTCGATCGAACGTTTTTTGACCGTCCGATTAGACCTTAGTTTGTTAGCATTAACCCCTTAGGATTCACTAGACCCTACCTAGGCTATAGAAATGATTGATATTCCCATCTTCAATCGGATGGTCTATAAATGTCCGATCAAGCTGATTTTTTGCCATGTATCTCTCAAGAGACGTATCTTGCATCCAACGGTTGAATTCTAGAATGACCTACCACGTGTCATGTTATTAGGGACCGCTCATTAAAGGCTTTAACGAGCATGGCTCACTAGAATGCCACTCTGTATATATATATAAAATTAATTATTTTATCACCTAGGCAGTGCCTCATGTAGGCAGGTCTAATCGCCTAGATGCCTTGATTACACTGTGATTAAAAGGAGTTATACAAGGTCTCCGAGCTTTTTCTAGTGGATCGAAGCATATCTTTATTTTTTTCCCGTAATCAGCACGTAACGAACCGATACTCCAATACGTAACCATAAAATCGCATATCTTATACTCGTAGTGATAGGGGGGCACAATTGAAAAGCTATATCTAGACAACCACATAATCAAGACACAAAGTGTCAATCTGATGGGATCGGATTTGGTCTTGCTCTCGTAAGACCAAACCCGTCTTGCTCTTGGTGGGCTTTCAACTTGTGGCGATAAAAAAGGGGAGAAGATATCAAATGGGAAGAAGTCAAAAAACATGGGAGAATATGAAATGACTTCTCCCTTTTTATTGCCACATGTCGGATGTTGAACCTAGGCAAGATGGTTTTGGTCTTGCAAGAGCAAGACCAAATCCAATCCCCAATCTGATATGTCTGTTCGCAACAAATTTCAGTAGAAATAGTCCACCTAGACTGTTAATAGCAATATCTTTTAAGATAAAATTTTTTGGTGGGCGTATTTTATACAACTTGAGTGAAAATTGGAGTTCCTAAGAAGAATGGTTGATTATTTGCCGCACTTAACACTATATTAGAGCAAATTACCTGATAAGCGTAGTGAGTGTGCAAATCTATTGATGACATGAAGCAACTCTGAGAAGGATGTGTCTGAAAATAGAAATAAGGGATTAGGTATCAAGTTCTAAGAGGATCACTGAAATTCCATCAAGAAGACTGTTACTTAATAATCTATATTATGGACAAAAATACATTTAATCACATAGGGACTCAAAGCAAAGAGGTAAAGGTCAGTCAGCAAGGTTAACTATGAAAAACATATTAACCCATCATAAGAGCAAAAGTTACAACTACTATGACAAGCATGTTTGAGCAATATTTATGCCTTAACATAAAACTAGTGATAAAAGAAAATAATCTAACATATAACCGTAATGAATTTAAAATGCATACAAAATTTATATGTGCACCAACACATAACTGTGTGTTTCCGGGCATATCACCAACGCATATCTGTGTGTTTCCAGGAATATATCTGTGGACGTATTGATGCTTCTAAAATACATATCCTCTAGCATACATGTCTCCAAGTGTTTTCTTGTAGATAAGTTTGCTTTCTTTGATGTCAAAACCAGTGTCCTATTCTTCAACCCAATATTTTATTCGTTATACGTGGGGTGACAAATTTACTCATTAGACCCTCATCCAAAAAAGTGCACTTCGGAACATATATACACAGGTGGTACCAGCAATACAAATTTAAGTATCACAGCTAATGCTATTGCACATACTTTCTCATGCTTTGGCATGTTAGAATGCCAAAAAAAATTATCGTATTCTCTATCTTCTGATTCTTTAATTTTAGGAGCACAAAAGCCTTGCTTATGAAGTCTATCCATAGAGGCTTCCAAAATTCATGATGTGTATATAGAACTGGTTCCTATTGAAGAAAACACCAACACTGGTACCTACATTTAAATACCTAGTTTACAACGTTCGGGGAGAAGATTTTCTCTTGTGAGTTTATATAACTCAGATGCATTATTATTATCACAAGATCTTTGTTGCTCTAAATTGGTTCAATTATATTGATAAAGCCAAATTTGTTACTTTATATTGTTTTACGCGATCTCTTCAATCCAAAAACTGTGAAATGACTAATAAACTAACAAATAAGGGGTGTGAAGGTTTTAAAGAAACCAACATTTGCATAGAAATTCAAGTTCAGACATCTTTTTTTTTTTTGATCAATAAACCATAAATTGCATAGAAAAGAGCACAGCTACAAAAAAGAGTTTACAAGGGTGTAAACTCAAAGAAAAGATAAAAGGTTCCCTCCAACAACCCCAAAACATCTAGCAGGACATAGACACACTCAAACCAACAAAGACCCCAAGTCCACCCTGTCTCGGCGGATGGAAACCCAATCTGCCACTAGTCTGCGGATGCGATGACAAATGCGAGGTAGGGAAGAAGAGGAATCATCGAAGACCCTCCTATTACGCTCCCTCCAAATCGACCAAGAGATGGCACCAGGGAGAACCGGCCAAATAGCTTCCAGCACACTATCCACACTTACCAACGACCAACAGGATAAGAAGCTCAGAAAGGAAGAAGGGAAGACCCAGTCTACACCTACTCGGGAAAGGAAGAAACCCCATATCTCACCCACAAAAGGACAATGTAGCAGCAGATGATCCACCGTCTCTTCCGCTTGGAGGCAAAAGAAACAACGGTTAGCCAAACTCCACCCTCTATTTTGCAAGTGATCACATGTAAGAATTTTATTCAATGCCGCATTCCATAAGAAAAAAGATACCTTAAAGGGAATACCTGGGTTCCACACAAGTCTATGAGGAAAAGGAGCACAATTTACTGACCATAAAGACTGAAACAAAGATCTCACTGAGAATCTGCCTGCGTTGCCTCTGGACCAAATCCTAATATCTCTGCCTTGAAGACTCAAAGGGGGGCTCCTAAGGCGAAGAAGAAGCCGCCCCAACTCCTCTATTTCCAAGTCATTCAGATCTCGCCTCAAGATTGGGCACCACACCACCCCCGCACTACCTAACTCGGCATAGCTCCCCACTAAGGCATCTGGATCAGCCGCTAATCGGAACAAGTTTTGAAAGTCATCTTCTAACTTGACGGGGCCACACCATAAGTCTTTCCAGAACCGAACCTCTAACCCTACCCCCACCTTAAACCTAAAGTTGGGTAAGACAAGATGGGCTACTGCCATAATACCTTTCCAAAGCCCAACACCATGAGAACACTTGACTCTACTCGGTAACCAACATGAAACCTCTCCGTATTTGGCCACAATAACTGACCTCCAAAGGCTCTCCCTCTCCTCACCAAACCTCCACACCCATTTCCCTAAGAGGGCTCTATTCATCTTCACTAAGGGTTTGATGTTAAGGCCTCCCCCAACCTTGGGACGACAAATGCTATCCCAAGCAACCAAATGATACTTAAATTCATCATCCTTACCCTTCCAAAGGAATTCCCTTTGCAATCTCTCGAGAGACATAGCAACTGAACTCGGAATGGTAAAGTTAGACAAGAAATATGTGGGAAGACTGTTGAGGGTACTTTTGATAAGGGTAAGTTTCCCACCTTTGGACAGACAAGACGATTTCCACCCTGAAAGACGCGAGGCAAATCTCTCCTGGACCGGAGCCCACACCGATTTGGCTTTAAAGCCCGCCCCTAAGGGCATACCCAAGTAAACAGAAGGGAGAGACCCTACTCTACAACCTAGATAGGCTGCTAGCCGATCAATCTCCACCACCTCCCCCACCGGCACAATTTCAGATTTACCCAAGTTTACCCTAAGACCAGAAACAGCTTCAAAGCACCTTAGAAGGCATCTAATGGCTACCAAGTTTAGGCCCGACACACCACAAAAAATTAGGGTGTCGTCCGCAAATTGGAGATGGGAAATGCAGAGATTATCTTTTCCAATCGAGAAACCATCAAAGACAGGGCCATTGGCACGACTAAGCATTCGACTGAGAGCCTCAGACACAATGACAAAGAGAAAAGGAGATAGCGGGTCCCCTTGCCTCAAACCCCTAGAACTATGAAAATAGCCCTCAGAGCATCCATTTATGAGAATTGAAAAGGAAACCGAGGAAATGCACACCTTCATCCAATGCCGCCATTTATATCCAAATCCCAATCTCCTCATAACATAATCCAAGAATTCCCAATTCACATGATCATATGCTTTTTCTAGGTCGATTTTGCATAGAATCCCTGGAACCTTCGACCTGATGCGCTCATCCAGACATTCATTAGCAATCAAAATCCCATCTATGATCTGTCGACCCCCCACAAACGCACCTTGCTCCGGGGAGATAATGGAACCCATGACAGCCTTGAGTCGAACTGCCAATACTTTGGATATGATTTTGTACACACTCCCCAGAAGGCTAATAGGACGGAAATCCCTCAATTCCACGGCTCCCTCTTTCTTTGGAATCAACACCAAAAATGTGCTATTGAGAACTTTGTCAAAGCGGCCCGAATTGAATAGTTCCCTAAGCACTTCCAACAGATCATAACCCACAATGTCCCAACATACTCGATAGAACTCAATAGTGAAGCCATCCGGACCTGGGGCCTTGTCCCCAACCATGTCTCTAACAACAGCCGTGAGTTCCTCCAACTCAAAAGGGGCCTCCAAGGCCGCCCTTTGCTCAGGAGATATGGTAGCAAAAGAGAGGTTATCTAGCTTAGGACGCCACTCTTCCTTTTCCTTATATAACTCTTGACAGAAAGAGACGACACTATCTGCAATCTCCTTCTGCCCCTCTCGCCATATCCCATCAACTTGAAGCTTGGAAATGAAATTTCTTTTCTTATGGGAGTTGGCCGTTCTATGGAAGAATTTTGTATTTCTATCCCCTTCTTTAAGCCAGCGCACCCGCGATTTCTGTTTCCAACTAATCTCTTCCATCCTCAAGACCCGTAGGTATTCTGCCTTCTTCTCCTCTTTGGCACGGATTTCTTCATTGGATAGGACGCCCAATTCCTCAAAATTATCAATCTCTCCAATGTCCTTGAGAAGAGATGCTATTCTTGTCTGGACATTTCCGAATATCTCTCTATTCCACTCCTTAAGCTTGATTTTGAGGGCTTTGAGCTTAAGCCCAAACCGAGTGCTGGCAGACCCCCACCCTATAATGTCATGCCATACTCCTGCCACTACTGCCTTAAATCGATCATCCTCAAGCCACATGTTTTCAAATCGAAATGGCGAGGGCCCCCCTTTGAAATTACCCGACTCCAACATAATTGGAACATGATCCGAGGTAGGTCGAGGGAGGGCATTCTGAATGATGTTCGGGAAGTGAGCTTCCCAAGCCGGACTAAGAAGGAATCTATCAAGTCTACTGGCCCTCAAGTTGGAAGCTGATTGGGACCAAGTAAATCGAGCCCCTCGTAACGGAATATCAATCAACTCCTGGCGAAAAATGAATTCCCCAAAGCGTCGCATCTTGGCGTTGAACACACACCCTCCTTTTCTTTCCCTCAGAGACCTGATGCTATTAAAATCTCCTCCTAGACACCACGGAGCCTCCCATCTGACACTCACATCATCGAGTTCAGACCAGAACACAGAATCATCCGAACCCCCCGATGGGCCATACACTCCAGAGAAGACCCATTTAAAATCGTCGCCTACTAGGTGACATAGGATTGATATCGAATAGGCCCCTAGTTCGGATTCAATTACCTCCATCCTTGACTTATCCCAAAGAAGAAGAATCCCCCCTGATGCCCCTAAGGATGGAATGACAAGCCACTCCGGTGTTGAACCGTCCCATAAATCCCGGATAGTGTTGTCCGAAACCTCTTCTAATTTTGTCTCCTGAATACACACAATCATAGGTTTCTTAGTCTTCACAAAAGCCTTTAAAGCAACCTGTTTCTCTTCAAGACCCAATCCCCTAACATTCCAAGACAGAATAGAAGGACCTAACATCTAGGAACTCGGCGACCCCTCCCTGCACTCGGGTTAGAAGACACAACTCTAGACGAAGGGCGATCATAGTTAACATGGCACTCCAACCTTCTCCTCTCCGAGGCTGTGATAATACCCTCACCTATGTTTGGACCTGGACTGCTAGGATTTATCCCCCCAACCCGGAATAGTTCAAGTCTCTGAAATAGAGCCCTCGCTTCCCCTTCATGACCCTCAAAGGACAGACCTAGAAACTTACCAATCGGTTCCATATGACGAACAACCCAATCAGAGGTCTCAGCAGGCTCTGGAATAGGATCCGACTTAGGGCTCCCCCTGGCAAACACTAGAATCTGTGACCACAGGCACTGACGCTGGCAACAACGTGACCTCAGAGTTGATACATGTAACCAGACCTAGGGCATTCCTTGCCCCACACCTTTCCTCATCGACAAGTGGTATCATAACTCCATGTGACGGCAGAATTGAATTGAAATCCTCATGAGATGATACTTGAAAACTCCCACTACCAACCCTATCCATACCTTGGACCGGGAGGGCAGTAGGAGAAGAGGGAGAAGGCGTACCTGACACAGGATTGAATGTTGGAGGAGTCTGCTGATACTTGTCCCTGCTTCTCTGACGAGATTGTGAAGACTCTTGGGGACTATCCTTATCCGAGTAAACTTTAGATTGAGTCTGAACCTTTCTTCCCGGCATTACTTCCTCAAAACAAGTTAGACCCGAGCTTGTGTGAAAATGCTTGGGACTGATAAGCTCTGATCTGGCAATGTCTGGCGAGTCTGAATCTTGCAAAGCAGAAGTTGGAGACTGACTCCTCCTTACATCAGCCAGCAACTCCGAGATAGAACCCCGAGGAAGATGGGTGGCATCTACATACAATGCTGCCGTATTCGGAGGCGATTGACCATCAGCCACCCTTACCTTCCTGAAGCCATCTGCTCTGGGTCAGCTCCATCCGTGGTTCCTTCCGAAGTTTCTGCTACTGAAGATGCCCCATCAGCTTGCTTGCTAGATGCAGGATGTAGTGTCATCCCAGTTATAGGGGAACTAATGAACTGAGGTTGAAGATCCAATAGTACCTCCCGAGATGCCAGAGAGGATTCGTTTTTAACAGAAAGATGTACTTCATTCAAAACACGCAGTTGTTGCTAGTTCAAATATGCACATATCTATAAAGAATCAGATGTGGAACAGTACAAGTAGATGTGATTGGATATATCCTCATGATTGCTATTCTTGCTTCTTCGAGTATCAAATTCTGTTTGTCAGCCTAATTTTATTACATGGTGTAGAAAATAAGAAGTTATTAAAGCAATGATATATGTGATGATAAGCCTATAACCGTTAATACTTCCTCTCTCACAGCCATGGATTGGTTACTGTTCAACTCCGACCTCTTAACAGACATTATACCTCAATGTTCAAGTATTTCCTGACTATGAACGCACCTTTAATAGAACATACGAAAAAATAGAAAAAAGAAATTGACTTCAGATGGATCTGGGGACTTGTAAAGCAGTAAAAAGACCATGTGATTGTTAATGCCAAGCACCTAAAAGAAAAATTATCCTTGCAAATATGTTAATTCATAAACTTGCACATGAATGACTGCAATAATATTTATACATAAATATACATGAATCACCAAGCTAAGAGATGCTTTATTAAAAGTCTTTCTTGAAGATAGTCGAAGCCTCCCATTGTGCAAGGGATGTGGCAGCTCTATCTCCGGGATTCAACTTAGCTCGGATTCACTTGAGTCTATCCCTACAAGCTTGCATTGCTTGGCGGAAGACGGTGATACCCAACCTCCTTTAGAATGCCCATTTTAAAATAAAATATTAAATTATATATAGCCCCATCTAATCAGGAAATTTCAGTTTCATAAGGTTAAAGAACACTCACCAAATCAGAATTTAATTTGATAAATCTGTCACAAAATTGATAGAGTTTCCCCTTAGAATATGGAGTTTCGGGTTGATGGATTAGCCCAATTAAGGACTGATCCAAAAATGACTATCCGATCGGACAATCTCAAGTTTCTAGTCAATTAGGATGGCCCAAAGGTCTGTCCAATTAGTCTAGACGAGAGACAATCCATTTGGATTGTCAAACAAATTGATCCAGAAGTCTGTATAAATGGCAGTCCAATTTGATCAATCTAATAGGTCCAAACTGATTAGTCTGATCCCAAGAGATATCAGTCATTATATCAAGACATAGTCCGATTTGACTTATCAAAGAGAATGGAAGAGAAGACAAGATTAAATCGAATTCTAGCCGAAACCAATTCCACTAACTAGTTACAGCCAGAGTTCCGACTGGTTTCAATTTCTTACGGACAGAGCTCTGACAGGTTTCAATTTCTCACGGACAGAGCTTCAGCGGGTCTAATATTCTCAACCTTAAGCTCTTTTCTCTATCCAACATATATAGAGGCTTAAGACCCAAGAAAAACCAAGAGACAAAAGAGTTGCATGATTTAAGATTTAATTAAATGTAATAATTATATTCAATACATAGGCTGCACAAGTTTCAAGAATTCTTCCACCAACTCCTTAACACACGACTCTTGGTTTTCCACATTTGGCTATGATCCAATACAAGTGTATATGAGATACACCGAATCAAAACTCTATCACTAAAGGCAAAACATCAATAATATAATTTGTTTTAAAATCAAATCAAATCAAATCCAACAAGGATCAAGACAAACATTGAAACTAAAGAAGTAAGCATAAAGACACGGACAGCACAAAGCAGCAGTGAATCAAATTATGAAGGCATCTTTAAAGCTTGCTTTCAGAGAAGTGTTAACACAAGTAACAAACAAGCATAATAATTGAAAAAATGCCTACATGGATCCAGCCTACAGGAACAAGGGACTGCTCTTCTTGTATGGCAAAAATCTCCTCCTCCTTTATAGCTTGACACTGTCATTCAGCATGATTTGTTAATTGAAAAAACATAAACATATCAGCAGCTTGAATTACTAGGTATTGGTCCTGTCAGAGAACATGGGCAGGTAAAATTTTGCACGAAATCACGATGAGTAGAGGAAGTCCCTGGGGACTTACAAAATTTGAAGTCGATTCCTGCTTAGGTACTATCAGGGTGGTTACATAGAAGGTTCCCTTCTTCTGGATACAGGGAAAGAAAAAAAAATATTTCAGTTTAAACTTAATATGCCAATCCTCTTTCATCCCATCCCTAGTTCCTTACCACTCGAGAAAAGAAACGGAAGAAGACAGAATAACAAGAGGTTAAAAAAAGGCTGAAGAAAAAGATGGAAACAGTTGTTTGTCACTCTTCCTCATGCCATGTCATATATGGATTGTCCACCTTGTCCAATTGACAGGCCCCATTTAGTAGAATGACATATCCAAGGACCACATGGATGAATGTGGCCAGGAATGAATAAATAAATTGTTATTTGAAGAACCATTAGGCATTTTTATAACAATTGAAAAGAATGTGATTTATTGGCTTGTTAGGATCACTTGACTGAGATGATACCAGAGAGTGTTGATCTTTTAGGTCAGACTCGTCAATTGGAAAGTCCTGTGCACCCATATGTCAGGCACAATGAGGAATGACGGACAATTATTATGAGAAACGTGAAAATAACTGCTTCCATAATAACATAAAGCTAAATATCTCGTGCATGAACCAGTGCCTGGATCTTACTAGGAAAGCACCAAGAATCCCACATGTCTCTAGATCCTTGTTTGTGTTATCCCTAGCAAGTTCAAGAAAGTCTTCCATCAACCTCGCTGACTGAGAAAAAGAAGAACATTAGACTTATTAGCCATTTGTTTCTCCAAGGTAAACACATGGAACCATACAACCACAAAAAAATGATAAGTTTAGGTAAGTGAAGATAAAGACTGGCAACCATAAGAGAAGGAAATAAAACACAACTGAAAGTTCTTGAGTGCTTACTATATGTACATCTTGAAGGTCCTTAGATCCTGATGACTCGCTGAATGAAGAGTTTGAATGGCCATGTCTTGAATCAGCAGCAGTGATATGTGAAACATGGGCAGCATTAGGCACATTGTGTATGAAAGATCTTACAGGAGAAGGGGAAGATTGTGTAACAAAATGTACATTGATGCCCCAACAATCCTTGGCAGTCATAGAGGAGGTTGAACAAAAGGAGTCAACTGGTGAGTAACTAGTACTAGAATCCACCATTGTAACAGATGCCAATCCAATATTTTCTTCATTGACGCTGCTGAAGCTGTGATATATCATAACAAGTAATTAATATGGGATACTGATCTTAGTAACCCAAACCTCCTAACCTGCTACTCGCTCCCACTCTCAAACCTCGCTCTCACCTCGAGAGCTTGATTTCAACTTTTGAAAACCTCGCTCTCACCTAGAGAGTGTTGTTTTTTGTGTAAAGTTTCATTTTTATCCCAACTTTTTATGTTAAATGGGGTATATTTTGTCATTTTTCTTTGTAGGGTAGAAGATTCATGTAAGATTTGATAATTATTGGTGATCTTGTAATTGAATTTTGGACGACACATTTAATATATCAATAGTCATCTTATTTATTGTGACTACAAATTTGAATGATGAATGATTTTATCAATTCCTTCTTATAGTTTAGAAAGTATAAAAGATATATATAGTGACACTCCGGAGGCGCTCTTGATCCTATCCTAAATTAAAATTTGACGCTCTCACGCTCTCCCTCCCACTCCCGCTCTCGCTACCGCTTTGGTTACTTAGGTACTGACAAATAGTTTTATAGAGTGTGCTTATTAGAATCTAATTATACCTCTTTTTGCCAGTTTCCCCTAGGCTCCCTAAGGACGAAAAATTTTCTTGAACAGGAAAAAAATTATACCTCTGACTTTTTGTTTCTGCTTTAGCACAATATTTGACCTGCAGGACAATTTAAAGCTCATAAGAAACAACTCATTTACAAATTGCTTGGAATGAATTTGGATGAAAGAATAGCAATCCCTCCAGTGGAAGTACTAATCTTTGAAAGACTAATAAACTCCTTCCAAATGTATTAAGGGAGAGTTAGTTACTAAGGTTATGTCATATTTGATGCAATAAAGTACTAACCCTATTGCATGAATACCATTTTCATCTTAAGATATATCAAGTTATCAACCACATAGAAAATTTGACAAAATATATTGCCACTCTCCAGTCCTAAATGATGTGACATATTTACATCAACACCCCTCAACAAACATAACCCACTTAAATCAATATCCACAGAAAACTGATGGTAGAATTAGATTATTGAAACAAGTGTTACTTAGGCACTTTAGTTTTCCCAAATTTTGTCGTGTCAGCACCTTGACACGACACGACACGACACGACAGTCCATGGCATGGCACGACACTCCATGACACGGCACAACACTCCTTGGTACGTGTCTATACCATGCCATGGTGACGTCAACATTATAGCTAGGCATGTGTTGTTTCATGTATGCCGTGTCATTTTAAAAATACAATATATTGGATTGCTATGAACTTTTTGTCAAGTTGTCACTATTTTGGAAATATAGAGGAAAAACTTACTAGGAGAGCAGCGATGCCAATGACGATCAATAGGGGACATCTTTCTCTCTCTCTTCTTGTTGCTCATTTCTATTTTATTTACAACTTCCAAGTATTTTTTTATAACTTTGGAATATACTTTTTTAAAAATTGGGAATAGGTGGTCCCCCCTCTCTCTATTCTTCTTATAATTTTTTTAAAATTTTGAGTTATATATAAATATATAATCATTTTAAAAAATCTATACGTTCGTACCGCCGTATTGAGATTTTCATAGCTTGTCGTGCCGAACACCTCTAGACACCTGGACACTTGGCACCTATACCACGTGCCTAGGTAAAACTAATTGAAACCGTTTAAGAGAGAATAAAGAAGAGAATGAAGAACCAAAATGTGGACAACCATGTAGCGGCATCACAAGTACCCAAGATGCTTTATGGACACTGAAAAACTTTTGTGGCCTTCAAGAAGTTCTAGTTTCTCAATGACTATATATATATATATATAGTCATCAGTTAGTTTCTCAATAAATATTGCCTTAAGTAATTCAAATAATATAGATAACCAGAATTCCAAAGTGTACATGTTAGTGGGAATCTTTCTTTTCCTTTCCATTTTTTTCCCAATATGATTATTGATTTTTTTTTTCAGTTAATACATTCAAAGCACACACCTTTATAGCACACTTTGGCAGTCCATCAGATAGTAAAATTCTGAAATCATTAAGGGATGCACTGTTTCACCTTCCTCTCGCTTAAGTTTGAAAGGGCATAATTCTTTTGAGACTGCAAATCATTTCCCACTGTAGGCTTCAAAACTTTCAGTTCTTTGACAAACTCCTGGTATATCTGAATAATATTGAACAAGTGATCAAAATTATAAAAAATTCACTCCCAATATCTTTAACTCACAGATTCAAAATATTAATGATTATATTTGATTTGAACTCGGAACAAGTGATGCACTAAAAATACTTCGACAAACTCTCGTCATAAGATCTGTTTTCTGCCCAGCACAATTCTCAACTTAAATTAAAATAAGATTTAAAAAAAATACAGACCTAACTGTATACCTTGTTATGATGTAGCTTTTCTTTCAACAAGTAGGTTGAGTAATTCTGATGCTGAGGTATAACCTCAGAGAGACTGTGAATGCAGATTAGAAACAATGTTAGCTTTAAAGGTTTTTCATTCTCACATGGGTTCTTTACAAACAAAGCATAGGTCCTATTTTACTCATTAAATTTGGAAACTACAGTAAGGAAGAACAGATTTTTGACCATAGTCACAAAGTCGGAGTTTGGTAATTACTCAGCTACGGAAAAATTAGAAAAAAATCGGGAAAATGTCTTGCAAGATAAGGAAAAATAATACATATTATGAAACATTATAAATGAATATATTCCTATAGTATATATTTATTCGGGTCGTTTTTAAAGTTTTGTGAATAATTCACATTTAATTAGCAAAATTTGTGACTTTTTGAAAAAGATGTGCTTTATTGAAAAAGTCATGAATACTTCGTGAATAAATCGTTTCACGAAAGCTTTGCAAATTATTCGGGACTTTTTGAGAGGAAACAAAAAGAACTTTTTTTTGGAAGGAAGAAAAGAAAAAGAACTTTGTTACTACGGTTATGACTAGGGGCGGAGCCAAGGGCGGGGAGGGACATGCCCCCACTCCCACCAATTTTTTTAAAATGTTATTATATTGTACTTATAAATTTTTTTTAAAAATACATAAATATCCAAAATTTTATATAGAGTGGCCCCCCAAAAAAATATTATAAATTATATATATATATATATATATATATATGTATATATAATATAGAGGGGTTGATTCTTTACGCATTGTGTCCCTTTTAACCCTAGTTAAGATTTATTAACTTAGGAGTTGATTTTTTAAAATAAAAATCAAGGGTAGATGTATAAACCTTAAGGGTGAGTAAATCTTAACCACGGTTAATGAGCGTTAAAAGGGACATGTGTCAAGCAGGGGAGGCGCGCCCATTCCACCCAATGGAAGACACGTGGGAAAAATAATCTCCATAATATACATTATAGTTTATTTTAGAGTGGTGATTAGCCTACCCCGCATTTGACTGCATAATCAAATGTCTTCCCATTTCATCCCCGTTACTGTGGTTAAGCTTAACCAACTTAAAGTGATCATTATCTTTTTTTTTTCTAAAAACCAAGGTTAAATAGATGATCTCTAGGGGTGAGTCAATCTTAACCACAGTTGGTGAATGTTAAAAAGTGAAGACCGACATTTTGTTACATAATGAAAATGCACGGTAAGTTAAGCATTTTCTTTAATTTCTTTTTGAGCAGTTATTAGCGGAACCGGGGGTCCGCTGCTTAACTTACTGCCGTGTCCTTGTGTCCCTTTTAACATCTCTTTAAACCTAGTTAAGCTTAACTAAATTAAAGTTAAGATTTTTGTATTTTTTTCCTAAAAACAAAGGTTGGATTGCTTGACCCTAGGGGCGAGTGAATCTTAACCACAGTTGGTGAATGTTAAAAAGTGAGGCATGGACCAATGAAAACCGGCTATTTTGTTACATAATGATAACCGCCAGTAAGCTAAGCATTTTCCTTTCATTTATATAATGGCTCTATCGATGGACCCATTACTCAAAAAATTAAAATTTCTTGGGGACTACACCCCCGAAACCCCAAGGCCCCATACCCACAATCCCATTAATTTTCTCAATATATGTACTTCGGCCCGGCAAGGAAAAATTCCTGGCTCTGCCCCTGGTTAGGACCATCTCAATAGATTATTTAACAAAGACACTTCAAATGGGGTAGGCTGTATCAATTCAAAAAGTAAAAGGAGTACCATGGCTACTTCAAAAATCACAGGTGGTTTCTTGAATCTTATAAAAAAATTCCATACAGACACACACACCTAAAGTATTCAACCCTTTCTAAGTCCAAGAACCCCAAATAAAGTAAAATTCAGCATAAAATAAGAAGAAGAAAAAAAAGGGTACCCAGGATTTTTAAAGGTGAAATTGATGCATATGTGGTCCAGTTAATCTGATTAGAAACACAGGCAGACCAGCACAAGGAAGATTGAATAGAAAGAAGAAGTTCAAGAGACTTACCTACAATATCTGCTTAGAGTTGTGTAAAGATCGGAGATGTTATGTTCATTTCTATAAACTTTTGCCTGATTAAACAGAAAACGATGAAGAAATAATCCCAGATAAAAAAGGAAAAAAAAAAAAAAGATATCAGGAAAAAGAGAAAAGAAATACCTGGTCGATGAGCTGATTAGCGATTCTGTAGTAGAAATTGAGCGGGAATCTGTCCACAGCTCCTCCTCCTGTCTTCTTTCCTGAAACTAAGATTTCCATATATATTTTTTTTTTCTCTCTCTTTAATCTAACTGAAAAATCTTTCTCATCTGAATTCACTTGAAAAGCATTTCTGTGATCCAAGGCCTAAATCAATATCCGCGAAAATGTGAGTGCCACTCGAGAGTGTCGGGAGTGCAACTAGCTATGAAATGCCCTTTTTAGTTCCTATTTTTACGAGGAATGCCCTTGTGAACGGAGAGTGTAAAGGACACCGAGTAGAAGAGTCTTAGGGCAATGTTACCTGGTGCATGGGTTCGCCCTGTTCAAATTCAGATCCCCGCACTAGAGTGAACCCGAGGGGTAGGAATTAGAACGAGATTCTCAGTTTGCTTAGGTTCTTAACCATATAAAAAGTTATTTTAAATACTTATTTTAAAAAGCATAAAAAAAAAAAAAAATGGTTTTATGAGTAATTTGCAAGTTCAAAAGTTAAAATTTTCAAACTCAAAATATGAATTTACGGAACCTAAAGAAAAATCGTCAAATCCAAATTAAAAAACTATCAAATTAGAGCTATTCGGTTTGGGTAAAAGGTTTGCCCATTTTCACGAACCGTACAACAAACTTGTTTGCAGTATAGTAGGTAGCCAATTAGGTAACCTGATCTATGCCTTAGCTCGTGTGACTTCTGCTCTAAAAATCTTGATTGAGCATAGCCGAGCCTAGAGTTGAGCTTCAAATTTTAATCAAGTCGAGCTCAAACTAGACCTTGTTTGATTAGGTTAGTAGAAGTTTCAGTTCAACTCGAGGCTCGACTTGACATATAATAATTTATTAATAATATATATCATGAACTTGTAACATTCACCAAACTTTTTCACCTTTGTGTATTGAACATCATTCTAATAAATATAGGCTTTTTGCATAATAGGTGCTAGGTGTATCTTAGTTTGCAAACATACTATCATGTATAACATATTTGCAAATTAATTCAAGCATTTTCAACTATTAGCCAAAGAATCTCAATTCTTAATTCCATTGTACTTGCATTTATAATTGTTAGTAAAGTGATATTATGCTGATATTTCATGGACCTAAATATCACGTTCTACCACCTCACCTCGTTTAACGACTGTATGGGCCTTCTCCTTCAAGTACTCCCACCTCACCCCTCTTTTTGAGGGGTGAGTGTGGTTATAGGCTTGAAGTTGAGATTGTAGGCCGTGTGTGTGTGTGTCTTGTGGGTGTGTGTTGAGTGTGTTTGGTTAGTTCAAATATCAAAAAAAAAAAATATCACGTTCTACCCACAACTTGCTCCAATGGTAAGGTGTGGGCTCTCTTGTGAGAGAAGTCATGAGATCTATTCTCGAAGTGATGACTTGTAAGTGGTCCACTCCATGATATTAACCACTAACTTATATTACTAACATAGGTAGGGACAAAGCCAGGAATTTTTCATTGGATGGGCTATAATACATGTATAAAAAAAATTTGATTTTAGGGTATGGAATTTGGGGGTTTGGGGGCGTAGCCCCTGAGAAATTTTTTTTTTGGTAGTTTTTTTTTCCCAGTAATGTCTTTGAGGTCGCCATGTGTCTCTATTCATACCCCTTAATTGTGGTTAAGATTCACCCACCTATCCTTGGTTTTAAAAAAATATATCAAATTTCTTTTCGAACCCTAGTTTAAAATTCACTAACTCCTAAGGTTAAAATTTAAATACTTTTTTCTAAAAATCAAGGATAAGTAGGTGAACCTTGAAGATTGGGTGAATTTTAACCATAGTTAAGGGGTGTCAATAGGGACATGTGGCAACCTCAAGGGCATAAGGGGACTTCATTGGGGGGCCCACTTTATATATGACAAAAAAATTTGGAGGGGGGGGGGCACTATATTATATAGGACAAAAAAAATTGGGGGGGCCAAGTATACTAAAAAAAAATTAATTTAATTGAGGGGCCCACTATTCATACTACTACATTAATGAGGATTCACAAAAAAATTGAACATGGGTAAATGATATCGTTAGCAAAAGAAAAACATTATCAAATGTAACCCTTCAATGAGACTCATAAATTCCTTTTTCTTTTTTTTTTGCCTTTTTCTTTTCTCTTAAAATCTCACCATTCCCATTTTTGCTGGTTACCCTAATCCTTAGGTACCGTCCTCTTTTTTCTCCTTTCATCTAAAAAGTTAATTTGGTAAAGTAATATGATACCTATCAAATGTATTAAAGGTAGTATATAGACTTCATCAACAAATTTGTATTTATTCCAACAAAATTGGAAGGAAAAAGAGAAAAAATGAGAAAAATCCAGGAGTCTCTTTGCAAGGGCAATTTTGGTAATAAAATAGGAAGTATTTAGTCCACCATATGTCACAAGGGTATTATAGTTACTTTAATGAGGTTATTTGTCTAACGGTTGAAAATGAGTTAATTTACCAATCTTGTGTATTTGCAAATTAAGATAAATGTAGCCATTGATAAGCAAAACCCCCTTAAATATAGGGTAGTTTAGTAATCTTCAAAAGGGACAAATCATTAAATGGATAAAATAATAAGTACAAAAAAAGTTAAACTGTATTTCTTATCTTCTATATTTAGTGATTTATCTCATATGGAAAGATTAAACTACCCTTAACTTTACTGAATTTTATAATTAATATAATAACAGTAAAAATGTCGGGTGAATGTTATTAGATTCACTAGTCCAGTGAATGTTAACATTACCCATATATAATATATTAAGTATACAAGTGAAGTAATAGTAAACCCTACCTTCTAATCACAAAACCCTCTCCCGTTCAGTTCAAGTCCTCGTCCATGGCCTGTTGCCAATGTGGAACAGGTGGAATGAAAAGAAGACAATGAGGATGCATTCTGCTAGAAGTGGAAGGTCGAGCTCGGTGATTTTGAAGTGAAGGAGGATGCTGCAGAAGATGCACGATGCTTCCATTTCAACTCTCTACAAACACTATTTTGCAGTCAATAATCATCAATAACAACACTTCTCTTGTGTTGTTGCCCAAATGTGGCATAGAAGGGCCACACCAGCCATTGGGTGAACTACCTAAATCTTGTGTTCTCGTGTGTTATCTATGTATTTGCAGGTTCTTTTCACTACAGATCACACACAAACAAGTCCTGTAATTGAACATGCCCATCGTTGAAAAATTAATAGATACAGAAAATGTTTGAGGCCAAATTTTTTATATACCATGTTCATCCCTGTAATTGAACATGAAAACATCTGATAGAACATAAGCCTACCATTATCACCATCTTTGGTATATGTATATCCCGACTGCATGCCCATTACATAATCAGATGACCCCACCTCAGTTCCCCTCATAACCATTCTCATGTTCTTCTATCTCATTTAAGTTCGGCCCTGAGCTCCCGTTGTTGATCTCCACTTCACCTCCTGATTCAGATATTTTTGTGATCTTCTGCAACTGATCCATTTCCTCTGAAGGTTGTGCCAGCAACCGCTCATCGCCTGGTCCTGGTCCCTCTTTCTGAATCAACTGTTTCGGCTGTCGGATGGCTGCAGCTGCTTCGGCCATAACAACAGGTGGTGGCTGGGGTGGGACCCACGCACGCTGAACTGGTCGCTCATTGGTCATTGCAGAATATGAGGTTCTCCTTAGTTCATCCTCAGGTTCAATTTCTGTGATTCTGACATTTTTCCGCTGCCACCAAGGAGACGAATTGTCACCATTCAAGTGAGAGATGGACCCATTACCTTGTAACCTGGAATTTGAGCTTTCAACACTCGCTTGAGACTGAAGACCATAACTATAGCTGTTTTGAGTCTGACCGACCTCCCAAGGCTGTTTGGAAGCAAAAGAAGGATAAATAAATTAATCACCTCAAACTAGTGTAAACACACTTATTTGATATTTCCAGGCCTATTTTCTATCACAGATTCTTTTAATATACTAGAGAACAAGGACAATATTCAAGAGTTAAAACGGCCAAATCATCAAAGGGTTCTGTTTATATACTTCAGAGTTTGTGTTTCATGAAGCGTGTTCCAATTTTGTGCCATGCCTAACAACCCACCAGATCAGATGCATTCTTTTGAACAGTCGGGTGCTCTAAGAGGCCATGACACCCTCGTTACCCCCCCCCAAAAAAAAAAAAAAAAAAAACTCTTAATATCTATAATGGTTATGATAATTTGATCCTTTTGGACTCTGGCCTATCCAAGAGATGGAATCAATAAATGATAGCGCGAGTCAAAGGAATGGCTCCCATTATGAGAGTGGACACTAGAGACCTTTCATTGACCACCATGCTGTTATAAGTCTTTGAAAACAGCAGTAAATTGTCAATAATTTATCAATCCGAAATATATTCAGCCATAATTCAAGTGTTGCAGTTCTCTTTCCTCAATAGATCTCCTACTCAATTCAGGCAAAGTCCCCCTGTATTCAACTATGTAAGATAAATTTTAGAAAAAAATAAATGAAATACATGCAATTATCGAAAAGGCAAACCTTGGTTTTAGGTGCTAAGCGAGGATTCGATGGTGGCTGATTAGGGTTCGGAGGTAGATCGTTGATGTCCTGAAAATCAGACCAGAATGAGATAAGGATTAATATTAAACACAACAAAACAGGTCAAATACAATGAGAAGCTGGAGGAAGAAGTGGATTTACTTTGATGCCAGGAGGTTTCTCCCCTCTTTGTACCATAGCCATGATCTGCAAAATCAAAATTTGGAATTTAATACCAGAACTTCTTTGGAGCACTAATAAATTAGTGAAAAGTAACTATGTGACAGCACCAAGGATAAAATACGGTTTCGGGGGATGTAACGGTCCCAACCGAAACCTATATGTATCGGTTTCTAGCGATACATATAAAATTTTATTTTTTAAGAAAAATCAAATGAGTTATAAGAAACAAATATAAAGTCGCGGGAAGCGCCTCAAAAAGAAAGTAGCAAACAAAATTACAATTATACAATGAATTAAAGCATGAATAACTAATAAACGATACGTATCGCCCGTTTTGTATCAGTATAAATATCGTATAAGGGACTACTGATACCTATACGTATCGCCAATTTCGTATCGGTTTCGATGATTTTTATTTCCATGGACAGCACAAACTAGGTATACAGTAGTATGGCATCTACAGTGCATGACATGCACATACTCTTCAATTCCACAGTCTCGAGGCAATTGCTTATTTCCCCCTGTACTAAAAAGATTCCGACAATATGCCCAACATTATCTTATCAATATACGTAATCCTCAGGTATAGTATTTTTCGGATTACCGTAGTATAATATTTATTCTCTGGCTTCACATTTCGTCAAACAGAAAAAAATATCGAAACATGCTATACAACGATGACCAACCCTGGTCATTACTTCTTAAATCCTCTGGATCTTGCATACCCTATGTGCTGAACCTCCCATTTCACTTAGTACGAAACTAATTTGGAGTAGTTGCTTGGACTTGCCCTTATGGCACCTTAGTGGCTACCTGGTCTGGCTGTGTGTCTGTGTGTTACATGATATCATTTCAACCAAAAAAAAAACTAAGGTCATCAATAACATGGATCAAATAGCCATCAGGTGAGCCGAGATTCAGTCAATGAGACACTGTCGTTTAAAGCTAACTAGCAGAATATTCCCTGCATTTCATCCTAGCAGTGACAACCCTGTAGTTACCCCTCTTTACATTGAAAGCACCCCGGGAAGTGAAGAAATGATAATGTGATATCAATCCCAAACAAATATCTGAAAAAAATAAAAATCTTCATGCAAAGATATTCTACATAAAATAGAGGTCTTGTCCACTGAATTCCCAATAATCCTCTATATAGTATATACCAGTTCTTTCCAACTATGCACCAGAAGGGAAATAAATTTGAGAGATGAGAATTGTCTTAAAGCTAATGGAAACAGTTATGCAACAAAGCTTGCTATGGGCTTAAGCCCGACATTTGTATAAATAGCATATATTAGTTCTATCATCTATGTTTCAAATAATAAAGAGTGGAATGCTTCTCCTGGTTGATTTTTTTTTTTTTTAAGTCAGAAGGAACTACACCCGAGGATTATTATGAAAATAAAGTACTGTTGTAAAAATGTGCTTTATTAAAATAATACTTCATTTCCAAAATATTGACATGAAAATATGAGCAAGATTAGCGAGCAACGAAAAGATCAAGAGAGTTAATTACCTCCATATATGACTTTGGGTGTGGTGCAACAGAGGGTTCCACAGATGCAGGTGCTGATGAAGGTCTCACTGTATAGAAAACTCCAGTTATCAGAATGAAGAAACAGGTGGAACAGAAAATATTTTGGGAAATTTAAGGGTTAGAGAGTTTAAACAATAGTAATCAACACTTTTATCCTTGAATAACAACCTGAGCCCATGTCAAAGTCCGCCAAGCCATTTGCTTTCGCTTGCTGATAAAACATTTTAAGCAAATAAATAACTCAACTATTACAGCTCAAATATAGGCCATAGATATCAGCTCTGAAGTATCTCTAGAGCTTGTGAACCATTCTCAAACTATAACTATACTTAGTTTACCTTTGAACTTGTGAGAGAGCCTCTAGGATCTTCTCGATCAACAAGAGTTCTCCATGGGGTCTTACTTGGTCCTGATAATTGCACAGAAACAAAAAAAAAGTAGATGATGACAAACTGACAAAGTCAACAAATTTCCTAGTTGGTGGCAAGAAGGCTTCTGCAGAAATCTCTACACAGTTCTGATACACGACACTGGCAACAAATAGAATCACCATAATGAACTCAATATCTATTGGAAATTTGTAAAAAGTGTACTGTTCAAGAGGTAACATGGTGTTTCCCCCACCATGTATGGTACGGGGTTGTGTCTCAACACTCTTGACAGTTGACACACTACTTGGTGTAAGAGTTTGCGGATAATGATGGGCTACCTCCTGGTGGAACTGCAGCTCCAAAAAAAACTCCTTTTTAAAAAAGCTGTCATACATTAAGATTGCAGAAACAATATACACATAATAGCTGGAAAATATAGATATTTGTGAATTAAGATTCGTGTAGATAAGAGTGTCTGTATGTATCCGCCACATGTTTCAAACCTTGTCAGATATGATGTTTTTAAGAATCTGGGTGTCTCTAACACACTATTTTGTTAGATGGTTTTTTTTAAAAATAATTTGGTTGACAACAATCATCATCAATGCCTTGTTCCAAATACTTTGGGTCGGCAACCCGAATCCTATTTTGCCATTACATACTATTTAAAGCCATTATTTTGGTTAATTTGTGTGTTATCAAATCATTTTTCACTATCTTCATCCATGTCATTTTAGCATTCCCCTCACCCTTTTAGAGCATTCAACTTGCATTAATTAACTCTTCACTGAAGCCGTTAGTGATCTTTCTTGAATGTGTCTAAACCAACTTAGTGGACTCTACTTTATTAATCACTTATTCGAGCCACTCCCAGATTCTTTCGAATGTGCTCTTTTTTTTTTATCTTTACTTGTCTTTCTACTCATCCATCTCAACATCTATATTTCAGCTACACTAATTCTATTACGTCGATTTACCTAATATCATCAAGAAACTTCAATTTTTTACTTCTTGAGTTGTTCTAGATTCTTGTGGCACTTCTATACTTTCTAGCATAAAAAAGGAAGGTTGACTTGACATCTAAACATGATCTCCGCTTTGAAACAAGAAACCAAAGGGTTTTCTTATTTACATTTGCAGGTATTTCCAAGTGCTCTGAATCATTTGGTTTCTTAATTAGACACTCATGGACATTGACATGAACCTGTTTCACCAGGGTTAGTAGTATATGAGAGCTAGCATTTATCAGACATGTCCAGTAGTGACACGATTATGGCCAAGTGCTCTGAATCATTTGGTTTCTTAATTAGACACTCATGGGCATTGACATGAACCTGTTTCACCAGGGTTAGTAGTATATGAGAGCTAGCATTTATCAGGCTTGTCCAGAAGTGACACGATTATGACCAAGTACAGTACGTTGCCTCTGCAAAACAAGGATCAATTAGATTCTTTCTTCAGGATTCTTACGACGTTCTGCATTTTTCTTCTTGTCTCAATATTTCAAGTGTAAATCCAAATACGTTCTACATAATTGATTTTAATATTAATGGGTGCAACTCTGCCCCTAATTATTGATAGAGAATTCTTATTATTTGTCTGCCGTGTGGGTGGGATAATCTTTTCAGATCAATCATTAATTCATCTAGAAATCCAACAATAGATGTAAATTGAGGAAAATAAAAATCTGAAACATGTCAATCTGATGATGAGAACTGAGCAAAATGGGAATATGCAAAGATTCAACAACCAATTGCCAAGGCAAAAACAATTAAAGTAACTTACCGTTACTTGATTCAGATTGTACATGTTCTTCTATCTGCTTGTTTGATGAGAGAGAAATTTCTCTCGTATCTTCTAATTTCCGGATAGCATTACTCATTGATTTCATTTCCTCTACTTGGACATCTAACACACTCATTAAGGCCTCAAAGTACCTCTTCTCTGACAATGATTAAAAAAAAGGTCATTAATCATGGAAGATTAATATTCATATGTAAAAAATACATAAATGCAAAAGAAAAGGAAAAGAGAAAAAGAAAAATACTACCACTTTAACTGAAACTCCATAGGAGATAACATCAGGCTAAAGTCCATAAATAAAACAAACACACCTTCATTTTTTGAATTCAACATTTCCTGACTTGCTTTTGCCACATTAGCAGCTGCGACTGCGGCTGCTTTCGCGGCTGCTGCCGCTTCTTCAGCCAGACTTGGTTTTGAGTTAGTTTTCTTCATGGGATCATCCTTGTCTTCCGACACAACCTTACGAATCCAAGACTCCAACCTAGGAACAACAGCATTCTAAACAAGAAAATATATCATTAGATAGGGCAACAACAAGCCATTAAGCAATTGACAATCATCTAGGATGGTAGATACTTGTGCATATCAAGCATACTGTATTGACGCAATATAATACCAACACCGGTATTGGATAATGAAGATTACACACGGTGCAGTTAAATTGTCGCCTCGGCGACTGCCTCATCTAGCTAGGACCCTTAAAACCTAATCTAACCACGGTTTACTCGGGCACTTGTTAAGACGAGGTTGCCTAATAGTGTCTAAGTCTCTCCTAGGCAAAAAGCACCAGTGACAAAGGCGTCCAGACCAATATAAAGGTAAATGTTATTTACTTAACAGAAAAAGACTTTCTCATTTGTCTCTCTCTCTCTCTCTCTCTCCAAACTATGAACTTAATTTTTATTTTTTGGGTTACTCTTTTGGTCTGTCTTATGCTTTATTTCTAATTTTTAACCTTTATTTTCAACAATATATGGATAGCTTACATTTTTTGTAATTTTAATAAGAAAATAAATTTTGGTCACCTAGGCAAAGCCTCAACTAGGGTCGCTTGGATGTTTTGACAACACTGGTTAACATTTAATTTGTATGTATTTGTATGAGTTTATTTTATTTATTTCCCAAATGATATCTTCTTATTTTTATCTTTTTGTCATTTAAGGACTACAAAGAGCTCAGAAGATTCTTACCTTAAAGATTGTATTTGTTACGGGTGGCAAGGGGATGAGTCGGGTCAGATTCAGATTGGGTAGAAATACCCTCAGCCCTAACCCAGCTTATTTATAAATAGGTTGGAAAAGGCAAACCCAAAACCCAACCCAATAAGGCACCTCTCAACCTGAGCCCGCCAGTGTAACCCGTTCTAAATAAACAAACAATAATGAAATAAGTAAACAAATTTGATTTTAAATTATGAAAATATAGAGTTCAAAATTTTAGTATGAGAAATGATCTCCTCATTCTACTCAAGGGAGTTAAAAGCAAAGCTAATCATTATTGGCTAATATTCATTAATAAGCGGATATTGACCAATATTAATTGGGTCAACTCGTTAGTGGGGTGCATCTGAACCAACAGTTACATGAATCCCGAATCACATTTTTTGAGTCCTTTACAAGATCATTCCCCATCCACTATGTAATAAATATGTTAAGTATATATATTACAATAAATTAAGTAAGTACCATTAACCGTCGGGTCTGAGAGCAAACCTGAACCCAACCCAATTTCAAATGGGTTGAGAAAATCAAACCTGAAAACAACCCACGGGTCCAAAACTGGAATCCAACCCCATGTAAAGACAGGCAAGTTGACGGGTTGGGCCAGATATTTCCACCTCCTACTTTTGTTACATTAAGCATGTTGGCACAGTTCTGTACAAGTAAAAATAATGAATCCATGTATCTGACAGGATAGGCATATCCTTGTCTGTATCCATATATGGGTTCTGAGTTTAACCAAAAGGCTTAGTGCATATAATACTGACTTACATTATTAAATGATATGATGGTGAAAATGGTCTTGTAATACCTTAAAGAGTACAGCTGTTCCAGCTCCGGAAGCAGCAAGCAAGCCTACACCAAGAAGAGCATGGGACCAATGAAATCGGGACTGCGGCATGGTTGCCACTGTGGAAATGACACCAGTAGGAGCGGCGGCCGCAGATTGTGGAATTTGTGCTGGGGCTTGTGATTGCGTGTTTGTAGACGACTTCAACTGCCCATCTGTTAGTGCAAGAATAAATACATTAGTGATGCAAGGGGTGGCTAAGCTATGGCCAAACCTCAGAGTTAATGGTCCAGCAACTTTTTCCTCCTTTGGTTGGTAAGCTAGGATTGAGTCCTTGGCTTTATGGCAGCAACAGGTGGGTCATTCTCACTAGCGCAAAGACCCTAGTTCCCACTCCAAGCGAATACTTATTTATTACCTTGATTTGAGGTAGTTGCCTGCACACTTGTAACAGTTGGAGGTGGATCCTGTAATTTGCACATAGTGCCAAAAAAGAAGGGAATACACATTAAATAACAGCATTAAAAGTGTCATGAAATTTCAAGGGCATGGGGAAGAAACAAGTGTAAAGTAAAACAAAAGGAACAACTTGCTTAGGAAGAAACAAGTGTAAAGTAAAACAAAAGGAACAACTTGCTTACTGGTACACGGCGAAAGGATTCATCTATCTCCTCCTTTGTGAGGCCCTTCTTCTCAAGAAAAGAGCGCCTGTAGATGACAGGAGAGCCCCTAACTTTTGGGTGTGATAGAAACTTAACGGCATTTTGCACTTGCTCCTCTCGCATTGGTTCTGAGTTTACAAACACAGATTGTGTAGAAGTTTCTTTTGTCCCCTCTACCTTGGCATCTTGCCCTTCCCCATCCATTGGTTTTACAAGGTCAGACGCTGAAGTTCATACATATCATTATCTATCTGAAATATTCGTTAAACAAAAGAACTAGAAGTGCTTATTCTACATAAATACATTGAGGTGGCAATGTATTCATGCACATGTTCTACATCTTCAACCATCTATGCCAATTTATTTGTAACTCCAAAAAGATGGCCACATCGACTACAAAGTGAAACAAATACTATCAAAAACCAAATAAATTTTATCTAGCTGTGTAACAAGAGCAAAGAGTCCCCATGTTATAGTACACAATTTGAAAGGTTATTGTACATAATTTGAAAGGCCCATACAAGAAGAAGACTAAAACAAAGAACTTTCCTTGTTCATTTTGTATCATCAAGAGAGAGAAGTTATATCTATGTGTTCAACTCAGCCAACACAGAAACTCATAAAACTCGGTACCAACCCCATGAAACAGAGACAACCAAATTGAATTTCAAACCCAGGAGCTATTAGAGTTCGTGCTGTAAGCCTAAGCCTAATAAGGTTCTTTATTCCTCTTCATTTTCCCTCAAATATCGTGATATAAAATGCAACGCAATAGAGACCGAATACCATCTTATGACTCACTACACAGGTGAAAGTGGAAACAGGATATCAAAAACACTATGAAATGCCCATTTTTGGATGCAAACAAAGAGGATGTACAGAGTGAGCAACCTGTAATCTCAAAGTAAAGGTAGCAATGGGAAGAGAAACAGGACAGGTGATACTACACCTAAGCTACTCCAGAAGTAGTAATTGGCTATAATTATGGGATAGAAAAACATCAATGAATTGTCGAAATTGTCCAGACTCCATAAATGAAGGAAGATCATTGATTTATGTGGTGTTTCAAGTTGAGAAGAATTTTGAACAATGATGAGATTGACTCGTGGCATTCATCTACACCTCTACAAGGTATAGTATTAGTATATGAGTGAAGAAAATAGTAGAAATTGTAATTAAAGAATTTTCCTTTGATTGGTAAGCCTCAAACTCATCGGTGAGATTAAGCAAATCACTCAATTGAGCTATGGGCTTGAGCCATACACCCTCAGGGAAATAATTAAAGGATCCAAAGTTCCTGGGTTATATTTCAGGATATTCAAAAGCAATTCTTTTTCCTAATAGAAATTCTCGTATCTTCCACCTCTTTCATTGTAATCAAAAACAAAAAATAAAAATTTAAAAGGGTTCATTTCGAGTAAGGTTCTGCAATTATAAATCAATCAAATAACAAACTATTTCAGAAGACAAAGAAAACCCACATCAACAAATGATAGGTAAACAAGTTAACATGGATTTCAAATCTCAAAGGGTACTCGAAATTGCTTAAACATCGAATCAACCTTGAAGAAGAAGAAAATTCATCAAAATCAAAGAAGAAACTCTGAATGAAAAGGAGATAATCGAAGGTATAACCTGAATTTTGGGGTTTCTCGTCTGCTGGATTATGAGGAGGAGTACTAGATTCAGTCCCCAAAGTAACCTGCTTCGATTAAATGGATCTTTCTTCGAACGCAAACACGCACCGAAAAGCCAAAAGAGAAGAAAAATGAATAAAGCTCTAACTGTGAAGAAATTTAGACTAAGAAACTCAGAGACAATAATTAAATATTACTTACTGGTGATGATGTGAGATATTACAGGCGTCAGAGGGTTTAGCTCTCTCTCCATCTCTCCTTTACCCTCAGCCTATCTCCTAAGTCGAAAAAATAGGGAGTCCTGAGAGCTGATCGCAGTGTCCCTGTGTCCCTTTTAACATCTATTTAAGCATGGTTAATCTTATTAAATTAAAAATAATAATTTTGTTTTTTTTCAAAACCATGGTTAAATTACTTGATCTTAGGAGGTGAATGAATCTTAACCATAATTGATAGGTGGTAAAAAGAGGGAGTGGATTAAGGGTGATTATTGAATAAAATGTTTGTGAACTACTCGGGCTCGGCTTGTTAAAAGAGCTCCATCGAGCCGAGCTTGAACACCATTTTTAAGCTCGTTTAGTAAACGAGCTGAGCTTGAACACACTCTTGCTCAATTCGATAAAAGCTCAGTTCAAGTATATATATATAAGTGTGGTGTGTGTGGTCGTGTGATTGTGTGGGTGTGTGTGTGACTGTGTGGGTGTGGGTGCGTGTGTGTGGTCGTGTGGGTGTGTGTGGTGTCGGGTGTGTATGTTTCAAAGTAACAAATTGTGGAGGTGATATGTGTTACCAAAAAAAAATGTGTGATGTGAGACCAAAGATAGTCCCCATCGATTAGGAAGTGTGGTGTTCAAGTGATATTGGCTAATAAAGAGGTGTTGAAAAGAGAGAAGGGCCAAGGCCCAAGAGAGTTGGCCACTCATATGCTCGGCTTGGCTCAATGAGAAGGGTCAAATGAGTTGGCTACTCCCCTATTTGGTTCGGCTTAGCTCGATCAAAAGAGATTTAAAAAAAGAGTCAGTCTATGGGCACTCCTAATTATACTCCTAAATATACTCCCTAATCCTAATTGTTTATAACCAACTACTAAGGGCTAAGATTTCAGTCGGCTTATTTTATCTTTTCTACTACCACATCAGCTAGAATCCTAACCGTTTAATAATTGAGATAAATGGCTAGGAATAGGGAGTATATATGGGAGTACACTTTGAGAGTATCCCTAGACTAATTTTTTTTTTTAAAAAAATTAATTTAATAATTATTTATCATTTGGTTCGTTAAAAGCTCGAGCTCGTTTATGTTTTCACAAGCCGATTTTGAACAATAGTATTTATGTTTAAACCGAGCTTGAGCAATACTAAAAATTAGCGAGCCAAGTTCGAACACCCCACTACTCAACTCGTTCGGCTCGACTATCACCCCTAGCGTGGACCAATGAAATCATGGGTCGGCTTTTAAGCTGGTCCTCTTCTAAGCTGACCTCAGTGTGATTAAAGGCCCTGAGATGAGAGTCCCCGCCCTCCCCGCTTATCAATGAGCTATTTTGTGCATAAAATAGCTAAGATGCTAGGCATTAAACTTTTGACACTAAACAGACACTAATACAACCGGAGTTATGGCCTAACCATATTCACAATACAAAAAAAAAACAAAAAAATTATGTTCAAGAATAGGCCTGTACCCATGGGCGGAGCCACATGGGCCCGGGGGAGGCTACACCCCCATCACAACTTTTGAAAAAAATAGATTTGTTGGGGGGCATAGCCTGGAGTAGGGGTGGAGCTGCAACTAAGTTTAGCAAAATTCTTGTTATAATAGTATAGGTTTTTTCTTTGACCAATTTCGTTTAATGGTCTTCTTCTATATCTATTTATCTTCTATCTGTCTTTATCTATCTTTACTATTATAATGCGAGAGGCATGCTTAGATGATTTTTCTGAAATTTTCAAATTACCCTTATATCGTTACTGTTATAATGCGAGAGGCAAGCGAAGATGATTTTTCTAAAATTCCCAAATTACCCTTATATATAAACAAAACATTGATTTAATGTTTTACTTTAATTCCTAAACTACCCTTTGTCATTTATCTATTTAGAATCACAGCCAATCATGATTGACCTCGAGGAGAGTTCAATCACACCCGCGGGTTAACACGTGCCCCTTTTAATTCCTATTAACTGTGGTTAACTCCTTCCCCTCGCTCTCCCGTGCATTGCACGTGCCACTAGCGAGTTCAATAGGATGTTATTAACTTCTTCCCCTCGCTCTCACGTGCATCGCACGTGCCACCCGCTAGTACTATTATAATGCTAAAGGCAGGCGTAGCCTGATTTTTCTGAAATTTCCAAACTACCCTTATATAAACAAAACTTTGATTTAATATTTTACTTTAATTCCTAAATTATCCCTTGTTCATCTATCTATTTAAAGAATAGAGCCACAGCCAATCGTGATTGAACTCGGGGAGAGTTCAATCACACCTGCGGGTTAACACATGTCCCTTTTAACTCTTATTAATTGTGATTAACTCCTTTCCTTCGTTCTCACGTGCATCCCATGTGCCACCGTTAGTCTTTATATAATCCAAAATAATAAAAATATTTTTGTATAACAGGGCGGCGGAGGCAGGGGCGGCGCCCCTTAACTATGGTTAAAATTCACCCAATCTCATGGTTCACCTACTTATCCTTGATTTTAGAAAAAAATATTTAAATAATTTTAATCTTAGGAGTTAGTGAATTTTTAACCAGGATTCAAAAAGAAATTTGATATATTTTTTTAAAACCAAGGATAGGTGGGTGAATCTTAACCACAGTGAAGGGGTATTAATAGGACACGTGGCGACCTCAAAGGTATTACCGAGAAAAAAAAATTTCAAAATAAAAAAACTACCCCAAAATTTTTTTTCTCAGGGGCTACTCCCCCGAACCCCCAAATCCCATACCCTCAAACCAAATTTTTTTTTGTATACATGTATTTTGGCCCCCCCCCCAATGAAAAAATCCTAGCTCTGCCCCTGGGTGGAGGAGAATTCGTGAGACCACCATGGCCGGAAAATTAAGGAAGTGTATGTTTTTTTGTTGCATGAACAAGTACTCTGTATGATCTTCTATAACTACAATGGTTAAAATCCGATGGTTTATAAGTTGTTCTTCGTTTTGCTTAAAGTCAAATAAGAATGCTAAGCCTCTCACAATTCATCTCACCTTTTTTTTTTTTTTTTTTTTATATAGATAGTGTTAATAAGAGATGGAGCTATGTTTCAAGTGCCTTGAGCAGAACTCTCCTTTTTATTGCGTAGATGGTGACAATCTTATAATTATGGAGGAAGGTAGTGGCAATTTTATAAAAAAAAATCTCCATTATTACAAAATTACCACCAATTTTACACTAAAATGGGAGCTCTGCCGAGGTGCTTAAAGCAATGTTCCACCTCATATTTAAACACTTTTACTTATTGCTTAACCATGGAGTCAAGAAGAATGCTAAGATGCTCTCACAATCCCTATTAGGGTTGATTAATGAACCAAGCTACTTACAAACGGCTTGATGAAACTTGTTTATTTAATAAACAAGCCAAGCTTTAGCTTAATTTTTGAGCTCATTTAATTAACGATCTAAGCCTAACGCTAAACATCCATCCAACTACTTCACTCGATAAAAGTTCGGCTCGGTTATATATACACAGAAGGTTGGAGCCAATGGTAAGGAGGCGCGTGCCCTCTTAAACTTTTGAAAAACAATTATAGGGCATAGCCATGGGGGCAACTGCCCTCCTCAACTTTTGGAGAAAAAAAACAAATTATCTTTTAATAGAGCATAGCCATGGGGCATGGGGCAGTTGCCCTCTTTTGAAAAATCAATCTTTTAAACTATGTTATTTAATTATTTAACAAGACATAACCATGAGAAATGGACAACTATGAACTTTTGAAAAATGCTTACTATATTATTTCATTATTTAATAACACACAATCATGAGGCAAGGAAGCAACTGACCTGAACTTTCAAAATTAAATTAATCTTTTATAGTATGTTATTTAATTATTTAAAAGGGCATAGGTATGGGGCAAGGGGATTTGTACGAATCTTATAGACAAAATGACTAGAGAACTTAGTTGTCAAAAAGCATTTACAAGAGCTAAGCCCCCGAAACTCTCATCCCCTAGATCAAGAATATTTTATACTCATCTAATTTTTTTTGGGTGAATGTAGGTATCTAATCATTCTTCATAAATCCATTAACAAATGCTTTCATTTTCAATTAACTATCGCTCGCCTTCCTTACAAGAAAGTCTTAGTTCCGACCATGTATATATATACTTAAAATATATATTTAATCTATTAAAATATTTAAAATATACTTAATTTATTTAAATATTTGTATAAAATATTATTTTCATTTGAAAAAGCAATTGTTGAACTCTTGTTTGCAAGCGTAATTGATTAACTATAGGTGACATCCTATGCAAATCATTTGTGGTTTGAGTGAATACCATTCCCCTTATCTACATTTGAAAAAAAGAGTATCATCAACTCTCAAGTAGAGAAAAATTAGGAGAAGACGATTCATCGTATCCATTAATAGGGCTAATTACCGAACCAAGTTGCTCTCGAATGGTTCGAGTTCGGCTCATTAAAAGCTCAATCAAACTTATTTATTTATATTTAATAAACAAGTGAAGCTTGAGCTTGATTTTGAGCTCATTTAATTAACGAGCCAAGCCTTAACACCCTATTATTTGTCTCGGGTCGGTTCAATATCACCCTTCTATTCTCACCATTTTTAAATAGAGAAATAATCTTCTCCTCGTGAGAGGAGTGGACTATTGCTCCTTGCCCTCGCAAAGCCCCTTTAACTGCTCTTGAACTATGGTTAAAAAGTTTTAATCCTTATGATTAAATTTTAAAAAAAAATTTAAAACTAATACTAGATGCTTTAACTCTAAGAATTTTGAACCAAAAAAAAACTCTAAGATTTAGTTAATCTTAATCATAGTTAAAGGGAGTTAAAAAGGAGACACATGCGAGAAAAGGGGATGAGATGCCTTCCTTTGCTCCACCAGAGAGAGAGAGATGATTATTTTTTTTAAAAAAATATTCTTTTGTTTAATTTTTTTGCACAATTAAGTTAGTGGATTAGTATCTGCGCTAAAGAAATGGTGGAGAATTTACTACGCTCACCTGCACGGGACTCGAGCCCGGACCCTCCCTCCTAGTAGGGGGACACATTACCATTGGGCTATTCCCATTGAGTCAAACCACCAATAGAGGCTAACATGATAAAGAAATACTATAGTTAGTGTTCTCTAGGGTAGGCTTTAATGGGGCGTGATAAGTTTTAATTTGATTGAATGGGTCGGGTGATTATGTATCTATCTTACATTATTTAAGTCAACGAAGCATTTAACATGATTTAAATAAAATATTTAATACAATTACAATAATAATAATAATAATAATAATATAATTACTACTGCTTTTTTTTTAAAGATTATTCTGACTTTGGGAATACCCCTACCTGTTTTTAAAAAAATTATAATTTACCTTTCTTTTTGAATTTCCCTACATGTGTTTTTAAGTTTATTAATATTCTTTCCTTTGCAATACTCTTATGGAGATCTGACATTGTGTTTAAGGAGTATCAAGCCCAATCTTCTTGTCAATTTTACTACACACGATAACTAACCTTTGATCATGATCATTCCATTTGTGACCTATTTTCTTCTTCTTTGATTTGTCTCTGTAATCATGATATAAATTAGAAAAAAATGAATATATCCAAAATACTCAAGTTCTTGTGGTTTCGTATTTTTTTAATAGATACTTCTAATTTTTATTTAAACATATTAAATTCATGGTTGGTCATACAACTAGATATTGGCCAAAAAAAAATTGATGACCAAGGACAAGTTATTGATTTTTGGCCACTTTTTTTATTTTGTTAATAGGCATTCATTCATTCAAGAAGATTGAGAAACCAGTACAAAGGTATCCTGATTATCCCTTTGAGGAAGGATCAACGGAGGAGAGAGCCTGATACAGGGAAGAGCGGCTAATGCATATGCATATGCATATAATTTTATCATGCCATGTGACATAAAACAAGTGTCCACGGAGCAATTCGCACATGTTTTTTTGTCTGTTGTGTGAAAGTCATGCACAAATCTTGTGTGCTACATGTGAGGGGGGATATAAAACCTTACCCCGACCCAAAAAAAATAAAAAATAAAAACACTCATTTTATGTAAAGAGATGACTTATATAGTATTAGCAGGGACGGAGCTAGGGACAAGGATGGCAATTGCCCCTTACACTTAAAAAAAAAAAATACTATATTATATAATTATTTAATAGGGTACAACTATGAGGAAGGAGGTAATTGCCACAAACTCAATTTGTTTTTAAATACTATGGTATTTAACAGGGTATAACCATGAGACAAGGGGTAGTTGCCTCTTAAATAAGAAAAAAACAATACGCTGTGATATTTACGAAATATATACAGATGAGATGACCGATGATTTTTTTTTTTAGGGTTAAAAGATATCCTTTTAGTCAAAATCTTGCACAATTACATGGGAAGGCATCCTTCCATCAGGCGGTCGATCCCCCAATGGAAGTTAAAAGAATAAGAAGACATTCTGCTAATGTTGGCATTGAGGGCCTCTTGGGCGTGATAGTGAGCTGCAAAGTTTGCTTTCCGGTATGTGAGACGGAAAACCACATTCCTACATTGTGTTCGAAGAGTTTGAATATCGGAAAGGATCGCATGGATCTCTCAGTGATGTCGTGGGTGATTCGCTGAGATTGAGTCTAAAATTTCCCTGGAATCCGACTCGATAATAACTTTCGGCCAACCATTGGCAATTACCATTTTGAGCCCCAAGCATATGGCCTTGGCCTCAGCAATGCGGCTGCTTCCACCATTCAGCGGCTTTTGAAGGAACTTTAAGATTTCTCATTCCGTGTTCCTAGATATCAAACTTGCTCCTGCTGCCACTTGAGATGCGAGAGTCGTGCCATCAACATTTATTTTGATCCAATCACTATCTGGGGGTTCCCATCTGGTCATGCGGGTGACTCAATCAAAGTTGTTGGTACTAATTGGATTTCCCAGTATAAACCTTTCAAGATTGTGGACTGTGGTTATTGGGTTTGGGTGGACTCCTTGAAAAATTACCTCATTTCGGAGCTTCCAAATGAACCATAGCATAGAGCAAATCCGGATAGCTAAAGATTTATCCCATTTGCCGAACTCCAAGTGACGAGCCCACTGATTCCACCAAGAGTTAAAAGGCTAATAAGCAAGAGGAGGAAGAAGATGAAGGTTAAGTCGGGAGTCAAACCATATGCTAAGAGAAGAAGGGCATTTGAGGAATAGGTGAGTGATAGTTAGTCCCTAAAAACATTAATTTGTGTGTCACAATGTAAGTAGATCACAAATCCTCTAGGCAGAGCTATATATCATTTTTAGTGTACAATTTATAGATACCAATAAAAAGAGCAGTCTAAGGGCACTCCCAAATCCTAACAGTCTATAGTTAACTACTAAGAGTCATAATTTGGCTTAGCTTAGCTTATTTTGTCTTTTGTAATGTCACAACAGTTCTAATCTTGACTCTTAAATAATTGAATTTAAAAAGTTTGAATTGAGAGGATATTTGTGAGTACCCCTAATTACACCCACCAAAAATTAGAGAAATGCTAGCTCTACTCTCAAGCCTTTCTTACTCTCAGCTTCCACCAACCACTTGTTTTTTTAAACAATAACAACCATTAAAAACGAGTTCGGATAGGCAACAATGCTTCTTGTTGTGCTATGCTTGAAAAATATGTGGGGCCAAAGGGGGCTTCAACACCCCTTAACTTTGGGGAAAAAAAAGATAGTTGGGACCGAGCTTTGGAAGCAGCAGGGAAAGCCGGGGGATTGGGGAATCTAGCCCCCCCCCCCCCCCCCCCCCCCCCAACACTTTTGAGGAGCGAAAGAAGAAAATGTTTGCCCGATTGGCGGTCCATGTCCCTCTTTTAA